>CM042694.1:19001174-21401174 GCA_023614405.1 Avena insularis | reverse complement strand
GTGAATTGTCTTGTCCATGCAACGCCCGTCCATCCATCCCTATGCCTACCGCCAATCCCATCACATCGCTATTGTTGCTACTGTCTTTGCTTTACTACTGCTGTTACTTTACTATTCCTACTACAAAACTATTGCTACTGATAAATTGCTGTGAGCAAGATTGTTTCCACGTGCAGCTGAATTGACAACTCAGTTGTTAAGGCTTATAAATATTCTTTGGCTTCCCTTGTGTCGAATCAATAAATTGGGTTTCACTTCCCTCGAAAATACTGCGATATACCCCCTATACTTGTGGGTCATCAAGGGGCTGGCGCTAGAGGAATTTGGTGGAGAGTAGAGGTGGAGGAGGAAGATAGAGGTGCGCCAGCGGCGCGGGCTTCGGCCGGCATCCAGAGTGGACGCGTTGTTGGCTGTGGCGGAGTTGGCGGAGCCATCTAGGTGCGGAAAAACCTAGGCGTCTGATACCATGATATTTTGGGATAGTAATAATTTGTATTGATTTGAACAATAGTACAAAGATTATATAGGAGAGAGGAGGAGCCGGCTAAATCGACTTAGGCTAGAGTCCTAATTCAACTCGAACACAACTCTAATACATGCCTTTTTACCCTGCATACGACGGGGGACGATGGTCGGAGATCGCGCAGGCCTTTTGACCCTGCCGGGGACTGTACATCGTGTCCCTCCCACTCAGGCACAGACTCGGGAATCTGCCTGATATACGATTCACCGGCCCTTTCTAGGTTATCTAGTCGGCTACAGGAGTTGGTATTGCCATTGATGGCCGTATACTGAACATATGGGTAGCATTCGAAGGATAATTGAGTTATTTTTCAAGAATTTCGTCGAGTCATCATCCGAGGAGGAGTCCGACAGTGAGACCAAAATTCTGTTGGCAGCTGCACAGATGGTGCGGGATACCTACCTCCTATCGATGCATAGAGGTGGATCGGCAAAACGGCACGAAGCTAACCATGAATGTGACCAGGAAGCTGGGCACATACGGCTTTATAAGGATTACGTCCACCCAAATAATCCGGTCTTCAAAGAGAAGGCATTTCGTAGCCGCTATCGGATGTCCAGGAATCTATTCTTGTACATTCTCAATGGGGTGAGAGAGTACGATAACTACTTCGAGGCCAAGTATGATTGTACCGGTAAGATTGGCTTCTCCTCTTACCATAAATGTTTTGCTGCCTTTCGGCAGCTTTCATATGGAGTGCCCGGTGATCTCATCGACGACTACATGCGAGTCCACATGCCATGAGGCCATGTACCGGTCTTGCAGCGCAGTTATTGCGGTGTTTGGTAAAGTTTATCTGAGAGAGCCAAACACCAAAGACACTTCCCGCTTTTGTCCATCATCGAGGGTAGGGGTTTCTTGGGATGCTTGGCAGCATCGACTGCATGCATTGGTAGTGGAAGAACTGTTCTTTTGGTTGGCAAGGGCAGTTCAAAGGGCATGTGGAGGGTTGCACCATCATACTAGAGGCTGTTGTATCACAGGATCTCTAGATTTGGCACTCCTTTTTTGGCATGGCTGGATCAAGTAATAACATCATTTGTGTTGCGGCGGTCTCCGATGTTTGCTAGGCTGGCAGAAGGTAATACCCCACAGGTTTCCTATGAGATCAGTGGCAATCCATATGATATGGGTTACTATCTAGCTGACGTTATCAATCTCTCCCAGACCACCTTTGTGAAGACAATCCGCAACCCTGGAGATGAGAAATACAAGAGGTTTGCGAAAGAGCAAGAGGCCACTAGGAAGGATTTGGAGCAAGCATTTGGTGTGCTTCAGTCAAGGTGGGCTATTGTTTATACCTTGCTAGAACCTGGAGCATGGAGAGAATATGGGATGTGATGACTGCTTGTGTGATAATGCACAACATGATCGTCGAGGACGAGCGTGATGACGACATCTTGAACCAAAACTGGGATTTTTAGGGCAATTGGTTGAGCCAGAGCCAAGTGTAGCGTCTTAGAAAGAATTCATACAAGTACATAAAAATTTACGTCACAGGCACACCCATAACCGGCTTCAACTAGATTTGGTTGAGTATATACGACCTGGCCTCGTGCGGGAAACCAAAACGGTTAATCCCTTATTTATTTTCTATAATTTTATTAACGTTTGGTTAATTTTTATCGAACCATGTGAGTGTGAACTATGCATATGTAAGCACTATTTTAATTCGATTACCTAATCTAGTTTATTTGCTTGTTAAAATATACATATGTCTACATACTTTGTGTTTAAATCTACAAAAAGATGAAAATTCTGGTAGCGTGAATAAATGGATCGCGTCACTTGGCGTAGTTGACCGGACAGATCGGACAACAATCCAAAAACGACCACGTTCTGATCCAAAACGAATAAAAACGGATCGTTTCGATCGAACCGTTTGGATGCCCATGACAGGCCTGGTGCGCGTGCACGCGCCGGTCTCCACACACGATACCTCGGTGTGTGCTTGTGCAGCAGCACCCCACGCACGTAAACGTCCGTGCGGTCAATGTGGATCCTCGCGTGATGCATGCAGTGCTATCCTTTGCGGCGCGCTTCTGCAGTTCCTGAAATCCGCGCGTCGCACGTGGCCTGGTGCATGCATGCGGCGTCAGTTGGCGTCGGCACTTGAAGCCGAGCTGATCTTTCGGTCACTAGCTGCGCTTAATTTGTTGCACGTAGCCCGTTCGTCCACAACGGTAACGGCCCTGCGTGTATTGGCGCACGGTGCATGCTTAATTCAATGGACGCCTGGCGTAAGTTTTTTAGTTTTTCAGAGCTTTTCTAGATTACAGAATTTCAAAAAGTATGATTTAAATGTCACGTGACATGGATTTCTGCACGATTTCAAACGCAATAGTACTTCTCACAGCAAGTGTCTTTGGACGGTGTACATGAATTTTGGAGGATTGATGGGACTTCTCAAAGGAAAATTAAAATGAGATTTGAACTCGTCTTGAGATTTCTGTGGAATGGAGCATAGAACGGCTCTCGCGTCTCTCGCTCCCCCTAGAGCGAAGAGACACCGCCTCCCCCTCCCCCCTTCGCCGGCACCGTCCTATGTCGCAGGGCGAAACCCTGGTGGCGCCGGCGCCGGCGAATTGTCCTCCCCCGCGCCATGGAGCTAGGGTCGGGGCCCTTCAACTCCCCGCGGCGGTGTACATCGGAAGGCCCTGGTCCGGCGCGACCGGGTGGTCCTGGCAGTGGTGTCGACCTCGGGCGGCAGGCACCGTGGATGGCTGGGAACGCCACTGGCTACCGTCCATGGCATGGATCTGGGCACCTCGAGCCTAGATGGGCTCAGGTGGGCCCATATGGGCTTGGGCGGGCTGGGGTGCTGCGTCTACGGGGCTCTTTGTAGGCGGCGGCGACAAGCTAGAGCTGGGGATGCGACATTTCAGCCTACCCATTGCAGCAGCGGCTAGGGCTTTACGGGTCCGTCTAGGCCCATCCTGGCCCTCCCGGGCCTGGTGTGCCTCAGCTGCTACGTCCGGCCGATGATCGCCGCTCGGCGGTGGAGGTGAGGTCCTCCTGTGAGCTGCGGGGCTGCTATCCCTCATTGCGGTGTTGTCGTGTGCCCCCATCGATCGGGCCACGTGTCATAGTGTTAACGAAGAGACATGTGATGGTGATTTAAAGGTGGTGATGGCGCATGCTGGTTGGTGGCATAACTGGATGTTGGTGTTCCGATGCGTCGGGGTTTTGTGCGGGTGGAGTTCGGGAGAATCCCTATCGGCTTCTACGACCCTGACGCGAGGCCGACTTTGGGTGGCTACATTCCTTCCTGGAGGGTGTCGAGGGAATCATCTGCCTCCACTTTATTATGAGTAATCGGGAAAACCCCTAGGACCATGGTCCTGGCAGCAATACAGTGTCGACGGTGCCTCCCTTGGAAAGGGGATGCTTGGTACTCGCCGCTTCAGTGTGCTTGGAGCGTGGTGGGCCAAAGTCGGAGGGCGTGGCGATTGCGGATCATCATAGCCTAGTCGATTTGCCTTCGTATTCATTTTTTTTTCTCTTTGGGCATGTGTGTGCTGCTGCCCCAGCATTTCCTTTAGTTCGAACTCGTGTGTTGGTATGGTTGCTATATTAATATAGCGGGGCGAAAGCCTATTACAAGGAGACATAGAACTGGATTCCATGGGAATTCGGTAGACCCAATCCTATGGTCTAAAAAGCTTCCATAGGAAATTTTTATTAGGATTCAAATCGTCCGAAATTCGTCTAATAATTCAAAAAAGCCCTTATGCATATATTGCATGAAGACGCAGCACGGCTGCATGTGCATGCAAGTGGCAAGTACGTACACGTACCTGGCCTCGGGCGTATAACAACATAGAAGAAGACAAATGCGACGTCAGCCAAGTGAGTAACTAGCACTCCAGATGCTCCGCGTTGCCGCCGTGCATGCACGGCGATCACAACACGGTCGTCATAGTACGGCCGGCGAGCGCACGGTCATTCCCTGTGCTAGATGCTGCCTAACCTCGCCGTACTCCGCACTAGCCTCCCCCTACCGTGTACGTACTACCCATCAGTGCTCAGTCCTGCTCTCGCCGATCCCTGTTCTGCGCCGCGCGGTAAGGCAAAAGTTGAAGCCAAAAAAGGAGTTGGTTCGAATGATTGACACGGAGCTCCTCTCCCGCCCGCGCAAGGCTGCCAGCTCCATCGGTCGATCGATCGATCCCCCGCTCCTGTGTACTGTATCTGTATGGGATGCACATTGGCACCTGCAGACTGGGAGCCTGCCGCCGGCCGGTCCCGCGCCTCAATCGTCGCCGTGGTCCTGGCTGGCGACGTTCGTCCGGCGCGGGCGGGAAAGCCTTCCACATGTTTGGTCCCCGACCCCGAGTACGTACTGCATGGGCGCCACACGTACGGGGGCTTTTTAGACATGGATGGGTGGAGCAGCATGGGCCGGCCGTCGGGCGACTCGGCCGCATGGCGGCCCCGGGCGAGGCGTGGCCATTGGGGTCAACCTGGGAGATAGGGGAGCGAGTGAGCGACGGACTATCGCCGGGGATCGAGAGCAAATCCTTCGGTGGCCGGTCCTGCCAGGCTGTTTAATTAGTTGGGTAGCGTAAGTACGCATTCCGGTGCGGTGGCGCGTACAGAGTAACGCGCGCACCGCCGGCATAAAATAAGGGGAGAGACAGCAGGTAATTTGCATCAACGGCAAGCTTGGCCGGAGAAGCAACCAGGAACCCACGAGGAAGCAGGTATTGACAGTGAAAATGTTTGTCCTGCTAGCTGATCGATGGTGTTTCGCGGCATGGGTTAAATTAGGGAACCGTCCAGGAGTCCAGGACCACTTCCCCATTTTGTATTCTGGGTTTTGCTTGCAACGCAGGATCGATCGATGAACCGACCCAGTTTCATGGATTCAGACAGAAAATCAACTGTGCAGCACCATGGTTAGGAAAACTATGAGATCTCCTTTGGAGTTTCCACATGTTAAGATATATACGTTATTTCTTGAGGCGACAAAACCTGGAGTAACACTAGTAGAAAAAAGCCTTCGTCCACCCAATTCGGGGAGTAATGCTTACATTAGTCCTGGTTCCAATGGAACAATCTTAGTTCTGGGTTAAACGGGACCTATAGTCCTAGTTGGCGACACCAATCGGGACTAAAAGGGTTGCGGCAGGCTGCGGCTGGTGTCAACCCCTTTAGTCCGGTTCGTATCACCAACCTTTAGTCCCGGTCCGTATTACCAACCGGGACTAAAGAAAACGGACAAAAAAAATTCTCAAGTTCTGACCTCCCCCCGACAGGAGATCGCCTTTTCTAGTTTCAAAATAATGCTAAAAACTATAAAAGATTCTAAAAATAAAATCCTTCGAACTGTAGTTATATTAAGTGATTTAGTTGTTACGAAAATTAGCAAACATGAATTTCGACATTATTTGCGAACAAATGTCATGAAAAATTCAAATGAACGTAACCTTTTGCATACGATGTCAGAAAAAACATGCAGAAAAAATTTCCTCTTCGATTTCAACCGCCTTAGACCATTTTGGATTCTTTTAGATTCTTAAAATTCGAAATGAAAAAAAAGTTACTTCAAAAATTAATTAATTTTAGTAATTCTTTTTTGTCATATTTGAATTCCTCACACCGGGACTAAAGGCCCGTTTTTTCCACTAGTGTAACTCGGCCGGTTGTGATAGCTCACCTCAAACGGTTGAAACCAAATATCCGTCCCTGCTATTCTTAGAGGTGAAGACTTTTTACGTCTACCTCTAATAACATTGACACCATAGCCGTTTTATAATTGTAACCGTCGCTAAAAATTATCTGAGACGGCGCTGCATTGCACCCGCATCTAAGAAGTATTTCACCCTAGGCGGCTAATAGAACGAAACGTCTTGAAAACATAGCCGAGCCGGTTAGTTATCATGGCTGCCTGTAGAGGTTCAACACAAAGCCTGCTCAGTTCATTATATAAACAGAGTTCAACATAAAACTAATTAATCTACATGTTCAATACAAAAAAAATTCAACATAATATGATGCTTTTCCATTAAGCAGCAGCACACATGCACAGATATATGCATACCAGCCACCTAGCTTATTAATTTCAACCTTTCCCAAATAGGAAATAAATCCCACCACCAATCATGTACCAAAACAAATATAGATATAATTTAACATGCATCCATAATCTTGAAACACCAGCATATATATATATATATAATAAGCAACAAATTGAGAGATTCAACACAGAGACACCCAAACAAAAGCTAGTTCATCAACATGCAAACACTGCTCAGCAGCCAACATAAAGAGGGAGTTCAACAATATATATATGTATGCTGCTTTTGAAGTAGAAGACACACAAACTGCAAACACACAAATATATATATATATATATATATATATATATATATATATCTACTGGGCACTTTTGTATAACAGTACTGCTATAAATCACGTGGAGGTAGAAATATCTATCATCTCACGGGTGTGGCGTGCACCACACTTCCCTAGTTATGATAAAGGAATATGGAATGCATGATTCCAAGCACCGACCTAAAACTCCTATCCACAACTGAATACGGTATGACCACAACTAAATTCCTAACTTAGAGCTCGACATGCTTTGTCACATCTATGTCCTGAACTTTGATATCAGTATTCTTCATGTATGGCCACACCTCACATGGTACTCACATATTTATACAAAACTTTTTTACTTTTGTATAACTAGTTTTCCACTAAATATATTAGATTTTTATAGATCATTGAAATTAACATATTAAATACTATTATGTGTGTATAAGGAGCTAGGAATATTGATAATGTGGACATGCTACTATATTTGAAGCTACTAATAAATTTCATGTGACAATCAAGAATTTTATTGCGCGGAATGTTTTAATTAACTCTTGATTTAGTTTGTTCCAATGGACTCCACCATAAATAAAAAACAATAAAAATTATCACATTACTTCTGAATTATCTCATGATGCTTAATGTATCATAGTTCGTTTTTATGTGGTCTGTTCATACACGAGATGAATGCAACAAATAACTTGATGATGATGTTCTTTTGTAACACGTGGCTTTTACGTTTAGGTGTACTCAGTTTAGAAAAATCTAGAGCTTGTTAAGTGTAAAAAATTAATTGAAACCTTCTAAGTTATTGTCTCTCCTATCGAGTCGATCCTACTATGCTCCTGCTTGTCGAAGAACATCACCTCTTCTAACTCAACCTCCTCCTTGTCGTTAGAGGATGCTTCCGATTCATCAGAGGAAGGAGGGAAATGATTGGGATACACCATTGAAGCGACTCCTCTCTAAATGTGAGTTCATCGTCCGAGTACGACACAAGACAGAGGTGGAAACAGTCTTCCTCCTCTCGGTGTCCGACGCTGGGATGGACACTGCCACGAAGACGGTGTTCCAAACAGATCTTAAGGCAGTCACAACCCTTTCCTTGGATGCTAGGGAGGGACAATGGCTCATGATGATGACAATAGCGGTGGAGGAGGAGGAATCCTCCGACTTCTTGTCTAGCTCTATCTCCGACTCCGACGACACCAAGGAAGCCTACCTGGTTTGAAGTACTAGATAAATCTGTGTAGAGTTACTATCTATTTATCTATATACTAGATAAGCTGAGTGTAGTTATAATTAGTTACTACATGAATATGTATATTAAGTTATTGTTTATAAATATGTACATTAGATAAATTCTGCATGTGTTATTGTATTAGAACTTGTTACAAGGTACACCTTTCCATGGATAGTTTTATTCATCTTGCTTGTTTTGTGTTTTGGCGGCGGTAATGAATTTAACTAGGTTTCATGTTGCTTGGAAAACTATTTGTCTTGGCGGTTTAGTTTAGTTTTAGACTTTTTGTAACGGATGCATTTATCTTTGCAATGGATCAGAGCTCAGTATAATTTTTCTTTTTCTATATTTAGTTACCCACCATTTTGTTTTATATTTTCTTGCCTCGAGAATTGTAAGATGCATTTGATTTTACTTGGCACAATTTGGAATTCAGAAATTGTATAAATATATTAAGTTAGAGTTGCATTCCTAAATTATCACGCTCATCATTAATTAATGTGATCTTATGCATTATAAGATTTTGCATACTGCTTATGCATTTTACGCCATTTAGGGCGAGGTGAAAGACGGAGAAGTGTGCGACAATGATGAGGTTAGCTCTGTTTACGTTATATTAAAGACGGTGTGGTTAGCTTTTCTTTTTGTCTTCGGTGCATAACTAGTGTACTAAGATAATGTTGGTTTTGAGTTTTGAATCGTAGGAAGTAGAAGAATAAAAGAACAAGGCCCAGTAACATTTCGTTTCGTCTCCCATTGAAAGAATATTTCGCTTTTATGAGGCACCAAAACGTCAAATCTGAGGTTTAAACTCTGATAGGCTGAGGATACCACTGCCCTTCTAACCATCCAACCACGGGTTGGTTCTCTGGCGTTTCGAACCTTCACACTCACGTCAGTGATAAGATTGCCACAGCGGAGCATATCTCCTTTGTACGTACCTACACTACCCAGCCGTACAGTACCTGCGATCGTACCGTAGCGGCGAGTCCCCAGCCTATACCGATCGACGAGACTGCAAAGAGAGACATAACACTGTGTCGTTCCACCAGGTTGAGGGTCTCAATTTCCCAACAGACATAACACTGTTCGTCACTAATGAAACTGTGACATATTAGTAAGTCAGACCAGCTGTCTTCTCTGATCTCTGTACACTTGCCTCAATGGCGAGGGGGATGTCGTGACTTCAGTCTATAAAAATGGCGAGTGGGATGAACGAATAGTTAACAGCCCCTGTGAATCAATCACATGGCTCAGATGGCCTACAGCCCTCTAGCTCTAGCCTCCACATCTAGCTAGGAGTATAGACAAGTTTTTCAGAATCCAAATTCAATTTTGAAAATTACAAACTGAGAGAAAGTAAATACAGCACAGGGTTCGATCAGGTCAGTAGAACTGGATCGAGCAGCTGATCGATCAATGTACAAGCAGTACTAGCTAGCTGAGTAGAAGTAGTTATACATTACTAAGGTTCTCGCTTCCATGTGGATCTCCTGTGACTTACTAGCTAGTAGCTGAGTAGACGTAGTTCATGCATGTTTGGTTATGTTAAAACCTGATGCTACATTTAATTACCTGCATGAACAAAGGGTTTCTGCTTCAGGGTTTTCCTATGTGGGCTTTGTGCTTTCTGTCTGCCTTTTGGAAAGGTGCACGGAAGCAGGAGAACGAGAAAAGTGTAGAGGGCCCGTTCAGGCTTTCAGTCTTTCGGATAAGGGGCATGAAAATCAGGTAAAGAGATGCGTCCATGTTCTGCATCTTTAATTTGAGCTGTACCTTTTGAGAAGCGGTACGTGCCTCAAATCTGAAGCATCTCTTCCCCCTTTCTTTCACAGCTAGCTAAACTTTGTACACGTACTGAGACAATATATTTTAGATAATATTTTACTATAAACACAGCTGAAAAAGCAAAATAAAATTATAATTTAGATCGGCCCTAGATACTCATCGGGCCAACGGTGGCTGATATCGGTCGACCCACGACCTCCCAAATTGAGAGAAAATTGCAGCTCACACCACCCTTTATGGCAACCGTTGCACCAAACACAGAAACAAACTTTCTTTTGCAACTAGCACAGGTTTGTGCCTTAATTGTTGCACTAGCCCAAATAAACTATGTTATGATGTTGATAAGGTTCCTGACTTGACATCAACGAAGAGGCCATAGAGTTGGCCATATAATAACATAAAAAATAGGGCATATTTTATAAACTGAATTTTAAAATATTAATTTGGTTATGAGTTCCGGTTATCTATTAACTGAAACAGCCAAAAAAATAATATAATGTTGCAAAGCTGAATAATTTCATTTAGGTTCCTCTAATCTGCGTACATGCAAAAGCCCTATAATTTAAATTTCTTTGACGTATGCCACAACTCCATACACATATAAATACATCCATGCTCAATGTTACCTTTTCCTATCTACGAGACTCATACTGGACCGGTACGTACCGCCGGAGCCAGGGAGAGGCGATAGGAGGTATTGCGGACCACGACCTCTCGCCAGCGAGAGGTTTTCCTTTTTTGTTTAGCCTTCTTTTGGTGTCTTCTTCCCTGCTCTATCCTTGCTCCGGTGGTGAATCTAGTATCGACGGAGGGCGCGTGGAGTCATTTGTCCTAGATCTCATGGAATTCTATCCATTTTCGTGTTCGTTGGTTAGTACTTGAGATGGACGAATAATTGCTTCAGCTAGTCAGTCCTCGTCGACTTAGAGTTAGCTTCCAGCTTAGGCGAGTGGCTAGCTCTTATGAACCTGATATATAGATGTAAATTGTTGTCCGCTGTTGTTATTTGACTTATATCCCAGTAGTCTGGTTTTAATTTTAACCAAACACCGAACCCAATTGTTGGTTTAACAAACTACTAATTAATTAGAAAATTGTGGCAATTTTTTATGTCTATTTTGTATAAACCAGATTACAGAAAAAACAAAACATAACTGTGGGAGCAAAAAGCATCGTTAATGAGTTAACAAATTTATTTTGAAAACGTGCAATGATTAAGGAACATTTGTTTCTGTGTTTTGTGCAACACTTGCCACAAAGAGTGGTGTTACCTGCAATTTTCTCCAAATTGACCCCGAGGCCACTGAGCCAGGTCCAAAGCCAGGGCCACGTCGGCTCATTTCCCATCCTGACCATGCATGCAGGGTGGGAAGGTGTACCCCACCGGCTCCTCCTCCTCTTGCTTCGAGGTCTCCTCATACTCCTCGCCATCGCCATACATGGCCTCTAGGTGGGCCTCCATGGCCCGTCGCGGTTGGGGATGGCCTTACATGCGACAAGAGGCAAGGGCGCTAAGCTACCGTGGAGTGTGCGTCATTGCCACCACTGGTGCCACGTCAGTTTGAAGGGCTCAGTTTTTTTTTTTTGGCTCCCCGCACTTGTTGCCACGTCAGTTTGGGTTTGGTTAAAGGGACCAGTTTTTTTTTTGGCTCCCTGCACTTTGTTAAACGCATCACGTTCACCTATCCACCTGGGCAACGGCTATATATGTGTGCATAAATCAGTGCACCCTGGCCTGCATCGCAACTAGTAGCATGTATGTTTTCTTTTACGGGAAACGCAACTAGAATGGCGCCTGAAGCCGAAGGTTGTTTATGCATTGACAGTGGAGACGCAGCACGTTAATACTCACTGCTGCTTCCACTAGCAGCTTAGTACAACCGACATATACTACAGCGTAGAGGAAAAGGACAATTTCGGCAACGAGCGAAGGGAGGACGGATGTGCCGTCCCGTCTCATCGCAACCAACAGCTATCACTGCACATGCTCCTCCGTGCCGCCGTACATGCCCCATCCTTCCGTCCGCGATCGCGGCGCCGTCGTCATCGTAGTACTGCCCTTCGCTCATTCAGCAGTAGACTACAGATTGAGCTGCACGTACGCAAGCAACTGAAGCTAGCAGTCTGCAACATTACTCAGCCGTAAAGCAACGACAGAGACAGCAACGAGAGACATAACACTGTTCCGTTCCACCAGCCATCGACGGGTCTCAATTTCCCACCAGACATAACACTGTTCGTCACTAATGAAACGAGAAAGATGAATTGCCGGGACTCGTCTCCCGCTCGCGATCATGATCATGTCCGTGCCTCCTAATTGGCCGTTCGGATTGGAATTCACTATATGTGTCGCGCAGGGTGAGAGATCACGATTCTACTCTCTCTGTTTTAAAATATACTCCCTTCATTCAGAAATATAAGACATTTCTAACTTTGTGAAATAAATGTATCCAACTTTTTTTTATTGCATAGGTTCATTCTAAATATCTATGAACTTATACATTAAAAGACATCTAGATACATTCGATTTGCAAAGCTAAAAGATCTTATATTTCTAAACAGAGGGAGTAGTATGTTTTACCTTTCGTGAAACGAACGTATTATAGCCACTTTTAATATGTAGTTTGTTCAGAACCTACGCACTAAAAGACATCTTATAGAGCGACCTATATACTCCCTCCATCTCGAAATAGATGTCTTAGATTTTTTTAAAATTTAGATGAATCTAGACACTATTTAGTATATAGATTTATCCTAATTTTAGCAAATCTGAGATATCTATTTTGACCAGGTGAGAGTATGAAAAGAGGCCTAAATACATTTCACTATTAAGAAACAGCCCATCTATGGCGCATGGAAATGGGACTTCTATGGCGCATAGGAAGAACTTCTGTGGCGCATTTACATATATGCGCCACTGACTATATAATTATATGCGCCACTGATTGCGTAACACGTATTCGAAGTAAAATACTTTCCTGGTGTATAATCAGGTATTTATACAGTATTTATCCAGATGAGTATAAAATACATTGCACAAGTAGTAGATGCATGAAAACTGACATATATATAATACAAACACTTAGAGCCCGATCGAGATACATATATAGTGTCATGTGCCAAATTTTTACACAAGCGCCGAATACAAAGTTCATATCATCTCACATTACAAATATGAAGTGGCCACTGCCGCCTACACTAGGATCAAATAGAATACAGCTGTGATAATGGTGAGCAAGAGCATTAGCCCGACCAATATCTTCATCCGGTTCTTCTTCTACAAGTGGTTCCTCCACTTGGCTATCGCCTCCTCTCTAGTCACGTATCCTTTGTAGATGTTGCCGCTGAACTTGTTCACTTGTTTGTGACAATCCTACCACTCCTCGTAGACTCCTGAAACCCTACCCATGTACACCACATACAGTGGCGGATCTAGGATTGGATCAAGCCCCGGGCCAAAAACTAAGCTAAAAAAAACTAGAGTACCAAAACACTCTTATAATAGCACGAAGAATCGGTACAATACAATTGCAAAGATGATATATTTTTAAATTCATCGGTAACAGTCCAAGAATATACATGAGAGATGACAAAAAACCAGAAATAGTAGTATGTTGATACGAAAGATATTACCAAAGCAATAATTTGAGGATTTGCATTTGTTGATTGGTTCGATTTTGAGATCGACGAATAACATCTCGTCATCTTTGTGTTACTGAAACATGAAATCAACACATCAGACATTTAAATCCAACTATTCAATCAGTGTATCCAATTGAATTGTGATGAAATTACCGACCCGATAGGAGCAAAGCCGCAGGGCCGCAGCAATCAGGCGGCGCAAGCCGGCGGCCTTGTGGCGGAGGACTGGAGGAGGGCGGCCATGAGCCGCAAGAATCGGAGGCGTCGGCCAGACATGGCGAGCTTCGCCGGGTGGAGTAGAGGTAGCGGCGAAAAATCAGGAGCACAAAGAGAGAAGGGGTCCAGGGAGTAGGGAAGGTCAGGGGAAGGCTTAGGCAAGTGTCCTGGCGCCGCCGGTGAGCTCCTACCGCACGATAACACGAGGCAGAGGACCAGTTTTTGCTCGATCGGGGAGTCGTGCGGTCACGGCCAATCCAGGGAAGGCAAGAAGCAAGTTGGGCCAGACTTAGCTGTGTCCCGGGCCAAACTTTTATTCACATAAGTAGTAGGACGAATTTTTCCCTGCGCCCAGGGCCATTGCCCTTGTTGCCCTGGGCCTAGATCCGCCCCTGACCACATACCACCTCGTCGCCATCTCTATAGACGACAAGGCATATTAGTAAAAATACAACGAAAAGAATGAATAAAGGGTTCACATCCATATATATATGTTCATAGAATATAAAACAAAGGATCCATAAACGTAAAAGATAGATCATCATAGAAGCAATAAGTTCAACGACAACACGACCACAAGGTAGTTTAAGTCTAACAACAATGACCATTTCGACCACGAGATAGTAAAGTTTATGACACACACACTAATACACAGGCGTCCATCAAGAATACACACACACTGGATCATGCTAGAGGCACACATCGATCATGATGAAGACTTCCTCTTCTCGCTCAGCTTCCGGAACGGTAGATAGCCCTCTTTCGTCGTCCACATCCTTGTGTCACCCTGCTTACGGAGGCGTTCTTCGATCTTCCTCTTACTCAACCATCTGCCTTGTTGTAGGGCACCCCCCTTGTGTTGACATCTTCAATGATGATTTGCGACAACTTCATCTGAATGCGATGGAAGTCTTCTCTAAGATCAGCATCATCGATTTTCGCCAAAGTTTCGTCCCATCCTCGAAGACTAGATGGCAGCGTTAGGTTCTGGCAATCCCGAACATAGCCTTTAAGGTGATGGAGGACATAGAAGGCCTCCTTGGCACCAGTCAGGGACGGAGCCAGGATTTCACCATGAGGGGGGCGGAGATGGTAATGACTTTTTCGGGGGGGAAATGATAATGATTGTATGTTCTCCTTGATGGGCAGCTAAATGCGTGACTTTTTTGCATTCCCAAAAAAAGTGGAAATAGAACATCAGCATGCGAAGTCTCGCTATAGCATTTATATCAAAATGTACCGATATCGTTTGGCAATACAAAACAAAAGATTAATTTCAAAATTAGCCTGATTATCAGAAGATTCGATAACCTAATCACATGCGACATTCATACGAATTTATTTTCTGGTAATACAAGTTATTATCTAGGAAGTCATCTTCAATGAATGAAAGACATGCTAGAGTTAATAAATCAATTACTCGCCATGGAAGCAAATTGAAGATTTCCTAATTTATAAGTTGATCCAATTGTCTTTTCATGTCTACATAAGCACAAGTAGGCACCAATTACAATTCCCCTGATTACTAATCAAGGCATAAACTAGTCTAATGAGAGAGATGATTGAAGGAATAACTAAGACAGAATGGGAAATAGGGAAACGAGTAAATTACTTGCCTTCGCGCCATTCATGCTCAATCATGGCTGGCTGGCCGGGCCGTGCGTCTGTCTTGACCAGACTACGGATTGTCTACCTCTTCTCAGTTCTAACCATCTTTGATTCAACCGATTGATTTAGATTAGAACCCTAGTTAATTGGCACCCGTCAGTTAGGCGATCTGAAGGTGATCTTGAACTAAGTAAAACTCTGATGGCGATCTGATCTGCCATCCGCTGACTGAGTTCGTGCTAGTCCCCGGCCCTAGCCCCTTTGTGTTACTGGTTCAAGATGGACTTTTAAATGCCACATTTAGGCCTGCTAATGCTATTGTGCTAATCATCTAGCTGGCCTTTACTTGGTTGTAGGCTTGGACTCATAACTGATGGGTTTGACCGTTTGAGGCCTTGGAGGGCTGACTTCACACGTGCATATACACACGGACAGGGGAGGGCGAACGTAATCGCCAGATGCGAGATTAGCGCAAGTTCTCAATGGCTATCGAGAGAAAATCAGATCGTCAGGGGAGGTCTCGCCCCCGCTCGTCCCTCCTTGGCTCCGTCCCTGGCACCAGTAGTCGACTACTTGACGCAGGGGAACTCGAGCACGTGCTTGAACACGTGTTTGCCATCCTTGATACATTCCCCCTATCTACGAAGGTGCATCCCTTTTTGTTGTAGCCTCGAGAGCCTCATTGAGAACACCCCTTATTCTTGTGTAGTCTTTCTTCTTCGTCAAACTCCCCGAGTCGAAATACGTGGCTAGCAAATACCTCGGGGCAAGGACGATGAGTGTGCAGTATTTGTCTCTGCGCAACACAATTGGAACGGAATGTTGGAAAAAGAGCAAAGGATGAAATCTATAAGAAATGCATAAGTTATGGTGGCGATGAGCGAGTGTGTGTACTTACTCCAGAAAGAAAGGCAAAAGAAGTGTGCCCTTCCTCTTGTTGTCCACCCTGAACTTCTCGAGGTACGCCGTCGCATTGGTCCGTGTCTCTAATCCTTCGACCAACTGGTTGTCCCGCATGTAGTAGGGATCCACTATCGCGATTTCCGGGGTACTTTCTCTCTTGATCGTGATCGCCAGATTGAGCGCGTATAGGCGGACCAAGTTATAGTCCAGCCGTTTCGTGAGAAATAGCTTGAATATGTCCTCGAACGCTATGAAGAATATATCCGCGGGGGGTTCATCGACGAAGCCCACGTCCAATGGCACCTTGGCCATGAAAATCGGGTAATTTGGATCTTCGTCTTTAAGAAGGAGGCCCTCTAGTGTCTTGACACCCTCGTGCAAAGTTAACATGGCTCTAACCGCAATGTGGATCATATCTGGAGTCAATATCGGATCACCAGCTACATGCACTCGGGGCAAGCCATATTGTGTGGATGGTACGACGACGGCGTCCTAACCCCGGATCCTCTTCGGAAGAGGCTGGCTCACACCCTTCTTCTTCTTATTATTACCTCTCTTCCTGTAGTACTTCTTCTTCACAACAGTGTCAGCCATTGCCATCTACTCATCAGTCGCCTTTCAGAGTGTGTTGGGGCTAAAAACCAATCCCGGTTTCTCTTGTGGTGGATCGGCGGCCGGAGGCGTCTCTTGAGAAAGACCATGGAAGACCAGGCGCCGTGTGCATGTATTGGGTCGACCAGCTTGATGGTCGTCGCGAGCTGTGAAGGGTTCTTCATCCACAGAAGGCATATACAATCCTTTGGCGGCGCCGGTGTTGATGAAGTCATCAATGTTGACCAATTCATCATCATCTTCATGGGTGTCATCATGTGATGGTGGTAGCGGGGGCGACGGCGGTTGCGGCACAACGTCTTTGCCATGTGGCGGTGCACATGCTGCCAAGAGTTGATGGTGACGGCTGGTGGTGGCGACGACGGCGGCTACTGGCTTCCGAGGTGGTGGCCGGGCGATCGGTCGAGAGGTGGCGCCGGTGCTCCCCCTCCTCCCGCAAGACGAATCTGGGTCTTCGGCCATGTCAAGGGCCAGTTGTAGCATTCCCCAAGGGTCTTGTGTTTGTCGGCTCCCTGAGGTTGAAAGGGGGGTCCATGTCGTTGCACCCTGGCAACACCCGAGCCAACCTGACCCTCATCACGTCATCATCCATTGGATTGTTGTGCATCGTGCGGCTCGCCGGTTGTATAAGAGTGCCCTTGGCAACATCCTTCAACTCACCGCCGACATCTTTAAGCAGGAGTACGCAAGAAGTGTCCTGAGGCAAAAACATGTTGTTGGGCGTCATGAGATGGCAGCAGTCATGCATCAAAGGCATAAAGGAGATGACGTGCACTAACTAATTAGTTACCTTGGTGATGGCGTGGATCTCGGCTAATGTAGAGACACGGCCGATGCCGGCGGCCGGCCTATCATCATCTGCAATCTCCCGCTCGGGTGCCTCACGAAGCACCACCGCCGTCGGCTGCGCCTTATTGGTATCTTTGGCGGGAGGGGGCGTCGGTGTGACCAAAACGAGCGGCTACGTCCCGACGTTGACGGCCGGCGGGGTCACCAGGTCCGGCGACACGGTAACATTGATGCCCGAGTTGCTGCCGCTTAAGCTAGGCAGATGTATCGGCCCCTGTCGACCTCCCGCATTCCAAGCAGTAAGCCCCTCGAAAAACTCAGGGGGGATCATCGAGCGGAGCTTCTCTTCCACTAACTTGTCCACCGTTTTCTCGTCCAGCGCCTTCTCCTCTAGTGTCTACACCTTCATCTTCAGCTCTGCAACATCGGCTTTATCCTGGTTCTTCCCCTCCCTTCTTTTCTTGGCGTCCTCTTTGTAGTACTCCTTGAACTTCATGCTCGTACCGAAGCCGGACACACGGCCAGCTGAGGACGGCGGAAACCCCTTGTCCCTCTTCTTGTAAGCATTGGTCGCCCTATTGAAAACCGTGTCCCACGGCTCCATCGAATCCTGGGATGACTCTGTGGCAATAGCGTTCAGTTCCTCCTCCTGCAGAGACAAGGAAAGGTGAACCCATTTAGATTCTTGGCTTCATTATTTTAATTAGAATGCAATAGACTTGAGATCAGCGATAAATTCCTTACCAGATTCTTCTTGAAGTCCTTCACCTCCGGATCGTCGGTGATGAACTCCCCTGTTTCCTTGTCCAGGTAGTAGCGGGCCCGAACAAATTGCCTAAGCTGCAAGTCCGTGATTTTAAGCCAAGGGTTGTCTTTACCAAGGCGTTCAAGCTCGGCGTCCTCCTTGTCCCAAATGTCTTGTTTCCCCCTGTAACCGCCGCTTCCAAGGTGGTGGTTACCTATGTTCTGTTCCCGCATACTCCTTCTCCATTTTATAGCGTCAGTGGTAGCTATATCCGCCTTGAATATCTTAAACTCCTCTTCGTCGAGCATCGGATTTTTCTTACTAATAAGCTCCCAGCTTTCACCTTTGTTAATGCTAGTCTTCACCTGGGTTTTCCAGCTGCTCAAGGCATTGCTCATCTTCGTGAGGGCTAGTTTGTTCACCGGGTTCTTTCTCCCGAGGTTTCTAAACCGCTCTGAGAATCTGTATCGCTTGTGAAGCTTCTTAAGGAGGTTATCGACCAAAGCTGCATTGTCAGCATGTCTGATGTACTTCGTGTTGATCGACGTGCTTTCTCGGACGATGCACCCGAGTTGCAGGCCGTACCCTTTAGCAATCGCCTCTAGCACAATGGGTAGGCCACTTTCTGTGACCTCAGTGAACTCATCGCAGACGGTGGCGAGCACTGGCACCTTCCGCTCCTTCTGTTCCTTCTTCTTCTTCTGAGAAGCGGTCGGGTTGCCGCTACCGCCATCCGTGCGGGCGCCACCATCGGTGGTGTCATCCTCTTTGTTGCCGCCTTCACGAGTTCCATCGTAGTCATCTTCGTGCCCCTCGTAATCAGGATCTCCGCCCTCATTGGCCCCAGCAGCTCTGGCGACGGTCGCCTCCTCCTCCGGTGGTGGTGTCATCCTCATCACCTCCTCCTCCTCCTGTTGGGACCCCCGCCAGAATGACTGGTTGGCCTGTCTAGCTTGTTCTTCGATGCTGATCATGTGCTTAGAAGGGCCAGACTCCTTGTTGCTCGACATGTTTGCACTACTCTATTTAAAAAATGCAAAAAGTTAGCACAAATCTTGGCCAAAAAATTCGGCATGACCTTTGCTAATTTTTTGACCTAGGAGTGCCCATTTCTCAACCGAAACGGAAGTGAATCGACACTTCGGGAGAAATGGGCAAATCAAATGAAATCCCTGCAAGACAAAACACCCCATCCCCATATTGACAGCCCCATGCATTGACCCAGCATCATCATCCATGCAGCCCCATCCATCATTCACGCAACAGTATAACAGATACATGTATAAGAAGAACTTAAAAAACTTAAAAGGGTACATGCAGTATATATACCAGACATGTGTTTCTACTGAATAAAAACTGAGTAGCAGTTATAGTACACAGAGACACACACACATTCTCTCTTCTTCTTGCACACACACATGCTATCAAGTTATAGTACACACACTTTACCTTGCACAGTTCAATAAAGGGGAATTTTTTATCTAGCGGCAGTCGCATACACAATCATGATGCTCCTGATGGATTTCACCAAAGCAAAGTTGGGTTGTAATCCATTCATTCATATTTGGGTCAAAAAAGAAAGAAAGACAGAGAACGGTACAACAGTTGCAGTAAAAAAAGCTGAACATCAGAAGTGTCGTAGCAATAATCATCAGGAAACCAGGGGCATAGAAAAATAACAGTAAAAAAACCCAGGGGCATAGAAAAATAACACAGACCAGATTCACACAATATATGGAACAGTAAAAAATAACATTTGAATGAAATATATAGTGTAACAGAAGTGAAGAAGGTACCTGACTAAAGTCTAAAAGAATCAACAAAATATGTTAGAGTAAACTAGAAAGCTTGGTATGCTGAAAAGGGGACCACAGTAGTTGCAGTTAGAGATGCATGTTTGAAACCTTTAGGGTACCATCTATTTTAGTCTAGTTCAAACAAATGAACTATTTTTCTCAAAAAAATTATAATATGTGAAAATTTAGTTTCTTTTTTTGTACTAAAGAGGGTAGAGGGTACCCTAAAGGTTATCCACTTGCATACTTAGTTGCAGTCCTAGTGTACTAGAACTCTAGAACTACAAGTAACCCAGGCCCTTGATAATTCAATCATCAAATTTAGAACCTGATTTACATGAATGCACTGAATTTAGCATGCCTAGTACAGTGTTGCGTTAGTTATTCAGTACTCTAAGTTCAGTATGTAAAGTGTAGTATTGAATATATTACTGTCAAGCAAAACCTAGTTTACATGGATGCACTTGAGCACATTTTACTGGCACGAACTGACTGGCTGTAACTCAAAAACATCCCAGAAACAAACAAATGAGGCATAACTTTTTAACAATTGGCATAACCAAAATGGCAAGCCAGGCTATATTAATCATATTCTCCTTAAAATGTGCTGAGAGACCAATGTGCTGAGAGACAGAACATGCTACATTGTTTCTTTAATCATATTCTCATTCATTTGTTCAGACTTAAATATGCATGATACATTGCAAATGTATCTATCATTTTTGATGTTCCATGCTTGGTTTTATCCACTTTCTTGTGTTTTGTTCCAATTTTGGAGTACTTTTCATATGACTTCTTGGACTAACCTATTAACAAGAGCCACATTTCACCGCCTGCTTTTACTGTTTTTGGTTCCAGGAAAGTCGAAAATGAATATTCTCGAATTGGACAGACAAAAGCCAAAGTGCCTAATTTTCCTAAGGGATCAAGTGCGAATCACGAGGCGGAGAAGGGCTGGGTCGACCACACCACCGCCGCTGCCAGGCTGGGCCCACACTAGGGGTGGTGGTGGCTCCGGCACCCCTCGGCCTCTCCTTCCGCCTATATATTTCCTCGACGAAAACCCTAAGGGCCCGATCAAAATCCATGAAAGAGTCTCAGAGTCCGTCATCTCCATCCCTAGATCGGGAGGGATCGAGCTCTTCCGGCACCGCCGGAGAGGGAATTCACCCTGGAGGCCTTCTTCATCACCATGCAAGCCTCCGGTGTGATGCGTGAGTAGTTCATCCTTGGACTACGGATCCATGTAGTAGCTAGATGGCTGGTTCTCCTCCTAGGTGCTTTCATGTTTAGATCTTGTGAGCTCCATTCATGATCAAGATCATCTATTTGTAATTCTACATGTTGTGTTTGCGGGGATCCGATGGATATTGAGATGCTATTTCATATTGATTCTATCATGTCTTTGTTATTTGTGATCTTGCATGCTTTCCGTTGTTAGTAGCTATCTTGGCCAAGTAGATGCTAGCAACTCCAAGAGTTAGTATTTATGCTCGATAGTGGGTTCATGCCTCCGTAACTGGGAAGTGACAGAAATCTCTAAGGTACTAGATGTGCTGTTGCTACTAGGGAGAAAACAACAATCCTTTGTTCATAGAACAATCGTATTGTTTATTTTACACGCAGTTCGTAAAGCAATAATCTGTTGCTTGCAACTTAATACTGGAGGGGGTTCGGATGATAACCTAAAGGTGGATTATTAGTCATAGATGCAGTTGGATGGCGGTCTATGTATTATGTTGTAATTCCCAATCAAGTCTCAAAGGAGTCGAGATGATTAGTATATGCATGTATTGCTTTCTCGGTGTTTGTCAATTGCCCAGCTGTAATTTGTTCACCCAGCATGTTATCTATCTTAAGGAGAGCCACCTCTAGTGAACTATGGATCCCGGTCCTTGTCTTTTACATACAATCTATAATCTTTTACTGCTTTGTGTTTACTTTCTGCAAACTTTTACTTCTTTCCATTCGATACGTTTAATCCTTTGTTTTCCGCAAAACACGGTGAGATTGACAACCTCATCACAAGTTGGGGACAAAGTTCTGTGGTTGTGTTGTGCAGGTCTCCATGTTGCTACTAGCACCGGTAGTGCGCCCTGCCAAAGCTCAGCTAGTAACACCTTTAGGGTGTTTCCTTGCTCCTACTGGTTCGATTAAACCTTGGTTTCATAATCGAGGGAAAACTTGCTACTATGCTCATCATACCTTCCTCTTGGGGTTCCCAACGAGCTCTACGTCGAACGACAAGCACATCAAGATTTTCTAGCGCCGTTGCCGGGGAGTCAAGGACATCTTCACAAGGGGAGTCCCTCATAACCAATCTCTTTACTTTGTTGTTTTTGCTTTGCTTAGTTTTCTTTTTTGCTTTGTTTGCTTGTTTTGTTATTCAAAAACACAAAAAAATTAGTTTTACAAGTTTGCTTTCTTATTTGAAAAATACAAAAAAATTAGTTCCTATCTTAAGTTGCCTTCATGTCTAGCCTTGCTCCAATCACTATGTCACCCGAGAAAATGATTTTCACTTTTAAACAAGGAATCGAGGAAACTTTTAAGGAAGCTTGGTCTAGAATCTTTGGTCTACATGAAAAAACTGAGCCTAAAAAGACTCAAAGCTTGTTCCTTAGCAGTTTTTACCTTGGGATTTCTCTTTGCTATAGATATGCTTTAGATGCTGTTGTGGGAGGAGATTTCCTCCAATGTATTTAGGATGATGTTATTAATGCTATAAAAAAATTGATCCTCACTTACAACATGCCTAGCCAAACTGATATTTCTTTCGCAAAAATATTTGCTAGGTTGAACACTCTCGAGACTAGCACTACTAGCTTAAAAGATTACTATAATACGCTTAGGGAGCATCACAATTATGTTCCAATAAATTCTGAACCATCAAAGTGGCTTCCTACAGTAAAGATTGAGATAAACACTGAAACTTTTCAAGCCCGCTGCGATATCATGTCTGAATTTTGTCTTATGCCCAAAGATATTTATGAATCTTTGAATCTTTGGGGGCTTACTGAAGGAGGAAGAGAAATATCTCTTGCTAATAATGCTACCATATTACCTATTGGAATAGCTGAAGGAGTGTTTACAAAGATCCTTGGGAAAATGATTTCTACTGATTATCTTGTTATTGAATGTGCAGGAAAAGGACAAATTACACTTGGAAGGTCCCTATTAGAACTCCTTGGAGCAATAATAGATGTGGGAAAAGGGACCATGCACCTTTCTTCTCCACCAAACAATCACGTTTTCCCAAAGGTTAAGAGTAAAAGTAAGAGAGGTAAGGGTAAGAAAGTTGGTCTTAATGCTTCTTCATTTGAGAACACTTGATTCTTTCTTTGCTTCTTATGCCTAACTTAAAGACGTTAAAGAAAAGTACTTATTGGGAGATAACCCAAAAGTTTTAGATGAGTCTTGAAAGTTATTACTTCAGTAATAACCGCTCCTTATCCTTTTTATTTGCTTTTTGTGCCAAGAGTAACCTCTAACGAAAGAGAAGTAATGATTGGGAAAGTTGCTGTCCCGAAACAGATTTTTGTGCTTTACCGTAAAAATTCGTGAGAGAGCTTTTTATGTCGGATTGAGCTGAAATTTTTTGTGCTTCTGCCCTAGGTTGTTATCTAACTTTATTTAGTTCAACACTTTTTAATTTGAGCAACGGAAGATCTTAGAAAAAATTCGTCTTTACCTGCTAATCTGTTTTGACAGATTTCTGCCATTTTCTGCATTTGCTTCTTGTGGGTTCTTTTTTGAGTTCTTTTGGGGAATTGAGCTTTTTGAGGGAAGTGATACAGTAGCTAGTGTTCTAATGGAAGTTTATTTGGTGTTAAAACTGAACCTTAAGACGTATTTATCTTAAGTGCACTAATATTGCTAATGAGATTGTGTGAAGTTTTGTATGAAGGAAAAATTTCAGGTGTATGGAAGGAATGAGTAATGAGATGAAGGATGGACTAAAGCTCAAGCTTGGGGATGCCACGCGTGTCACCCCAAGAAATATCTAAGAATTACAAGCGTAAAAGCTTGGGGATGCCCAAGGCATCCCCTTCTGCATCAATAAAAATTCCAGGTTTCTTCCAAACGCTTCATTTTTATTGTTTCATGCACAGTTGTGTTTTTTTTGGAGCGTCTTCTTTTTTGTTTTCGTTTTGGCTTTTAGTTTGCTTGGTTTTCTTAGTTTTCTGAATAAATTGGTTGGACCTCTCTTTTATACTTTGGTTTGCAAATAGTTTGGTTTGGTTTGGAAAAGAGTAGGAAAGTTCATACTTATGTGGTATAAAGAGCTCGCTTTTGACTGTGGCCTATGTTTTGTCATGCCATGCTTGATATTGTTTTGGCTTTATGCTTAGTATTCTTTGTTGTAGCATGACTTGTTATAAACAATTTAGATTGCTTAATGTGCCTTGGATGAATCATGCGTTGTTTTAGCATATTAAAGCATAGTATAGTGGTATTCTCCTTTGATGCTTTATTTGGGTTGACTTGACACATGCTCACACCATGTTATGACTATCCAAAGTCACCATAGCCTTTATGATCCTTTAGTTTTCAACTTGTAGTATCACTTTATGCTTTGATCAATGATGTTTTGTCGCTCTGCGTGATTATGACCATTATTGCTCTCTTAGTTTGTCGCTCCCAATCTTTTGCTAGCCTCCACAACAAAGTATGAGTTCCACTCATGCATCCAACTCCCTAAACCAAGTTATTCCAAAGAGTCCACCATACCTACCTACTAGCTTATGCTATTCCAAGTATATTCATGCTTTTGTTTACCTTCTTTTTTTTGACTCGCTTACCGTAGGGGAAAACCCCTACGGTGTAAATTTTCTATTAAAAATTAGGAGACAACAGCAGCAATGTTTAGCAAAGAGGGTACATCAAGGGGGGAGGAAGTGGAAGAAAAGTAACAAAAACATAGCTAGGTAAAACAAGTAGACGACCAGTCAAGTAGTGGTTGAACCACAGACTGTTTCACCCTAAACCGATGAAGGAGGAGGTCGTGTTGAAATCTCACTTTCCATCTAGCAAACGAGGGAACCTTTCCTTGAAAAATAAGCTCATTTCTTTCCTTCCAAATGTTCCAAGCAGCGCACACTACAATTTCCATAAAACATGGGCCCTCAAATTCTCCTTTGGCAATGAGAAAACGTTGTGAGATTGTCAAGAAGCAGTCCCACTTGATATTCAGCAAGTCCCAGCACGACAGAGCGAATGGACATGCACAAAAAAGATGGTCTCTAGATTCAATAGTACACAGTGAACATAATACACAATCCGACCCCTCCTCAATTTGCCAGTGTCGTCTGAGCATCATGTCTTTTGTATTCAATCTGTCCTTGAATAATAACCAGGCAAATACACGTAACTTGGGCAAACAATTTGAATTCCAGATCGCCTTCAAAGCATCATCTTGTGGTCTCTGGGCAAACATCAAATGATAGAACTTTGCTGAAGAAAAATCCGTCGATCCCCACGGAAACGACCTAATATCTTTGGCACCCTAAACAATGGTAAGTGTCTACATTGCACTTTGGACCTGCTGTAATTCATAGAAAGCTTCGACCGACAAAGGTAGAGCAAACAAGGTACTTAGGTCCTGTACGTTCGCCACTTGTGCAACTGATAGATCTTCATTCAGGGTATACGAGTATAATCGAGAGAATTTGTCACAAAGAAGCTCGCCCTCATGCCAATAATCCTTCCAAAAAAGGACCGAATCACCATTGCCAATTGTGCACTTAGTGATACTGCGGTAATCAAAAATTGAGCTGTAAACATCCCGCCACCAGAAAGATCCTCGTTTGCTTTGTGCATGAGGTGCACCTGGTGCATATAAATACCAAACCAATTGGACCCATGGTAAATCTTCTTTGCAATAAAATTTATGTAGTTGCTTCATAAGAAGAGCTTTATTTTGAAGTTCCAGATTCATTACGCCAAGTCCTCCATGCTTTTTGGGTTGGCAAACAGTCGACCAAGCAGCGAGAGAAACTACTGACGAAGAATAATCTTTTTTAGCCCATAGGCAGTGTCCTCTTGCTCTGTCAAAAATTTGGATTACTGTTTTATGCACCTTGAGAGAGCAAAGGTAATGAGTGGGCAGCGAGGAAAGCACTGAGGTCACCAGAGTCAATCTCCCCCCATAATCAAGAAATCGGGCGCTGGCATTTAATCTCCTTTCAATATGATCCACAATAGGGGACATATCTTGGACAGTAGGTTTAGTGGTGCCAAGCGGAAGACCCAGATAAGCAAAAGGAAGAGACCCAGTAGCACAATCAAGAGTGGCTGCAAGTAATCTGAGTTTCTTATCATCAACATTGACTGGCATTAAGCATGATTTTGAATAGTTAACCTTGAGGCTAGTCGCCGCAGCAAAGACACCAAGCAAATTCTTGAGAGCAAGCAGTTGGGTTGGACATGCCTGAAGAATTAAGAGAGTGTCATCGGCGTATTGTACGATGGGGAAATCAGTATTGGGGATTGGCAAAGGAGGTGTCAGAATTCCCGAGATAGCCAATTTATTGATCATCGATTGAAGTAAATCAGCTCCAGCCACAAACATAGTTGGGGAGAAAGGATCTCCTTGGCGCACGCCTCTTTTACACGAAAATTTATTACCAGCACCTCCATTCAGCAAAACCGAAGATGAACCAGAAGAAAAAATAGACTGGACCCAACCGATCCAACGGTTGTCAAAGCCCAAGCATCTCAAAATTTCCAAAATGGCTTTATGTTCGATAGTGTCAAAAGCCTTGGCAAAGTCAAGCTTAAGGATAACCACCTCCTGCCCAGATTGTTTACACTGATGTATGTATTCATATGCCCAAGCAATACAATCCTGAATTGTTCCGCTCTTTAGGAAGCCATATTGATTTTTATGGACTAAAGAGAGAATTTTCTTCTGAAGTCGATTGGCAAGCAGCTTGGTTAGGATTTTCAAACTAGAGTTGAGCAAAGAAATTGGTCGAAAGTCGTTAGGAATCACTGGAGCATTATTCTTGGGAATCAGAGTAATATATGCATCATTAATACTCTACAAGTTGACATCCCCTGCCCAGAAATCGTGGCACAGCTTATAGAAATCAAATTTGATAATAGGCCAGCAGGTTTTGATAAACAGTCCAGTGAATCCGTCCGGCCCTGGCGCTTTATCGCATGGCATATCAGCAACAATCGAGTCGATCTCCTCATGGGAAAAAGGTATAGATAAATCTTCCAAACCCTCCCTTCTGTGCACAAAATGAGAGAAATTAAAAGTGGCATCAATGGGGTCTGAAACGCCCAATCTGTCTCTGAAGAATTGGCGTAAGA
The DNA here is from genome assembly GCA_023614405.1 of Avena insularis. Lineage (NCBI taxonomy): Eukaryota > Viridiplantae > Streptophyta > Magnoliopsida > Poales > Poaceae > Avena > Avena insularis. The sequence continues at coordinate 21,373,671 of CM042694.1, read as the reverse complement.
GGCCTGCTTTTTATGGTGTTCAAACACCATCGAACCATCATCCCGTGAAAGAGATGAGATAGTATTTTTGCGGAATCTGATTGTAGCCATTGAATGAAAATAGGCAGTGTTTTCGCTGCCGAATTTAGCCCAACGAGCAGTACAATGTTTTTTCCAATATTCCTGTTTGTAGTGAAGGAGATGATGGAGTTGATCTGTCACAATCCGACGAAAATTCCATTCTGAAATATGAAGAGTGTGCTGTTCTTCAATTTCATCCACCATCAAAATAATAGCATTACAGTTATCAATAAGCTTGCTGATGATAGAGATATTAGTACTCCATATTTTAAGACCCTTTCGAAGGCGCTTGAATTTAGCAGAAAGGTAGCGAGCACTATCCCCAGGACAATCAACCTCCCAGATGCATTTCACAACCTCCATAAACCCCGGCATTTGGATCCAGTAGTTTTCAAAACGAAATATGTTTGCCTTAGGGATAGAAGTCCCCACAGAGACAACGCACGACACATGATCAGAGATAGGACGGGCCAGCGGATTAACCAATGTATTTGGATATTTTAGAGTCCAAGCCGAAGAAGTAAAGAACCAATCAATTTGTTCTAGTAAAGGCTCAGCTTGCATATTGCTCTAGGTGAATTCATGACCTTTAATCGGCAACTCAACAAGTCCCAAGTAGCTAATGACCTCATTGAAGGTAGCCATGTCCTCCACATTAGCCCCAGGGCGATTTCTATTATAAGAGAAACGATAAAAATTGAAATCCCCAACGAGAAGCCAAAAAGAGTCATCTGGGATATTTAAATGAAACAACCAAGCAATGAAGTTCTCCCGATCTGTACCCTCACATGGCCCATAAACATGAACGAGTGTGAAGTGATCATCAGATAGAGTTGACTGGAAAGAAACAACCAGACCAAATTTTTCTTGAAGAAGCACATTCCCCGTGAAAATATTGCTAGCCCACAACACAAGAATGCCCCCAGACGCCCCCTCAGCAGGTACATAAGCAAATTGGTCGAAACGACGAGGATCAAAACCTTTAATAAATTTTATATCAAAGTGATCACGTTTGGTTTCATGAAGGCACACGATTGCAGCAGAACTTTCATCAATGTTGTTATGCAGTAAGGGCCATTTTTCTTCCCCATTAATTCCACGGATATTCCAATTTAACACAAACCAATTACGGTTCAAACCATGCATTAAGATAAGGTAGGTTCAAAAGTTCAACAGAAATCCCTAACAGGTGGGATGCAAATATTTATTAAAAGCACGTAAGTAGCAGCAAGCTAAGCACGGCATTCCTGGAGCAGGCGCTCCTCTGAGAGATCTTCAGGGGCAATGTGGCACTGCTCCACACCCAGCCTCTGCATCTCAGCAATTTGCAGCACCGCCGGAGTAGTCGCTTTGGGAACAGAAGACGCGCGGCGACGAGGAGCACGATCAGGAAGAGCAACATGCATATAACCTTCATTTGCAAGGCGAGGAGAGTGACACACAGCAGTATTCGACTTGGGCGTGCATGGCTTGCGTGGGCGCCCACGACCACGAGAAGGTGCACCAGAATCATCACCCTCAGACAGGGGCTCAAATCGAGCCGAGTGGTCAGAGAAATCACCATCAGGATCATTCAGAAAATCAGAGTTCACAAAGCCCAAAGCTTCCAAATTGATAGACACCTCCATCAGCTCGCAGACTTCAGAGAGCACATAACTGCTAGGTGGGCAGATGTATTCAGACACAGAATCGCCAGAAAAATCCATGTGCCCATATAGATCTATGGAGCGTGTGTGAATCAGGTTATCAACAAAAGCCCAATTGGCAACATCAAAAGTCTGAGAAAGGAACTGGGAAAATTCAAAATCAGAGGTTCCAAAGGCAGAGTCAACAGATAGTCCCATATCATCAGTAGCTGCAGGCAGAATCGAGCGAGTAGCAATCTTGCGCTTCATCCACCTGTTATGAGAAAACTAGTGATTAAAGCTATCACGAACTTGATGGCACACTTTACTTTTTTGCCTCTAATAAACTTGAACCATTGGGTCCTTCTTTGTTGCATATATGCTTGCACTTTATAAGTTGAAATTAGCAGCACCATGTACCACGGGGAACGCTTTCAACATTGCACTTGTACTTTGTACCCCGTTGATATCATGTTCTTTTGCTTACGGATCCCGGCGGTGTGAAATAAAACTGGAACTTGTAAGATCATGGAGTTTGTATGTGTGTTAGAGAAACGTCTGAACCGCTAGCCTAAGCCATGCCTAATCATGGTAGAAACTTGCAGCATCACCATAATGAGCACTCTATGAAGCATCCTCTATAAAAACCTATGCAAATAGCAAATAAAAAGATCGCTGAGATGCTCATTGTCTGCTTGCCTTGTCATTTATGGGAAAGCTCCCGTATCATGTGCAAGGGGTACCCCGTTGGCGGTTCTTAATGATACACAACAATATTTTGTTCATAGGGAGAAAACAACAATATTTTGTTCATAGAACAATCGTATTGTTTACTTTACACGCAGTTCGTAAAGCAATAATCTGTTGCTTGCAACTTAATACTGGAGGGGGTTCGGATGATAACCTGAAGGTGGATTATTAGTCATAGATGAAGTTGGATGGCGGTCTATGTATTATGTTGTAATGCCCAATCAAGTCTCAAAGGAGTCAAGATGATTAGTATATGCATGTATTGCTTTCTCGGTGTTTGTCAATTGCCCCGCTGTAATTTGTTCACCCAGCATGTTATCTATCTTAAGGAGAGCCACCTCTAGTGAACTATGGATCCCGGTCCTTGTCTTTTTCATACAATCTACAATCTTTTACTGCTTTGTGTTTACTTTCTGCAAACTTTTACTTCTTTCCATTTGATACGTTTAATCCTTTGTTTTCCGAAAAACACGATGAGATTGACAACCTCATCGCAAGTTGGGGACAAAGTTCTGTGGTTGTGTTGTGCAGGTCTCCACGTTGCTACTAGCACTGGTAGTGCGCCCTGCCAAAGCTCAGCTAGTAACACCTTTGGGGTGTTTCCTTGCTCCTACTGGTTCGATTAAACCTTGGTTTCATAAGCGAGGGAAAACTTGCTGCTGTGCTCATCATACCTTCCTCTTGGGGTTCCCAACGAGCTCTACGTCGACCGATGAGAACATCAATGCACAACAGGATGAGCACACACAAGGGCCACTAACACCATGTAGTGACCACTAACTAAACCATTATTAATATACTTACAACTTAAAATTCTCTTTCATAAACCAACACTATATTTTAGCTTCCATAGCCACTTACTTTATTAACAGGCACTAGGTGAACAATTCCCCAAACCCCTTGTTATTTAGGCCTACAAGGTAACTAATGTCCTGATCACTAACAGATGTATATACTTTGTATTAGTTAAACTATTTTACCAGAACCATCAACAAATAATAAATGAAGATACATGAAACAATAATTTCCACATTGCACAGGAAGGACAAATCAATGTACATGACTATTAAACTAAGCTCTGATGCAAGCCCTAGATCATTCTTGCAACTTCCTAGTATTGAATTAAATTCACAGAAGTATTCTTGCAATCTGAAAATTGAGTAGAGCATTCTTGCAGAGAGGGGGAAAAGAAGAGAGCGGGAAGTGTACCTGCGGATGGGGAGGTGGTCGTCGATGAGGGTGGCGGCGGTGCTCCTGCTGCGGACGTTGCAGGCAACCTCCTCCTAGGTCGTAGGCGAGGCGGGGCGGGCCTCCTCCTCCATGGGCTCCGGAGCGGCGGTGGCGGGCCTCCTCCTCCTAGGTCGCAGGCGGGGCGAGGCGGGGCGGTCCTCCTCCTCCACGGGCTCCGGCGCGGCGGTGATGGGGCTCTCCTCCACGACGGCTCTCCTCCTCCACGGGCTCTCCTCCATGGCGGCGAGGGCGATTAGCTAGGGTTTGCGTGCGGGCGAGATGAGGGAAAGAAATGGAGAAGGTAGCAGGGGAGGCCGAACCGTTTATTTGCCTAAGTGTGAAAGTTATGTGGCGCATTCCTCCAAAATGCGTCACTGAATTTACAACTTCTGTGGCGCATTACTATGATATGCGCCACAAAACTTTTGGGCATAGTCCAAAACAAAGCGGCATCGTAGTTTGACAAGATCAGCTACATGTCCTAGTGGTCTTGCGCTCGCCAGCTTTCAACCTGGGGCAGCCAGGTTCGAATCCTGGCTGTCTTAGACTTTTTTCCTTTTTAAAAAAATATTTTATTTATTCAAAAAAAGCAAGAACCTATACATATATGCATATTTATTCAAAAAAGCAAGAACATATACACATGCATACTTATCAAAAAAACCTCCTGAATCATATGTGCTTGTCACACACAAATGTGAATTTGTATACCCACACGAATATCACGTGTATGTTTTAGTATCTAACTAATATATATTTGCGAGCACACATGTGAATTAATACACAAAAAAATCACACTAATATCACATTATACCCACACGAATTAGTACACCAAAAAGTCACATAATTGCTAGTGTCTCTTCACAATCTTCTTGCCCATTTTCACCGTGGTTGAATACTTTAGCCCGTGGACTTTGAGATTTCTTCTTGTGAATGGACAACCTTTAGTAGGCAGTGTGGTCTTCCTTCTTACTTTAGTAGTAGTAGGCATGTCGAAGTACTTGTCGAATTCCTCTTCGATCTTCGGGTCGCCGTTTTTGTTGAAGTTTTGCTCGTTGGCGGCTCCTTCCATTCTGATGATGCTCCTGTTGCCCCTCCTAACTACAACACGGTTGGGCTTTGACGGGTCGGTAATAAAAAAACATTGATCAACTTGGCTAGCGAGTACCCAAGGCTCATTTTTTGTGGAGGCGTTCTTCATTGATTTGGCATCTGGTATAACCATTGTGGTGAAATACCGGCCTTATTTTTTCACGTTCTTGGCCCATCTAACACGGAACATCGGCACGATCTCTCCACAGTAGTCGAGCTCCCATATCTCCTCGATCCTTCCGTAGAATATTTCCATCACAGTAGTCTCGTCATCAGCAAAGGATAACATAGTTACTCCTAAGTTTTGATATTCACTATTCTCGTCCTTTTCCTCGGTGTAGAATCTGTAACCGTTTATGCCGTATGACTGATAGGTCCTTAGGTTGTGCCCTGGGCCCTAAGACAAGGAGAATATGAGTTTTTGATCTTCCGTAGAAGGCGTCTGTGGGGGATTGTCCAGTTGCCTTTTCTTGAACCAACCCATGAAGCTGGAGTTGTGCTCTCTGGTTACGTCTCCCTTCTTCCTCGGCCGGCCCTGGTCGACGTACTCCTGCTCGATTAAGCTTCTGTGCTCTTCGACCCAAGGGCCGACCACTTCAATGTGTTGTAGCGCGACTCAGTGTGCCCTTTCAAAATCAGTGTGTCGACCATCAATGCCGACATGCAGTGAGCGGCAGCCCTCGCGGTGACCATATCCACCGAGCCTGCTGAGGTGCTTCTTTGTGGGTATTCCAACATCCTCGTTCTCGGTGGTTAGATAATTCTGGCAGAAGGAGATGCACTCGTAGATCAGAAAGCCCTTGGCTATGCTTCTATCTAGACGAGACCTGTTGTGAACGAATCCTTTGATGACACCGTTTAGCCTTTCAAACGGCATCATGTTGTGCAGGAATGTCGGCCCGAGCTGGATGATGTCGTCCACGACATGTACAAGCAGATGCACCATGATGTCGAAGAATGCGGGCGGGAAGTAAATCTCAAGCTAGCTAACTCCTCTCTCAATAGCCCGAGATACAGATGCATATCGATACCTGGTTGTTTCGGCCCCTGAATAAGAATGCTCATGTGTACATACCTTTGCTTCGTGCATAGCCACGGGGGGAGGTTGTACGGCCATACAAACACGGGCCAGGTGTTATGCGTGCTACTCTGGCTTCCAAAAGGATTGAGTCCATCGGTGCTCATACCCAGCCTGACGTTCCTTGCATCGCCCCAAACTCTTCGAACTCGATGTCTAATGCATTCCACTGGCTAGCGTCTGAAGGGTGTGTCAGGATCTTGCCCTTCTCTGGATCATCTTCGGGTTTCTCTCTTTCCGCGTGCCATTGCATGAGCTTTGCTTCCTTAGGATCTACGAAATATCGCTACAGACGGGGGGTGATAGGAAAGTACCATACCACTTTTCGAGGAACTTTCTTGTTCCCTCTCTTGTACCGTCCTTGGCCACACACCGGACATGTGGTTCTATCCGCGTACTCGTTCCGATAAAGTGCGCAATCATTGATGCATGCATGCTATTTAATGTGTGGTAGGTCGAGAGGGCACACGATTTTCTTGGCCTACTCGATACTTGTTGGCAATGTGTTCCCCTTAGAAAGTCGGTTGTGCCAGTATTCCATGTTCGTGTTGAAGCTCACATCGGTCCATTTGTGTTTGGCCTTCATCTCTAGAGCCTTGAGCGTTACACTCAAACGTGTATCCTCGGGGCGACACCCAGGATACAATGGAGTCATCCCGTCTACCTCCATTTGGGCCAGCTTGGCTTTCTCTCTGGCTGCAGCTTTGTCGTTGCTCGTCTCCTTGAGGAGCAGTTCTTAAACATGAGGGTCCTGCAAGACCGAAGTTAGCAGCATCTGTGTATTCGCGTCTTCTCCTTCTTCATGATCATGATCATGCCCGTCTCCATCTCCTTCTCCATGCTGATCATGCCCGCCGGCATCTCCTTCGTCATGATGATCATGCCCGCTGGCATCTCCTTCGTCATGATGATCATGCCCGGTAGACTCTTCATCTTTTCGCCCGCCCACGTCTTCATGACCACCACTATGTCCTGCCGGCGCCTCATTGAGGTCGCGCATGAAAATGCGCATGAGCAGGTGACCCTCCAATTGTCCAGATTCAGGGTCGATCCAGCGCTGCAGTTTGCATGTTCGACATGCACATCTTATCATGGTCTTGTTGTTCAGAATCATGTCCTCCTTCACGCCTTTCTTGTACGTAGCAATTCGACCTTCGCTCATCGTGAGGACCATGGTTGCCTGAGTGGTCAAAACAGAGAGTATAGGTGAGAACCACACCATATGAACACACATGCATGAATGCTAGCCGGCAAAAATTCGGCATGACCTTTCCTAAAATTAGGACATATGGGTAGTGCAAAAATTTGCCGAAATGGAAATGAATCAACATTTCGGCAAACATCCATGCAACCACAGCGGCCGGGACAACAACAAGCAAGCAACAAAAAACTTCCTCCCATTGCAAACATTCATGCACCACACAAGCATCGTCTCGCCATGGATCGCACACACACACCGCCCGCGCGACAAGCTTCACCTACATGTTCATGGCCAAGTACTCACCTAGTAGACACAATAATAGCGAGACGAGACCGCGTGATGAGAGAGTGTGGACAAATAGATCTACAAGTTGGTGGAGAGGAAATTAGTAAACAAATAGAGATGTGAGAGAGAAAAGTAAGGAACTTTTAGATCTAGATGTTGAGCGAAGCTTCCACTTACCAATCTATGGATTAAAGTAGGTTTAGTTACAAGAAAATGGAGAAACTATGGGCAAGATGGGGTGTGAGGAAGGAGGAAGACGAGTTGGGAGGAGTTAGAGATGTGAAATGGGTGGTGGTGGATAGATAAGAGCTAGCTTTTGCATTGTCACCTTTTTAACATGGATCTGGACGCCCTCATCTGTGGCGCATATGGAGGAAATGCGCCACAGATGCTTAATCTTCTGTCGCGCATAAGTCCATATGCGCCATAGAAGTGGGTGAATTAGATTCCCTCTATGGAGCCCACCTCCAAGTTCTGTGGCGCATGTTGGGATATGCGCCACAGAAGTGAAACACATCTGTGGCGCATATCCCAACATGCGCCACAGAACTTGGGTGAATTAGATTCCGTGGTGGCCTCCCCCTCCATATTCTGTGGCGCATAAGAAAATATGCGCCACAGAAGAGGCAACTTCTGTGGCGCATATCTCAGAATGCGCCACAGAACTTGGATCAACCCACCTAGCTGGCGGGTCCCACCAATATTCTGTGGCGCATACTGTGGGGAATGCGCCACAGAACTTCCAATCTTCTGTGGCGCATGTTTTCTGGTGCGCCACTGATCTTTGTCTGTGGCGCATGATTTCGCATATGCGCCACTGAATATCTTGTCTATCTATAGGTTGTTTCCTAGTAGTGTTTGTTTCATAGAAACTAAAAAAGTATTATTTTGAAATGAAGGGGGTACGGTTTAGCCGGCATTCACTATAGGAACATGTCACTACGCTGAGGGCCAGTTGGCATCGGCAAAGGGCTATAATGCCATCGGCGTAGGCTATGCCGACGGCTGCCATCGGTGTAATTCCTCATCGGCGCATGGACAATTTGCCGTCGGCGTAGAAAAGCCGTGGGCATAGCAGCTACGCCGACAGCTTAGCCGTCGGCATAGGCCAGACAGGCCCCACCTAGACTACTAATGGCCGTTTGGCGACTAAGCCATCGGCATATTTTTTCAAAAAAAAATCAACTTTTTCTAAAAAAAATCACTTATTTTGAATTGTTCACAAGCGTCTTTTTTTAATTCTAAGTACGCTTAACCTTTGTCAAATTGCACAAACTTTCCGATCGGTCAACCTTCTTGATATTACTCTAGCCATAGCATGCTTAACTTCTTCGTTTCTTCCGGATTAGTTTCCGATAAAAAAATTAGACCTTCTTGATAATACTACCATATCAATCCTATTAACAGTTAGACCATGGTGTCACAGGCCTTTATTTTTTAAATTTCAAATAATTATTTAAGTAAACAAAAATGAATAAGTAATAATAATTTTGAATTCAAATAACAATAAAATAAATGTATTTTTTGCCTTTTCCTATTTAATATGGAATAATACATATATTTTAATCTGTAAATCGGAATTCGACAAATAATATGTCTAAATTGATAAAAAAATGAGAAGAAGCCACACAGGACATCCCTATCATCTTTTCAATCATGCATCATGTCTTTTTAATAGTGTACAACAAGGTTTTCTAAATAGACTTCATTTAATAGTGTTCAAACCTTTAAAAAATCATATCAAAAAATCCCTTTTGAATTTGAGGATTCTAGAAAATCCTTAGGTTGAGACTGAGTCTCGCTAAACTTGTAGTTGATCTCTGATGAAATAGCATATTGTGAATCTAAAAATAATTTTTTCAAAAATTCATGAGCATCAGATTATGTACATGTAGTTCAAATCTGGCCACATCCTCTCGATTTGGCAGGAATTAAGATACGCCAGTTTGGATATTGTCCATGCAAGGTGGCCTAGTATTTTTGAAAAATGGGGTGGTACCATTTTGAAACGCTCATTTCATGATTCCTTCAAAAAACATTTTGTTTTTGCACTCGGAAAATATAAAATGTGTTATACGAAAGTATATGTAATATTTTACTAAATTTGTATTCAACATAAATATGTAATATTTGAGTTTAGATAGATAAATCTTATTTTTCTACAAATTGTGATAGATTATTTGTATTTTTCTGTATTATAATAATTTTATTATGATTTTCCTAGGATTAATGTGGCAAAAAGAGAAAAGAGCTATGTCGAAGGCAAGCTGAGCTGACAGCTTTGCCATCGGCGGCGTAGGTTGACAGTTGTCATTTTGCCATTACTGCCAGGCCCCTATGCCGATGGTCCCATCTACGCCGACGGCTGCCATCGGCCTGTCCCGTCATACGCCGACGGCAAACCTAGGCCTCATGCCGGTTTGCTCGGCTTCCCGCTCGGGGCCTACACCAACGGCCCCGAGAAATAGTTGTTAACGTAGCGTCTGGCCGTGGAAGACTTGACTTGTTCATGTAGTCATTCAAGTATAGATTTTGCTTTCTCCAACTCTGGAGTTTCTTATTTTTCTATAAATTGTGATAGATTATTTATATTTTTCTGTATTATAATGATTTCATTATGATTTTCCTAAAATTAATGTGGGAAAAAGAGAAAATAGCTATGTCGAAGACAAGCCCCATCTACGCCGACGACTGCCGTCGGCCTATCCCGTCATATGCCGACGGTAAACCTGGGCCTCATGCTGGTTTGCTCGACTTCCCGCTCGGGGCCTACACCAACGGCCCCGACAAATAGCTGTTGACGTAGCGTCTCGCCGTCGAAGACTTGACTTGTTCATGTAGTGATTCACGTATAGATTTTGCTTTCTCCAACTCTGGAGTTTCTTATTTTTCTATAAATTGTGATAGATTATTTATATTTTTCTGTATTATAATGAAGGAAATAGGTTGACGCCGTCCACTCCGACTGTTTACACTTCGTTTTTTCATAAAGAAAAACAGTCCGCACTGCACGAGACGCAGGGCACCTCTAGTCCGATCGATCTGAAGATATGTGTCCTGTTCCCGTGCCAGTTACACCCTCCGTTCACTAATGAAGACCTTTTAAAACATTTCAAAGTTAACTACTTCCTTCATTTTGGAATATAAGATGTTTTAACTTTTTCAATCGAATGTATTTAGACATCTTTTACTATGTAGATTCATAGTGGTATAGAGTGAGCCGATATATATTAAAAAGCGTATAGATACATTCATTTCACAAAACTAAAATGTCCTATATTTCTAAACGGATGGGAGTGGATACATCTCAAAATGAGTAAACCTATATATTAAACTATGTCTATATACATGTGGCCTAAAAAAAAACTAAAAGTTCGTGAGAGAGGGGGGGGGGGGGGGGGGGGGAGGGGGGGGGGGAAACCGTGTATCGTTGCGTCATCGGAAGCTTGAGAGCAAGCAACGGGCCGGTCGCCGGGAGGGAGGCCACTTGTTCCCATGCGATTTCGTCTGTATACTGCCTAGCTACTACTAAATCGAAGGACGGTGAGAGCTCTGCGGCCAGCCAACTTGGACTCAACGGCGAGTGATAGACGAATAGTTAACACGGCCCAGTGAATCCATCACATGGCTGAGATGGCTACACGGGAGGAGACCCTCCAGCTCGAGCCTCGACAGCTAGCTAGGTGTAATGGAGTATAGACAAGTCTATCAGAATACCAACTCGGTTTCAAAAAAATACAAATTGATAGAAAATAAATACTGTGCATGGCTCCGATCCAGAGCACTTGATCCATCAATGTAGTATAGTACTCCTTCTGTTCCATAATACTATACGTCAACTTGCTAAAAACACTGAAACAGAGGGAGTACGTATACCATACATTACCTTTGTGTCTTCATCATGTGTGCATCAGTCAAACGGTTCCCGCTTCCATGTGGATCTCTAGTGACTTAACAATAGTACACATTTTGGGGCTAATGATTGCCATGGTGCGGCAAAGGTATAGTCTCCCGTTGATTGCGCTGTCACAACTGGGAGTTCATGCATGACTGGCTAGGTTAAAAACCGGATGCTACATTGGCCTGCATGAACAAAGTGTTTCTGCTTCAGGGTTTTCCTATGTGGCTTTGCGCTTTTTGTCTGCCTTTCGAAAAGGTGCACAAGAGCAAGAGAACATGGAAAGGAGGAGGGGGGCCAAAAATACAAATTTGTAATGGCAACTTTGGCGTTCTGGGCTCCAGTCTTTCAGATAAGGAGCATTGAAATCAGGTAAAGAGATTATGCATCCATGTTCTGCAGCCTAAAAGAAAATTGTTTGGGCTGTTCCTTTTGAGAAGCAGTGGGTCAAATCTGAAGAATCTCTTTCTCCTTTCTTTCCCCACAAAGATCACATGGACGTGAGAGCTAAAAAATTGGTGCTACCACGGCTTTTGCTCATGCAGAACAAGGCCGCGAGGAAATATTTAAACACATGCTGGTCGCGAAAAGTGATGGTGGGAGTCGGACACCTAGGTATCTAGGTTTGGATACCTCCGCACAGCTGTGCTTATGCACAAAAGACAAACGGGGCGGTTTGTTCTGGAATTTGGAGTGGAGTGGATAGTGTATTTGATCGTGCGGATTCCGTTGACTGAATTTTGGTTTTCCAGTGGAGAAGTTTGTGGTAGTAATATGGTGAGAGCTCCTAGTTTTTTTCTTTTCGAAATAGGGAGAGAAGACCCGGCCTCTGCATCAAGCGATGCACACGTCTTTATTCATTATTCGAACAACATAAGTCTGGTGAAAGCCATTACAAAAATCATACAACAAAGACTGCCAAAAAAAACACCGAGCATAAGAATAACCATATCACCAGCTTCCCGATGAGACGTAGCAAACACCCAACTGCCTCATGCAAGCTAGGAGCCCAGATCCGCCCAGCTTATCCACGAAACGGCGCCCACGAACTTGCTCCAGATCTCGCTGCTTCCACTATCTTCCCCAAAACCATCTTCATCATGTAGATTGATGCGCTGACTCTTGCCACACCAGCCACCGACACCACCGCGGTGCCAAGTAGCACCACCTCCCTGCGCACTATATCCAAAGCACGTCGCGATCGCCACCGGTACCCCACAACACCATGTCACCGAGCACCACCAGCCAACATAGTTTGAAGTCTCCGGAGGATCTGCCGTGCTTAGCACCTACTGAACAGGCATGACTCAGCGTAGCACCTGTCGATCAGGCATGACTTGACTTCGTCTCCGAAGCTCCATGCAAGACAAAGCCGCTCCACTTGATCCCCATGCAAGAAACACGCGGAGACCGACGCCCAGCCACCAAGCCGCCCACATGCCCTTCCAGCCGCTGAATGTCTCCAAAGATGATGCCCCCACTGGGGTGATGACGAAGACATCGCCATCATCTAGTCCAGGAGGCCCTCACAACGCCTCCAATGAGGGCTACGACGCCCACGGGCGCCGCCATCAATGGTAGCCTCCCCCAGATCTGAGGTTTCCCCGGAAACAATGGAGCGAGGGACTCCCCCACCTTGGCCTCCAACGAGGAAAACGACACCCTCGGGCGATGCCGTCGATGTTGGCATCCTCACCCTCTTCAGCAGTCCGTTCACCATCCCCTCCTCAACTTGATCGGCCACCAAGAAGTCACCGCGAGGCAGCACCCACCCGACTAGATCTTCGGACCGACGAGCAGCCAAAGTTGGAGGAGGCTGCATCGCTGCGTGGCCGGCGCCATGGCCACACACACGTCGTCGTGAGGATCGTTGTGGGATCCCAAGATCCGCCACACCAGCCCCATCCCATCCGCACCTCCGGCAAGGAGGCCGCCACCACCATACCCGGAACCGCCGTCTCGGATCCCATGTGGCACGTGGGGAGAAGGCTGACGTCCAAGCGGAAGATCGGCGTAGGTGCTTCCCCGCCGACTGGCCGCTCCGGGCGCCGCCACCACGAGCCACCGCGATCCGGGAAATGACCGGAGCGCCGCCGTCTTCATGCGAGATCTTGCCTAGCTGAGTCCCCGCCACCGCCGGGCCGCGCGAGCTTTGCCCGGCAACCCCTCCGGCAGCAGCGGAGAGGAGGGGAGGAGGGCAGGGAGGCCGTGAGACGGGCGGCGGTAGACTCCCCCGGGCGGCGCGGCGCCGCCGCCAGGAGGAGGAGGAGTGCACGCCCTTCGCTTTTCTCTCGCTGTATCAACTGCAACGCCCCTTCTCTTCCTGGAAAAAAACACCAGCGCCTCCTATGAGAGCTCCTAGTGAATTGGGCTTCATATTAGCAAGCACTCCAAACTGATTACAACTTACCGGCAGCCAGTTTATACACTATATGTATATATATACTACTCTCCACATCATTTCCGTTTGCAACGGACTTGGAAACTCCTGCAAAATTAATTAGTGTACTGTATACCAGTACTGTCGTTGAGAGGATGTCCTTGATGATTGAACTCCTACAAAAGGACATGTAGTACTATTTCCACACATTAATGGCTTGAACATTGTTGATTCTTCCCGGTGATCTTTATCATCTTATGGCCATAACCAGCAAGCAAACCAATGATTAGATATACTACAGTAGTACGAAAATGCCAGATAAGTTTGACTGACTCAATTTTCTTAATTCATCGTGCTCAAGTAGTACGATCCAAGGATTTCGGACAAGTGTTTCGGGTATCGCTAGCTAGCTGCTGCGTCGAAGCTTCGCAGGGGCCAGCAGCTAGAGCTATTCTTTTACCTTTTGCATCTGCGTGGGATGTGTGTATGGGCGGTGGTCTTTGATTAGTAGTACGTGCTTGCTTCCTAATTAGGGATTAAAGAACCCATTAATTAAGTCTGATCGTCTTGTTCTGAAACTCCATGGCCTCTGGCTAAAATTTTCTGCAGAGTAGCAGAGAGCCTCCTCAAGGCATCTCCACCAGTCCGACCCAACCTGTCTGAGCGCGTCTGAATGAGTCCGAGCGGACTGGTGGACGACTGTGCGGCGGTCCAGCGGTGCGACCTATTCAGACAAACGCACGCGGACTGGCCAATCCATGCATCAAATTTGGGACTCGGTTGGATCGGCCCGGACAGCGCACTTGTCCTCGCGAGTTCTCCCACTTGTTCGCCTGGACCCTCTCGTCACTGCCACAAGAGATACTCTCCTCCCCAAATCCCCGCCTTCCATATCCCGCGGCCAGAGCAGGCGCAATCGTTGCCACCGCCTATGCCCACTGCCGCCATCGCGCCCGCGATATCAAGCAGCACCGCAGGTCACGCGTGTTGCCGGAGTTGACTGGACGTGCCGCAGGCCATCCCGCCGTCCCAACCTCCGCCTGTCGACAGCCTCTGGAGTGCGTCACGCACAACCTGTTTGGTCATTTCCCTGAGGTACGTTCGCTGGTCCTTTCTAGGTTCTCTGGTCCGCCGCGGGAGTTGGCATGGCCACTGACAGTCGTATACTGCACAGATGGGTAGCAGTCGAAGGGCGATCAGGTTCTTCTACAAGAATTTCATCGAGTCATCGTTCGAGGAGGAGTTCGATGATGAGACCGAAGTTCTGCTGGCAGCTGTACAGATGGTGCACGCTCACTACCTCCTGCCGCCGCGTAGAGGTGGCTCGGCGAAGCGGCGCGAAGCCAACCATGAACTCGATCGGGAAGCTGGGCACATACGCCTTTACAAGGACTACTTCCACCCAACTAATTCGGTCTTAAGAGAGAAGGCATTCCGTCGCCGCTATCAGATGTCCAGGAACCCATTCTTGGATATTGTCAATAGGGTGAGGGAGTACGATAACTACTTCGAGGCCAAGTACGATTGTACCGGTAAGATTAGCTTCTCCTACTTCGAGGCCAAGTACGATTGTACCGGTAAGATTAGCTTCTCCTCGTACAAAATGTTCTGATGTCATTCGACATCGCCCGGTGATCCCCTTGATGACTACATGCGCATGACTGAGTCCACATGCCATGAGGCCATGTACCAGTCTTGCGGCGCAGTTATTGCGGTGTTTGGCAAAGTTTATCTAACACTAGTAGAAAATGGGCCTTTGGTTCGGGCCACTAGTCCCGGCCGTGGCATGGGCCGGGACTAATGGTCCAAACCAGACGGCCCGAGGAGGCCGAGGTACTTTGTCCCGGCCCGTAAGGGACCATTAGTCCCGGTTTGAGATACAAACCGAGACTAATGGGTCTGGGCACGCGTGCGTGCTCCTGGCAGAACCATTAGTCCCGGTTTGTATCTCAAACCGGAACTAATGGTCTGGCCCTATATATATGCACCCGGCCCTCCACTCTCTCCTGTTTTTTTCCTATGTGTGAGGTGGGTATAACTTTGTGCTAATTTTTTTCTCATATGCACTAGAGGTGTTCGGTGAAATGCACTTGAGTTCACACGAGACAAAACATGATATGAGGTGCCAGAGCCACACTTAAGTTTTCTCATCTTTGTTTCTAGGTGTCCTAAAAGGTTAGCCACTATTTTTTCGTTTAGACCACGCGGTACTAATTTGAGCATCGTGATTGCGTTTGATATATATGCATGGTTGTATGATGCAGATGAGCCATCCATGGATGTACGGTGACCGGCGCTCTGACGCTTACAAAGTAGGCGTGCGTTCTTTTCGCCTTGTGGCCGAGGCGAACAAGCGGCGGGATGATTTTATGTGTTGTCCATGTGTTGAATGTCGAAATGAGCAAGCTCACACTTCCTCAAGAGTCATTCAGAGTCACCTGCTTCAGTCCGGTTTCATGTCCGGCTATAATGTTTGGACCAAGCACGGAGAAAGAGGGGTTATGATGGAAGACGGTGATGAAGAAGAGAACGATGATGACAACTACCGATCTATGTTCCCTAAATACACTGATACCGCAATGGAAGACAATGAAGAAGAAGGGGTGAAGAACGGGAACCAGATGAGCCCGCTGATGATCCTGGTCGGGTCATTTCTGATGCAAAGCAAGACTGCGACATAGAAAAGGAGAGGTTGCAGTTCGAGAAGATGTTACAGGACCACAACAAATTATTGTACCCAACTTGTAAAGATGGCCAGAAGAAGCTGGGTAGCACACTAGAATTGCTGAAGTGGAAGGCAGAGACCGGTGTGACTGACTCGGGATTTGAAAAGTTACTGGTAATAATGAAGAAGCTGCTTTCAAGAAATAACGAACTGCCCTCCAGTATGTACGAAGCAAAAAAGGTTGTCTTCCCTCTAGGATTAGACGTGCAGAAGATACATGCATGCCCTAATGACTGCATCCTCTACCGCGGTGAGAAGTACGAGAATATGGATAAATGTCCGGTCTGCACTGCATTGCGGTATAAGATCAGAAAATATGACCCTGGCGATATTGAGGGCGAGCCCAAGAAGAGGGTGCTGCCAAGGTGATGTGGTATGCTCCTATAATACCACGGTTGAAACGTTTATTCAGAAACAAAGAGCATGCAAAGTTGTTGCGATGGCACATAGAAGACCGTAAGAAAGACGGGAAGTTGAGGCACCCTGCTGATGGTCAGCAGTGGAGAAAAATCGAGAGGGACTTCCCGGACTTTGCTGGTGATGCAAGGAACTTATGGTTTGGTCTAAGTACCGATGGCATGAATCCTTTTGGGGAGCAGAACTGCAGTCACAGCACCTGGCCCGTGACTCTATGTATCTACAACCTTCCTCCTTGGTTATGCATGAAGCGGAAGTTCATTATGATGTCAGTGCTTATCCAAGGCCCGAAGCAACCCGGCAACGACATTGATGTGTACCTAAGGCCATTAGTTGATGAACTTTTATAGTTGTGGGCCAAACCAGGTGTACGTGTGTGGGATGAGCTCAAACAGCAGGAATTTTACCTACAAGTGTTGATGTTCGTAACCATCAATGATTGGCCTGCTCTTAGTAATATTTCAGGACAGACGAACAAAGGATACAATGCATGCACGCACTGTTTAGATGAGACTGAAAGTATATATCTAGATAAATGTAGGAAGAATGTGTACCCGTACAATCGTCGTTTTCTTCCGCCAAGTCATCAATTAAGGAAGAAAGGCAAGCATTTCAATGGCAAGGTAGAAGCTCGGACGAAGCCTGTCCCCCGTACTGGTGCTGATGTATTTGGTGTGGTCAAGGATTTGGATGTAATCTGTGGAAAGGGTCCTGAAGGACAACCTGTTCCGAAAGACGCCGACGGACACACACCCATGTGGAAGAAGAAATCTATATTTTGGGAGTTACCCTATTGGAAAGTGTACGAGGTCCGCTCTGCAATCGACGTGATGCATCTGACGAAGAATCTTTGCGTGAATATTCTAGGCTTCCTGGGCTTGTATGGGAAGTCAAAAGATACCCAGGCAGCATGGGAGGACCAGCAACATCATAAAGGATGAGACATCAAGCATCCAGGGCAGTTTCAAGGGCTTGCCAGCTACGCTCTTACCAAAGAAGAGAAGGATATATTTTTTGAAGTCCTTTTCAGTATCAAGGTCCCGTCTGGCTTCTCGTCGAATATAAAGGGAATAGTAAATATGAAAGAGAAAAAAATTCAAAACCTAAAGTCTCATGAATGCCATGTGCTTATGACGCAATTGCTTCCGGTTGCATTGAGGGGAATTCTACCAGAAAATGTTCGACTAGCCATTGTGAAGGTATGTGCATTTCTCAATGCAATTTCTTAGAAGGTAATCGATCAAGAAAGTCTATCAGGGTTACATATTGATGTGGTCCAATGTCTGGTCAGCTTCGAGTTGTTGTTCCCGCCATCCTTCTTCAATATTATGACGCTCCTCCTAGTTCACTGATGTGCTCGTCGTTCGACGTAGAGCTCGTTGGGAACCCCAAGAGGAAGGTATGATGAGCACAGCAGCAAGTTTTCCCTCAGTTATGAAATCAAGGTTTAATCGAACCAGTAGGAGCAAGGAAACACCCCAAAGGTGTTACTAGCTGAGCTTTGGCAGGGCGCACTACCAGTGCTAGTAGCAACGTGGAGACCTGCACAACACAACCACAGAACTTTGTCCCCAACTTGCGATGAGGTTGTCAATCTCACCATGTTTTGCAGAAAACAAAGGATTAAATGTATCGAATGGAAAGAAGTAAAAGTTTGCAGAAAGTAAACACAAAGCAGTAAACAGTTGTAGATTATATGTAAAGAGAAAGGACCGGGATCCATAGTTCACTAGAGGTGGCTCTCCTTAGATAGATAACATGCTGGGTGAACAAATTACAGCGGGGCAATTGACAAACACCGAGAAAGCAATACATGCATATACTAACCATCTTGACTCCTTTGAGACTTGATTGGGCATTACAACATAATACATAGACCGCCATCCAACTGCATCTATGACTAATAATCCACCTTCAGGTTATCATCCGAACCGCCTCCAGTATTAAGTTGCAAGCAACAGATTATTGCTTTATGAACTGCGTGTAAAGTAAACAATACGATTGTTCTATGAACAAAGGATTGTTGTTTTCACCCTAGTAGCAACAACACATCTAGTACCTTAGAGATTTCGGTCACTTCCCCAGATTACCAGAGGCATGAACCCACTATCGAGCATAAATACTAACTCTTGGAGTTGCTAGCATCTACTTGGCCAAGATAGCTACTAACAATGGAAAGCATGCAAGATCACAAATAACAAAGACATGATAGAATCAATAATCAATCTGAAATAGCATCTCAATAATCATAGGATCCCCGCAAACACAACATGTATGAATTACAAATAGATGATCTTAATCATGAACGGAGCTCACAAGATCTAAACATGAAAGTACAAAGGAGGAGAACCAGCCATCTAGCTACTACATGGATCCGTAGTCCAAGGATGAACTACTCACACATCACATCGGAGGCTTGCATGGTGATGAAGAAGGCCTCCAGGGTGAATTCCCCTCTCCGGCAGGGTGCCGGGAAGAGCTTCAGATCCCTCCCGATCTAGGGATGGAGATGACTGTGGCTACAGACTCTTTCATGGATTTTTTGATCGGGCGTTAGGGTTTTTGTCCCGAGGGTAATATATAGGTGGAAGGAGAGGCCGAGGGGGTGCCGGGAGCGGCCACACCACCCCCTGGTGCGGGTCAGGCCTGGCCGCGCGGCCAGGTGGTGTGGTGGCTCCCTGGCCCTTCTCCGTCTCGTATTCTGGCACTTGATCCCTTCCGGAAAAATAGACACTTTGGCTTTTGTCCCGTCCAATTCTGACAATATTCATTTTCTGACTTTCCTGGAACCAAAAACAGCAGAAAACAGGCAGCTGGCACTGTGGCTCTTGTTAATAGGTTAGTCCAAGAAATCATATGAAAAGTACTCCAAAGTTGGAACAAAACACAAGAAAGTGGATAAAACCAAGCATGGAACATCAAAAATTATAGATACATTTGGAATGTATCAACATCCCCAAGCTTAACTCCTGCTCGTCCTCGAGTAGGTAAGTGATAAAAAGAAAGAATAATTTTTGAGGTGACATGCACCATCAAAGACTTGATCAAAGTATTTGTAAAACATTCAAAGCTGGGATCATAGTACTTCAATCATAACATGAAAGACAAAGTTCTAGCAATAAGCAAAGAAACTATGATGCAACATGAAAAGGCACAAACAAAAGAATCATGAATAACATGCTTTGCAAGGCGTTTGTTTGTTTCACATAAAGAAAGCATGACATAATAGTATTCAGCTTGTCCCTCAATAGAGTAGCAAATATAAATGCATAGGACACCTTCAAAGTTCATAAGAGTGACTAGGTACAATAGTTTAAAACAAGCAATATCAAGTTATGCATCAATCAACTAGTCTTGGGACAATGCACATAGAACTAAGAATGGCCACTATGCTCTCAAAGTAGGTGCATAAAGATAGAAGGTGGAGACTCAATATAATGGTGGAAGAAAGGCCTTTGTAAAAGGAAGTAGGGATTCAAATCTCATAAAGAGCTTCCAAAAATTATGGTACTTATAGCTTTCAGCTCTCATTGCCCCTATCATAAGCATCTTGAAGTGATTAAGGTTAAAGTGAACAAACTATGGTGTACATGCTTGACGAAGTATAAGTCAGAAATCTCATGTCCCTTGTATACGAGGGCCACTCTTCATGCTACTCAAGTTTAGTCACCGATAAGTTCTTGTCATTGTAAGTACATGTGTATCATTGAGAACCGCCAACGGGGTACCCCTTGCCCGATGATACGGAAGAATCCCCATATCAAAATGACAAGGCAAGGCATAACGAGCATCTTAGCATTCTTCTTATTTACCATGGGAATATGGTTCTTTTTCTCTTTCCTTTTTCATAGTATCTCTTTTTTTTTTCTTTTTTCTCAATATAGGACTCGTTTTTTTATAAGAAGAATGCTTCATAGACAGCTCATTATGGTTACGCTGCAGGTTTCCACCATGTCAGCATGGATTAGACCAGCCCAAAGTGCTTCTCTAACACATATACATAACTCCATGGACTTACAAGCTCCCCTTTCATTTCACACCAACGACATCCATATACAAAAGAGCATGATATCAACTAGGTACAAGTACCAAGTGCAATGTCAAAAGCGTTCCCCATGAAAGCATGGTTCTGCTAATTCCCAACAAATAAGTGCAAGCATATACAACATCGACGACACAATGGTTCAAGTTTATTAAGGGCAAGTAAAGTAAAGTGGGCCATCAAGTTAATGAGAGCTTTAATCACTAGTTTTCTCATAACAAGTTTAATTTGGAAGGTAAACAAAAGCATGAATATACTTGGAATAACATAAGCTAGTAGGTAGGTATGGTGGACTCTTTGCAATAGCTTGGTTTAGGGAGTTGGATGCATGAGTGGAACTCATACTTGGTTGTGGAGGCTAGCAAAAGACTGGGAGCGACAAACTAAGAGAGCAATAATGGCCATAATCATGCAGAGCGACAAAACATCATTAATCAAAGCATAAAGTGACACTACAAGTTGAAAACTAAAGGATCATAAAGGCTTATGGTGACTTGGGATAGTCATAACATGGTGTGAGCATGCGCCAAGTCAACCCAAATAAAGCATCAAAGGAGAATACCACAATACTATGCTTTAATATGCTAAAACAATGCATGATTCATCCAAGGCACATTAAGCAATCTCAATTGTTTATAACAAGCCATGCTACAGCAAACAATACTAAGCATAAAGCCAAAACAATATCAAGCATGGCATGACAAAGCACAGGCCACAGTCAAAAACAAGCTCTTTTATCCACATAAGCTTAAACTTTCCTACTCTTTTCCAAACCAAACCAAACCAATTGCAAACGAATGTATGAAAGAGGGGGTCGAACCAATTTATTCAGAAAACTAAGCAAACCAAGAAAACTAAAAACCAAAACGAAAATGAAAAATAAGACGCTCCAAGAACAACACAACTGTGCATGAAACAATAAAAATGAAGCGTTTGGAAGAAACCTGGGATTTTTATTGATGAAGAAAGGGATGCCTTGGGCATCCCCAAGCTTTGACGCTTGTACTTCTTGGATATTTCTTGGGGTGACACGCGTGGCATCCCCTGATGGGTTCGTAGCATGGAAAACAAAAAATTTCTACCGCAAGGACGAACAAAACCTAGATCTAATCTAGATAAAAGCCAAGATCTAATCTATTAGACATGTGCAACGAGATAGATCTGTACTAACCCTCGTAGATCCGAAAGCATTACGAGATTAGATCTCGGGGTTGATGTAGTCGATCACTTGCCGATCTCAAGATCGTGTGGACGATCCTTCCACTCGCCCGCTCAAGCGATCGGTCACACATGCGGAGTCGAAGCAGACCTTCATCAATCCCGTTCCAGCGAGCAGCGGAGGTAGTAGATCTTCTCCACGGAATCCCAGCAGCACGACGGTGTGGTGGTGGTGGTGGTGGAGTAGAGATTTCTGTAGGGCTTCGCCTAAGCCGGAGCAGAGCGAAGGAGGAGGAGAGAGGCGGTGGCTAGGGTTTGTTATGGGAGAGGTCTAGGTGGTGGTGCCCCTCCCCTCTATTTAAAGGAGGGAGGCGCCATGGGAGGGGGAGTCCTAGTAGGACTCCCCTCCCTCCTTGGTCGGCGGATTGGGAGGGGGGAGGAATCCTCCTCCCCCACGAATCCGTGTCTTGCCCCACAAAGACTCCTTGATCCTTTCTTGGTTTTCAAGCAAACTCCAAGAAATCTTCTAGAACCTTCCAGAACATTCCGAAACCTTCTAGAATGTCCATACAAACACTCCGGAACATTTCCTAACTTAGAAAATGATCCCCAATATATGAATCTTATTCTCCGGATCTCCTCGTGATGTCCTAGATCCAATCCGAGACTCCGAACAACATTCGGTCTCCAACGCACATTCCATATCTACTTAAAACAACTTCGAACCTTAAGTGTGTCACCCTACGGTTCGTGAACATGTAGACATATCTCCGATCAATAACCATTAGCGGGATCTGGAGATCCATAACAGCTCCCACATACTCAACGATGACTTTGTGATCGATAGAACCATTAACATACGAAACCAATTCCCTTTGTCACGCGATACTCTACTTATCCGAGGTTTGATCGTCGGTATCTCCATACCTAGTTCTTCCTCGTTACTGATAAGTACTCTTTACTCGTTCCATGTTATGTCATCCCTTGTGACCCAGTCGCATGCTTGCAAACTAACTAGATGACATTCCACCGAGAGGGCCCAGAGCATATCTATCCGTCATATGGATGGACAAATCCCAATCTTGGTCCATGCGCTTCAACACATACTTTCAGAATACCCAATGACACCTTTATAACCACCCAGTTACGAAGCGGTGTTTGATGTCATCAAAGTACCCATCCGGTGATGGTGATTAACATAACCTCATGGTCGAAGGATTGGGTTACTATGCATTTGAAAGCTTATAGCAAAACGAACTTAATGACTTGATCTTATGCTATGCTTACTATGGGTGTGTGTCCATCACATCATTCTCCTAATGATATGATCTTGTTATTAACGACATCCAATGTCCATGATCAGGAAACCATGATCATCCATTAATCAACAAGCTAGTTTAACAAGAGGCTTACTAGGGACTCTTTTATGTTTACAAAACACACAAGTATTAATGTTTCCGGTTAATACAATTATAGCATGGGATGTAAACATTTATCATAAACATAAAGATATAATAATAACCACTTTATTATTGCCTCTTGGGCATATCTCCAACATCCCCAAGCTTGAGCTTTAGTCCATCCTTCATCTCATTACTCATTCCTTCCATACACCTGAAAATTTTCCTTCATACAAAACTTCACACAATCTTTATTAGCAACATTAGTGCACTCAAGATAAATAAGTCTTAAGGTTCAGTTCTAATACCAAATAAACTTCCATTAGAACACTAGCTACTACAGCACTTCCCTCAAAAAGCTCAATTCCCCAAAAGAACTCAAAAAGGAACCCACAAGAAGCAAATGCAGAAAATGGCAGAAATCTGTCAAAACAGACCAGGAGGTGAAGACAAATTTTTTCGAAGACCTTCTGTTGCTCAAATAAAATCGTGTTGAACTAACGAAAGTTAGATAACAACCTGGGGCAGAATCACAAAAATTTACAGCTCAATCCGACATACAGAGATCTCTCACGATTTTTTACGGTGAAGCACAAAAATCTATTTCGGGACAGCAACTTTCCCAATCATTACTTCACTCTCATTAGAGGTTACTCTTGGCACAAAAAGCAAATAAAAAAGGATAAGGATAGGTTATTACTGAAGTAATAACTTCCAAGACTCATCTAAAACTTTTGGGTTATCTCCCAATAAGTACTTTTCTTTAACGCCTTTAAGTTAGGCATAAGAAGCAAAAAAAGAATCAAGTGTTCTCAAATGAAGAAGCATTAAAACCAAATTTTGTTTTCATAGGAGAAGCAAAAGAAATCTTTTCTCTCTTTTTAGGGAAGTGCTCTATACCTTTCTTGAGTGGGAGTTGATATTTAATGGTGCTTTCTTTCATATCAATGATGGCACCAATAGTTCTAAGAAAAGGTCTTCCCTAAAGTAATAGGACAAGAAGCATTGTATTCAATATCCAAAACATAGAAATCAACAGGGACATAGGAATCGTTAACCATAATAAGAACATCATTAAGACTCCCCATGAGTTTGTTTTTAGCATTATCATCAAGTGGGACATTCAAATAACAATCTTCAAGAGGAGGCAAATCAAGCATATCATAAATCCTTCTAGGCATAATAGAAACACTACTATCAAGATCACACAAAGCTTTGAAATCAAAGTCATTCACTTTTATATTAATGATGGGTTCCCAACCATCCTCTTGTTTTATAGGAATAGAAGCTTTATGTTTCATCTTTTCTTCCTTAATCTTTAAGAGAGCATCGGTAATGTGTTTTGTAAAGGCCATGTTCATAGCACTAGCATTAGGACATTAGGCCATGTTCATAACTTCAGAGATATTGCAACCATCAAGATCAAAATCAACTTTATCATCCAAATTAGTAGAACTATTACTAGCCTCAACACTAGAGGTGGTGATAGTAGAAACACTAATGTTTCTAGCAATTTCATCTTCTCTTTCCCACTTAGCATGCAATTGAGCTAATAGTCTAACATTTTCATCAATTCTTACTTGTATAGCATTAGTAGCTGCAAAGGGATTATCATTAGTTTCAGGTTTAGCAGCCATTTTATTGATCAAAGAAGATTGAGCTTCAGACAAAGATGATATATTTCTTTCAGCATTAGAGAGTTTCAATTGTAAACTAGGAATTTCCTTATTTAGACTCTCAAGTTGATGGCTAATGTTCTTCAAAATAATAGATTGTTCCTCCATAGTTTTAGTGAAAGCAGTTTGTTTACTAATAAACTCTTTAAGCATAACTTCAAGTTCAGAGGGAGCACTCTTATTATGGTTGTAAGAATTTCCATCAGCGTTACCATTGTTAGGAGGATATGGCTTATAATTGTTGTTACCAAAATTGTTCCTATAAGCATTATTACCATAAGCATTGTTGCCAAAGTTGTTATTTCTTATGAAGTTCACATCAACTTGCTCTTCTTGAGCAACCAAAGAGGCTAAAGGTGTTGGGTCTGCAGCATAGAAAACAAAAAATTTCCTACGGTGTGAACTACACGCCAAGATCTATCTACTAGGTACAAAGCAACGGGTGGACATACATCCAACGAGAACTTACCCTCGTAGACAACGAGCTTTGTTAACGAGTAGGAACTCGTGGTTGATGTAGTCGTACACTTGCCGATCTCAAGATCGTGATGAAGTACAGCAGGTCCGGCTCCAGCACGTCCATCAGATCCAGCTCCAGCACCGCAAAGCAGCGGTGCATCCGTGATCGCACACACGTCCAGTACCCCGACAACCTCCGTCCCTCGCTCCAGCAAAGCAGCAGAAGCAGCAACTCCTTTCCAGATAAAGCCACCGGGAACATGTATCTCGCTAATCCGAGACCATGGGGGAATAATACTAGAGGGGGAGAGAGATCCTTCACAAGGAGGTGTGTGTGAAAAGTGAGGAGGGGGTGGACTTTTATAGGAGGAGGGGGGTGCCCCTCCTTCATGGCCGGCGCATGGAGGGGGTGACCCTTCACCCCTTCCATTCATGTGGTGGTAACCCCTCCACATTAAAATGCTCCTTCACATTCTCTTTTAAAGTCTCCACTTTAAATGCATTAAATTTCTCCAAATTTAATGCTCTCTCATTTAATAAAACTATTTTATTATTTTTATTCAGAATTTTGTTAATTACTTTAATTAACAAACATTCACATCAAACCCCCTGCAATATTTCAATATTACATGCAGAACCAATTTCAGCAATTTCACCCGAAACAGTTTTGGTGTGTATTGAAATAATTCCAGCAATTTCAATATTGAAATAATTGATGTTTACGATCAATACAATTCTAGCATGTAAAATAAACATTTATCATAAACATGGAATAAGATAATAACCACTTTATTATTGCCTCTCGGGCATATTCCCTTTAGTCTCCCACTTGCACTAGAGTCAATAATCTAGTTTGAAAAACTTTGCGTATTGAACACCTATAGCTTTCTAGTGTTGCATATACGCTATTGCTAGTGGTTAACATAATCTCTGGATCCATAGCTTTCAGGTCCGTGTGTATTTGCATGTCTCTGTCTCTCGCATCACTCATTCTCAAATGAGATGGCATTGTATAGATTTGGTCCTTTGGTGAGACCTTTAGTTCGTTCGGCTCAAAATATGTTGATATTATTGTCACACAATATATCTTCATAGTATTAGCCCACTTTGAACCACACCTAGTTTGATAACAAAGTACTTAACACAAATGCCCTCCTTTGCTGCTACTATAGCAGCCATATACTTAGCCTTTTGTTGTAGTATCCGTCACAATGTCTCAACTTTGGAACTCATCCATATCCATCATGGAACATCCTTTCCATTACATTGTGCCACCCATAGTCTAAATTGAGATAAATTTAATTTGTATCTTGTGACAAAACTAGTATCAATGTAACACTTTACAATGAACTACCTTTAACTATTTGTCACTTATACATTATATATTCTTAGTTCTTCCAAAGCTCATAAGAATATCTTTACTATTGTCCAATGATCATCTTATGAATCATTCTGGTATATGCTCATAACATTTAGAGCATAGTACATTCTGGATATATACATATCATGGTATAATCGATCAAAATCTTCATGTGATTTTACTCACCAAGTGTTGAAACACTTGAATTTTGATACAATCCTTTCCATGCAGCAAGAACCTTTCTTGTTGTTTCCATATTGAACCCTTTCAATATCTCATATATGTATGTCTGGCACAACCATATTAGATCCTTAATCTATCCATATAGATACTAATGCCTAATATTCCGGGTTTGCCCAAGTCTTTCATCGAAATCTGAAATTCTTAACTTGTGTCAATACAAGATACATCATTTCCAATCAACAATATGTCCTCTACATAATGTATTAGAAATATGTCTCAGCGCTCCCACTTAATTTCTTGCAAATGCAAGCATCTTCATCATCTCCGATGAATTTAAACTCTTTTAACAGTTTTATCATGGTGAAGATTCCAACTCCGCTATGCTTACTTCAACTATTGAAGTTTACATGCCCTTTTAGCACCCTTTGAATTAACAAAACCCTTCGGACCATGTCATGTACATGTCCTAGGTTACCGTTCTATTAGAAGAACCTTGTTTTGTTTTATTCAACTACCATATACCAAATTATATGTAGTGGTTGCTACATTAATCCGTCAAGACTATATATCGCTATGAAAGATCAAATCTTGTCATAGTCAACTCCTTGAACATTGTCGTAAACTTCTTTCCGACATGTCGACTATTTCATAGATGTTAAACATCCATGTCTTATTTCTTTATAGATCCAAACACGACCGATAGGCTTCACGCCTTTCCGGAGGGTCTTCCAAGTTCAGAAACTTGTTTTCTCGTGTATGGATACTATCACGGATTCTATGACTTCTAGTCATTTTATGGAGTCAGGACCCATCATCGCGTCTTTGCATGTAGTCGGTTCATCATTGTCAAAACAATAACGACTTGCTTATCAAATCTTACTATTTGATTCTTACCGACTCACACGGTTCTATAGGAACTCTAATCTCCGAGATCACACCTTTTGTAATCACGAGAGCCATGAGCATTGTGTCCGCCACCGGGACACTTTCCGGCGCTGCGCTACTTAGCACATATAGCTAAGGTTCAACGACCTTATCAAAGTTCTATTGTCCTCCCACTTAACTTTTCACGAAAAATTCCTTCTCAACAAACTTGACGTTCCAAGTAACAAACTCTTTTGTCCTCGATGTTATGGAGAAATTCCCAACAAATTCTTTGGGATAACCTACAAAGACGTGCTTATCCGACTTTGGTTGTAAACATTTTACTTATGCATAGCATACCAAAATTTTAGAAAAGACAATTCGGGTTTTATCCCAAACCATAACTCATATGGTGTCATTTCAATGGATCACGATGGTGCTCTTTTCAGTGTAAAAGCGGTAGTCTCTAAAGCTTCAATCCTTAAAACATAATGGCAGTTTTATAAATGACACCCTTGATCTTACCATGTCAAACATGGTTTGATTTTATCTCTCGAATATGCCATACTCCTATGGTTTATCGGGAAACACAAATCATGGAACAATTCCTCAAGTCTTAGGTGTTTTTGATAAACATGTAACTCATATATCTTCCTTTATGATCGAATCATAAACTCTTTATTTTCTTGTTACAATGATTTTCCACTTCATCTTGAAAGTCTTTGAACAATTTTCAAATGTTTCATACTTCTTCCTTATTAAGTAAATATACAGATATATTCACTCAAATTTTCAGAGAAAGCATATGAAGCAAAAAGATCCATTGCATATGGCTACACATAATGGACTATGCACATCAGCATGCACAATTTCCAATAAGCTAGTCATCCGTTCCTCTCTGGCCTATGGACGGAGTTTCAATTATCTCGAGGAAAGTCTCACATGCGTCAATTGATCAAAATCAAAGGCTCCAAAAATCCATCAACATGGAGTTTCTTCATGTTTTCTTTCAAATATAATTTAAACAGCGATGTCACTTCATAAGTGATCTTTCAATCATTTGTCTTGCGACATTTTAGCAATAGTGTTTATGGATGTGATTTCTCCAACTAGACTTGTAAAAGTTCATCCATCCTTTATGGAATACGATAATTATTTAAACATCCATTGTTCTCATGATACCGGAACAAAATAACAATTATTTAAACAAATCTTGAAGGCTTGGTTTGATGACAATGAAGAACACAATAACACTTTATTTGTTTTCGATGAACATCATCACTCATTCTTTTGCTGGTTACTTAGGCCATCGTAGTTCATGAATTGCGTTGTCCTGTATGACACTTCATACCAACCAATTCGGTATCCAATACCGGTATCCAATACCTAAGAACCACATTGTTTAACAAGCAAGGAAGATAGCCATAACTTGTATATCTTCTATATACCTAAGTTGGACATCTCCAACCTTTTATTTTCTGCCAAATATTTTATAGATTCTCTTTCAGCAATTCCTTTTCTTTTAAAAGAATCTATCAATATCAATAGTGGTGTCATTCACATGACACATAGTACAAAGCGTATATAGTCAAATACTAATACCTTTGGACTTGCACTTTGAAGTGGATCACCATCATCAAATGTTTGGCATTCTTTCAAAAATCCATTCTTTAGTAATCTATTAATGTATAAACATTTTACTTACATCTTCTATTCATCCTTATCATGACAACTTTCATGATCAAGCTACTACAGCTTATAAGGAAGAATCACGAGTATAATATCAGTTCCCAAAACCTTTTTGGTAGATTCGGATGCCTAGCATCTCCATCCTTCACAAATTCTCATACAATATGAGAACATGTATTTTGCTAAATTATACTCTATCATAATGCAACCAAAAAACATTGTTTCAGATATCACAGTATCTTTCACACATGATGGTTTCTGAAACAATTTTCAGCTCCAATATAATCTTGATATTAAAACAACCTTTTTGAATATCAATAATCATGGAGGCAAACATGATACTTTAGATACTAACATTGGAATTCTTACTCTTGATTTAATACTACTTATAAAACTTCATGGAGTAAATAGAGTTTGCTGAAAGTTTGCAATAGGACTTATAAACTTTAAATTGATATTTAAAACAATATGATACCAGTTCGTAAAGTAAATATCCAGAATTCTATAGTTCTATTATCTCAAATAAAAACTAAGCATAAGGTAGAAAACGAATGCCAATGACTACAAAAAACTATGCAAATTCACTTTGATTTAATTTATGACAAATTTGGTTCGACTAATCCAAATTAGAAATGAACTCCCACTCAAAAACGACATCCCTCGTGCCTTTTTGGTGATTACATGAACCAAATCCTCTACACCAAGTCCGATCATCACGTGAGTCGGTGTAGCTTCAAAGGCGAGCATCTATATGGGCATCATATCAACTATATGACTCATGCTTAACCTTTCGGTCCGTGTTCCGAGGCCATGTCTGTACATGCTAGGATCGTCAAGTAAGAACCTTAGTATTTGCGTGTGTAAAACTGTCTTACACCCGTTGTATGAAAGCGTAGAGTCGAGAACACCCGATCATCACGTGATGCCTCAAAACACGATCCACAAAACGGTGCATACTTAAGGAAGAACACATTTTATCTTGATATCTAAATGAGGGATCATCTTATAATACTACCAAAAGTGCCAAACTAGCAATATAAGATGCTAACATCTAATGTGTAAAGTAAGATGATATGGTCCATGCATTTGATCTCTATCACTTGCATCGTGGTATGATCTCTATCATTCCTTTGTGTGTAAGGCCAAGGTCTATGGAACTTACACGTTGAGTGCGTTGTAAGAGTATCTATCATACATCTACTTACAACAATACCATATCAATACACTAGCCCAGCAACGATCTAAACTAGACGCCTCTAATTTATCAATTGCAAGTTTTACGTGGCTTAGGGCTTTCGGAGATAGAACCGTTCTTACCTACGAACATGAACCACAACGAGGATAACTAAGTTATTAGCAACTCGTTGTAAATCAGATATTGACTATAGTAGGAGAGACAGACACCCGCCAGCCACTTATGCAAAACAAGTTGCATGTCAGTCGTGGAACCGGTCTCATGTACGATGACATGTAAGGTTGGTCCGGGCCGCTTCATCCCACTATGCCACCAATATCCAAAATACATAGAAGATGCAATAACATGATCATCATCGCCCACATATCAACATATGTACTACCGTGCTAAGCACCTACGCATAGATTAGGCTCGATACCACTGGGTCCGCAGATAGAAAACAAAAATTTCCTACGGTGAACTACACGCCAAGATCTATCTACTAGGTACAAAGCAACGGGTGGACATACATCCAACGAGAACTTACCCTCGTAGACAACGAGCTTTGTTAACAGTAGGAACTCGTGGTTGATGTAGTCGCATACTTGCCGATCTCAAGATCATGATGAAGTCCAGCAGTCCGCTCCAAAGACGTCCAAGATCCAGCTCTAGCACCACCAAGTCCAGCATCAGCAGCAGGTGCATCCGTGATCGCACACACGTCCGCACCCGACAACCTCCGTCCCTCGCTCCAAAGAAAGTAGCGAAGCAGCAACTCCTTTCCAGATAAAGCCACGGAACATGTATCTCGCTAATCCGAGACCATGGGGGAATAATACTAGAGGGGGAGAGAGATCCTTCACAAGGAGGTGTGTGTGAGAAGTGAGGAGGGGGTGGCCTTTTATAGGAGGAGGGGGGTGCCCCTCCTTCATGGCCGGCGCATGGAGGGCGTGACCCTTCACCTCCTCCATTCATGTGGTGGTAACCCCTCCACATAAAAATGCCCCTTCACATTCTCTTTTAAAGTCTCCACTTTAAATGCATTAAATTTCTCCAAATTTAATGCTCTCTCATTTAATAAAACTCTTTTATTATTTTTATTCAGAATTTTTTTAATTACTTTAATTAACAAACATTCACATCAAACCCCTGCAACATTTCAATATTACATGCAGAACCAATTTCAGCAATTTCACCCGAAATAGTTTCGGTGTCTATTGAAATAATTCCAGCGCTTTCTTAAATCTTTATCTGAAACATATTTGCTCAAAATGGTGTCGGTATCCCTTAAGTGTGTCATCCTACGGTTCGCGAATAATGCAGACATGATCGAGACCCCTCTCCGATCAATAATTAGCAGCGGGACCTGGAGATCCATACTGACACCTACACATTCAACGATGACTTCTGTGATCGTGAGAACATTTAACGCTTGTAGCTAAATCCCTTTGTCTCTTGATATATTACATGTCCGAGATTCGATCATCGGTATCTGCACACCTAGTTTGATCTTGTTACCGACATGCACTCTTTTCTCATTCCCGTGATATAACATTCTAGTGATCACATCACTTGCTTGCAAGCTATTTCAATGTGATATCACTGAGAGGGCCCAGAGTATATCTACTATCCGTCATCGGGATGGACAAATCCCACTCTTGATCCATGAGCTTCAACATAACACCTTCGTAGCACTGAACTCACCTTTATAGTCACCCTGTTACGGTGTGACGTTTGATGTTATCAAGATACTCTTTCGGTGTTAGCAATTAACATGATCTCATGGTCTAAGGATAAAGATTACTTCGTATGATATTATAGCAATATAAACATAATGACTTTGATTGTAATGCTATACTTCGGATGAATGTTCATCACATCATTCCACCAATAGTGTGACCTTGTTATTAACAACATCCAATGTCCATGATCAGGAAACCTTGATCATCTTGTTAATCAACAAGCTAGTCTATAAGAGAGG
The DNA here is from genome assembly GCA_023614405.1 of Avena insularis. Taxonomy (NCBI): domain Eukaryota; kingdom Viridiplantae; phylum Streptophyta; class Magnoliopsida; order Poales; family Poaceae; genus Avena; species Avena insularis. The sequence goes on along the minus strand of CM042694.1, from coordinate 21,340,944 downwards.
CATAACTAGGAACCCTTTTTGTTTATTAAACACACATGTATTGATGTTTCCGATCAATACAATTCTAGCATGTAAAATAAACATTTATCATAAACATGGAATAAGATAATAACCACTTTATTATTGCCTCTCGAGCATATTCCCTTCAAAAGGAACATTATTTGGATCAATATGGGCTTTCCCATTAACAAGCATAGCTATAATAATATCAATCTTATCACTCAAGGAGGAAGTTTCCTCAACAGAATTTACCTTCCTACCTTGTGGAGCTCTCTCAGTATGCCATTCAGAATAATTAACCATCATTTTGTCCAGAAGTTTTGTTGCAGCACCCAAAGTGATGGTCATAAAGGTACCTCCAGCAGCAGAATCCAATAGGTTCCTTGAAGAATAGTTCAATCCTGCATAAAAAGTTTGGATGATCATCCAAGCAGTCAGTCCATGAGTGGGACAATTCTTTACCAAATATTTCATTCTTTCCCAAGCTTGAGCAACATGCTCATTATCAAGTTGTTTAAACTTCATTATTTTACTTCTCATGGATATAATCTTAGCAGGAGGATAGTATTTTCCAATAAAAGCATCTTTGCACTTAGTCCAAGAATCAATACTATTCTTAGTTAAGGAATTCAACCACTCTTTAGCTTTTCCTCTCAAAGAGAAAGGAAACAATTTCAGCTTAATAATATCACCATCTATATCCCTATGCTTTTGCATCTCACAAATTTCAACAAAGTTATTTAGATGGGAAGCAGCATCTTCATTACCAATACCAGAAAATTGTTCTCTCATAACAAGATTGAGAAAAGCAGGTTTTACCTCAAAGAAAGTATTTTCAGCCACAGGTGGAGCAATAGGTGTGCTCATAAAATCATTGTTGTTGGTGCTAGTGAAGTCACACAACTTAGTGTTTTCAAGAGTAGCCATTTTTTTGTGGTTTTCAAATAAGAAAGCAAACTAGTAAAACTAATTTTTTTGTGTTTTTGAAGAACAAAACAAGCAAACAAAGCAAAAAGAAACTAAGCAAAACAAAAACGACAAAGTAAAGAGATTAGTTATGAGGGACTCCCCTTGTGAAGATGTCCTTGACTCCCCGGCAACAGCGCCAGAAAAGATCTTGATGTGCTTGTTGATACATTGCAAATGTATCTATAATTTTTGATGTTCCATGCTTGGTTTTATCCACTTTCTTGTGTTTTGTTCCAAGTTTGGGGTACTTTTCATATGATTTCTTGGACTAACCTATTAACAAGAGCCACAGTGCCAGCTGCCTGTTTTCTGCTATTTTTGGTTCCAGGAAAGTCAGAAAATGAATATTCTCGGAATTGAACGGGACAAAAGCCAAAGTGCCTATTTTTCTGGAAGGGATCAAGTGCCAGAATACAAGACGGAGAAGGGCCAGGGAGCCACCACACCACCTGGCCGCGTGGCCAGGCCTGGCCCACGCCAGGGGGTGGTGTGGCCGCTCCCGGCACCCTCTCGGCCTCTCCTTCCGCCTATATATTGCCCTCGGGACGAAACCCTAAGTACCCGATCAAAAATCCACGAAAGAGTCTGTAGCCGCCGTCATCTCCATCCCTAGATCGGGAGGGATCTGAAGCTCTTCCCGGCACCCTGCTGAAGAGGGGAATTCACCCTGGAGGCCTTCTTCATCACCATGCAAGCCTCCGGTGTGATGCGTGAGTAGTTCATCCTTGGACTACGGATCCATGTAGTAGCTAGATGGCTGGTTCTCCTCCTTTGTGTTTTCATGTTTAGATCTCGTGAGCTCCGTTCATGATCAAGATCATCTATTTGTATTCCTACATGTTGTGTTTACGGGGATCCGATTGATATTGAGATGCTATTTCAGATTGATTATTGATTCTATCATGTCTTTGTTATTTGTGATCTTGCATGCTTTCCGTTGTTAGTAGCTATCTTGGCCAAGTAGATGCTAGCAACTCCAAGAGTTAGTATTTATGCTCGATAGTGGGTTCATGCCTCTGGTAATCTGGGGAAGTGATAGAAATCTCTAAGGTACTAGATATGTTGTTGCTACTAGGGAGAAAACAACAATCCTTTGTTCATAGAACAATCGTATTGTTTACTTTACACGCAGTTTGTAAAGCAATAATCTGTTGCTTGCAACTTAATACTGGAGGGGGTTCGGATGATAACCTGAAGGTGGATTATTAGTCATAGATGCAGTTGGATGGCGGTCTATGTATTATGTTGTAATGCCCAATCAAGTCTCAAAGGAGTCACGATGATTAGTATATGCATGTATTGCTTTCTCGGTGTTTGTCAATTGCCCCGTTGTAATTTGTTCACCCAACATGTTATCTATCTAAGGAGAGCCACCTCTAGTGAACTATGGATCCCGGTCCTTTCTCTTTACATATAATCTACAACTGTTTACTGCTTTGTGTTTACTTTCTGCAAACTTTTACTTCTTTCCGTTCGATACGTTTAATCCTTTGTTTTCCGCAAAACACGGTGAGATTGACAACCTCATCGCAAGTTGGGGACAAAGTTTTGTGGTTGTGTTGTGCAGGTCTCCACGTTGCTACTAGCACCGGTAGAGCGCCCTGCCAAAGCTCAGCTAGTAACACCTTTGGGGTGTTTCCTTGCTCCTACTGGTTCGATTAAACCTTGGTTTCATAACTAAGGGAGAACTTACTGTTGTGCTCATCATACCTTCCTCTTGGGGTTCCCAACGAGCTCTACATCGAACGACGATCACATCAAGATCTTTTCTAGCGTCGTTGCCGGGGAGTCAAGGACATCTTCACAAGGGGAGTCCCTCATAACCAATCCCTTTACTTTGTTGTTTTTGTTTTGCTTAGTTTCTTTTTGCTTTGTTTGCTTGTTTTGTTCTTTCAAAAACACAAAACAACTAGTTTTACTTGTTTGCTTTATTATTTGAAAACCCAAAAAAATGACTACTCTTGAAAACACTAAGTTGTGTGACTTCACTAGCACCAACAACAATGATTTTATGAGCACACCTATTGCTCCACCTGTGGCTGAAAATACTTTCTTTGAGATAAAACCTGCTTTGCTCAATCTTGTTATGAGAGAACAATTTTTTGGTATTGGTAATGAAGATGCTGCTTCCCATCTAAATAACTTTGTTGAACTTTATGAGATGCAAAAGCATAGGGATATAGATGGTGATATTATTAAGCTGAAATTGTTTCCTTTCTCTTTGAGAGGAAAAGCTAAAGAGTGGTTGAATTCCTTAACTAGGAATAGTATTGATTCTTGGACTAAGTGCAAAGATGCTTTTATTGGAAAATACTATCCTCCTACTAAGATTATATCTATGATAAGTGAAATAATGAAGTTTAAATAACTTGATAATGAGCATGTTGCTCAAGCTTGGGAAAGAATGAAATCTTTGGTCAAGAATTGTCCCACTCATGGACTGACTGCTTGGATGATCATCCAAACTTTTTATGCAGGATTGAACTATTCTTCAAGGAACCTATTGGACACTTCTACTGGAGGTACCTTTATGACCATCACTTTGGGTGCTGCAACAAAACTTCTGGATAATATGATGGTTAATTATTCTGAATGGCATACTGAGAGAGCTCCACAAGGTAGGAAGGTAAATTCTGTTGAGGAAACCTCCTCGTTGAGTGATAAAATTGATATTATTATGTCTATGCTTGTTAATGGGAAAGCCCATATTGATCCAAATAATGTTCCTTTAGCCTCTTTGGTTTCTCAAGAAGAGCAAGTTGATGTGAACTTCATAAGGAATAATAATTTTGGCAACAATGCTTACGGTAACAATGCTTATAGGAACAATTTTGGTAACAACAATTATAAGCCATATCCTCCCAACAGTGGTAATGCTTATGGAAATTCTTACAACAATAATAAGAGTGGTCCCTCTGAACTTGAAGTTATGCTTAAAGAGTTTATTAGTAAACAAACTGCTTTCAACAAAACTATTGAGGAAAAACTCTCTAATGCTGAAAGAAATATAGCATCTTTGGCTGAAATTCAATCTTCTTTGAATAAACTGGCTGCTAAACCTGAAACTAATGATAATCCCTTTGGAGATACTAATGCCATACAAGTAAGAATTGATGAAAATATTAGACTATTAGCTGAATTACATGCTAAGTGGGAAAGAGAAGATGAAATTGCTAGAAACATTAGTGTTTCTACTATCACCACCACTAGTGTTGAGGATAGTAATAGTTCTACTACTTTAGATGATAAAGTTGATTTTGATCTTGATGATTGCAACATCTCTGAAGTTATTAAGTTCCTACAAAAGCTTGCTAAGAGTCCTAATGCTAGTGCTACATGGCCTTTACAAAGCACATTACCGATGCTCTCATAGAGATTAAGGAAGAAAAGATGAAACATAAAGCTTCTATTCCTATAAAACAAGAGGATGGTTGGGAACCCATCATTAATATGAAAGTGAATGACTTTGATTTTAAAGCTTTGTGTGATCTTGATAGTAGTGTTTCTATTATGCCTAAAAGGATTTATGATATGCTTGATTTGCCTCCACTTGAAGATTGTTATTGAATGTCCCACTTGATGATAATGCTAAAAAGAAACTCATGGGGAGTCTTAATGATGTTCTTATTATGGTTAACAATACCTATATCCCCGTTGATTTCTATGTTTTGGATGTTGAATACAATGCTTCTTGTCCTATTACTTTGGGAAGTCCTTTTCTTAGAACTGTTGGTGCCATCATTGATATGAAAGAATGCACCATTAAATATCAACTCCCACTCAATAAAGGCATAAAACACTTCCATAAAAATAGAGAAAAGATTTCTTTTGCTTCTCCTATGAAAACAAAATTTGGTCTTAATGCTTCTTCATTTGAGAACACTTGATTCTTTCTTTGCTTCTTATGCCTAACTTAAAGGCGTTAAAGAAAAGTACTTATTGGGAGATAACCCAAAAGTTTTAGATGAGTATTGGAAGTTATTACCTCAGTAATAACCTCTCCTTATCCTTTTTATTTGCTTTTTGTGCCAAGAGTAACCTCTAATGAGAGTGAAGTAATGATTGGGAAAGTTGCTGTCCTGAAACAGATTTTTGTGCTTCACCGTAAAAATTCATGAGAGAGCTCTGTAGGTCGGATTGAGCTGTAATTGTTTGTGCTTCTGCCCCAGGTTGTTACATAACTTTAGTCAGTTCAACACTTTTTGATTTGAGCAACAGAAGGTCTTCGAAAAAATTCTTCTTTACCTGCTGGTCTGTTTTGACAGATTTCTGCCATTTTCTGCGTTTGCTTCTTGTGGGTTCCTTTTTGAGTTCTTTTTGGGAATTGAGCTTTTTGAGGGAATTGCTGAAGTATCTAGTGTTCTAATGGAAGTTTATTTGGTGTTAGAACTGAACCTTAAGACCTATTCATCTTGAGTGCACTAATGTTGTTAATGAGATTGTGTGAAGTTTTGTATGAAGGAAAATTTTCAGGTGTATGGAAGGAATGAGTAATGAGCTAAAAGATGGACTAAAGCTCAAGCTTGGGGATGCCACGCGTGTCACCCCAAGAAATATCCAAGAAGTACAAGCCTCAAAGCTTGGGGATGCCCAAGGCATCCCCTTCTTCATCAATAAAAATTCCAGGTTTCTTCCAAACGCTTGATTTTTATTGTTTCATGCACAGTTGTGTTGTTCTTGGAGCGTCTTCTTTTTCGCTTTCGTTTTGGTTTTTAGTTTGCTTGGTTTGCTTAGTTTTCTGAATAAATTGGTTGGACCCCCTCTTTCTTACATTGGTTTGCAAATAGTTTGGTTTGGTTTGGAAAAGAGTAGGAAAGTTCATGCTTATGTGGTAAAAAGAGCTCGTTTTTGACTGTGGCCTATGCTTTGTCATGCCATGCTTGATATTGTTTTGGCTTTATGCTTAGTATTCTTTGTTGCAGCATGACTTGTTATAAACAATTGAGATTTCTTAATGTGCCTTGGATGAATCATGCGTTGTTTTAGCATATTAAAGCATAGTATAGTGGTATTCTCCTTTGATGCTTTATTTGGGTTGACTTGGCGCATGCTCACACCATGTTATGACTATCACAAGTCACCATAGCCTTTATGATCCTTTAGTTTTCACCTTGTAGTATCACGTTATGCTTTGATCAATGATGTTTTGTCGCTCTGCATGATTATGGCCATTATTGCTCTCTTAGTTTGTCGCTCCCAGTCTTTTGCTAGCCTCCACAACCAAGTATGAGTTTCACTCATGCATCCAACTCCCTATACCAAGTTATTCCAAAGATTCCACCATACCTACCTACTAGCTTATGCCATTCCAAGTATATTCATGCTTTTGTTTACCTTCCAAATTAAACTTGTTATGACAAAACTAGTGATTAAAGCTCTCACGAACTTGATGGCACACTTTACTTTACTTGCCCTTAATAAACTTGAACCATTGTGTAGTCTATGTTGTATATGCTTGCACTTATTTGTTGGGAATTAGCAGAACCATGCTTTCATGGGAACGCTTTCAACATTGCACTTGGTACTTGTACCTAGTTGATATCATGCTCTTTTGTATATGGATGTCGCTTGTGAAATGAAAGGGAGCTTGTAAGTCCATGGAGTTATGTATATGTGTTAGAAACGCACTGGTCGGCGTGATCTGATCCATGCCGACATGGTGGAAACCTGCAGCGTAACCATAATGAGCTGTCTATGAAGCATTCTTCTTATAAAAAAAGAGTCCTATATTGAGAAAAAAAAGAGAAAAGAAAAAAAAGATACTATGAAAAGAGGAAAGAGAGAAAAAAGCACCATATCCCCATGGTAAATAAGAAGAATGTTGAGATGCTCGTTGTCTGCTTGCCTTGTCATTTTGATATGGGGATTCTTCCGTATCATCGGGCAAGGGGTACCCCGTTGGCGGTTCTCAATGATACACATGTACTTACAATGACAAGAACTTACCGGTGACTAAACTTGAGTAGCATGAGGAGCGACCCTCGTATACAAGGGACATGAGATTTCTGACTTATACTTCGTCAAGCATGTACACCATAGTTTGTTCACTTTAACCTTAATCACTTCAAGATGCTTATGATAGGGGCAATGAGAGCTGAAAGCTATAAGTACCATAATTTTTGGAAGCTCTTTATGAGACTTGAATCCCTACTTCCTTTTACAAAAGGCCTTTCTTCCACCATTATATTGAGTCTCCATCTTTTATCTTTATGCACCTACTTTGAGAGCATAGTGGCCATTCTTAGTTCTATGTCCATTGTCCCAAGACTAATTGATTGATGCATAACTTGATATTGCTTGTTTAAAACTATTGTATCTAGTCACTCTTATGAACTTTGAAGGTGTCCTATGCATTTATATTTGCTACTCTATTGAGGGACAAGCTGAACACTATTATGCCATGTTTAATTTATGTGAAACAAACAAACGTCTTGCAAAGCATTTTATTCATGAATCTTTTGTTTGTGCCTTTTCATGTTGCATCATAGTTTCTTTTCTTATTGCTAGAACTTTGTCTTTCATGTTATGATTGAAGTACTATGATCCCAGCTTTGAATGTTTTACAAATACTTTGATCAAGTCTTTGATGGTGCATGTCACCTCAAAAATTATTCTTTCTTTTTATCACTTACCTACTCGAGGACGAGCAGGAGTTAAGCTTGGGGATGTTGATATATTGCAAATGTATCTATAATTTTTTATGTTCCATGCTTGATTTTATCCACTTTCTTGTGTTTTGTTCCAACTTTGGAGTACTTCTCATGATTTCTTGGACTAACCTATTAACAAGATCCACAGTGCCAGCTACCTGTTTTCTGCTGTTTTTGGTTCCTGGAAAGTCAAAAAATGAATATTCTCGGAATTGGACGGGACAAAAGCCAAAGTGCCTATTTTTCCAGAAGGGATCAAGTGCCAGAATATGAGACGGAGAAGGGCCAGGGAACTACCACACCACCTGGCCACGCGGCCAGGCCTGGCAGCCTTGAGAGAGCTGCCGGCACCCCCTCGGCCTCTCCTTGCCTATATATTTGCCTACGGGAAAAACCCTAAGTGCCGATCAAAAATCCACGAGAAAGAGTCTATACGCCGTCATCTCCATCCCTAGATCGGAGGGATCTTAAGCTCTTCCCACCACATCCGGGGAATTCACCACAGAGGCCTTCTTCATCACCATGCAAGCCTCCGGTGTGATGCGTGAGTAGTTCATCCTTGGACTACGGATCCATGTAGTAGCTAGATGGCTGGTTCTCCTCCTTTGTGCTTTCATGTTTAGATCTTGTGAGCTCCGTTCATGATCAAGATCATCTATTTGGATTCATACATGTTGTGTTTGCGGGAATCCAATGGATATTGAGATGCTATTTCAGATTGATTATTGATTCTATCATGTCTTTGTTATTTGTGATCTTGCATGCTTTCCGTTGTTAGTAGATATCTTGGCCAAGTAGATGCTAGCAACTCAAGAGATTAAATTTATGCTCGATAGTGGGTTCATGCCTCACGGTAATGCAGGAAGTGACAGAAATCTCTAAGGTACTAGATGTGTTGTTGCTACTAGGGAGAAAACAACAATCCTTTGTTCATAGAACAATCGTATTGTTTACTTTACATGATTAATTCGTAAAGCAATAATCTGTTGCTTGCAACTTAATCTTGGAGGGTTGGATGATAACTGAAGGTGGATTATTAGTCATAGATGCAGTTGGATGGCGGTCTATGTATTATGTTGTAATGCTCAATCAAGTCTCAAAGGAGTCAAGATGATTAGTATATGCATGTATTGCTTTCTCGGTGTTTGTCAATTGCCGCTGTAATTTGTTCACCCAGCATGTTATCTATCTAAGGAGAGCCACCTCTAGTGAACTATGGATCGGTCCTTTCTCTTTACATATAATCTACAATTGTTTCTTTGCTTTGTGTTTACTACGCAAACTTTTACTTCTTTCCATTAATCGTTTAATCCTTTGTTTTCCATAAAACCACGGTGAGATTGACAAACCTCACCCCAAGAGGAAGGTATGATGAGCATGAGCGCAAAGTTTTCCTTTTATGAAAAACCAAGGGTTTAATCGAACGGTAGAAGGAAACACCAAAGGGTGTTTACTAGCTGAGCTTTGGCAGGGTGCACTACGGTGCTAGTAGCAGCGTGGAGACACACTTTTGCAGGACAACCCTGACTTGTCCCCAACCAACTTGCGATGGATCTGTCGATCTCACCGTATTTTGCGGAAAGAAGACGAAGCGATATCAGATGGGAAGAAGCGTAAAGTTTGCAGTAGTAACAAAGCGATGTGATATAGATTATATGTAAGAAATACAGGGATCCATAGTTCACTAGAGGTAGCTCTCATAGCTAGATAACATGCTGGGTGATTAAATTACAGACAAACATTGACAACCGAAAGCAATACATGCATACACTAATCAGAAGCATTTTGAGACTCCTCTTGAGACTTGATTAATACATACAACATAATACATAGACCGATCAGGTTATCGCATCTGACCTTCGTTCACCTTGAGGTTATCATCCGAACCACTTTCGATATTAGGGTGCATTATTGCTTTATTTAACCTGTACTAGCATTAAATATCGTGTCATCTGTTCTATAGACAAGATTGTCTTTTCTCTAGTTACAGCACATCTAGTACCTTAGATTTTTCCTGAACCCACATCGGCATAAATTTCTCTTGAGTTGCTAGCATCTACTTAACCAAGATAGCTACTAACAACGGAAAGCATGCAAGACCACAAAGGTGTTACTAAAGACATGATAGAATCAATAATCAATCTGAAATAGCATCTCAATATCCATCAGATCGCAAACACAACATGTATGAATTACAAATAGATGATCTTGCCATGAGGAGCTCACAAGATCTAAACATGAAAGCACAAAGGAGGAGAACCAGCATCTAGCTACTACATGGATCCATAGTAAAAGCATGAACTACTCACGCATCACGGAGGCTTGCATGGTGATGAAGAAGGCCTGTGGTGAATTCCCTCTCCCACAGTGGGAAGAGCTTGGATCCTCTGATCTAGGGATGGAGATGATGGCGGCTACAGATGAAGGAAATATGCCCTGAGAGGCAATAATAAAGTTGTTATTATGTATTCCTTGTATATGATAGATGTTTATTTTACATGCTATAATTGTATTGATAGGAAACATCAATACATGTGTGTTTAATAAACAAGAAGGGTTCCTAGTCATGCCTCTCTTATAGACTAGCTTGTTGATTAACAAGATGATCAAAGTTTCCTGATCATGGACATTGGATGTTGTTAATAACAAGGTCACAGCATTTGTGAAATGATGTGATGAACATTCATCCGAAGTATAGCATTACGATCAAGTCATTATGTTTATATTGCTATAACATCATACGAAGTAATCTTTATCCTTAGACCATGAGATCATGTTAATTGCTAACACCGGAAGAGTATCTTGATAACATCAAACGTCACACCGTAACAGGGTGACTATAAAGATGGGTTCAGTACTACGAAGGTGTTATGTTGAGGCTCATGGATCAAGAGTGGAATTTGTCAATCCAGATGACGGATAGATATACTCTGGGCCCTCTCGGTGATATCACATTAGGATAGCTTGCAAGCAAGTGATGTGATCACTAGAATGTTATATCACGGGAACAAGAAAAGAGTGCATGTCGGTAACGAGATCAAACTAGGTATGGAGATACCGATGATCAAATCTCGGACATGTAATATATCGAGAGACAAAGGGATTTAGTTACAAGCGTTAAAGGTTCTCACGATCACAGGAGTCATCGTTGAATGTGTAGGAGTCAGTATGGATCTCCAGGTCCCGTTGCTGATTATTGATCGGAGAAGGGTCTCGATCATGTCTTCATTATTCGTGAACCATAGGGTGGCACACATAAGAGTTACCGGACACCATTTTGGAGCACATATGTTTCAGACGAAAGAATTGCAAAGCGCAGGAATTGTTTCAATAGAAATCGAAAATTGTTTCGGGTGAAATTGCAGAAGGTGGTTCTGCATGTGATATTGAAATATTGCAAGGGGCTATATGTGAATGTTTGTTAATTAAAGTAATTAACAAAATTCTGAATAAATTTAATAAAAGAGTTTTATTAAATGAGAGAGCATTAAATTTGGAGAAACTTAATGCATTTAAAGTGGAGCCTTTAAAAGGGAATGTGAAGAGGCATTTTAATGTGGAGGAGTTACCACCACATGAATGGGGGAGGTGAGGTCACCCCCATGCCCGACCATGGAGAGAGGGGCACCCTCCTCCTTTAAAGGCCACCCATTCCTCCTTCATCCACACACCTCCTTGTGAAGGATCTCTCTCCCCTCTAGAATTATTCCCCATGGTCTCGGATTAGAGATACATTTTCCAGTGGCATTTAAATGCAGGAAGGAGTTGCTGCTTCCGCTGGATCTGTGGAGCGAGGAGGTGGAGGTTGTCCGGTGGCTTGAACGTGTGTACGAGTGCGGATGCGCTGCTGAGTTGCGGCGCTCGGACTTCCTCACGATCTTGAGATCGGCAAGTGTACGATTACATCAACCACGAGTTCCTACTAGTTAACAAAGCTCGTTGTCTTCGAGGGTAAGTTATCTATGGATGTATGTCCACCCGTTTGCTTTGTACCTAGTAGATAGATCTTGGCGTGTAGTTCACACCGTAGGAAATTTTTTGTTTTCTATGCTGCGGACCCAACAAAGGGTATCGAGCGGATCTATGTGTAGGTGCTTTGCGGGTAGGACATATGTTTATATGTGGGCGATGATGATCATGTTATTGCATCTTCTATGTACTTTGGATATTGGTGGCATAGTGGGATGAAGCGGCCCGGACCAACCTTACATGTCATCGTACATGAGACCAGTTCCACGACTGACATGCAACTTGTTTTGCATAAGTGGCTGGCGGGTGTCTGTCTCTCCTAGTATAGTCAATATCTGATTTACAACGAGTTGCTAATAACTTGGTTATCCTCGTTAAGGTTCATGTTCGTAGGTTAGACAGGTTCTATCTCCGAAAGCCCTAAGCCACATAAAACTTGCAATTGATAAATTAGAGGCGTCTAGTTTAGATCGTTGCTGGGCTAGTGTTTTGATATGGTATTGTTGTAAGTAGATGTATAATAGATACTCTTACAACTCACTTAACGTGTAAGTTCCATAGACCTTGGCCTTACACACAAAGGAATGATAGAGATCATACCACGATGCAAATGATAGAGATCAAATGCATGGACCATATCGCCTCACTTCACACATTAGATGTTAGCATCTTATGTTGCTAGTTTGGCGCGTTTGGTAGCATTATAAGATGATCCCTCATTTAGATATCAAGATAAAATGTGTTCTTCCTTAAGTATGCACCGTTTTGTGGATCGTGTTTTGAGGCATCACGTGATGATCGGCTGTTTTCAACTCTACGCTTTCACACAACGGATGTAAGACAGTTTTACACACGCAAATACTAAGGTTCTTACTTGACGAGCCTAGCATGTACAGACATGGCCTCGGAACACGGACCGAAAGGTTAAGCATGAGTCATATAGTTGATATGATGCCCATATAGATGCTCGCCTTTGAAGCTACATCGACTCACGTGATGATCGGACTTGGTGTAGTGGATTTGGTTCATGTAATCACCAAAAGGACACGAGGGATGTCGTTTTTGAGTGGGAGTTCATTAGTAATTTGGATTAGTTGAACTCAATCTATCATAAACTTAGTCTAAATATACTTTACAAATTCTGTTGTAGATGGCACCACCTGCTTTTAATTTCAATGTGTTCATGGAGAAAGAGAAACTTGCTGCGAATGGTAGCAACTTCACCAACTGGGCTATGAATTTGAGGATTCTCCTCACTGCTGCACAAAAGCAATATGTGCTAGATGCGCCGCTAGGCCCCCCACCAGCTCCTGATGCCCCTGACGAGGAAAAGAACGTCTATATAACTCGTCAGGAGGACCACAACTTAGTTCATTGCGGCATACTATATGGGCTAGAGCCAGAACTTCGAAAGCGTTTCGAAAATGGCAATGCCTTTGATACCATGGGAGAATTGAAAATGATTTTCGATACCCATGCTGCCGTAGAGAGTTATAATGCTACAGAAAAGTTCTTTAGCTGCATGATGGAGGAAAACAGCTCTGTTAGTGAGCATGTACTCAAAATGTCTGGGTACGCCGATAAGCTTGTGTCCTTAGGAATAACGATTCCCATTGACCTAGGAATACATCGTGTTCTCCAATCTCTGCCACCTAGCTACAAGAGCTTCATGATGAACTATAATATGCAGGGCATGAAGAAGTCTCTTCCCGAGCTTCTGTCAATGCTTAAGACTGCAGAAGTGGAGATTAGGAAAGAACATCAAGTGTTGATGATCAATAGGACCACCGGTTTCAAGAAGGACAAGAAAGGCAAGCACAAGGGAAAGAAGGGTGGCAAGTCTATTGCCACACCTGAAAAGAAACCCCGAGCTGGCCCTAAGTCTGACACCGAGTGCTACTATTGCAAGGGGACTGGCCATTGGAAGAATCGCCCCAAGTATTTGGCGGACAAGAAGTCCGCAAGGCAATAAAAGGTATATGTGATATACATGTTATTGATGTGTACTTGACTAGTACTCAGAGCACCGGTATTTGATACGGGATCGGTTGCTAATATATGTAACTCGGTTCAGGGGCTACGGAACAAGCGACAACTAGCAAGGTATGAGGTCTCGATGCGGGTCGGCAATGGATCAAGAGTTGATGTGATCGCCGTCGGAACGCTGCCTCTCCATATGCCATCGGGATTAGTTATAAACCTAGATAATTGTTATTTGGTGCCTGCACTGAGCATGAACATTGTATCCGGATCGTGTTTGATGCAAAGTGGTTATTCAAAGTCTGAAAACAATGGTTGTCCGATTTATATGAATAATATCTTTATGGTCATGCACCTATGTTGAATGGTTTATTTCTGTTGGATCTCGATAGTAGTATTACGCATATTCATAATGTTGATGCTAAAAGGATTAAACTTGATAATGATATATCTACATATATGTGGTAATCGCCGTCTAGGTCATATTGGCGTTAAACGCATGAAGAAACTCCATTCTGATGGACTTTTGGAATCACTTGATTTTGAATCATTTGATACATGTGAGCCATGCCTTATGGGCAAGATGACTAGAACGTTGTTTTTCGGTTCGATGGAACGGGCGACGGATCTATTGGAAATCATACATACTGATGTGTGTGGACCAATGAAAGTGTCGGCGCGAGGTGGATATCATTATTTTGTTACTTCCACGGATGATTTGAGTAGATATGGGTATATCTATTTGATGAAACACAAGTCTGAAACTTTTGAAAAGTTCAAAGAATTTCAGAATGAAGTGGAAAATCATCGTAACAGAAAGATCAAATTTCTGCGGTCCGACCGTGGAGGAGAGTATCTTAGTTACGAGTTTAGCACACATATGAAAGACTGTGGAATAGTTTCACAACTCACGCCTGCCGGAACACCACAACGCAATGGTGTGTCAAAACGTTGTAATCATACTTTATTGGATATGGTTTGATCTATGATGTCTCTGACTAACTTGCCACTGTCATTTTGGGGTTATGCACTGGAAACCGCTACATTCACTTTAAATAGGGCACCATCTAAATCCGTTGAAAAGACACCGTATGAATTATGGTTTGGAAACAAACCTAAGCTGTCATTTCTTAAAGTTTGGGGATGCGATATTTATGTGAAGAAACTTCAACCAGATAAACTCGAACCCAAAGCGGAAAAATGCGTCTTCATAGGATACCCTAAGGAAACGATTGGGTATACCTTCTATCACAGATCCGAGGGCAAGGTCTTTGTTGCCAAGAATGGATCCTTTCTTGAGAAGGAGTTTCTCGCGAAAGGTGTGAGTAGTCGGAAGGTAGAACTCGAAGAGGTTATTAAACCTTCTCTTCATGAAATGGCGAGTAGCGCAGCCCCAGAAGTTGTTTTGGAGTTGACTTCACCTAATGAAGAGAGAGCTAATGATATTGATCATGAAACTCCGAAAGAGGACACTACCAAACCTCGCAGGTCAAGCAGGACATGTGCAGCTCCTGAACTGTACGGCAATCCTGTTATGAATTTCATGATTGATGAAATGGATGACCCTGCGACGTATGAAGAAGCGTTGATGATCCCGGATTCCAAAAAATGGCTAGAAGCCATGAAATCCGAGATGGAATCCATGTACGAGAACCAAGTTTGGAACTTGGTGGACTTACCTCACGACCGAAAGGCCGTTGAGAATAAATGGATTTTCAAAAGGAAAACTGATGCTGATGGTAATGTGACCATCTATAAGGCTCGACTTGTCACAAAGGGGTTTCGACAAATTCAAGGAGTTGACTACGATGAGACATTCTCTCCCGTAGCAATGCTTAAGTCGGTTAGGATTATGTTAGCAATTGCTGCATATTTTGATTATGAAATATGGCAGATGGATGTCAAAACTGCGTTCCTCAATGGTAAGATTGAAGAAGAGTTGTATATGATACAACCTAAGGGTTTTGTCGATCCTGAGGATGCTAATAAGGTGTGCAAACTTCAGCGATCCATCTATGGACTGAAGCAAGCATCACGAAGTTGGAATCTCCGCTTTGATGAGGTGATCAAAGAGTTTGGATTTGTCCAAACTTATGGAGAGGCTTGTATTTACAAGAAAGTGAGTGGGAGAAATGTGGCATTTCTGATATTATATGTGGATGACATATTATTGATTGGAAATGATTTAGATCTTTTAAACAGTGTTAAAAGTTATCTAAACAGCAAATTTTCGATGAAGGACCTTGGTGAAGCTTCATATATATTAGGCATTAAAATCTATAGAGATAGATCAAGACGCCTAATTGGGCTATCGCAGAATACATACCTTGATAAGATATTAAAGAAGTTTAATATGGAAGGAAGTAAGAAGGGGTTCTTACCTATGTTGCAAGGCAAGACATTGAGTAAGACTCAAAGTCCGGCTACGGCGGAAGAAAGAGAGATAAAGGATAAGATCCCCTATGCCTCAGCCATATGCTCTATAATGTATGCCATGCTATGTACAAGACCGGATGTGGCACATGCTATTAGTTTGACTAGTAGGTACCAATCTGATCCAGGTTCGGAACACTGGATAGCGGTCAAGAATATCCTTAAGTACTTGAGAAGAACTAAGGATATGTTTCTTGTATACGGAGGTGAAGAAGAGCTAATCGCTAAGTGTTATGTCGATGCTAGCTTTGACACTGATCCGGATGACTCTAAGTCTCAATCCGGATACGTATTTCTCTTGAACGGAGCAGCAGTTAGTTGGAGGAGCTCCAAACAACCTGTGGTGGCTGGATCAACAACGGAGGCGGAATATGTTGCTGCTTGAGCGGTAGCAGAAGCAGTTTGGATGAAAGAGTTCATTACGGAACTGGGTGTGGTTCCCAGTGCGTTGGACCCAATGGTGATCTATTGTGACAACAATGGAGCCATAGCCAACGCCAAGGAACCAAGGTCTCACAAGAATTCCAAGCATATTAAGCGCCGTTTTCACTCCATCTGCGAGCATGTCAAGGATGGAGATATAAAGATTTGTAAAGTGCACATGGACCTGAATGTAGCAGATCTGTTGACTAAAGTACTCCCTAGGGCAAAACATGATCAACACCAGAACTCCATGGGTGTTAGATTTATCACTATGTGAACTAGATTATTGTCTCTAGTGTAAGTGGGAGACTGAAGGAAATATGCCCTGAGAGGCAATAATAAAGTTGTTATTATGTATTCCTTGTATATGATAAATGTTTATTTTACATGCTATAATTGTATTGATAGGAAACATCAATACATGTGTGTTTAATAAACAAAAAGGGTTCCTAGTCATGCCTCTCTTATAGACTAGCTTGTTGATTAACAAGATGATCAAAGTTTCCTGATCATGGACATTGGATGTTGTTAATAACAAGGTCACAGCATTTGTGAAATGATGTGATGAACATTCATCCGAAGTATAGCATTACGATCAAGTCATTATGTTTATATTGCTATAACATCATACGAAGTAATCTTTATCCTTAGACCATGAGATCATGTTAATTGCTAACACCGGAAGAGTATCTTGATAACATCAAACGTCACACCGTAACAGGGTGACTATAAAGATGGGTTCAGTACTACGAAGGTGTTATGTTGAGGCTCATGGATCAAGAGTGGAATTTGTCAATCCAGATGACGGATAGATATACTCTGGGCCCTCTCGGTGATATCACATTAGGATAGCTTGCAAGCATGTGATGTGATCACTAGAATGTTATATCACTGGAACAAGAAAAGAGTGCATGTCGGTAACGAGATCAAACTAGGTATGGAGATAACAATGATCGAATCTCGGACATGTAATATATCGAGAGACAAAGGGATTTAGTTACAAGCGTTAAAGGTTCTCACGATCACAGGAGTCATCGTTGAATGTGTAGGAGTCAGTAGGGATCTCCAGGTCCCGTTGCTGATTATTGATCGGAGAAGGGTCTCGATCATGTCTTCATTATTCGTGAACCGTAGGGTGGCACACATAAGAGTTACCGGACACCATTTTGGAGCACATATGTTTCAGACGAAAGAATTGCAAAGCGCAGGAATTGTTTCAATAGAAATCGAAAATTGTTTCGGGTGAAATTGCAGAAGGTGGTTCTGCATGTGATATTGAAATATTGCAAGGGGCTATATGTGAATGTTTGTTAATTAAAGTAATTAACAAAATTCTAAATAAATTTAATAAAAGAGTTTTATTAAATGAGAGAGCATTAAATTTGGAGAAACTTAATGCATTTAAAGTGGAGACTTTAAAAGGGAATGTGAAGAGGAATTTTAATGTGGAGGAGTTACCACCACATGAATGGGGGAGGTGAGGGGTCACCCCCCATGCGCTGGCCATGGAGAGAGGGGGCACCCCCCTCCTCCTATAAAAGGCCACCCATTCCCTCCTTCATCCACACACCTCCTTGTGAAGGATCTCTCTCCCCCTCTAGAAATATTCCCCCATGGTCTCGGATTAGCGAGATACATTTTCCCGGTGGCATTTCGTCTGGAAGGAGTTGTGCGCTCACTGGATCGCTGGAGCGAGGAGGTGGAGGTTGTCCGGTGGCTTGAACGTGTGTGCGAGTGCGGATGCGCTGCTGAGTTGCGGTGCTCGGACTTCCTCACGATCTTGAGATCGGAAAGTGTACGACTACATCAACCACGAGTTCCTACTCGTTAACAAAGCTCGTTGTCTTCGAGGGTAAGTTCTCTATGGATGTATGTCCACCCGTTTGCTTTGTACCTAGTAGATAGATCTTGGCGTGTAGTTCACACCATAGGAAAAATTTTGTTTTCTATGCTGCAAACCCAACAACAGACTCTTTCGTGGATTTTTTTGATCGGGCCTTAGGGTTTCGTCCCGAGGGCAATATATAGGCGGAAGGAGAGGCCAAGGGGGTGCCGGGAGCGGCCACACCACCCCCTGGCGCGGGCTAGGCCTGGCCGCGTGGCCAGGTGGTGTGGTGGCTCCCTGGCACTTCTCCGTCTCATATTCTGGCACTTGATCCCTTCCGGAAAAATAGGCACTTTGGCTTTTGTCCCGTCCAATTCCGAGAATATTCATTTCGACTTTCTGGAACCAAAAACAGCAGAAAACAGGCAGCTGGCACTGTGGCTCTTGTTAATAGGTTAGTCCAAGAAATCATATAAAAAGTACTCCAAAGTTGGAACAAAACACAAGAAAGTGGATAAAACCAAGCATGGAACATCAAAAATTATAGATACATTTGCAATGTATCATTCACCTAGTCGAAGAGATTAGAATTCTCGGTCCTGTGTTTCTACACAATATGTTCCCCTTCGAGAGGTTCATGGGAGTCTTAAAGAAATATGTTTATAACCGTGCTAGGCCAGAAGGAACCATCTCCAAGGGCTATGGAACAGAGGAGGTCATTGAGTTTTGTGTTAACTTTCTTCCTGACCTTAAGCCGATTGGTGTTCCCTAATCTCGGTATGAGGGGAGGCTGACTGGAAAAGGCACACTAGGAAGGAAATCAATGGTATGTAGGGACGGGAATTCTTTCACTCAAGCACACTACACAGTTCTACACAATTCCACCATGGTGGCTCCATATATCGAGAAACACAAGAATATTCTATGCTTCGAAAACCCGGGGAAGCCTGACTCCTTGATTAAAGGGGAACACGAGAAGAATTTCGGCAGTTGGTTGCAGACACATCTCATGTATAACACCACTATTGGAGATCAGTTGTACTTGTTGGCCAGGTTACCATCTTCGACTATATGTACTTGTTGGCCAGGTTACCATCTTCGACTATATGTACTTTCCAAGGGTACGAGATAAATGGGAATACATTTTACGTGATGGCCCAAGATAAAAAGAGCACCAACCAAAACAGTGGTGTCCGCTTTGATGGAACAGATGAAAATGGGCACAAGGACACATATTATGGGTACATAGAGGAGATATGGGAACTGGACTATGGACCTACTTTCAAGGTCCCTTTGTTTCGGTGCAAATGGGTCAAGCTGATAGGAGGAGGGGTACATGTAGACCAAAAGTACGGCATGACAACAGTGGATCTCAACAATCTTGCATACATTGATGAACCATTCGTCCTAGCCAACGATGTGGCTCAGGTTTTCTATGTGAAGGACATGTCTACCAAACAGAGAAAAAGGGAAGATAAGCAAACGAATACAGAATACGATGAGCCAAAGCGCCATAGTTCTTTCAGGGAAAAGAAACATCGTGGGAGTGGATGACAAGACAGACATGTCAGAAGATTACAATAAGTTTCATGAAATTCCGCCATTCAAAGTGAAAACTGACCCAAGCATCCTATTAAATGATGAACATTCTCCATGGCTACGGTGCAGAAGAAAACCACAACACTAGATGTTGGTGATGTGTAATAATGTATTAATTAAACCTTTTATTTGGGACATAAATCTATGTAATGTATTAAACCTTTTATTTGAGACATAAATCTAGGGAATGTGTGGATGTGTGGATATGTGTGTGAGAGTGGTGCAAGGTTGGTAGGTGCCATGTGTAGGCCCTAGGTGTGACCCCCTTCTCGGACATGCGTTAACACTTAGTGAAATCCTGGATCTGTACGTGGAAACTCCCGCCGCGGGACAACCGGGGCCTAGAATGTGGCAAAGTTGGCCCAACATTTGCTCTCCATGTACATATGTCCTAAACAAACCAAAACAAATAGAAAGGTCCACCGCGCTACCCTCGTACGGAGAAAGCTATAGGGGTAGACGATCCGGGGCCCCCGGTCTAGGGTTTCGCCGGAGGAAGACCACCGGAGCGTTGGAATCACATGAAAACTTGCATGTGCCCCTAGGATATGTGTGTGAGAGTGGTGCAAGGTTGGTAGGTGCCATGTGTAGGTCCCAGGTGTGACCCCCTTCTCGGACATGCGTTAACACTTAGTGAAATCCTGGATCTGTACATGGAAACTCCCGCCGCGGGACAACCGGGGCCTAGAATGTGGCAAAGTTGGCCCAAAATTTGCTCTCCATGTACATATGTCCTAAACAAACCAAAACAAATAGAAAGGTCCACCGCGCTACCCTCGTACAGAGAAAGCTATAGGGGTAGACGATCCAAGGCCCCCGGTGTAGGGTTTCGCCGGAGGAAGACCACCGGAGCGTCGAAATCACATGAAAACTTGCATGTGCCCCTAGGATATGTGTGTGAGAGTGGTGCAAGGTTGGTAGGTGCCATGTGTAGGCCCCAGGTGTGACCCCCTTCTCGGACATGCGTTAACACTTAGTGAAATCCTGGATCTGTACGTGGAAACTCCCGCCGCGGGACAACCGGGGCCTAGAATGTGGCAAAGTTGGCCCAACATTTGCTCTCCATGTACATATGTCCTAAAAAAACCAAAACAAATAGAAAGGTGCACCGCTACCTCAGACGGGAGAAACCTATACGGTAGACGATCCGGGCCCCTGCCTAGGGTTTCACGAGGAAGACCACCGGAGCATCAGAATCACATGAAAACTTGCATGTGCCCCTAGGATATGTGTGTGAGAGTGGTTCAAGGTTGGTAGGTGCCATGTGTAGGCCCCAGGTGTGACCCCCTTCTCGGACATGCGTTAACACTTAGCGAAATCCTGGATCTGTACGTGGAAACTCCCGCCGCGGGACAACCGGGGCCTAGAATGTGGAAAAGTTGGCCCAACATTTGCTCTCCATATACATATGTCCTAAACAAACCAAAACAAATAGAAAGGTCCACCGCGCTACTCTTGTACGGAGAAAGCTATAGGGGTAGACGATTCGGGGCCCCCGGTCTAGGGTTTCGCCGGAGGAAGACCACCAGAGCGTCGGAATCACATGAAAACTTGCATGTGCCCCTAGGATATGTGTGTGAGAGTGGTGCAAGGTTGTTAGGTGCCATGTGTAGGCCCCATGTGTGACCCCCTTCTCGAACATGCGTTAACACTTAGTGAAATCCTGGATATGTACATGGAAACTCCCGCCGTGGGACAACCGGGGCCTAGAATGTGGCAAAGTTGGCCCAAAATTTGCTCTCCATGTACATATGTCCTAAACAAACCAAGACAAATAGAAAGGTCCACCGTGTTACCCTCGTACGGAGAAAGCTATAGGGGTAGACGATCCGGGGCCCTCGGTCTAGGGTTTCGCCGGAGGAAGACCACCGGAGCGTCGGAATCACATGAAAACTTGCATGTGCCCCTAGGATATGTGTGTGAGAGTGGTACGGAGTTATGGTTAGGGATCGCATCCCGATCACCGTTCGAGAGTGGACTAAGACCAAAGGGGCGAAAGAGGGTGAGTATGTCGCCGACAGGTACAAAGAGGGTCTTTGGAATAACCTCATGACACATTTCACCTTGCCAGAATGTGAGGATGATGCCGACACAACTGCATTGAGGAAGAAATTCAAGCAGTGGACTCTTACGAAGATGGCCGAACTATTCAAGAACTGGAAGAAAGCATTATGGCAAAAGTATCAGAAGACAAAGACTCCTCCTAAATTCGAAGGCTATCTAACGAAGCGGCAGGCTAACTAGGATGCATTTGTGAAGTACAAGAAGTCAGAACCTGCTATGGAAAAGTCGGAAAAAAACAAGAAAAATGTTGCGATGAAGAAATATCACCATCACCTGGGGCCAGGGGGCTATGCGACTGCCATGCCAAAGTGGGATGCTAAAGAGAGTGATCTGCTTGCTAAAGGTATCACTCAAGAACCAATACGCGAAGAATGGGATCTGAGGGCAAGAAATTGGTTCCTTGGGCATGGGAGTGAGTATGACGAAAAAACAGGGGACCTTATTTGCAGTGACGGGATTAGGATACCCTGGGAGACATGGCAGAGAGTGGTTAAGGAAATTAAAGAGGGGACAACAAAGTTCTGTCCCGATAGAGAGAATGACTTGCTGACAAAGGCCCTCGGGAATAAAGAACACAGAGGACGAGTACGAGGCCTTGGCACTAGTTATACTTGGGAGATGGGGTTTCCTAAAGACAGAGATACTTATAGGAGCCGAGAGAGAGCAAAGAGGCGACAGCAGGAGGAGGATGGAGACAGGTTCACCGAGTTGCTAGGAACACTTCAAATGCATCAGCAACAGATTGACGAACTTCGAGGAGTAGCGCGCCTGCAAGATCCTGCACTCGATATTACCGTCGTTCCATCTCAGCGGAGAAGCAGCATGGCTGAATCGGAGGTCCCGTCTGACGATGCACGGATGGTAGATGGCGGTCCCGGCAACCCCGTGGATGGAATCAAGGAGCAGGCATCTTATGAGCTCCATCAGAAGGTGAAGAACATATCCATCAAGGTGGCGGTCGGATGTGCTTTACCTTGTCCACCTGACACACGCGGGCATGGCCGTGAGATTCCAGCTGGCTATGCTAAAGTCGGGGTGGATGAAATCGCAACGGGGTGGGACTCAATGGAGCTTGACATCCCTAGACCTGAAGGTGAGAGGACACTCGAAGAAGTATCGGGTGGCATCATTCTATGGGACAAGAACAACATCAAGCTTCCAGGCTCAGCGCCAAGGCCAACACCACCTCCGAGTCGTCGCATGTCACCTTCATCTCCATCACCTCCAAGAAGCCCACCCCATGACTACGACCACCACAGCGCGAGTCCATCTCGATCTCCACAGCAGGGTCAGCCGCCTTCTCCGCCCGCTAAGCATAAAAAGCGGAAGTGTGCTCCGTCGATAAGGACTAAACGATGCAGCAGCCCAAAACAACAAATGTCGCCCCTCCCAAGAGTACCTCATAAGTATCTTCCCATCAGACCTTACGATCGTACTGACGAGGAAAACGACATGATCATAAAGGCCGAATGTGTTGCGCAGCTTCAAAAGAAGAAACCCGAGCCCGCCCCGGTATACACCGAGAAGCAAAATGCGTATGCACTTTCTTTTCTGAACACAAAATCGCAATATGAATTGCACCATAAGCCAGATGACTATCGACGCACACTTTAGAAGGAAGTGAAGAAGAGCAAATCAAGAAGTGCAAGCGAGAGCAAATCATCAAGTCAAAGTGCACCGGGAAAAGAAAGGACGTCCCCCAGCTCGGGGAACAGGCCAAAAAAAACGACCCCGCCCCTCAAGGTGGTATCCCATGACATTCCCCAGCAGAATATGGAAGAAGCTGCGAAGCTTGCGGCCTCTATGAATGTGACTGTTGAGGAATTGCTAGGTCCCAAGGACGACAAGTTACCCAAGGCTCAGGTAGTCCCTACATAAGTCCCAGGGAAGCCTTTGGTCAGCTTTGAGCAGTTCCAACAACTGCCAACACAAATGCGGAGTTTACATAACTGGTACTTGAAATCCGTAAAGCAGGAGAGAATAATGATCGTGGCAAAAGTCCCACATGACTACTACTTCCGAGAAGAAGAGGTCCATGTTGAGTTTCCAGAACTCTTCCAGTTATACGCTTTCGACGCCCTCGACAAATCTATCATGAGTTGCTATTGTCTGTAAGTTATTGAATTCATTGTCTATATATAAGTTGTTCATTTTTTCGGTTGTTCAGTTCATTGCATGTAATTATCCTAATTATATCCTTTTGTACTCTATTATTATGCAGAATGAAGATCATGGAATGTAAAAGAAGGTCAATCTTTAGTGTTGGGTTCATTGACCCAGATAAAATACATGTAAAGACGCTAACGACAAAACCCGAGGAGACGCGGGAAAACCTTCTAAGGTTTCTAACGGAGCAAAATTTCTGTGACCACATACTGTTTCCTTATAATTTCGCATGAGGGTCTTACTCTGTTGTACACATTCACTTTTTCTTACTCGATGTTAAGTGTAATTGATGAGTTACTGATGTATATATAAACGTGTGAGTTTCCACTGGATTCTGCTAGACATTCAACTTGATAAGGGAAGAGTTGAAGTCATGGACCCATTAAAGAGACCCCTGGAACAGTTTAGGGACATGCAGGACATGCTCCAGAGGTAATTTTCACGCTACATCGATCTTTTTCGTTGATTTCCTGAGATATCACGTAATAAATAACTCATTCATCATTTTCTTTATCGGGCAGGGTTTGGAACCAGTTCAAGAGTGCGGTTACGGGTGACTTTAGTGAGAAGCTGACGTTTAAGCCGGTCTCGGTAAGTAGTACACGCATCTCTTTACTTATAGTTTCAATACAATTATGATGCTAGATTATTATTTTGATTGAATTCTATTCTCATAAAGTGCGCGAGGCAGCCACCGAAGACGAATCTATGTGGATTCTACGTTTGCGAGTTCATTCGCACGTTTACCAGTGAGCTGAATGATTATAGAGTTGATGTAAGCAATACATTCACAACATTATTTTATTACCGTCACTTTTTGTTATCATGATTGATATTTATATTGATCTCCTTTTCTTATATAGTTCGAGAAAATGCGGGATCAGCTCCTACTAGAGCAACGCGTAGTAGCAATTGCTGAAGAACTGGCAGGATTCTTGATGAACGAGATGATAGATGACGTCGGAGAATTTAGTGTGAATAGGCGCCGATGATCCTCGACCGTGTAATTGAATAGACGGGCTCTTGTCCCAATAATTGTGATCTCCCATGTGTAACTATCATGTATATATTTGTATGCTCGATCTTAATTAAGAGAAGTTATCTTATGTATGCACGAACATGTACGGTATGTGGTAGCGTAGAAAACTATTTTGATATGAAAAAAAGGATACAAATTGAATTCTCTGCCGCGGCAGAGAAAGTGCCTAAAATTCTGCCGTGACAGAGAACCATTTGTTCCGGTTCGTAATACGAACCGGGACTAATGGGTTGCGCCCCGCGCCCGCAGAGACGGCCACGTGGATGCCCATTGGTCCCGGCTGGTAAGAGGGCCAGGACTAGTGGGTGTGCCTTTAGTCCCGCCTCTCTAGTCCCGGTACCATAACCGGGACTAAAGGCTCTTACGGGCCGGCACTAAAGGCCCATTCTCCACTAGTGTAAGAGAGCCAAACATCAAAGACAATGCTCGCCTTTTGTCCATCAACGAGAGTAGGCGGTTTCCTGTGATGCTTGGTAGCATCGACTGCATGCATTGGCAGTGAAAGAACTGTTCTCTTGGTTGGCAAGGGCAGTTCAAAGGGCATGCGAAGGGTTGTACTGTCATACTAGAGGCCGTTGCATCACATGATCTATGGATTTGGCACTCCTTTTTCGGCATGGCTTCATCAAGCAATGACATCAATGTGTTGCGGCAGTCTCCGATGTTTGCTAGGCTGGCAGAAGGCAATACCCCACAGGTTTCCTATGAGATCAGTGGCAATCCATATGATATGGGTTATTATCTAGCTGGCGGTATCTATCTCTCTTGGACCACCTTTGTAAAGACAATCCGCAATCCTAGAGATGAGAAATGCAAGAGGTTTGCGAAAGAACAGGAGGCCGCTAGGAAGGATGTGGAGCAAGCATTTGGTGTACTTCAGTCAAGGTGAGCTATTGTTCGATACCTTGCTAGAACCTGGAGCACGAAGAGGATGTGGAATGTGATGACTGCTTGTGTGATCATGCACAACATGATCGTCGGGGATGTGCATGATGACATGTCATCATCTTGGACCAAGGTTGGGATTTTTAGAGTCAATTGGCTAAGCCAGAGCCAAGTGTAGCGTCTTGGAAAGAATTCATGCAAGTGCATGAAAATTTGCGTCACAGGCATATCCATGACCGGCTTCAACTAGATTTGGTTGAGCATATACTGGCTCGTGCGGGAAACCAAAATGGTTAATCCCTTATTTGTTTTCTGTAATTTCACTGACGTTTGTTAATGTTTATCGAACCATCTGAGTATGAACTATTCATATGTAAGCACTATTTTAATCTGATTACCTAATCTAGTTTATTTGTTTGTCAAAATATACATCTATCTATGTACTTTGTGTTTAAATCTGAAAAGGATAAACATTCTAACCAACCTAGACAAGTGGATCGCGTCGCGCCCAGACTGTTTGGCTCGCCCAGGATAGGCCTAGTGTACGCAAGGCGACCGAGATGCATGGCTCCGCAACGCGGATTTCCCCAGCGTAAGTTGGGCCCCCAGCACCATCTCTGTCGTCCGTGTGTTGGAGATTCATGCGGGAGTTAACTGGTCATTGTCTAAAGTATATTTGCATTTTGGCCCTCGTACTATTTGGATTTTACTATGCTGTCTAGGGGAGAGGATAACCAGCCAGCAATCCAGAACCCACCTGTCTTCCCCGCGTCCTCCTCCCAGCGCCGCACCACACCCACCACTACCGCACCCCCCTCTCAGCGTCGCTGGCTCCCTCCCCAGCTCCGGCCTCCACATGCGCCCACGTCTCCCTCCACCGCGGAGCCCAGGACCTCCTCCACTGCCACATCCGGCCATGGAGGACGCCGCATCTAGCCATGGAGGATGACGTCGCATCTGGCCATGGACGACCACGCGCGGGACGCGACGGTGAGGGTGACCACACGCGGCCACGCCGCATCTCGGACGCGCCTCATCCATGCGTCTTCGTGTCCTGGCGGATTCTCTCCACCGCCGCCACTGCGCGCAGATGCTTCCCTGGTGACGACGAGCTCCAGCGCCGCCCATCGGTGCGCAGATGCTTCCTCGGCGCAGATCCCCTCAGATCAAGGCAAGGACGACCTGGATCTAAGGCCCCAATTTCATTTTCGATTTTTTCTAGATCTTGTAGCAACTGGTTGATCTCCTTTTGGTCTTGATATTCACATGGATCTATGTAACCAATATGATTCCTTTTGTATTTGTACAAATATCTCTTGATAGTGTATGAAATATCTATGAATCTTTTATGGATCGACAAATTTTTGACGGATCATGTATGGATTTACGGTGATACTTTAGTGAAACATATCAGATTTGATTGTGTTGGTTTTTGGACCAAAAACTCTGTTAATGTTGCTTCTTATTTTTCAAATCGGGTAGTGTATGAAACGTATATGGATATTGTATGGATCACGAAAGTTTCTATGGATCTTGTATGGTTTCGCTATCAAGCTTTGAAGAAACATACAGGATTTGATAAATCTTGCAAAAAATGTACGAATTCTGTATGATTCTTTGATAGAAACATGTATAGAAATGATGTATGATTGTTTGATAGAAACATGTATGAAACATGAATGAAACTTATGAATTTCTTGCTGACAGATTATGAAATTCGATATTGTTAAATAAATGGTACGATAAAGTGAATTATGTGCATTTCCTTGCAGAAATATGTATAAACATGAAGGATATGATTTTTCTGAAACTATTATTTTCAAATGTATTTTGAAATTAGATTGTACATAAAACTGGCTAATTAAATTTGACTAATTAAATAAAATAAATAATATTTTCTCTGTGTAATTAGATTGTAACATGTGGAGAGCCAAACAGCGACAAAATATGTATAAAAATTGAAAACACTAGGGCTAATAAGCAAAACAGCAATGGACTAAAAAAGTATAGTGGGAGTGTTGTTCTGTAAAACGTGCGGCATGAATCTACAACAAAAGAAAGACTGCGATGGTGCGTGGGGCTTGCATTTCCCGCATGGCTCCGTCCGTAGCAGCACCCCACGCGCGTAAAGGTCCGTGCGGTCAATGTGGATCCTCGCGCCATGCACTGCATGCAGTGCTATCCTCTGCAGTTGATGAAATCCGCGCGCGTCGCACCCGGCCTGACGATGGCCGGAGACGGCGCGCGCACGCCTTTTGACCCATGCCGGTGCCGGGAACCGTACGTGTCCCTCCCGCTCAGCCACGGGCTCAGGCGGACTCACGATCACGAGTCTGCAATCTAGCGGAGTAGTATATCAGCAACCAGCCGGCGTGGTCACCGACGAGCAACGACCGACTCGCCCTGCAAAAGTGGCACAAGGTCGCGACGTACTCACAAACGACGAGAGCCAAGAGCGCCCTGCTACCGTACTGCGCCACCACCACATGGCACTGCGTCAGGTCGATCGCGTCGGCACCTAAAGCCGAGCGCGCTGATCTTTGGGTGACTAGCTGCGCTTAATTGGTTGCTCGTAACCCGTTATTCGTCCGACGGCTATATGCGTGCATTGGCGCGTACGTTACATGCTTGATTACATGGAAACGTAGGAGTAGAAAAAGTATGATTGAGTTGTCACGTGAGGTGGATTTCTACCGGATTTCAAACGCAGCGAGAGTTCTACAACAAGTGTCTTTGGATGGTGCACGGGGATCACACACGTACGAAAATTTTGGAGGATTGATGAGAGAGAGTTTAGAGATAGAGAGTGAAAGTGCAATGGACTTTTCAAAGAAAAACTGAATTGAGTTTTCAGAACTATGGAAATGTGGCATAGAAATGGATGGATTCACTAGTAGAAAACAGACCTTTAGTCCAGAGGTATTAGCCCCGGTTTTGCTACAAACCGGGTGACGAGGGTTTAACTCGTCAATGCCCATTGTTATGGACTTGGGTTTAGAGAAGGAGAGAGCGCTGGAGACATCTATCGGCTAGCAAACAAGCACACAGGAGACAAAGGATTTACCCAGGTCCAGGCCTCGTAGAGGTCCCTACTCCTGCTTGTCTGCTCGTGGAATTATTGAGACAGTCGAAAGTTACAATGGTGCGCAGATGTAATCTGGCGAAGGTTGTGGAAACTAGGGTTGCATGTGTCCTCCTTGCCATCCCCTCCTAGCCTTTATATAGATAGGCTAGGTCCCGGGTAGCAGGTTAAGTCGGTTACAAGTTAGGGTTTTTCCCTTTAAGCTTTCTATCTTTAGCTTCTTCTTGTTCTTCAAGCAATCGAGAGTCCGTAGGTTACTCGAGTCCATCCATCCGGGCCTTGGCGACACCGTGCGCCTGTATGTATTTGGACCGTATATACCAAGCTCGAGTACCTATAGGGTATACCCATGTCAGTAGCCCCCGAGTGTCCAGTGGAATCGCAGATTCGACTGGGGACTTTTTGAAGCCTTCGAGTGCCTAAATGAGTATATTTCGATTGCTTTTATTTGTGTCATAGGGATTGTTGATATACGTGCCTGATATAACCGAAGTATCGGTATCAGTTAACCACCTTAGGGTGAAACAACGCAATCTACTCAAATTCGAGTCCCTGGAATCGAATCCGGAAAAGTGCTGGCGTAATTTGACTCAGGCCACGGAGTCTTACAGGAGTCGAATTCCAGTTATATGAGTGTGAGCACTCGACGCGTCCGTCAAGGCATGTTCATCGTGCCTGTAGGCACGGATACATTTCTGGTAGTGCGCAGTTAAATGCGTTGCCAGGCCTTATTCAGGTCTTACCTTCGCGCCGTAAGCGCGGCATCCGAATTTTATCATCGCGGAGACGATTCAGGCGTCCCAGGAGACGTAGTCTCTTTGTAGGGAAAATTTGTGAGGCGGTGTCGCCAAGGGTTGCGAGTGCGGATGTTATCAACACACAGTTTTTGTGCAAATAATCATAGGATGCGCGACCAGCGTTCCCTATGGGAGTAGCCCCCGAGTGCCTGGTTGAGTCGAAGACTCAGGCAGGGACTAAAGAACTTTTGTAACTGCTGTCGTCTTTTGCTTGCTTGTTTCAGTCGAAATTATTTCCGGCGCTCCCTATGGGAGTAACCCATGTCCGTAATCGAACCTTGTTTCGAGTGGTTGGGTTTGATTGTGATTGTCCTCATTCCTGCAACAAGAAAAGAAAAGAAATCGTAGGGTGCGCGGCCAGCGCTCCCTATGGGAGTAACCCCCGAGTGCTTGGTGGAGTCGAAGACTCCAGCAAGGACTAAAGTAGCCGAATTTTTCCACTGCGTAGCCTTGATGACGTCAGTCGACGCCAGGCGACCTCAGTTGCCCGCGTGAGCGAGTTTGACGGGACGTGACGAGCGGTGGGTCCCACTTTCTGACTTTGATTTGACTCGGCGTGCGTAATCTTATTTTTAACTGCGCCTCCTCGATTTCCGCGCGTAATGGTAGAAGTGGGGGGACGGTTCGCGCTTTCTCTTCTCCACGTGTCCAACGCGATGCATGCCACGCGTCCAGTAGGGTTTTTGTCAGCCGTTGGATTACATCTCCTAGGGGTTAAGTAGCGGCGCTGCGGCGGTAATTTTCCATCTGCGCTCTTTCTTCCTTGCTGCCATCGCCATTGCTGCTATTCTTCTACTTTTCCCTGTGCTCATCTCCTCCACAGCGCTGGACCACCTTCGCTCGTTTCCAAGCTACTTTCTGCGCTCTCATCGCCGCCGCGCAATGGGGAAAAAGAAAGGAGGTGCTGCCGCTGATTCCGCGGCCACCGTCGCCGCGACGAAGAAGAAGGGTGGCTCTGCTGCTGCGGGCACTAGCGCCGCCGGCGGCGTGAAGAAGAAGATCGCGGGCACTCGCGTGACCAATGGTGCATGGTGCCCCTCCATTATCAAGGCGTCGGATCTCCGTCTTCTTCGCCAGGATGGAGTTATCTCTGCGGCAGTCGCCGATGCGCGCGTCCCCGACGGTGAGACCATTCCTGCTCCTCCCGCTGGATTTCGAGTGATGTTTCTCGCATTCGTCATTCGCGGTCTCTCCTTGCCTCTCCACCCCTTTCTTAGGGGTCTTCTTTGCTTCTACGGGCTCCACCTTCATCAGCTGTCCCCAAATTCGATTCTCCACATCACCTGTTTCATCACCCTTTGCGAGTGCTGGCTCGGAATCGAGCCACACTTTGGTCTTTTCAAGCGCTTGTTTAAATTGAAGCGTCAGTCCGCATCTAGCTCTTTAGTTTATGACGTAGGTGGTTGCGGAATCCACGTCGACCCATCTGCCACCTACTTCGACATCAAGCTTACCAAGTCCGTCCAGGGATGGAGGGACAAATGGTTCTATGTCCGCGATCAGAAGGTAAAGATGAGCACTTTGGACTCGCGCCCTTCGATCCGGCGACTCCATGCAAGAAGATGCGTTCTTGGAAGAATGTAGTAATGCCTGGCGAACTCGCGGAGACGGACGTGATGTATCAACGCGTCTGCGACCTTGAGAGTCGCATAGGCGCGGAAGAGGGAGGTTGCGCCCTTATCAGGACTGAGCTGCGCCGTCGCGTCCAGCCTCTCCAAGCCAGAGTCCATCCCATGTTTCAATGGGGTGGCGCTGATAATGCCACGCGCGTGTCTGCCGATGGCATGTCCGCGAGTGAGGTGGATAAGAGGATTCAACTGGTCACGAAGTACACTGTCAAGGATGTGCTTCCAAGTGAACCAGATGTTCCTCCTTTTGATGCTTCGAATCCTCCTCCTGAGGTATAGTTGTGCTACGTAGTAGCTTATTTTCGTGATTGCTTTTCTGTTTGCTTACTTTTTCTACTTGCTGATTTTCACTGTCTGTATGCAGGATTAGGCGGTGTCGCCTTGTATGCCTCCTCTCCCTGAGGAGATTATTCCTCGCGAAACTTTGGAAGAGGACGAGTCTGAGTCGACTGTCCCTTCTGATGTGGAAGAGGAAGCCCCCGAGTCCGAGAGCCTGGATACTCGTAAGCGTTCGCGCAGCGAGGATTCCGACGTGTCGACTCCTTGGACTCCAGGAGGCACGGCTGTTGGCGCGGAGTCGCTAATTCCAGCCGTTCCTGTGAGGGCTGTGGCACCGTCTTCTCGCAAGAAGATGCGATTGCCCAAGGAGTCGGAGTCGGAGTCGGCGGCGACCACGTTTGATCTTGACAAGTTTGACTGGTGAGTTTGCTAGGTCATTCATTCTTTTCTGTTTTCTTCTTGTTGACTTTGCCCTGGAGTTTGCCATTTCTCAGTGTGGATTTGGTCTTGTAGTCAAGAGGCGTCGTCATCTTCTGGCGACGTTGAGTTTTTGAAAGAATCGGGAGTCGCAACCTCAAGGGCCAAGGTAGAGGTCGAGCGCACTCCTTCCCCTCCGGCGGCGGCCTACTACGGGCACAATTCTTCGAGCTCTCCTCATGTAGGGGAACATCGAATGGTTGCTCGGATGACCATTCAACAAACTTCTTCGGAGTCGCTGGAGGACCATGTAAGTATATCTTTCCTTCTTTTAGTGTGGCAGTCGATGTTCTCTGTTGCCCTCTCTGATTCCTTGTTTGTGCAACAGCTCCTTGTAAAGGCAGCCGCGCAAGTGGCAGAGCAGGTGATGGCGATTGGTCGCCAGCATACAATGCTAGAAACACGTCACCGCGTGGTCGAAAGTGAGTGTTCTACACTTATTCTTTTTCGTCTCCTCCTTTTTTTGTATAGTCGACTGATAGTCAACTTTTGGATGCCATGTAGCTGAGCATAACGCTTTACTGCGCAACGTCGCCACCTTAGAAAAGACATTAGCCGCAGCTGTGAAGGGGCACGACGAGGCAATCACGGCTCGTGATGATGCACAGAAGCACGAGGCAATCGAGGCAATCGTGGCTCGTGACGAGGCAATCGCCACCTTATTCTTTTTCGTCTCCTCCTTTGCGGCCAGGGAAAAGTTGTTCGAATAGCAACTGTTCTTAGTCGCCAAGGCCCTCTCAGGTACCTTTGCTGGTAGATATTTTATTGTTGTTCTTCTCTGCATCTGGAGTTTTGCCGGTGGCGCTAGAGATTTCATCTATGTGTGGGTTTTCTGTGCAGATGTTGGCGATTTGAGCTTTGACCCGCATGCCCTTCGTGGCGATGACGCTCTGGCAGACGCGGTGTCTGCAGTCGAGGACCGTAGCGCCGCTGTCCAAAATACATTGTCCAAGGCCAATGTCACCCTTAGTCGCCTCCGGGAGGAGTTGATGCCGAAGGCAGAGCTGGTCGATAATGTGGACGAGCTGGTGGAGTCACTCGCCGGGGGTGTGCCTGCCACCTACAAGAACTCCCTCCACGCGGCTGGCGCGACCATGTCACTCGCCATGGTGCAAGCCCACGGAGTCGATATAGATCCCTCTGCGGTGTCGAAGGCGATGCCTGTTGGCGTAGACGGTCAGCAGGTAGTCTTCACTCCTTTCGCGACTGCCTGTGCCAAATATGGCCATTCTTTGATAAATACCATTGCCAAGTATTCGGAGGAGCTCCAACGTGCGAAGAAGGCGGCGAAAGATTCGGCCTCAGGGGCCGGCGGAAAGTCAGTGGCGTCTGATACTGCCACGGACTTGATGAAGTCGAAGAAGCCAGCTGCTCCGTAGTTAGCTTTTTGCAATAATTAATGAATTGTCCTTTTGGTCTAAAAACATGCCTGCTGGCGAGTGTGTTTGTGAATACTTTATGCTGATCCTGAATGCATCTGTTACTTTTGCCTTTGTGTTAAGTTGGTCGCCTTATTTGCCTCTGTCTTGACATTGTGGTAGGGTACATCAAGTGATCCTGTGGGGGAAACCCAGGACTCGCCATCTCTTGAAGATACAGTGCCACCGCTGCGCTCCAGGGTAGGGGAGCTGTCCTTGCTTTCACGACTTCGTGATCGCGTTAAGCTGCTGGAGCGTGAGTTGCCCGTGATCCGTGGTAGCGCGGACGTGTGGAAGTCGAAGGCTGAAAAAGCCGCCGCCCGCGAGCAATATTTGCTTGGCGAGGTGACGCAGCTGGGCGACCAATTTAAGTGTTAGTTTGCTTTTTCCTCATCTTTTCCTTTGCAGTCACTTGCAGAGGTACGTTGTACTCATGCTATTGATGCTGCTTCGTGTAGTTATTAGCGCGCGCCATCCGCAGGAGGAGAGGGATAGAATTGCCATTCGCCTTCATGATCTCACCCAGGAATAACTTCAAGAGAGTGGATACTTCTGGGTAGATCATGATCGTGCGACTGCTTTGGCGACCCTGCAGGATCGCGCATCGCGAGTGATGCCCTTCCTGAAGAAGTCGCAGTCGTGCTTGAAAAGCATTTATCGGGCTATGTTCCCGCTAGACGACGCTTCGTCAAGCCTGCTGGCTCTTTTTGCCAAATTTCAAGATCTGTCCATGGTTCGCGAGTGCGTGAGGCAGCAGTTGGTGGCTGGTGCCAAGGCTGCCCTCTCGATGGTGCGTTTGCACAGGCCTGACGTGAATATTGCCGCCATTGCCTCTAGGCCACCGGCACCACCAGCAGGATCTTCCTGGAATATGGTGCCGCACTATCAGGCGGTGGACCGCCCAGCCGAGGAGATCGTCGACTTCTTCGAGGAACAAACTAATGTTCTTCTATTGCAAGGGTAGCCAAATATGTATCCTGCACATAAGTGTACTTGTGTTGTAAAGTTCGTATAGATGTTGTAGATAATTTATTGTCGAATGTGCATAAGGAGCTTTGTGAGCATGAGGTGCGTTGCACTATGCGAGTCCTTTTCGTTAGCCTGGCCATCCTTTTATCTCGTTCCCTTGTCAACCTGTCAGGTGTGTTGCAGCTGGGTTGAGTTTGTGTTAAGGGGTTCGATTGATGTGCCAGCTACTCAGGATATCGCGTTTTGGTTCGAAGAATATATGTGTATAGGGTGGCGCAGCCCCCGAGTATGAAAATTGACAAAGTAAAGGAGAACAAAGAGTTTCGGGGCACTTAGCTTTTATTTATTCGAAGAATAGTACAAAGTACAATGTGTGGCTAAGTAGCCTTGGCTGAGTAGCCTTATTTGCGATGAAAAGTAAAGAAAATGACTAAGGGTAGAAGCATCACAGTTGTGCGACGTTCCAAGGGTTGGAGTATGCGACTCCTGTCTCTAAATCTTGAAGGCGATAGGCGCCACCTGGGATTACTTCTGTAATCACGTACGGTCCTTCCCAGGGGGACTCGAGCTTGAGATGTCCCTGCTGCTTCAGTCGTAGGACCAGGTCACCTTCGACGAAAGATCTGGGGCGAAGCCTTCTACTGTGGTAGTTGCGCAGGTTCTGCTGGTAGATCGTAGATCTTTCTGCGGCAATTTCTCTTGCTTCGTCGAGGAGGTCGACAGAATCTTCGAGTGCAAGGGATGACTCTTGTTCGCTGTAGGCAACCACGCGCGGCGCCTTGTACCATACCTCGGCGGGTAGTACTGCTTCTGCTCCGTGCACCATAAAGAATGACGTATAGCCCGTGGCGCTGTTTGGAGTTGTACGTAGACTCCAGAGTACGGATTACAGCTCATCTGGCCAGCAACCCGCCGCTTGCTCGAGTGGTCGCAAGAGTCGCTTCTTGATGCCGCTGCAGACGAGCCCGTTTTCTTTTTCCACCTAACCATTGGTCTGTGGATGCGCTACTGAGGCGTAGCTGATGTTGATCCCTAGGTTCTCGCAGAATTCTTGGAACTCCTTGGATGTGAAGTTCGTCCCGTTGTCGGTAATGATTTTGTGCGGCACGCCGAAGTGGTAGACGATGGACTCGAAGAACTTGACTGCGCTGTGCCCTGATTGGTTGGTCATTGGCATGGCCTCGATCCACTTAGTGAATTTGTCGACTGCCACCAAGAGGTAGACGTAGCCTCCGCGCGAGGATCTTGGCAGCTTGCCAACCATATCGAGCCCCCATTGTGCAAAGGGCCAGGCCAATGGAATAGGCCGTAGCTCTGCGCCTGGTGCGTGTGGCTTGTCCGCGAATCGCTGGCAAGCATTGCATTTTTGGACTATGTCCTTGGCGTCGCGCATGGCCGTGGGCCAAGAAATCCAGCTCAGAGAGCTTTGGCGACGAGCGCGATCGCTGGATGCCCGCAGGTCCCTTCATGGATGTTGAGGAGAATTGCTCTTCCGTCGGCCATGGAGACGCATCGTTGTAGCACTCCTATGATGCTGCGTTTATACAGTGCGCCGTTGAGAACAGCGAATGCCTTGGAGCGCCGTGTGATGTGTCGTGCATCTGTCGGATCGTCCGGTAGTCTCTTGCTGAGGAGGTACGTAATGTACGGCTGCGTCCAAGATTGCTCAATCATCATGACGCTCATTGGTCCCTCGAGTCCTGTGTCCAGCTCCAAGTCATCGAGTGCCATTGGCTCATTGGGTGGCGTAGCCCCCGAGTCCATTGCTGCGCTTGTTTTCTTCTCTGCGGCCTTTGGCTTGATGGAGCGTTCGCATATGCGCTCGAGAAATACCCCAGGTGGTATGGGGGCGCAGGTAGAGCCTATGTTGGCGAGTGTGTCAGCCTCCTTGTTGCTTTCGCGACCTATGTGTCGCAACTCGCAACCATCGAAGTCTCCTTCGAGTGTATCATAGAGGTCGCGGTACACGATCATGTTGTCGTTCAGTGCGTCGCACTCGTGCATTGTTTGGTTGACGACCAACTTGGAGTCGCCATATATGATGAGCCTTTTGGCGCCACAGGCTTTTGCCATCCTCATCCCATGCAACAGGGCCTCGTATTCAGCCTCGTTGTTTGAGGCTGTGAACTGCATTCACAGGATATATTTCAGCTTGTCCCCTTGAGGTGATGTCAATATGATACCTGCGCCTGCTCTGTCTTTCCGTTTGGACCCATCGAAATGCATTGTCTAGAGGTACGACATATCTGGCTTGTCCGGGAGCTGGTTTTCCATCCAGTGCACGAGAAAGTCATGGAGCACTTGCGACTTGATGGCGTCGCGTTTTTTGTATGTGATGTCTCGTGGAGACAGCTCTATTCCCCAAAGCGCGACTCGTCCCGTGGCGTCGGGGTTATTGAGGATATGCCCCAACGGGGCGTTGTTGACTACCACGATTGGGTGTTCCTGGAAGTAGTGGCGAAGTCGCCGGGCGGTCATAAAGACGATGTACGCCAGCTTCTGGTAGTGCGGGTACCGC
Organism: Avena insularis; assembly: GCA_023614405.1. NCBI lineage: Eukaryota > Viridiplantae > Streptophyta > Magnoliopsida > Poales > Poaceae > Avena > Avena insularis. The sequence goes on along the minus strand of CM042694.1, from coordinate 21,303,774 downwards.
TGTTTTGTTGGCGTGAGGACCTCGCTGAGGTAGTATACCGGGCGTTGTACACCGTGGACTTTTTTTTCCTCAGCTCGCTCGACGACGAGCACTGTGCTGACCACCTGGTTGGGGGCGCAGATGTATAGCAACAGTGGTTCCCTTTCTCGTGGAGTCACCGGTACTGGCGAGGTGGATAGCAGGCGCTTGAGATCTTCGAATGCTTCTTGCGCTTCATTGGTCCACTCGAATTTTTCAGCTTTGCGGAGGAGCTGGTAAAAGGGCAGTGTATTTTCACCCATCCGACTGATAAATCGACTGAGGGCCGCGATTCGTCCGGCTAGTTGCTGGAGGCCTCTTATGTTCTTCGGCTTCTCCATGGCCAGTATGGCTTTTATCTTCTTCGGGTTTGCCTCGATCCCCCTCGCGGAGATGAGATATCCGAGTAGCTGCCCAGATGGTACGCCGAAGGCGCATTTGTCCGGATTGAGCTTGATCCGGTAACGATCGAGGTTGGCGAAGATTTCGCGCAAATCGTCGATTAGAGAGGCTTCCTCCTTGGTCTTGATTACTATGTCGTCGACATAGACTTGGATGTTGCGACCTAGTTGTTCCTTGAGGCAACCCTGCATGCATCGCTGGTAGGTGGCTCCCGCATTTTTTAGCCCGAATGGCATCGTGTTGTAGCAGAACACACCAAAGGGTGTTGTAAACGCTGTCTTCTCCTGGTCTTCCTCCTTCATTCGAATTTGGTTATAGCCTGAGTAGGCATCGAGGAAACAGAGGCGCTCACATCCAGCGGTGGAGTTGATGATCTGGTCGATCCGCGGCAGCAGGAAGTGATCTTTTGGGTAGTGCTTGTTTAAAGAAGTGAAGTCCATGCACATCCGTAGGATATCCGTGTCCTTTTTTGGTACCAACACCGTATTGGCGAGCCAAGTGCTTTCTTTGATCTCGCATATGAACTTGGCCTCAAGGAGTCTGTTGATCTCCATTCCGACTGCCTACGCTCGTGGCTCAGACAGTCGCCTGGTTGTTTGCTTGACTGGCCTTGCGTCGGGGTTGACGTTGAGTGCGTGCTCGGCGAATTCCCTGGGAACTCCTGGCATGTCCGCAGGACACCAGGCAAAAATTTTCCAGTGCTCATGGAGGAATTCGACGAGAGCGAGTTCCTATGCGGGAATCAAGTTGTTGGCGACGAGGGCCGTCTTGGTGGGATCCGATGGATGGACCTGCACCTTCTTTGTGTGCACGGATGAGTCGAAGGAGAGATCAAGTGAGCTTGGCCTACTCACGGGAGGCAGACTGTTGTCTGTCATATCTTTCAGTCTTGCGAGTTCCTCCTGCATGCCGACTGGGAGATTCTGTTGAATTCCCTGTCGCAAGCGTCCGATCGCTCAAAGTTCCCGTTGATCATTATGACGCCATTGGGACCTGGCATTTTCATCTGCAGGTAGGCGTGGGGTACTGCCATGAACCTGGCGAATGTGACGCGCCCAAGGATGCAATGGTATTGTGAGGGCCAGTCGACGACCTCAAAGTTTATGCGCTCGCGCCGAAAGTTCTTCAGCGTGCCAAAGATGACGTCGAGGTTGATTTTGCCTAGGGGGTATACGCCTTTCCCTGGGACGATGCTGTGGAACGTTGTGTCCGATGCCTCTAAGCAGGTTAGAGGGATCCTCATTGCTCGCAAGGTACTCGCGAATATGAGGTTGATGCCGCTTTTGCCATCCATGAAGACGCGACTCATGTCGAAGCCTCTAACTTGCGCCTCGAGTACGAGGGGGCAATGACCTGGGCGAGGTACTTGAGGCGGGTGGTCGTGTTTGTCGAAGGTAATGCACGACTCGCTGGCACTGAGGTACTTAGTGGTGGATGGTGGCGAGTGCGTGGCCAAGTTGACTTGGCGAGTGATGGACTTCTGCACCCTGTTGGAGGGGCGCCCCTTTTGGATCATCATGGCACCCATGGCCCGTGGGTACGGTTCGCCTCCGTGGTGCTGGTCTGGTGCAGCCCCGTTCGGGGGTGGCCCAGGTGGTGGTGGTGGTGCGCCATGTGTCACGGCGCCTAGAGCGGCTCTGTAGCCTCTTTCTACTGCGTTGCGGTTCATCCGAACCAATCCCTCGTGTAGCTTGAGGAACTCGTGGCAGTCCTTGAGGAGGTGGCTGGACTTTCTCTTGCCATCATGCTTGTCGATGTAGAAGTGTACCGTGCATGTCCCGAACAGTTTGTCCTCGATGGAGGTCACGGGTGCCTCATCGCGAGTGCGGCGTTGCCACACTTGCGTGGTTTTCCTGGAGTCGCGGTATCCGCCGCTACGGTATCCGCTGTTGCGGTTATCGTCGCATCTATCGGCGTAGCCGGCTGCGACCATGTTGATGTCGTCGCGATCGTTGTAGATGCGCATGCGATGTTTTCCCCGGCGGTCGCGTCTACGTTCGAGTTCTGCCTCCTCATCAGAGTGAACGCGATTCTTCACCGAATCTTCTCCATCGGCCCACCGATTCGTGATCTCCATCAGGTGGTCGATGGTCTGGGGCTTTGAGTGGCCTAGCTCCTCCCTGAGTTCCATGCGGCGGACACCACCGTTGAATGCATCAATCGCGCGGTCTTCCGAGATGTTCTCCGCGGAGTTCTTGATGATGGACCACCTTTGGATGTAGGAGCGTAGCGATTCACCAGATCTTTGCTGGCAGCATCTCAGTTCTTCGATTCAGGCGGGCCGTTTGTACGTGCCCTTAAAGTTGCGCACGAAGCTGTAGACCAGCTCATCCCAACTGTGAATGGATCCACGTGGGAGGTTATTGAGCCATGCCCGGGCGGCGCCCTGCAGCTGTAGCTGCAAACATTGCATGGCAGTACTTCGACTGCCTCCGTGTAGCCTGACGGAGGAGATGTGGTCCTCCAGCCAGATCTTGGGGTCCTATAGACCGTCAAATTTCGGGTTCTCCGATGGGAGTTTAAACCCTTTAGGCATTCGCTTCTGCCTAATGGCTCTGCTAAAGCATCTGGCGCCGCAGAGCTCCCCATCTTCCTCTTCTGAGTCAATCGACCGAGCATGTTGTGCCCTTGACTTGTCGATCTTGCATTGTGTGAGGTCGTCACGCGCATCGTAGTCGCGGTCGTGTCGCCGTGAGCGGCGGCGTCGAGATTGGTCGTGACTGTCATCGCTGGATGAGGGCGAGGAGTAGCGCTTTGCCCTTTTTTGGGTCTGGTACTGGCTCCTTGTCGAGGGCGGCCTCGATTAGCCCCAAGCCCGCGATCGTAGATCGGTGCATGGTCGTTCGGGGACCTCCAGATGGCGGCTGGTTATTGAGGAGGTACATGGTGGTTGCTGTCACCATGGCCTGCCGTGTCCTGGGAACCATGTTGCCTCTCGTGTCGACTGTCATAGAGCTGAAGTTGAGGACTTTCGCGGCCTCTATGCGCTCTTGTTCGGTGAGGTGAGCCATCCATGACTGCCTCTTCTTGGCGAGGTACTCGTTGCCTCTTGAGGAGGATCCTCCGTAGGAGGAGAGCCCAGCACGACGAAGGCTCGATTCGTCTGCCGCCTTTTTACGCGCCTCAAGTTACGCGATTGCTTGTTTTTGGTGCTTGGATTCCTCTTTTAGGAGCCAGTGATAGCCCATCAGCAGTTCCTGCGGGGACCCGAAGGGTAGAGGTGCGCCCCGTAGGGCTTCGCGGCAGCGATCCCACTCTTGCTCATTGAGCCTGATCACGACGCGTTCGCCGGTTTGCTCATTGATCATGCTGGGAAGTTCGACTGCTCCTGCGTTGCCACCGTTACCGCTGTTGCCACCGTTGCCGGTGTTGGGTGGATCGGTGTCGTTGCCGGTGTTACCACCGTTGCCACGATTGGGTGGATCGTGTCGTTGCCGGTGTTACCACCGTTGCCACGATTGGCGGAAGTGTCGCCTGCGTTGATGACGGCGCACATGAAGTGATTGGGGAAGTTGTTGCTTCCACAACTTTCAGATCCGAAACCGTAGGTTCCATCTTCAGTGGCCAGATCGCTTAGATCAGAGTCTCGACTGCTATCGCTGACCGTGTTCTCGACTGCCACCGGAGCGTTGAGCTCGCTGAGGGTGCCGATCGATGGAGGGAACCATGATGCCAGGGCAGTCGCCGGTGTTGTCGGCTGATCAAGCATGTGAAGCGTGCCCATCTGACCAACTTGGAAGCGGAAGCTCCCAATCGCCAGGCTGATTCCGTCGCCCACGGACTCGAAGGCTGGGCGGGTGGCCGGCGGGTGGACGGTGAAGTCGAAGGCACCGAAAAGCTGACGAATCTCCGTTGTTGCGGAGTTGTAGATCGCAGTTGATGGGGCCGAAGAAGCCACAACATCAGCACTCCCAATTCCCACACACGGCGCCAATTGACGAGGGTTTAACTCGTCAATGCCCATTGTTATGGACTTGGGTTTTGGAGAAGGAGGGAGCACTAGAGACATCTATCTGCTAGCAAACAAGCACACAGGGGACAAAGGATTTACCCAGGTTCAGGCCTCCTAGAGGTCCCTACTCCTTCTTGTCTGCTCGTGGAATTATTGAGGGAGTCGAAAGTTACAATGGTGCGCAGATGTAATCTGGCGAAGGTTGTGGAAACTAGGGTTGCGTGTGTCCTCCTCGCCGCCCCCTCCTAGCCTTTATATAGATAGGCTAGGTCTCGGGTAGCAGGTCGAGTCGGTTACAAGTTAGGGTTTTTCCCTTTAATCTTTCTATCTTTAGCTTCTTCTTGTTCTTCAAGCAATCGAGAGTTCATAGGTTACTCGAGTCCCTCCATCCAGGCCTTGGCGACACCGTGGGCCTGTATGTATTTGGACCGTATATACCAAGCTCGAGTACCTGTAGGGTATACCCATGTCACCGGGACTAATGCCCCAGTCCAACGGCTAGAACTGGCCCCAGGGGGTGGCAGACATTAGCCCCGGTTCGAACGGGACCTTTAGCCCCGGGTCGTGGAATAACCGGGGCTAAAGGGTTTCGGGCAGGCCGGGTCGGGCGTCATACACTTTAGTCCCGGTTTGTTATACGACCCGGGGCTAAAGGTGGACCTTTAGCCCCGGTTCTAGACACGAACCGGGGCTAAAGGTCTGGCTATATCTTCTTCCCCTGCCCGAGCCACCATTCAAGCCGGTGGCTCTCCTCTCTCTCTCTCTCTTTCTTGCTTCAAGCTCGAGTTCATGCCCTTTTTTTCCTCAAGATTTGTCTAGATTTTGTGGTGCCCCATCTATCCAAAGGTTCTAAAAGGTGAGCAACTTCATCCTTTGAACTCTCATTGCTATATTAGCTCATTTCATGCTCTGTCTTATAGATGGATTTGTGGATTTAGTTTGGTAGTAATTTTTGCAGTGATAGCATGAGATCGATGTTTAGATTCTATCTATCTTATATTAATGTAAGGAACTCTAAGGTAAATATCACAATATGTGGATTCTATCAATATATATCTTGTTTTGGCACATAGAGTCTCGAAAATTGATTTTAGAAGCACACACATGCGTGAGTTCATCATTCTAACTAACTAGCTGGGCAAAATATCCTTCTTCGCTCACCTCGTTCAACAAACTGAAAAATTTGTAACAAAGATAGGGTTAATTCATAAAAGCTTGATAAGAAGACATCACAATTCACATATTAGGGAGTGCCTCTATGGCGAGCTCCTCGAAGATGTCTGAGGACGGGATCCTAAGACATCTTCGAGAAGCTCTGCCGTAGTGGTGTCCCTGCTCTCCCACACCATCTTTCGGTTTATATCTTCTCTAGCTAAATTAGTATGCTGGTGGAGCTAACTAATTTCACATATTAGAGAGTGCCTCTACGGCGAGCTCCTCGAAGATGTCTGAGGACGAGGTCCTAAGACATCTTCGAGAAGCTCCGCCGTAGTGGTGTCCCTGGTCTCGCACACCATCTTGCAGTTCTTCACAAGAATGCATACCTATTTATAGATTAAGCAGCACAACATAGTGTCGGGCACTAATGACATAATGTCGACACACTCACGCTGGCATAGTGCTGCCACCCACCCAAAATAGTGTCGGCATTTAATTTACTGGCTTAGTGCTGCCCACTGAGGACATAGTGTCGACATGTTGTCTCCACATCCACATTTAGTCCCGGTTGGTGCCTCCAACCGGGACTAAAGGTTCATCATATCTTTAGTCCCGGTTGCTGGTTTTAGATTAGTACTAATTAATTATGATTATGTTTGATGTACTTAATTAATTATATATTGCTTATGAGCCGCAATGGATGTATTGACCGACTCTCTAACGAGTTCATTAAAGGCGTGCATTCTTTTCTTCTTGTGGCCGAGGCAAACAAGCGGAGTGGTTTTATGTCTTGTCCATGTGGTGTCTGTCAGAATCATAAAGAATACTCTTCCTCAAGAGTCCTTCATAGCCACCTGTTTCGGTCCGGTTTCATGACCGGCTATAATTGTTGGACCAAGCACGGAGAAAGAGGGGTTATGATGGAAGACAACGAAGAAGAAGAGAATGACAACAACTACCCTGCATACGATGGTACTACATTAATGACAACAACGAAGAAGAGAATGACAACAACGAAGAAGAAGAAGAGGATGACATTAATGAAGAAAAAGATGAAGAACGGACATCAGATCTGCCCGATGATGATCTTAGTCGGGCCATTGCTGATGCCCAGGAAAATGCGTAACTGAAAGGGAGAGGTTGAAGTTCAAGAAGATGTTAGAGGATCACAAAAAATTGTTGTACCCAAACTGTGAAGATGGGCACAAAAAACTGGGTAGCACACTGGAATTGCTGCAATGGAAGGCAGAGAATGGGGTGACTGACAAAGGATTTGAAAAGTTGCTGAGAATAATGAAGAAGTTGCTTCCAAAGGATAACGAACTGCCCGCCAGTACCTACGAAGCAAAGAAGGTTGTCTGCTCTCTAGGATTAGAGGTGCCGAAGATACATGCATGCATTAATGACTGCATCCTCTACCGCGGCGAGTACGAGAATTTGGATGCATGCCCAGTATGCACTGCATTGCGGTATAAGATTAGACGAGATGACCCTGGTGATGTTGAGGGCGAGCGCCGCATGAAGATGGTTCCTGCCAAGGTGATGTGGTATGCTCCTATAATACCACGGTTGAAACGTTTATTCAGGAACAAAGAGCATGCCAAGTTGTTGCGATGGCACATGGAAGACCGTAAGAAAGACGAGATGTTGAGACACCCCGCTGATGGGTCGCAGTGTAGAAAAATCGAGAGAGAGTTTCCGGACTTTGCAGGTGATGCGAGGAACTTATGGTTTGGTCTAAGTACAGATGGCATGAATCCTTTTGGGGAGCAGAGCTGCAGTCATAGCACCTGGCCTGTGACTCTGTGTATTTATAACCTTCCTCCTTGGTTGTGCATGAAGAGGAAGTTTATTATGATGCCAGTGCTCATCCAAGGCCCGAAGCAACCCGGCAACGACATTGATGTGTACCTAAGGCCATTAGTTGAAGAACTCTTATAGTTGTGGCACGGACAAGGTGTACGTGTGTGGGATGAGAACAAGCAGGAGGAATTTGACCTACGAGCGTTGTTGTTCATAACAATCAATGATTGGCCTGCTCTTAGTAACATTTCGGGACAGACAAACAAGGGATACAATGCATGCACACACTGTTTAAACGATACTGAAAGTATATATTTGGATAAATGTAAGAAGAATGTGTACCCGGGTAATCGTTGTTTTCTTCCGCCCTCGCACATCCTAAGAAAGAAAGGTAAGCATTTCAATGGTGAGGCAGACAGCCGGTGTCAGCCTATCCGCCGTACTCATGATGATGTATTTGACATGGTGAAGGATTTAAAAGTAATCTTTGGAAAGGGTCCTAGTAGGCAATCTGTTCCGAAGGACGATGTCAGACATGCACCCATGTGGAAAAAGAAATCTATATTTTGGGAGCTACCCTATTGGAAAGTCCGAGAGGTCCGCTCTGCAATTGACGTGATGCACCTGATGAAGAATCTTTGCGTGACGCTGCTAGGCTTCTTGGGCGTGTATGGGAAGACCAAAGATACACCTGAAGCATGGCAGGGCCAACAACGTATAAAAGACTGAGACGGCATGCATCCAGAGCTGTTTGAAGGTACTGCTAGCTACGCTCTTACCAAAGAAGAGAAGGATATCTTTTTTGAAGTTCTTTACAGTATCAAGGTCCCGTCTGGTTTCTTGTTGAACATAAAGGGAATAATAAATATGGCAGAGAAAAAATTTCAAAACCTAAAGTCTCATGACTGCCACGTGCTTATGACCCAGCTGCTTCCGATTGCATTGAGGGGACTCCTGCCGGAAAATGTTCGAGTACCCATTATGAAGCTATGTGCGTTTCTCAATGCAATTTCTCAGAAGGTAATCAGTCTAGATAGTCTACTAAGGTTACAGAAAGATGTGGTCCAATGTCTTGTCAGCTTCGAGTTGGTGTTCCCACCATCCTTCTTCAATATTATGACTCACCTCCTAGTTCACCTAGTCGATGAGATTAACATTCTTGGTCCTGTATTTCTACACAATATGTTCCCCTTTGAGAGGTTCATGGGAGTGTTAAAGAAATATGTTCATAACCGTGCTAGGCCAGAAGGAAGCATCTCAAAGGGATATGGAACAGAGGAGGTCATTGAGTTTTGTGTTGACTTTATTCCTGACCTTAAGCCCATCGGTGTTCCTGAATCACGGCATGAGGGTAGAATTAGTGGAAAAGGCACGCTAGGAAAGAAAGGAAGGATATGTATGGACAGACATTCTCTCACTAAAGCACACTACACAGTTCTGCAAAGTTCCACCTTGGTGGCTCCGTATATCGAGGAACACAAGAATATTGTACACTCCAACAACCCGGGGAAGCCTGGCTCCTGGATTAGAGATGAACATATGAGGACTTTTGGCGGTTGGTTGCAGACACATCTAATGAATGACATAAATATTGGAGAGCAGTTGTACTTGTTGGCCAGGTCACCATCTTCGACTATATTGACTTTCCAAGGGTACGAGATAAATGGAAATACATTTTACACGATCGCCCAAGATAAAAAAGAGCACCAATCAAAACAGTGGTGTCCGATTTGATGCAACAGACGAGAATGGGCAAAAGGATACATATTATGGTTACATAGAGGAGATATGGGAACTTGACTATGGACCTTTTTTTAAGGTTCCTTTGTTTCGGTGCAAATGGGTCAAGCTGACAGGAGGCGGGGTTGAGGTAGACAAGAAATACGGAATGACAACAGTGCATCTCAACAACCTTGCGTATAGAGATGAACCATTTGTCCTAGCCAATGATGTGGCTTAGGTTTTTTATGTGAAGGACATGTCTACCAAACCGAGACAAAGGAAAGATAAGCAAAAGAATACAGCATCCGATGAGCCAAAGCGCCACATAGTTCTTTCAGGAAAAAGAAACATCGTGGGGGTGGAGGATAAGACAGACATGTCAGACGATTATGATAAGTTTCATGAAATTCCTCCCTTCGCTGTGAAGGATGACCCAAGCATCCCGTTAAATAAGGAAGATGCTCCATGGTTACGGATTAGAAGAAAACCCTAACATGTGTGGATGTTGGTGATGTACAATATTATTAAACCTTTAATTTTAATGATCTTCTTATATGTATATGGATATGAACTTTCTCGATCTCAATAGGTAGTATTGCAACTTGTTGTGGCCAGACATTTATTAATATTAAAACGTACAGATTAGTCATAATCATATCTAGCCCTATAGTGCATAGCTTCTGGGTCGTCTTCGGAATCGTTATCATCATCGTCGTCGCTCGTAGCACGCAGATGGATCCTCAGCCCTTCCTCGTAGCACGCGGATGGATCCCCCAGCCTCGGATTCACGACGCGCGGGGGAGGGGGCTCCTGGATGACGACCCCAGTATGCCCTAGGCCTTCACCACCACAACCATTCTTGTGGCTATGCTGCTGGTGAAAGTGCGGGTACCTCAGGCGAGGATGGTCTCCCATGGTGATGTAGCGCATCACACCAGCGATAGTCCGGTTCGCCCACCACAGGGGCGACCAGCCTCGTTGTGGTTCACTAGGGACGGGCCGTCACCCTCGTACCTGGCGAGCTCCCTTTCCCGCCGGTTTGCGAAGAAGGCATTCCAGGTGTCTTGGTTGTCGGGATCCCAATGGGATCCATCCGCTGCTCCGGCGTGAGCTCGAGGTAGAAGTGGTTCGTGATGGTCCCCTGGCGGGCCGAACCTTGAGACATAGGAGGAACAGGAACCCCTCCAGCCAGCAGGCAGCCGGTACCCCGGCGGGCATGGGTAGCTGGAGGCGAACAGCCGGTCTCCTCGGCGTCAAAAAGCCCGATGGCGGTGTCCATTGTTGTGAGAGAGAAGGTGTGGATGTGTCGATGGAAATCCCGGTCGGCCTAGATATAGAGGGACATGGCGGGAGAACATGGCGGGAAGCGGGGGAAATGGCGGGAGAAACATGGCGGGAAGCGGGGGAAATGGCGGGAGAACATGGCGAGAAGCGGAGGAAATGGCGGGAGAACATGGCGGGAAGCGGGGGAATTTCTTGTGAACATTTCTACTAAATATAATACTTGTTAAATAATAGATAATTTCATTTAAGTTGTATAATAAAGTATGATAATAGATTTAAATTATAGATCTTCTTTTTCTGAAAATTTTGATATATAATACATAATTTTCTGAAAACTATAAACCATTTTTGGGTTTGGCGCCAAAAATAACCTTTAGCCCCAGTTTGTATTACAAACCGGGGCTAAAGGGAATTCAGCCATGAAGTGCGGTGGCGAAAACACCTTAGCCCGGGTTATGTCTGGACCGGGTTAACCTTTAACGATTCAGACATAACAACGGGGCAAAAGGGGTATAAATACCCCATCCCGTCGTCTAATCCACGAGAGCCAGATCACCATTTCTTCTTCCCAAAGACATTCGTGCCGCCACCTCGCCGCCGTCATTGCCAGCCACCGTTTATCTCCAGCGTCTCATTGCTGCCATTGCCGTCATGAAGAGTCTGCCACACCGGTAGCCTCGGGCCTCCGAGTTAGTATTTAGGGTTAGTTATAGGTTAGTATGTTGTTAATTTTGGTGTTATATGTTGTTAATTTTGGTTAATTAGTATTTAGGGTTAGTTAGTATATTAGTATTAGGTTAGTATTTACTATTATTATATTAGTATTAAGGGTTAATTAGTATATAGGGGTAGTTAGTATTTAGGGTTAATTAGTATTTAGGTTAGTTAGGTTAGTTAGTATTAGTATTAGTATTTAGGTTAGTATTAGGTTAGTTAGTATTAGTATTAGTATTTAGGTTAGTTAATATTAGTATTAGTATTAGGTTAGTTAGTATTAGTATTAGTATTAGTATTAGGTTAGTTAGTATTAGTATTAGTATTTAGGTTAGTTAGTATTAGTATTAGTATTTAGGTTAGTATTAGGTTAGTTAGTATTAGTATTTAGGTTAGTATTAGATTAGTATTAGTATTTTCTATTAATATTAGTTAGTATTAGTATTAGGTTAGTATTTAGTTAGTATTAGTATTAGGTTAGTATTTAGAATTAGTTAGTATTAGTATTAGGTTAATTGTATAGGTTAGTATTTATCTAGGGTTAGTTAGGGTTAATTAGTTAGAATACTTAGTTAATTAGGTTTAGTTTAGTTAGTGATAGGTTTAGGATTATTGTTATTAGGGCAATATATACTTAGTGATTTAGTTACTGTTTATGTTTTATGATTGTTTATTGCTATTATTTAGTTATGCCGCGTCCACCTCGTCCGAGCCTACTGGACTCCGTCGGGGATGTCCGAGTCTAGGCTCCGTCGGGTTGGCACTGGGAGGCGCTACCTGTCAGGACTCGTACCTTGGTGAGGAATCCGGGTATCATCGTCGACCCGGAGCTTCTTTGGTGGCGTCCACGAGGTCTAGGAGCGGTGCAGAGGGAGCCAGCCCCCGAGGAGGTGGTACGTCGTCGTATCAGGGAGGAGGATGAGCATGTACGACGATACATGTATCTTTTGGAGACTAGGTTCTCCAATATCTGGCAGGTTCACGGATCTCACCCGAGCTATTCTCCGGTGATGGTTCCTCTTCTGTGGCTGTAGAGCTCCCGTAGCACAGAACACGGCAGCCGCATTCGCTAGTTTATCTTAATAATGTACTTTATCTTATACTTTATCCTATAATGCACCCGAGCTATTCTCCGGTGATGTATTAATAATGTACTTTATATTATACTTTATCCTATAATGCACCCGAGCTATTCTCCGGTGATGTATTAATAATGTACTTTATCTTATATTATTGAACTTTATCTTAATCACTAAGTACTGTATCCGAGTTATCGCAGTTGTAATATTCTTTTACTTAATGCAATATTCTTTTTCTGTATTAGTTAAGCTATGAACGGTAGACAGAATGAAGAGGAGCTTCTCAACATGATAGATGAGGGTACTGGGGGGTCTTATTATGATGGCTCCGAATATCTTAATTTGTCTGGAGGAGACGATGGTGGAGAAAATAGTGGAGACGATGGTGCTGACCATGGTGGAGACCATGGTGAAGACACCATAATAATGACAAACTCCATCAAGGTATATAAAGCCTCTATCGATCGTTCACTAGTATAGATGCACTAATTGATTCGTATATACGTACTGACGAATGTTTCTTCTCTTAGACCTCCTCTTCCGGCCAATCTTCTACAAATACAAGAGGCCCGACACACAAGTTGCCCGCTGATGTCCGTTTCAGCATTGACTTAGTCTCTTCGCAGGGTCAACCGCTGGAGCCCAAAGAAGCTGCGAATGTATTTACAAGTCAATGCGGAGTGATTGTTAGAGACAAAGTCCCGATCACCACGCGAAACTGGAACAAGCCAGGAAAGAAAAAGGATCCAGCTGGGGCTAGTTTTGTAGATGACAGAGCGAAAGATACAATGTGGAATTCTCTCATGACACATTTCACCCTACCAGTCTTGGAGACTGATGAGCTCACACAGCAAATGACGAGGAAAGTCAAGCACTTTGCTCTTAAGAAGATGGCCAAACTATTCAAGGAATGGAAAAAAGATTGTACCACAAGTATGTCTTGAAGGAAACAACTCCTCCATTCGTTGGCCCACTAGAGTTGCAGCAGGATAACTAGGCCGCATTTGTGGAATACAAGACCTCAGCACCAGCTAAGGCAATATCAGCAAAAAATAAGGAAAATGCAGCCAAAAAGAAATATCACCATCATATGGGCACAGGTGGCTACAGGAGTGCCATGCCTAAGTGGGATAAAGCTGAGGCTGACCTAGAGGCTAAAGGGGTCACTCCAGCTACGTCTAGTTGGCCCTTGAGGTCAAGAAATTGGGTATTCGGGCATGGGGCATCATTAGACCCAGAAACAGGCGAGATTGTTGCAGCCGAAGAAATTTCTACACCCAAGAAAGAACTTGTTAAAGTGATGAAAGAGGTTGAAGAGGGAACGTTTGTTCCGAGCGAGAAAACGATGGTGACAAAGCTCTCGGGAATCCTGAAAAGGCTGGACGAACAAGAGGGTTCGGACCTTCTTATCCATGGGTTATCGGGTTTCCCGAGCACCATGACACGTACAGAAGCCGATCGAGAAGAACAAACTGGCAAAAAGAGGAGGATACGGAGCGGTTCGCGAGGTTTGAAGCCACGCTGCAGGAGTATCGCCAAGAGCTTAATGAACTTAAAGGACTCCGACAGCAAGATCCTACACCGGACAGTTTGGTCGGCCCATCGCAACAGAAAAGCAGCATGGCTTCCACGGAGGGCCACGGTAATGATGCAACGATGGATGTATACCCCGTGGATGCAATTAAGGAGAAGACTAGTTGTGAGCTGCATGTTGAACTGAAGAATATATCCATGAAGGTGGCGGTCGGCGTTGCTTTACCTTCTGCACCAGCAGCGACCTACCATTGCAATCCGATTCCAGCTGACTATGCTCGTGTCGGTGTGGATGAAATTCTACCTATGTGTCAGTCACTACAGCTTGACATCTCTGGAGGTGAAGGGGAGACGACACTGGGAGAAGTCACGAGTGGCTTCATTCTTTGAAAAAAGAATACATCAAGTTTCCAGGCTCGACACCAAGGCCACCTTCTCCACCAAGGCAACCGTCTCCTCCCAGTGCACTGTCTCCTCCAAGTCCACCTCCAAGTGCACCGTCTCCTCCCAATAATAGTCCAATCTATGACCCCAACACGAGTCCATCTCAATCTACGCAGCCGCCTCCACCCACTAAGGGGCAAAAGCGGAAGAATACCACTGCTCCGTCGAGCGATAACCAACGCCCGAAGCGACAGTTGTCGCCCCTCTCAAGAGTACCGCCGGTTCCTCCCAAGAGGGCTTATGACCTGACCGATGAGGAGACCGATGCGGTCATACGGGCCGAAGTGGATGCTCATTTTAAAAAGAAACAACCTGAGCCAGAGGTCCAAATAAAACCGGAAACCAAGGAGCACTTTAGGAAATTACTGACGCAGCCATCCCAAGCTCAGTTAAATGCGCCAGATGACTATACACGATGTCTTCAGAAGACATTGAAATAGAAGAGATCAAGCGGTAGAGGAAGCATAAAAAAAGAGGTCCCCCAGCAGGGGGAACAAGCAAAACAATCGAGTGGTAGCGGAAGCATCAGAACAGACGTCCCCCAGCTGGGGAAACAAGCAAAACAATCGAGTGGTAGCCGAAGAACCAAAAGAGATGTTCCCCAACTAGGGAAACAAGCAAACCAATCGCTCCCCCCACTCCAGGTGAACATACCCAAACCTCAACTATATGAGGAAGAACCTATGGATCCGTAAACGGCTAGGATATTGGCCGAGCAATGTGGTATGCCTATTCATGAAATTATACACGGCGATATGCCCAAGGCTGAGGTAGCACCCAAATTTGTTAACAGGGAGCCTCTGGTCAGTTCTGAGAGGCTTCGGGATATGCCAACACAAATGCGACGATTCCATGAATGGTACATGAAAGCATCAAAAGAACAGCGAAATTGGCTCATACTGAAATTTCAAAAATTGCATTACGTCATTGAAGACGAGGTCCCTATTGAATTTACAGAATTATTTCAGTTATTCAATCTAAAGGAACTCGACAAAACTATCCTCGATTCGTATTATGCATAAGTGATTACTTTATTTATGTAATTAGGTCTCTATCTCAGCTTTTTCAATTCATTGCCGGTAAGTATACTCACTATATTCTTTTGTACGCTATATATAATGATGCAGAATGAAGATGCTCGATTGTAAAAGAAAGGCTATCAACGGATTTGGGTACATTGACCCACATCGAGTTCATGGAGCTATACTAAAGGATAAACCACTGGAGACCGAGCAAAACTTGTTGCGGTTTCTCACGAAATAGCATTTCTGTAACGAAATACTATTTCCTTACCACGACGGCAAGTGAGTTTTTTTACACATTAACTTTTGCTTACTCGATGTTCAGTGTAAATGATGAGTTACTGACGTATGTAAACCTTGCGTAGGTACCACTGGATTCTTCTAAGAATTTCACTTGACATGGGAAGAGTTCACATCATGGACTCACTAAACAAAGACATTGAAAACTACCGCATCATTATCGATGCGCTCCAGAGGTAATTTCAACCATTATCGCACTATATCGGTTTTTTTCATTCATTTTCTGGGATATCAAGTAGTTATTAACTCATACATTAATTTTCTTTGTCGGGTAGGGTTTGGACACAGTTCAAGAAACATGTCCGCGGTCAATGGCGTGAGGAGCTATTTTTTAAATCACTCTCGGTAAGTAGTACGAGCTAAGTCCACGCATCTATTTAATTCTAGTTTATGTGCATTTATCATGCTAGCGTTATTATTTGATTGAATTCTATTCTTGTAAAGTGCGCGAGGCAGCCACAGGGAACTAATCTATGTGGATTCTACGTGTGTGAGTTGTGGCGCCCCGCAAAAACCACTACTAGAAAATCGCGGTGTTTTTGTGCATTGCATCATCGTGATCGCATGCTCATGTCATCATGCCACATTGCATTTGAGCATCGTCATCATCATGCATGGTTTGTTTAAAAACTATTTTCCGAAGGCCTAGTTTTGTCTTCTAAATATTCTCGTCTTTATTTCAAATTAAAAATCCAGGTCTTCCTCGATATTTTATTTGCCTAAAAACAAATTACAAAAGTCTGTTTTAAAAATAAAATAAAGTTTAAGTTTTTTTAGGGGCAACCCAGTCGGCCAGGCCCGAGGCCCAGCTAGCCAGGCCACCCCAAAACCCTAGCTAGACGCACCCCAGTCCGACCCACCCTACCCCTTGCTTCCTCCTGCCCCGCCGCCACACCCAGCCAGCCCCTGCCACACACGCGCCAACTCCTGTTCCCCGGCCCCACCCCACAGGCGCACACATGCACACAAATGCAACGCACCCACCCGCACGACAACACGCCCACTCACGCTCCCTCCTCGCCACCACCTGCTACCTACCCACCGAGACCGACCGAACCATCCCACCTCGGGATCCCCCGTGTGGCCACCCACCTGGTCGCCAGCCACGCCACCCTGACCACCTCGTGCACCGCGCCTATAACCCCTCCCCGACCGCACAGTTCCTAGGCCCACCCGCGCTCGACCCTTCCCCAACTCCCTCGCGACCACGTCTCCCTCCTCCGTTGGCGACGCGCCCCGCTCGCCCACCTACCTCCCGCTGCTACCCATCACGAGCCCCGCCCGCGACCTCGCCCGCCTCCTTCCTCCCACCTCGCCCGCCTCCTTCCTCCCACCTCGTCCGCATCTTCCCCAGCCCCGGCCGCATCACCGGCCGCCACCTGCCAACCTTCCTCATGACAGCCCTCGCCCTCCTGCGCAGCCTCAGCCTCCCACGGCCTCTCCATCCCCAGCCACTTGCTCGATCCTCAACCTCCGTCGCCCCCTGCGTGTCCTCGTGACCGACGCCGCGGCCTCGGCTCTCCCCGACGCCTCTGCTCTACCTCTCCTCTGGCGTCCTCTACCTCTGCCTCGTCGTGCGCCCCGCCTCTTCCGCCGCTGCACGCCTAGGGGCCGTAGGTTGCAACCTCCTGCTCAAGCCCACCGCAGCAGTGTTGTTCTACGGCCGCGCACGCATATGCCTATGTGTTCCTGCCTTTTTATCTGCTTGCTGTGGTGATGTCCTGGTGAGCCAAACGGTGTCGTTTAATCTTTGGCTCATGTGTACTTCTCTTGCGCACCGATACATATGTGCCTTCCTTTGTACCCGATGCACGAGAGGGATCTGAGAGATACACAAGGTTCTTGAAAACCATCGATGTTGATTCAAGATCTCCACCGCCATCCAAAGCGGGAACCTAAAGTACTTCATCACGGACTCAAGACCACACGCTCAGAACAAGTCCGTCATTGACAACAAAGCCGAAACCTCGAAGACCGAACCCGACGCCACGCCAAGCTCTCCTTCCCGGGAGCCGAAGGCGCCGAGATCCCCGAAGACCGATCCCGCCATGACCGAACCTGACCCCTTGGAGCCCCAAGATCTTCGGACCTTGACGTATGATCCCCTTTTCTAAGCCCTAATTTATAAAATGTTATATAAACCTTGTTGCATATTAAATTGTTCATGCTTGCCTACATCGCATCATGTGGTTTGGGGTACTTTGTTGACTCATCTAATAATTAAACCTGGAGACTATATGAGGGCTTTTCTAGTCTTATATTGGCTCCATTTAAATTTGTGTAGCGAACCGATACCATGTTTTGACTTGTTAAGACAACATTTAAATTGCGGGGGTTCTAAATAACTTGAACCGCTTAATTAATTGTCGGGACCCCGGTTCCGCTTAATATTGCCTAATTGCACCGCATTCGTGTCATGCCATGCATCATATCATAATCATGCCGGATCTTCTGCCGTAGTATTAAATATTGCATCCGGTGTTTCTTCTAGTGTTTGCTTCTTCGTGGATTAGGCCGATGAGTTGATGCGAGTATCGACAAGTTCTCTGGATATGATCTATCGGCAGTGTTTCCTAGGCGAGCATCTCTTCCCCTTCTACCTATTTTGCATTTATAGTCTTTATTTCCTCCTGATGATCTATTGCTATCCGTGTCGCGATGCTTTAGTTTCCGAATATCAGTTATATCCCGTGCAGCCTCTATATTGCCTTGGACACCTCCTATTACCTGTGTTTGGTAGATAGCTGGCCTTGCGAGTCGTAGTTGCTTGCTCAGGTGCGATCTCGTGTTCTCAAGTACCACAGTTGTTGGAATGCTGGCAGATGTTTTTTGGTGGAGATGCTTAATGGTGGAGATGATAATGACTTTAAATACAACTGTTAAAATGCTAGATATAACTAATGCATAGGCATCGGTGGGCAATAGATGTTATTTGGTTCTTCCACACTCACTTGTGTCCCGTAGGACCCCGAGTACTTGATACCTGTTCCTTGATTTTTCGCACTATCCACATCCGGGAGGCCTCATGGACCCCCTTAAGCCAGAGCTTGATTCATTTCTATTTCTTGGGGCCACAAACTAGTTTAGGGTTTTATTACTATCCTGTACTTATGCCATGCTTTACCGCTTTATTTACGATTGTGCGTGGAGCACCTGTACTGTTTAGGATCGTGACACGTTTTCGCTGTGTCGACAAGCCCAGTCACACTTTCGGGTTCCCAGTCGTTTACAGCCGTCCACACAAACCCTGGGTCCGTTCTGGAGCCGGCCAACTTCGTTGCGGGTAGCTTAGTGGGGTGGCCCCCTGAAATATTTTATGAATCCTGTGATCGCTTTGTCATGAATGCCTCGTTGGGTTTTGAGTTGGTTTTTCCGAGGTTGATCGAGTGTGTGTTGCTATTTGTGCACCCCTGCAGGGTAAAACTTTCTGAAAGCCGTGTCCGCGGTTATGGACGACTTGGAGCACAGTATCTCGATCATAGACAAGCATAACTAAAGTAGTGCTATAAAGTTGACTTAATATGTGACTAGTAATCAGCTCAAGTATAACAGAATGGATATTAAAAATACCAACAGCTGGTGGATCTGGGTTGTTTTGTGACATGCTATATGCCTAGTAAGTATTGCAACTCCAACGGAATGTGATAAAAGTGCCAACAACTGCTGGGTTTTGGGATTCCTCAGGACAATTATATCTGACTAGTAAATGTTCCAACTACAACGTAATGTTAACTAAAACTGCCCACTAATTATGTTATCAGGATGACTCATGCTATCTATATGTGATTAATAAGTACTACAACTATAACGGAATGAGTAAAATTGCCAACCGTGTGAGTTCCTTGGTCCGACTTCCTCGTTTGGTCAAGAGGGGGAAATACCAGGATGGATTTGTTTGGTGTTAGCTTCAGGTTAGATCCGAATAGGTCTTTCTCACCCCTCTCTGATAACCTCCAGTTGTATCGAGTCTCTATAGGTTGTTTAGTGCCGCTGCGCTGGCTCTTCAGCCCACCATACCTATGTAGGCGAGAGCCTCCAAATTCTAGCCCCGCCGTGTACTGGCCTTAGTACTGACGCTCCTCTTTTTCCTTTGCCCTTTGTCGGCACCCCTTTTGTTTTAGCAGGTTTGAGATCGACGTCGTTAGCAGGGTTACCCTTCCGGCTTGGTCTGGGCAGGGTTATGGACGCCATTGGTTATTCTTCAGGGCTCTTAGCCCCATTTGCATCTTGTCCGTAGTCGGACGCTCTATCGTTTTCAAGGTGATTTGGATCTTTGTATATTATATCTGTATTCTTGACTCATGGAGTCGTTGTTGTATATATATATTCTGTGGGTTCCATCGTGGACTAATGTGTAAAGGTATTACTTCGTTTTCCACCCGCACGAAAGTGCCTGGTGGGCGTCCTTGAATCGTTTCTATGCGGGTTTGGCGGAAAAGGGCTAAAACTTGCATAGGGCCGATTCGAGGGTGTTACACGAGTTCATTCGCATCAGTATTGAGAAGCCCTCGGAAAATGTTCGAGTAAGTAAACAATATATTCACTCTTTATTTTTATTACAAAAGGTCGTGTTGAGTCTAATCCATACGATCTCCTTTTTACATAGTTGGATGCGATGCGGGACAAGCTCCTACCAGAGGACCGCCTAATAGCAATCCAAGAGGAATTTGCTGCATTTTTTCTCGACGAGGTCATAGACCCACACGGAGAATACTGTATAAGTAGACACTAAAGCATCCATGTAATGATCTCCATGTAATCAAATAGACATGCTCTGGACCTTGTTGGGACTCCATATATATATATGCTTGTAAGAGTAATTATATTATATATTGCGTCAATGTGTACAAGTACTGTGTAGTAGCGTTCTGTATGTATATGAAAACTTATTTCTAATGAAAACACGGAATGAAAAATAATTGAACACAAAACACAAAATGAAAAGAAAAACACAAAACCCTAAAACCCCATCCTCTGCCGCGGCAGCCAAATGGCACAAAATGCTGCCGCGACAGGGAACCTTTAGTCCCGATTCGTAACACGACCCGGGGCTAAATGTCCTGCCGCCCGCGCGTCTAGCAGGCCACGCGGTTGGACCTCTAGCCCCGGTTCGTAACTGAACCGGGGCTAAAGCTTGGACCTTTAGTCTCGCTTTCGCAGCCCCGGTTCGAAATCCGGGCTAAAGGCCCTTACGAACCGGGGCAAATTGCCCGGTTTCTACTAGTGATTCCCAATCCTACTACGGTCCAAAGAGCTTCCATAGAAATCTTATTAGGATTCAAATACTCCAAAATTCCTATGAATGAAATCCTATAATTCCAGAAGTTCCTTATATACATGCATACATTCATGAAGACGCAGCACGGCTACATGTGCATGGCAACTACACGTGCCAGGCTTCAGACGTACAATAACAACATAGAAGACAAATGCGGCAGCGAGGAAAGGGAGGACGGATGTGTGCCGTCCCATCTCATCGCATCGGCGGCAGCATCCAACAACTACCACTGCACTTGCTCCGCCGTGCCGCCGCGTGCATGCATCCGCGATCACGGCGCGGTCGTCGTCGTACGGCCGGCCAGCGCACGGCCATTCGCTGTGCTAGCTAGATGCTGCCTAACATCGCCCTACTCCCTTGGGTGTTCGTGAAGGAGCCTAGACTACGAACGGCAGGAGGAACTCGGTTTGGGTCAACTGATTTCATGATAGGAATCGTTGCTATAAATAGCCTACAAACAGCACATGTCTTGCACAATAAGAAATAGCAAGATTAGGCCGAGATCAGTTAAGATATTAACAATAACTAGGCTATCTAAACAATAACTAGGCTATCTGTTAACACCCCGCCGCAGTCGGTAAGTTGTCGCTTGGCAAAAAGCAGAGACTGGACCGGAATGATTAAAACGACGTCGTAGGCAGTCCTTTGGTCATGATATCAGCCAGCTGCTGAGTAGTAGGCACATGGACGACCCGAAGTTCGCCTAGAGCCACCTTCTCGCTTACGAAGTGAATGTCTAACTCAATGTGCTTCGTTCGTCGATGATGAACTGGATTGGTAGACATATACACCGCTGAGATATTATCGCAAAAAACTACCGTGGCCTTGGAGCGAGGGGAACCGAGCTCGTCGAGGAGTTGCCGCAGCCATACACAATTAGCAACGGCATTGGCAACGACACGATACTCAGCCTCTGTGCTCGAGCACGAGACAGTGGGTTGGCGCTTGGAAGACCAGCTCACGAGAGCACCGTCGAGGTAGACGCAGTAGCCGGAGGTAGAACGCCGGGTATCCGGACAGCCTGCCCAGTCCGCATCCGAGTAGGCGACAATCGAGTGGAGAGGAGCTGTGGAGCAGGAGGTCGGAGCTCGTGGTGCCACGGACATATCGAAGGATACGTTTGATGATGGCGAGATGACCGTCACGCGGATCGTGCATGTGTAAGCAGACTTGCTGCACGGCATATGCAAGATCAGGGCGCGTCATGGTCAAGTATTGGAGAGCACCGGCGAGGTTGCAGTACTCGAAGGGGTCGGCAACCGGGGCACCAGCGTCGGCGGCGACCTTGGCAAGGGCGTCGACCGGTGTGGTGGCCGTTTTGCACTGCACCATGCCAGCGCGCTGTAGGATTTCCTCGGCGTACTGCTCCTGGCTGAGGAAGAAGCCACGAGGTGTACGACGCACACGGATCCCGAGGAAGTAGTGCAAGGGCCCCAAGTCCTTCGTCGCGAACTCGAGCATGAGCTTGTCGATGAGGGCATGGAGCAGTGTCGAGGAGGAGGCTGTCAAGACGATGTCATCGACGTACAACGGGAGGCACGCCATGTCGGCGCCCCGCCGTAGTATGAACAACGGGGCGTCAGAGCAAGAGGCGGTGAAGCCAATGGTGACGGCGAAGGTGGCGAAGCGCTGAAACCAGGCCCGCGACACTTGCTTCAAGCCATATAGGGACTTGACGAGCTTGCAGACGTGATCCTTGCATTGATCGTCAACAAAACCGGTAGGCTGGTAGCGGTAGACCTGCTCGTCGAGGATGCCATTGAGGAAGGCGTTCTTCACGTCCAACTGGTACACAGGCCAGTTTCGTGAGGACGCGAAGGTGAGGACGATGCGGATCGTTGCTGGTTTGACGACCGGCGAGAAGGTTTCGCAATAGTCGACGCCAGGGCGTTGGGCAAAGCCACGAACGACCCAGCGAGCCTTGTACCACTCGAGGGAGCCATCCCCGCGTGTCTTGTGCTGGAAGACCCATTTGCCGGTGACGATGTTGGTGTGGGGAGGCCGAGGAACCAACGTCCAGGTGTTGTTCAACGAGAGGGTGTCAAATTCCTCCTACATCGCCTCACGCCAGTTGGAGTCACGGAGAGCCTCCTGAACCGAAGAGGGAAGGGGCGACACCGTCATAGTGGCGACATGGGCGTAGCGAGGGTTTGGCTTGAAGATGCCGTGCCGAGCGCGAGTGACCATGTGATGATGAGCGGGTGACGCGGCAGGCGCCGACGAAGCAGCGGGCGAGACCGAGCTGGAGGGCGCGACGTCGGGCGTCGAGGGCGTGGAGTCGCGGACCGAGGAGGCCGCAGAGCCCGTAGCGTGAGACGGACCGTGGCCTATTGACGCGGTCGTGGCCGAGGCTGGTGAAGAGGAGCCAGGGAGGTTGCACGGCCCAACGTAGGTGGAGCCGCGGCCCGAGGGCGATCCGTGCGGCGACGGGCTGCATGGCCCGTCACTGTGGCATGCAGGGTGCGCAGCGTGATCAACGAAAACCGGAGGAGGGTTGTCGTTGCTGTTGCTCGGAGGAGATGCCGGGGCGATGCTGAAGTCCAGAGAGCTGAAATGGAACACTTTTTCCACAAAAGTAACATGCCGTGAAAAAATAATACGCCGAGACACTGAATCATAGCATCGATAACCTTTTCGTCCATCTGGATAACCGAGAAAGACACAAGGAGTAGAACGGGGTACGAGTTTGTGAGGTGATGTGGTGGTCAGATTAGGATAGCACAGGCAACCAAACACTTGAAGAGACCGAAAATCGGGGGCGCAACCGTGGAGAAGCTCATAGGGAGTTGTGATGACGTTGGCTTTGCACGGGCGGCGGTTGAGGAGGTAGGTGGAGGTGGCGAGAGCCTCAGCCCACCATGGGTATGGCATGGAGGCATGTATAAGGAGAGTATGGACGCCGTTATTGAGTGTACGAAGAATACGCTCGGCCTTGCCATTTTTTTGGGAAGTGTATGGGCAGGTGAGGCGAAGGAGTGTGCCATTGGCGGTGAAGAGGGCACGGTTGGCAGTATTGTTGAATTCTCGTCCATTGTCGGTCTGAAAAGCTTTAATGGAGGACGAAAACTGCATGCGAACGTAAGCATAAAACCCGACGAAAAGAGGATGAACTTCAGACTTTTTACGAATAGGAAACGTCCAAGTGAAATGCGTAAAGTCATCTAAGATAACAAGATAATATTGAAAATCCGAGATACTTAATAGTCCATAAATCGCAATGACAAAGCTCAAAAGCAGCAGATGTTCTGGTGGTAGATGGAGAAAAAGAGAGTCTAGTGTGTTTTCCCAAACAACATACATCACAGTGCGTGTGTAATCTTTTATTACAACTGAATTTGAAATATTTTGAGGCGTTTGCCAAAGCTTCGATGCCGGGGTGTCCAAGCCGATGATGTCATAAAGTTGCAGAGATGGTGGCGACAAAACATTGGGACGGCTGCACGAAGGGGTAGAGGTCGCCGGTGGAGTTACATCGGTGAATAACCCGTCCCGTTGCCAAATCCTTGATAGAAAAGCCAAAAGGGTCAAATTCAATGGAAACAAAATTATCACGTGTAAAAGCATGGACAGACACTAGATTTTTTATGAGTTTAGGAGAAACAAGAATGTTAAGAAGGGAGAGAGGACGAGTGGATGTTTGAAATTGAACGGAACCAGTACCGGTGATAGGAAGAGAGGAGCCATCACCGGCAATGATATGGGAGGGGAAATTTGGAGGACGAGGAGAGAGGTGTATACTAGAACCGGAGCCCATGTGAGAGGAAGCGCCATTGTCGAAGACCCACTCGCCGCCGTGTTCGGGTTGCGCTTGGAGGGCCATCTGGTTCAGCGCGGCGACAAGGAACGACGGGTCCCACTGCGTCGAAGGAGCGGCCAGAGGAACGGTTGGTGCAGTCGGCGTGGTGTGGACGGCGAGACCGTGCGGCGCGGTCGGGGTAGGCGGACGGGCACCGGGAGTGGCACTGAGGATGCCGGGACCGGCCCAGGCCTGGAACGTACCAGCAAGGGCCGGCGCGTACGAGCGCGGAGCAGGCGGACGTGCACCTGCGGCGGGAGGGGCGAACGGAGCAGGAGCGCCGGGAACGCCCCCCTTCTTTTTCTTCTTGCCCTGACCGGGCGCGGTTGAAGGGCCGGCGTGGGGTGCACCCGCACCGTAGAAGCCCGTTGGCGTCGGGTTGAAGTAGGGGGCGGAGCAGGGTTGGTGTAGGCCGGCATGGGAGCGCGACGGCCTGAAACACGAGATGAGCCTGGGCGAGTAGCGCGTTTTGGGCAACAACACGAGCGCGACGACCGAGGCTCTGCTCCCCCAGGATCAAGAAGGAGCGAAGCTTGATGAAGGTGGGTAGACGACCGCGCGTCATGTGCAGGACGGCATGTTGCAGCTGCTCGTTGAGACCACGGAGAATGTTGTGGACGAGTTTGCGAACCCGGATGCGAGAGCCAAGGTCGCCGAGGGTGTCCGCCATCTCCTTCATCTTGGAGGTTGATACGTTGCTAACGTATCCATAATTTTTGATGTTCCATGCTTGATTTATCTACTTTCTTATGTTTTGCCCACACTTTGGAGTACTTTTTATACACTTTCTTGGACTAACCTATTAACAAGATGTCACAGTGTCAGTTGCCTGTTTTCTGTTGTTTTTGGTTCTAGGAAAGTCAGAAAATGAATATTCTCGGAATTGGACAGGTCAAAAGGCAAAGTCAGTTTTTCACCGAGGGGGACATGGAGCCAGAATAGGAGACGGAGTAGGGCCAGGGGCGGCCACACCACCTGGCCGCGCGGCCAGGCCTGGCCCACGCCAGGGGTGGTGCGGCCACCCAGGGCACCCTCTCGGCCTCCCCATTCGCCTATAAGATGCCTCCAATACAGAAACCCTAAGTACCCGATCAAAATTCCACGAAAGAGTCTGTAACCACTATCATCTCCATCCCTAGATCGGGAGGGATATGAATCTCTTCCTGACACCCTACCGGAGGGGAGAATTCACCCTGGAGGTCTTCTTCATCATCATGCAAGCCTCCGGTGTGATGCGTGAGTAGTTCATCCTTGGACTACGGGTCCATGTAGTAGCTAGATGGTTGGTTCTTCTCCTTTGTGCTACCATGTCTAGATCTTGTGAGCTCTGTTTATGATCAAGATCATCTATTTGTAATCCTACATGTTGTGTTTGCGGGGATCCGATGGATATTGAGATACTATTTTAGATTGATTATTGATTCTATCATGTCTTTGTTATTTGTGATCTTGCATGCTTTCCGTTGTTAGTAGCTATCTTGGCCAAGTAAATGCTAGCAACTCCAAGAGTTAGTATTTATGCTCGATACTGGGTTCATGCCTCTAGTAATCTGGGGAAGTGACAGAAATCTCCAAGGTACTAGATGTGTTGTTGCTACTAGGGAGAAAACAACAACCCTTTGTTCATAGAACAATCGTATTATTTACTTTATACGCAATGCGTAATGCAATTATCTGTTGCTTGCAACTTAATACTGGAGGGGGTTCGGATGATAACCTGAAGGTGGATTATTAGTCATAGATGCAGTTGGATTACGGTCTATGTATAATGTTGTAATGCCCAATCAAATCTCAAAGGAGTCAAGATGTTTAGTATATGCATGATTGCTTTCTCGATGTTTGTCAATTGCCCCGCTGTAATTTGTTCACCCAACATATCATCTATCTTAAGGAGAGCCACCACTAGTGAACTATAGACCCCGGTCCTTTGTTTTACCATCAATCTACAATTGTTAACTGCTTTCTGCAAACTATTACTTTCTTCCATACAATACGTTTAATCCTTTGTTTTCAGCAAAACCGGTGAGATTGACAACCTCGCTGTAAGTTGGGGCAAAGTTATGTTGTTGTGTTGTGCAGGTTTCCACGTTGCTGCTAGCACCGGTAGTGTGCCCTACCAAAGGCCAGCTAGCAACACCTTGGAGGTGTTTCCTTGCTCCTACTGGTTCGATAACCTTGGTTTCATAACTGAGAGAAACTTACTGTTGTGCTCATCATACCTTCCTCTTGGGGTTCCCCAACGAGCTCGTTATTACACGAGTCAGCAGAGGTGTACTCGACGTTGGAGAGATCGCCTTGGTTGAAGCCGTGAAACTAGTCACGGAGGTAGGTGGCGGGCGTGTCGCGATTGTCGCGGAAGACGATGCGGATGGCGCGCCAAAGGGAGAGGGTGGTGGCGTTGCACGGCTCCACGATCGCCAGAGTGGTGGGCGTGACCATGCCGTCGTACCACGAGACGATGGCGAAGTCGTTGAGCACCCAGTCGGAGGTGCCCTGGGAGGGGGAGCCGTCGATGTGATCCCGGAGCCCGAATGTGGAGAGGGCTGTGAGGAATTGACGGCTCTAGATGTTGTAGTTTTCCTTCTCGTAATCCAACGTGACGAGGACGTGGTCACGGATGCGAAGAGCATGTAGTTGAGGGGTGGAGAGAGTTTGAGTTGCGACAGGGATACCAAACTGTGCGAAGGAATCATCGTCGGAGTCCGAGGAGGAGCCGGAGTTGTAGCCGATCGAGTTCATGGCGGCGGGGAGAGGGGGTGGCGGCGAAAGCTGGAGATTGGATCTAGGTGTCTGATACCATGAAGGAGCCTAGACTACAAACGGCAGGAGGAGACTTGGTTTGGGACAACTGATTTCATTGATAGGAATCGTTGCTATAAATAGCCTACAAACATCACATGTCTTGCACAATAAGAAATAGCAAGATTAGGCCGAGATCAGTTAAGGTATTAACAATAACTAGGCTATCTAGGTGAACCGGTACGGGACAGTAAGAGACGCTCCCAAGAGGCGGCGGCGGCAAAACCCATCTAGGGTTCCTTCCCTCCGCCGGCGACGCCACCGGTCCGTCCCGTCTCCGGTGGCCTTAGGGCCTTGGAGGCGTGGCGGACCACGGCCTTGGAGGCGTGGCGGGAGATCTCAGTGTTTTGTTTAGACTATTTTTAGTGTCTTTTTCAGGATGTTGAGGCGGTGGCTATGTCCTAGAGTCAGAATAATGTCCTCCCCGTCCTATCCTCGCTCCGGTGGTGCGTCTAGCATCGACGGAGGGCGTGTGGAGTCGTGTGTCCGACGGATCCCATGAGATCTAGTCGTTTTTTGTTCGTGTGTTTTGGTGTCAGTCTCTTCCGAACTATGTTGGTCATCTTCGGTGATGGTTGCTGCTCTGGTGCGCTGGTCCTTTGGGACCTTAGCACGACGACTTCCCGTATGTCTACTACAACAAGCTCTACTACGACAAGCTTTGCCCGGTGATGGAGGGCGAGGATGCGCGCCTTCGCTCGCGGTGTTTTTAGTCGTCGCTAGGTGGTTCATTGCCCTATTTGTAATTTTTATTACTTGTGGGATTCTTTGTACTGTTGTTGATGATTATTAATAGATTGGTGGAATTTCGGAAAAAAGGCTATCTAAACAATAACTAGGCTATCGGTTAACAGTTCGTGTTCAGTCCTGCCCTCGCCGATACACGTTGTGTGCTGGGCGGAAAGCCTAGAGCCGAAGCCAAAAAAAAAAAAAAGGACGGAGCCCGCAAAAGTTCAGGCCGCGCGAGCCAAGGGCAGGACAGTCTTTCCGTAACGGCGTTCGTTCGAATGATTGACGCGGAGGTCCTCTCCCGCCCGCGCCAGGCTGCCATAGCTCCATCGGTCGTTCGATTCCCCGCTCCTGTACTGTATGGGATGCACATTGCCACCTGCAGACTGGGAGCCTACCGCCGGTCGGTCCGGCGCCTCGATCGTCGCCGTGGTCCTGCCTGGCTGGCGACGTTCGTCCGCCGCGGGCGGGAAAGCCTTCCACATTTTTGGTCCCCGAGTACGTGCAGATGGTGCCCACACGTACGGGGGCTTTTTAGATATGGGTGGATGAAGAAGCAGCATGGGCCGGCGTCGGGCGATTCGGCCGCGCGCATGGCGGCCTCGGCCCTCGGGCAAGGCGTGGTCAACCTGGGAGATGATAGGGGAGCAAATCCTTCGGTGGCCGGACCGGCCAGGCAGTTTAATTAGTTAAGCTAGCGTGAGTACGCATCCCGGTGTGTGTGGTGGCGCGTACGGAGTAACGCGCGCACCGCCGGCATAAAATAAGGGGAGAGACAGCAGGTAATTTGCATCGACGGCAAGCTTGGCCGGAGAAGCAACCAGGAACCGACGGGGAAGCATGTAGGAGTAGTATTGACAGTGAAAATGTTTGTCCTGCTGATAGACGATGCTTCGCGGCATGGATTAATTACGGAACCGTCCAGGAGTCTAGGACCACTTCCCCCTTTCTGTATTCGGGGTTCTTGGAA
Organism: Avena insularis; assembly: GCA_023614405.1. Classification (NCBI taxonomy): domain Eukaryota; kingdom Viridiplantae; phylum Streptophyta; class Magnoliopsida; order Poales; family Poaceae; genus Avena; species Avena insularis. The sequence continues at coordinate 21,274,771 of CM042694.1, read as the reverse complement.
TTGGCCAACGCAGCGCAGGATTCATCGATGAACCTACCCAGTAAAAAAACAAATGCAGCTGCCAACAAGGCACTGTTCATGGTTAGCCAACAAAAAAGCAGAACAATCAGGTAGATATGCGACCTAGCTAGTACTGTAATATTAATTACCCTTAAAGAGCCTTTCGTCACAAATTAATATACCAACCACACAGTACAACTACATGGTCTGTCTCGAAAGGAGAGAACATGCTCGGACAATAGCAAACACACGACCATCCAAAAGAAAAAAAATAGAATAGAGACATAGACGGATCAACAAAACAAAGGTGACCCTCAACCACTGCACCATCCGGAGAAGTACCACCACGCTCCTATCACCGACTCGTCAAGTACCAAACAACACCTTAAGACGGAAAGCGAACGCTGCCCGGACCAGAGACATGTCCTCAGGTTTTCCCAACATACATAGGTAAGTGGATGAAGGATCACCACGATGCCCTCTAGGAAGGAATTGATCCTCCCTCAGGAGTACCCCGCATCCGTGTCAGGTGAGCCGGCAAGGATTTCCCCCGAAAACCCCTATCACAACCCCCAGGCGATACGTTGAGCATGCAACCCATGAGGCTAAGGCCTCGACACCACCACCACTTGTCGTCCACGAACATGCGCCACTACAGTCACGAGGCCCGCAAGGCAAAGGTGAGTATTAGCTTGAATCAGGGCCAACAGTGTTGCGACTGCGTGCGAGGGAACTTCCTCAACCTTTGAGGCGGTAGTCGACTAGACGCGGTGGCAGACACACCAGTCCCAGTTAGATGCGGTCGGGATCAGCGAGCCCGTAAGGCCCCCGATAGGGGCACACCAAGCCCAAGAGGGTCCGGTTGGACCAAGATCGGGCCGTAAACCCCGCCTCCATGCTGTAATAGGCCGTTACCATGCCGCTAGCCCTTGCGAGGGCTACATCACTGCGCTTGCAAAGCATGCAGTGAACAAGACGGGCCCCTCCGCCCCCAACCCAGATGAGGCCTACATGCCTAGATCTGGGCTGAAAGGGCATGGCTGGTGACGCCACCTGCCGCCGGCCATGCTGCCGCATCGCCACCTCCCTGCCGTAGCCGGAAAACCGCTGCCCTTGGAGCACCGCGGCCTAGAGGTTGGGAGCACCAACCCTGCTACCGAGCCCGCGGGGAGAAGCATTCCACCGCCGCCGCCACCCGGGCTGCGCCCGATGGCCCTGCCGGCGGCAGGGGGAGGAGGCTAGAGGGGAAGGGACGTCGAAGATGGGGGAGGAGCCCCCGTCACCCTTGGGGGGCGAGAGGGGCGTCGGCGGTGGGTGTTTTTTTTTCCACGATCTTAATTACCTAGTGCTCAAACTGCTAATTCTAACCATGAGACCTCAAACTGCTAACCTAGTACTAGTAATATTCTCGGAGTCACACATGTGACAGTTACAGTCATGGATTCAGACAGAAAATCAACCGTGCATCACCACGGTTAGGAGAACTATGAGATCTTCTTTGGAGTTTGCACACGTGAAGATATGGTATTTCTTGAGGCGACAGAACCTGGAGTAAATCGGTAAGCTCCAAACCCACACTGCGCTCCCAAAATCCTACATTGGAGCTACGCATATAAATCTACCATTTTTGTTGTTTAGCAGCTCTCACCGTCACCTCCTAAATACTCTGATCTTGCCCATACAATAAGCGGGTCGAGTTTGTCATTGCGCGAGTAAAGCGCGACAGTACACGCGCTGCCGCTGCAGCATTCAAATGTTAGTGCAGCACAGCAGCAGGTGGCGCCAAAGTTTGTAGTGTACAACGACGCTCCAGGCCAAAGTTTCTGAAGGGATGGCCACCTGATCCGGTTCTACTAGTACGATGTCCTAGTGGTATGGTATCAGTACAGTACGTGTCACGGCAGGGGTATTTGCCGCGAAGATTCCTGAGTTCATAACCCCCTCATGTACCTGAAGAGTGGCATAACGATATGTCTACATATAGAAACAACAAACTCCTGTCTCAGCCATCTCTCTTTCTCTTCTCTCTCTTGCAAGCTCACGGATCTATGTAGATCACACGTCTTGCGTCCATGTATGTGATTTTTTAAAAACTATATATGGTATCCCTACCAACTACCAAGTGTTATGGAACTGAATCTCAACTCAGAAGATGACATACAAAGGGTACTGAACGGGCACTTGATGATCCATCTGGCGGTGCAAGGAAACATCACATTTTTTTTCGCCCAAAATTTCACAAATCACCCTTGTTTTATATTTCTCCGACAGTTGATAGGAAAAGTTTCTAAATCAACATTATGAACCATCTGATTTGATCATGAAAACTTGTGCAACTACAAGAGGAAGAATATATTATCATTGAACGTAGATTTTTCAGAAGTAACTACACCCTCCGTTTTAAAATATAAGAGTTTTAGCTTTATGAAAAAAATGTGTCTAGACATCTTTTAGTACGTAGGTTCAGTTCAAAGCTACATGAATCTACACACTAAAAAAGTATAGATACACTTCTTTCACAAATCTAAAACATCTTATATTTTGAAACAAAGGGAGTATCTCTAAATCGACTGGGACATAGGCAGCACCTAAATACTTTTTCCAAACCACAGTCAAGACTTGGGCCAAGTGACGATCAACTTGGAAGGTGTTGCGCCGAAACGGTCTTCGACTTACGCTCGCACACATTATTGCGTACCTCCAACGTCGAGGGATGTACACTACAACTCACACAGGAGGAGGCATAGGAGCTGAAGACTGCAAGTGCATATGTTTTTTTATGAAATGGGGAACTAAGTCCCGGCCTCTGTATCAAGTGATACACAAGACCTGATTTTATTGCGAAATTTAAGTATTTGAGTTATTACATCACAGATCACACAGGTTGAAGCTAGCGTAAATCAACTATCTAAATAATAAGACCAAAATAAGACTATCCATATTGAAGTCTTCTATAACGCTGTCATCCAATAGCCTGGGTATAAAAGTCGTGTGCAAGCATCGGGAGCAGACAGTTGCATCCAACATCCATAGGTTCTCGCGGATCCACCGGAAGAAGGTAAGCCCATAGCTGAATCGAATGAACAGCCAAGCGAATAGTCTCATTTTTCCTGTGAAAGATAATATCATTACAACAATTCTAAATAGCCCAACATAAAGCCCATACACCAATATGTATACGCGCCTTATTATTCTTATGGGCTTCATTTACCCAATTACTAAACATATCGGTGATGTTGCTTGGAGGAGGAATATTGTAAGCGAAGTAAACCATGCGCCATATAATACGAGCAACATGATAAGAGAGAAACATATGTTCAACAGACTCCTAAAAATCACAAAAGCAACATTTTTGACATACATTCCAATTTCTTTTGGCTAAATTATCTTTGGTTAGAAGAACTTTGTTATTTAGGAACTGCATGAAGATTTTTATTTTAAATGGAATTTTTAGCTTCCATAGGTATTTACGAAGAAACATGGTATGACCATTCGTCGAACTAGATAACTTCTAAACGAAACTATAGGCTCGTCACAAAGATGCACCGTCATTACACATTGACATAAGTGTTACCAATCATTCCATTTATATCCTACCAGAGTTCTTGTGCAGTCGATATTGAGAGAAACATGACAAAAACAGTAGCCACTAGAAAAAAATCCGTTGGACAATGCTATAAAGCGAGGCATATTGTTGAGCTAAGGGGGCATCACCCAACCATATATCCTCCCAAAAATGCACCCTCGAACTGTCACCCAATTTAAAAGTTCTCCTATGAAAAAAATTAAACTCCCATGAGTCCCTTCTAGAATGGAGAATCCGTGGGTTTTGCCTCAACTTGGAGATAACGTCTTACTGTTAAGGTACTTGTTATGTAATTTTTCCTTCCACACGCCTTCTTCAGTGAGAACTTTCAACAGCCATTTACAGAGTAAGCATCTATTTTTAATTTCTAGTACTCCCTCCGTTCTATAAAATGACTCTAATTTGTCTAGATTCGTATGTACCTAGTTAAGTTTTAGGAAATCGTAGTGAGTACCTCAATTCCTAAACCCCTTTGGTCTTTTGGAAGACACACAATAGTTCATTTAGTTTACCTGTACTTCTTATTCTCATCACTCTGTCCAAAAATCTGGACCAGAAAAGTCAAAACGCTTTCTTACTCCTTTAGGGATTTCAAGAAAAGGCAACATAAACATCGGCAAGCTAGATAAAACTAAAATAATCAGAATGAGACGATCCCCATAGGACAATAACTTGCCTTTCCAACATTCAAGTTTTCGAGCAAACTGATTCTCAACTTGATTCTGTTTAGAGTTACAAAGTTCTATAATGGATAGGTATCCCCAGATACCAAAAAGGATAAGAACTGGACTCGTATCCCATCATCTGCTTGTATTGTTGTTCCTCATCCTTTGCTTTTCCAAAACATAAAATTTCACTCTTGTGGAAATTTATCTTAAAGCCCGAAAGTTGCTCAAAAATACATAATATGAGCTTCATATTTACTGCTTTGTCTAGATCATGCTCCATGAAAAAAATCATATCATTGTCATATTGAAGTATAGAAATCCCTCCCTCAGCAAAATAAGGTAGAAGACTTCCAACCTGGCCATCCTCTTTAGCTCTCCCAATAAGAATAGCTAGCATATCAGCAATAATATTGTGAAAAACATGGGAGATAGAATATATCCTTTTCTAAGGCCTTTTTTAGTTTGGAAAAAATGACCAATGTCATCATTTACCTGAATTCCAACACTACCTCCTTATATGAAATCTTTGATCCATTCACACCATTTTGGATCAAAGCCAATCATGTGCATCACTTGATGCAAAAAGGCCACTTGACTTTATCATATGCCTTCTTAAAATCTATTTTTAGAATAAATTTATCTTATTTATTTCTATGGAGTTCGTGAATGGTTTCATACAGAACAACAACACCTTCCAAAATAAGGCATCCTAGCATGAAAGTTGACTGGGTTGGTCTAATAACTTCATGGGACAACCACGTAATGTAATTAGTAGTAGTTTTAGTAAACAAATTCATGCTGACATTAAGAAGGCAAACTACTCTATCACTAGTACAAAATCGTTACTTAGTGACTGCACCTAGAGCTGGTTATATGTGATAACAAAATTACCCGTCTGTGATAGCTCACCTCGGACAGTTGAAACCAAATACCCTTCTCTACTCTTCTTAGAGGTGAAGATTTTTTATATTTGCCTCTAATAACATTGACACCACGGTCAGTTTAGAATTTTAACCGTCACTAAAAATTATCTGAGACGGTGCTGCATTACACCCGCATTAAGAAGTATTTCACCCCAAGCGGCCAATAGAACGAACCATCTCGAAAACATACCCGAGGCGGTTAGTTATCATGGCCGCCTATAGAGGTTCAACACAAAGCCTTCTCAGTTCATAATATAAATAGAGTTCAACATAAAACTAATTAATCTACATGTTCAACACAAACAGAGTTCAACATAATATGATGCTTTTGCATTAAGCAGCAGCACACATGCACAGACATATGCATACCAGCCACCTAGCTTATTAATTTCAATCTTCCCCAAATAGGAAATAAATCCCACCACCAAGCATGTACCAAAACAAATGTAGATATAATTTAATATGCATCCATAATCTTGAAACACCAGCACACACACACACATATATATATATTTATATACATATATATATAAGCAAAAAAATTAAGAGATTCAACATAGAGACACACAAACAAAAGCTAGTTCATCAACATGCAAACGCTGCTCAGCAGCTGCTCATCAGCCAATATAAAGAGAGAGAGAGAGTTCAACAATATATATAGCTCCACTATTCAAGAACTGGTTCCTGAATAACTTTTTAGGAACCCCCGTTTCTTTTCACGTGAGCACCAGGAACGTCTTGTTAATTTCCACGTGAACATGAGTTAACTTCATTTTCTTTCAAAGTTAACTTTTAGTTTGTAACAGTAATAATGAATATTAATTTCCGTCTGTGCAAGTTAATTTCCGCGAACTTCTTAACTCCCTCTGTGTGTACAAGTTAACTCTTACTTTCTATGCTAGTTAACTTCCTGACTGAGCACCTATTTTCTTTCACGCGAACACACACGAACCCCTCGTTAACTTTCATACAAACACGAGTTAACTTTTTTTCTTTTCAAGTTAACTTCCAATCTGTAGCAGTAATAATGAATGTTAACTACCACATGTGCAGGTTAACTTCTGCGAACTTCTTAACTCCCCCGTGTGTACAAGTTAACACCCTCTTTCTATGCTAGTTAACTTCCTAACGGAGCACCGATTTTGTTTTTATTTTTTCGTGGACTGAATATTAACTTCCGCATGTCCAAGTTAACTTCCGCGACCCTTTTTAACCTCCCCATCTGTACAAGTTAACTCCCTCTTTTTTCGACTAAATTTCTCAACTGAAATCTAATGTGGGCTATTTTCATAAAACTTAGAAAAATACTACCTAGTAGATACTGAATACACAAATGGTTCAGGCTTCTTTGCTCCATTCAGGAACACAAGGTATCACTTGAAAGAGTGGGCGGCCAATGGGAATAATCCAGAAACTCCACAAGAGCTTTATAACCTGTGGCATGCAATTGCTAGGAACGTAGTTGAGAGGATTTGGGCTCGAGATGGGCTATTCTCAGGGTTAGTTCATTTTTTGGAATAAAAAATTAGGTACCATCCAATTTTGTTAATGCAAACTATTTGCTGGAATCTTTTTTAGTTTTGTGTATTAACATGCCATACTAACTTAACAGCAGATTCGAGTAATCAATGCTTGTTGCATATTGCATAACTTCCTAGCTGATAGGCAAAGAGAGATGGATGATCTGATGTTGCAAGAAGTGGATAATCAGCTAAACAATGCTGCCATTGATGTGGACGAACCTGATATGATTACGCACATTGAGGTGACAAATGAGTGGAATAACAGGAGATTGACCCTAGCTAATCAGATGTGGACTGATTGTCAAGCTAGGCGTGGACAAGCAAATGCTTAATTTTGCACAGTCTTTTTTATGTACATATTTTCTTTTTAGTATGCTTCATATATGTCCAATTTGTTACTCTCTCTCTCATATACATACACTTTCCTTTTGCCACTAACTCATGATAATCTTTATGTACATATAGGGATGGATTCGGGCATGGATTCGACGAAGAAAGGTAAAAGTTACCTCAAGTGGATAGATGAGATGGATAAAGCTATGCTAGATGTATTTATGGAGTACTACATCAAAGGAGACCGTGCTCAAAATGGGTGGAAACCCCATGTATACATAGCTACAGTCAAGAATGTGAGAGAGAAGTGTCAGCTTGAGGTCACAAAGGATAATATCATCTCTAGGAGCAAGACTTTTGACAAACATTATGCTATCGTCAAAAAAATGCTTTCTCAGAGTGGATTTGGGTGGGATGATGAGAAGAATATGATCACTGTTGAAGATGATGTTTAGAACACTTATGTTCCTACTTGTGCCATCAGTTCATAATAAATAAGTTGCATATCGTTTAACAAACTGTGCATTCCTCACCGAGCATGTTAATCTCATGTGCATTTTTTGTGTCCATAATAACAGTTCAGTTTTAATACTAGTGATGTTAGAAACTGGAAAACAACCGGTTTATTTTAAATATTTACTAGTGATGTTAAAACAATACAGTTCAGTTTTGATACTAGTGCTGTTAGAAACACAATAACTTATGTTGGAACCTTAATAATTGTCTTCTCAGTTTTATACAGAAGCAGGAGAAGCAGGAGATGTTTAATTGCTGGTTTTGTTTTTTGTGCACATATAGCATTTGTTTGATAGGAAAGAGTCTTTTCTGTTGGGTTTCGTAGCATGGAAAACAAAAAAATTCTACCGCATACAAACAAACAAGCCAAGATCTATCTACTAGATTGTAGCAACGAGTCGATGGAATAACTCACCCTCGAAGATTCCAAAGTGTTTAACGAGAGCAGATTCTCGTGGGTGATGTAGTCGTACTCTTTCCGATCTCAAGATCGCGTAGACGATCCTTCCGGCGCCGCGTTCCGGCAGCGCTCCCGCAGTCGGTCACACGTTCGGTACTCGACGAAGACCTTCCTCTCCCTTGTTCCAGCAGGCAGCGGAGGTTGTAGCACTCTCCTCGTGATTCGGCTGACAACGGTGTGGTACCGAAGTAGAGGAGATCTCGCAGGCGCCTTAAGCCGGGCAGTATGGTGGAGTATGAGAGAGATCTTGGTGATCTAGGGTTTAGACACACCAATTAGAAGGCTCTAAACCAGAGGCTAGGGCAATTAGAAGCTCTAACTTGACGGCTTGGGAGAAATCCCTAGGTTGTGGCTAGGGTTTAGGTTTAGAGGAGAGGGACTTGTGTGCTAGGAGGGCGACCGCCTCCCTTTATAGGTGGGAGGCGCCAGGGAGGGGAGTCCCTCCCCAACTCGGCTTGAGGTGGGTCGGCGGTTGGCGGAGGGAATCCCTCCCCAACTCGGTTTCCCACTCCTCCTCCTCTTTCCAAAACTTGCCGTTTGACTTTCAAACTAGCCGTTTGACTTTTCAATTTAGGATTTAAATAAACCCTTTATTTTGGACAGCAAGGACACCTAGTACATGATGCAATCATTCCAACTTACAATGGCACATTCATGTACCCTTCCCCCTGAGTGCTTGGGACATTAGGAACCTTCTAGAATGTTCCCGATGAAAACACGGAACCATTCCCCAACTCCAAAGCAGGACTTTCCTTATATGAATCTTATTCTCCGGACCATTCCGGATCTCCTCGTGATATCCCGAATCCCATTCGAGACACGAACAACATTCGGTCTCTTTCTCATCATTCCATAACTACTCAAACAACGTCGAATCCTTAAGTGTGTCTCCCTACGGTTCGTGAATTATGCAGACATGATCAAGACACTTCTCCGAACAATAACCAATAGAGGAATCTAGAAATTCATATGGCTCCCACATATTTCTACGATTACTTTGCGATCGAATGAACCACTTACATACGATATCAATTTCCCTTTGTCTCACGATAGTTTACTTATCCAAGGTTATGATCGTCGGTATCTCTGCATACCTAGTTCAACCTCGTTACTGATAAGTACTCTTTTCTCGTTCCCGTGATATGTGATCCCTTGTGAGCCAGTCACATGCTTGCAAGCTAATTGGATGACATTTCACCGAGAGGGCCCAGAGTATATCTATCCGTCATATGGATGGACAAATCCCACTCTTGATCCATGTGTTTCAACCAATACTTTCTGAACACTCAATGACACCTTTATAGCCACCCGATTCACGGTGTGGTGTTTGATGTCATCAAAGCATCCATCCGGCAAAGGTGATATGCATGATCTCATGGTCGAAGGAATCAGATTACTATGTATCAGAAAGCATATAGCAATTGAACTATTAAAATGACTTGATCTTTATGCTACGCTTATCTATAGGAGTATGTCCACCATATCATTCTCCTAACGATATGATCTTGTTGTTAATAACATCTCAATGTTCATGATAGGGAAACCACAATCATCTATTAACCAACAAGCTAGTATTATACAGAGGCTTTACTAGGGACTTCAAATTAAGTTTACAAATCACACAAGTATTAATGTTTCCTTGTTAATACTATTATAGCATGAATGTAAACATTTATCATAAACACAAAGATATAATAATAACTACATTTATTATTGCCTCTAGGGCATATCTCCAACAGTCTCCCACTTGCACTAGAGTCATCTAATCTAGTTTACATGGTAATATACCGAACACCCATGGCAGTTTGGTGCTGGTCATGTTTTGCCCTCGGGAGAGGTTTAGTCAACGGATCCGCCACATTCAGATCTGTGTGTACTTTGCAAATCTTTATATCCCCATCTTGGATATGTTCTCGAATAGCGTGAAAACGTAGCTTGATGTGCTTCAGCTTCTTGTGTGACCTTGGTTCTTGCGCATTGGCTATGGCGCCCATGTTATCACAGTAGATAGACATTGGGTCCAACGCACTAGGAACCACACCCAGCTCTGTAATGAACTATTTCATCCATATCGCTTCTTGTGAAGCCTCCAAAGCAGCCATGTATTCCGATTCAGTTGAACATCTCGCCACAACGCTTTGCTTTGCACTCCTCCAGCTAACTGCTGCACCATTCAAAATAAATACGTATCCAGATTGTGTTTTAGAATCATCCGGAACGGTGTTCCAACTAGCATCGGTGTAACCATTAACAACGAGCTGTTCATCACCTCCATAAGAAAGAACCATATCCTTAGTTCTTCTCAAGTACTTAAGGATGTTTTTGACCGCTGTCCAATGATCCACTCCTGGATCACTTTGATATCTGCTAGTCAAACTAACAGCATATGCAATGTCGGGTCTAGTACATAGCATGGCATACATTAGAGATCCTATGGCTGAGGCATAGGGAGTCTTACTCATCCTTTCTCTATCTTCTGCCGATGTCGGACTCTGAGTTTTATTCAAGGTCGTATTGGGCAACATGGGCAAGAACCCTTTCTTGCTATCTTCCATTCCAAACCTCTTTAGAACTTTGTCCAAATATATACTTTGTGACAATGATATTTGGCGTTTTGATCTATCTCTATAAATCTTTATGCCTAATATGTAAGCTGCTTCGCCAAGATCCTTCATTGAAAAACTATTATTCAAATATTCCTTGACACTATTAAGAAGGTCTACATCATTCCCAATCAACAATATGCCATCTACATATAGTATTAAGAATGCTACAGAGCTCCCACTCACTTTCTTGTAAATACAAGCTTCTCCATAAGTTTGTATAAAACCAAAACTTTTGATTACCTTATCAAAACGTTGATTCCAACTTCGGGATGCTTGCTTCAATCCATAGATGGACCGTTGAAGTTTGCATACCTTGTTAGCATCTTTAGGATCGACAAAACCTTTGGGTTGCATCATATACAACTCTTCATCAATGTCACCATTGAGGAATGTTGTTTTGACATCCATCTGCCATATCTCATAATCGTAATATGCAGCGATTGCTAACATAATCCTCACAGACTTTAGCTTCGCTACTGGTGAGAAAGTCTCATCGTAGTCAACTCCTTGAATTTGTCGAAACCCTTTTGCGACAAGTCGAGCTTTATAGACAGTAACATTACCATCAACATCTGTTTTCTTCTTGAAGATCCATTTGTTCTCGACAGCCTTCCGGCCATCCGGTAAGTCCACCAAAGTCCATACTTGGTTTTCGTACATGGATCCAATCTCGGATTTCATGGCTTCCTGCCATTTATTGGAATCTGGGCTCATCATTGCTTCCTCATATGTCTCAGGGTCATCGGTGTTGTCCACCAACATGACACTCATAACGGGATCATACCAATCTGGAGTGGTACGAGTTCTCGTTGACTTGCGAGGCTCTGTAGCAACTTCGACCGAAGGTTCATGATCATCATCATTAGCTTCCTCTCTAATTGGTGCAGGCACCACAGGAACTTCTTCTGGCGCTGCGCTACTCGCAATTTCGAGAGAAGGTTCGACAACCTCGTCGAGTTCTACTTTCCTTCCAGTCACTTCTTTCGAGAGAAATTCCTTCTCTAGAAAGGATCCATTCTTAGCAACGAAGATTTTGCCTTCGGATCTATGATAGAAGGTATACCCAATAGTTTCCTTCGGGTATCCTATGAAGACGCATTTTTCCGCTTTGGGTTCAAGCTTGTCCGGCTGTAACTTCTTTACATAGGCTTCGCATCCCCAAACTTTAAGAAACGACAATTTAGGTTTCTTCCCAAACCATAATTCATACGGTGTCGTTTTAACGGATTTAGACGGTGCCCTATTTAAAGTGAATGCGGCTGTTTCTAATGCATAACCCCAAAATGATAGCGGTAAATCTGTAAGTGACATCATAGAACGAACCATATCTAAGAGAGTTCGATTACGACGTTCAGACACACCATTACGCTGTGGTGTTCCCGGCGGTGTCAACTGCGAAAGTATTCCGCATTTCTTCAAATGCTCGCCAAACTCGTAACTTAGATATTCACCTCCACGATCAGAACGTAGAAATTTAATCTTCTTGTTACGTTGATTCTCTACCTCACTTTGAAATTCCTTAAACTTCTCGAAAGTTTCGGATTTATGTTTCATGAAATAGATATACCCATATCTACTCAAGTCATCCGTGAAGGTAAGAACATAACGATAACCACCGCACGATGCTACACTCATTGGACCACACACATCGGTATATATGATTTCCAATAAGTCCGTAGCTCGCTCCATCATACCAGAAAATGGAGTCTTAGTCATTTTTCCCATTAGACATGCTTCGCATCTTTTAAGTGATTCAAAATCAAGTGATTCAAGAAGTCCATCGGAATGGAGTTTCTTCATACGCTTCACTCCAATGTGACCAAGGCAGCGATTACCACATATAGGTCGAGTTATCGCTCGATTTCAAAAGTTTAGCCTCAATGTTATTAATATGTGTATTTCCACTATCGAGATTCAACAAGAATAGACCATCTATCAAAGGTGCATGTGCATAAAACATATTACTCATATAAATCGAACAACCATTATTCTCGGATTTAAACAAGTAACCGTCTCGCAATAAACAAGATCATGATATAATGTTCATGCTCAACGCAGGCACCAAATAACAATTATTTAAGTATAAAACTAATCCCGATGGTAGATGAAGGGGTAGCGTGCGAGCGATCACATCAACCTTTGATCCATTTCCTCAGCGCATCGTCACCTCGTTCTTTACTAGCTTCCATTTATTCTGCAGCTCTGTTTGAGTTACAAATATGAGCAACCGAACCCGAGATCAAATACCGTGCACTACTACGAATACTAGTGAGATACACATCAATAACATGTATATCGGATATACCTTTCTTCTTGATGTTGCCGTTCTTCAAATCCGCCAAGTACTTTGGGCAATTCCGCTTCGGTGACCTTCTCCTTTGCGGTAAAAGCACTCGAGATCGTGCTTGGGTCCAGCCTTGGTCTTCTTCGTCGGTGTGGCAACTTTATTGCCACCCTTCTTGAAGTGTCCCTTCTTAGACTTGCCTTTCTTGAATTTGGTGGTCTTATTGACCAACAACACTTGGTGCTCTTTCTTGATCTCCACTTGCAGATTTTAACATAGCAAAGAGTTACGGTAACTCCTTGTTCATGTTTACGCATGTTGTAGTTCATCACAAAGTTCTTGTAACTTGGTGGTAGTGATTGGAGGACACGGTAAATCCCCAAAGCATTAGGAATCACTATACCCAAGCTTTGAAGTTTGTTTGCGTGCCTAGACATCTTAAGCACATGCTCACCAGTGAGGCCCTCTTCCATCTTGCAGTTAAAGAACTTTTCGAAGCCTCATAACTCTCAATCGCGCGTGAGTCTCAAAGATCAATTTGAGATCACGGACAATATCATGTGGGTCTGAATTCTCAAACCTTTTACGAAGCTCGATTCTAAACCATACAAGATAGCACACTGAACTATGGAGTCTTGATTCTTAGAGCAAGGTAAACATTCTTTACTTCATCGGTAGCATCATTTGCAATTGGTCACCCAATGATTGCATCCAGCACATAGGTCAAATTACCAGCTGTGAGGACAATCCTCAAATTGCGGAACCAATCCGCGAAGTTGCTTCCATTGTTTTTCAACTTTTCTTTCTCTAGGAACGCATTAAAATTGATGGTAGGGGCTGCCATTGATCCTCGAACATATTTGCAATAGTTTAGACTAAGTTTAGGACAAATTGAGTTCAAATTAATAATAAAGTTTAATCTAGGTGAACTCCCACTCAAAACAACATCCCTCACATTGTTTTAGTGATCACACGAACCAAATCCACCATATCAAAACCGATCATCACGAGAGTTGATATAGTTTCAATGGCGAACAGTCGACATGTTCATCATATCTACTATATGATTCATGCTTTACCTTTCGGTGATCCGTGTTCCTGAGACCATGTCTGTACATGCTAGGCTCGTCAAGATCAAACTTTAGTTACCGCATAAGCAAATCTGGCTTGCTTACGTTGTATTCACTCGCGGAATCTAACACACCCGATCATCACGTGGTGCTTCGAAACAACAAGCTTTAGCAACGGTGCATACTAAGGGTGAACACTTTAGAACTTGAAATTTATGTGCATGAGGGATCATCTTATAATGCTACCGTCGTCTACTAAGCAATACAAGATGCATAAAGGATTAACATCACATGCAATTCATAATATGTGATATGATATGGCCTTTCTTCTTTGTGCTTCCGATCTCCATCTTCAAGCACGAATATGATCTCCATCATCACCGGCATTGCATCAAGGTCAATGACGCTTCTCCATGGTTGTCGTCCACCGGCTTCAACTATTACAACTACTTTGAATAGACACGCGGGTCTTAACAGAAATTAAATACAACCATATGGCTCCTGCCGGTTGCCAACTTACAATAAGGAACATTGCATACATCAAATATAATCACAATCATGGCCATATCAAATCATTTGACACCCCGCAAAACAAAGTTAGATGCCTCTACTTTCTTTGCATATTTTACGTGGTTTGGGGCTTTCAATAAGTGTCGTTCTAACTTACGAACAAGAACCACAACATTGATACTAGTATTGTTAATCACCCGTTGTAAATTGGATCTCCACTATGCTGGGAGAAACAGGCACCCGCAAAGCCACTTATGCAATACGAGTTGCATGTCAAGCGTGGAGCAAGTCTCATGAACGATGTCATGTAAGGTTAGCCCGGGCCGCTTCATCCCAACATCCCGCAAGATGCAAAGTACACAAGAAGCAATCGACAATAAAAGCATCAATGCCCACAATGACCATTGTGTTCTACTCGTCAATGAGATCTACATATAGACGGCTCGATACCCTTTGTTGGGTTTCGTAGCATGGAAAACAAAAAATTTCTACCGCATACAAACAAACAAGCCAAGATCTATCTACTAGATTGTAGCAATGAGTCGATGGAATAACTCACCCTCGAAGATTCCAAAGTGTTTAACGAGAGCAGATTCTCGTGGGTGATGTAGTCGTACTCTTTCCGATCTCAAGATCGCGTAGACGATCCTTCCGTGCCCGCGTTCAGCGGCGCTCCGATCGGTCACATCGCGTTCGGTACTCGACGAAGACCTTCCTCTCCTTGTTCCAGGCGTGGAGGTTGTAGCACTCTCCTCGTGATTCCGGCAGCACAACGGCGTGGTACCGGAAGTAGAGGGGAGATCTCGCAGGGCTTCGCCTTAAGCCGGAGCGAGTATGGTGGAGTATGAGAGAGCTCTTGGTGATCTAGGGTTTAGACACACCAATTAGAAGGCTCTAAACCGGAGGCTAGGGAAATTAGAAGCTCTAACTTGACGGCTTGGGAGAAATCCCTAGGCTGTGGCTAGGGTTCAGGTTTAGAGGAGAGGGACTTGTGTGCTAGGAGGGCAGCCCCTCCCTTTATAGGTGGGAGGCGCGGCCAAGGGGAGGGGAGTCCCTCCCCAACTCGGCTTGGAGGTGGGCCGGCGGTTGGAGGAGGGAATCCCTCCCCAACTCGGTTTCCCACTCCTCCTCCTCTTTCCAAAACTTGCCGTTTGACTTTCAAACTAGCCGTTTGACTTTTCAATTTAGGATTTAAATAAACCCTTTATTTTGGACAGCAAGGACACCTAGTACATGATGCAATCATTCCAACTTACAATGACACATTCATGTACCCTTCCCCCTCGGAGTGCCGGACATTCCGGAACCTTCTAGAAGGTTCCCTATGACTCCACCGGAATCATTCCCCAACTCCGAAACAGGACTTTCCTTATATGAATCTTATTCTCCGGACCATTCCGGATCTCCTCGTGATATCCCGAATCCCATTCGAGACTCCGAACAACATTCGGTCTCTTTCTCATCATTCCATAACTACTCAAACAACGTCGAATCCTTAAGTGTGTCTCCCTACGGTTCGTGAATTATGCGGACATGATCGAGACACTTCTCCGAACAATAACCAATAGAGGAATCTGGAAATTCATATGGCTCCCACATATTTCTCGATTACTTTGCGTCGAATGAACCACTTACATACGATATCAATTTCCCTTTGTCTCACGATAGTTTACTTATCCGAGGTTATGATCGTCGGTATCTCGCATACCTAGTTCAACCTCGTTCTTGATAAGTACTCTTTTCTCGTTCCCGTGATATGTGATCCCTTGTGAGCCAGTCACATGCTTGCAAGCTAATTGGATGACATTTCACCGAGAGGGCCCAGAGTATATCTATCCGTCATATGGATGGACAAATCCCACTCTTGATCCATGTGTTTCAACCAATACTTTCTGAACACTCAATGACACCTTTATAGCCACCCAGTTACAGTGTGGTGTTTGATGTCATCAAAGCATCCATCCGGCAAAGGTGATATGCATGATCTCATGGTCGAAGGAATCAGATTACTATGTATCAGAAAGCATATAGCAATTGAACTATTAAAATGACTTGATCTTTATGCTACGCTTATCTATAGGAGTATGTCACCATATCATTCTCCTAACGATATGATCTTGTTGTTAATAACATCTCAATGTTCATGATAGGGAAACCACAATCATCTATTAACCAACAAGCTAGTATTATACAGAGGCTTTACTAGGGACTTCAAATTAAGTTTACAAATCACACAAGTATTAATGTTTCCTTGTTAATACTATTATAGCATGAATGTAAACATTTATCATAAACACAAAGATATAATAATAACTACATTTATTATTGCCTCTAGGGCATATCTCCAACATTTTCTATCCCATATGCTTTTGTAGCTAGGAAAGAGACTTTTCTATAATTTTTTGGTCATTATATCTCTCTTTGGCTGCAGTCGGAACATGTTTCAGTTACCTACTAGTTGATCTGTTATTAAGTTTGAGTTTACTGAAATGTACTACTCCCTCCATCTTAAAACAGAGTCAAATTGGAGGAAGTATTTCCTATTGGATTGGGCTGATGACCTAAAAATAGTCTTGGCCTTGGTAGTGACGTTGGTGTACACTGCTTGTTCACTTGTTTTATGCATTATTGCCAGCGATGTTTATGCATTGGGCTTGCGATTTCCTCGATGAAATTTGCTCCATT
Source organism: Avena insularis (assembly GCA_023614405.1). Lineage (NCBI taxonomy): Eukaryota > Viridiplantae > Streptophyta > Magnoliopsida > Poales > Poaceae > Avena > Avena insularis. Next base: position 21,257,607 of record CM042694.1, on the reverse strand, counting down.
TTGTTACCAAGACCTGTTGTGGAGCTATATATGTGGTGTTTACGCCGGTATATGTGGCTTGCTCCAGAATGTATCGTAGGCCCAATTCCTTTCAATATAATCTTTCAGAGTGCTATAATTAGAATCAAACCCATTGCATGGCAACAGCTACCAAGTTGCTCAAGGATTTATGTGATAACCTGTAAATTGCATCAAAATGGACAATGTCCAGTTAAATATTTATGCTTTTGCTGTCAAATATGTTCATACATTTATAAAAGAGGGAGTTCATTTTGGCTATCTTTACATTTGCAGGCCAACAAGGATGCCGCTTCATATAGGTACAAGTCAGCCAAATTGTGGGGCATGATTAGCACACTATACTCGATAGACCGTGCTACCGACGCGGGTGCGAGGACAACTAATGAAAGCGCAGCTGAAATGGCGTAGGAGAATGCTAACACCACTACCAACAATAAAGACGCTAATTCATCAACTCAAGCTGACGAAGATCGTCCGAAGAAGAGGTATTGATCAAATGACTCAATTGCAACCATGCTTGGTGATAAGTTAGATAACTTCACCGCTGCGTTCAAAGCTGATGCTCCTGAGCCTCCACCAAAGCCAGCATCTCCTGAGGAAATCTGGGTTGTTCTTGATGGCATACCAAATCTAGAAAATGATCAACAGTTGACAATATATGATGTTCTTGTAGCCGATGATCGCAAGTTCAAGTTTTTCGTGGCACTGTCTGAACGAATGAAGAAGAAGTGGGTGCTCAAGCAGATAAACACATGATTCAGATCTTCCTTTGTGTTGTAGCTGCCGTTTTATCTTGTTTAACTTATTCAAACTCTAGAACTTGTATTTATTATGTTGATGCATCTATCTTTTATGGACTGAACATGGCCTAGAACTTTGGAACTTGGATGATGTGCGGATAATATGCGTTTTTATTCTAGTCCATGGTAGCTATTTTGAAATTCTATTTTCAATTCTGTAGTCATTTTCAAATTTCGGTGGCAGCCAAATGTGTGAATTTTTTGGAATCATGATATAAATAAAATGAATACCTGAGTGCCAAACGAGCTCTTAGTGTAAACTCACATATTGACAGCTCATTTATATTTCAGAAAAAAAGATCATCACACAGATCCTGAGATGGTCAGATAAGCCAGCAGACGCAAACGTATCCGAATTCCCAAAACCATTGAACATCCCCATGTTTGGCGCGCTCGGCCCCTCTGTCTCTCCCCTGGCCCGTAGCTGTACCGATCCGGCCGGTGCCGTTTCCGCAAATTAAAACCCGCACCCCGACGAGCCCCTGCGTTTGCCTCTGCGCACACCCGGAAGGGCCACGATCGAGTCGATCGATCCCGCCTCTGCTTCCACGAACCGGACCCCGTGCCAGCCAGCCAGCCAGCCCGGTTCGCCAAAACGGCATTTTTACCGTGCCTACCCCGCTTATATATAGGAGCCTTTACCACCGTTACCCGGCTCACTAGTCACTCACTCCCCCACCTCCACAAGATTCGTACCCTACCGTCACCACGGCACTCTGGCTAGAGCGAGTGCGCCACTGCGATCTGCTGACACTTCTCATCTTGCTGCAGCTAGCGTCTGATTCCGTCCGTGGATGCGCCTAGCTAGCTTGCCGCCGGCCATGACCTCCGCCGTCGCGACCAACCACCTCGTCCCTGCCGCCGCGCCCGCTCCCTCCGTGTCCTCCACGTATGGCTGTCGCGCCTCGTTCGGCCGTGACGCGGCCGAGGAGGCGCCCCCGGTCGCGTCGTCTTCGCCCGGGCGCACCGCCGTGGCCACGCCCGCGATCTCCAAGGATTTCATCGACTTTGAGTTCAGTTTCGGCGGCTGCACCACCAGCATGCTCCCGGCCGACGAGCTCTTCGCCGACGGTAAGCTGCTCCCGCTCCAGAAAGATACTGCCGCAGTGGTGGCGGCGCCTGAGCCGGAGGCTGCGCCGCCTGCGCGGTTGTTGGAGACAATGCCGGCGACTCCGGAGCCGATGAAGGCGATCCGCGGCGGGGCCGCGGCTGGTGCCGCCGACCAGTACGTGTTCTCGCCCAAGGCGCCCAGCTGCTCGAGCCGGTGGCGGGAGCTGCTCGGCCTCAAGCGAGCCGCCGCCGCCGCCCAGAGCCCCAAGGCGTCGTCTCCCTCGCCAGCGGCAGCATCGGCGAAGACTCCCGGGAGATCGACGACGAGCTCCTCGGCGGCGAGATCCCTGAAGTTTCTCCTGCAGCGGAGCAACGGCGGGCGAGCGTCGAGCGGCGGCGCGTCGGACCTCGCGTGCGCGCCTCTCCTCCGCGACAGCTCCGACTCGGAGGCGTCCCTGTCGCTCGCCTCCTCCCGCTTCTCGCACTCCTCCTCGTCCAGCTCCTCCGGCGGAGGCCACGACCACGACGACCTGGCCAACGTCAACCCGCGCTTCTCCCTCGACTCCGCCGCCCCGGACCACAACAACCCTCCCCGCCTCCGCCTCGTGCCCCACCGCCACTCCACCTCCAGCCGCCGCAGCGGCCGCGGCCCCTCCCCGCCCCCGCCGCCGCCGCCGCCGCCGCCTCCGGGCTCCGTCACCGCGGACTCCCCGCGCATGAACTCCTCGGGCAAGATCGTGTTCCAGACAACCGGGCTGGAGCGCAGCTGCAGCTCCCCCTGCAGCCTCCACGCCGCGGCCAGGTCACGGTCCATGGCCCGCGCCGTGGACCGGTCCTACTCCTCCGGCGTCCGCGTGGCGCCCGTGGTGCTCAACGTGCCGGTCTGCTCGCGGCCGGTCTTCAGTGGCTTCTTCAAGGACAAGACCAAGGAGTCCGCGGCGAACAAGGAGTCCGCAGCCGCGGCGCTGAGGTCGTCGTCGCGGTCGTCGACGCTGGGCCGGAAGCCCACGCCGCAGCGGTGGAGCGGCGAGCTGCCGAAGCCCTGCGGGTAAAATCCGATCCGACCGACTCCGTTTGACCGTCAGCAGCCAGCCGTTGCGGCATTGTCTCGTCCGCGAAAGGGACCGGAGCAGCTGGAGACCGAAGAGACGGCGGCGAACTCCGTTCGTTGTTGTGCATGGAAAGGGACTAGCTAGGCTAGCAAGCTAGGGACGCACGCAATGATGGTTTAACTGATTCGGTTTGTTCTTTGGGATGCCGTTGTTGGGAGGGTCTAATCACTTGACACTTGTTGTTTTTTTCTCTATTGACTGTAAATTTGGAGTTTTGTTCATCTCGTTCCTCAAAGTTGTAGCTAGCTAGCGCATCTGATCTGATTTGGTTGTTAGCAATTAATTTGCAAAAGTGATTGATGATAAGATTTTTTCCCCAATGCTATTGCTGATAAAAGGTCTCAGTCTTGTCTTGTTCGAAGGGCCCTCTTGCTCAAATCAGCCGCTACTGAACCGAATCACTGGAGAGGTTCATACAGTAAGATTTTATTTTCCGGGCTATGTAGGTGAAAAAGCTCATACTCGTGACTCCTTTGCAGCTGCCACATTGTAATATTTGAATGTGAAGCTGCCACATTGTCCAAATCTGTGAGTGGCATCTTGCTTGGTGAAATTGAACAGCTTACTAGCTGGCGCGGTACTGTTACATTAGGGGTAGCGGCAGCATTTCTAGGACAGAGCAGAGCAAGGGGAGGTCGCAGGCCCCTGATTTTGCGTGCTTATCTGCATCGAAGTCAGCAGCCGTGGCAGTCTGCTAGCCAGTAGCCAGTAGCCAGTAGGTGCCCGGCCGGTTCAGAGCTCAGTTCGACACAATGGGTGAACCGGCCGGTCCAGCACTTCCCGGGCGGCTTGATCTGTTGTGGATCTATATATCCGGGCACTGTGCCGCATGTGCTGGCCTCTGAATATTCGCGCGGGGGAAAAGAAAAAGAAAAAAAAAATACTTTGGCAGCAGCCCAGCACAGCACCAGACCCAGACCCAGACCCAGAGGTAAAATAAACTCACCAAAAGGCGCTGCATGCCCGTTACTACAGTAGTACCGTGGCGCGGCATGATCACCTCGCCTGGCCTGGCCAACGTGGTCGCCGATGCCAGCCGCTCCCATGTGTTGGGCGCTGACGCCGATCGATCGAGCCCGCCCCAGCCCCCGCGCCCATGCATGTGGACGCCGCTGACGCCCCCGAGCCCCTTTCCGCCTGCCTGCTGCTCTCGCGGCTTTTTTAGTTCTTCGCGCAGCAGCAGCGCCACCGCCTTTTCCCCGGCCGGCCGTGTCCTTTTCCGGACCGCCTTTCGCGCTTTATTTGCACCCTATCCGCCGATGGTGGTGCCGTGAACCCGGAAGCGACCGTGCATACAAAATACAATACAGGGCTCCATCAGCAGTCACCAGCCTCCAGGCACGGTGGTACCTCGCTTGCACACGGCGAGACGATCGCTGCAGCTGCCTGCAGGCAGGTCGATGCAGCATGCATGGCATGGGCGCGGCCGTTTTCGTCTCTGCTCGCTGCAGCTGCAGGTGCATGCAGAGATCGAGGCAGCGTAGGCCAGCCAGGGGTCGTCAATGAGCGCCGGGTGCAGGCAGCGAGAGCAGAGCTAGCACACCGTTCCATTGGCGCGTAAGCTAATGCTGAAGGAACCATGCCGCCCATTGATGGCCGGCCTGGCTCACTGGATCAGTTCTCGCTTACTACAGCCTCGCTGCAGCCTACAGCCATGCGTGTAGAGAGGGTGAACGCGCATTGCACTGGCTGGTTATACTGCTATTGTATGGTTGTAGTATGCTAGTTGCTACCACCATAACCATACCATGTGGAAGAAGGAGGGGCTGTACCGGGGCTAGGCTACGTACGGCGTAGGCGCTACGCTGCTCTGCTGAAACAGTTGGTTGGAACATGCATCCCTAGACCGACCTCGCTCGCAGTCAATGGCGTGGCGTGGTACGGTAGATGGATACCGAGGAAAGACTACAGTATTGTTGGCCACATCACATTGTCCCGGGTCAAGCAGTAGCCATGAGCAATTAGAGCTACTAGGAGTACTACTATAATTGTTACGCCATGTGCGTTTGCTACTAGCTCCGACCGGCAAGAATTGAACCCGTTTAATCCACCATCGTCGTGGTGGCCAAGAGTTGAAACCCTGTCGCGACACGGGCCTTTGTTGGTTGGAAAGGAGAGGAGAAAAGGAGAAGGAAAATTTACAGTCGTACTCGATCGTTGTCTGAACAGCCCTGAAATGCACATCTTGGCATGTAGTGATGGCTGCCAGCGACGAACAGAGAGAGAGAGGGGGAAACCATCATGGCCTGGACAGTCCGGCGAAGGCTGATGGATGAAACTCCGGGAAAAAAAGCAGAGAGAGAGAGAGAGGTCGTCAGAGCCCGTGCTGCTGGCAGCACAGCAGCTGATGAGTGCCTCGTCTTTTTTCGGGTGCGCGGCAGTCCGGTCCGTGAGGCCGAGCCGCGCGCACCTGCAGTACCCCGGCACCAGGGTACCTCGCCTCAGAACTCAGATGCAGCTCCGGCCACGACGCGACGCGGCCCATCTGAAGGGGAGGGGAGGGGAGGGGAGGGGAGGGGGGGCCGTGACTTCCTGCCCCGGCACGGGGAGGCAGAGCCCTCCTGACCACGCGCCAGTAGACACAGCCTCCCACTAGCGGGATTAATTATGTCGTGGCAGATCAGAGCGGCGACTAGTTGGAGGTTTTGTTTACGGAAACGTTTGGACGCTAGCGAGGAACGGAACGGCCGGGGAGGAAGGACAGCCTGTACTTCTCTCAGTACTACTACCTGCTGACTGACCCATGTTGCCCCTCCTGCTATGTTAACTTAGTTTTACTCCTCCTCTTTGTTTTTCTTCAGCGCGATGATTGCGAGAGATCTGGGAGGTTATTCGGTTTGGATTTGTTTAGTTCGGTCCTGAGTCCGAGCTCGAATGGAACAGTGCGGTGCTGCTGATTACCGATGGTGTGTGACTGTAGTGGAGTGATCAGGTTTCCGTTGTGATGTGGCCTGCGCCAGCCGGTCGGTCGGGTCGGCAACCCTGTGTGTGATCTCTGCGTAACCATGTGCGTTGCAGGTAGCCAGCCAGCTAGGAGTAACAATTCTCTTCTGGTAACCAAGACAGTTCCGAGACATTATACTGGATTTCTAGCAACAAGTAGTCCCTCCGTTCAGTAATACTCCCTCTGTTTCAAATTACTCCGCCGGCACGCTTATGTAGGTGGGCTATTACTCTCTCATTTTTCATTCAAAAAAATATTGAGATTTTTGAAATAGATAGTATGAAATGTGTACTACGTATACCAAAAATCCAGAATTTTTTTTGGATGAAAAATAAGAGAGTACTAGTGTAAGCGTGCGCGCGAAGTAATTTGAAACAGAGGGAGTAGTTCAGAAATAACTGACTTGCCTTTAGCTCTTTATCTAGATTCAAAATATATCTACACACTAAAACATGTCGAGATACATGTATCTAGACAAATCCAAGTCATTTATTTCTAGACGGAGGGGGTACAATGTACTATGACAAGGCCAAGGTGATGGCGTAGAGACAACAAACCGCTCGCCTTTTTGCAACAAAGACGGCTGTTTTAGACGTAAATAACAGACTGTACGAACATGTGTTCTCTCTGAAAAGCCATGCCTCTATCTGTATCCCCAGTATCTGTGACAAACTACAGCACAACGATATACACATCCAGAATTGCGTATTCGGTCACCTCTACCTGCCACCGTGCTGCGAGAACCGAACATACTCCGTCCGCAGCATGTTGAGCAGCTCATCGTCGAGCCGCTCCAGCTGGCCGGAGTCGCGCAGCCTGGGGTAGAGGTGCGCGACGCTCCTGACGCCGGCCTCGACCATCTCCCACTGGCCCAGGCCGGCCGCGAAGGCGACGAACTCCACGGCCGCGTCCGCCGTGCTGGAGTCCAGGCAGGAGGCGACCGCCTCGAGGCTCTCCTCCTTCACCCCCTCCATGAACCAGAACTCGGACAGGGACGACAGCTCCGCGTAGGAGGTTAGGTGGGAGAGCTCCTCTTCGCTGCCCAGGTTCTTCCACTGGCAGTCTGGGGTGATGCTGGGCAGCTCGCCCGAGTAGAACCAGTGGACCAGCTTGTCCAGCGCTCGCTGCCCGACTGGAACTCTGATCACGTCCGAGAAGCTGCACGCGGTCCTTGTCAACCACATGAAAATTGTTGGCTTAAAACTATTGTGCTTTGATTTGAGCTACTGGAAAAGGCTCACCTCTCATGCATCCCAGAATGGAATAATGCCCGGAGGTAATCGCAGCTCATGCTCAACACGATCTTATGGCTGTGAACATGGGGAGTTGAAAGCTCGCACGACCCATGGTTACACTTCAGTTCCTCATTTGACTGAGCCTCCAAAATTATGTCCCTGAACAATCAACGTAAAAATGCACTTCAGAGTACGGCAACGAAATCTAGACAGGGAGCAAAATAACACAAGGTAGCTATGGTCTGCGCTCCGAGGCTCTAGTCAGTGATATTGACAACTCTCTAATAACAGCCACCAAAACTTAAAAAGTTCAGCTAATCTTTGGGGGAACTAGAAAGAACATGGTTTGCTCAAAAGCTGTGAACAATGCACTGTGTAGTTTAAGGCCAAACTTACGAGAATGAACGCTCAGCTGGTCCAAGTGCTACAGTGAGATCATATCTGGGATATACGGAGTTCCATCTGGGTTGCTCTTTCTGAAGCATATCTTGCAACGGTTTCAAGTGACAATACTTCGCAAGCGTTCTTACTGGTTTAACATTGTCATCATCTACCATCACAAAACCAGTATATGTGTACTCCAAAATCTTCTTCAAGGCGCGACTATCTACACGATCAGACATTTGTACTCGATACGCTGATTTGCCCCGTCCATCTGTAACTTTCCCGTCGCTGCCAAGTAGAGATTTTACAGATGGTAACAGCTTAGGACACCTTACTGATATGATGGCTGTATGAGCATGTAGCGATTGACCATCTGAGAGCACAATTTCCAGAGCAGCTAGCTCGTTATCATCTAATGCACTTCTCATCTTTCTGCCCAACTTGCTTGGAGAACCATAGAGGCCAAATAAACTCAAGATGTGTGCAATATAGAGCTTCTGCCCCGAACTCAAGCTTTGACATAGAGCACATTGAAGAACTCTAAGAAATCCTTCTGTATACTGATCTTTGCAATTATGGCACAGAATCCCAACATCCAACTTCCTTTTACAGTGAACACAAACTAAAGTGGTGCTCTTCAGAAGATTAAATAGCACAACGAGACCATAGAATAAAACAATATTTTCACCCTCCCACTCTTCACTGAGACAGCAACAACATGAACTTCCATCAAAACAAAAATGCAGATGGGAAGTGACTTTTGACCTCGTAACATGTATATGATTGTGCAGACATTCCTTGATAATGGTGGACAATACATCTACAGGATTTCTCCTGCTAAGGAGATTATGGTAAGGTTGTGACAAAACCAAACATGCTAGGTTCATGAGGTTGGTCATAATTTTGAAACTGTCAAATGATGTGGTAACACTTCTCATAGTATTTGATTCTAATGAGGACAATAGAATGCTCAAATAGCCATCACCTAAACATGGAACAACTTCTGAAAGTTTAAAACTTGCCTCAGACAGAATATATCCATTGGGAGAGAGAAGCATCATCAGAACAGCCCTTAGAGCCGGCTCCTGCACATCTTTGGACAATTTCATGGGGCTGCTCTTGTGCATAACATCTGTTGCCAGCAAGCTGTACAATAAGAGCAGGATTAACGTGTGAATCGGTGCACAATATTCACCTGTAAATTCATAATGGTACTGAAAGATAAGCAAATTAACAATCGAGTGGGATAGTACCTAGTACCTACCAAGCACAAGATATCAGTGCGTGCATATGACCTTGCCCTTTCCTTACAGTGAGGTGCTTGTCATTGCAATGCACCACTAGATATCCAAGTATATCCCAGACGTACGGATGTATATCCATGAAGTTTTTGGAAACCATATTAAAGAGCTCGTCATGGCTCAAAATTTGGTGGATTTGAGTTGAAGAGATGCAGCAGCCCGTGAGAATGCTATATAATACTTTATCAATAGCATTAGACCAAAAGTATTGATGATGATTCCCAGCATAACGGAGGACCATCAGTGCAGTACGACACCCCTCTGTTACTGACATTCTTTCATCACTTCTAGACATTGCATCGATTATGCCTTCAACAATAGGCTGGCAATGTGAAGTCATTAACAGATTACAGCCCTTCGATGATCTCTGCAGATGATAAAGCAATGTTGATGTTTGTTAAAATAGACAATAGAAGCACAACCATATGTTATAATAGTTGATCATCAAACTGAAGTGGATGCAACTCTCACCAAAAGAACCTGGCAGAGTTTCAATGCTTCGATCCTAGTACTGCCTGGATGGGACCTGCCCACAAGCTCACAGATCTTAGCCATTAACTCTTCATTCTTGAGAAGGATCATTGCTCCATGGCCACATAAAGCTGAGTTACAGTACAAATAATCAGGAACACAAAAGGAAGCAAAGCAGAAGGACAAACATATTTGGCAACATTAGTACTTAAGCCAACGAGGAGAATTACCAAACAGATGTACCTAAAGCAGCATACAGCCTAAGAACTTTAGCAGCAACTGTTGTTTCAGTGGCAAGACAATAATGTGCTAACTTCCCCATCAAGTTGCAGTTACTCCATACATGGTATCTTGAAGAAGGCCAAATCCACAGTATGGTTCTTAGCAGTGATATCAGTTCAGCCAGATGATTTAGTGGATGGACATCAAAAGTGTAATTCTGCAGAGCAGAAACAATATTTGCAACTGCATTGGCTCTGTCCAAAGCTTGCCAAATTTCTGCATGTGTTGAAGATCTCGCTGTCACTAGGCTGTTCAATATACAATTCATTGCCCTTGCACACGAGATATCTGTAAGTAACTGGTCTGCCGATAACTGGCAGGAAAGGGGCCTAACAATCTCCATAATTGGGTACTGGCGAATTGAATTGCCTGTGCTGGAAACCAACTTTAAGATCACATCTGCCACTTGGACCAGAATCGAAACATTCTTTGTTTGAAGAGCACCCTCCAAGAGTACAAGAATATCTGAAATTGACTCCTGGTTTATAAAAATGATAAAGTGGTTACAACCAAGACCCCACGATTTCCATAACTTCCCCTGCTATGGACAGTTCATTTTAGATACCCAAACTTGACTACTGGTTTACCTTTATAGGAGGAAGTCGCAACATATCATTCGACAAACAACTGAGAAAAGGAGGCACTGCTTTGAGCGCGTGAGACTGAATTCCAGCATCAGTAGACTGCCATTTCTTTGCACCATGGCCATCAGACCTAACATGATAAATACAAAAGCTAAGAACATGCATTTTTTTTTAAAGAATGTGCTCTTCTTTTCAAGGAAAAGGGCACGGCAGGCAGCTGTTGCAGCGACAACTTGCTGGTATTTTGCTCCTAATAGTACTACATTTGCCAATTGGTGGCTCTTTCATCTCATTGTGATTTGTGTTGTGCCCCTTAGTAGCCTACATATGCTGCGATTGGATCTAGTAGACCTTGGGCTGCTGCTATTTGTGCTAGGCAATCTATTTATGCTTCTACGTTCGTTACACTGTCGATATATGTAAGCCGGGCAACCCCAGCAAAACTCAAGTTCTAGTATCTTTCAAACTAACACGAGGAATATCTTCTCCTATAGAACAAACATGTTTGCGAAACTACAGGCGTTCAGACCTTTCTTAGTCCTCGAATTTTGCTTTTCGGACTAGTACATACAATTGGCAAATTGCTATCAAGCTAAAACTATCTAGCTCAATCCCACCTTACGCCACTGCAGCAGCTAACTAAATCACTGGCGGGGGCTTACTTGCTAAGCTACCAAGAAGAATCTACTCTGCCCCTGTTTCGGGCGAAGAAGGGAAAACGGGGCTATGGATTAGGAATTGGGGGCAGGGGAGCGGAGGAGGTAAATTACCTCGTGAGGCCGAGGGAGAGGGCGTCGTGGAGGCGTGCACGGAGAGAGAGGACGCGGTCGGTGAGAAGATCCTCTCCAGCGCCTCCTCCGCCGCCGCCGCCCTTCTTCCTGCTGCTCTTCTCCTTCCCGGCCGCCTTGGTGGCCGCAGGGCGCATCGTGTCAGGAGAGGACGCCGGCCGAACACGAAGCAGAAGAAGAGAAAGGCAAGTGTTCGACTGTAACTTGTGAGTGGGCTGGACCCGTCGAAACGGAGGTGATTGGTTGGGCTGGGCCAATGCCTATATAGGCCGACTTTTTTTTGCTCTTACGAAGCTACCCTCTTCAAGCTGTGGCGTGGAGAATCTCATAGAGGCCGGTTTCTTCTTTTCTCGGATTGTTAAGGAGGTTTATTCTTTGTTTTCGAGACGAACGTGATTTTTTGACCCGTTCGGCGACTCCCATATGCAAGCAATGTCAGGACGGCTCAGAGAGGAGCGGCAGCGGCAGCACACCGTCAACATGGTTCGGAGGTTGAAGATGAATGGTTTCTCAAGGATTTCGATGTAATTTTCGTTTTTGTTGAGGTGTTTTGTACAGTTCGATGGTTCTTCTAATGGCAGAGCCCTATTCGCAAAAAAAAGACATGATACCATAAGCTGTATAATTATGTATTGCTCTTGTTCAGAAAATAGAGTTGTTTGAAATTCTTTGATGCAATGTTGCGCTCGTTCTCTAATAGGAAAATTCAGAGAGTATGATAAGTTTAGAAAGTACTATGCAACATGAATACTTCAAAATCTTGAAAGATTCCGTGCTCCTTAGAAAATTCCTCTAAAAAATCCACTCTGAATCCAATACTTCTTGGGCAAACTGGTTTCGCCGCATGTATGGCTGGTCTTTGGAGCGCGATCTGGGGGACCCTCACCACCTCGATACCCCCATCTGAAAAAATATTGTTGCTGGTCTCCACACTTTTCGCTCTATCTCCAAAGTCACCATCGGATGCGGCTCATCTTCTGCCTTTTGGTTTGATGTTTGGTTAGAACACATTCCTCTCCATGAGCGTTTCCATGTCCTCTTCTAGCACTCCACTAGGCCCAATGTCTATGTCTCCTTTATCCTTTACCTAGGTTTGCCAACTCATTAGAACAAACTGGCCTTTTATCTACAATACCGGGATGACGGGTGGTGACCAAATATGTGCTGAATAGGAGTCTACTAGATGGACCCAACGCGTTTTACCGCGCCATCATCTGGTGTTAGCGTTTAAATTTTTTATCCGGGTTGCTTTTATAGTATTTTTTTTTCCGCCGTGGCCCGGGCTTGACCATAATATGCATATTAACTTACACGCATCGTCCATGCATGTGTCGCTACATACCACACACCAACTATTACAATAGAGACCCTGACCCACAAACCAAAGCACCAACTGGAGCCAACCACCATAACACAGTGAAAGAAAAATCCAGACCATAGAAAATAGGAAACGAACCGGTGCGAGGAACAGACAACTCCGGAGAACGCAAGCGGTCATGCCTAGAGCAGGAGAAAAACGTCCCAAACGGTCAAAGTATCAGTGTACCGATCCAGCGGCATGTGTCTCGCATCTACGTAGGGCACATATGACCACAGGCGACCCGCCATAGTGCGACCAACGTAGAAGCCACTCAGATAGGCTCACCGACAATAAAAACAATAATATGCTGCCAGGTAAGCTGAACCTAAGGCCGACAGGCGAAGCAACTCTCATTTTCACGAGCACAACACACAAGGAGGTGTGCCCCTTTTAGCAGTACATATCCTGAGCAACACAGAGCCTCAATTCCACCAGCGGCTTACCAGGTGGGCCGCATCCAGTGGGACACGACCCGAGCAACCATAAAGTCCCAATTCCATCAGCAGCGAACCGGTAACACACCGACATATGGGCCCCATCCGGCAGAAAACGTGTATTGTACAAAAATACAATATGTTTCCATTTAGGATTCTAATTCAAACAAAGAACTAATTGGCCGGTATTTAGCAAGTAAAATATCACTACGGCAGAATTTGTAAAAAAAAACTGACCAATACAAATTCTAATCCTAATGCAAATATAGTTAATATAGCCATCTTTAACAATTAAAATATTTCTATGGTAGAATTTTTAATCGGAAAAATGATCAGTGTCCAATTATGCACTTGTTGTGAGGCTACAAAAATTGAATGTGGGCACACCAATTAAGACTAAAAAACATATATTGTAAAGTCAACTATCAATCGGGCAGAAGTCTAATTGTGCAGATCTAAAAGTGAGAGAAACAGTTCAATTTAAAATTTAATTCTCAAAACAGTCATGACTTGTACACGCCCTAACATACTAGCCGGTAGGCCCCATGAAAACGACCTTCCAATCATCCATAGGCGCTCAAAGCTAGAGAGCTTAGAGCTCTTACTTATTGATGACTAGAATGAAATGGCAAGCCGTATAGGGCTATGGGCTCAAATGTTGATATACTATTTTGTTGCTGTGTCATGTTTGTCGGTCTAAATACAAGCAATTACCATTAAGTGTTTAGACGAAACTCGAGAATGGATGGAAATTTCCTTTTTCTTTTTTCCTGGCAAGATATTGTCCATGATATGATTCATCTTGGTTACTACTAGTAATAAGCGCATGTACAAAAAAGTCCGCTTTTATGAAAAAGCCCTAAAAGTTTAAGATTTCATTAATTAGGGATACATTGTCAAGGTCACTCGCAAGATTACACTAGTGCACAACCCCCCCTCTAACACCGGTTTGGAGGGCCCTCTAACAGCGGTTGTAGAACCGCTGTTGAGGGTTCGGTGTTAGAGGGCCCCCCTTTAACACCGGTGGGTGGCGCACGTGGGGCTGCCGCAGGGCTCAGCCCCCCCCTTTAACATCGGTTCGTAGCCGCGGCAGGAAAACGACCTAAATCTACGCATGGCGAGTTACGCCTACGGCGTTGCGTATTGCACGCGGGGGAGGGGGAATCGATCGGGAGCGGTATACACATACATCGTCATCGATACATACGAGTACATGAATAATTAAGCAACTATTATTATACACAACATCGTCATTGTGTGGTATTCTCCGTAAACGTTGAAGCATCAAGTACAAGACAAACACGTTCAAGCATATATACAACGTTCATTTTGGTGGATATCTAAAGAGTTCTCCGCCAGGCGTGACGACCTCATCAAGTATGAACCCCGCCAATTCCTTTTGAATGGCTCGTATATGGTCAAATGGTAGGAGTTGGTCCCGCATCCGTTCGATCTGAATATATATGAAGAATGGGGTCAATATATATAAGAATAAAACTCAACACAATTGATGATAATAAAATAATGTTGTGTACTTTGTTTACTTACTCTAAGTTGTTCTAGTGCGGCTTGGCCCGTCGCACATATCGTGTTGCGAATGAACTCGCAAACATAGTACCCCCATAAGTTATTGCTGTGTCCCTGATGAGCGCACTTTACGAGAATAGAGAGTTCAATCAAAATAATAATCAATAAAGCATGATATAATGGAATTGGAAGCAGAATCAAAGAGATACGCAGACCTAGCTAGCTAGTATTACTTACATTTTGGTCTACAAATTTTAGTTCTTCTGACCATTCACCCACGGCCCTGCCCCTGAACCTTTTCCAAACCCTGTCCGGCAAAGAAAATGGATAAATTGAGTAATTAATTACTTGTTGTCATGAAAGTTGCCGATCTAGTGCGATAATATGATTGAAATTACCTCTGGAGCATCTCTCTAAAGTCTGCCCATAGCTCTTTTTCTTTTCGTAACGAGTCCACGACAAGGACTTTTCCTGAGTCAGGTTGAATGACTAGCAGAATAAAGTGGAACCTACGCACGCATAATTCATCATCAGTTACACTTAACATCGAGTAAGCCGAAACAGAATATGTACAAGAGAGGGTAACAGTACTCACGAAAAGTTGTAAGGCAATAGTATTTCCCTTTTGGTTTGTTGTCTCAGTAAAGACCTTAGCAATAAATCTTCTATTTGCCCGGGTTTGGTTCTTACCACTTCTTCATGAACTCTATTTGGGTCAACGAACCCAATGTCAAAAGGTCCTCCTTTCATGCATTCCATAACCTTTTTCCTGCATAATAGTATATACATATATGGTGAGCATATATATATACATGCAATTATTGAAGTGAATGAGATGAGATAGAAAATACAGAAATAGTACTTACACACAATAAAGGCTGATGGCAGCTTTGTCGAGTTCCTTCGATTGAATAGAAAATGCAAGTCTTGAATGTTGAAGTCGATCTCGTCGTCTCCACACAAGAAAATCTGATCTCTTATATGCGCCGTGATCCATTCTTCCTTTCTCGTCTTGCAGAAATCAAGGTACCACTTGTGCAATCTTCGCATCTTTCTTGGTAGATTCTTGAGCTCCTCTTTCTTGACGAGATTCTTCCCATACTTCCATGGCTGTATGGGGTTGGCATCGCATTTGGGCAAGTTGTCTCCCATGATGTTCAAGTATGCAATGTAAGTCATCCCCATCTCATTGGCCTTTCTTTGTAGCTCGCCTCATAATCATTTTACGGAGGGCGTCCGTGTCGAACACTTGCGGGCGCATGATTGGTTTTCCTGCTCTGCGAGCATGGGAACTGTTTACAGGGTGCCGCTACTTTCAGTCTCCCTCTGGCGCCTTGCATCCGCCTTCAAAATCGGCTTCGTGATCCGCACAAGTGGGGTTTCAGGTTTCAAAAGATTTTTGTAAAACTTCTCCACCACCGGATCTATTTTCTCCTTTGGCTCGGCCCGTCTAGGTGCAAAGAATTTCTTGACCTCTTCTTCCGAGATCCTATTGGTCTCCTCGTGCCCTGATTCCACGGTAAAACCGGCAATGGCTTGACGGAAGGCTGCGGGCGTAGTTTTTGAACTCTTTGTGGCGTGCTAGTGATGCTCTTCGTGGCGGTGCTCTTCCGCTTCTGCCGAGGAGATGGCTGAAATGCCGAGATGGCTGGGCAGGAGATGGTGGCGTCGGAGATGGCTGCAGCCTTGAGGAGATGGCTGTCAGCTGGGAGATGGTCAGCGGCCAAACGCAGATGGGCAATGGGGATGCTGTGGCCTCAATTTGGAAGCATGATGTGTTCCTTCTTCCAAAAATGGTTGTTTTCACTGCAAATTTGAGTTGAGTTTCCCCTTCACCAGTGCATGGTCAAGCTGTGCTTCCTCATATTCCTTCACAACCTCATCCACCCGACAATAGCATAGCCATCTGGAATCGGTCGGCGGTGGTAAGTTCCACCAGCCACGGAGGTAAGGCATAGCCGACCACCTTAATGGATAAGCCCATTAATCTCACATGCAGCTCAGCGTGTTTGCTCTCCGTGATCTCATCCACGGGTATCGAGGACCCGCCATTTCAAGCGTGGCTGCGTTCTCCGTGGAAGCCACGTTGCTTTTCGGTGATGCAGGCGGCGGCTTCCAATGCAGGCTCTTCGTGCGGCTGAGATGGGCGGTAGCTTGATGGCTATGTTGTGCATTCACTTGCGCCTTCAGCGCCACAAGTGCATGTTCTATCTATGTCATCCGCTCTGTCGCTTTTTCTTTTACGCGCCATCTGAAATCGCTCCACTCGGCAAACCCATCCTTCCACGCCATACCCCGTGCCTCGTGCATGTCCAGGTGTTCTTTTTACCGATGGCGGCGTGTGAGCTGGTCATTCTCTCTGTCGGGATGGAAGGTCCCGCGGCTGTTTCCTCATATGTCGTGATGAGTTCGGATGTGTTTGGGAAGGAGGGTTGGGAAGATACACAATCCTGTTTGGGTCCAACCTTGCCCGATTCCGTAGAACCAAGTCTTTGCACGTAGGTCCCACCCATGTGTGCAGGGTGTGATCCCTCATCATGAGGCCTTCTCAGCTTCCTCCCACTTAGGCCTCTGAGATATGTAGCCACCTGACCCTGTCCTCTGGTGATATTCCTTCTTATGGGCATTTAGCGTATTGGTTTCTGACCTCTTTGTAGCTATAGCACCTTCCTTGTATGCCACAAATTCGCGCCAGTGAGGCCTTAACTTCGCATAATATGTGTCTTCAAAATCTGGAGTCTCGCGAGCTTTGACAAATTTGTTCAATTTTGTCTTCCAGTTGCGGAAAGCGTCAACCATCTTCTTTAGAGTCCACTCTTTGACCTTTTCCTTTATAACCGGTTTGTTTTCATCCTCCTCTGGCGGAAGGGTGAAATTTACCAACGGCGAATTCCAAAGCATTTCTTTAGATCTTTCATCGACAAAGGTACCGTCGCCCTTCTTTGGCTTATTCCAATATTCAATTATGATTGGGATTTGGTCCCTAACAAGAACTCCAGCCTGACGTACAAATTTGTCTGCGGCCTTCTTGGGCTCCATCGGCCTGCCATCAACACGACCGCTTGATCGTGAACTTTGCGATCTTTCAACGCGATAGCTCGCGCCTCGCTTGCTCTTTTCAGAAGAAGATGGTTGCTGGCTGGTCGATCCAGAGGGCTAAAAGAAGAAAGAAGCGTTAATTAATACATGTAGAAGAAGATTGTTGGTGGAAGTCAGCAGAGGCTTAATCAATGCATATACCTCGCCGGACTTTGTAATCACTAAATTGCGTTCACCGGAGTCTTCATCTTCTCCATGACTACTTGAGTTGTCATCATGTCCCTCCAAGTTCAGATATTGTGAGGTGTCCTCATCGATAATGTTCTCCATTATTTCTTCTTCTTCAAGGTTTCTACTAAGTGGATCCATAGTTTCTAAAACAATAATATTATCTAGAGTAAGAGAGTAAACATTCAAGTGGACTTGGATTCATACACAAATATACATATTATTCATACAAAAATACACAAATAAATACACAAATGAAGGGGAAGGCCCGCGAGCACTACCACCCTAACCCTAAGTACGGTGGCCCGCGAGCACTACCACCCTAACCCTAAGTCCGGGGGCCCGCGAGCACCACCATCCTAACCCTAAGTCCGGGGGCCCGCGAGCACCACCACCCTAACCCTAAGTGCTAGGTCACGAGCACTACCACCCTAACCCTAAGTCCGGGGGCCCGCGAGCACCACCACCCTAACCCTAAGTGCGGGGGCCCGCGAGAACTACCATCCTAACCCTATGTCCGAGGTCCCGCGAGCACTACCCTTTTGGCCAAGTCTGGAATCTGTTTCAACATCACCTTTTTGGATGTCTCCATTTCTCAACCCTTGTGCATTTTAGGTAATGCACCTGAACCATCTTGTTAACCATCCCAAGGACTACCAAGTACCACTCTTTCCCTTGGTTATATCATCCTCCTACCCATTTGTTCTTGATGGTTTTGCAGGCAAGATAATAACTTTTCCTGCAAATCTAGTCAACATGCCTACTTTGATAGAAGCTCACACCATCATCCAACCTTCTATGGACCAACTCTTTGCATGGTTGTGTTCTACTCATATATGTCTATCATTACCTACTTCACTTGTTCCAATTGGATCCTTGAGCTGTTTACACCCACAAGGTTTTGAAGGCTAGTTGATAATCTGCTTTGGCAGGCTTATTTTATTCAAAGTTTGAATGCTTTTCTTGGTGAGCTCAAGCAAGATCAAGCTCAAACCTTTGTACCATGTTGATGTACATCACTTGGTCTATCCATACATCTACCCCATGCCCCGAGGGGAGATCTGAACTCTAAGATACAACCATGTTTTGATGGTATGAAATTAACATCACCCTAGATCCTTAATCTAGAGTATTTCACCAAAATCAACATGGATTCTCCAATCCCAAGGTTGCAATTGCTTGCTACACCTTGTCTACATCATCTAACTTGATCACCAAGATTATTCAAATATCATCCATAATTATTAGGGCCCAAAAACTATTTAACTCCCTTAATAGGCAAAACCTCCAAAACCTATACACTACTATTACACACAAAATAATATTACACTACCTACTAAATAATATTACAACTATACACTACTATTACACTACTAAATAATATTAGACACAAAATAATATTACACTACCAAATAAAATTACAACTATATACTACAAAATAAAAAAATGAAAAAAGAGAACTTGGGCCAGGCGCCCGGCAGCTACTCCACATGGCGTGCTGTTGTGCTTGGCACCTGTCGCCCGGCCCGCCGCTTATGCAGCCCCCACAGCTGGTAGCCCGCCACGTGGGAGAAGAGGCGGCGAGAAGAAGCAGCTCGTGAGCCTGTGAGCCGGTGGGCTGCAGCTGGAGTGTGTGGTGAGACATGCGGAGAGAATCAGGCAGGCGCTCCGCTGGATGGCGACCAGGCGGCAACGACGAGGCTGGAGCGCTTCGATCTGGTGGGGAAGAAGGAAGTGGGCGCATTATAATTCCCTTTAACACCGTCCGTGGCTGGAACCGGTGTTAAAGGAGGGGAATCGTTGCGCCCTTTTAACACCGGTTCCAGCCACGAACCGGTGTTAAAGAAATCTTGTATAAACGAATAAATCTTTAACACCGGTTCCATACGAACCGGTGTTAAAGAAGGTGTATGAAACAAAATAATCGCCCTTCTTTAACACCGGTTCGTGGCTGAAACCGTGTTAAAGGGGGGCATTATTTCATGCATTAAAGGGTGGGGGCATTTATAATTCAAAAAATAGGATATGAATTTAGAAAATTCATATCTTATTCATTTCAACTCAGAAAAATATGAATAATATATCATAATTTTCAGAAAAATAATATCTATCCATTCATGTAAAAATATTTTATATTTACTTTAGATGAAAATTTTCAAAATGATTAAAACACTTACATATAAATTTTGATTATTCAATTCAAACAAAAATAAATTGTCAAATCCTAAAACTTTGAACATAAGAAATATTAAGCATCTAAAAAGGAATCTAACCCTATTTTATTAGAGCAAATCATATTTTATTTTGTATTAACATTTTTGAATTGATTGGATATTTAAATGCCGCATCTTTTGTATACACTTGAATCTGACAAAGCCTCGCTCAACTTGCATTGGATTTTTGATAAAATAGCATATTGTGAACCTAAAAATGATTTTTGTAAAAAATCATGAGCATCGTATCATGTACCTATAGTTCATATCTGACCCACTTCCTACCGATTCAGCAGGAATTTGTCTTTTTCACCAGAGGTGGACGGAAAGGTTTCAGATCCCCCTGTTGGTACATTATCCATATAAGGTGGTCTAGTATTTTTGTAAAATGTGGTGGTGGTTTTTTGAATTAGCCATTTGGTGGTTGCTTCACAAAACCGTCCGTTTTTTATGCTCGAAAAATGGAAAATGCCTTTTTGGTGCGATAAAAAGGAAAACTTCCTCTTGCAACATTGTTTGCCATGCCATGATGCACATGTATGCACAATATGGCCATATTATCATAAACTATGCCTTGATTCTAGCCATAACATTGGTCATTTGACCCGAAAGCCAAGAAACCTCGAATGAGATAGGTCATTTTGTGAAGGAGATAGAACTGGAATAAAATACAGAATGCAACTAATAGTAAGTTACATAAAGCACGACTGAAAATTAAGATACATAAAAGAACTGAAAATTAAGATACATGGCCAGATTAAGTAACAATCGGCAACTTGTTTCGAATGTTGGAGTGATTCACCATGCTCCCGCCACACGTGTAATAATCGCCACTATAGTCGTTGCCGCCGCCGTCATCATGCCGTCGTCGGGGTCGCCAGAATTGAACCTTGAAGGCTGAGTACGCGGGCTGGACTTGAGGGTAGCGCAGACGGGGTTAGAGTCGTGGCGGTCATAGGCCATGACGCCTGGAGAGTCCGACCGCCACCATAGCCGACGGGCCTCGTTGAAGTTCGGAGGAGGTGGGACGTCCACCTCGTGCTGGCGGCGCCTCTCACGCCGATCCACGAAGAAGGCTTCCCAAGTAGGGAAATAGTCAATGCCATCTCGATTCCTCCGCTGCTCCAAGTGAGCTCAAGTAGTAGTGGTTCGTGATGGCCATCCGGCGCGCCACACCTAGAGGGACAGGAGGAACGGCATGCCTCGGCCAAGATTCATCCGGTGACGGGACACGATGGCCAGGCGAGGGGTAGTTCGGCAAGCGCCTCCGCCTCCCCGGGGGTTAGTGCTACGGTGGAAGCCATGGGAAAGAGTGATGAGGTTGCAGATATGAGTCTAGAGATGTGCAATGACAATGGAGGCCAACCCTACATATATATATAGTGAAGAACTGGCGGGAAGAACTAGAGGGAAGAACTGGCGGGGAAAAATGGCGGGAAGAAAAATGGCGGGAAAAAATGGCGGAAAGAAAAATGGCAGGAAGAAAAATGGAGGGAAGAAATAGAAGGAAGAAAAATGGCTCATTTAATACATATACTATTAACAGAAGAAATATGACATTGATTTCCATGTTGAGATACATATGTGTGCCAAAAATGGCTCAATTAATACATATAGTAAATCTTATGATCGCTACGTAGTAACCATGGAGTATCAACACCGCTTAACAGGATGGTTGGGTCATCTTCACTCAAGGGCGGAATTTTATCAAACTTATTATAATCTTCGACATGTCTGTCTTGTCCTCCACTCCCACGATGTTTCTTTTCCTGAAAAAGAACTATGTGACGCTTTGGCTCATCGTGTGATGTATCATTTGCTTATTTTCTTTTTTTCGGTTTGGTAGACATGTCCTTCACATAGAAAACCTGAGCCACATCATTGGCTAAGACGAATGGTTCGTCTAAGTTCTTGTTTACCTTCATAAGATTGTTGAGATCCACCGTTGTCATTCCGTACTTCTTGTCTACCTTAACCCCCCTCCTGTTAGCTTGACCCATTTGCATCGAAACAAGGGGACCTTAAAATTAGGTCCATAGTCAAGTTCCCATATCTCCTCTATGAACCCATAATACGTGGTATTTTGCCCATTGTCTTCTGCTGCATCGAAGCGGACACCACTATTTTGGTTGGTGCTCTTTTTATCTTGGCCTATCGTGTAAAATATATTCCCATTTATCTCGTACCCTTGAAAAGTACATACAGTCGAAGATGGTGTCCTGGCCAACAAGTACATTGATCCCCAACAAGGTGTTATTCGTGAGAAGTCTTTGCACCAACGCCAAAACTCGCCATGTGTTCACTTATAATCCATTCATCGACCGCCGGTGTTTGAGGCGTATTAAATTCTTGTGTTCATTGATATACGGGGCAACCAAGATAGATCTTTGTAAAACCGTGTAGTGTGCTTTATTGAGAGAATGCCCGTCCCTACATATCATTGCTTTACATCCTAGGGTGCCTTTTCCACGCAGTCTCCCCTCATGTCGTGATTCTGGAACACCAATCGCCTTAAGGTCAGGAATAAAATCAACATAGAACTCAATGACCTCCTCTGTTACATAGCCCTTGGAGATGCTTCCTTCCGCCTAGCACGGTTATGAACATATTTCTTTAAGAATCCCATGTATCTCTCTCAAAGGGGAACATATTGTGTAGAAATACAGACCGAGAATGGCAATCTCTTCTACTAGGTGAACCAGAGATGCTTCATAATATTGAAGAAGGATGGTGGGAACACCAACTCAAAGTCGACAAGACATTGGGCCACATCCACATGCAGAACCCCGTAGGCTTTACGGATCGATTACCTTCGAGATATTGCATTGAGGAATGCACATAGCTTCACAATGGATACTCGAACATTTTCGTAGAAGCCCCTCAATGCAATCGGAAGCAATTGTGTCATAATCACGTGGCGCTATGAGACTTCAGGTTTTGGAATTTTTTCTGCCATATTTATTATTCCCTTTATATTCGACAAGAAGTCGACGGACCTTGATATTGCTCAGGCATTCAAAAAGATTTCCTTCTCTGCTTTAGTAAGAGCGTAGCTGGCAGGAGTTAAGTGGGCATCGTTACCCTTCTCGTTCTCAGGATGCATAGGCTCTTTCAGGGTCTTTCAGACGTTGCTGGTCCCGCTGCCGGCTTCCGGTGTATCTTTGTCTTCCCATACACTCCTAGGAAGCCTAGCAGGTTCACGCAAACATTCTTCGTCACGTGCATCACGTCGATTGAAGAGCGGACCTCTAAGACTTTCCAATAGGGTAGGTCCCAAAATATAGATTGCTTCTTCCACATGGGCGCGTGTCCGCATCGCTATTCGAACAGATAGACCGCCAGACCTTTTCCAAAGATTACTTCTAGGTCCTTGACCATACCAAATACCTCCTCACCGGTACGGAGGACAAAGCTTCCTCCGGGGTTCTCGCCAGACGTTTGAAATGCTTGCCTTTCTTTCTTCTTGGATGCGTGTTCGAAGAAATCGATGATACCCTAGGTACACAACCTTCTTACATTTATCCAAATATACACTTTCGTCTTATCTAAACAGGTGTGCATGCATTGTATCCCTTGTTTGTCCGTCTCGAAATGTTACTAAGAGCAGCCAATCATTGATGGTTACGAAAAGCAATGCTCGAGGTCAAATGGCTCCCTTTGTGCTCATCCCATATACGTACACCTGGTTTGGCCCATACCAAAAAGTTCTTCAACTAATGGCCTTAGGTACACATCAATATCGTTGCCAGGTTGCCTCGGGCCTTGGATGAGCACTGGCATCATAATGAACTTCCTCTTCATACACAACCAAGGAGGAAGGTTATAGATACATAGAGTCATAGGCCGTCTTTGTGGACTGCAACTCGCTCACCAAAAGGATTCATGCCATCTGTACTTAGACCAAACCTTAAGTTCCTTGCGCCACGCAAAGTCCGTACTCGCCGACTTTTCTCCACTGTGACCCATCAGCGGGGTGTCTCAACATCGCGTCTTTCTTACGGTCTTCCATGTGCCATCGCAATAACTTGGCATGCTCTTTATTTCTGAAGAGACGTTTTAACCGTGGTATTATAGGAGCATACCATATAACCTTGGCAGGAACCTTCTTCCTAGGGGCCTCGCCCTCAACATCGCCAGAATTGTCTCGTCTGATCTTATACCGCAGTGCAGTGCATACCAGGCATGCATCCAAATTCTCATTTCTCACCGGTAGAGGATGCATCATTAATGCAGGCATGTATCTTCGCACGCCTAATCCTAGAGGGCGAGACAACCTTCTTTGCTTGGTATATCTACCGTCGGGCAACTCATTATTTCTTGGAAGAAGATTCTTCGTTTTACCAACAACTTTGAAAATGCTTGTCATCACCGTTCTCTGCCTTCCATTGCAGCAAATCCAGTGTGGTACCTAGCTTTTTATGGCCATCTTCGCAAGTTGGATACAACAATGTTTTGTGATCCTTTAACATCTGCTCCAGCTTCTCCATCTCCTTTTCAGTTTCACATTCTTCCTTTGCATCAAGAATGGCCGACCAAGATCGTCATCAATGGGCCCATCTGCTGCCTCTTGATCTTCATTATCTACCCTCTAAAGATCATCATATTCAGGATACATATTATGATAGTTGTCATCATCCTCTTCTTCTTCGTTGTCTTCCATCACAACCCCCTTTTCTCCGTGCTTGGTCCAACAATTATAGCTGGGCATGAAACCGGATCGAAGCAGGTGGGCGTGAATGGTTCTGGTATTTGAGTAGTCTTTCTTGTTCTGACGGTGAACACACGGACAACACATAAAACCATTGTGACCACGGTTTGCATTAGCCACAACGATGAAATCTTGGAGGCCCGTAATGTACTCGGAAGTGCGGCGGTCACCGTACATCCATTGTCGGTTCATCTGCATTAATATATAGTATATATCAAAAAATAATAGGGAGATGACCATTTATATATATATATAGTACATCAGTGACACATGAAAGGATAGTTGCCGACCTCGACCGAGAAGGAAAGAGCAACGAGAAAACTTATTTTGAGCTCTCGGGCATTTCACCGAACACCTCTTGTGCATACGAAAAAAACACAAACTAGCACACTTCACACCCTCTTGCTAGGCTCCAAAATGAGATAGTGAAAAAATGGAAGAGTGGGGTGTGACCTGCGGTGTCTTATAGCGCCCCCCCCCCCCCCTTTAACACCGGTTCAAGCCACGAACCGGTGTTAAAGAAATGAGCCAGCGGTGTAGGGGCCTTTAACACCGGTTCGTGCCACGAACCGGTGTTAAAGTGGGGGCTCCTTTTTGTTACACGGGCCACGCTGGTACAGACCCCCCTTTAACACCGGTTCGTAGAAGAACCGGTGTTAAAGCCCATTTCCAGGCTCAACCAAAGGCCTCGTTTCCACTAGTGTTACTCGCCCGCTCCTTGTGTGATGACATGACACTAGGAGTGCAAGAGGGCCGGACACGCATTTTTTCGTTGTGGGTTGGTTTGTTTGTATTCATTTATAATTATATTTAAAAATGAATATTTTCAAATAAAATCTGAATAACAAGATTTTTAATACAATGCTCACAATGATTTGTTTGGCAATTATCTTGGCACATGTCATGATCCTAACTCAAATATCTGAATCATGCATAATGCATGATATCGCCATTAATTGTCTATCTCAGTGCCAATTTATTTTAAAACACACACAAGCTCGGTGATACGGTGCAGGTCTATTTCGACAACAAATGTTTTAGTTGGTGTATTATTTCTTCAATTTTAGTAAAATATTTTTAAAAATTGGACACACATAATCACAACCATAAAATACCCAAAAATATGAAACAACTTTTCTTTAAATAAACACTAAAAAAGCTCCTGAAAAGACCTACACAAGTAGACTTGACCACAGTTTTTTCTTGGGGCATATCGATTGTGGTGGCTCGGATAACCTCACATATTATCTAGGGCTCTTCTCTATACCTAATAATAAAGGACGGATTGTTTCTACCGGTCTAACTCTTTTTTAGACGCTTTTAACCCCGTAGTTGGGATATTTTACCCGGAAAGACACCCTCAATCTGTCGTTGACCGATTCGTTCATTTATTCTTGCCTAAACAGGAGTCCGGATTCACCACAAGGGCGTTGGTCCCCCGGCATCACAGATGCCCTACGATTGTTAGAGATTCGTGCAAAGCCCGCGAAGTCAACAACCGTCACATATTTACACTTAAGCCCTCTTGGAAAGTTGGAAACAATCTGAGCTCCACCCGGTAGTGAAACTTGTATGTTTCTTGACCGGATCTGTTGAAATTTGTATGAATTTTCAAAATTTTGTTATTTTTTCTATTTTTCTACTATTAATTTAATTGTTTTTCCTAATTTTTTTCGGTTGCTATTGAATTATGTATGGATCGTGTATATGTCTGCAGATTCAAAGCAGTTTCAGATCTCTAATAGATCTTGTATGAATCTAGACTAAGATGAAAGGGTCTTCCTATAAAATAGCTTGTACGAATCTCCAACAAATCAATGGTAACGATGGTGCCGGGGGACTAACCTAGATGTGGTATTGCATTTCCGGCCTAAACAGGGCCTAGCGCCCGTTCTTGACATGATTCTCCACAGGCCAAGAGCGCCTTTCTGGTCCTGTGAAGCCTCCATCTACGGTCAAGCCCGCTGCATCCTCTCCATGTCCGTGTTGTTTCCTGTCTAGGTCGTAGCCCCCCCCCCCCCCCCCCCCACAACTTCAATCAGTTGGTGGCGAATCCTGTTCATGATACGTAATAATAATATCGCTACATCTAATCAAATTTCTCTGGTCGGTACACAGGCCTAGGATTGTACAGAAAACCAAAAATGTCCCAAATTCCCGCGAAAAATACCACCATGAAACAGAGGACAAGCTGGAGGTGGAAGGCGACGGTTCGACCGTGAAACAGAAGAGCATGGACTCCTGTATTTCTGTTGTGCGAGTTCTCCTTCCGGAGCAGCTTGGGTCGGATCAGGTACATTCACTCATCTTCCTGTTTGCAACGTCCTTCCCCGGCAAGGCCTCCACCTAGCTCTTGTAAATTACCGTTTAAACTCTGCATATCATGTCACGAAAATGCATCACATTTCTACATGAACACCCATGTTAATTCGTTTCGTTTTTGCATCAATCAACCAATAAGAGTTTTTGTAGGTGGGACTTCTGTTTGAGGGAAGGCCGAGTGGTCAAGTACCTAGATGGCCATTCACGCATAATCAACAAGAAATTGAGACCAGGCTGGCTACCCTGGTCTAGTTTTACGGTACCTTTTACTACTCTTAAAATATGACTAGTATAATTTAATCTAATGGCTCTGAATGATTTGGCCCAGCAGGTCCAACTTCTAATTCGTGAAAAAATATATGATGGCCAGCAGGCTCATATTCACTGAAAAAACTGATGCCCACGAAACTGGTCGACGAAGAGCGTCGAAGATAGGCGCCGCCGCCACCGCCTCTGCACTCGCGCCCACCTCCTCACACGCGCCGCCGCCGCCACCGCCACCGCCACCCTCAGTCCCTCACCCCCATCGCCGTCTCCGCTCTCCAACTACACGCCGCCGTCACCTCCAGATGGGAGGTCGCCTCCACAGCCAACCATGCCGCCAAACCCCGGTCCGATCTCCGTGACGCCAGACCCTATCTCCACGACCGCTTCCACACCCATCCGATAGAGCCAACGCCGACCCGCACAACCGCCCTCGGCACGGTTCCGTTCACATCAAGTACGTTTGCCATACTCTGTTTATGATTTCAATCTAACTTTCTGGCTGTTTTCCGCTTATGTGGTCTGCAATTATAAGTCTTCAATTGGTATTGAGTCGCAAAGGAACTAAATGTGCCATCAAGACACACTTTTGTTGATTCAGAATTGTTCAATTGCTAGATTAATCAAAAAGGCATGGGGAATTTAGAGGCTAATTTGGATTGCCTGTGGTAGACGCAATAGTGCCAAGTCACAATTTCGGACTTGTTTGCAGAAGTTATTCTGCATGTGTTAACAAAAGTTTTGTAAGTCTTGGCAGAAGAGATAGGACTTAATTATCACGAAATCAACTTTTACTCTAGCCAATTTAATTGATATATATTAGCTGCTAAATTGGATATCTTCTCATAAAACATGACCGTGTGACCTTAAACATGGTAATCTTATATGTGCGTGCAAATCATGGTGCACCTCGGCTTGTAGATATCAAGCCTACAAAAGCAAACCAACAATAAGTTCGGCGAGAATGTAAATATCAACCTTGAGAAAAGCTTCGATGTAAATAACCATCAACTCTTACATTGTTTTCAAACACTATTTTCTGGTTATTTCTTTCTAACATATATGAACTCCCTAGGTACACGCCCAGCAATCTGAAAAAATCCTCAAAAGAAAGAAGAGATGATGAAGAATCTGGTACAATTGGCCAGCACCTCAGGGGTCCTTTGGGATGGAAGCCAACATCCAGTCGAAATTCTGATTTTATCTATACAGGAATGGAGATGATAGGGAAATTCCAGTCTGAGCCCAACGAAATAAAAGCGAACACATGGAACGATTATGAGACCATGTCTCAACGTGACCAAAGAAGGGAGAGGAATGGAAAGGTGAAGGAGAATGACGAGAATGTTGATAATCCTCGTCAATTTTTTGTATTACCTAGAGTTAACAGAAGTCCCTCTAAATGTCGGAAGTATCTTAGAAAATACTATGATTCTTATACTATGAGGCTTTCTTGTCTTGTTGGTAATGATATTGATATAGTACATAAATGATGTTCTGAACCTTTTACTACTCATGGGAACATTAGTTGAACATCAGCTACTCCGATTAACAAATCATGGCATTCATTTATGTTGTTGTTTTTATCAGTTGAAGAGCCAGTTAAGTTTCCTATGTGCTGCTGGGAGATACTCGCATAGCTTCAGTCAGGCATATAAAAATTGAAGCCTGGGAGATACTTTCTTAGCTTCAGTAGTATCAAGTCTGAGTTTCTTATGTGTATCATCCATCGAGTAGTTATACTGCAGGTACCTGAGACAAAGGTATCAAAGCCTGGGAGATACTCTGCTGTTTTTATTTCCTTTTCTCATCTTTCAGTTGTCTGGCCATACCTAAGTCTAATTAACTCCGTAGGGGTGGAAACGTTATAATATTTTAACATGGTTTGCCGTCTCACAAAATCTTTAAATATAAACACAATATAAGCAACCATAAAACTGAGTTTAAACTGGAAATAATGTGATGACAGCTTAGAAAATTCAACTGCACTTCTTCTTCTTCAGAAATCCAAGACTTATAAATGATGAGATAACATGGCACCGAACTTAGTCCTCAAGGATATATTAGGTAAATTGGATACATGAAACTGAATATTTGACGGAATAGTCCACTCTCTAGCATGATCAGACTGACAAACTATGGAGCACTGAAGCCTATCACAGAGCCAGCATGAGCATAGTCACACACGTACAACACCTCCATGTTGTCGCTGTCATGGTTTCTGCTAGCCTCCTCAGGAAGTGACTGGTGTCAGGGACATCACCGAGGAAGTCTTGGCCGCCATGGGTGAGGAACATGGATATATGGGTTGAAATGGATGACATGCTGTAAAGCAGGAGGCATGGCTGATTATACTACTTCATGTTTTTCTTGGCGCTGCCATAGTCAAACCTTCTGACCCCTTCGTTTCTGATCACTGGTTGCAGGAAAATTATAAAAAAAAGAATGCTAGGGAAGTTACCGAGCTATGAACGTTAGAAAGCTTAAGCTTGGGTCTACAATTCTTACTCCGCGACATGTAAATAAGGTTTTTAATAGAGCTAGACTGCGGAGCATGCTGCCAGAAGGCACATACAGTTGATGTATTGAGGCAGCAAGTTGATGTAGTGAGGCAGCAGTCCGGTCCTTCAAACATCAGGCAATCACAGTTGGGAATATGAGGTCAACTTTAGCTTAGCACAATATACTGTTTGGAATCTAGAAAATTGTATGCAAGAAATATACCTGCAACAACTGAAAATAGATCGTAGCAGTCGATTTCAGAGTCACCGATATTTGGACTAGAATTTCACGAGTAACTGGCCTGTCATGCAGCAGCACACTTCTAGCAGTCAATATTGAGGCTTGAGTCCGCAAAACAGAAGTTCAGACTGGTTACCCAGAGTATCAGTATGCAACACAAATTCAGATTTCCAATAAAGGAATGTCAAGTGTGAAGGCAGGGGACTCTTGGCAACATTGATATCACATTGAGATTCATAGTTAAGACAACCTTGTAGAAAAGCTTAAGCACGTGCACTCTACTCATAATCACTAAATTTCCGTGAGATGCAAAACTACAGGCAGGAACTTGTTAAGCATGCGCACGTACTGCATTTCTTAACATTAGAAATTATAGCAAAGATAGAGATACTGCACAAGACAGAAGAACAAGTAGACACAAGACAGAAGAACAAGTAGACTGAAAAGTGTTTTACTTCTGCAAGGAGGATTTGAGTAGCAAGCCTGGCGAGGTTGGATTTCGTCCTACTCAGATAAGCAATCGGGCAGAGCAACACTGCTAATCTATTTAAGTGTAGTAATGTATGCTCAAAGAAGGCCACAAGAATAATCAAGGCTCCCTAGAAATAACGTAAACACTGCTTCAGTATACCTCCCAAGTCCCAAGTGTCAACTCATTAAAATATTCAAGTGGGATGATCTCACCACGGAGTGACCAATATAGTGCACTTTCTGTCCTCCTATGTGATCTTAGGCAATCTGAAGGAAAGCAGGAAGATCATAGGCAGCAAGTTCGTCCCACGTCCAGGAAAGCAGGAAGATCATATTCAAGGAAGATGACGAAGAGTGAGACGTGGTGCTGCACTGCTGCGCATGGCCGCGATGGACGGCCATTAGAGGCGTTCGACCTTGTCATCGCCCGGATCACCACGGCCGCCGCATCCGCCGCCAGGCAGTTCCCCATTTCAGATCAAGAGCACCAGCCTGCATATCGATCTGTTGCCCGTGGCGGCGATTCACGGAAGAAGCGAGCAGGGACGCGCTCTCGTCGACGAGGTGCACCGGAACGGCGATGACGGAGGGGTGCTTCATCGGGAGTAGTCGTGGACGAGCTCGATTTAGGGTTATTTTTTTTTCATTTTTCATAATGAAAGTTGGACGGTGTTCTTGAGTTGGGAGGCTTTTTGGGCTGGGGGCCATGTACGGCCTGTTTAGGCGAACTTTTCTGTGTGGTGCCAATTTTCCTTACTACTAGTATAAATTGTACTAGTCCAGTTTTTAGCACTAGTATAAACTATTGTAGGCCATTGGATGCACAACAATGAATGACTATTATCTATTTGAGGGTACCACAAAACATCTCTAGAAATATGTAGCAACTACTAGATTGCAATGGGATGCAAACAGAGAGAGGATAAAGTAAGCAAGAAGAAGCATATTAGTATTCATGTGTTGTTGTCTACTGGAATGTTGCCGTTTATGTTGGAAGGAGTCGGTCTTTCTTTCAACAATACCAACTGAGACTGTCCAACAACTCTTATTAGGCATGAGCAGAATTTTTTCGCCAGTGAGCTTCTTTGATTCCACTCCATCGAGCCGAATATTCAACGGGGTGAGCTAGCAATCTTACCTCACTGTAGGAAAATATACTAAATACACTTTTTGTTTTTAGTTCTTGCAGCTTATTTTGTCTGTCTTGCAAATTGTAAATTGACATGGATATTCCCTACAAGCTAGCAGGGCTGATATTTGAAATAATTCAGATCATCTATATTATTTTCATCTTGTCTCGGATTTTTTGGCCTTGGTAGAAGGTACATCTTCAGTTATCTTAATCTGATTTCCTCGGTTTGGGAGGTGATCAGTCTGTCACATGTCAAACATTCAGATCATCTATATTATTTTCATCTTGTCTCGGATTTCTTGGCCTTGGTAGAAGGTACATCTTCAGTTATCTTAATCTGATTCCCTTGGTTTGGGAGGTGATCAGTCTGTCACATGTCAAACACCAGGGAGAGGAAGCTATTGTGTGGGTGATTGCTAGGTCGTTGAATGGTTTTAAGGGAAATGTAAATCTAATGTGATTTTCATGTATGATACGTGAAATTGGTTGCTGACGCTACGAAAAGATCATGTATTTTGTATTAGTTTCTGAAGTGGAAAATCATGTACTTTTCTTCTTGGCATCAAAAGTAGATAATATGGTCTTAGATATACTTACTACTTGCAAACTTTCTCAATACTCAGAATTGCTTGTAAAAACCTCCCTTTTTCACATTGTCCGATTTCTGGCCTTAGCTGAAAGGAATTGCGAACAAGCAACGTTTACTTCAATAGTTTTCTGACTAGAGATGGCGATAACAAGAGCAATTTTGAGAGGAATTTTAAGTTAGGTTTCAAATCAATATTCGACGAATGTAAAACCCGTAGCAACGCACAAACATTTGTGCTAGTATTTTATAACAACACGCTACATGTTGTTTCTCTCCTTTTCTTTCGAGAAGTTCATATCCATGTCAAATTTTTTTTACAACCATCCAAACCTATGTTGGCTTGGAAGGATAATTACTTTGTAAATGGTGATAGTCGTTGGATCTAACGGAGACATACTACACTTTGCGTGAATATAAATATAGAAATTATCTAGGGCTCTTCTACTTCAAAGCAAATACTACACTTTGCGTGAATGTAAATATAGAAACATCGATCATAGTCTATAAAAAAATGATTAAAGCCGAGTTTATCTTATTTAAAATTCCAAAGCGTGATTAGCATCACCTCCCCCCAAGTGATCAACCGCTTTTATACTCCAGTATTACTTAGAGGAAAGACTGTGTGTTCATATCTCATAAGAAAAATCAACGTGAACCGGTGAACCGGTACGGGACACAGAGAGAAGCTCTCCCAAGAGACGGCGGCGGCAAAACCCATCTAGGGTTGCTTCCCTCTGCCGGCGACGCCACCGTTCCGCTCCGTCTTCGGCGGCCTTAGTGCCTTGGAGGCGTGGCAGACCACGGCCTCTCGTCGGCGGGAGGTCTCAGTGTTTTGTTTAGACTATTTTCTGTGTCTTTTTCAGGATGTTGAGGCGGCGGCTATGTCCTGGAGTCAGAATAAGATCCTTCCCGTCCTATCCTCGCTCCGATGGTGCGTCTAGCATCAACGGAGGATGTGTGGAGTCGTGTGTACGACGCATCCCTTGGGATCTGGTCGTTTTTCGTTGGTGTGTTTTGGGGTCAATCTCTTCCGATCTACGTTGGTCATCTTCAGTGATGGTTGCTGCTTTGGCGCGCTAGGGGTATGCCCTGGCACGAGTAGACCGACCTCCTTTCCTAGCCAAGAGAATTACTAACGGCAGGCCTTTGAGGCCTTAACACGATGACTTCCTGTCTGTCTACTACAACAAGCTCTACTACGGCAAGCTTTGTCCGGCTCTGGTGATGGAGGGGCAAGGACGGCGGCGCGCCTTCAGCTTGTGTCAGTGTTTGTAGTCGTCGCTAGGTGGTCCATTGCCCTATTTGTAATTTTTATTACTTTTAGGACTCTTTGTACTGCTGTTGATGATTACTAGTTAAATGACCGTGCGTTGCACGGGATAAAAATATATACATGCAAACCAAACATTTGTCGTAATATAAAAAATATATGAAGTTATGTGATTTCATTCATATTGCGGTGGATATCAATTCTCTTCCCACTTCTTTCCCGTCACATTTGTCTTGTATCTTCTAACTAAGAGCATCTCTAGTAGATCCCATAAAAACATGGCCCTTAAAATAGGTATACAGGACACCGGAAACACATTTTACAGAAACATAGCCAAAAAGCATAGATATCATAAATCGGACCTATATTGTGCAAGGCCCATCTTTCGCCCACCATTTTCTTTTTTCTTCCTACTCTTTCCTTGTTCCGGTCTTGTGGCCGCTGGTGCCTACCCTTCCCTGCCGGAGACCTACAGCTGGCCACCGCCGCCCGCCGCCAGGGTTGTGGCTCACCCGCATCACGCCGCCATCCAGCATGGCCGTGAGCCCTGCCGCGCTAGCCCCTGCTCCACCCTCACGACTCTCGTCACGCCTGGGAGCAATCAGGTACAGGCAACCACTCCAAGTTTAGACAAATATCCGGTGTTTATTTCGAGACGGAGTGAGTATAATTTTTAACTGTAGCTTGTGGCTGGTACAAAATGCATCCCTTGTCAGCAGCTCTTACCAGAGACGATACATGCAACTTCCTCCAAAATATAAAACCAATAATAACTCTGAATATCGTGTTTACACCACGTAACAAAAATAATACATAGATCTTGTGTTCAATGACCATCAGCAGCCGCCTCCTCCTTTCACCATCTACACTCCAAGCTATGGAAAGCCGTTGCCCATGCAACTGCTTAACAACATCTTTCTCGCGTGAACATGATGCAACAGGGCATGTGTGCATGAATTCAGGAGTACAAATGCAACAGCTTGACCATGGACGGACACACGCATGCAATAGTATACTCTTTCCATCTCAAAATAGATGTCAAAGATTTGTCAAAATTTGAATGAAACTATATGGTAAATAGTGTTCAGATTCATCCAAATTTTAACAAATCTACAACATCTATTTTGAGACGGAGGGAGTATATATATAACTCACCATGTCATTAGCCTGACTAACGGCCCAAGAGTATGGAGATAAAGGGAAAAGTTGATTCGAACAAAATAGTAATCATGTCAGAATCTTTTATATAACAATACATAGACATTATAGATCAGCATTCATACAAATGAACAACATGGTAACGTTTGCGCTAACAGTCGTCCAATTTTTGTTATCAACATTTTAGAAGTCAATCAAGATTCATATATATGATCATGTCACTGGTCAATGACCATGTATATCTTCTATTGAATTGAACCAGGTCAAATTACAGCTAAAGCAGACAGAAGTTGCAGGGAATAATCACCATTCTAGGAAGCAAATATAGTCTGCGAAGCCAAACAATTTTCATTTGGAAAAACACAGGAAAGCACAAGAAGGTTAAATTTTAACAAAAGGTCACCTGATTAGTTCGCATGCAGGAATACTCTGCAAAATGTCTAAAAGCACTTGTTTCAGTTCGCATGCAGGAATACTACTCTGCAGAATGAAGAGAAAAGTTTACATGAGTTACTATTGGACCATGGTACAATTAGAATATCAAAATATTGTGATGAAGGAGCACTCTGGGGCATCCAACCCAAGAATGCACGTGACAAGTAAACTACCACAGAAATTTACATCAATAAATTAAAAAGAGTGGGAATGACTTTCCCACGAAGGAAAATTAATTGATTCAGATAATGAGGTATAGATTGAAACATCCCTCAACGGGTACTGTTAATAACAACGCTGTAAACATATCTAGGATCTTCGACCATCCAGCCACACGTAAACTAAAAATTACCTCCAAGTTCATATTTAAAATCACCTTGAAATTGTTTGCAAATAAGAAATGCATCTATATGAATAAAGATCAAGAAAAATAAGGTGCACATTGAACAGTCAAATGCATCCACAGAAAGCTAGGGTTCTTCCCGTGAGCAAATCAATTCCAACTTATAGATCAGTGATATCAACTCTCTGACGATGGTTTCGGGCAATGGTATTCTATGCACTGTCGCTTCCCACCTCCCTCCATCCCTGACAAAAACAATGGACAATCAAGGGTGACGTATATGAGTGGACTATGCCCTGGAATGCGGCGCCGAAGAGATAGAGATGGAGATTAACCAAAAGGAATCAACGGAAGAGAGACACACTTACATCTTAATACCCTTTCTTCGTTTGCTGCATCTATGGCCCGCTGCTTTAGATCAATCCCTTGTGTGCTTGGTTAATCCGTCCGCTCGAGGCCCAACAGCCTGCGGGAGCTTCTGTGTAGCCGACTCATCTTAGGGAGCTGAATCACATGGGACATCATCCACCGACCACAAAGAAAATAATTAAATCCATCAACCTCAAATATCAATGAGTTAAACTGTACCTAACCAATCAGAAACAATGAGATCTTATCAAGTCTGTCGTACTCATGAGCTAAGAAAAAACAAATTTAAAGAAATCACCTGAGTGAAAATTGTAAAAAATAAATTTGAAACAACGAGCCCCCAATAACAAATTTCTTGTGAACTTACAAACGACAGGAAATGGCTCATTACAAATACTCTTTTTATTCACAGAAGCTGATTACGAAGTGGCAAAGTAAACCCGATCAAACTTTAGGATCTCCCTACTAACACTTATAGTTCGAGGTAGTATTAATAACCCGCACATGAAAATATACCTTGAATGTGAAATTAAACCAAACATCACTACGTCACTTAAAACATAATCCATGACAACATGCATGCATAAATTACTGTCTAGTGAGATCAGAAAGCATGTAATATTTCAGGAAATAAGTCGTCAAACATAACACAAACATTGGGTTGGAAAACATTTCTGGTACAACTCTTCTTGCTCTATAATAAATGTCATACATGCTGAAATCCATCTCTTCTTCTCAAATCATGCTGCCTAACTAAAGTTCTCTCTTTAAAACAACAATGGTCTGAAGATTTGTAAAAATGGTTTTCCATGTGCATGGACCACTAAGCTCAATATATCACACAACTAAGCTCCACAAACCATAAGCTTACACGGGTTCTTCTTAGTTCATCCGTACATGGCTACCACGTCCTGTTTTTCTATAGTTTAAAGAAGCAAGGTTAATCATCCTCCGTATAAGCAGCACCATGGTTTTTAAAGCGTCTGAGCACTTAAAGCGGGGGGCTCGACGCCTAGGCGCTCAAAGCGAGAAGCAAGGCGATGCTTTATGGTCATTACTAAAGCGCCTAGGTGTTATAGAGCAACAATAGCGATCTGAAATTACTGCAGTCTAGAGTAGACATACCTTGGATTTGCTGGCTATTGAGCACAACCAGCACTGCAACACACAATAACAGCACCACGACCATCACAAAATAGCAAACAGAAAAGCTGGGTGTGGAGGAGGCGGGAGAGGAAAGAGACCAGGAGGAGGGAGAGGAGAACCTTGATGCCCTACTAGGGAATGTATGCGCCATGTAGAGGAGAAGCCCTCGAGCTTGGCCGGAGAGGAGGAGGCCGGCGGAGGAGGGAATCGACCAGAGTAGGAGCAGATCTGGGGGAGGACGAGCTGGCTGCTAGAGAGGGAGAGAGCCCCTGTGTCTCTCTTTGAATCGTTTATGTGAACCCTATGCGGTGACCCAGCATACCATTGCATGTGTAGTACACTATAGTCGTTGACATGATATCCATAGAACACCGTTCCATAAATATCACATCCCTTAGAGTGTTACAACAGAAACATTGCGGGGCCATATTACAAACATACACACTTCATTATTATTATAATACCATAAGTTCAAGACTTCAAGTGATTCAAAATTACAAACCAAACTTATGTAGTTTCAGCGGAAGATTCAAAGTTCAAACTCATACTCCGAATTGAGCTCAACAACTTATTATATAAAGTTCATGTTGCTCAGCTCAATTGGTTTACTAATAACTAAGGCAACTACTCGGACTCGTTGCCCTCCACTCCATAGCGTATTTCATAGTTCACCCCTTCCACTCCTCCGGACAGGTCTGGTTCCTCATGGTAGACATCCTCTTGTCCTTTAGCAGCGTACATCGGAGTAACTTCTGGCTCCTTAGAGTCTAAGCAGGGTATCAAAGGAAAGAGTGAGTAACATCGTTATCCAGCAAGTTCATTATATGCAAGGTGGGAAGTTTGAGGCTCTATCTACCACCTCGAACTATCAGTCCTTGGCACTATGCAGTTTTCATAAACATTTCTTTAAAGATTGATTTTATTATAAAAAACTATGCCCATCAGCCTTCACAAGTTGACCAGAACTTCATAGAGTTCCTTTCCTGCCGCGTTCATAGCTCCTTCCCGGAACAGGGAGTAACAAGTTACAGTTCTTACACTCTGTAGAGGTGCATTGCTTTACCCATGAGAGATCAACTCCTTGTTGCACAACCGGACGTACTTTCCCGTCCACAATTCCGTGATGTGGGGCCCAGTAGGTGATCCAAGCCAAACACTGTTCCTCTTCACGACCCCATATGTCTGCACGATCCTTCAGGCCGAGCTACATCTCCGTTACGCCCCCTTTCAGGTAAGCTATAACCCTAATGACCTCCCAAAGACTCTATGAGCCGGTTATGCCCCTAGCAAGCTCCATAAAGGTCCAACTATACCTTCGACAGCCGCTCACAGATAATCTAGACACCAAAATCTGTTGGGTTCGCAGCATAGAAAACAAAAAATTTCCTACGATGGGAACTATCGCCAAGATCTATCTATTAGATATAAGCAACGGGTGGATATACATCCATAGAGAACTTATCCTCGAAGACAACAAAGCTTTGTTAACGAGATGGAACTCGTGGATGATATTGTCGTACACTTGCCGATCTCAAGATCGTGATGAAGTCCAGGTCCGCTCCAAAGACGCCCATCGATCCAACTCCAGCAAGTCCAGCACCACCAAGTCCAGCAAGACAAAGCAGCGGTGCATCCGTGATCGCACACGTCTGCCCGACAACCTCCGTCCCTCGCTCTAGCAAAGCAGCGGAAGCAGCAACTCCTTTCCAGATAAAGCCACCGGGAACATGTATCTCGCTGATCCGAGACCATGGGGAATACCTAGAGGGGGAGAGAGATCCTTCACGAGGAGGTGTGTGTTGTGAGGAGGAGAGGGGGCCTTTTATAGGGAAGAGGGGGGCAGCCAAGGGCCATTGCGTGGCATCTATGGTGGTGCCCCCACCTCTTCCATCATTCATGTGGTGGATGCTCCACTCACATAAATATGCCTCCACTCACACTTCCACTCACATGCATTAAATTTCCACCAAATTTAATGCAAGCTCTCATTAAATAAAACTATTTTATTTATTTTATTCAGAATTTTGTCAATTACTTTAATTAACAAACATTCACATAAAACCCCCTGCAACATTTCAATATCACATGCAAAACCAGTTTCTGCAATTTCACCCGAAACAATTCCGGTTTCCATCGAAATGATTCCAACACTTTCTTAAATCTTTATCTGAAACATATTTGCTCCAAATGGTGTCGGTATCCCTTAAGTGTGTCACCCTATGGTTCGCAAATAATGCAGACACGATCGAGACCCCTCTCCGATCAATAATCAATAGCGGGACCCGGAGATCCGTACTGACTCCCACATATTCAATGATGACTCTTGTGATCGTGTGAAACTTTAACATTGTAACCAAATCCCTTTGTCTCGCGATATATTACATGTCCGAGATTCGATCATCGGTATCCCAATACCTAGTTTGATCTCATTACCGACATGCACTCTTTTCTCGTTGCTGTGATATACAATTCTAGTGATCACATCACTTGCTTGCAAGCTATCTTAATGTGATATCACGGAGAGGGCCCAAAGTATATCTATCCGTCATTGGGATTGACAAATTCCACTCTTGATCCATGAGCCTCAACATAACACCTTCGGAGTATCTGAACCCACCTTTATAGTCACCCTTTTACGGTGTGACGTTTGATGTTATCAAGTTACTCTTCCGATGTTAGCAATTAACATGATCTCATGGTCTAAGGACTAAGATTACTTCATATGATGTTATAGCAATATAAACATAATGACTTTGATCGTAATTCTATACTTCGGTTGAATGTTCATCACATCATTCCACCAATGCTGTGACCTTGTTATTAACAACATCCAATGTCCATGATCAGGAAACCTTGATCATCTTGTTAATCAACGAGCTAGTTTATATGAGAGGCATTACAAGGAACTTTGTATTTTGTTTATTAAACACACATGTATTAACTTTTCCAATTAATACAATTATAACATGCAAAATAAACATTTATCATAAACATGGAATAAGATAATAACCACTTTATTATTGCCTCTCGGGCATATTCCCTTCAAAATCGTGGGGCCTAAGGGTGCCCACCCATGTGCTGGATCCGCACAAGGAATCCCAGCATCACGTTAAGGTCGTCTTGCCTACATATAAAAGGAAGAAGATCCAGCTGACTTCTCCGTCCTATTCCAAATCTCATGGTTAATGCGTATTATATGGCACTAGAATCACTGATGTCAGGGGTTGTTAATTCCTATGGGGATGCAATTGGAAACCTCAATTCCATTGCCAATCTTATATTTATCATCACTTAGGATGATAATAGCATTTCATTTATTTGGAAAAATAACATTTTCTTTCTTTTCTTCAGAACATAGGTGTTAACACACAATTTGCAAATATTTTGATAAAGACTCATCAAAGGACATGAGCAAGTGATGAATTTTCCTTGTGATTGCAAGGTAGTGAAGTCAGATGCTTGCACTCGACCTTGAGCTTCTATTTGTACAAAACACCATTATTGCCCGATAAGGACAATATTTAAAGAAGCAATAATAAATATGCATAGTAATGCAATGCATCATTTATTAATTATCTTCTTTGTGTGTTTTACCCACTTTATTAAATCCTTATATTTCTTTATTTAAATACAAGAATTGGTAACGGTTAATTCCAAAGATTTTTTAAATATTATATCCACTATTTTTCTAGTGTAATGTAATAATATAAGAGTTTAAAACTTATTTTTATTTAATTTTAACTATTATTATTATTTTATTAATATTATTTTTAAGAATAATTATTTAAATTTCTAAGATTTTATTTTACTGATCTAAATAGAAATTAGTATTTTTATAAAATACTAAACTAATTTAGAATGATAAAATGAATGTTATTTATTTTTAGGCATTTTATTTATTTTTATTAAAATTCCTTAAAGAATATATATTATAATATTTTACCTAAATTTATTCTACTAAAAATAGAATTTTTAATTTTATTTGGTAGCTTATATTTTTGTGAACTCATAGATATATTATTTGTATTTTTAGGATTATTTGTTTTATTTCTTAGGACTTATTAAGTCCTAGGGGTATTTTGGTCTTTTAATAAATTATTTAGATTTTTCTTTAAAAATCTGGACCTAGCCCATTGGCTAGCCTTAGC
Organism: Avena insularis; assembly: GCA_023614405.1. Lineage (NCBI taxonomy): Eukaryota > Viridiplantae > Streptophyta > Magnoliopsida > Poales > Poaceae > Avena > Avena insularis. Next base: position 21,216,737 of record CM042694.1, on the reverse strand, counting down.
TAGCCTGACCACAATTGGTTGGTCAAACCCACTTCAGATCGAGTGGTATAGCGATGTCGCCCAGTACGCTCATTCCCTTCCATGCTCTCATGCGTTTTCCCTTCTCTCTCGCCCTCGTTGTGGCGTTGTGCTGTCGATGCCGTCGTCGTGCGATTCTGGCCTCCCGAGGCCTCCCTAGCTGCCGTCGTGGTGCATGATGAGGTAGTCGACGCTGCTCCACCGATTGGTCCTGCTCGATTTGTTGTTGGGCCCTTCTTCTGGCCAGGCCGCCTCCATCCCGAACCCTAGGGTTTGGTGGTTGTCGGTGATGTGGGGTTCCGTCGTCCCTATGGTGTTGTGCCACGGCTCTGGTGGCCCTGTGGTGCCGCTGATGCTTCTCGTGTAGCTGTGGCCGTCGCCCATGGTTGGCGAGTTGCGCCTCGGTGCTCCCGTCTTGCAGGTGTGCCGCTTCGATTCTGCTTCCTCTTCTAACTGCAGCGAGGACCTTGGGTAAGTTCCTATCTCTCTCTCTCCCTCTCTTGTTCTCTATCCTACCCTATGCACTTTAGTGTGCTTGCAGCCTATGAGCCCTGACTATGATCATCTCCTATTTTAGGGTTCCTCCCTCTGTGTTAGGGTTCATACCTTGATAATATGTTGTTCCGAGATGGTTACTTATTGGTCCTAGCAGTGTGGATTTCACTACTGTTTAGTGTTATTAGTACTGACAGTGGCTCTGTCAGTAGTTGTTAGCTGAACCTTTACATATACTGGCATGTATTGATATGTTCAGATTGGAGTTGATTTTATACTCTGATGATTCACTGATAATCCTGAATGATAGAATTTTCATATGTAAAAATGATTCCTGAATATTTGTTCCAGGAAGATCATATGTATAGATTGTTTGCTTGGATTGCTTACCAAACAGAGTTGTGACTCCATCATGGGATTGGTACACACTTCCTGTTTTTGAATAGGCTTTTCATGAGCTTTGCTAAGAACTGGCTTAGTGGGTAAGCTAGAAAAGATTTCTGTTATCTTTAACTATATTGAACAAATAGTTTAGTCCATGATGCTGGTCTGAGACTATGCTAGATAGAACTAAGGTTTTTACCTACTGTTTTCCCCTCCCAGGTGTGCCTTGAGAATTAGTTTAAAACAATGATTCTTATAGCTCTAAAGAAAATGATTTGACAGACCTTGCTGTTTAATATAGATCCTTAAGATGTAATAGTTTCTGAGGTGCTACTATTATAAGATGTGCCCAGAAATATTCACTTAAGGCTGCTGTATATTTAGATGTAAAAACATGTATTGTTATCCAAGATCAGTGATGCACAGGCTGAGATCTTGGTGTGGTTTGCAAAGATTGATTATTGGTTTTGTTTAATTCCTTCTATGATGGATACACCCCACTTGGGTGTTTTTCTGAGAAGATTTCATATGAAACAACACATGATTTGATAAATTAAACAAGATTTATCATGTGATGGTTTTGTATGGACTCACCACACAACTTGATTGTTGGTGATGTTGTTGTGTTGGTTGATCTTGCTGGCTTGTTCTTGTTGGCTTGATCACTCCCTAGAGCTTGTTTTGCATCCTCTGGTACCGGTCCTGCTCCTGCTCCTCCTAGCTCCTATGATCTGATACAGTCCTGCTCCTCCTTGCTTCTGTAATCTTGTACTTGTCCTTGCTATCCTCCTACACCATCCCCTCCTTATGTCACCATCCAGTGGATGATTTGCTGGTTTATTGTGTGTATTGGCTGGTGGATTTGTTGAGAATATGGCAAGCTCAATGTGTTCTTGATTGTGTGCCTGAGAGTGTGGGGATAGAATGTGATCACTAGTAGTTGTGCTACGGCTAAGTGTTCCTTTTTGACTACTTGGACTGCTGTTGCTATGTCGACAACACATAGCATGCAGTTAGCAGAGTAAGCTGCTTTACTGTTTGGCCTATTTGGATCAGATCAAGTGAATTAACTTTCACTTCTTATCCTTTTACTGGTTACTGTCCTGGTGAAACTTGCCCCTCTCTACTTGGCTTATGATGTGGTACTAAAGCATCTCTAATTTGAAAGAACAGATACTGCATATTGGTGAAACTTGCCCCTTATATATACTCAATGATGTAATAAGAATAGTGCACTACACTGTTCTCCACTGAGAGTAAAACTAATAATTTAACATATTGTTTCTCCTTTAGCTCCTTTTATTTTGCAGGAACCAATATCTGGAAGCTCAAGATTTAGTATAGGAGTAGATAATTAGTCTAGGTTTTCATTGCAATCTCCTTCTTACTCCTTTGTAAAGAATCTTGTAAAGATATTCTTATGATTTAATAAAGTTTTATTTCATTTAGAATTTATTTCCTGTAATATTATTATTTCGTGTATTTGTCTCACCTTGTAATGAAATAAAGAACTAAGAGTTCATTTCTTACTTGAGTTTCATTGTCTTAAATTCTTCTTATTATTTAATCTATCTTTAATGTAATCAAACAATATTACTAAATCATTTTGGAAAACAATGTAATATTACTAATTTTTATTTTTCAAATATTTTCCAAATGATTTAACTTTGAGTTCAAATTATTTCCCCCAAAACTCATTAATTCCTAAAGGTAATGTCAAAGTTTATAGCAAACACTAGAAATAGCTATTCGTACCTCTAGGTAGTGAAAGAAACTCTGATCTCTTTAGGTTTTTGTTTGGCAAAAAAATTTACCTAGATTTTACAGATGAATGCATGCACATGCTCAGATTCCTATCTCTACCCTTCGTTGGTTCCTAATGCTGGGGTGTTACAGACTCCCCCTCTTAAATTAAACTTCGTCCCAAAGTTTGTTGATGTGTACCTGAATAGTTCCGGATATGCTTCCCTTAGATCATCTTCTTTTTCCCATGTGGCTTCTCGCTCAGGGTGATGTTCCCATTGTACCTTGCAGTATTTGATTGCACTGTTTCTCAACCTCTTCTAGTTTTCTTCTAGAATTTTACAGGGTTTCTCAACATAAGTCAAATCTGCTTGTAACTCGATATCTTGATGTGTGATTGCATCATCTGGAACTTTAAGACATTTCCGAAGTTGTGACACATGGAAAACATTGTGAATTTGATCTAGTCTTTTGGGTAACTCTAGAGCATAAGAGATGGTTCTGTTCTGACTCAGTATCTTGAATGGTCCGATATACCTTGGACTTAGTTTTCCTTTAACTCCGAATCTCTTAACTCCCTTCATTGGACTTACTTTGAGATATACCATATCCCCCACTTCTAGATGCCATGATCTTCGACTTTGATCAGCATAACTCTTCTATCGACTTTGAGCTATCTCCAATCGATCTTTAATAATGTCGATGATATCTTGCTTCTCCTTGATATAGTGTGGTGCAAATTCCTTACTACTACCAGCTTCATACCAACATATGTGTGATCTACATTTTCTCCCATAAAGTATTTGATATGGTGCTGCCCTCAGACTACTCTGATAGCTATTGTTGTAGGAAAATTCTGCCAAAGGTAGATGACCTTCCCACGAACCTCCAAAATTTAATGCACAAGCTCTAAGCATGTCTTCCAGGATTTGATTAGGTCTTTCTATCTGTCCTCCAGTCTCTGGATGATAGGCTATGCTGAAATCCAATTTTGAACCAAGTGCTTCATGTAATTGTTTCCAAAATGCTGAAGTAAACACATATCCTCTGTTTGATACAATTTTCTTGGGTACCCTGTGCTTACTCACAATCTCTTTGATATAGATTTCCACTAATTCCTTGGCATTATCCTTTTGGTTTACTAGAATAAAATGTGCACTTTTTGTGAATCTGTCCACAATCACCCATACCATATCCTTCCACTTCGGTGTCATGGGTAATCCCGTGATGAAATCCATACCAATTTCTTCCCACTTCCATTCTGGAATTTCCAAAGGTTGTAATGGTCCTGCTGGACTTTCATGTTCTACTTTTACCCTTTGGCAAGTATGGCATTCAGACACATATTTTGCAATGTCCCTTTTCATGTTATTCCACTAGAATAATTCTTTCAAATCCATGTACATCTTTGTACTTCCTGGATGTATAGAGTATGGTGTTTCATGTGCTTCTCAGAGTATCACCTCTCGAATTTTTGGTACATCTGGTACACAAAGACGGTTTTGAAACCATAAAGATCCATAATCTGCTAGGTGAAAAGCTGATGTCTGACCTTGAGAAATTCTGCTAAGTTCTTCAACAATGAAAGGATCTTCATCTTGATGTCTAAAAATCTCATTCCGAAGATCACTACTCCGCTCTTCAACTATTCTGATGGTATCTAATCCTCCAAGAATTTCTGTACTTATGAACTGTATTTCCAATCTTTATATATCCATTTGCAACTCTTTTGGCAATTCCCTATTGATGGGTTGAGTATCCGTGCTCTTTTGACTTAAAGCATCTGCTACAACATTGGCCTTTCAAGGGGTATAATTGATTGTTAAATCATAATCCTTTATTAACTCTAGCCAACGCTTCTGTCTCATATTCAATTCCTTTTGAGTGAAGAAATATTTGAGACTTTTATGATCAGTGTACAATTCACACTTGCTCCATAGAGAAAATGCCTCCATCCTTTTAAAGCAAAGACTACTGCTGCTAACTCCAAATCATGAGTTGGATAATTAACTTCATGTGGTTTCAATTGTGTAGATAAGCAATTACCTTATGATCTTGCATTAGCACACATCCTAATCCTTCCTTAGATGCATCACAATATAATATGTAATCCTTTCCTATTTCCAGAACTGATAAGATTGGTGCGGTGGTTAATCTGGTTTTCAATTCCTGAAAACTTGCTTCACACCTCTCATCCCATATGAATGGTGCATTCTTTCTTAGCAATTTGGTCATTGGTCCAGCTATCTTGGAAAAACCTTCAATGAATCTCCGATAATAGCCTGCCATGCCTAAAAAACCTCGGATTTGCTTCACATTAGTCGATGCATTCCATTCTATCACCGATTGGACTTTGGACGGATTTACTACAATTCCATCCTTACTAATCACATCTCCAAGAAATTCTACCTTGTCCAACCAGAATTCACACTTGCTAAATTTAGCATATAGCTTATGTTCTCTCAAGATTTGCAATGCTATCCTCAAATGATCTGCATGGTCTTCTTTATCCTTAGAGTATATCAAAATATCAACAATAAACACTATGAAAAACTTATCCAGATAAGACATGAAGATTTTGTTCATCAAATTCATGAATATTGTTGGCGCATTGGTCAATCCAAAAGGTACACCGAGATACTCATGATGACCATATCTTGACACAAATGTTGTTTTTGGAACATCTTCAGGTTTGATTTTCATCTGATGGTATCCTGATCTTAGATCAATCTTGGAAAATACTCCAGCTCCTTTGACTTGATCAAATAGATCTTGACTTCTTGGCAATGGGTATTTGTTCTTGATGGTGACATTGTTGAGATTTCTGTAATCACCACACATTCTTCATCCTCCATCTCTTTTATCCACAAAAATTATCGGAGTTCCCCATTGAGATATACTTTCCTGAATAAATCCTTTTCGAGCCAACTCATCAATTTGCTCGTTAAGCTCTTTCAACTATTTTGGACCCATTTTATATGGTGCTTGGGATATTGGTGTTGTACCAGGTATCAGGTCAATAGTGAATTCTATTTCCCGATCAGGTGGCATTCCTGGTAATTCTGCTGGAAAAACAGCTTGAAATTCCTTCACTACAGTAATATCTTCCAACTTAACCTCCTTCATTGAGTTCAATTGAAGATCTAACATGATATGACTATGTTTATCTGCCTGATAGACTATCCTTCCTCCACTTGGAGACTTGATTGAAATAGTTTTGTCCTCACAATTTATCTGAGCCCCATGTTCAGTCATCCAGTCCATACCCAGCACTACCGCAATTCCCTTCAATGGAATCACATATAGGTCCACAAAATATGTACACCCACAGATCAAGATAACTTCATCTTGCTTAATGTGGCGTACCACTACATTTCCCCCGACCGTCACTACGGTCATAGGGTTTGCTAATGTTACCCTTCTAATCCCAAATTTATCACAGAATTCTTTAGATATGAAAGAAGTAGTTGCACCCGTATCAAATAAAACTCTTCTAGGATTGGTAAGGATGTTGAGTGTACATATCACTGCGTGCTTAGAGTTATCCACCTCCTCCAAGGTTGCATAGTTCAACTTCCTAGTAGGCCCGCTCCTCTTGCCATTGTCGTTCTTGACCAAATTTCCTCCCCTGTTAGGCTATCCACTGCCTCCACCGGCTTGTCCTCCACCTTTGGTGGGCCAACCACCTGGTGGTTTGTTTGGGCAATCTGGCTTAGTATGACCCTTTTGACCACAACCATAACAGATAATCACTGGCTTCTTGCAATCCTTGCTAATATGTCCCAGAAGTTTACAATTGTGACATATGACATTCCTTTCGGTTGGATTGGCACTTTGGTTGGGGTTGTTGTTGCTATTGAAGGGTCTAGTTCTTGGTTTGAACTCTAGGTTAGTTTTAGGCTTACTTGCTTGGATTCTCTTGGTTTCCTTTTTTGCTCTCTCCCTTCGATCCTCTTGGACATTCTTATAATCGTCCTCAAATGTTATGGCTGCATCAAGTACTTGTTGAAAGGTCTGCTTATTGGCCAGCCTCAGGTGCATCTTTAAAAATGGATTTAAACCATGCAGGAGACGTTTCTTCCTCTTTTCCTTAGTGTTCACTTCATCCTCAGCATAACGAGATAGTTGATTGAACTCCCGGATGTACTTCATGACATTGGTATATCCCTGCTAAAGCTCTTCAAACTCTCTGCGCTTCAACTCCATCACACTTTCTGGAACATGGTACTCACGGAACCTCTTCTTGAACTCCTCCTAGTTGTACTCCCTTCCTGGAAGTTGCATTGCTAACTGATTCTCCGACCATGATGCTGCAGGTCCGGTCAAGAGATGTGTGGCATACCTCAACTTTTCCTCATCATTGCATCCTACAGTTTTCAACTTTCCCTCTGTATCTGCTAACCAATCCTCTGCATCCATTGGTTCTGGGGCTGATGTAAAAGGTAAGGGCCTTGCATTCTGAAAATCTGAAAGACTTACACCACGTCCTTCAGGTTCCCTCTACTGTCCTACTCGATCCATTAACCCCTCCATAAACTTGTTCTGGGACTCTTGCATCATCTGCATATATTACATGAAATTCTGCTCCATCAATGGCCTCATTGGTGGTGGTGGTAAATCTGCCTGCATTCTGGCGTCTTCATCCGCCTTTCCCTTAGCTTCGTGCTCCATGCACTGCTGTTCCATCTTATCCTCTACACCCGTTTCCATAACCCCCTAGTCCTGTTACATAATGCGAACACTCATAATTACATCATGCATATGTGTTCTGAGCTCAACTTCATGCACAGAACTAGTCACACAATGGAAAACAAAATCCAAATAAGAACCAAATATGCATTTCACATATTATACATTACAAACAACATAGTCAGTACAACATCATTACAAGCCCATACCATTTAAGTATTACAAACTCATGTGGATGCTACGCCACTTATTTAATTACATCAGGTTCTTAGACTCTATCTTCCGCATCACCCACTAGGATAGTCCTCCTCAAGGATCATGCTCCCCAGAAGCTGCGATGTTCATCGTACATACCTGGAGTACAACCGTGCTAATGTGAAGTACGACGCACCATCTGTGGAACAACTTGCCTCTTCGATGGACGATACTCAGTATTAGAAGTATCTGGACTCGATACGTCATCTAGCTGAAGTGCGTCCATACCTTCCAACTCATCTGAGGTGTCTTCAGAAACATCCCCTCACTACCTTCTTCGAGCACCTCCTGCATCCCGGTACCAGAGTAATTAGCAGAATATACCGCTTCCGGTTCTCCCTAATTACTCTACTGGGTACGGTAATCCTCTGTGATCACTCGATAATGCACATTATCTGGGGTAGGATACTTTTCTGGGGACTCAAACACCCTTTCTTCAGGGTCTTCCTCAGCTGACTCTACATCCTCCACGCGGACATCTCTTCCATCAACGGAGTACGACATCACTCCCCTCCGACTGGCTTGGCCGATATCGCCAATAGAATATTCCACCAGAATAGGATTCCCGGTAGATCCATCCATTGATCCATACCTCCATCCATTAGAATTTTCAATAGGCAGTTCCGAGTCCTTGATTCCCCAAGAATTCTGTGGTAATGGATAGCTAATCCCCGTCATCAGGATATCTGGTGGGTCCTGGCATAGGTGAATAAGGATATGGCGTATAGGATGCTGGATCTATAGGTATATCCTTGGATAATGGACTGATTTCACCTCCTGTTTCCTTCTCTAACTTATCCGCCAGAAACTCCCATTTCTGAGGATTAGTAAGTGATGTCTACGCACTTCTATTCTTGTAGACAATTGTTGGGCCTCCAAGTGCAGAGGTTTGTAGAACAGCAACAAGTTTTCCCTTAAGTGGATCACCCAAGGTTTATCGAACTCAGGGATGAAGTGGTCAAAGGTATTCCCTCTCAAGCAACCCTGCAATCAAGATACAAGAAGTCTCTTGTGTCCCCAACACACCCAATACACTTGTTAGGTGTACAGGTGCACTAGTTCGGCGAAGAGATAGTGAAATACAAGTGGTATGGATATAAGATAACGGTGCTAGAAAATACTTTGATGGCGTGGAAAAGATTAAAGTAAAACTGAAATAAAGATGGAAGCAAGCAAACATGTAACAGATCTAATAGAAAATGCTGTTTCAGTGCTTAGAAACAAGGCCTAGGGATCATACTTTCACTAGTGAACACTCTCATATAAATATATCATCTTCATGATACTACTCTTAACTACTCTCCGGTTGGACAGTCTAATCCATGGTAGGGCTATAACAGCACACCTCAAAGTAAGCCTTTTCCATCTAGATAACCCCACACTGTCACCTTGAGCACTAGATGAGTCCAACAAACACCAAAAATCATAAAGACATCCAACTCCAAATATAACTCATAACAAGTATTTGTAATCTCTAGCCTAAGTGCCACCATGGTGTGCACGCTGTCACTTTCACAGACATGGGGAGAGCAGAGATCTAATAAAGCACTTGAGTAGCAAGGTAGATCTATAGATTACAAGCTCATGATCACAATATGATCATGCATAGGGAGAGAGATGAACACATAGCTACCGGTAGAACCCCTAGCCCCGAGAGAGAACTACTCCCTCCTCATCATGGGAATCAGCAACGATGATGGAGATGGCGGTGGAGATCGATGGAGATGGCCCCGGGGGCACTTCCCCGTCCTGGCAGGGTGCCGGAACAGACTTCTGTCTCCGAATCTCCCTTCTGGTGGCAGGGACTTTTCATGGCTGGAGGCTTGATGATTTAGGGTTTTGGTATCGGGAGGCTCTTATAGGCGAAGGAGGCAAGGTCGGTGGAGTGCCAGGGGGCCCACACCACCTGATGGCGTGGCCAGGGCTAGCCCGCGCCACCATATGGTGTGGCCAGGCCCCGCCCTCCTCGTCTCTCGCTCCATGAGTCTTCGGTAAAATAGGAACTTTGGCTTTTGTCCCGTCAATTCGAGAATATTGATTTTCTGACTTTCCTGGAATCAAAACAGCAGAAAAAACTGCAATCGGCATGGCTCTTGTTAATAGGTTAGTCCAAGAAATCATATGAAAAGTACTCCAAAGTGTGGACAAAACACAAGAAAGTAGATAAAACCAAGAATGGAGCATCAAAAATTATAGATACATTTGCAATGTATCAACATCCCCAAGCTTAACTCCTGCTTGTCCTCGAGTAGGTAAGTGATAAAAAGAAAGAATAATTTTTGAGGTGACATGCACCATCAAAGACTTGATCAAAGTATTTGTAAAACATTCAAAGCTGGGATCATAGTACTTCAATCATAGCATGAAAGACAAGGTTCTAGCAATAAGACAAAGAAACTATGATGCAACATGAAAAGGCACAAACAAAAGATTCATGAATAACAATGCTTTGCAAGATGTTTGTTTGTTTCACATAAAGAAAACATAGCATAATAGTATTCAGCTTGTCCCTCAATAGAGTAGCAAATATAAATGCATAGGACACCTTCAAAGTTCATAAGAGTGACTAGATACAATAGTTTAAAACAAGCAATATCAAGTTATGCATCAATCAACTAGTCTTGGGACAATGCACATAGAACTAAGAATGGCCACTATGCTCTCAAAGTAGGTGCATAAAGATAGAAGGTGGAGACTCAATATAATGGTGGAATAAAGGCCTTTTGTAAAAGGAAGTAGGGATTCAAGTCTCATAAAGAGCTTCCAAAAATTATGGTACTTATAGCTTTCAGCTCTCATTGCCCCTATCATAAGCATTATGAAGTGATTAAGGTTAAAGTGAACAAACTATGGTGTACATGCTTGACGAAGTATAAGTTAGAAATCTCATGTCCCTTGTATACGAGGGCCGCTCCTCATGCTACTCAAGTTTAGTCACCGGTAAGTTCTTGTCATCGTAAGTATATGTGTATCATAGAGAACCAGCACGGGTACCCTTGCCCGATGATATGGAAGAATCCCCATATCAAAATGACAAGGCAAGCAGACAATGAGCATCTCAGCATTCTTCTTATTTACCATGGGAATATGGTGCTTTTTCTCTCTTTCCTCTTTTCATAGTATATTTTTTTTCTCTTTTCTCTTTTTTTGTTCAATATAGAACTCTTTTTTGATAAGAAGAATGCTTCATAGACAGCTCATTATGGTTACGCTGCAGGTTTCCACCATGTCAGCATGGATTAGACCAGCGGCCCAGGCGTTTCTCTAACACATATACATAACTCCATGGACTTACAAGCTCCCCTTTCATTTCACACCGACGACATCCATATACAAAAGAGCATGATATCAACTAGGTACAAGTACCAAGTGCAATGTTGAAAGCGTTCCCCATGAAAGCATGGTTCTGCTAATTCCCAACAAATAAGTGCAAGCATATACAACATAGAAGACACAATGGTTGTTGGGGGGATACCCCCGGGTAGGGTCACGCCGGGGTATAAAGGCCGAGTTAGCCGAGGTTCGGCAAGGCTAAAGCGGATGCTGGCCGGGTCACCTCAAGGCAGGCCGAATCACGGGGTAACCCAGACCAGGGGCGTCCACCTAACTAGGTCTCAACCGACTTAAGCCGTAAGTCGGTATGGCGTATTTAACTTGTATGCAGGAACGAGTGTGGCCGGATCAATTATGATCTGGGTCATATCTAGCTTCTAGGAGAAGGAAGGAATCTCGCTGGTCAAAAGAAGCCCTGGTACGCACTGCGTGAGCGAAGCAAAAGAGGGTAGGACCACCGAGGCGTGGCTGACAGAGGTGACGATGCCCGTGTCGGCTGACGCAGGCGCCGCAGAGGCTCACGTAGCCTCTGCATGGGTGACGCGGGGGAAAAGTACCCCGGTCGGTTTGCTATTTTGGGAGGAGGCATATTCCCTGGAATATGCCTCCATGTATGCCCTAAGTGGAGACCTAGCCACTCCTATATAAGGAGGGATAGGGCCTCTGTAGAAGGGGTTCCTCTATTCTGAAAGGTTCTAGGTTCTAAGGGTCTTGTACGGGTTAACTGTGGGTGAGAGTAAGAGAGATCCTTCTTCCTCCTCTCGCCAATACAGCTGTAGGAGCACCTGTAATCTGTGAACTGAATCGAATACAAAGCTTCTGTGTGGGGAATCACCTCACTATCCCTCCCTGGATTCCCCTAGTGCTATTAGTCCCCACCTTTAGCCTATCCATGGCATCTGCCGTGACACCACCACGACAGTTGGCGCCCACCGTGGGGCTAGCGGCGCTAGCAGGGGTGAAGATCCGAACGGGAAACCTCATCGGCACCGGCGAACGCATAGTCTCCGGGCTCGTTCAGCGCTTTGGAGCGCTGGACTTCGTCAGCGACAACGCTGGCTGCTTCGGCACGCACCCACTTCCGCGCAACGGCCTCTTCATCAAGTTGGGTGCACACAAGGTCTACGTTGCTGTGGACGTATCATGCGTTCATCCGCGGCACATCGTCGAGGCAAGGGAGCCAACCCTTAGCGTGGTTCACGGGGCGCCAGATCACTCGCTTCCCTGCATCAGTCCGAGGTGATGATGATCGCGCCAGAAAGCGCAAGCAAGGATCCAGCACCGGATCCGGAGGTAACACCTAAGGCACCGAGCAAAGGTAGAGGACCTCCACTAGAGAGGCCTGAAAATGTACTGAGAGAAGCTATGGATAGGTTGGCAAACCCGGTAGCAGTAGTGGTAGATCCAGCTCAGGCACATGCCGAGCTAGAGGAAACTAGGCAGAAAATTCTAGAGGGAGCGAAAAAGATTGCTGCGGCTCAGCAGTCGTTGAATATGACGCTGCGTGAGTACACAAAGGCAAATAAAGTAGATGCTGTAAAAGTGAAGGGGAGAAATCTCATGAGTGAAATGAACAAAGAAGGTGATACTCGGATTGAGGAGTCAGAAAACTGTTTGTCCATGGGGCTGCCGAAGTACAGTACCCTGGCGAAAAACCTTAGAGTAGCGGATGCAGCTGCATCCGAGCTAGAGGGTCTGACGGGTGAAGCACGCCAGAGACAGCAAGATCGGGTCAATGAGTTGGTTCAGATCGCGAACAGGCAAAATGAGGAACTGCTCAGGGCAAACCCGGAGAGAGCTGGGGCCTCCAAGATCGTTCATTCGGTGGTGGGTAACCCGGAGAAATCCGCTGGAGCCGCATCGTCTCCTCATGGTGGTCCAAGGAGAGAGGAGGTAGTAACCTCGGCCAGGAGAAACAAGCAGATTGTTCCGTATGACCCGACAAGGGCAGGAAAGGCAAAAGAGGTACAAAGAAATGACGATCGACGGAATGTAAGCCGAGGTGAAGCTGGCCGAGGTAACCGTGACCAAGGCAATGCCGGTCAAGGAAACACTGTTAACGGCAATGCCAGACAACACAACTCTGCAGGACAACCGCAGCAGCGAAATATACCAAGGCAAGAGCAAAGTGCCGGCCAAGGTATGCAACAGAGAGATGCGCCACGAGAGCGAGACCGGTATAACGATGGAGATTCGGAAATGGTGAATGCAGGATATCCAAGGCCAGACTATCATGTGATAGGGTCGAGATTGGGAAGCAGAGATTTGATGCCGGATGATGCCAGGTTGAAACTGGATCGACTGTATAGGTCGGAGTAGATTGAAAGTCAAGGTCCTCCGGGTCCTGCGTGTTTTGGACCCTGGATCATGAAAGAGCCACCGGTACCTAACTTCCATTTACCCAGAGGCACGAAGACATATGACAGCAGCACTAAGCCGGAGGATTGGTTGATAAATTATGCTACGACTGTGAAAATTGCCACAGGTAACTTGCGATGGGATGTGAGATACGTACCCCAGATGTTGGAGGGGCCAGCAAGGGTATGGTTGAACAATTTGCCGCCCGGAAGTATTAACTGCTGGATCGATTTTGAGGAAATGTTCATCAGCAATTTCTAGTACGACGAGGCCAAATAGGCCACAGACCCTAGCTATGTGCAAGCAAAGACCGAATGAGACGGACCGGGAGTTTTTGACCCGGTGGTGTACCGTGAGAAACTCGTGTGAGGGCGTGATAGAGTCACAGGCCATAGCGTGGTTTGCGCAAGGATGCAGATACGCAAGCGAGCTGTGGCAAAATTTGCAAAGGAAAATACCAACTACATTGGTAGAGATGATCCGGATTGCTGATTCGTATGCTTTAGGCGATCCGTCTCAACCTAGGCTCGTCTCCAACGAGTCGAATAAGGAGTACTACCAGAGAGATGGACCCGGATCATCCCGGAGGAACGATTACAGAGGTAAAAGGAGAGGTGATAGACCGGATCACCGGTACAGTTCACAACAAGTTGCAGCTGTGAGTCAAGATCAGCCAGGAACAGGGAGCAATCAGCGTCAGAGAACTAGAGGGCAACAATGGACACCAAGGAATGATGGCAAGAAAACTTGGACACCAGAACAGAAGAAACAATGGCAAGAAAAGAAGGACCGTCCGAGGTATACTTACGAGTCGATGTTGGATCAGCCGTGTAAGTTTCACAAGCCAAATCCGAGTAACCCAGCGGGTCATACAACGAGGCAATGTGAGTGGATGCGTAAGATAGAACAAGGTGGTTTGGGGAATGCTCAGGCACCCCGGAATGATCAACCCCGGCAGGAGTTACCCCGGCAGCAATTGCTCTCCTGAGCGAACACGCAACAGCTAATGTTGCCTCCCCCTCCGCCGAGGTATGATAACCATGAGAGAAGGGATGCAGTGCATCAAGTAGAAAACCAGCATCAGCCGGATCATAGATACCCCGGAAATGAGGGGAGAAATGAGTACAGGGAGCATCATCAGAGTTACTGTGTGTTTACCACCGAGGAAACAGATAGGAAGAGCTTGCAACACCGACATATGGAGGTCAATGCGGTAATGCCAGCGGTGACGAGGTATATGCCTTGGTCAGACCAAGAAATTACTTGGAACATCAAAGATCATCCCAAGCTTATGCCGAGTCCTGGTTCGTATGCATTAGTGCTGGACCCGACATTCATTGGGCCTAACATTAATGTGAGGTTCTCCAAGGTACTGATTGACAATGGCAGTAGCATTAACATCATGTATGCGGATACAATGCGCAAGTTGGGTATCTCAGAGAACATGGTCCAGGCTACAAGGACAACTTTCCATGGTATTGTACCAGGCATTTCTTGTGAGCCCATAGGCAAAGTCCGGGTTGACGTGTTATTCGGCACGAGAGATAATTGCCGAACTGAGAATCTGGAGTTTGAAGTGGTGAACTTGGAAAGTGCGTATCACGCATTACTCGGAAGACCAGCATTGAACAAGTTCATGGCAAGCTGCCACATCAGTTATTTGAAGATGAAGTTGCCCGGGCCAAATGGAGTGATTACCATTGCTGGAGATTTCCGACGTTCCATTGAGTGTGCCTCAGCCGGGTCTAACCTAGCCGAGTCACTTGTGATTGCGTAAGAGAAAAGAAAAATCCAAGAGGTGGCAGCATTAGCTCAGTCCACGCAGCAGTATATGCCGGCGTTGAGTAACCCGCATGGTAGTGTTTCGTTCCAAGCTGCAAAGGATACTAAGAAAGTGCTTGTTGATGATATGTTCCCAGAGCGCACCGTAACAATTGGTGCCGGGTTGAATGATAAATAGGAAAGAGATCTCGTCAACTTCCTCCGTGAGAATCGGGATATTTTTGCTTGGTCTACACAGGACTTGCAAGGTGTTCCGAGGGAGTTAGCCGAGCACTCTTTGAACGTGAGACCCGGAGCAAGGCCGGTGAAGCAACCTCTCCGCCGCTTCGCCGAGGATAGGAGAAAAGTCATTGGAGACGAGATAGCTCGGTTGCTAGCAGCAGGATTTATCATGGAAGTACTCTATCCGGATTGGCTCTCTAATCCGGTGCTGGTGGAGAAGAAGAAGGATGACCCGAACGTGGCAGTAGTTTGGCGTATGTGTATCGATTACACGAACCTGAACAAGGCGTGTCCAAAAGATCCATTTCCACTGCCGAGGATAGATCAGGTCATAGACTAAACCACGGGATGTGAACTGTTGTCATTCATTGATGCATATTCTGGTTTCCACCAGATACCTCTGAATCCAGATGATCAAATAAAGACCGCATTTATCACCCCGTATGGGGCTTATTGCCATCGCACCATGCCGTTTGGTTTATGTAATGCAGGTGCAACATACCAAAGATGTATGCAAAAATGTTTGCACCACCAAATAGGTCAAAATGTACAAGTGTATGTGGATGATGTGGTTATCAAGACCAAGGAAAGCAAAATGCTCCTTGACGACATCAGGCAGACATTCGCGAACTTAAGAAGGTTCCGAATGAAGCTTAACCCGGAAACATGTACCTTCGGTGTCTCGGCTAGAAAATTACTCGGATATCTGCTCTCGGTAGGTATCGGGTTAATCCAACTAAGATCCGGGCCATCGAATCTAATGTAGTCAAGTGTCTTAACGATGTCCGTAAGTTCACCGGTGCCCGCATTGTTAAGTCGGTTTGTATGTCGGTTGGGAGAAAAGGCATTGCCTCTACCAACTCATGAAAAAGTCGGATAAGTTCGTTTGGGCCTTCAGCCGATGAAGCCTTTGCCCACTTAAAGAAGATGTTAGCCACTGCACCAGTGTTAGCCTCTCCACTATCAAAGGAGCCAATGTTGCTCTACATAGCCGCAACCAACCGATTTGTAAGTGCAGTGATTGTGGTAGAGCGTGACGAAGAGGGTAAGTCGGTGCAGAGGCCAGTGTATTACTTGAGCGAGGTATTATCTGCCTCAAAGCAGAACTACCCACACTTTCAAAAGGTGGCATATGGTGTCTATATGGCAGCTAAGAAGTTAAAGCATTACTTTGAGGAGCACCCCATCAAATTAATATGTGAAGCTCCCATATCCAAGATAATGGGTAACAAGGATGCAAGTGGTCGAATCGCAAAATGGGCAATCGAACTAGCTCCTTATGCGCCACAATATGACAGAAGAGAAGCAATCAAGTCTCAGGCTATGGCGGACTTTTCTGTGGACTGGGCCGAGGTACAATACGAACCACCGCCACCAGATCCGAACTACTGGAGGATGCATTTTGACGGGTCAAAAACAAAAACCGGGCTAGGCGTCGGAGTTGTGCTTACCTCACCAAAGAAGGACCAGCTAAAATATGTGCTGCAAATCCATTTCGCGGCATCGAACAATGTCGCTGAGTATGAAGCACTTGTGCATGGGCTCAAAGTGGCAAAAGAGATTGGGATACGTCGGATACTATGCTTTGGCGACTCGGATTTGGAAATACAGCAAGTTTTTGGGGGTTGTGGGACGCCCTGGATCCAAACATGGCTCTGTACAGATTTCATGTGCAGAAGATATCTGGTTACTTTGAGGGGTGTGAATTTCACCATGTACCCTGGGTGGAAAATGAGGCTGCCGACATGCTGTCGAAGCACGGATCAACCCGACAAGCAATTCCACCGAGTGTAGCATTGGAACACCTCAGAAAACCATCTATCAGGCCGTCCCCAGGAACCGACTCAATATATGTCTCGGAAGATACAGAATCCGGAGCTGAGCCCATGGACATTGACATGGGAGGTGGTGTGCGAAACCCGGGGACTGCATCAGCAAGAACCCGAACTGTGACAAGAAACACTGGGATCAGCCAATAACCGAGGATCGCCTCATAGACCGGGGACTGCTCAGCATGATCCGGTTGAAGTTATGCCGGTGGATCAGATGGAAATTGATGAGGATGTGTTCCCTGTGCGAGCAATACCAGCTTGGGCACTGCCTATATTTCAATTCCTGAAAGATGGAACGTTACCCACTGAGGAGGTGTTATCTAGGCAAACTCAGAGGAGAGCAAAGGCATACACAATTATCAATTCTGAGCTGTACAAACGGAGTGTGACGAATGTCCTCCAGCGATGCGTTGACCCAGAAGAAGGGCTTCACATCCTCCGAGATATACATCAAGGGGAGTGCGGGCATCATGCCTCGTCCCGAGCCTTGGTGGCAAAAGCGTTCCGGCATGGATTCTACTGGCCAAGTGCCTTAGAACAAGCAGAAGATCTGGTGAGAAAATGCAATGGTTGTCAGAGGTATGCTACCAAGACACATATGCCAATGTCGGAACTCAAGACCATACCAATTACATGGCCATTTGCCGTATGGTGCTTGGATATGGTTGGCCCATTTAAAACAGCAAGGGGAAATATGACTCACATCTTGGTCATGGTGGATAAGTTTACAAAATGGATTGAAGTGAAGCCTATAAGAAAGTGTGATGGAGCTATGGCCGTAACATTTCTCAAAGAGATTATCTTGAGATACGGTTATCCTCACAAGATTATCAATCGATAATGGCACAAATTTTGCTGAAGGAGCATTTGCATTCTCGCCGATAAGAAGATCCTACCGACGTTGTTCTCGGTAGCCCACCCCGCATCAAACGGACGGGTGGAAAGATCCAACGGATTAGTATTATCTGGGATAAAACCCCGGCTCATTGAGCCGCTGCAAAGATCAGCGGGGTGCTGGATAGAAGAACTACCAGCGGTACTGTGGAGTTTAAGAACAACTCCGAATCGATCAACAGGCTATACGCCGTTTTTTCTGGTATATGGGGCAGAAGCTGTATTACCAGCCGACATAGCCCATGATTCGCCTAGGGTCACCCAATACACAGAAGCCGAAGTGCAAGAAGCCCGGCAAAATGATGTTGATCTGCTGGAAGAAGCGAGAGAATTGGCATTGTCCAGATCCGCCATATATCAGCAAAATCTCCGACGCTATCATAGCCGGAAAGTAAGCCCCCGAGTCTTTTGGGAAGGCGATCTGGTGCTCCGGTTGGTACAACGTACTGCTGGCATGCATAAATTATCCCCCCATGGGAAGGGCCATTCATTGTGAGCAAAGCATTGCACAATGATTCTTATTATCTTATCGATGCAAAGCCACAGGAAAAGAACAAGGCGCATGGTCCGCGAGGAATCTAAGCGTCCATGGAACGTAGCCCTACTGGCCCTTTCTACACTTAGCAGAGAAGTGTATGTATCCGAGTCTTCTCATATGTCGGTATGTATGCCGGCAATGAGCTTATCAATGAAATGTTGGCACCTCGGGCAGTAACTCGGGGACTGCCTTAATAATATTTGTTGTCTTTTATTATTTATACATCAGCTGGAGTAAGTTGTTCTACTTAACTCGGATTAGTAATATGTGAGCACCAAAAACCCAACTCTTCGACTTGCTGCTGTCCAACAAGAATTGGCTTCATGGCAAGCAAGAGAACAAGTTTGGAATTGCGTAGCACATGAAAAACGACTAAGGAAAAGAACTTAATCGAGCCGACATTTGTTTTTCGGACTAACCTTGTATTTACTTTCAAATTATTATGCTAAATTATCTTGAGCTAAGCCTAAAAGTTTCTAAGTATTGTTAAAACAATTTTTGAAGCTCGGATTCGTAAGTCGTAAAACCGAATCAAGGTAGACACAAACCGAGCCAGAAGATTGGATGAACAAGAAAATGAAACTCGGGGACTACGCCCAAGTTAATCCGACATACAAACTTAGTAGCAAAATATCACATGAGTACGGGATACAATTCCACCCGGCATACCGGGGATCTGATAAGTTTTCAAGTGTTTTTACTTAAGGAGCAGCAGGAGGAGGAAGTTCGGCGTCATCTTCGCCTTCTTCGATATCCGAGGCATCGTCCTCTCCATCCTCGTCCGAAACATCTTCAACATTTTCAATCTCTTCGTTGCCAGTGGCTTCCAGGAAGCTCGGACCCTCAGTCCATTCATGGATGGGAGCATATTCAATGAGACTATGGGCGCAAGACTGGCGTTGAGCTACCCATTCCGGGTCATTGGTCCACTTGGATCCGGTGCGCAGGCGCGTCAGGAGGCTGAGATCGATCTTCTCATACCACATAAGTATGTGGTGAAGAACGGTCTTAGCTGCAGCACGGCCAGCGGACTCTCTCCAAAGGTCGAGCTGGGTCTCGATCTCTGTCAGCTTTTCAGCAAGGATTGCGATTCTCTCCGGAGTGTCCTCGCCAGGCCAGAACGTGTTGAAGATTCGGACTGAAACGTCGAGGAGATCCTTGCCGTAGTTCTTGATGATTTCCATGCGAGATGACAGGCTAACCAACAGGTCCTCCATGTCATAGGGAATGTTCTCACCGTTAGGAGCGACGGGAGTACCCCTCTCTCGGTGGAAATTGGCAACAGCGGCGCTCGCAATGGGAGTACCCTCTGGAAATTTGCCTAAAAACGGAACAAGAGAAGCAAGTAATGAAAAGACATGTGAGGTAACCCGGAGAAGTATGCTGGATAAGGAAAAGGAACTTACGTAAAATGTGGCTATGGATCCGGGTCAATTCATTGATGCAATTATCGCGTCTTTGGCGGAGCTGCACCAGTTCAGCGATTGCGGACTCGAGTTTGACGTCGACCTCCTGGAGAAGTTCGCGGTCCTTAGCAATTTGGAGATTGAGGCGCTCGCGCTCTTCGGTGAAGTCCTGGCCAGCCTTTTCAAGCTCGCTTTGGTGCTGCGCCTTCATCTTCTTCATTTCTGCCTTTAACTTGGCAATCTCGTCATTCTTGGTTCGGAGGAGGGCAAGCTCATCGTATTTCTTTTTGAGCTCAGTCTGATGCTGCCCTGCTTGTTCGAGAAAATGCAGCATCATGTCAGGCACGGGCACACTATCTTCAAGAGATGCTAAAATAGCGTGTTGACCCGGTAGAGCCGAGGTATGAATGTTTTCCGAGCCAAGAAGAAAAGGAGATGGAAAGCAAAGCAGGGTCGGACAAAAGTAGCTTACCCTTAATCTGATCCAGATTCTTCCTCATGAGCTTGTTCTCAGCCTCCACCCCACCATGAAACCGAATGACGGATTAGTTCTGAAAAAGATGAAGGAAAATGAAAAATGTGAAGAAGGAACTTACCCTTTTCTCATGCTCACGAGATGTGCATTGTGCTTAGCAGCATCTTGTGGGTATCCAGAGACGCTGGAACTCAGCACTCCCGGTTGGTGGTCACCGAAAAGAGTACAAAAATTTGGCTTAAGCCTTGTGCATATCCGAGTGTATAAGATCCGGGCCAAGTGGAACTTAACCCGCTCTAGGTGTGTGCATATCCGAGTGTACAAGATCCGGCCAAGTGGAACTTAACCCGGCTCTAGGTGTGTGCATATTCGAGTACAAGATCCGTCCAAGTGGAACTTAACCCGCTCTAGGTGTGCATATTCGAGTGTACAAGATCCGGCCAAGTGGAACTTAACCCGGCTCTAGGTGTGTGCATATTCAAGTGTACAAGATCCGGGCCAAGTGGAACTTAACCCGCTCTAGGTGTGTGCATATTCGAGTGTACAAGATCCGCCAAGTGGAACTTAACCCGCTCTAGGTGTGTGCATATTCGAGTGTACAAGATCCGCCAAGTGGAACTTAACTCGCTCTAGGTGTGTGCATATTCAGTGTATAAGATCCGCCAAGTGGAACTTAACCCGCCTAGGTGTGTGCATATTCGAGTACAAGATCCGCCAAGTGGAACTTAACCCGCTCTAGGTGTGTGCATATTCGAGTGTACAAGATCCGGGCCAAGTGGAACTTAACCCGCTCTAGGTGTGTGCATATTCAAGTGTATAAGATCCGCCAGGTGGAACTTAACCCGCTCTAGGTGTGCATATTTGAAGTTGTAAGGAGCTACTTTAGTTTTCTAGGAGCATCCGCCGAGTAACAAGTTACTCCCGGAGGCTCGGGACTAATGGTTATATCGCTAGTGCATGCTAAGGAAAAGGTGAAGTAACGCACTCCATCATCCGCCCGCGAGGTTAATCGCCTTAGAGGTCAGGTTCATCTGAGCAAACTCAAGGGACCGAATCTCCGGAGATCGTCCGTTAGATTTAACTCCGCCTTGTTCCAGCTTGTTCATAAACTCGATCAAGGTCGGAGGATATCGCCACCGAAAGCATGTGGGGCGCCACCAAGCCCTTCGCATGTGCCTCTCTCCTCTCAACCTGAGCAAGGGCTGGACTGGTGTGCAGAACAAGTTGCTGCGCACTAGTTGGCTCGGCAGGGGCGTCCTTCGATGCTAGAGCCTTCTGGGCAAGCATGGACGCGAGGGTGCGCTGTCCAGACAGGGTGGACGCTGCCTTGGTGACGTCAGGGGTTTTCTTGCCTTTGGCTTGCTGAGAGGAGGAAGTTGTTGCGGCAGATTTTCCCTTAGGAGCTGCCTGGGTACTTCCTCGCCGAGACTGAGAAGACTCGGACAAGGCGGAGGATCTTGGCGCTGGTGCCCTTGTTGCCGGAGTTGGTGCTGGTGCCGGAGTTGGTGCTGGTGCCGGAATTGGTGCTGGTGCTAGTGCTGGTGCAGAGGTAGTCTCGGTAGTTGCTGGTTGCGGCGGAGCCGAAGTGGTGGATGCCGCTGCCTCGGCTGGGTCTGTCTCCCCCGCTTCGGGGTTGCCCCCTCTTGACGAGGTGGGCTGGAACCCGGAGCAGCCGCAGAACCCTCTGGAATAGGGCTCAGCGGGCGTGACTTGTCGTCACGAGGGGGAGAAGGGCTAGGTTTGAGCGGTGAATAGATGCTAGATCCACTCCGGGGAACATCCTCCGCAGCACTGCCAAATCAAATAATGTCAGAAGAGAGACTAAAACAATGCAAAGAAGAATAAGTTGCAGAAGGAAAAGAGGCTTACGCATCCGAGGTCAGGGGCTCCTTGGGTTTCCGAGCCCTTCGTGCTAGAGCCTTGCCTGCTGGCTTGGAAGCAGTTTTGTCTCCGGACTTCTTTCGCCTTTTGGAGGGCTGAGAAGGTCCGGAGGAGGAACTTGATGCAGCTCCACGCCTCTTCTTCGGCACTGCCAGAACAGGTTCACCCATGGCAAGGGGAGGGTCCTCGTGGATCTGTCCACCAGGGTTAGCTGATGCCGGAAAAGCATAAGAAAGGGGGACAACGTCAACAGCTTCCATCACCTCAATATCCGAGTCATCCTCATCGTCGGGCCAATCTCTAATAGAAGAGAGTTTACCGGTGGGTCGCTTGGTCGCGTCAAACATTGGTAGGAACATCTCCTGGTCCGGTTCTTCCTCGTCCGAGCTCTCCCGGTCAGGCGCGCATTTGAGGGTAGGGTCGGGGCCATCCTCAATTGTCTGCTGAAGGAATTGCTAAAGGAGAAGAAAGACAACGGAGTTAAAAATAAGACGACAACCGACATAAGATCTAATCCGGAGAGAGTTGGTGGCACGAAGCTTACCACGGGAGGAAGCCTATCCCGGCAATAATGCTCAATTCCCCACGTCCACTCGGAGGAGAAGTCCTTGTGGGTGGTGAAGAGCGCCTTGACCCGGCGATAGATTTCGGTGTTGCTAAGCTCGAAGGACGAGGTCCGGTTGGGGTCGCGACCCCAGCTCATGTGGCACACCTTGTGAGTGCGCTTCTGGAGAGGGGAGATCCGGTTGCGGACAAATGTGATCATGGCGTCCTCATTGCGCAACCCGAGATGCTTCAGCTCCTTGAACCTTTTGTTGACCTGGTTGGCCAATACTGTAGGCTTCTTGGGGACAACGTCCCACAATTCCGCGTTAGGTGGACCCGGAGCATAGGGAAGCAGCCGGATCAAGTCTTCAGTGCCCTCATTCCGGACATAAAAGAAAGTCCGGGCCCATCCTTTGCAGGAGTCCAGCCCGGTGACTCGGGGGAAAACGGATAGCCTCCGGGGCGAGATGGATGCAGCTCTGAATTGAGTGAGCTGCTTGTCCTCCGGATCAAGTTGAATATTCGGAATGACATTACGACGAAGGCCGAAAAACCGGATCCATAGCTCCTTCGTGGGTCATAATCTAGCGTAGCCCTCGATCGTAGAGGCAAAAGCAGAAAGAGAAGTCATTGCGTTGGCAGGAAGGTGGTGCGGCTGGAGTTCGTATGTGCTTAACCAATCATGGAAGAAATCGCTGACCGGCAAACCAAATCCCCGTTGGAAGTGCGACAGGAACACAAAGTACTCACCCGGATTAGGTGAGGGGGCGAGTTCCGCGAAGGCGAGGTGCACGATGACTCTGGCGGGAATGCGTCTGGTGCGGTAGAGCCAGTCCAGGTCGTCTTGGCAGACCAGACCCACCCGCACATGATCCACCATGGCGGTGTCTTCCTCCATTTCTTGCTCGGCGACGGCAAGCTCCTCCTCTGTCATCTCTAGTTCGTTGCCCTCGCTGTCGCTAGCAGCGGTGGGGGGCAGTAGCCTAGATTGGCAATGACCCGTGGCGGAGGAGGAGCGTAGCGGTGGCGGTGATGCAGAGGCGCGGGGGAGCGGTGCGGCGGCGGCGCTGCTACTTGGAAGCAGTGGCGGTGGCGCTGTCGCGGGGAAGACGAAGAAGAAGTGCTAGAGGCAGAGGGGTGCGGAAGGGGGAAAAGACCTAAGGGTGCGCCCCTCCCCTATTTAACCACTCCCTCGAGGGGGAAGTGGGATTGTGTCAAACGAGTATGCCGCACAGTGTGGCCATGTATTGCCCGCGTCGACCAATCAGCAGCAAGCCACATGGAGGGCCACAGGGTGTAACAGATCCCATGACGTGACGCACTGATGCGGTTAACGAGGAGGCAGGCCAGACGTGACGCGCGCCACAGTGATAACTGACAAATTATCGCAGTAGCGATCGGTGGCCCTTAAAATGAGGCAATCTAATGATTAGCCTCCACGTGGGCTAGCGTACGAGAGAAGGAAAGAAGACCTGGATGAGACCGTGGTAACCCGGCCAGCAAGTGAAAACTTGGAATGTGCCACGGGAAAGTAAAACCATGAGGTCCGAGTTAGGGTGGTAACCCGGCCAGCAAGTGAGAGCTTGGAACGTGCTAAGGGAAAGTAAATCCAGAGAATCCGAGACAAGGAGGAAAACCGGAGAAGGAGCACAGAGCTCGGTGGAATTGAACCTGCTGTGGCCTTAGCGGCAAAGGCAGCTAAGACCGCACTAGCTTCGGGGACTAATGTTGGGGGGATACCCCCGGGTAGGGTCACACCGGGGTATAAAGGCCGAGTTAGCGGAGGTTCGGCAAGGCTAAAGCGGATGCTGGCTGGGTCCATCAAGGCAGGCCGAATCACGGGGTAACCCGGACCAGGGGCGTCCACCTAACTAGGTCTCAACCGACTTAATCCATAAGTCGGTATGGCGTATTTAACTTGTATGCAGGAACGAGTGTGGCCGGATCAATTATGATCCGGGTCATATCTAGCTTCTAGGAGAAGGAAGGAATCTCGCTGGTCAAAAGAAGCCCCGGTACGCACTGCGTGAGCGAAGCAAAAGAGGGCAGGACCACCGAGGCGTGGCCGACAGAGGTGACGACGCCCGTGTCGGCTGACGCAGGCGCCGCAGAGGCTCACGTAGCCTCTGCATGGGTGACGCAGGGGAAAAGTACCCCGGTCGGTTTGCTATTTTGGGAGGCATATTCCCTGGAATATGCCTCCACGTATGCCCTAAGTGGAGACCTAGCCACTCCTATATAAGGAGGGCTAGGGCCTCTGTAGAAGGGGTTCCTCTATTCTGAAAGGTTCTAGGTTCTAAGGGTCTTGTACGGGTTAACTGTGGGTGAGAGTAAGAGAGCTCCTTCTTCCTCCTCTCGCCAATACAGCTCTAGGAGAACCTGTAATCTGTGAACTGAATCGAATACAAAGCTTCTGTGTGGGGAATCACCTCACTATCCCTCCCTGGATTCCCCTAGTGCTATTAGTCCCCACCTTTAGCCTATCCATGGCATCTGCCGTGACACCACCACGACAATGGTTCAAGTTTATTAAGGGCAAGTAAAGTAAAGTGTGCCATCAAGTTCGTGAGAGCTTTAATCACTAGTCTTCTCATAACAAGTTTAATTTGGAAGGTAAACAAAAGCATGAATATACTTGGAATAGAATAAGCTAGTAGGTAGGTATGGTGGACTCTTTGGAATAACTTGGTTTAGGGAGTTGGATGCATGAGTGGAACTCATACTTTGTTGTGGAGGCTAGCAAAAGACTGGGAGCGACAAACTAAGAGAGCAATAATGGCCATAATCATGCAGAGCGACAAAACATCATTGATCAAAGCATAAAGTGATACTACAAGTTGAAAACTAAAGGATCATAAAGGGTATGGTGACTTTGGATAGTCATAACATGGTGTGAGCATGTGCCAAGTCAACCCAAATAAAGCATCAAAGGAGAATACCACTATACTATGCTTTAATATGCTAAAACAACGCATGATTCATCCAAGGCACATTAAGCAATCTCAATTGTTTATAACAAGTCATGCTACAACAAAGAATACTAAGCATAAAGCCAAAACAATATCAAGCATGGCATGACAAAGCACAGGCCACAGTAAAAAACAAGCTCTTTTTACCACATAAGCATGAACTTTCCTACTCTTTTCCAAACCAAACCAAACTATTTGAAAACCAATGTATGAAAGAGGGGGTCCAACCAATTTATTCAGCAAACTAAGAAAACCAAGCTAACGAAAAACCAAAATGAAAACGAAAAAGAAGACGCTCCAAGAACAACACAACTGTGCATGAAACAATAAAAATGAAGCGTTTGGAAGAAACCAGGGATTTTTATTGATGAAGAAGGGGATGCCTTGGGCATCCCCAAGCTTTGATGCTTGTACTTCTTGGATATTTCTTGGGGTGACACGCGTGGCATCCCCAAGCTTGAGCTTTAGTCCATCCTTCATCTTGTTACTCATTCCTTCCATACACCTAAAATTTTTCCTTCATACAAAACTTCACACAATCTTTATTAGTAACATTAGTGCACTCAAGATAATAGGTCTTTAGGTTCAGTTCTAACATCAATAAAACTTCCATTAAAACACTAGCTACAGTATCACTTCCCTCAAAAAGCTCAATTCCCCAAAAGAACTCAAAGAGGAACCAACAAGAAGCAAATGCAAATAATGGCAGAAATCTGTCAAAACAGACCAGCAGGTAAAGACGAATTTTTTCGAAGACCTTCTATTGCTCAAATCAAAAAGTGTTGAACTAACAAAAGTTAGATAACAACCTGGGTCAGAAGCACAAAACATTACAGCTCAATCCGACATACAGAGCTCTCTCACGAATTTTGTTTGGTGAAGCACAAAAATCTGTTTCGGGACAGCAACTTTCCCAATCATTACTTCTCTCTCATTAGAGGTTACTCTTGGCACAAAAAGCAAATAAAAAGGATAAGGAGTGGTTATTAATAAAGTAATAACTTCCAAGACTCATCTAAAACTTTTGGGTTATCTCCCAATAAGTACTTTTCTTTAACACCTTTAAGTTAGGCATGATAGTTTGAGAAGATGCTCACATAAGAAATATGAATTGAAGAAAAAGAGAGCATCAAGAAGCAAATTCAAAGCACATTTAAGTCTAACCCACTTCCTATGCATAGGAATCTTGTAAAGTAACAAGTCATGAAAGCACAAAGCAACAAGCATAGGAAAGCAAAACAAGTGCAACTTCAAAATTTTCAACATAAAGAGGGGAAACTTAATATTATTGAGATGCATAGAACCATGTTTCCCTCTCTCATAATAACTTTCAATAGCAACGTGAACAAAATTAACAATATAACTATCACATAAAACATTCTTATCATGAGCCACATGCATAAAAGAATTAATACTCCCCACATAAAAATAGTCATTCTTATTAACTGTAGTGGGAGCAAATTCAACAAAATATCTATCATTATTATTATCATCACCATAATCATCAAATATAGGAGGCATATTGTAATCATAATTACTTTCCTCCTCAATAGTAGGTGGACTGAAAATATCATAATCATCATTGTAATCATCATATATTGGAGGTTTGGTATCATCATAAGCAATAGAATAGCTATCTTCCAAAGCTGGGGAACTAAAAAGACCATTTTCATAAAAACTAGCTTCCCCAAGCTTAGACTTTTCCATAGCATTAGCAATAATGGTGTCCAAAGAATTCATACGAACAACATTGCTATTAGCATGCAAATAAAGTTCCATAGGTTTTTTAATTTTCTCTTCAAACACTTCATGTCCTAACTCAAGATAAATACTATAAAGCTCTCTAATTTTTTTGTTGTTTTCCATTAAGCCTAACTAGTGAAATCAAGAAACAAAAAGACAAAATTGCAGAATCTAAAGGAAATAACTTCGAGCACTCACACCGGAGGATGTGAGTACCTTTTACCTTACCTCCCCGGCAACGGCGCCAGAAAATAGCTTGATGTCTACGCACTTCTATTCTTGTAGACAGTTGTTGGGCCTCCAAGTTCAGAGGTTTGTAGAACAGCAGCAAGTTTTCCCTTAAGTGGATCACCCAAGGTTTATCGAACTCAGGGAGGAAGTGGTCAAAGGTATTCCCTCTCAAGCAACCCTGCAATCAAGATACAAGAAGTCTCTTGTGTCCCCAACACACCCAATACACTTGTCAGGTGTATAGGTGCACTAGTTCAGCGAAGAGATAGTGAAATACAAGTGGTATGGATATAAGATAACGGTGCTAGAAAATACTTTGGTGGCGTGGAAAAGACTAAAGTAAAAATGAAATAAAGATGGAAGCAAGCAAACATGTAACATATCTAATAGGAAATGGTGTTTCAGTGCTTAGAAACAAGGCCTAGGGATCATACTTTCACTAGTGAACACTCTCATATAAATATATCATCTTCATGATACTACGCTTAACTACTCTCCGGTTGGACACTCTAATCCATGGTAGGGCTATAACAGCACACCTCAAAGTAAGCCTTTCCCATCTAGATAACCCCACACTGTCACCTTGAGCACTAGATGAGTCCAACAAACACCACAATTTCATAAAGACATCCAACTCCAAATATAACTCATAACAAGTATTTGTAATGTCTAGACTAAGTGCCACCATGGTGTGCATGCTGTCACTTTCACACACATGGGGAGAGCAGAGATCTAATAAAGCACTTGAGTAGCAAGGTAGATCTATAGATTACAAGCTCATGATCACAATATGATCATGCATAGGGAGAGAGATGAACACATAGCTACCGGTAGAACCCTTAGCCTCAAGAGAGAACTACTCCCTCCTCATCATGGGAATTAGCAACGGTGATGGAGATGGCGGTGGAGATCGATGGAGATGGCTCAGGCACTTCCCGTCGGCAGGTGCCTAACAAACTTTCTGTCCCCGAATCTCCCTTCGGTGGCGGGGCGCCATGAACTTTTCGTGGCTGGAGGCTTGACGATTTAGGGTTTTGGTATCGGGAGGCTCTTATAGGCGAAGGAGGCAAGGTCGGTGGAGTGCCAGGGGGCCCACACCACCTGGTGGCGCGGCAAGGGCTAGCTCATGCCACCATATGGTGTGGCCAGGCCCTGGCCCTCCTCCGTCTCTGCTTCTGGCTCCGTGACTCTTCCCGTAAAATAGGAACTTTGGATTTTGTCCCGTCCAATTCCGAGAATATTGATTTTCTGACTTTCCTGGAACCAAAAACAGCAGAAAACAGGCAACTGGCACTATGGCTCTTGTTAATAGGTTAGTCCAAGAAATCATATGAAAAGTACTCCAAAGTGTGGACAAAACACAAGAAAGTAGATAAAACCAAGCATGGAGCATCAAAAATTATAGATACATTTGCAATGTATCAGTAAGATCCTCCAACATACTATCATTGTCTTCCACTATTAGGCGATGAGCATTGTAGAAAGATTCTACTAACAGCCGATATTGATCCATGTACTTTGAAACTAACCTAGGGTGCTCCTTGACTAGCTGGAAATGATTCATCGCTGAATATGAGTCCATGGAATCATGAGGAATCACAGTATATGTGCTCCCTGCAATTAGTTCAGCCTTGTGCTCCCAAATAGTGGCAAGTGCTTTCACTAGCGCAACATTAAATGCTACGATATGGCTACGACCTTCACCATGTGGCATAGCTGGGATTGGTCTAAGCTTCTCAGGTAAGCAGATATTGACCCGATACTTTGCAATCATTTGACCATCAAAGTATGCAAAAGTCTTCACTGGAATCTTGGCTTCACACCCAAATATTCCCAAAAGCTCTCGAAGAAGATCCGCCACCTCTCCCTGGTAATCGTCAAGACTACCCTCCTCCACAGTACAAGTCTGTTTAGGAAACCTTGGCGCCATTCTAGCTGTATACAAAATATCTATAATTAGTAATAGTGCATCTTAATAAAGAATTGTCGCACTAAAAGATATAACGAAATATTCCCAATTGAATATTCATCATATAATCTAGAGAAGTCTTTACCGTTGCTCCGAGACTCCTATAGGTAGTTCCCTTTACTAGGTTCCCAACCTAAGGTCAAAGAAATTGCTCTGATACCAGCTGCGGTGACCCAGCATACCACTGCATGTGTAGTACACTATAGTCGTTGACATGACATCCAGAGAACACTGTTCCGTAAATATCACATCCCTCAAAGTGGTACAATAGAAACATTGCGGGGCATTATTACAAACATACACACTTCATTATTATTACAATACCAGAAGTTCGAGAATTCAAGTGATTCAAAATTACAAACCAAACTTAAGTAATTTCAGCGGAAGATTCAAAGTTCAAACTCATACTCCGAATTGAGCTCAACAACTTATTATATAAAGTTCATGCTGCTCAGCTCAATTGGTTTACTAATAACCGAGGCAACTACTCGGACTCGTTTCCCTCCACTCCATAGCATATTTCATAGTTCATCCCTTCCACTCCTTCGGACAGGTCTGGTTCCTCGTGGTAGACATCCTCTTGTCCTTCAGCAGCGTACATTGGAGTATCTTCTGGCTCCTTAGAGTCTAAGCAGGGGATCAAAGGAAAGAGTGAGTAACATCGTTACCCAGCAAGTTCATTGTATTCAAGGTGGGAAGTTTGATGCTCTATCTACCACCTAGGACTATCAGTCCTTAGCACTATGCAGTTTTTGTAAACATTTCTTTAAAGATTGATTTTATTATAAACAACTATGCCCATCAGCCTTCACAGGTTGACAAGAACTTCATGGAGTTCCTTTCCTGCCATGTTCGTAGCTCCTTCCCGAAATAGGGAGTAACAAGTTATAGTTCTTACACTCTGTAGAGGTGCGTTGCTTTACCCATGAGAGATCAACTCCTTGTTGCACAACCGGGCGTACTTTCCCGTCCACAATTCCATGATGTGGGGCCCAGTAGGTGATCCAAGCCAATCACTGTTCCTCTTCACGACCCCATATGTCTACACGATCCTTCGGGCCGAGCTACATCTCTGTTACGCCCCTTTTAGGGTAAGCTATAACCCTGATGACCTCCTGAAGACTCTATGAGCCCGTTATGCCCTGGCAAGCTCCATAAAGGTCCGACTATACCTTCCATATCCGCTCACATATAATCTAGACACCAAAATCGTGGGGCCTAAGGTGCCCATCCATGTGCTGGATCCACACAAGGAATCCCAACATCACGTTAAGGTCGTCTTGCCTACATATGAAAGGAAGAAGATCCAGCTGACTTCTCCATCCCATTCCAAATCTCATGGTTAACGCGTATTATACAGCGCTAGAATCACCGATGTCAGGGGTTGTTAATTCCTATGGGGATGCAATTGGAAACCTAAGTTCCATTGCTAATCTTATATTTATCATCACTTAGGTTGATAATAGCATTTCATTTATTTGGAAAAATAACATTTTCTTTCTTTTCTTCAGAACATAGGTGTTAACACACAATTTGCAAATATTTTGATAAAGACTCATCAAAGGACATGAGCAAGTGATGAATTTGCCTTGTGATTGCAAGGTAGTGAAGTCAGATGCTTGCACTCGACCTTGAGCTTCTATTTGTACAAAACACCATTATTGCTCGATAAGGACAATATTTAAAGAAGCAGTAATGAATATGCATAGTAATGCAATGCATCATTTATTAATTATCTTCTTTGTGTGTTTTACCCACTTTATTAAATCCTTATATTTCTTTATTTAAATACAAGAATTGGTAACGGTTAATTCCAAAGATTTTTTAAATATTATATCCACTATTTTTGTAGTGTAATTTAATAATATAAGAGTTTAAAACTTATTTTTATTTAATTTTAACTATTATTATTATTTTCTTAATATTATTTTTAAGAATAATTATTTAAATTTCTAAGATTTTATTTTACTGATCTAAATAGAAATTAGTATTTTATAAAATACTAAACTAATTTAGAATGATAAAATGAACGTTATTTATTTTTAGGCATTTTATTTATTTTTATTAAAATTCCTTAAAGGATATATATTATAATATTTTACCTAAATTTATTCTACTAAAAATAGAATTTTTAATTTTATTTGGTAGCTTATATTTTTGTGAACTCATAGATATATTATTTGTATTTTTAGGATTATTTGTTTTATTTCTTAGGACTTATTAAGTCCTAGGGGTATTTTGGTATTTTAATAAATTATTTAGATTTTTCTTTAAAAATCTGGACCTAGCCCATTGGGCTAGCCTAGCCCTGGCCCGGCCCACCTGGGCTGGTCAAACCCACTCGTATCGAGTGGTATAGCTGGTATCGGCCCAGTACGCTCATTCCCTTCCATGCTCTCACGCGTTTTCCCTTCTCTCTCGCCCTCGTTGTGGCGTTGTGCTGCTGACGCCGTCGTCGTGCGATTCTGGCCTCCTGAGGCCTCCCTAGCTGCCGTCGTGGTGCATGATGAGGTAGTCGATGCTGCTCCACCGATTGGTCCTGCTCGATTTGTTGCTGGGCTCTTCTTCTAGCCAAGCCGCCTCCATCCCGAACCCTAGGGTTTGGTGGTTGTCGGTGATGTGGGGTTCCGCCGTCCCTATGGTGCTGTGCCACGGCTCTGGTGGCCCTATGGTGCCGCTGATGCTTCTCGTGTAGCTGTGGCCGCCGCCCCATGGCTTGGCACGAGTTGCAGCGCCCTCGGGTGCTCCCCGTGCCGCCGTGTGTGCGCTCGTTGGCGATTCCGCTTCCTCTTCTAACTGCAGCGAGGACCTTGGGTAAGTTCCTCTCTCTCCCTCTCTTGTTCTTTATCCTACCCTACACACTTTAGTGTGCTTGCAGCCTATGAGCCCTGACTATGATCATCTCCTATTTTAGGGTTCCTCCCTCTGTGTTAGGGTTCATCCCTTGATAATATGTTGTTCCGAGATGGTTACTTATTGGTCCTAGCAGTGTGGATTTCACTACTGTTTAGTGTTATTAGTACTGACAGTGGATCCGTCAGTAGTTGTTAACTGAACCTTTACATATACTGGCATGTATTGATATGTTCAGATTGGAGTTGATTTTATACTCTGATGATTCACTGATAATCCTGAATGATAAAATTTTCATATGTAAAAATGATTCCTGAATATTTGTTCCAGGAAGATCATATGTATAGATTGTTTGCTTGGATTGCTTACCAAACAGATAGTTGTGACTCCATCCTGGGATTGGTACACACTTCCTATTTTTGAATAGGCTTTTCATGAGCTTTGCTAAGAATTGGCTTAGTGGGTAAGGTAGAAAAGATTTCTGTTATCTTTAACTATATTGAACAAATAGTTTAGTCCATGATGCTGGTCTGAGACTATGCTAGATAGAACTAAGGTTTTTACCTGCTATTTTCCCCTCCTAGGTGTGCCTTGAGAATTAGTTTAAAACAATGATTCTTATAGCTCTAAAGAAAATGATTTGACAGACCTTGTTGTTTAATATAGATCCTTAAGATGTAATAGTTTCTGAGGTGCTACTATTATAAGATGTGCCCAGAAATATTCACTTAAGGCTGCTGTATATTTAGATGTAAAAACATGTATTGTTATCCAAGATCAGTGATGCACAGGCTGAGATCTTGGTGTGGTTTGCAAAGATTGATTGTTGGTTTTGTTTAATTCCTTCTGTGATGGATACACCCCACTTGGGTGTTTTTCTGAGAAGATTTCATATGAAACAACACATGATTTGATAAATTAAACAAGATTTATCATGTGATGGTTTTGTATGGACTCATCACATAACTTAATTGTTGGTGATGTTGTTGTGTTGGTTGATCTTGCTGGCTTGTTCTTGTTGGCTTGATCACTCCCTAGAGCTTGTTTTGCATCCTCTGGTACCGGTCCTGCTCCTGCTCCTCCTAGCTCCTATGATCTGATACAGTCCTGCTCCTCCTTGCTTCTGTGATCTTGTACTTGTCCTTGCTATCCTCCTACACCACCCCCTCCTTATGTCACCATCCAGTGGATGATCTCTTTAGGTTTTTGTTTGGCAAAAAAATTTACCTAGATTTTACAAATGAATGCATGCACATGCTCAGATTCCTATCTCTACCCTTCGTTGGTTCCTAATGCTGGGGTGTTATAGACTCCCCCTCTTAAATTAAACTTCATCCCAAAGTTTGTTGATGTGTACCTGAATAGTTCTGGATATGCTTCCCTTAGATCATCTTCTTTTTCCCATGTGGCTTCTCGCTCAGGGTGATGTTCCCATTGTACCTTACAGTATTTGATTGCACTGTTTCTCAGCCTCTTCTAGTTTTCTTCTAGAATTTTGCAGGGTTTCTCAACATAAGTCAAATCTGCTTGTAACTCGATATCTTGATGTGTGATTGCATCATCTGGAACTTTAAGACATTTCCGAAGTTGTGACACATGGAAAACATTGTGAATTGGAGCTAGTCTTTTGGGTAACTCTAGAGCATAAGAGATGGTTCTGTTCTAACTCAGTATCTTGAATGGTCCGATATACCTTGGACTTAGTTTTCCTTTAACTCCGAATCTCTTGACTCCCTTCATTGGACTTACTTTGAGATATACCATATCCCCCACTTCTAGATGCCATGATCTTCGACTTTGATCAGCATAACTCTTCTGTCTACTTTGAGCTATCTCCAATCGATCTTTAATAATGTCG
Source organism: Avena insularis (assembly GCA_023614405.1). Lineage (NCBI taxonomy): Eukaryota > Viridiplantae > Streptophyta > Magnoliopsida > Poales > Poaceae > Avena > Avena insularis. The sequence continues at coordinate 21,182,263 of CM042694.1, read as the reverse complement.
ATGATATCTTGCTTCTCCTTGATATAGTGTGGTGCAAATTCCTTACTACTACCAGCTTCATACCAACATATTGGTGATCTACATTTTCTCCCATAAAGTATTTGATATGGTGCTGCCCTCAGACTACTCTGATAGCTATTGTTGTAGGAAAATTCTGCCAAAGGTAGATGACCTTCCCACGAACCTCCAAAATTTAATGCACAAGCTCTAAGCATGTCTTCCAGGATTTGATTAGTTCTTTCTATCTGTCCTCCAGTCTCTGGATGATAGGCTGTGCTGAAATCCAATTTTGAACCAAGTGCTTCATGTAATTGTTTCCAAAATGCTGAAGTAAACACATATCCTCTGTCTGATACAATTTTCTTGGGTACCCCGTGCTTACTCACAATCTCTTTGATATAGATTTCCACTAATTCCTCGGCATTATCCTTTTGGTTTACTGGAATAAAATGTGCACTTTTTGTGAATCTGTCCACAATCACCCATATCATATCCTTCCACTTCGGTGTCATGGGTAATCCTGTGATAAAATCCATACCAATTTCTTCCCACTTCCATTCTGGAATTTCCAAAGGTTGTAATGGTCCTGCTGGACTTTCATGTTCTAGTTTTACCCTTTGGCAAGTATGGCATTCAGACACATATTTTGCAATGTCCCTTTTCATGTTATTCCACTAGAATAATTCTTTCAAATCCATGTACATCTTTGTACTTCCTGGATGTATAGAGTATGGTGTTTCATGTGCTTCTCAGAGTATCACCTCTCGAATTTTTGGTACATCTGGTACACAAAGACGGTTTTGAAACCATAAAGATCCATAATCTGCTAGGTGAAAAGCTGATGTCTGACCTTGAGAAATTCTGCTAAGTTCTTCAACAATGAAAGGATCTTCATCTTGATGTCTAAAAATCTCATTCCGAAGATCACTACTCCGCTCTTCAACTATTCTGATGGTATCTAATCCTCCAAGAATTTCTGTACTTATGAACTGTATTTCCAATCTTTATATATCCATTTGCAACTCTTTTGGCAATTCCCTATTGATGGGTTGAGTATCCGTGCTCTTTTGACTTAAAGCATCTGCTACAACATTGGCCTTTCAAGGGGTATAATTGATTGTTAAATCATAATCCTTTATTAACTCTAGCCAACGCTTCTGTCTCATATTCAATTCCTTTTGAGTGAAGAAATATTTGAGACTTTTATGATCAGTGTACAATTCACACTTGCTCCATAGAGAAAATGCCTCCATCCTTTTAAAGCAAAGACTACTGCTGCTAACTCCAAATCATGAGTTGGATAATTAACTTCATGTGGTTTCAATTGTGTAGATAAGCAATTACCTTATGATCTTGCATTAGCACACATCCTAATCCTTCCTTAGATGCATCACAATATAATATGTAATCCTTTCCTATTTCCAGAACTGATAAGATTGGTGCGGTGGTTAATCTGGTTTTCAATTCCTGAAAACTTGCTTCACACCTCTCATCCCATATGAATGGTGCATTCTTTCTTAGCAATTTGGTCATTGGTCCAGCTATCTTGGAAAAACCTTCAATGAATCTCCGATAATAGCCTGCCATGCCTAAAAAACCTCGGATTTGCTTCACATTAGTCGATGCATTCCATTCTATCACCGATTGGACTTTGGACGGATTTACTACAATTCCATCCTTACTAATCACATCTCCAAGAAATTCTACCTTGTCCAACCAGAATTCACACTTGCTAAATTTAGCATATAGCTTATGTTCTCTCAAGATTTGCAATGCTATCCTCAAATGATCTGCATGGTCTTCTTTATCCTTAGAGTATATCAAAATATCAACAATAAACACTATGAAAAACTTATCCAGATAAGACATGAAGATTTTGTTCATCAAATTCATGAATATTGTTGGCGCATTGGTCAATCCAAAAGGTACACCGAGATACTCATGATGACCATATCTTGACACAAATGTTGTTTTTGGAACATCTTCAGGTTTGATTTTCATCTGGTGGTATCCTGATCTTAGATCAATCTTGGAAAATACTCCATCTCCTTTGACTTGATCAAATAGATCTTGACTTCTTGGCAATGGGTATTTGTTCTTGATGGTGACATTGTTGAGATTTCTGTAATCACCACACATTCTTCGTCCTCCATCTCTTTTATCCACAAAAATTACCGGAGTTCCCCATTGAGATATACTTTCCTGAATAAATCCTTTTCGAGCTAACTCATCAATTTGCTTGTTAAGCTCTTTCAACTCTTTTGGACCCATTTTATATGGTGCTTGGGATATTGGTGTTGTACCAGGTATAAGGTCAATAGTGAATTCTATTTCCCGATCAGGTGGCATTCCTGGTAATTCTGCTGGAAAAACATCTTGAAATTCCTTCACTACAGTAATATCTTCCAACTTAACCTCCTTCATTGAGTTCAATTGAAGATCTAACATGATATGACTATGTTTATCTACCTGATAGACTATCCTTTCTCCACTTGGAGACTTGATTGAAACAGTTTTGTCCTAACAATTTATCTGAGCCCCATGTTCAGTCATCTAGTCCATACCCAGCACTACCGCAATTCCCTTCAATGGAATCACATATAGGTCCACAAAATTTGTACACCCACAGATCAAGATAACTTGATCTTGCTTAATGTGGCGTACCACTACATTCCCCTAGCCATCACTACGGTCATAGGGTTTGCTAACGTTACCCTTCTAATCCCAAATTTATCATAGAATTCTTCAGATATGAAAGAAGTAGTTGTACCCGTATCAAATAAAACTCTTCTGGGATTGGTAAGGATGTTGAGCGTACATATCACTGCGTGCTTAGAGTTATCCACCTCCTCCAAGGTTGCACAGTTCAGCTTCCTAGTAGGCCCGCTCCTCTTGCCATTGTTGTTCTTGACAAAATTTCCTCCCCTGTTAGGCTATCCACTGCCTCCACCGGCTTGTCCTCCGCCTTTGGTGGGCCAACCACCTGGTGGTCTGTTTGGGTAATCTGGCTTAATATGACCCTTTTGACCACAACCATAACAGATAATCACTGGCTTCTTGCAATCCTTGCTAATATGTCCCGGAAGTTTACAATTGTGACATATGACATTTCTTCCGGTTGGATTGGCACTTCGGTTGGGGTTGTTGTTGCTATTGAAGGGTCTAGTTCTTGGTTTGAACTCTAGGTTAGTTTTAGGCTTACTTGCTTGGATTCTCTTGGTTTCCTTTTTTGCTCTCTCCCTTCGATCCTCTTGGACATTCTTATAATCGTCCTCAAATGTTATGGTTGCATCAAGTACTTGTTGAAAGGTCTGCTTATTGGCCATCCTCAGGTGCATCTTCACAAATGGATTTAAACCATGCAGGAGACGTTTCTTCCTGTTTTCCTTAGTGTTCACTTCATCCTCAGCATAACGAGATAGTTGATTGAACTCCCGGATGTACTTCATGACATTGGTATATCCCCGCTAAAGCTCTTCAAACTCTCTGCGCTTCAACTCCATCACACTTTCTGGAACATGGTACTCACGGAACCTCTTCTTGAACTCCTCCTAGTTGTACTCCCTTCCTAGAAGTTGCATTGCTAACTGATTCTCCTACCATGATGCTGCAGGTCCGGTCAAGAGATGTGTGGCATACCTCAACTTTTCCTCATCATTGCATCCTACAGTTTTCAACTTTCCCTCTGTATCTGCTAACCAATCCTCTGCATCCATTGGTTCTGGGGCTGATGTAAAAGGTAAGGGCCTTGCATTCTGAAAATCTGAAAGACTTACACCACGTCCTTCAGGTTCCCTCTATTGTCCTACTCGATCCATTAACCCCTCCATAAACTTGTTCTCGGACTCTTGCATCATCTGCATATATTACATGAAATTCTGCTCCATCAATGGCCCCATTGGTGGTGGTGGTAAATCTGCCTGCATTCTGGCGTCTTCATTCGCCTTTCCCTTAGCTTCGTGCTCCATGCACCGCTGTTCCATCTCATCCTCTACACCCATTTCCATAACCCCCTAGTCCTGTAACATAAAGCGAACACTCATAATTACATCATGCATATGTGTTCTGAGCTCAACTTCATGCACAGAACTAGTCACACAATGGAAAACAAAATCCAAATAAGAACCAAATATGCATTTCACATATTATACATTACAAACAACATAGTCAGTACAACGTCATTACAAGCCCATACCATTTATGTATTACAACCTCATGTGGATGCTACCCCACTTATTTAATTACATCAGGTTCTTAGACTCTATCTTCCGCATCACCCACTAGGATAATCCTCCTCAAGGGTCATGCTCCCCAGAAGCTGCGATGTTCATCGTACATACCTGGAGTACAACCGTGCTGATGTGAAGTACGACGCACCATCTGTGGAACAACTTGCCTCTTCGATGGACGATACTCAGTATTAGAAGTATCTAGACTCGATACATCATCCAGCTGAAGTGCGTCCATACCTTCCAACTCATCTGAGGTGTCTTCAGAAACATCCCCTCACTACCTTCTTCGAGCACCTCCTGCATCTCGGTACTAGAGTAATTAGCAGAATATACCGCTTCCGGTTCTCCCCAATTACTCTACTGGGTACGGTAATCCTCTATGATCACTCGATAATGCACATTATCTGGGGTAGGATACTTTTCTGGGGACTCAAACACCCTTTCTTCAGGGTCTTCCTCAGCTGACTCTACATCCTCCACGTGGACATCTCTTCCATCAATGGAGTACGACATCACTCCCCTCCGACTGGCTTGGCCGATATCGCCAATAGAATCTTCCACCGGAATAGGATTCCTGGCAGATCCATCCATTGATCCGTACCTCCATCCATTAGAATTTTCAATAGGCAGTTCCGAGTCCTCGGTTCCCCAAGAATTCTGTGGTAATGGATAGCTAATACCCTCATCAGGATATATGGTGGGTCCTGGCATAGGTGAATAAGGATATGGTGTATAGGATGCTGGATCTATAGGTATATCCTTGGATAATGGACTGATTTCACCTCCTGCTTCCTTCTCTAACTTATCCGTCAGAAACTCCCATTTCTGAGGATTAGTAAGTGATGTCTACGCACTTCTATTCTTGTAGACAGTTGTTGGGACTCCAAGTGCAGAGGTTTGTAGAACAGCAGCAAGTTTTCCCTTAAGTGGATCACCCAAGGTTTATCGAACTCAGGGAGGAAGTGGTCAAAGGTATTCCCTCTCAAGCAACCCTGCAATCAAGATACAAGAAGTCTCTTGTGTCCCCAACACACCCAATACACTTGTCAGGTGTATAGGTGCACTAGTTCGGCGAAGAGATAGTGAAATACAAGTGGTATGGATATAAGATAACGGTGCTAGAAAATACTTTGATGGCGTGGAAAAGACTAAAGTAAAACTGAAATAAAGATGGAAGCAAGCAAACATGTAACAGATCTAATAGCAAACGGTGTTTTAGTGCTTAGAAACAAGGCCTAGGGATCATACTTTCACTAGTGAACACTCTCATATAAATATATCATCTTCATGATACTACTCTTAACTACTTGGACACTCTAATCCATGGTAGGGCTATAACAGCACACCTCAAAGTAAGCCTTTCCCATCTAGATAACCCCACACTGTCACCTTGAGCACTAGATGAGTCCAACAAACACCAAAATTTCATAAAGACATCCAACTCCAAATATAACTCATAACAAGTATTTGTAATCTCTAGCCTAAGTGCCACCATGGTGTGCATGCTGTCACTTTCACACACATGGGGAGAGCAGAGATCTAATAAAGCACTTGAGTAGCAAGGTAGATCTATAGATTACAAGCTCATGATCACAATATGATCATGCATAGGGAGAGAGATGAACACATAGCTACCGGTAGAACCCTTAGCCTCGAGAGAGAACTACTCCCTCCTCATCATGGGAATCAGCAACGATGATGGAGATGGCGGTGGAGATCGATGGAGATGGCTCCGGGGGCACTTCCCCGTCCCGGTAGGGTGCCGGAACAGAGACTTTCTATCCCCCGAATCTCCCCTTTAGTGGCGGCGGCGCTGCGGAACTTTTCGTGGCTGGAGGCTTGACGATTTAAGGTTTTGGTATCGGGAGGCTCTTATAGGCGAAGGAGGCAAGGTCGGTGGAGTGCCAGGGGGCCCACACCACCTGATGGCGTGGCCAGGGCTAGCCCGCGCCACCATATGGTGTGGCCAGGCCCTGGCCCTCCTCCGTCTCTGCTTCTGGCTCCATGAGTCTTCCTGTAAAACAGGCAACTGGCACTGTGGCTCTTGTTAATAGGTTAGTCCAAGAAATCATATGAAAAGTACTCCAAAGTGTGGACAAAACACAAGAAAGTAGATAAAACCAAGAATGGAGCATCAAAAATTATAGATACATTTGCAATGTATCAACATCCCCAAGCTTAACTCCTGCTTGTCCTCGAGTAGGTAAGTGATAAAAAGAAAGAATAATTTTTGAGGTGACATGCACCATCAAAGACTTGATCAAAGTATTTGTAAAACATTCAAATCTGGGATCATAGTACTTCAATCATAGCATGAAAGACAAGGTTCTAGCAATAAGACAAAGAAACTATGATGCAACATGAAAAGGCACAAACAAAAGATTCATGAATAACAATGCTTTGCAAGATGTTTGTTTGTTTCACATAAAGAAAACATAGCATAATAGTATTCAGCTTGTCCCTCAATAGAGTAGCAAATATAAATGCATAGGACACCTTCAAAGTTCATAAGAGTGACTAGATACAATAGTTGAAAACAAGCAATATCAAGTTATGCATCAATCAACTAGTCTTGGGACAATGCACATAGAACTAAGAATGGCCACTATGCTCTCAAAGTAGGTGCATAAAGATAGAAGGTGGAGACTCAATATAATGGTGGAAGAAAGGCCTTTTGTAAAAGGAAGTAGGGATTCAAGTCTCATAAAGAGCTTCCAAAAATTATGGTACTTATAGCTTTCAGCTCTCATTGCCCCTATCATAAGCATTTTGAAGTGATTAAGATTAAAGTGAACAAACTATGGTGCACATGCTTGACGAAGTATAAGTTAGAAATCTCATGTCCCTTGTATACGAGGGCCGCTCCTCATGCTACTCAAGTTTAGTCACCGGTAAGTTCTTGTCATCGTAAGTATATGTGTATCATAGAGAACCGCCAACGGGGTACCCCTTGCCCGATGATATGGAAGAATCCCCATATCAAAATGACAAGGCAAGCAGACAACGAGCATCTCAGCATTCTTCTTATTTACCATGGGAATATGGTGCTTTTTTCTGTCTTTCCTCTTTTCATAGTATCTCTTTTTTTTCTCTTTTTTCTTTTTTTTGTTCAATATAGGACTCTTTTTTTATAAGAAGAATGCTTCATAGACAGCTCATTATGGTTACGCTGTAGGTTTCCACCATGTCAGCATGGATTAGACCAGCGGCCCAAGCGTTTCTCTAACACATATACATAACTCCATGGACTTACAAGCTCCCCTTTCATTTCACAATCGACATCCATATACAAAAGAGCATGATATCAACTAGGTACAAGTACCAAGTGCAATGTTGAAAGCGTTCCCCATGAAAGCATGGTTCTGCTAATTCCCAACAAATAAGTGCAAGCATATACAACATAGAAGACACAATGGTTGTTGGGGGGATACCCCCGGGTAGGGTCACGCCGGGGTATAAAGGCCGAGTTAGCCGAGGTTCGGCAAGGCTAAAGCGGATGCTGGCCGGGTCACCTCAAGGCAGGCCGAATCACGGGGTAACCTGCACAGGCGTCCACCTAACTAGGTCTCAACCGACTTAAGCCGTAAGTCGGTATGGCGTATTTAACTTGTATGCAGGAACGAGTGTGGCCGGATCAATTATGATCTGGGTCATATCTAGCTTCTAGGAGAAGGAAGGAATCTCGCTGGTCAAAAGAAGCCCCGGTACGCACTGCGTGCGCAAAGCAAAAGAGGGCAGGACCACCGAGGCGTGGCCAACAGAGGTGACGATGCCCGTGTCGGCTGACGCAGGCGCCGCAAAGGCTCACGTAGCCTATGCATGGGTGACACGGGGGAAAAGTACCCCGGTCGGTTTGCTATTTTGGGAGGAGGCATATTTCCTGGAATATGCCTCCACGTATGCCCTAAGTGGAGACCTAGCCACTCCTATATAAGGAGGGCTAGGGCCTCTGTAGAAGGGGTTCCTCTATTCTGAAAGGTTCTAGGTTCTAAGGGTCTTGTACGGGTTAACTGTGGGTGAGAGTAAGAGAGCTCCTTCTTCCTCCTCTCGCCAATACAGCTCTAGGAGCACCTGTAATCTGTGAACTGAATCAAATACAAAGCTTCTGTGTGGGGAATCACCTCACTATCCCTCCCTGGATTCCCCTAGTGCTATTAGTCCCCACCTTTAGCCTATCCATGGCATCTGCCGTGACACCACCACAACAGTTGGCGCCCACCGTGGGGCTAGCGGCGCTAGCAGGGGTGAAGATCCGGACAGGAAACCTCATCGGCACCGGAGAACGCATCGTCTCCGGGCTCGTTCAGCGCTTTGGAGTGCTAGACTTCGTCAGCGACAACGCTGGCTGCTTCGGCACGCGCCCACTTCTGCGCAATGGCCTCTTCGTCAAGTTGGGTGCGCACAAGGTCTACGTTGCTGTGGATGTATCATGCGTTCATCCGCGGCACGTCGTCGAGGCAGGGGAGCCAACCCTTAGCGTGGTTCACGGGGCGCGTATCACTCGCTCCCCAGACCGTGCTGAGGTGATGATGACTGCGCCAGGTGCAGGCGCAAGCAAGGATCCAGCACCAGATCCGGAGGTAACACCTAAGGCACTGAGGAAAGGTAGAGGACCTCCACTAGAGAGGCCTGAAAATGTACTGAGAGAAGCTATGGATAGCTTGGCAAACCCGGTAGCAGCAGTGGTACATCCGGCTCTGGCACAAGCCGAGCTAGAGGAAACTAGGCAGAAAATTCTAGAGGGATCGAAAAAGATTGTTGTGGCTCAGCAGTCGTTGAATATGACGCTGCGTGAGTACACAAAGGCAAATAAAGTAGATGCTGTAAAAGTGAAGGGGAGAAATCTCATGAGTGAAATGAACAAAGAAGGTGATACACGGATTGAGGAGTCAGAAAACTGTTTGTCCGTGGGCCAAGCACAAGACTTACCGAAAAAACCTTAGAGCAGCGGATGCCGCATCCGAGCTAGAGGGTCTGACGGGTGAAGCACGCCGAGACAAAGAAGATCGGATCAATGAGTTGGTTCGGATCGCGAACAGGCAAAATGAGGAACTGCTCAGGGAAAACCCGGAGAGAGCTGGGGCCTCCAAGATCGTTCATTCGGCGGTGGGTAACCCGGAGAAATCCGCTGGAGCCGCATCGTCTCCTCATGGTGGTCCAAGGAGAGAGGAGGTAGTAACCTTGGCCAGGAGAAACAAGCAGATTGTTCCGTATGACCCGACAAGGGCAGGAAAGGCAAAAGAGGTACAAAGAAATGACGATCGACGGAGTGTAAGCCGAGGTGAAGCTGGCCGAGGTAACCGTGACCAAGGCAATGCCGGTCAAGGAAACACTGTTAACGGCAATGCCGGACAGCACAACTCTGCAGGACAACCGCAGCAACAAAATATACCAAGGCAAGAGCAAAGTGTCGGCCGAGGTATGCAACAGAGAGATGCGCCACGAGAGCGAGACCGGTATAACGATGGAGATTCGGAAATGGTGAATGCAGGATACCCAAGGCCGGACTATCATGTGATAGGGTCGAGATTGGGAAGCAGGGATTTGATGCCGGATGATGCCAGGTTGAAACTGGATCGACTGTATAGGTCGGAGCAGATTGAAAGTCAAGGTCCTCCGGGTCCTGCGTGTTTTGGACCGCGGATCATGAAAGAGCCACCGGTACCTAACTTCTAGTTACCCAGAGGCACGAAGACGTATGACAGCAGCACTAAGCCGGAGGATTGGTTGATAAATTATGCTACGGCTGTGAAAATTGCCACAGGTAACTTGCGATGGGCTGTGAGATACATACCCCAGATGTTGGACGGGCCAGCAAGGGTATGGTTGAACAATTTTCCGCCTGGAAGTATTAACTGCTGGATCGATTTTGAGGAAATGTTCATCAGCAATTTCTCGAGTACGTATCAGAGGCCAAATAGGCCACAGACCCTAGCTATGTGCAAGAAAAGACCGAATGAGACGGACCGGGAGTTTTTGACCCGGTGGTGTACCGTGAGAAACTCGTGTGAGGGCGTGATAGAGTCACAGGCCATAGCGTGGTTTGTGTCCAACGAGTCGAATGAGGAGTACTACCAGAGAGATGGAGCCGGATCATCCCGGAGGAACGATTACAGAGGTAAAAGGAGAGGTGATAGACCGGATCACCGGTACAGTTTGCAACAAGTTGCAGCTGTGAGTCAAGATCAGCCAGGAACATGGACCAATCAGCGTCAGAAAACTGGAGGGCAACAATGGACACCAAGGAATGATGGCAAGAAAACTTGGACGCCAGAACAGAAGAAATAGTGTCAAGAAAAGAAGGACCGTCCGAGGTATACTTACGAGTCGATGTTGGATCAGCCGTGTAAGTTTCACACGCCAAATCCGAGTAACCCAGCGGGTCATACAACGAGGCAATGTGAGTGGATGCGTAAGATAGAACAAGGTGGTTTGGGGAATGCTCAGGCACCCCAGAATGATCAACCCCGGCAGGAGTTACCCCGGCAGCAATTGCTCTCCGGAGCGAACACGCAACAACTAATGTTGCCTCCCCCTCCGCCGAGGTATGATAACCATGAGAGAAGGGATGCAGTGCATCAAGTAGAAAACCAGCATCAGCCAGATCAGAGATACCCCAGAAATGAGGGGAGAAATGAGTACAGGGAGCATCATCAGAGTTACTGTGTGTTTACCACCGAGGAAACAGATAGGAAGAGCTTGCAACACCGACATATGGAGGTCAATGCGGTAATGCCAGCGGTAACGCGGTATATGCCTTGGTCAGACCAAGAAATTACTTGGAACATCAAAGATCATCCCAAGCTTATGCCGAGTCCTGGTTCGTATGCATTAGTGCTGGACCCGACATTCATTGGGCCTAACATTAATGTGAGGTTCTCCAAGGTACTGATTGACAATGGCAGTAGCATTAACATCATGTATGCGGATACAATGCGCAAGTTGGGTATCTCGGAGAACATGCTCTAGGCTACAAGGACAACTTTCCATGGTATTGTACCAGGCATTTCTTGTGAGCCCATAGGCAAAGTCCGGGTTGACGTGTTATTCAGCACGAGAGGTAATTGCCGAACTGAGAATCTGGAGTTTGAAGTGGTGAACTTGGAAAGTGTGTATCATGCATTACTCGGAAGACCAGCATTGAACAAGTTCATGGCAAGCTGCCACATCAGTTATTTGAAGATGAAGTTGCCCGGGCCAAATGGAGTGATTACCATTGCTGGAGATTTCTGACGTTTCATTGAGTGTGCCTCAGCCGGGTCTAACCTAGCCGAGTCACTCGTGATTGCGCAAGAGAAAAGAAAAATCCAAGAGGTGGCGGCATTAGCTCAGTCCGCGCAGCAGTATATGCCGGCGTTGAGTAACCCGCATGGTAGTGTTTCATTCCAAGCCGCAAAGGATACTAAGAAAGTGCCTGTTGATGATATGTTCCCAGAGCGCACCGTAACAATTGGTGCCGGGTTGAATGATAAATAGGAAAGCGAGCTCGTCCACTTCCTCCGTGAGAATCGGGATATTTTTGCTTGGTCTACATAGGACTTGCAAGGTGTTCCGAGGGAGTTGGCCGAGCACTCTTTGAACGTGAGACCAGGAGCAAGGCCGGTGAAGCAACCTCTCCGCCGCTTCGCCGAGGATAGGAGAAAAGTCATTGGAGATGAGATAGCTTGGTTGTTAGCAGCAGGATTTATCATGGAAGTACTCTATCCGGATTGGCTCTCTAATCCGGTGCTGGTGGAGAAGAAGAAGGATGACCTGAACGTGGCAGTAGTTTGGCGTATGTGTATCGATTACACGAACCTGAACAAGGCGTGTCCAAAAGATCCATTTCCACTGCCGAGGATAGATCAGGTCATAGACTAAACCGCGGGATGTGAACTGTTGTCATTCATTGATGCATATTCTGGTTTCCACCAGATACCTCTGAATCCGGATGATCAAATAAAGACCACATTTATCACCCCATATGGGGCTTATTGCTATCGCACCATGCCGTTTGGTTTACGTAATGTAGGTGCAACGTACCAAAGATGTATGCAAAAATGTTTGCACGACCAAATAGGTCAAAATGTACAAGTGTATGTGGATGATGTGGTTATCAAGACCAAGGAAAGCAAAACGCTCCTTGACGACATCAGGCAGACATTCGCGAACTTAAGAAGGTTTCGAATGAAGCTTAACCCGGAAAAATGTACCTTCGGTGTCCTGGCTGGAAAATTACTCGGATTTCTCGTCTCCAGCCGAGGTATCAAAGTTAATCCAACTAAGATCCAGGCCATCGAACAAATGGAGCTGCCGAAGTGTCTTAACGATGTCCAAAAGTTTACTGGGTGCCTGGCATCGTTAAGTCGGTTTGTATGTCGGTTGGGAGAAAAGGTATTGCCTCTCTACCAACTCATGAAAAAGTCAGATAAGTTCGTTTGGACGCTACAGGCCGATGAAGCCTTTGCCCACTTAAAGAAGATGTTAGCCACTGCACCAGTGTTAGCCTCTCCACTATCAAAGGAGCCAATGTTGCTCTACATAGCCGTAACCAACCGAGTTGTAAGTGTAGTGATTGTGGTAGAGCGTGACGAAGAGGGTAAGTCGGTGCAGAGGTCAGTGTATTACTTGAGGGAGGTATTATCTGCCTCAAAGCAGAACTACCCACACTTTCAAAAGGTGGCATATGGTGTCTATATGGCAGCTAAGAAGTTAAAGCATTACTTTGAGGAGCACCCCATCAAAGTAATATGTGAATCTCCCATATCCAAGATAATGGGTAACAAGGATGCAAGTGGTCAAATCGCAAAATGGGCAATCGAACTAGCTCCTTATGCGCCACAATATGACAGAAGAGAAGCAATCAAGTCTTAGGCTGTGGCGGACTTTTTTGTGGACTGGGCCGAGGTACAATACGAACCACCGCCACTGGATCCGAACTACTAGAGGATGCATTTTGATGGGTCAAAAACAAAAACCGGGCTAGGCGCCAGAGTTGTGCTTACCTCGCCAAAGAAGGAACAGCTAAAATATGTGCTGCAAATCCATTTCGCGGCATCAAATAATGTTGCTGAGTATGAAGCACTTGTGCATGGGCTCAAAGTGGCAAAAGAGATTGGGATACGTCGGATACTATGCTTTGGCGACTCAGATTTGGTAATACAGCAAGTGTCGGGGTTGTGGGACGCCCTGGATCCAAACATGGCTCTGTACAGATTTCATGTGCAGAAGATATCTGGTTACTTTGAGGGGTGTGAATTTCACCATGTACCCCGGGTGGAAAATGAGGCTGCCAACATGTTGTCAAAGCTCGGATCAACCCGACAAGCAATTCCACCGGGTGTAGCATTGGAACACCTCAGAAAACCATCTATCAGGCCGTCCCCAGGAACCGACTCAATATATGTCCCGGAAGATACAGAATCCGGAGCTGAGCCCATGGACATTGACATGGGAGGTGGTGTGAAACCCGAGGAGTGCATCAGCAAACCCGAGAACTGCATCAGCAAACCCAGGGACTGCCTCAGCGAACCCGAGGACTTCCTCGCAGGACCCGGGGACTGCTCAGCGTGATCCGGTTGAAGTTATGCCGGTGGATCAGATGGAAATTGATGAGGATGTGTTCCATGTGCGAGCAATACCAGCTTGGGCACTGCCTATATTTCAATTCCTGAAAGATGGAACGTTACCCACTGAGGAGGTGTTATCTAGGCAAACTCAGAGGAGAGCAAAGGCATACACAATTATCAATTCGAAATGGTACAAAGCGGAGTGTGACGAATGTCCTCCAGCGATGCGTTGACCCAGAAGAAGGGCTTCACATCCTCCGAGATATACATCAAGGGGAGTGCGGGCATCATGCCTCGTCCCGAGCCTTGGTGGCAAAAGCATTCCAGCATGGATTCTACTGGCCAAGTGCCTTAGAACAAGCAGAAGATCTGGTGAGAAAATGCAATGGTTGTCAGAGGTATGCTACCAAGACACATATGCCAATGTCGGAACTCAAGACCATACCAATTACATGGCCATTTGCCGTATGGTGCTTGGATATGGTTGGCCCATTTAAACCAGCAAGGGGAAATATGACTCACATCTTGGTCATGATGGATAAGTTTACAAAATGGATTGAAGTGAAGCCTATAAGAAAGTGTGATGGAGCTACGGCCGTAACATTTCTCAAAGACATTATCTTGAGATACGGTTATCCTCACAGTATCATAACTGATAATGGCACAAATTTTGCGGAAGGAGCATTTGCGCGATTCTGCCGGGATAAGAAGATCCGGCTGGACGTTGCCTCGGTAGCCCACCCCGCATCGAACGGACAGGTGGAAAGATCCAACGGATTAGTGTTATCCAGGATAAAACCCCGGCTCATTGAGCCGCTGCAAAGATCAGCGGGGTGTTGGATAGAAGAACTACCAGCGGTACTATGGAGTTTAAGAACAACTCCGAATCGATCAACAGGCTATACACTGTTTTTTCTGGTATATGGGGCAGAAGCTGTATTACCAGCCGACATAGCGCATGATTCGCCTAGGGTCACCCAATACACAGAAGCCGAAGTGCAAGAAGCCCGGCAAAATGATGTTGATCTGCTGGAAGAAGCGAGAGAATTGGCATTGTCCAGATCCGCCATATATCAGCAAAATCTTCGACGCTATCATAGCCGGAAAGTAAGCCCCGAGTCTTTCGGGAAGGCGATCTGGTGCTCCGGTTGGTATAACATACTGCTAGCATGCATAAATTATCCCCCCATGGGACGGGCCATTCATTGTGAGCAAAGCATTGCACAATGATTATTATTATCTTATCAATGCAAAGCCACAGGAAAAGAACAAGGCGGACAGGTCCGGCGAGGAATCTAAGCGTCCATGGAACGTAGCCCTACTTCGTCCTTTCTACACTTAGCAGAGAAGTGTATGTATCTGAGTCTTCTCATATGTCAGTATGTATGCCGGCAATGAGCTTATCAATGAAATGTTGGCACCTCGGGCAGTAACTCGGGGACTGTCTTAATAATATTTGTTGTCTTTTATTATTTATACGTCAGCTGGAGTAAGTTGTTCTACTTAACTCCGATTAGTAATGTGTGAGCACCAAAAACCCAACTCTTCGACTTGCTGCTGTCCAACAAGAATTGGCTTCATGGCAAGCAAGAGAACAAGTTTGGAATTGTGTAGCACATGAAAAACGACTCAGGAAAAGAACTTAATCGAGCCGACGTTTGTTTTTTGGACTAACCTTGTATTTACTTTCAAATTATTATGCTAAATTATCTTGAGCTAAGCCTAATAGTTTCTAAGTATTGTTAAAACAATTTTTGAAGCTCGGATTCATAAGTCGTAAAACCGAATCAAGGTAGACACGAACCGAGCCAGAAGATTGGACGAACAAGAAAATGAAACTCGGGGACTACGCCAAGTTAATCCGACATACAAACTTAGTAGCAAAATATCACATGAGTACGGGATACAATTCCACCCGGTTTACCGGGGATCTGATAAGTTTTCAAGTGTTTTTACTTAAGGAGCAGCAGGAGGAGGAAGTTTGGCGTCATCTTCGCCTTCTTCGATATCCGAGGCATCGTCCTCTCCATCCTCGTCCGAAACATCTTCAACATTTTCAACCTCTTCATCGCCAGCGGCTTCCAGGAAGCTCGGACCCTCAGTCCATTCATGAATGAGAGCATATTCAATGAGACTATGGGCGCAAGCCTAGCGTCGAGCTACCCATTCCGGGTCATTGGTCCACTTGGATCCGGTGCGCAGGCGCGTCAGGAGGCTGAGATCGATCTTCCCATACCACGTAAGTATGTGGTGAAGAACGGTCTCACCTGTAGCACGACCAGCAGACTCTCTCCAAAGGTCGAGCTGGGTCTCGATCTCCGTCAGCTTTTTAGCAAGGATTGCGATTCTCTCCGGAGCGTCCTCGCCAGGCCAGAACGTGTTGACAACTCGGACTAAAACGTCGAGGAGATCCTTGCCATAGTTCTTGATGATTTCCACGCGAGATGACAGGCTGACCAACAGGTCCTCGATGTCACAGGGAATGTCCTCACCGTCAGGAGCGACGGGAGTACCCCTCTCTCGGCAGAAATTGGCAACAGCGGCGCTCGCAATGGGAGTACCCTCTGGAAATTTGCCTAAAAACGGAACAAGAGAAGCAAGTAATGAAAAGACATGTGAGGTAACCCGGAGAAGTATGCCGGATAAGGAAAAGGAACTTACATAAAATGTGGTTGTGGATCCGGGTCAATTCATTGATGCAATTATCGCGTCTTTGGTGGAGCTGTACCAGCTCAGCGTTTGCCGACTCGAGTTTGACGTCGACCTCCTGGAGAAGTTCGCGGTCCTTAGCAATTTGGAGATTGAGGCGCTCGTGCTCTTCGGTGAAGTCCTGGCCAGCCTTTTCAAGCTCGCTTTGGTGTTGCTCCTTCATCTTCTTCATTTCTGCCTTTAACTTGGCAATCTCGTCGTTCTTGGTTCGGAGGAGGGCAAGCTCATCGTCTTTCTTTTTGAGATCGGCCTGATGCTGCCCTGCTTGTTCGAGAAAATGCAGCATCATGTCAGGCACGGGCACACTATCTTCAAGAGATGCTGAAATAGCGTGTTGACCCGGCAGAGCCGGGGTGTGAATGTTTGCCGAGCCAAGAATAAAAGGAGATGGAAAGCAAAGCAAGGTCAGACAAAAGTAGCTTACCCTTAATCTGATCCAAATTATTCCTCATGAGTTTGTTCTCAGCCTCCACCCCAGCTGCGAAAACCAAATGACAGATTAGTTCTGTAGAAAAAGATGAAGGAAAACAGAAAAATGTGAAGAAGGGAACTTACCCCTTTTCTCATGCTCAGCGAGATGTGCATTGTGCTTTGCGAGCAGCATCTTGTGGGTATCCAGGAGACGCTAGAACTCAGCACTCCGGCGGTTGGTGGTCACCTGAAAAGAGTACAAAAATTTGGCTTAAGCCTTGTGCATATTCGAAGTGTACAAGATCCGGGCCAAGTGGAACTTAACCCGTCTCTAGGTGTGTGAATATTCGAAGTGAACAAGATCCGGGCCAAGTGGAACTTAACCCGGCTCTAGGTGTGCGCATATTCGAAGTGTACAAGATCCGGGCCAAGTGGAACTTAACCCGGCTCTAGGTGTGTGCATATTCGAAGTGTACAAGATCCGGGCCAAGTGGAACTTAACCCGGCTCTAGGTGTGTGCATATTCGAAGTGTACAAGATCCGAGCCAAGTGGAACTTAACCCGGCTCTAGGTGTGTGCATATTCGAGTGTACAAGATCCGGGCCAAGTGGAACTTAACCCGGCTCTAGGTGTGTGCATATTCGAAGTGTACAAGATCCGGGCCAAGTGGAACTTAACCCGCTCTAGGTGTGTGCATATTCGAGTGTATAAGATCCGCCAAGTGGAACTTAACCCGCCTCTAGGTCTCTGCATATTCGAGTGCACAAGATCCGGGCCAAGTGGAACTTAACCCGGCTCTAGGTGTGTGCATATTCGAAGTGTACAAGATCCGGGCCAAGTGGAACTTAACCCGGCTCTAGGTGTGTGCATATTTGAAGTTGTAAGGGAGCTACTTTAGTTTTCTAAGGAGCATCCGGCCGAGTAACAAGTTACTCCCCCGGAGGCTCGGGGACTAATGGTTATATCGCTAGTGCATGCTAAGGAAAAGGTGAAGTAACGTACCTCCATCATCCGGCCCGCGAGGTTAATCGCCTTAGCGGCTGTGTTCATCTGAGCAGCGAACTCGGCGGGACCGAACTTCTCTAGGAGATCGTCGTTATAGACGAACTTCGCCTTGTTCCAGTTGTTCATAAACTCGATCAAGGTAGGAGGATATCGCTCACTACTGAGAATGTGGGGCGCCACCAATCCCTTCGCATGTGCCTCTCTCCTCTCAACCTGAGCAAGGGCTGGACTGGTGTGCAGAACAAGTTGCTGCGCACTAGTTGGCTCGGCAGGGGCGTCCTTCGGTGCTGGAGCCTTCTGGGAAAGCATGGACGCGAGGGTGCGCTGTCCAGACACGGTGGACGCTGCCTTGGTGATGTCAGGGGTTTTCTTGCCTTTGGCTTGCTGAGAGGAGGAAGTTGTTGCGGCAGATTTTCCCTTAGGAGCTGCCTGGGTACTTCCTCACCGAGACTGAGAAGACTCGGACGAGGCGGAGGAGCTTGGCGCTGGTGCCCTTGTTGCCGGAGTTGGTGCTGGTGCCGGAATTGGTGCTGGTGTTGGTGCTGGTGCAGAGGTAGTCTCGGTAGTTGCTGGTTGCGGCGGAGCCAAAGTGGTGGATGCCGCTGCCTCGGCTGGGTCCGTCTCCCCCGCTCCGGGGTTGCCCCCCTCCTGACAAGGTGGGCTGGAACCCGGAGCAGCCGTACAACCCTCTGGAATAGGGCTCAGCGGGCGTGACTCGTCGTCACGAGGGGGAGAAGGGCTAGGTCAGAGCGGTGAAGAGATGCTAGATCCACTCTAGGGAACATCCTCCGAAGCACTGCCAAATCAAATAATGTCAGAAGAGAGACTAAAACAATGTAAAGAAGAATAAGTTGCAGAAGGAAAAGAGGCTTACGCATCCGAGGTCAGGGGCTCCTTGGGTTTCCGAGCCCTTCGTGCTGGAGCCTTGCCTACTGGCTTGGAAGCAGTTTTGTCTCCGGACTTCTTTCGCCTTTTGGAGGGCTGAGAAGGTCCAGAGGAGGAACTTGATGCAGCTCCATGCCTCTTCTTCGGCACTGCCGGAATAGGTTCACCCGTGGCAAGGGGAGGGTCCTTGTGGATCTATCCACCGGGGTTAGCTGATGCCGGAAAAGCATAAGAAAGGGGGACAACGTCAACAGCTTCCATCACCTCAATATCCGAGTCATCCTCATCGTCGGGCCAATCTCTAATAGAAGAGAGTTTACCGGTGGGTCGCTTGGTCGCGTCGAACATTGGGAGGAACATCTCCTGGTCCGGTTCTTCCTCGTCCGAGCTCTCCCGGTCAGGCGCGCATTTGAGGGTAGGGTCGGGGCCATCCTCAATTGTCTGCTGAAGGAATTGCTAAAGGATAAAAAAGACAACGGAGTTAAAAATAAGACGGCAACCGACATAAGATCTAATCCGGAGAGAGTTGGTGGCACGAAGCTTACCACGGGAGGAAGCCTATCCCGGCAATAATGCTCAATTCCCCACGTCCACTCGGAGGAGAAGTCCTTGTGGGTGGTGAAGAGCGCCTTGACCCGGTGGTAGATTTCGGTGTTGCTAAGCTCGAAGGACGAGGTCCGGTTGGGGTCGCGACCCCAGCTCAGGTGGCACACCTTGTGAGTGCTCTTCTGGAGAGGGGAGATCCGGTTGCGGACAAATGTGATCATGGCGTCCTCGTTGCGCAACCTGAGATGCTTCAGCTCCTTGAACCTTTTGTTGACCTGGTTGGCCAATACTGTAGGCTTCTTGGGGACAACGTCCCACAATTCCGGGTTAGGTGGACCCGGAGCATAGGGAAGCAGCCGGATGAAGTCTTCAGTGCCCTCGTTCCGGACATAAAAGAAAGTCCGGGCCCATCCTTTGCAGGAGTCCAGCCCGGTGACTCGGGGGAAAACGGATAGCCTCCGGGGCGAGATGGATGCAGCTCCGAATTGAGTGAGCTGCTTGTCCTCCGGATCAAGTTGAATATTCGGAATGACATTACGACGAAGGCCGAAAAACCGGATCCATAGCTCCTTCGTGGGCCATAATCCGGCGTAGCCCTCGATCGTAGAGGCAAAAGCAGAAAGAGAAGTGATTGCGTTGGCAGGAAGGTGGTGCGGCTAGAGTTCGTATGTGCTTAACCAATCATGGAAGAAATCGTTGACCGGCAAACCAAATCCCCGTTGGAAGTGCGACAGGAACACAACATACTCACCCGGATTAGGTGAGGGGGCGAGTTCGGCGGAGGCGAGGCGCGCAATGACTCTGGCGGGAATGCGTCTGGTGCGGTAGAGCCAGTCCAGGTCATCTTGGCAGACCCAGGACCTGGCCCACGCACCGCGGTTCATCGTGGCGGTGTCTTCCTCCATTTCTTGCTCGGCGACGGCAAGATCCTCCTCTGTCATCTCTAGTTCGTTGCCCTCGCTGTCGCTAGCAGCGGTGGGGGGCGGCGGCCTAGATTGGCAACGACCCGTGGTGGAGGAGGCGCGTAGCGGTGGCGGTGATGCAGAGGCGCGGGGGAGCAGTGCGTCGGAGGCGCTGTCGTGGGGAAGACGAAGAAGAAGAAGTGCTAGAGGCAGAGGGGCGCGGAAGGGGGAAAAGACCTAAGGGTGCGCCCCTCCCCTATTTAACCACTCCCTTTAGGGGGAAGTGGGATCGTGTCAAACGAGTACGCCGCATGGTGTGGCCGTGTATTGCCCGCGTCGACCAATCAGCAGCAAGCCATACCGAGGGCCACAGGGTGTAACAGATCCCATGACGTGACACACTGATGCGGTTAACGAGGAGGCAGGCCAGACGTGATGCGCGCCACATTGATAACTGACAAATTACTGCAGTAGTTACTGTGGCTGGCCCTTAAAATGAGGCAATCTAATGATTAGCCTCCACGTGGGCTAGCGTACGAGAGAAGGAAAGAAGACCTGGATGAGACCGTGGTAACCCGGCCAACAAGTGAAAACTTGGAATGTGCCACGGGAAAGTAAAACCATGAGGTCCGAGTTAGGGTGGTAACCCGGCCAGCAAGTGAGAGCTTGGAACGTGCCAAGGGAAAGTAAATCTAGAGAATCCGAGACAAGGAGGAAACCCGGAGAAGGAGCACAAAGCTCGGTGGAATTGAACCTGCTGTGGCCTTAGCGGCAAAGGCAGCTAAGACCGCACCAGCTTCGGGGACTAATGTTGGGGGGATACCCCCGGGTAGGGTCACGCCGGGGTATAAAGGCCGAGTTAGTCGAGGTTCGGCAAGGCTAAAGAGGATGCTGGCCGGGTCACCTCAAGGCAGGCCGAATCACGGGGTAACCCGGACCAGGGGCGTCCACCTAACTAGGTCTCAACCGACTTAAGCCGTAAGTCGGTATGGCGTATTTAACTTGTATGCAGGAACGAGTGTGGCTGGATCAATTATGATCCGGGTCATATCTAGCTTCTAGGAGAAGGAAGGAATCTCGCTGGTTAAAAGAAGCCCAGACGACCAAGCGTGCGGCGC
Organism: Avena insularis; assembly: GCA_023614405.1. Lineage (NCBI taxonomy): Eukaryota > Viridiplantae > Streptophyta > Magnoliopsida > Poales > Poaceae > Avena > Avena insularis. Next base: position 21,160,907 of record CM042694.1, on the reverse strand, counting down.
AAAGTGGGCAGGACCACCGAGGCGTGGCCGACAGAAGTGACGACGCCCGTGTCGGCTGACGCAGGCGCCGCAGAGGCTCACGTAGCCTCTGCATGGGTGACGCGGGGGAAAGGTACCCCGGTCAGTTTGCTATTTTGGGAGGAGGCATATTCCCTAGAATATGCCTCCACGTATGCCCTAAGTGGAGACCTAGCCACTCCTATATAAGGAGGGCTAGGGCCTCTGTAGAAGGGGTTCCTCTATTCTGAAAGGTTCTAGGTTCTAAGGGTCTTATACGGGTTAACTGTGGGTGAGAGTAAGAGAGCTCCTTCTTCCTCCTCTCGCCAATATAGCTCTAGGAGCACCTGTAATCTGTGAACTGAATCGAATACAAAGCTTCTGTGTGGGGAATCACCTCACTATCCCTCCCTGGATTCCCCTAGTGCTATTAGTCCCCACCTTTAGCCTATCCATGGCATCTGCCATGACACCACCACGACAATGGTTCAAGTTTATTAAGGGCAAGTAAAGTAAAGTGTGCCATCAAGTTCGTGAGAGCTTTAATCACTAGTTTTCTCATAACAAGTTTAATTTGGAAGGTAAACAAAAGCATGAATATACTTGGAATAGCATAAGCTAGTAGGTAGGTATGGTGGACTCTTTGGAATAACTTGGTTTAGGGAGTTGGATGAATGAGTGGAACTCATACTTTGTTGTGGAGGCTAGCAAAAGACTGGGAGCGACAAACTAAGAGAGCAATAATGGCCATAATCATGCAGAGCGACAAAACATCATTGATAAAAGCATAAAGTGATACTACAAGTTGAAAACTAAAGGATCGTAAAGGCTATGGTGACTTTGGATAGTCATAACATGGTGTGAGCATGTGCCAAGTCAACCCAAATAAAGCATCAAAGGAGAATACCACTATATTATGCTTTAATATGCTAAAACAACGCATGATTCATCCAAGACACATTAAGCAATCTCAATTGTTTATAACAAGTCATGCTACAACAAAGAATACTAAGCATAAAGCCAAAACAATATCAAGCATGGCATGACAAAGCACAGGCCACAGTCAAAAACAAGCTCTTTTTACCACATAAGCATGAACTTTCCTACTCTTTTCCAAAACAAACCAAACTATTTGAAAACCAATGTATGAAAGAGGGGGTCCAACCAATTTATTCAGCAACTAAGAAAACCAAGCAAACGAAAAACCAAAACGAAAATGAAAAAGAAGACGCTCCAAGAACAACACAACTATGCATGAAACAATAAAAATGAAGCGTTTGGAAGAAACCTGGGCATCCCCAAGCTTTGAAGCTTGTACTTCTTGGATATTTCTTGGGGTGACACGCGTGGAATCCCCAAGCTTGAGCTTTAGTCCATCCTTAATCTCGTTACTCATTCCTTCCATACACCTGAAATTTTTCCTTCATACAAAACTTCACACAATCTTTATTAGTAACATTAGTGCACTCAAGATAATAGGTCTTTAGGTTCAGTTCTAACATCAATAAAAGTTCCATTAAAACACTAGCTACAGTATCACTTCCCTCAAAAAGCTCAATTCCCCAAAAGAACTCAAAAAGGAACCAACAAGAAGCAAATGCAAATAATGGCAGAAATCTGTCAAAACAGACCAGCAGGTAAAGACGAATTTTTTCGAAGACCTTCTGTTGCTCAAATCAAAAAGTGTTGAACTAACGAAAGTTAGATAACAACCTGGGTCAGAAGCACAAAACAATACAGCTCAATCTGACATACAGCGCTCTCTCACGGATTTTTATGGTGAAGCACAAAAATCTGTTTCGGGACAGCAACTTTCCCAATCATTACTTTTCTCTCATTAGAGGTTACTCCTGGCACAAAAAGCAAATAAAAAGGATAAGGAGTGGTTATTAATAAAGTAATAACTTCCAAGACTCATCTAAAACTTTTGGGTTATCTCCCAATAAGTACTATTCTTTAACGCCTTTAAGTTAGGCATGATAGTTTGAGAAGATGCTCACATAAGAAATATGAATTGAAGAAAAACAGAGCATCAAGAAGCAAATTCAAAGCACATTTAAGTCTAACCCACTTCCTATGCATAGGAATCTTGTAAAGAAACAAGTCATGAAAGCACAAAGCAACAAGCATAGGAAAGCAAAACAAGTGCAACTTCAAAAATTTCAACATAAAGAGGGGAAACTTAATATTATTGAGATGCATAGAACCATGTTTCCCTCTCTAATAATAACTTTAAATAGCAACATGAATAAAATTAACAATATAACTATCACATAAAACATTCTTATCATGAGCCACATGCATAAAAGAATTAATACTCCCCACATAAACATAGTCATTCTTATTAACTGTAGTGGGAGAAAATTCAACAAAATAGCTATCATTATTATTCTCATCACCATAATCATCAAATATAGGAGGCATATTGTAATCATAATTACTTTCCTCCTCAATAGTAGGTGGACTGAAAATATCATAATCATCATTGTAATCATCATATATTGGAGGTTTGGTATCATCATAAGAAATAGAATAACTATCTTCCAAAGCTGGGGAACTAAAAAGATCATTTTCATAAAAACTAGCTTCCCCAAGCTTAGACTTTTCCATAGCATTAGCAATAATGGTGTCCAAAGAATTCATACGAACAACATTGCTATTAGCATGCAAATAAAGTTCCATAGGTTTTTTAATTTTCTCTTCAAACACTTCATGTCCTAACTCAAGATAAATACTATAAAGCTCTCTAAATTTTTTTTTGTTTTCCATTAAGCCTAACTAGTGAAAACAAGGAACAAAAAGACAAAATTGCAGAATCTAAAGGAAATAACATCGAGCACTCACACCGTAGGATGTGAGTACCTTTTACCTTACCTCCCCGGCAACGGCGCCAGAAAATAGCTTGATGTCTACGCACTTCTATTCTTGTAGACAGTTGTTGGGACTCCAAGTGCAGAGGTTTGTAGAACAGCAGCAAGTTTTCCCTTAAGTGGATCACCCAAGGTTTATCGAACTCAGGGAGGAAGTGGTCAAAGGTATTCCCTCTCAAGCAACCCTGCAATCAAGATACAAGAAGTCTCTTGTGTCCCCAACACACCCAATACACTTGTCAGGTGTATAGGTGCACTAGTTCGGCGAAGAGATAGTGAAATACAAGTGGTATGGATATAAGATAACGGTGCTAGAAAATACTTTGATGGCGTGGAAAAGACTAAAGTAAAACTGAAATAAAGATGGAAGCAAGCAAACATGTAACAGATCTAATAGCAAACGGTGTTTCAGTGCTTAGAAACAAGGCCTAGGGATCATACTTTCACTAGTGAACACTCTCATATAAATATATCATCTTCATGATACTACTGTTAACTACTCTCCGGTTGGACACTCTAATCCATGGTAGGGCTATAACAGCACACCTCAAAGTAAGCCTTTCCCATCTAGATAACCCCACATTGTCACCTTGTGCACTAGATGAGTCCAACAAACACCACAATTTCATAAAGACATCCAACTCCAAATATAACTCATAACAAGTATTTGTAATCTCTAGCCTAAGTGCCACCATGGTGTGCATGCTGTCACTTTCACACACATGGGGAGAGCAGAGATCTAATAAAGCACTTGAGTAGCAAGGTAGATCTATAGATTACAAGCTCATGATCACAATATGATCATGCATAGGGAGAGATATGAACACATAGCTACCGGTAGAACCCTTAGCCTCGAGAGAGAACTACTCTCTCATCATCATGGGAATCATCAACGGTGATGGAGATGGCGGTGGAGATCGATGGAGATGGCTCCGGGGGCACTTCCCCGTCCCGGCAGGGTGCCAGAACAGAGACTTTCTGTCCCCAGAATCTCCCCTTTGGTGGCGGCGGCGCTACGGAACTTTTCGTGGCTGGAGGCTTGACGGTTTAGGGTTTTGGTATCGGGAGGCTCTTATAGGCGAAAGAGGCAAGGTCGATGGTGGCGCGGCCAGGGCTAGCCCGTGCCACCATATGGTGTGGCCAGGCCTTGGCCCTCCTCTCTCTCTGCTTCTGGCTCCGTGAGTCTTCCCGTAAAATAGGAACTTTGGCTTTTGTCCCATCCAATTCTGAGAATATTGATTTTCTGACTTTCCTGGAACCAAAAACAGCAGAAAACATGCAACTGGCATTGTGGCTCTTGTTAATAGGTTAGTCCAAGAAATCATATGAAAATAACTCCAAAGTGTGGACAAAACACAAGAAAGTAGATAAAACCAAGCATGGAGCATCAAAAATTATAGATACAATTGCAATGTATCAGTAAGATCCTCCAACATGCTATCATTGTCTTCCACTATTAGGCGATGAGCATTGTAGAAAGATTCTACTAACAGCCGATACTGATCCATGTACTTTGAAGCTAACCTAGGGTGCTCCTTGACTAGCTGGAAATGATTTATCGCTGAATATGAGTCCATGGAATCATGAGGAATCACAGTATATGTGCTCCCTGCAATTAGTTCAGCCTTGTGCTCCCGAATAGTGGCAAGTGCTTCCACTAGCGCAACATTAAATGCTACGATATGGCTACGACCTTCACCATGTGGCATAGCTGGGGTTGGTCTAAGCTTCTCAGGTAAGCTGATATTGACCCGATACTTTGCAATCATTTGACCATCAAAGTATGCAAAAGTCTTCACTGGAATCTTGGCTTCACACCCAAATACTCCCAAAAGCTCTCGAAGAAGATCCGCCATCTCTCCCTGGTAATCGTCAAGACTACCCTCCTCCACAGTACAAGTCAGTTTAGGAAACCTTGGCGCCATTCTAGCTGTATACAAAATATCTATAATTAGTAATAGTGCATCTTAATAAAGAATTGTCGCACTAAAAGATATAACGAAATATTCCCAATTGAATATTCAGCATATAATCTAGAGAACTCTTTACCGTTGCTCCGAGACTCCTACAGGTAGTTCCCTTTACTAGGTTCCCAACCTAAGGTCAAAGAAATTCCTCTGATACCAGTTGCGGTGACCCAGCATAACACTGCATGTGTAGTACACTATAGTTGTTGACATGACATCCAGAGAACACTGTTCCGTAAATATCATATCCCTCAAAGTGGTACAATAGAAACATTGTGGGGCCATATTACAAACATACACACTTCATTATTATTGCAATACCAGAAGTTCGAGACTTCAAGTGATTCAAAATTACAAACCAAACTTAAGTAATTTCAGCGGAAGATTCAAAGTTCAAACTCATACTTCGAATTGTGCTCAACAACTTATTATATAAAGTTCATGCTACTCGGCTCAATTGGTTTACTAATAACTGAGGAAACTACTCGGACTCGTTTCCCTCCACTCCATAGCGTATTTCATAGTTCATCCCTTCCACTCCTCCGGACAGGTCTGGTTCCTCGTGGTAGACATCCTCTTGTCCTTCAGCAGCGTACATTGGAGTATCTTCTGGCTCCTTAGAGTCTAAGCAGGGGATCAAAGGAAAGAGTGAGTAACATCATTACCTAGCAAGTTCATTATATTCAAGGTGGGAAGTTTGATGCTCTATCTACCACCTAGGACTATCGGTCCTTAGCACTATGCAGTTTTCGTAAACATTTCTTTAAAGATTGATTTTATTATAAACAACTATGCCCATCAGCCTTCACAGGTTGACCAGAACTTCATGGAGTTCCTTTCCTCCCGCGTTCGTAGCTCCTTCCTGGAATAGGGAGTAACAAGTTATAGTTCTTACACTCTGTAGAGGTGCGTTGCTTTACCCATGAGAGATCAACTCCTTATTGCACAACCGGGCGTACTTTCCCGTCCACAATTCCATGATGTGGGGCCCAGTAGGTGATCCAAGCCAATCACTGTTCCTCTTCACGACCCCATATGTCTGCATGATCCTTTGGGCCGAGCTACATCTCGGTTACGCCCCATTTCGGGTAAGCTATAACCCTGATGACCTCCTGAAGACTCTATGAGCCGGTTATGCCCTGGCAAGCTCCATAAAGGTCTGACTATACCTTCCATAGCCGCTCACATATAATCTAGACACCAAAATCATGGGGCCTAAGGTGCCCACCCATGTGCTGGATCCACACAAGGAATCCTAGCGTCACGTTAAGGTCGTCTTGCCTACGTATGAAAGGAAGAAGATCCAGCTGACTTCTCCGTCCCATTCCAAATCTTATGGTTAACGCGTATTATACGGCACTAGAATCACCAATGTCAGGGGTTGTTAATTCATATGGTGATGCAATTGGAAACCTAAGTTCCATTGCCAATCTTATATTTATCATCACTTAGGATGATAATAACATTTCATTTATATGGAAAAATAGCATTTTCTTTCTTTTCTTCAGAACATAGGTGATAACACACAATGTGCAAATATTTTGATAAAGACTCGTCAAAGGACATGAGCAAGTGATGAACTTGCCTTGTGATTGCAAGGTAGTGAAGTCGGATGCTTGCACTCGACCTTGAGCTTCTATTTGTGCAAAACACCATTATTGCCCGATAAGGACAATATTTAAAGAAGCAATAATGAATATGCATAGTAATGCAATGCATCATTTATTAATTATCTTCTTTGTGTGTTTTACCCACTTTATTAAATCCTTATATTTCTTTATTTAAATAAAAGAATTGGTAACGGTTAAATCCAAAGATTTTATAAGTATTATATCCACTATTTTTATAGTGTAATGTAATAATATAAGAGTTTAAAACTTATTTTTATTTAATTTTAACTCTTATTATTATTTTCTTAATATTGTTTTTAAGAATAATCATTTAAATTTCTAAGATTTTATTTTACTAATCTAAATAGAAATTAGTATTTTTATAAAATACTAAACTAATTTAGAATGATAAAATGAATGTTATTTATTTTTAGGCATTTTATTTATTTTTATTAAAATTCCTTAAAAATATATATTATAATATTTTACCTAAATTTATTCTACTAAAAAATAGAATTCTTAATTTTATTTGCTAGCTTATATTTTTGTGAACTCATAGATATATTATTTGTATTTTTAGGATTCTTTGTTTTATTTCTTAGGACTTATTAAGTCCTAGGGGTATTCTGGTCTTTTAATAAATTATTTAGATTTTTCTTTAAAAATCTGGACCTAGCCCATTGGGTTAGCCCAGCCCTGACCCAGCCCACCTGGGCTGGTGATGACCCACAAGTATAGGGGGCGTATCGCAGTATTTTCAAGGGAAGTAAAACCCAATTTATTGATTCGACACAAGGGGAGCCAAAGAATATTTATAAGCCTTAACAACTGAGTTGTCAATTCAGCTGCACCTAGAAACAATCTAGCTCACAACGGTTTATCAGTAGCAACAGTTTTATAGTAGGTGTAGTAAAGTAATAGCAGTAGTAAAGTAAAGATAATAGTAACAATTGCAGTAAACAGTAGGATTAAGGCGCGGTAGGCATAGGGATGGATGGACGGGCGTTGTATGGACAAGACAATTCATATAGCAATCAGAACATAGGGCAATCGCAAATAAATAAGATAAAGCATCCAAGTACTAAATAATCATAGGCATGTGTTCCATATATAGTCATACGTGCTCGCAATGAGAACTTGCACGACATCTTTTGTCCTGCCAGCCCGTTTGTAGCGGGGCCTCAAGGGAACTACTGGCAATTAAGGTGCTCCTTTTAATAGAGCACCGAAGCAAAGCATTAACACTCCGTGAACACATGTGATCCTCACATCAAAGCCATTCCCGCCGGTTATCCCGATTTCTGTCACTTCGGGGCCTTTGGTTCCGGACAACGTGTGTATACAACTTGCAGGTAAGACCATAAACAATACTATCATAATGAATCAATAATATGTTTGGATCTGAAATCATGGCACTCGGGCCCTAGTGACAAGCATTAAGCATAACAAGTCGCAACAAAGTCAAAAAGCACTAATAGTAGATACTAGGAACCATGCCCTGACAATCTGATGCCATTACATGAACGATCTCATCCAATCCCTACCATCCCCATAGCCTACAACGGGGGATTACTCACTCATAGATGGGAAAAACATGGATGGTCGATGGAGAAGCGATGGTGCTGATGATGGCGATGATCTTCTCCAATTCCCCATCCGCGAGGTGCGAACGGAGTTTGGTTACGAACATGGAATCTAGTGGTGGCGGCGGAGCGGAACTCTTTCTAGAAAAACATCGACCCTCCTGGGTTTTTAGGTCAGGAGGCAACTTATAGGCGAAGAGGGAGGCCGAGGGTGCACAGGCGGCAGACCACCCCTAAGCGGCCATGCCAGCGTGACAGGTGGTGTGGCCGGGCCCTAGCACCTCTCCGTCTTGTATTCTGGCTCCTGGTGTCCCTCGGTGAAAACTGACTTTGGCTTTTGTCCCGTCCAATTCCGAGAATATTCATTTTTTGACTTTCCTAGAACCAAAAACAGAAAAGCAGGCGGTAGCCTGCGGCTCTTGTTAATAGGTTAGTCCAAGAAATCATATGAAAAGTACTCCAAAGTGTGGACAAAACATAAGAAAGTAGATAAAACCAAGCATGGAACATCAAAATATATGGATACGTTTGCAACGTATCAACATCACCAAGCTTAACTCCTGCTCGTCCTCGAGTAGGTAAGTGATAAAAAGAAAGAATAATTTTTGAGGTGACATGCACCATCATAAACTTGATCATAGTATTTGTAAAACATTCATAGATGGGATCATAGTACTTCAACATGACATGAAAGATAAAGTTCTAACAATAAGACAAAGCAATTATGTTGCAACACGAAAAGGCACAAACAAAAGATTCATGAATAACAATGCTTTGCAAGACGTTTGTTTGTTTTACATAAAGAAAACATAGCATAGTGGCATTCAGCTTGTCCCTCATAGAGTAGCAAACATAAATGCATAGGACACCTTCAAATTTCATAAGAATGACTAGATACAAATAGTTTAAAACAAGCAATATCAAAGCTATGCATCAATCAATAAGTCTTGGGACAATTCACATAGAACTAAGAATGGCCACTATGCTCTGAAAGTAGGTGCATAAAGGTAGAAGGTGGAGACTCAATATAAAAGTAAAAGAAAGGCCTTCATAGAAGGAAGTAGGGATTCAAGTCTCATAAAGAGCTTCCAAAACTTATGGTACTTGTTAGCTTTTAGCTCTCATTGCCCCTATCATAAGCATCTTGAAGTGATTAAGGTTAAAGTGAACAAACTATGGTGTATATGCTTGACGAAGTATAAGTTGGAAATCTCATGTCCCTTGAATACGAGGGTCGCTCCTCATGCTACTCAAGTTTAGTTACCGGTAAGTTCTTGTCATAGTAAGTACATGTGTATCATAGAGAACTGCCAACGGGGTACCCCTTGCCCGATGATACGGAAGAATCCCCATATCAAAATGGCAAGGCAAGCAGACAACGAGCATCTCAGCGATCTTCTTATTTACCATGGGAATATGGTGCCTTTTCTCTCTTTCCTCTTTTGACATATCTTTTTTTTCTTTTTCTAGTTTTTCTTAATATCAGACTCTTTTTGTTTATAAGAAGAATGCTTCATAGATATCTCATTATGGTTACGCTGCAGGTTTCCACCATGACGGCATGGATTAGACCAGCGGACCAGGCGTTTCTCTAACACACATACATAACTCCATGGAATTACAAGCTCCCCTTTCATTTCACACCGACGACATCCATAGACAAAAGAGCATGATATCAACTAGGTACAAAGTACAAGTGCAATGTTGAAAGCATTCCCCATGACATCATGGTTTTTCTAATCCCCAACATATAAGTGCAAGCATATACACCATAGACGACACAATGGTTCAAGTTTATTAAGGGCAAGAAAAGTAAAGTGTGCCATCAAGTTCGTGAGAGCTTTAATCACTAGTTTTCTCATAACAAGTTTAATTCGGAAGGCAGATAAAAACATGAATGTACTTGGAATAGCATATGCTAATAGGCAGGTATGGTGGACTCTTTGGAATAACTTGGTTTCAGGAGTTGGATGCATGAGTGGAACTCATACTTGGTTATGAAGGCTAGCAAAAGACTGGGAGCGACCAACTAAGAGAGCAATAATGGCCATAATCATGAAGAGCGACAAAACATCATTAATCAAAGCATAAAGTTATACTACAAGTTGAAAACTAAAGGATCATAAAGGCTATGGTGACTTGGGATAGTCATAACATGGTGTGATCATGTGCCAAGTCAACCCAAATAAAGCATCAAAGGAGAATACCACAATACTATGCTTTAGTATGCTAAAACAACGCATGATTCTTCAAAGACACGTTAAGCAATCTCAATTGTTTATAACAAGTCATGATACAGCAAAGAATACTAAGCATAAAGCCAAAACAATATCAAGCATGGCATGACAAAGCATAGACCACAGTCAAAAACAAGCTCTCTTTACCACTTAAGCATGAACTTTCCTACTCTTTTCCAATCCAAACCAAACTATTTGAAAACCAATGCATGAAAGAGGGGATCCAACCAATTTATTCAGCAAACTAAGAAAACAAAGCAAACGAAAAACCAAAACAAAAACGAAAAAGAAGACGCTCCAAGAACAACACAACTGTGCATGAAACAATAAAAATAAAGTGTTTGGAAGAAACCTGGTATTTTTATTTACGAAGAAGGGGATGCCTTGGGCATCCCCAAGCTTTAACGCTTGTACCTCTTGAATATTTCTTGGGGTGACACGGTTGGCATCCCCAAGCTTGATATTTAGTCCATCTTTCATCTCATTACTCATTCCTTCCATACACCTAAATTTTTTCCTTCATACAAAATTCCACAGAATCTTTATTAGCAACATTAGTGCACTCAAGATAATAAGTCTTTGGGTTCAGTTCCAACTCCAATAAAACTTCCATTAAAACACAAGCTACTGTAGAACTTCCCTCAAAAAGTTCAATTCCCCAAAATAACTCAAAAAGGAACCAACAAGAAGCAAATGCAAATAAAGGCAGAAATCTGTTAGAACATACTAGAAGGTAAATACGAATTTTTTAGAAGACCTTCTGTTACTCAAATCGAAAAGTGTTGAACTAAAGAAAGTTAGATAACAACCTGGGGCAAAATCACAAAAATGCATGCCTCAAAAGGATGTACAGAGATGTTACATGAATTTTTACGGTGAAGCACAAAAATATGTTTCGGGACAACAACTTTCCCAACCATTATTTCTCTCTCATTAGAGGTTACTCTTGGCACAAAAAGCAAATAAAAAGGATAAGGAGCGGTTATTACCGAAGTAATAACTTCCAAGACGCATCTAAAACTTTTGGGTTATCCCCCAATAAGTACTTTTCTTTAACGCCTTTAAGTTAGGCATGATAGTTTGAGAGGATGCTCACATAAGAAATATCAATTGAAGTAAAAGAGAGCATCAAGAAGCAAATTCAAAACACATTTAAGTCTAACCCACTTCCTATGCATAGGAATATTGTATGCAAATAAATTCGCAAAGAACAAAGTGACAGGCATAGGAAGATAAAACAAGAGTAACTTCAAAACTTTCAACACATAGGGAGGTGTTTCAATACCATGAAAACTTCTACAACCATATTTTCCTCTCTCATAATAATTTTCAGTAGCCTCATGAATAAACTCAACAATATAACTATCACATAAAGCATGCTTTTCATGTTCTACAAAAACATAATTTTTATCAAGCTCAAAAATAGTGGGATTAAAACCTTCAAACCCACTATTAACAATTCTATAACAAGATGACTTATCATTCAATATAGGACCATCGTCTAGAGCTTTATCATAAACAATTTCTAAGCAAAGCTCTTTAGTACCATGCATCTCGAAGTTAGGCACAAATAAAGGATTATCACAGATAACATGAGCATAACATTCATCCTCCTTTGGTAAGCATGGGGGACAATCAAATAATGTAAGGGATAAAGAGTTACTCTCATTAGAAGGTAGGCATGGGTAGCTAATCCATTCTTCCTCCTTTTGTTCATCACTCTCCTCCTCTTTTTCATCTAATGAGCTTTCAGTTTCATCAATTTCTTCTTCCATAAGATCCTGCAAGGCATTAGTCTCTTCCATTTGTGGAAAGCACCTATTAATATATTCAAGAATATAGCCATTTTCTTCCTTGTAATTATCAAAGAAAAATTTAAGTATATCATAAAACTCATATTTATAAGGTGAATCATCAATATTTTCAAGCAAACTAGCAAGTTCAAATGCACCCTTCCAAGCAATAAATTCCTCAATTTGTTCCACATCATAAAAGTCATAATTTTCTTTAACATAAGAAGATATGGTAATGATACGTTGCAAACGTATCCATGATTTTTGATGTTCCATGCTTGGTTTTATCTACTTTCTTATGTTTCGTCCACACTTTGGAGTAGTTTTCATATGATTTCTTGGACTAACCTATTAACAAGAGCCACAGTGCCAGCTGCCTATTTTCGGCTGTTTTTGGTTCTAGGAAAGTCAGAAAATGAATATTCTCGAAATTGGACGGGACAAAAGCCAAAGTCAGTTTTTCACCGAGAGACACCAAGAGACAGAATGCGAGATGGAGAGGGGCTGGGGCCCGGCCACACCACCTGGCCACGCGGGCTAGGCCTGGCTGCGCTAGGGGGTGGTGTGGCCGCCCCAGGCACCCCTCGGCCTCCCTCTCCGCCTATAAGTTGCCTCCTCACCTAAAAACCCAGGGGGTTCAACATTTTTCCAGAAAGAGTTCCGCTCCACCGCCACCACCAGATTTCACGATTCAGAACCAGAAACTCCGTTCGGGCACCCTACCGGGACAGGGAATTAGAGGAGATCATCGCCATCATCATCACCATCTCTTCTCCATCGACCATCCATGTTTCCCCCATCTATGAGTGAGTAATCCCCCACTGTAGGCTATGGGGATGGTAGGGATTGGATGAGACCGTTCATGTAATGGCATCAGATTGTTAGGGCATGGTGCCTAGTATTTACTATTAGTGCTTTTTGACTTTGTTGCGACTTGTTATGCTTAATGCTTGTCACTAGGGCCTGAGTGCCATGATTTCAGATCTGAACATATTATTGATTCATTATGATAGTATTGTTTATGGTCTTACCTGCAAGTTGTATACACACGTTGTTCTTTAGAACCAAAGGCCCCGAAGTGACAGAAATCGGGATAACCGGCGGGAATGGCTTTGATGTGAGGATCACATATGTTCATGGAGTGTTAATGCTTTGCTCCGGTGCTCTATTAAAAGGAGCACCTTAATTGCCAGTAGTTCCCTTGAGGCCCCGCTGCAAACGGGCTGGTAGGACAAAAGATGTTGTGCAAGTTCTCATTGCAAGCACGTATGACTCTATATGGAACACATGCCTATGATTATTTAGTACTTGGATGCTTTATCGTATTTATCTGCAGATGCCATATGTTCTGATTGCTATATGAATTGTCTTGTCCATGCAATGCCCGTCCATCCATCCCTATGCCTACCGCGCCTTAATCCTACTGTTTACTGCAATTGTTACTATTATCTTTACTTTACTACTCCTACTACTTCATTATTCCTACTAAAAAACTGTTGCTACTGATAAACTGCTGTGAGTAAGATTATTTCCAGGTGCAGCTGAATTGACAACTCAGTTGTTAAGGCTTATAAATATTCTTTGGCTCCCCTTGTGTCGAATCAATAAATTGGGTTTCACTTCCCTCGAAAATACTGCGATACACCCCATATACTTGAGGGCCATCAATACTATTTTCTGGCACCGTTGCCTGGGAGCATAGCTTTATTTATCAAGTCCACTTGGAATCACTATTGTTCAAGCATAATCATAACCAATCTCTTTACTTTGTTATTTTTGTTTTGCTTAGTTTATTTCCGCCTTGTTTGCTTGTTTCTTTATCAAAATACAAAAGAAATAGTTCCTACTCTAGTTGTTGTTTTCGTTGGTCTGTAATTGTCTTGCTTTATCATGATTTCTATCAATGGTTGGTTTCTTTGAAACTGAATCTTATTGGCAAGGTGGGTTCACGGAAGAACAAAAATATTATTATAAGAAACACCGCTTGTCACAAAAAGGGAAACACTTATGGGAAAAAATTGATAAATTGTATACCATTGCTATAAACGTGTGCTCTACTTATAATGTTACTTATTGCTTTGATAAATCTTGTTGCTGTAGGAGGTACAAACACCTGCCTTTGCAATGTGAGTATAATGATGATGTTACCATATCTTCTTATGTTAAAGAAAATTATGACTTTTATGATGTGGAACAAATTGAGGAATTTATTGCTTGGAAGGGTGCATTCGAACTTGCTAGTTTGCTTGAAAATATTGATGATTCACCTTATAAATATGAGGTTTATGATATACTTAAATTTTGGATTTATAATTAAAAGGAAGAAAATGGCTATATTCTTGAATATATTAATAGATGCTTTCCACAAATGGAAGAGACTAATGCCTTGTAGGATCTTATGGAAGAAGAAATTGATGAAACTGAAAGCTCATTAGATAAAAAGAGGAGGAGAGTGATGAACAAAAGGAGGAAGAATGGATTAGCTACCCATGCCTACCTTATAATGAGAGTAACTCTTTATCCCTTACATTATTTGATTGTCCCCCATGCTTACCAAAGGAGGATGAATGTTATGCTCATGTTATCTGTGATAATCCTGTATTTGTGCCTAACTTCGAGATGCATGGTACTAAAGAGCTTTGCTTAGAAATTGTTTATGATAAAGCTCTAGACGATGGTCCTATATTGAATGATCAGTCATCTTGTTATAGAATTATTAAAAGTGGGTTTGAAGGTTTTAATCCCACTATTTTTGAGCTTGATAAAAATTACGTTTTTGTAGAACAAGAAAAGAATGCTTTATGTGATAGTTATATTGTTGAGTTTATTCATGAGGCTACTTAAAATTATTATGAGAGAGGAAAATATGGTTGTAGAAGTTTTCATGGTATTGAAACACCTCTCTATGTGCTGAAAGTTTTGAAGTTACTCTTGTTTTATCTTCCTATGCCTATCACTTTGTTCTTTGCGAATATATTTGCATACAAGATTCCTATGCATAGGAAGTGGATTAGACTTAAATGTGTTTTGAATTTGCTTCTTGATGCTCTCTTTTACTTCAATTCATATTTCTTATGTGAGCATCCTCTCAAACTATCATGCCTAACTTAAAGGCGTTAAAGAAAAGTACTTATTGGGAGATAACCCAAAAGTTTTAGATGAGTCTTGGAAGTAATTACTTCAGTAATAACCGCTCATTATCTTTTTTATTTGCTTTTTGTGCCAAGAGTAACCTCTAATGAGAGACAAGTAATGGTTGGGAAACTTGCTGTCCCGAAACAGATTTATGTGCTTCACTGTAAACATTCGTGTAAAATCTCTGTACGTCCTTTTGAGGAGTGAATTTTTGTGCTTCTGCCCCAGGTTGTAATCTAACTTTTGTTAGTTCAACACTTTTCGATTTGAGCAACAGAAGGTCTTCGAAAAAATTCGTCTTTACCTGCTGGTCTGTTTTGACAGATTTCTGCCATTATTTGCAATTGCTTCTTGTTCGTTCCTTTTTGAGTTCTTTTGGGGAATTGAGATTTTTAAGAGAAGTGCTACAGTAGCTTGTGTTTTAATGGAAGTTTTATTGGTGTTGGAACTGAACCCAAAGACTTATTATCTTGAGTGCACTAATGTTGCTAATAAAGATTGTGTGAAGTCTTGTATGAAGGAAAAATTTTAGGTGTATGGAAGGAATGAGTAATGAGATGAAGGATGGACTAAAGCTAAGCTTAGGGATGCCACCCGTGTCAAGAGGTACAAGCGTCAAAGCTTGGGGATGCCCAAGGCATCCCCTTCTTCATCAATAAAAATCCCAGGTTTCTTCCAAACACCTCATTTTTATTGTTTCATGCATAGTTGTGTTGTTCTTGGAGCGTCTTCTTTTTCGTTTTCGTTTTGGTTTTTCGTTTGCTTAGTTTTCTTAGTTTGCTGAATAAATTGGTTGGACCCCCTCTTTCATGCATTGGTTTTCAAATAGTTTGGTTTGGATTGGAAAAGAGTAGGAAAGTTCATGCTTAAGTGGTAAAGAGAGCTTGTTTTTAACTGTGGCCTATGATTTGTCATGCCATGCTTGATATTTATTTGGCTTTATTGTTAGTATTCTTTGCTGTAGCATGACTTGTTATGAACAATTGAGATTTCTTAACATGCCTTTGAAGAGTCATGCGTTGTTTTAGCATATTAAAGCATAGTATGGTGGTATTCTCCTTTGATGCTTTATTTGGGTTGACTTGGCACATGCTCACACCATGTTATGACTATCCCAAGTCACCATAGACTTTATGATCCTTTAGTTTTCGACTTGTAGTATCACTTTATGCTTTGATCAATGATGTTTTGTCGCTCTGCATGATTATGGCCATTATTGCTCTCTTAGTTGGTCGCTCCCAGTTTTTTGCTAGCCTCCATAACCAAGTATGGGTTCCACTCATGCATCCAACTCCTAAAACCAAGTTATTCCAAAGAGTACACCATACCTCCTTATTAGCATATGTTATTCCAAGTATATTCATGTTTTTATCTACCTTCCGAATTAAACTTGTTATGAGAAAACTAATGATTAAAGCTCTCACGAACTTGATGGCACACTTTACTTTTATTGCCCTTAATAAACTTGAACCATTGTGTCGTCTATGTTGTATATGCTTGCACTTATATGTTGGGGATTAGCAGAACCATGATGTCATGGGGAACGCTTTCAACATTGCACTTGTACTTTGTACCTAGTTGATATCATGCTCTTTTTTCTATGGATGCCATCGGTGTGAAATGAAAGGGGAGCTTGTAAGTCCATGGAGTTATGTATGTGTGTTAGAGAAACGCATGGGCCGCTGGTCTAATCCATGCCGTCATGGTGGAAACCTGCAGCATAACCATAATGAGCTGTCTATGAAGCATTCTTCTTATAAAAAAGAGTTTGATATTAAGAAAAAGAGAAAAAAAGAGATATGAGAAAAGAGGAAAGAGAGAAAAACGCACCATTTTCCCATGGTAAATAAGAAGATTGCTGAGATGCTCGTTGTCTGCTTGCCTTGTCATTTTGATATGGGGATTCTTCCGTATCATCGGGCAAGGGGTACCTCGTTGGCGGTTCTCTATGATACACATGTACTTACAATGACAAGAACTTACTGGTAACTAAACTTGAGTAGCATGAGGAGCGGCCCTCGTATTCAAGGGACATGAGATTTCCAACTTATACTTTGTCAAGCATATACTTCATAGTTTTTTCACTTTAACCTTAATCACTTCAAGATGCTTATGATAGGGGCAATGAGAGCTGAAAGCTAATAAGTACCATAATTTTTGGAAGCTCTTTATGAAACTTGAATCCCTACTTCCTTCTATGAAGGCCTTTCTTTTACTTTTATGTTGAGTCTCCACCTTCTATCTTTATGCACCTACTTTGAGAGCATAGTGGCCATTCTTAGTTCTATGTGCATTGTCCCAAGACTTGTTGATTGATGCATTGCTTTGATATTGCTTGTTTTAAACTATTTGTATCTAGTCACTCTTATGAACTTTGAAGGTGTCCTATGCATTTATGTTTGCTACTCTATGAGGGACAAGCTGAATGCCACTATGCTATGTTATCTTTATGTGAAACAAACAAATGTCTTGCTAAGCATTGTTATTCATGAATCTTTTGTTTTTGCCTTTTCATGTTGCAACATAGTTGCTTTGTCTTATTGTTAGAACTTTATCTTTCATGTTATGTTGAAGTACTATGATCCCAGCTATGAATGTTTTACAAATACTTTGATCAAGTTTATGATGGTGCATGTCACCTCAAAAATTATTCTCTCTTTTTATCACTTACCTACTCGAGAACGAGCATGAGTTAAGCTTGGGGATGTTGATACGTTGCAAACGTATACATAATTTTTGATGTTCCATGCTTGGTTTTATCTACCTTCTTATGTTTTGTCCACACTTTGGAGTACTTTTCATATGATTTCTTGGACTAACCTATTAACAAGAGCCACAGTGCGGTACTGTTTTCTGCTATTTTTGGTTCCAGGAAAGTCAGAAAATAAATATTCTCGGAATTGGACGGGACAAAAGCCAAAGTCAGTTTTTCACCGAGGGACACCAGGAGCCAGAATACGGACAGAGAGGGGCTGGGGCCCAGCCACACCACCTGGCCATGCAGGCTAGGCCTGGCTGCGCCAGGGGGTGGTCTGGCCGCCCTAGGCACCCCCTCGGCCTCCCTCTTCACCTATAAGTTGCCTCCTGACCTAAAAACCCAGGGGGGGGTCGACGTTTTTCTAGAAAGAGTTCCGCTCCGCCGCCACCACCATATTCCACGATTCAGAACCAGAAACTCCGTTCTGGCACCCTGCCGGGACGGGGAATTGGAGGAGATCATCGCCATCATCATCACCATCGCTTCTCCATCGACCATCCATGTTTCCCCCATCTATGAGTGAGTAATCCCCCGCTGTAGGCTATGGGGATGGTAGGGATTGGATGAGATCGTTCATGTAATGGCATCAGATTGTTAGGACATGGTGCCTAGTATCTACTATTAGTGCTTTTTGACTTTGTGGCGACTTGTTATGCTTAATGCTTGTTAGTAGGGCCCGAGTGCCATGATTTCAGATCTGAACATAATATTGATTCATTATGATAGTATTGTTCATGGTCTTACCTGCAAGTTGTATACACACGTTGTCGTCCGGAACCAAAAGGCCCAGTGGCAATCGGGATAACGGTGGAATGGCTTTGATGTGAGGATCACATGTGTTCACAAAGTGTTAATGCTTTGCTCGGTGCTCTATTAAAAGAGCACCTTAATTGTCGATAGTTCCTTGAGGCACCATTGCAAGCATTAATCATAACAAGTCGCGACAAAGTCAAAAAACACTAATAGTAGATACTAGGCACCATGCCCTAACAATCTGATGCCATTACATGAACGATCTCATCCAATCCCTACCATCCCCATAGCCTACAGCAGGGTGCCAGAATGGAGTTTCTGGTTCTAAATCACGGAATCTGGTGGTGGTGGCGGATTAGAACTCTTTCTGGAAAAACGTCGAACCCCTTGGGTTTTTAGGTCAGGAGGCAACATATAGGTGAAGAGGGAGGCCGCGGGGGTGCCTGGGGTGGCCAGACCAGCCCCTGGCGTGGCCAGGTCTGGCCCGCACGGCCATGTGTTGTGGCCGGGCCCTAACCCCTCTCCGTCTCGTATTCTAGCTCCTAGTGTCCCTTGGTGAAAAACTGACTTTGGCTTTTGTCCCGTCCAATTCCGAGAATATTCATTTTCTGACTTTCCTAGAACCAAAAACAGCAGAAAATAGGCAGCTGGCACCGCGGCTCTTATTAAGAGGTTAGTCCAAGAAATCATATGAAAAGTACTCCAAAGTGTGGACAAAACATAAGAAAGTAGATACAACCAAGCATGGAACATCAAAAATTATGGATACGTTTGCAACGTATCATCTAGTCAAACCCACTTGTATCGAGTGGTACTGGCTCGTATCAATCCAGTACACTCGTTCCCTTCCATGCTCACACAAGTTTTCCCTTCTCTCTCGCCCTCGTTGTGGCGTTGTGCTGCCGACGCTGTCACCGTGCAATTCTGGCCTCCTCAGGCCTCCCTGGCTGCCACCATGGTGCGTGACGAGGTAGTCAATGCCGCTCCACCGATTGGTCCTGCTCGATTTGTTGCTGGGATCTTCTTCTGGCCAAGCCGCCTCCACCCGGAACCCTAGGGTTTGGTGGTTGTCGGTGATGTGGGGTTCCACCGTCCTTATGGTGCTGTGTCGTGACTCTGGTGGCCCTGTGGTGCCGCTGTTGCTTCTCGTGTAGCTGTGGCCGCCGCCCCATGGCTTGGCGCGAGTTGCAGCGCCCTCGGGTGCTCCCCGTATCGCCGTGTGTGCGCACGTCGGTGATTCTGCTTCCTCTTCTAAATACAATGAGGACCTTGGGTATGTTCCTCTCTCTCTCCCTCTCTTGTTCTCTATCCTACCCTATGCACTTTAGTGTGTTTGCAGCCTGTGAGCCCTGACTAATATCATCTCCTATTTTAGGGTTCCTCCCTCTGTGTTAGGGTTCATCCCTTGATAATATGTTGTTCTGAGATGGTTACTTATTGGTCCTAGCAGTGTGGATTTCACTACTGTTTAATGTTATAAGTACTGACAGTGGCTCTGTCAGTAGTTGTTAACTAAACCTTTACATATACTGGCCTGTATTGATATGTTCAGATTGGAGTTGATTTTATGCTCTGATGATTCTCTGATAATCCTGAATGATAGAATTTTCATATGTAAAAATGATTCCTGAATATTTGTTCCAGGAAGATCATATATATAGCTTGTTTGCTTGGATTGCTTACCAAACCGATAGTTGTGACTCCATCCTAGGATTGGTACAAACTTCCTATTTTTGAATAGGCTTTTCATGAGCTTTGCTAATAATTGGATTAGTGGGTAAGCTAGAAAAGATTTCTGTTATCTTTAACTATATTGAACAAATAGTTTAGTCCATGATGCTGGGCTGAGACTATGCTAGATAGAACTAAGGTTTTTACCTGCTGTTTTCCCCTCCTAGGTGTGCCTTGAGAATCAGTTTAAAACAATGATTCTGATAGCTCTTAAGTAAATGATTTGACAGACCCTGTTGTTTAATATAGATCTTTAAGATGTAATAGTTTCTGAGGTGCTACTATTATAAGATGTGCCCAGAAATATTCACTTAAGGCTGTTGTATATTTAGATGTAAAAACATGTATTGTTATCCAAGACTAGTGATGCACAGGCTGAGATCTTGTTGTGGTTTGCAAAGATTGATTGTTGGTTTTGTTTAATTCCTTCTGTGGTGGATACACCCCACTTGGGTGTTTTTCTGAGAAGATTTCATATGAAACAACACATGATTTGATAAATTAAACAAGATTTATCATGTGATGGTTTTGTATGGACTCACCACACAACTTGATTGTTGGTGATGTTGTTGTGTTGGTTGATCTTGCTGGCTTGTTCTTGTTGGCTAGATTACTCCCTAGAGCTTGTTTTGCATCCCCTGGCACTGGTCCTGCTCCTGCTCCTCCTAGCTCCTATGATCTGATACAGTCTTGCTCCTCCTTGCTTCTGTGATCTTATACTTGTCCTTGCTATCCTCCTACACCACCCCCTCCTTATGTCACCATCCAGTGGATGATTTGCTTGTTTATTGTGTGTATTGGCTGGTGGATTTGTTGAGAATATGGCAATCTCAACGTGTTCTTGATTGTGTGCCTGAGAGTGTGGGGATAGAATGTGATCACTAGTAGTTGTGCTACGACTGAGTGTCCCTTTTTGTCCGCTTGGACTGCTGTTGCTATGTCGAGAGCACATAGCATGCAGTTAGCAGAGTAAGCTGCTTTACTGTTTGGCCTATTTGGATCAGATCAAGTGAATTGACGTTCACTTCTTATCCTTTTACTGGTTACTGTCCTGGTGAAACTGGCCCCTCTCTACTTGGCTTATGATGTGGTACTAAAGCATCTCTAATTTGAAAGAACAAATACTGCATATTGGTGAAACTTGCCCCTTCTATATACTCAATGATGTAATAAGAATAGTGCACTAGAGTGTTCTCTACTGAGAGTAAAACTAATAATTTAACATATTGTTTCTCCATTAGCTCCTTTTATTTTGCAGGAACCAAGATCTAAACGCTCAAGATTTAGTATAGGAGTAGATAAGTAGTCTAGGTTTTCATTGTAATCTCCTTCTTATTCCTTGATGACCCACAAGTATAGGGGGTGTATCGCAGTATTTTCGATGAGTGTCGAACCCAACAAGGAGCAGAAGGTGTTGATGAGTGGCTTGGAGCAGGAATTCTCTGTAAATACTTAGCAAACGGATTTTTAGGGGTTTTTGATAATGCAGATAAATAAAGTACGAGTGAATAAAAGACAATAATAATGGATGCAGCAAGTGGCCCAATCCTTTCTTTAGCAAAGGACAAGCCGGTTGTAGTACTTAAGATGACCAAACGTTCTCGAGGACACACGGGAATATCGTCAAGTGTTTTCGCTTCATATAGTTGATTAATCTTCTTTAGTTTGATAAGTGTTGTGTGGGTGAACCTGTGCTAATGTACCGATCTTCCTAGGACTAATACATACTTGTGATTATACCCCTTGCAAGCATCCGCAAGTACAAGAAAGTAATTAAGATAAAAACCTAACCACAACTTTAAACTCTGAGATCCTAACATCCCTTGTGCAAAGGTTTCCTAACAGGGGTTCAGGTTTCTATCACTCCGGCAACCCCTACGATTAGTAGTCAAATACACAATGCATTCCCCTAGGCCCTTAAAGGTGAAGTGTCATGTAGTCGACGTTCACATGACACCACTAGAAGAATAACACCACAACTTAAATATCAAACTATTGAATCTTTCTCAACACAATTCCACTACTAACAACATGACTTCTCCCATGTCCTCAAGAACTAAACGAACTAATTGCGAGACATCATATGGATCAAGACCAGAGATAAATAATGATAAGTAACAATCTGAACATAACAATAATTCAACGGTTCGACTCAATAGCATCAACTACAACAAGTAATCAACATGGGGAAAGTTTCCCCTAAGAACTATGTAAGATTCAACCCAATTGTTACATCGGTATGGAGTGGTGATGATGGTGCTGGTGGAGATGATCCCGACGAAGTCCAGCTTGATGGCGGTGTTTATGGCGACGATCTCCCCTCTCTGGGAAGGAATTTCCCCGGCAGATTTCTGCCTGCCGGAGAGCTCTTTCTCTCTCTGTAGTTTTCCGCCCCGCTGAGGCGGCGGAATCTTTCTGTGGTCGCTCCCCCAGGCTTAGGGTTTCGTGGGGATAATATACGCCAAAGGAGAGAGCCAGGAGTGGGCCAGGGTGGCCACACCACCTGGTGGCGCGGCCAGGGGTGGCCCGCGCCAGGGGGTGGTGTGGGCCCCCTGTGGCCCAGCTCCGCTCCCCTTCTGGCATCCCTCGTCTTCTGGAAAAATAGAATTTTCCATGTATTTTCTAGAATTTTCTGATCTTCGCGAATTTCGCATCCAAACAACACCTTTTCCATCCGAATCCATACTTCAGCGGTCCATACTCCAAAAGTCATCAACCATGCAAAAACATATGAAATAACATAAGTATCATCTCTTAATATGAAATATATCAATGAATACTAGTAAATTATGATATAGAATAGTGATGCAAAATGGACATATCATTCCTTTGTAAAGAATCTTGTAAAGATATTCTGATGATTTAATAAAGTTCTATTTCATTTAGAATTTATTTCCAATAATATTCTTATTTGGTGTATTTGTCTCAACTTGTAATGACATAAAGAACTAAGAGTTCATTTCTTACTTGAGTTTCTTTGTCTTAAATTCTTCTTATTATTTAATCTATCTGTAATGTAATCAAACAATATTACTAAATCATTTTGGAAAACAATGTAATATTACTAATTTCTATTTTTCAAATATTTTCCAAATGATTTAAATTTGAAATTTGAATTCAAATTATTTCCCCCAAAACTCCTTAATTCCTAAAGGTAATGTCAAAGTTTATAGCAAACACTAGAAAGAGCTATTCCTACCTCTAGATAGTGAAAGAAACTCTGATCTTTTTAGGTTTTTGTTTGGTGAAAAAATTTACCTAGATTTTACAGATGAATGCATGCACATGCTCAGATTCCTATCTCTACCCTTCGTTGGTTCCTAATGCCGGGGTGTTACAGACTCCCCCTCTTAAATTAAACTTCGTCCCGAAGTTTGTTGATGTGTACCTGAATAGTTCCAGATATGCTTCCCTCAGATCATCTTGTTTTTCCCATGTGGCTTCTCGCTCAGGGTGATGTTCCCATTGTACCTTGCAATATTTGATTGCCCTGTTTCTCAGCCTCTTCCAGTTTTCTTCTAGAATTTTGCAGGGTTTCTCAACATAAGTCAAATCTGCTTGTAACTTGATCTCTTGATGTGTGATTGCATTATTTGGAACTTTAAGACATTTCTGAAGTTGTGACACATGGAAAACATTGTCAATTTGAGCCAGTCTTTTGGGTTACTTTAGAGCATAAGAGATGGTTCTGTTCTGACTCAGTATCTTGAATGGTACGATATACCTTGGACTTAGTTTTCCTTTAACTCCAAATCTCTTGACTCCCTTCATTGGACTTACTTTGAGATATACCATATCCCCCACTTCTGGATTCCATGATCTTCGACTTTAATCAGCATAACTCTTCTGTCGACTTTGAGCTATCTTCAATCGATCTTTAATAATGTCGATGATATCTTGCTTCTCCTTGATATAGTCTGGTGCAAATTCCTTACTACTACCAGGTTCATACCAACATATTGGTGATCTACATTTTCTCCCATAAAGTATTTGATATGGTGCTGCCTTCAGACTACTCTGATAGCTATTGTTGTAGGAAAATTCTGCCAAAGGTAGATGATCTTCCCACGAACCTCCAATATCTAATGCACAAGCTCTAAGCATGTCTTCCAGGATTTGATTAGTTCTTTCTGTCTGTCCTCCAGTCTCTGGATGATAGGCTATGCTGAAATCCAATTTTGAACCAAGTGCTTCATGTAATTGTTTCCAAAATGCTGAAGCAAACACAAATCCTCTGTCTGATACAATTTTCTTGGGTACCCAGTGCTTACTCACAATCTCTTTGATATAGATTTCCACTAATTTCTCGGCATTATCCTTTTGGTTTACTGGAATAAAATGTGCACTTTTTGTGAATCTGTGCACAATCACCCATATCATATCCTTCCGCTTCGGTGTCATGGATAATCCTGTGATAAAATCCATACCAATTTCTTCCCACTTCCATTCTGGAATTTCCAAAGGTTGTAATGGTCCTGCTGGACTTTCATGTTCTGCTTTTACCCTTTGGCAAGTATGGCATTCAGACACATATTTTGCAATGTCCCTTTTCATGTTATTCCACCAGAATAATTCTTTCAAATCCATATACATCTTTGTACTTCCTGGATGTATAGAGTGTGGTGTTTCATGTGCTTCTCGGAGTATCACCTCTCGAATTTTTGGTACATCTGGTACACAAAGACAGTTTTGAAACCATAAAGATCCATAATCTCCTAGGTGAAAAGCTGATGTCTGACCTTGAGAAATTCTCCTAAGTTCTTCAACAATGAAAGGATCTTCATCTTGATGTCTAAAAATCTCATTCCAAAGATCACTACTCCGCTCTTCAACTATTCTCATGGTAGCTAATCCTCCAAGAATTTCTGTACTTATGAACTGTATTTCCAATCTTTCTGAATCCATTTCCAACTCTTTTGGCAATTCCCTATTGATGGGTTGAGTATCCGTGCTCTTTCGACTTAAAGCATTTGCTACAACATTGGCCATTCCAGGGGTATAATTGATTGTTAAATCATAATCCTTGATTAACTCTAGCCAACGCTTCTGTCTCTTATTCAATTCCTTTTGAGTGAAGAAATATTTGATACTTTTATGATCAGTGTACAATTCACACCTTGCTCCATAGAGAAAATGCCTCCATCCTTTTAAAGCAAAGACTACTGCTACTAACTCCAAATCGTGAGTTGGATAATTAACTTCATGTGGTTTCAATTGTCTAGATCCATAAGCAATTACCTTACAATCTTGCATTAGCACACATCCTAATCCTTCCTTAGATGCATCACAATATACTGTGTAATCCTTTCCTGTTTCTAGAACTGCTAAGATTAGTGCGGTGGTTAATCTAGTTTTCAATTCCTGAATACTTGCTTCGCACCTCTCATCCCATATGAATGGTGAATTCTTTCTTAGCAATTTGGTCATTGGTCCAGCTATCTTGGAAAAACCTTCAATGAATCTCTGATAATAGCCTGCCATGCCTAAAAAACCTCGGATTTGCTTCACATTAGTAGGTGCATTCCATTCTATCATCGATTGGACTTTAGACGGATTTACTATAATTCCATCCTTACTAATCACATGACCAAGAAATTCTACCTTGTCCAACCAGAATTCACACTTGCTAAATTTAGCATATATCTTATGTTCTCTCAAGATTTACAATGCTATCCTCAAATTATCTGCATACTCTTCTTTATCCTTAAAGTATATCAAAATATGAATAATAAACACTATGAAAAACTTATCCAGATAAGACATGAAGATTTTGTTCATCAAATTCATGAATATTGCTGGCGCATTGGACAATCCAAAAGGTACACCGAGATACTCATGATGACCATATCTTGGCACAAATGTTGTTTTTGGAACATCTTCAGGTGTGATTTTCATATCCTGATCCTAGATCAATCTTGGAAAATGCTCTAGCTCCTTTGACTTGATCAAATAGATCTTGACTTCTTGGCAATGGGTATTTGTTCTTGATGGTGACATTGTTGAGATTTCTATAATCACCACACATTCTTAATCCTCCTTGTCTTTTATCCATAAAAATTACCGGAGTTCCCCATTGAGATACACTTTCCTGAATAAATCCTTTCCGAGCTAACTCATCAATTTTCTCCTTAAGCTCTTTAAACTCTTTTGGACCCATTTTATATGGTGCTTGGGTTATTGGTGTTGTACCAGGTATCAAGTCAATAGTCAATTCTATTTCCCGATCAGGTGGCATTCCTGGTAATTCTGCTGGAAAAACATCTTGAAATTCCTTCACTATAGGAATATCTTCCAACTTAACCTCCTTCATTGAGTTCAATTGAAGATCTACCATGATATGACTATGTTTATCTACCTAATAGACTATCCTTCCTCCACTTGGAGACTTCATTGAAATAGTTTTGTCCTCACAATTTATCTGAGCCCCATGTTCAGTCATCTAGTCCATACCTAGCACTACCGCAATTCCCTTCAATGGAATCACATATAGGTCCACAAAATATGTACAACCATAGATCAAGATAACTTGATCTTGCTTAATGTGGTGTACCACTACATTTCCCCCGGCCGTCACTACGGTCATAGGGTTTGCTAACGTTACCCTTCTAATCCCAAATTTATCACAGAATTCTTCAGATATGAAAGAAGTAGTTGCACCCGTATCAAATAAAACTTTTCTATGATTGGTATGGATGTTGAGCATACATATCACAGCATGCTCAGAGTTATCCACCTCCTCCAAGGTTGCACAATTTAGCTTCCCAGTAGGCTTGCTCCTCTTGCCATTGTCATTCTTGACAAAATTTCCTACCCTGTTAGGCTGTCCACTGCCTCCACCGGCCTATCCTCCACCTTTGGTGGGCCAACCACCTGGTGGTATGTTTGGGCAATCTGGCTTAATATGACCCTTTTGACCACAACCATCAAAACTAATCACTGGCTTCTTGCAATCCTTGCTAATATGTCCTAGAAGTTTGCAATTGTGACATATGACATTCCTTCCGGTTAGATTGGCACTTCGGTTGGGGTTATTGTTGCTATTGAAGGGTCTAGTTCTTGGTTTGAACTCTAGGTTAGTTTTAGGCTTACTTGCTTGGATTCTTTTGGTTTCCTTTTTTGCTCTCTCCCTTTGATCCTCTTGGAAATTCTTATAATCGGCCTCAAATGTTGTGGCTGCATCAAGTAACTATTGAACGGTCTGCTTATTGGCTAGCCTCAGGTGCATCTTCACAAGTGGATTTAAACCATGTGGGAAACATTTCTTCCTCTTTTCCTTAGTGTTCACTTCATCCTCAGCATAACGAGATAGTTGACTGAACTCCCGGATGTACTTCATGACATTGGTATATCCCTGCTGAATCTCTTCAAACTCTCTGCACTTCAACTCCATCACACTTTCTGGAACATGGTACTCACGGAACCTCTGCTTGAACTCCTCCCAGTTATACTCCCTTCCTAGAAGTTGCATTGCTAACTGATTCTCCCACCATCATGCTGCAGGTCCGGTCAAGAGATGTGTGCCATACCTCAACTTTTCCTCATCATTGCATCCTACAGTTTTCAACTTTCCCTCTGTATCTGCTAACAAATCCTCTGCATCATTTGGTTCTAGGGATGATGCAAAAGGTAAGGGCCTTGCATTTTGAAAATCTAAAAGACTTACACCACGTCCTTCAGGTTCCCTCTGTTGTCCTACTCGATCCATTAACCCCTCCATAAACTTGTTCTAGGACTCTTGCATCATCTACATATATTGCATGAAATTCTGCTCCATCAATGGCCTCATTGGTGGTGGTGGTGGTAAATCTGCCTGCATTCTAGCATCTTCATCCGCCTTTCCCTTAGCTTCGTGCTCCATGCGCTGCTGTTCCGTCTCATCCTCTACACCCGTTTCCATAACCCCCTAGTCCTGTAACATAAAGTGAAGACTCATAATTACATCATGCATATGTGTTCTGAGCTCAACTTCATGCACAGAACTAGTCACACAATGGAATACAAAATCCAAATAAGGACCAAATATGCATTTCACATATTATACATTACAAACAACATAGTCAGTACACCGTCATTACAAGCCTGTACCATTTAAGTATTACAAACTCATGTGGATGCTACTCCAGTTATTTAATTACATCAGGTTCTCAGACTCTATCTTCCGCATCACCCACTAGGATAGTCCTCCTCAAGGGTCACGCTCCCTAGAAGCTGCGACGTTCATCGTACATATCCGTAGTAAAACCATGCTGATGTGAAGTACGACGCACCGTCTGTGGAACGAGTTGCCTCTTCGATGGACGATACTCACTATCAGAAGTATCTGAACTTGACACGTCATCCAGCTGAAGTGCGTCCATACCTTCCAAATCATCTGAGGTGTCTTCAGAAACATCCCCCTCACTACCTTCTTCAAGCACCTCCTGCATCCCGATACCAGAGTAATTAGCAGAATATACCGCTTCCGGTTCTCCCCAATTACTCTGCTGGGTACGGTAATCCTCTTTGATCACTCGATAATGTATGGGGTAGGATAATTTTCTGGGGACTCAAACACCCTTTCTTCAGGGTCTTCCTCAGCTGACTCTACATCCTCCACGTGGACATCTCTTCCAACAATGGAGTACGACATCACTCCCCTCCGACTGGCTTGGCCGATATCGCCAATAGAATCTTCCACCGGAATAGGATTCCTGGCAGATCCATCCATTGATCCATACCTCCATCCATTAGAATTTTCAATAGGCAGTTCCGAGTCCTCGGTTCCCCAAGAATTCTGTGGTAATGGATAGCTAATACCCTCATCGGGATATATGGTGGGTCCTGGCATAGGTGAATAAGGATATGGTGTATAGGATGCTGGATCTATAGGTATATCCTTGGATAATGGACTGATTTCACCTCCTGCTTCCTTCTCTAACTTATCCGTCAGAAACTCCCATTTCTGAGGATTAGTAAGATCCTCCAACATGCTATCATTGTCTTCCACTATTAGACGATGAGCATTGTAGAAAGATTCTACTAACAGCCGATATTGATCCATGTACTTTGAAGCTAACCTAGGGTGCTCCTTGACTAGCTAGAAATGATTCATCGTTGAATCTGAGTCCATGGAATCATGAGGAATCGCAATATATGTGCTCCCTACAATTAGTTCAGCCTTGCGCTCCCAAATAGTGGCAAGTGCTTCCACTAGTGCAACATTAATGCTACAATATGGCTACGACCTTCACCATGTGGCATAGCTGGGGTTGGTCTAAGCTTCTCAGGTAAGAAGATATTGACCCGATACTTTGCAATCATTTGACCATCAAAGTATGCAAAAGTCTTCACTGGAATCTTGGCTTCACACCCAAATACCCCCAAAAGCTCTCGAAGAAGATTCGCCATTTCTCCCTGGTAATCGTCAAGACTACCCTCCTCCATAGGACAAGTCTATTTAGGAAACCTTGGCGCCATTCTAGTTGTATACAAAATATCTATAATTAGTAATAGTGCATCTTAATAAAGAATTGTCGCACTAAAAGATATAACGAAATATTCCCAATTGAATATTCATCATATAATCTAGAGAACTCTTTACCGTTGCTCCGAGACTCCTATAGGTAGTTCCCTTTACTAGGTTCCCAACCTAAGGTCAAAGCAATTTCTCTGATACCAGCTGCAGTGACCCAGCATACCACTGCATGTGTAGTACAATATAGTCGTTGACATGATATCCCCAGAACACCGTTCCGTAAATATCACATCCCTTAGAGTGGTACAATAGAAACATTGCGGGGCCATATTACAAACATACACACTTCATTATTATTGCAATACCAGAAGTTCGAGACTGCGAGTGATTCAAAATTACAAACCAAACTTAAGTAATTTCAGTGGAAGATTCAAAGTTCAAACTCATACTCCGAATTGAGCTCAACAACTTATTATATAAAGTTCATGCCGCTCGGCTCAATTGGTTTACTAATAACTAAGGCAACTACTCGGACTCGTTACCCTACACTCTATAGCGTATTTCATAGTTCACCCCTTCCACTCCTCCGGACAGGTCTGGTTCCTCGTGGTAGACATCCTCTTGTCCTTCAGCAGCGTACATTGGAGTATCTTCTGGCTCCTTAGAGTCTAAGCAGGGGATCAAAGGAAAGAGTGAGTAACATCATTACCTAGCAAGTTCATTATATTCAAGGTGGGAAGTTTGATGCTCTATCTACCACCTAGGACTATCGGTCCTTAGCACTATGCAGTTTTCGTAAACATTTCTTTAAAGATTGATTTTATTATAAACAACTATGCCCATCAGCCTTCACAGGTTGACCAGAACTTCATGGAGTTCCTTTCCTCCCGCGTTCGTAGCTCCTTCCTGGAATAGGGAGTAACAAGTTACAGTTCTTACACTCTGTAGAGGTGCATTGCTTTACCCATGAGAGATCAACTCCTTGTTGCACAACCGGGCGTACTTTCCCGTCCACAATTTCGTGATGTGGGGCCCAATAGGTGATCCAAGCCAATCACTGTTCCTTTTCACGACACCATATGTCTGCAAGATCCTTCAGGCCGAGCTACATCTCCGTTACACCCCCTTTCGGGCAAGCTATAACCCTGATGACCTCCCGAAGACTCTATGAGCCGGTTATGACCCTGGAAAGCTCCATAAAGGTCCGACTATACCTCCAGCAGCCGCTCACAGATAATCTAGACACCAAAATCGTGGGGCCTAAGGGTGCCCACCCATGTGCTGGATCCGCACAAGGAATCCTAGCGTCACATTAAGGTCGTCTTGCCTACATATGAAAGGAAGAAGATCCAGTTGACTTCTCCGTCCCATTCCAAATCTCATGGTTAATGCATATTATACGGTGCTAGAATCACTCATGTCAGGGGTTGTTAATTCCTATGGTGATGCAATTGGAAACCTAAGTTCCATTGCCAATCTTATATTTATCATCACTTAGGATGATAATAGCATTTCATTTATTTGGAAAATAGCATTTTCTTTCTTTTCTTTAGAATATAGGTGATAACATACAATTTGCAAATATTTTGATAAAGACTCATCAAAGGACATGAGCAAGTGATGAACTTGCCTTGTGATTGCAAGGTAGTGAAGTCGGATGCTTGTACTCGACCTTGAGCTTCTATTTCTACAAAACACCATTATTGCCCGATAAGGACAATATTTAAAGAAGTAATAATGAATATGCATAGTAATGCAACGCATCATTTATTAATTATCTTCTTTGTGTGTTTTACCCACATTATTAAATTCTTATATTTCTTTATTTAAATAAAAGAATTGGTAACGGTTAATTCCAAAGATTTTATAAATATTATATCCACTATTTTTGTAGTGTAATGTAATAATATAAGAGTTTTAAAGTTATTTTTATTTAATTTTAACTCTTATTATTATTTTCTTTATATTCTTTTTAAGAATAATCATTTAAATTTCTAAGATTTTATTTTACTGATCTAAATAGAAATTAGTATTTTTATAAAATACTAAACTAAGTTAGAATGATAAAATGAATGTTATTTATTTTTAGGCATTTTATTTATTTTTACTAAAATTCCTTAAAAATATATAATATAATATTTAACCTAAATTTATTCTACTAAAAATAGAATTCTTAATTTTATTTCGTAGCTTAATTTTATTTCGTAGCTTATTAAGATTCTTAATTTATTCTACTAAAAATAGAATTCTTAAATTTATTCTACTAAAAATAGAACTCATAGATATATTATTTAGATTTTTAGGATTTTTGTATTATTTCTTAGGACTTATTAAGTCCTAGGGGTATTTTGGTCTTTTAATAAATTATATAGATTTTCTTTAAAAATCTGGACCTAGCTGCTCCACCAATTGGTCCTGCTCGATTTGTTGCTGGGCTCTTCTTCTGGCCATGCCACCTCCACCCCAAACCCTAGGGTTTGGTGGTTGTCGGTGATATGGGGTTCCGCCGTCCCTGTGGTGCTGTGCCATGGCTCTGGTGGCCCTGTGGTGCCACTATTGTTGCTCGTGTAGCTGTTGCCGCCGTCCCATGGCTTGGCGCGGGTTGCAGCACCCTCGGGTGCTCCTCGTGCCACCGTGTGTGCGCTCGTCGGTGATTCTGCTTCTTCTTCTAACTGCATCGAGGACCTTGGGTAAGTTCCGCTCTCTCTCCCTCTCTTGTTCTCTATCCTACCCTACGCACTTTAGTGTGCTTGCAGCCTATGAGCTCTGACTATGATCATCTCCTATTTTAGGGTTCCTCCCTCTGTGTTAGGGTTCACCCCTTGATAATATGTTGTTCCGAGATGGTTAGTTGTTGGTCCTAGCAGTGTGGATTTCACTACTATTTAGTGTTATTAGTACTGACAGTGGCTCTATCAGTAGCTGCTAATTGAACCTTTACATATACTAGCCTATATTGATATGTTCAGATTGGAGTTGATTTTATACTCTGATGATTCTCTGATAATCCTGAATGATAGAATTTTCATATGTAAAAATGATTCCTGAATATTTGTTCTAGGAAGAACATATGTATAGCTTGTTTGCTTGGATTGCTTACCAAACAGATAGTTGTGACTCCATCCTGGGATTGGTACACACTTCCTGTTTTTGAATAGGCTTTTCATGATCTTTGCTAGGAATTGGCTTAGTGGGTAAGCTAGAAAAGATTTATGTTATCTTTAACTATATTGAACAAATAGTGTAGTCCATGATGCTGGTATGAGACTATGCTAGATAGAACTAAGGTTTTTACCTACTATTTTTCCCTCCCAAATGTGCCTTGAGAATCAATTTAAAACAATGATTCTTATAGCTCTTAAGAAAATGATTTGACAGACCCTGCTGTTTAATATAGATCTTTAAGATGTAATAGTTTCTAAGGTGAAACTATTATAAGATGTGCCCAGAAATATTCACTTAAGGCTGTTGTATATTTAGATGTAAAAACATGTATTTATATCCAAGATCAGTGATGCATAGCCTGAGATCTTGGTGTGGTTTGCAAAGATTGATTGTTGGTTTTGTTTAATTCCTTCTATGATGTATACACCCCACTTGGGTATTTTTCTGAGAAAATTTCATATGAAACAACACATGATTTGATAAATTAAACAAGATTTATCATGTGATGGTTTTGTATGGACTCACCACACAACTTGATTGTTGGTGATGTTGTTGTGTTGGTTGATCTTGCTAGCTTGTTCTTGTTGGCTTGATCACTCCCTGGAGCTTGTTTTGCATTCCCTGGTACTGGTCCTGCTCCTGCTCCTCCTAGATCATGTGATCTGATACAGTCCTGCTCCTCCTTGCTTCTGTGATCTTGTACTTGTCCTTGCTATCCTCCTACACCACCCCCTCCTTATGTCACCATCCAGTGGATGATTTGCTTGTTTATTGTGTGTATTGGCTGGTGGATTTGTTGAGAATATGGCAAGCTCAATGTGTTCTTAATTGTGTGCCTAAGAGTGTGGGGATATAATGTGATCACTAGTAGTTGTGCTACGGCTGAGTGTTCCTTTTTGACTGCTTGGACTGCTGTTGCTATGTCGACATTACATAGCATGCAGTTAGCAGAGTAAGCTGCTTTACTGTTTAGCCTATTTGGATCAGATCAAGTGAATTGACCTTCACTTCTTATCCTTTTACTGGTTATTGTCCTGGTGAAACTTGCCCCTCTCTACTTGGCTTATGATGTGGTACTGAACCATCTCTAATTTGAAAGAACAGATACTGCATATTGGTGAAACTTGCCCCTTCTATATACTCAACGATGTAATAAGAACAATGCACTACATTGTTCTCTACTGAGAGTAAAACTAATAATTTAACATATTGTTTCTCCTTTAGCTCCTTTTATTTTGCAGGAACCAAGATTTGAAAGCTCAAGATTTAGTATAGGAGTAGATAAGTAGTCTAGGTTTTCATTGTAATCTCCTTCTTATTCCTTTGTAAAGAATCTTGTAAAGATATTCTTATGATTTAATAAAGTTTTATTTCCTGTAATTCTTATTTGGTGTATTTGTCTCACCTTGTAATAAAATAAAGAACTAAGATGTAAGATCCCAAAACTTAAATCCAAGCTTATCAAGAACCAAATCATCAAAATTAGGGTCAACAAGAACTTTTCCAATTCAAAGTATGAAAGCATTCATGTGTATGTGCATTTAATTTAGGAATTGATTTGAATTGCCATGGTGTTGTGATCCATTGCTTGTAAAATGATTCTTAGCTGAAATAAACATCATCTAAATCATTCCCAAGGAAAAACAACTCAAAATGAATAATTGAAGTGAATGGTCATGTTGGCCAAATTAACTATCCTACCTACTTTGGCTATTCCTAGTACTCAAAACCTAACAGAAACAAATGTGGATCTTTACACCCCTTGCTAGTACACATAATGAGGTACCAAGGTCCACTTTGTGATCTGCTAAAAACATTCAAATACTAATTTTAAATGACAGTTTAAAATTGAATCCATTACATATGGGAAGATCCCACTATTTCAAAAACCACTCAAACAAGCTCAATTTTCAAAACCCAAGCATCCACAGAGTCTCAAGCTTAGTACTAGCACACCCACCAAAAATCTTTTCAAAATTCAAAAGTAAAGTTCATGCGGCCATTTTATCAAACACTTGGCAGGCAGATTTCAAACAAAACCAAATTCACTATTTTCAATAGTGTTCTCGCCAAACTTGTCTCCCATTTGACCCCCATTTTCTCCCATTGTCTCCTAATGAGCTAACCAGGACCTAACTACCCCATCCCCTACCCCCTAGCAGCATGGCCATGCCATGCCGAGCCCCAACTCGCCGGCCGACCATGCCATCACCCCAGCAGACCGTCTCCCCCTCTCTCGCCATGTCTAGCAGCTAGCCAGCGCCTCACCGCCGCCCACTGTCCCCTCCCCGAGCCAGGCCCAGCCGTGGACCACCGAGAAATCCCCGCGCCCTGTGCCACCGCGCCATGCCGAGCACGCGCTAGAGCGCCACACCCGGCACGCGTGCACAAGCCGCCGCTTGACCGCAGCCTGCCTCCACCACGTCGCCACGACCCAGGGAGCACGCCAGACACCCCCATTCGCTGTCCAACGCCTCACGGCCACCACTTGCCGTGGACACCACCGTCTCTACCGCTTAGAGCGCCAGCTCCGCCCGACGGCATACCACCGCCCCTAAGCCCGCATTAAAGCCCTAGAGCACCGCCAGGAGACCACGCATCGATCGCCGCCCGCAGCCATGCCGCTAGCAGCCCGTAGCCATGTCATCACCTTCGCCTGGCCATGCCGTGCTGTCCCATCATCGAGCCTATAAAAGGAGGGCACCCCCAGCCATTTGCAGCACACCACTCCACTCCCCTCACCTCACTGATCATCCCACACCTCTAGCCAGAGCACGGGGAGCAGCAGCTCACCGGAATTGTACCGGAGCAGGCCTCCTTTGGAGGAGAAGGGCGTCGCTGATTGCGACCACCCCCGGAGCTGCCTCGACCGTCCCTGAGCTCGTCGTTGACCACCAGTCCATTTGCCCGCCTCGCCGTCGTCACTGGAGCCATGGTACGCCCCCTATGCACCCCCACCGAGCCGCTAGGGTTAGAGCTCACCGGCGACAGGTCCGTCATCGACGACGATCCCCAGCCGTTGATCCCCACTCTAATCCAACGTCCCACATTACCCCGTACCGCTTCGCGCGTTATGAGCCCCTGACTGGTGGACCCCCCTATGAGCTGAGCCCCGCGCTGCGGAGTGAATCTGGGCCGGCCTGTTAGCGTTTACCGCGCGACCCAGTTAGTTTGAATTAGGATTTTCCTTTTTAGTTTAAACTTAGTTCTGTCCCATAGTTTGAAAATCAATTCAGAGAGATTTACAAATCCAAATGAAGTGATTCCAATTTTGTTAAAAACCTACTGAAAAGATCTACCCAAGCCCATTGGATTTAATTCAATTAGAGTTATAGATCTCTCCTAGTAAAAATAATAAAACAGAAGCATTTGCACCTTGCAACATTTTTATAAAATCAACCAAGATAGATTTTGAGTTGTTTCCAACTCTCAAAAATCACATTTCATCATACCTATCTGAATATGTAATAATAATATTAAGGTTTACATGCAGTGACTTTGTACTAGAACCAAAATAATGCTATATAGGCATTTCTAGTCACTTTAAATCATTAAATAATGAACTTAAACCAAAGTAATTATGATCCAACCCTTAAATTACATTCCCACATGTTAGAATATGTGGTGAGGACATGTGTCCACATGATCCCATATTTTAAGTGGTGAATATTAAATCTTAGTTAAATTTTCAATGAGTAGAAATTACTTTTCTAAAATAAAAGAAATGAAACTAGTAATAAAACTTGTGATGCTTGTGATGATAATAGATCATCAAAGGTGTGTCTTAGAATGCTAATTAGACTAGTTAAGTATTGTTTGGTGATTGTGTACTCCGTATGTATTTATAGACGATAGTATCGACCAAGTCTACGAGGAGGAGGAGTTCTACCAAGAAGAAGAAGAAAACTTCAACCACTGCACCAACCAAGGCAAGCTACTATTGGAAAGCTAACACTTGCAAGTTAATGCTTAGCAAGCTAGGATTAAACTAGATGGTTTAGCAAAGATGCTTTAGGCATGCTTTGATTATACCACTTTGACTATTAGTAACCCCAAGTATTTATTTTCAAGCTTTAATTCCTTTACTATACCCAAAATTCTTTACTTGTTTTGAAGGTAGCATAAAGAGTATAAAACTTGACCTATTTAGAACCCTTTAGATGTCATTCTATGTCATGAGATTGAACCCATCATTTTTCCACCTTAGTGAATATTCTTAACTTAGTAGCTTAGAGTAGATAAAAACTTGAGTCACTATAGATGGGAACAATTGGTGAAAATGAATTATAAAAACCTTGGAACGATGAGTCATTCTATTGAAATGTTTTGACATGTTTTGAGAAACACAAATGGTTTACGATGATGAAAATGATGAGGCATGAGCCTTAACCCTTTGATAAAACTGATGGTTGGATTCGGATGCGATACCATTCCAAATTTACGGTACAACCACACTACCTGAATTGGGTAAGGCTTAGCCGGAAATTTATATGCATTAGTATTAGTTCCCTCCCGGGAGAGGTTTGAGCTGAGGCTACCTCTCAATGTTGTCCAACTATGCAGTGCCCAAGATGACTGATGGTCATGGTTGGGAGGCCATGCTCATAGGAGAGGTGCTTATACTAGGGTGTGTAAAGGGAAGGTTATGTTTGATTATCTGCATACTAAGTATGATGATTCAGGGTTATCCCTGACAGATGTATCGAATCTTGTGGTGAAAGTGTATCACCTCTGCAGAGTGTCAAACTATTCGAATAGCCGCGTCCACGGTTATAGACAGTTGGAATGGCCATACTGTTTCGTTGTCAGATGTTTTCAAAATGACTTATGAAATGAATGATGAATCTTGACTTGACCATAACAGGGTTGTGTTTATGACCATAGCTTCCCCACTTAAGTGATTCTAGAACTTTATTTTATCTTTCTTTGCTTCTGAACTCAGCTTAGGTTTCTAACTTAACTTTATAGTTAAACTTAGATTTAGCACTTTAACTTAGCACTATACTACTTGTTAGTGGTAGTTTGCGAGTACTTAAAGAGTACTCATGGCTTTTGTCCCTGGCTATTCTCATGGCCAGACTATGAAGGAGACTACCAAGATGATGGCCAGCAGGACGGCTATGATAACTAGGACTATCTGCCTTTGTCAGCATTGCCTGTGCCCCTGAAGATGGACCCCACTGTTACGCTTATCTTTTATTTCCGCTGCTTGTTGTATTAAGACTAGATCATGAGATGCTTATTTGTGTAAGACCTTATGTATGGTTTGTAATGGATGATGTACTGTGATATCCAACCGTTATGTCGTGCAAAAATGGTAATCCTAGGATTGCGAGGTATGGCATAACAGGCATCTGGGATTAAAAATCCGGGTGTTGACAAGTTGGTATCAGAGCCATCCTGACCATAGGAGACCCTAGTTAGAATGGATGTCCGAACAAAAACTTAGTTTCAAAACCAAAGTGAGAAATTATGAAAAACTATCTCCTCTCTTATCCCTGTGGATTCATTCTTTCTCAAAAATTCATGTTCCTCAAAATTCTTACATTACTACTTAAAATTTGACACACTTGATCACTTCACTAATTTCCTCATCCTAAATTCTTGTAGATGGAGACTCAGTTCAGCAAGTTTTACCAGTTGGGAAACAGAGGTCAACTGATCTTTGAGAGGGATCTGGATTCACTTTGTCGATTCTTTGGGGCGCCCACATCCGGAGTTTCTAGGAGCTCAACTTCCAAGACCCCCAGGAGGAGACCTGCAGTGGCTAGTCACCGCTGATCTTAGAGGAAGCATCGAAGCACCAACATCCGGGAGAATTCAGTTCTCCGTAAGAGAGAACAACTGGCTGGATGGATTAGCCAGGGAAATGAATGAAGCTCTCGCACGTCTATGTGCCCTCAGCGTCAACAAAATCCAAGGAACCCGTTTTGCCCACTATGAAAGACGTGACTTCATGGGAATTCCAATGGAGATGCCAAGTCACCCAGAGTTGAGGCGTCAAGTGGATAATCTTGACTTCTTGTTGCACGACAGACAGCAGGAACTAGACAATGCCAGGGAGTTAGCCAACCAAAACCGTTCCATTGCCGACCAGAAGGCCCAGACTTTCGCACTGCTCGTCCAGGATCGCCAGTCTCTTCGCCGCCAGTGTGCAAAGAAGAATCGCACCATCTCCCATCTTCGCAAGAAGGTGGCCGACCTCGAGAAGACCGTCAAGGAGCAGCAAGCTCAGCTTGCCGCCAAGGAAGAAGAAGATGAGGGTGAAGACATCCAGGGAGACATGGATTCTTACCTCAGCAACGATGATGACTTTCTGGAGGAGGATGCTGTGGACTTCTACACTCACGATGAGGACTCCAACTTCATCGATGATGAGTAGATGCACTAGAGGACTGTCGTAGCATGATATGTATCGGTCCCACTGTATCATAGCTTACAGAATGGTTCTTCAAACCATCTGTTTTCTTTTGATGGTTGTGGTGTGTTTTGTATCGTGTGCTTATTTGCATGAATGAAATGAAGTTAGTTGCAAAACTTGAGTCTAACTCAAAGTTTTAGAGTTGAAACCAAAACCATGAACCTTATAATTTCCCTCTTACCCCTGTATCTACCTCAATCTTCAGATGACTCGTGGAAACCAAGGAGGGAGCAGCTCATCGCAAGACCGAATGCTGCAGATCTTGCAGAATCTCATTGCAGACCGTGAAGCAAGCAGGGCAGAGCGCCAAGCCAACTTAGCAACACTACAGCAGATCGCCCAGATGGCTCTCAACAACCAAGGGCATGGAAATCAGGATCATCAAGGATCCAAGCTGAAAAACTTCTAGAATACAAATCCCCCAATCTTTAGCACGTCAGAAAACCCATTAGATGCTGATGACTGGTTGCAGACGATGGAGAATAACTTGGAGGTAACCAGAGTTGATGACAACGAGAAAGTTCTCTTCACCAACCACTATCTGGCGAGAGATGCAAGAGCATGGTGGAACAGTATCCGCCTGATGAACCATAGTCAAGTTATGACATGGGAAGCATTCAAAGTCAAGTTTAGCCGCACCCACGTGTCGCAGGGTCTAGTCACCCGAATGAGGGATGAGTTCCGAGAGTTGAAGCAAGGAAGAATGACTGTGGTGGAGTACCGTGACAGATTCCTGTCACTTGCCAGATATGCACCTGAAGAGATCAACACGGAGGCAAAGAAGGAGAGATTCTTGAACGGACTGCATGATGAGATGCAGACTGTCCTCGTCAACATCCGTTTCCAGGATCTCGAAGAGTTAGTCGACTCTGCCATTCAGATGGAAGGGGAGATTAACCAGGCAAACGACAACCGCAAGTGTCGTATGATGCAGCAATTAGGATCCAGCAGGCACTAGAAGTACCATCCCAACCCCTCACTAGGATATGCACTAAGGAACAATCGACCCCCAATGGCTCGCCCAAGCTATCCCAACCGTAGCGGAGGCAATGTGAAGTCCGGAGGAAACAACAACCACTCCGGCAATGCCAACAATTTCAACCGTGCACTGTGGCGACCCGCAAAAACCACTACTAGAAAATCGCGGTGTTTTTGTGCATTGCATCATCATGACCGCATGCTCATGTCATCATGCCACATTGCATTTGAGCATCGTCATGTCTTCTTGCAGTGGTTTGCATAAAACTATTTTCGCAAAGTCTGTTTGTTTTCTAAACACCCTGTCTCTATTCAAATTAAAACCCGGGTCTCCGGATTATTTTGTTTCGTTTTTCAACGGTTTGCAAAAGCCTCGTTTTAATAATTAAAATATTTAAATTATTTTTAGGAGGCAGCCAGCCAGGCCCGAAAGCCTAGCCGGCCACCTCCAAAGTAAAACCCTAACCTGTCTAACCCCAAACCCTTTTCTACCCCACCCTAATCCTACCCAGCCCCTCCACCTCATCCCGCCCAATTGCAGCGCGCCACGTCACCCTGGCCCAATCCCCCATCCAATCAACCACTGCCAACTCACCCCAGCTACCTCCACTCCCTTCACGCAGCCACCCCCACCGCCACCTACCCCGCGCGGGCCCCACCCCCGGGATGGATAGACGCGCCACCACTCCCACCCGCCGCCTACCGCCAGCCTGGGCCCCCCACCGACCGTTTCCCGCCTGCGTGCGCCCACCCACCTGGTTCCCTGCCGACAATCCCGTCTCGCCTGGCTCCTCCTCCACCTTCCCCTGGGCCACTCCACCCCGCCACCTGCCGCCAGACCCGCCAGCCCCGCGTGCGGTACACGCCGCCGCCCGACACGCACACCGCGCGCGCAGAAAACCGCCCCAACCCGCGACCTCACCCTGCACGCACTCCCGCAACCGGCTCCACCTGCACGCGCACAGCCCGATCTCCACCAACCACCCCATCCCCACCCTGTCGCTACCGACACCACGTGGGCCCCGACTTCGATCCCGCTCCTCCCATCACCTGCGCCCGGCCCAGATCCGCCGCCATGGCCGTCATCTGCCGCCGCCCAGCGTCCACCGTCTGCCGTCCGCCTTCGTGCAGGCCCCGTCTCGCCGGAGCTCCTCCGATAAGCTCTGTCGACCCAAGCCGCGTCTCCGCCGCCGGCGCCCCGTCCTCCACCCGTCCCCACACCACGGTCTTCCTCCCCATCCCGCAATGTCGCCGCGGTGGACCTCTCTGCCGCCGCACAC
Source organism: Avena insularis (assembly GCA_023614405.1). Classification (NCBI taxonomy): domain Eukaryota; kingdom Viridiplantae; phylum Streptophyta; class Magnoliopsida; order Poales; family Poaceae; genus Avena; species Avena insularis. The sequence goes on along the minus strand of CM042694.1, from coordinate 21,119,175 downwards.
GAGCTTCTCTAGCCCACGCCCCTCGTAGAGCTCCTCGCCATGCCAAGGCTCGCCGTCTTCGCCCCTGCGCCCTCGCAGGCCGCCGCCGCCCGTGAGGCGCGCCGCAGGGGTTCTCTCCTTGTCGAGCTGAGCGCCTCGTCCGCCCCCACGTTTTCCTCTCTAACGACCAACTGCAGCACGTGCGCCCCGCATCCGCGACCCCGAGCGCCACCCACGTCGGCCTCCTCCGGCGGGCATGACCCCTCTCCTCCGTGGCGGTCCGACCAAGCTCGCCGCCTCCCGAGCACCTTCCCCTGAGAGCTCCGTTGCAGCCGGAGATCGCGCTTGCACGTCGCCATGGCCTCCTCCACCTCGGTGCTGCAGCGGTGACCCTGCCGCCTGGAGCGCTCCTTCCTGCTTGTTGTTTTGTCCCTGCGGTGATGAGTGTGTCCCTCCGTGCAAGTCCAAGGCAGCATGTTGGTGTGCCACACCTTCCATCAAGGTCTCCTTCCTGGACACCGAAGACCGTCCCGACCCCGCCAAGACACCGTAAACCAAGTTCTCCGTCAAGGAACACCAAGATCTACTTCGTGGGTGCCGAGCACCGAGACCGCCTCCCCGGACGATGAGCTCTTCTACCTGAACCCGAAGACCGCGGATGCGACAAGTACTTATTCCTGGATCCGATGCCCGAGAACCCGGTACGACAAGCACTTCGCCGCAGAATGCCAAGTTGTACTTCCCGAACGACAAGACCGGCCGATCTGCGGACCCGACAAGACCTTCGCGACGGCAAGATCAACACCGACCAGGGCGAACCCGATGATCATCCGATGCCAAACCAAGTCCTTCGTCTCGGACCACCAAGATCTACTCCGTTGTCCGAGAACGTTTTCGCCGAGACCGATCCCTGTCGAACCCCGAACCCCTCGGAGCCCAAGTTCGCCGAACCCTAATGTGTTTTCCCTATCCGAGACCCCCAATATTTTTATAATATGACATTTCGACTATCGCATATTAATTGTTCATATCGCATGCATATCATGTGGGTTGGGGGCATTATGCCGATTCAACTCATAAGTAAATATGGAGTGGTTATGCGGGCTATTCTTGTCTTATACCGCCTCCATTTAAATTGGTGTGGCGAACCGATACCATGATTTGCCTTGTTAATACAACATTTAAATTGCGGGGTAGTTAAACAACTCGAACCATCTAATTAATTGTCGGGGCCTCGGTTCCGCTTAATACTGCATAATTGCACAACATCTTCATCATATCATGATCATGCCGGATCTTTTGCCGTGGTATTAAATATTGCATCCGGTGTTTCTTCTAGTGTTTGCTTCTTCGTGGATTAGGCCGATGAGTTGATACGAGTATCGATAAGTTCTCCGGATTATGATCCTTTGGCAGTGTTTCCCAGGCGAGCATCTCTCCCCCTTCTACCTATTTTGCATTTATAGTCTTTATTTCCTCCTGTTGATCTATTGCTATCTGTGTCGTGATGCTTTAGTTTCCGTACACCAGTTATATCCCGTGCAGCCTCTATATTGCCTTGGACACCTCCTACTACCCGTGTTTGGTAGATAGCTGGCCTTGCGCGTCGTAGTTGCTTGCTCAGGTGCGATCTCGTGTTGTCAAGTACCACAGTTGTTGGAATGCTGGTAGATGTTTAAGGTGGAGATGTTTAGTGGTCGAGATGATCATGACTTTAAATACAACTATTAAAATGCTAGATATAACTAATGCAGAGGCATCGGTGGGCAATAGATGTTATTTGGTTATTCCACGCTCACTTGTGTCCGTGGGACCCAGTACTTGATACATTCCTTGATTTTCGCACTATCCACATCCGGAGGCCTTATGGACCCCCGAGCGAGCTTGGATTCATTTCTATTTCTTGGGGCCACAAAGTAGTTTGGGGCTTTATTACTATCCTGTACCTATGCCATGCTTTACTGCTTTATTTAAGATTGTGCGTGGAGCACCTGTACTGTTTTGGATCGCGCCAAGTTTTCGCGGTATCGACAAGCCCAGTCACACTTTCGGGTTCCCGATCGTTTCTGACCATCGTCATAAACCACAGGTCCGTCTCGGAGCCGGCCAACTTCATTGCGGGTAGCTTAGTGGGGTGGCCCCCTGAAATATTTCTGAATCCTGTGATCGCTTTGTCGTGAATGCCTCGTTGGGTTTTGAGTTGGTTTTTCCGAGGTTGATCGAGTGTGTGTTGCTATTTGTGCACCCTATGGTAAAACTTCTGAAAGCCGTGTCCATGTTATGGACGACTTGGAGCACAGTATCTCGATCATAGACAAGCATAACTAAAGTAGTGCTATAAATTTGACTTAATATGTGACTAGTAATCAGTTCAAGTATAATGGAATGGATATTAAAAATGCCAACAACTTGTGGATCTTTGGTGTTCTGTGTCATACTATACCTGCTTAGTAAGTATTGCAACTCCAATGGAATGTGATAAAAGTGCCAACAACTGCTAGGTTTTGGGATTCCTCAGGACAATTATATCTGACTAGTAAAGGTTCCAACTACCACGGAATGGTTAATTAAAACTGCCCACTACTTATGCTATCAGGATGACTCCTGCTATCTATATTTGATTAGTAATTGCTGCAACTATAACGGAATGAGTAAAATTGCCAACTGTGTGAGTTCCTTGGTCCGACTTCCTCGTTTGGTCTCGAGGGGGAAATACCAGGATGGGTTTGTTTGGTGTTAGCTTCAGGTTGGATCCGAATAGGTGTTTCTTATCCCTCTCTGATAACCGCCAGTTGTATCGAGTCTCTATAGGTTGTTTAGTGCGCTGGCTGCCGCTTCAGCCCACCATACCTATGTAGGCGAGAGCCGCCGAATTCTAGCCTCGCCGTGTACTGGCCTTAGTACTGATGCTCCTCTTTTTCCTTTGCCCTTTGTCGGCACCCCTTTTGTTTTAGCAGGTTTGAGTTCGACGTCGTTAGCAGGGTTACCCTTCCGGCTTGGCCTGGGCAGGGTTATGGACGCCATTGGTTATTCTCCAGGGCTCTTAGCCCCATTTGCATCTTGTCCGTAGTCGGACGCTCTATCGTTTTCAAGGTGATTTGGATCTTTGTATGGTATATCTGTATTCTTGACTCGTTGAGTCATTGTTGTATATATATCTGTTCCGTGGGTCCCATCGAGGACTGTTGTGTAATGGTATTACTTCGTTTTCCACCCGCACGAAAGTGCCTGGTGGGCGTCCTTGAATCGTTTCTATGCGGGTTTGGCGGAAAGGGCTAAAACTTGCATAGGGTCGATTTGAGGGTGTTACAGAGTGGTATCAGAGCTCAGCAGTTGCGATACTCCACAAGTCCAGCTTGTAGGATAACCTAGCTAACGGCCGAAGTAGAGTGTCAAAACTATTTTTGAAAAATCGGTTGGATAGATCTGATTAGGTCTGCTTTTACTCCTTACCCCTCTGCTATTCTCCTCTCACCTCAGTGTGTTTCGAATCTTCTCTCTTATCTTTTCTTCGAGTCCAGGATTTCTCATGGTTGGTTTTCCGTCGTACCTTCAGGGTTTCGCTTCCTCCTTTGGCAACGGTGTTTCTACCTCCGGACTTGATGCTATCTGAGTGATCCTTTATCTGTGGTACCATTCTTTGTTTCTTGTTTGTGCCTTCTGGTGTTTATCGACGTGACGACATCCTCTACGCCAGATTTGATGCAGAGCCTGCATCACTCCTTTGTTCCGAACCTCGTTTGTCACGATCTTCAGTCTATTTCCGAGAGTTGGTTGCCTAATTCACCTATTCGTGTGCAGAGTAATGGTTTGAGTGCGCGATGGACTGATCACCATCCAACTACTCTTATCATTCGCTTTTGTATATCGAATCAGTGGATCCAGCAATTTTACTCCGTCCACGAAAGCTAGAGGTGGCTTTATTTGTTGATACCTCTGCCTTCGCCTTTTGTTTCCGGAGTGCCCTCTCGACATTCACGGACAACGACCTCTTGTTAGTGGTATCGCGAGGACCTACACGAAGCGAGAATATTCAGATCGCCGACCTTCCTTCCGGTACCATGAGGCGGATCTCGAGGGCGAGATCCATTGTTAGTGGTGTCGAATTGTGGCGACCCGCAAAAACCACTACTAGAAAATCGCAGTGTTTTTGTGCATTGCATCATCATGACCGCATGCTCATGTCATCATGCCACATTGCATTTGAGCATCGTCATGTCTTCTTGCATTAGTTTGCATAAAACTATTTTCGCAAAGTCTGTTTGTTTTCTAAACGCCCCGTCTCTATTCAAATTAAAACCCGGGTCTCCGGATTATTTTGTTTCATTTTTCAACGGTCTGCAAAAGCCTTGTTTTAATAATTAAAATATTTAAATTATTTTTAGGAGGCAGCCAGCCAGGCCCGAAAGCCTAATGCACCACTTCCAAAGTAAAACCCCTACACTAACCCCAAACCCTTTTCTACCCCACCCTAATCCTACCCAGCCCCTCCACCTCATCCCGCCCAATTGCAGCGCGCCACGTCACCCTGGCCCAATCCCCCATCCAATCAACCACTGCCAACTCACCCCAGCTACCTCCACTCCCTTCACACAGCCACCCCCACCCCCCCCACCACCTAGGCCCACCCGGGATGACAACCACCACTCTCCCACTGCGCCTCACCCACTGGGCCCCCCCCGACCTTTTCCGCCAGCGTGCCACCCACCTGGTTCCCTGCCGACAATCCCGTCTCGCCTGGCCGCTCCTTCACCTTCCCACTCCACCCCACCGCCACCCGCCAGCCCGCGTCACAGTACACGCCGCCCACCACGCACACCGCAGCCAAAACCGCCCCAACCCGCGACCTCACCCTGCACGCACTCCCGCGACCGGCTCCACCTGCACGCTACCGACACCACATGGGCCCCACCCCGACTTGATCCCCCGCTCCTCCCCATCACCTCGCCCGGCCCCGCCGCCGCGCGGCCGTCCCGTCGCCGGCCGTCAGCGACCAAGCGCTCCCCGCGTCCCTGCCGTCTGCCGCCTTCGCGCAGGCCCCGTCTCGCCGGAGCTCCTCCGATAAGCTCTGTCGACCCAAGCCGCGTCTCCGCCGCCGGCGCCCCGTCCTCCGCCCGTCCCCACACCGCGGTCTTCCTCCCCATCCCTCAAGGTCGCCGCGGTCGACCTCTCTGCCGCCGCACATGAGCTTCTCCGGCCCACGCCCCCCGTCGAGCTCCTCGCCATGCCAAGGCTCGCTGTCTTCGCCCTAACCCTCGCCCTCCACGCCGCGCCGTGGCGCGCGCCAGGGTTCTCTCCTTGTCGAGCTGAGCGCCTCGTCCGCCCCCACGTTTTCCTCTCTGACGACCAACTGCAGCATGTGCGCCCCGCATCCGCGATCCCGAGCGCCACCCACGTCGGCCTCCTCCGGCGGGCATGACCCCTCTCCTCCGTGGCGGTCCGACCAAGCTTGCCGCCTCCCGAGCACCTTCCCCTGATAGCTCTGTTGCAGCCGGAGATCGCGCCTACACGTCGCCATGGCCGCCTCCACCTCGGTGCTGCAGCGGTGACCCTGCCGCCAAGAGCGCTCCTTCCTGCTTGTTGTTTTGTCACTGTGGTGATGTGTGTGTCCCTCCGTGCAAGTCCAAGGCAGCATGTTGGTGTGCCACACCTTCCATCAAGGTCTCCTTCCTGGACACCGAAGACCGTCCCGACCCCGCCAAGACACCGTAAACCAAGTTCTCCATCAAGGAACACAAAGATCTACTTCGTGGGTGCCGAGCACCGAGACCGCCTCCCCGGACGACGAGCTCTTCTACCTGAACCCGAAGACCGCGGATGCGACAAGTACTTCTTCCCGGATCCGATGCCCGAGAACCCGGTACGACAAGCACTTCACCGCAGAACGCCAAGTTCTACTTCCCGAACGATAAGACCGGCCGATCTGCGGACCCGACAAGACCTTCGCGACGGCAAGATCAACACCAACCAGGGCGAACCCGATGATCATCCGACGCCAAACCAAGTCCTTCGTCCCGGACCGCCAAGATCTACTCCGTTGTCTGAGAACGTTTCCGCCGAGACCGATCCCTGTCGAACCCCGAACCCCTCGGAGCCCAAGTTCGCCGAACCCTAATGTGTTTTCCCTATCCGAGACCCCCAATATTTTTATAATATGACATTTCGACTGTCGCATATTAATTGTTCATCTCGCATGCATATCATGTGGGTTGGGGGCATTATGCCGATTCACCTCATAATTAAATATGGAGTGGTTATGCGGGCTATTCTTGTCTTATACCGCCTCCATTTAAATTGGTGTAGCAAACTGATACCATGATTTGCCTTGTTAATACAACATTTAAATTGCGGGGTAGTTAAACAACTCGAACCATCTAATTAATTGTCGGGACCCCGGTTCCGCTTAATACTGCATAATTGCACCACATCTGCATCATATCATGATCATGTCGGATCTTCTGCCGTGGTATTAAATATTGCATCTGGTGTTTCTTCTAGTGTTTGCTTCTTCGCGGATTAGGCCGATGAGTTGATACGAGTATCGACAAGTTCTCCGGATTTTGATCCTTCGGTAGTGTTTCCCAGGCGAGCATCTCTCCCCCTTCTACCTATTTTGCATTTATAGTCTTTATTTCCTCCTGTTGATCTATTGCTATCCGTGTCGCGATGCTTTAGTTTCCGTACACCAGTTATATCCCGTGCAGCCTCTATATTGCCTTGGACACCTCCTATTATCCGTGTTTGGTAGATAGCTAGCCTTGCGAGAAGTAGTTGCTTGCTGAGGTGCGATCTCGTGTTGTCAAGTACCACAGTTGTTGGAATGCTGGCAGATGTTTAAGGTGGAGATGTTTAGTGGTGGAGATGATCATGACTTTAAATACAACTATTAAAATGCTAGATATAACTAATGCAGAGGCATCGGTGGGCAATAGATGTTATTTGGTTCTTCCACGCTCACTTGTGTCCCGTAGGACCCCGAGTACTTGATACCTGTTCCTTGATTTTTTGCACTATCCACATCCGGGAGGCCTTATGGACCCCCCTGAGCCAGAGCTTGATTCATTTCTATTTCTTGGGGCCACAAAGTAGTTTGGGGCTTTATTACTATCCTGTACCTATGCCATGCTTTACTGCTTTATTTAAGATTGTGCGTGGAGCACCTGTACTGTTTTGGATCGTGCCACGTTTTCGCGGTATCGACAAGCCCAGTCACACTTTCGGGTTCCCAGTCGTTTACAGCCATCGTCGCAAACCCTGGGTCCGTCTCGGAGCCGGCCAACTTCATTGCGGGTAGCTTAGTGGGGTGGCCCCCTGAAATATTTCTGAATCCTGTGATCGCTTTGTCGTGAATGCCTCGTTGGGTTTTGAGTTGGTTTTTCCGAGGTTGATCGAGTGTGTGTTGCTATTTGTGCACCCCTGCAGGGTAAAACTTTTTGAAAGCCGTGTCATGATTATGGACGACTTGGAGCACAGTATCTCGATCATAGACAAGCATAACTAAAGTAGTGCTATAAATTTGACTTAATATGTGACTAGTAATCAGTTCAAGTATAACGGAATGGATATTAAAAATGCCAACAACTGGTGGATCTGTGGTGATCTGTGTCATACTATACCTGCTTAGTAAGTATTGCAACTCCAATGGAATGTGATAAAAGTGCCAACAACTGCTGGGTTTTGGGATTCCTCAAGACAATTATATCTCACTAGTAAAGGTTCCAACTACCACGGAATGGTTAATTAAAACTGCCCACTACTTATGCTATCAGGATGACTCCTGGTATCTATATCTGATTAGTAATTGCTGCAACTATAACGGAATGAGTAAAATTGCCAACTGTGTGAGTTCCTTGGTCCGACTTCCTCGTTTGGTCTCGAGGGGGAAATACCAGGATGGGTTTGTTTGGTGTTAGCTTCAGGTTGGATCCGAATAGGTGTTTCTTATCCCTCTCTGATAACCGCCAGTTGTATCGAGTCTCTATAGGTTGTTTAGTGCCGCTGCGTTGCCGCTTCAGCCCACCATACCTATGTAGGCGAGAGCCGCCGAATTCTAGCCTCGCCGTGTACTGGCCTCAGTACTGACGCTCCTCTTTTTCCTTTGCCCTTTGTCGGCACCCCTTTTGTTTTAGCAGGTTTGAGTTCGACGTCGTTAGCAGGGTTACCCTTCCGGCTTGGCCTAGGCAGGGTTATGGACGCCATTGGTTATTCTCCAGGGCTCTTAGCCCCATTTGCATCTTGTCCGTAGTCGGACGCTCAATCGTTTTCAAGGTGATTTGGATCTTTGTATGGTATATCTGTATTCTTGACTCGTTGAGTCGTTGTTGTGTATATATATATCTGTTCCGTGGGTCCCATCGAGGACTGTTGTGTAATGGTATTACTTCGTTTTCCACCCGCACAAAAGTGCCTGGTGGGCGTCCTTGAATCGTTTCTATGCGGGTTTGGCGGAAAGGGCTAAAACTTGCATAGGGCCGATTTGAGGGTGTTACATGCACCTCCCAAGAGCAACCACAACAACAACAACAACACTGCACCCAGAACTGGTAGCAATGTTGTGCCTGTCGTAGTCAAGGACAAGTCCCAGATCACTTGTTTCGAGTGTGGAGTGAAGGGTCACTATTCCAATGAGTGTCCTAAGAAGACTGCTGCCACTACCAATGTGAATGCCCCAGCTCAACAGCAGCGTCGTGTTCAACCAGGAAGAAGATTTGCCTCAGGGAACCCTCACAACCGCAACGGTCGTCTCTTCCACATGAACGCAGAAGAAGCCCAGGAAGCGCCAGATGTAGTGCTGGGTATGTTTTCTGTCAACTTAGTTTTAGCAAGAGTATTGTTTGATTCGGGAGCGTCGCATTCATTTGTCACCGAAGAATTTGCATGCACTAGTAATATTCACCCAACCAACTTGAAGCATGTCATGATAGTTCAAATCCCCGGTTCAACAACAAAAGCTAGAAAAAATTGCAAAGCTGTGCCTATCAGAATACATGGGATAGATTTTTATGCCAACCTAATTGTACTTGGAACCAAAGGATTGGAAGTAGTACTAGGTATGGACTAGATGTCAAGGCATAAAGGACTGATAGACTGTGCTAAGAAAGCCATCACCATGACCAGTAGCTCTGGAGTAACAATAGAGAATATCTCTGAAACCTTACCCCGTCAATTCAAGTGCAACAAGAGCCTAGCCCTACCCACCATAGACCAAGTCAGAATAGTCTGTGAATACCCCGACGTATTCCCAGATGAATTGCCAGGTATGCCCCCGGATAGGGATATTGAGTTCATTATCGAACTAATCCCCAGAGGACCCATAGCCTAGAGACCCTATAGCATGAACCCCTCAGAGTTAGTGGAACTGAAGAAGCAGTTGGATGCCATGTTAGAGAAAGGCTTGATTCAACCAAGCGCTTCGCCATGGAGATCACCAGTGTTATTCGTCGACAAGAAAGATGGAGGCAATCGTCTGTGCACAGATTACAGAAAGTTGAATGATGTCACCATCAATAACAAGTACCCTTTGTCAAAGATAGAGGATCTATTTGATCAGTTGACTGGAGCCCAGGTATTCTCAAAGATTGATCTTAGGACTGGTTATCACCAACTTAAGATTCGTGCAACGGATGTTCCGAAGACCGCCTTTACTACTCGCTATGGTTTATACGAGTATATGGTTATGTCTTTTGGATTAACCAATGCCCCTACTTATTTCATGAATCTCATGAATAAGATCTTTATGAATTTCCTAGAAAAGTTTGTTGTTGTGTTTATTGACGACATCCTTATCTACTCCAAGTCAGAAGAAGAGCATGAGCAACATCTGAGAATCATCCTAGAAACCCTGAGAGAGCATCAGTTATATGCCAAGTTCAGCAAGTGTGAGTTTTGGTTGAAAGAAGTAGGATTCCTAGGACATATTGTGTCTGCCGGAGGAGTCTCTGTTGATCCCGCCAAGATCAAAGATGTCGAAGAATGGGAAGTTCCAACCACTCAAACCCAAGTTCGTGCATTTCTCGGATTAGCGGGATACTACCGCAAGTTCGTAGAAGGATTCTCGAGCATCGCCCGACCCATGACCCAATTGTTGAAGAAGGACAAGAAGTTTGAATGGACTAACAAATGTGAAGCCAGTTTCCAGGAGTTGAAGAAGAGATTGATATCAACCCCAATATTAATCATGCCAGACATCAAGAAGACGTTTGATGTGTATTGTGACGCATCCAAGATTGGTCTAGGATGTGTATTGATGCAAGAAGACAAAGTCATTGCGTATCTGTCTCGACAACTGAAGCAGCATGAGCAGAACTATCCGACCCATGATCTTGAATTAGCAGTCGTAGTTTTGGCATTGAAGACATGGCGTCATTATCTGATGGGTAATCGCTGTGAGATTTACTCAGATCGCAAGAGCTTGAAGTATATCTTCACTCAGAAGGAGCTGAATATGAGGCAAAGGAGATGGATAGAGTTAATCAAGGATTATGACCTTGACATTCACTATCACCCCGGCAAAGCCAATGTGGTAGCGGATGCTCTTAGCAGATTGCCGTGTAGGCTAAACACCATGATCAAGGAGAAGCAACCAAGTTTGTATGAAGAGTTGGAGCAGTTCAGGACTGAATTAGTTAGCAATGGATTCTTAGCTAGCATTGAACTTCAGCCCACTTTAATTAGCCAAATCAAGGAAGCCCAAAAGGGGAATGAAAGTATCGATGGAATCAAACATCGTATTGGTACAGGAAAGGTACCTGGATTCACTAAAGACGAAGAAGGAGTACTATGGTACAAAGGATGTATCTACGTGCCAGCAGATTCGGAGCTGAAGCAAGTTATCATGAAGGAATCTCATGATACTCTTTATTCTATCCACCCCGGAGGAACAAAGATGTATCAGGATTTGAAAGAGCAATTTTGGTGGCACAAGATGAAGAGAGAAATCGGAAGCTACATCGCCAAATGTGACATCTGTCAAAGAGTCAAAGCAGAGAATCAGAGACCTGCAGGACTGTTGCAACCATTGCAGATTCCGGAATGGAAATGGGATTCCATTGGAATGGACTTTATCACCGGTTTGCCTACTTCTAGTAGGGGAAATGACTCAATCTAGGTCATAGTTGATACACTGTCCAAGGTAGCTCACTTTATACCTGTCAAGACTACCTACCAAAGTGCGAAGCTAGCAGAGCTGTACATTGCTAGGATTGTTAGTCTGCATGGAACCCCCAAGACCATAGTATCCGATCGAGGAACCTAGTTTACCTCGAGATTTTGGCAGAAAGTTCAGGAAGGATTGGGAACCAAGTTGAACTTCAGCACCGCGAATCACCCACAAACTGATGGACAGACTGAGAGAGTCAACCAGATCTTAGAAGATATGCTTAGAGCTTGTGTGTTGGAATACGGATCAAAATGGGAAGACTGTCTGCCTTTCGCAGAATTCTCATATAACAACAGTTATCAAGCTAGTTTGCAGATGGCACCATTTGAATTCCTATACGAAAGAAAATGCCGTACCCCTTTGAATTGGTCGCAAGTACGAGAGAGTCAGATCTTTGGACCCGACATTCTCCGAGAAGCCGAAGAGAAGGTTCACAAACTCTGTGAGCACCTCAAGACCGCCCAGTCCAGACAGAAGAGTTATGCTGACAAGAGAAGGAGAGACCTGACCTTCAATGTCGGAGATTTTGTATATCTCAAAGTTTCACCATTGAAAGGAACCCAACGCTTTAGTCTGAAAGGAAAGTTAGCCCCCAGATATATCGGGCCCTTCAAAATTCTAAACCGTCAAGGAGAAGTATCGTATCAACTAGAACTGCCTGAAGAGATGTCAGCCATCCACAATGTGTTCCATATCTCGTTACTTCGCAAATGCTTGGAAGTGCCAGAGAAGACTGAAGTTTTCAAGAACATCGATCATAGAGCTGTAGAAATCAACAATGACCTGACCTATCGGGAAGTGCCCATCCGTATCTTAGAAGAAGCCTACAGAACCACCAGGACCAGGAGCATCAAGTTTCTCAAGATTTAGTGGAGCAACCATACCGAGGAGGAAGCCACTTGGGAGCGCGAAGATTACATTAGGACAGAGTTCCCAGATCTCTTTAGTTCCTAGTTTTCTTTGTAAATCTCGGGACAAGATTTTGTTTAAGGGGGAAGGTTTGTAACATCCCAAAACTTAAATCCAAGCTTATCAAGAACCAAATCATCAAAATTAGGATCAACAAAAACTTTTCCAATTCAAAGTATGAAAGCATTCATGTGTATGTGCATTTAATTTAGGAATTGATTTGAATTGCCATGGTGTTGTGATCCATTGCTTGTAAAATGATTCTTAGGTGAAATAAACATCATCTAAATCATTCCCAAACTTTTCCCAAGGAAAAACAACTCAAAATGAATAATTGAAGTGAATGGTCATTTTGGCCAAATTAACTATCCTACCTACTTTGGCTATTCCTAGTACTCAAAACCTAACAGAAACAAATGTGGATCTTTACACCCCTTGCTAGTACACATAATGAGGTACCAAGGCCCACTTTGTGATCTGCTAAAAACATTCAAATACTAATTTTAAATGACAGTTTAAAATTGATACCATTTCATATGGGAAGATCCCACTATTTCAAAAACCACTCAAACAAGCTCAATTTTCAAAACCCAAGCATCCACAGAGTCTCAACCTTAGTACTAGCACACCCACCAAAAATCTTTTCAAAATTCAAAAGTAAAGTTCATGCGACCATTTTATCAAACACTTGGCAGACAGATTTCAAATAAAACCAAATTCACTATTTTGAATAGTGTTCTGGCCAAACTTGTCTCCCATTTGACCCCCATTTGCTCCCATTGTCTCCTAATGATCTAACCAGGACCTAACTACCCCATCCCCTACCCCCTAGCAGCATGGCCATGCCAAGTTGAGCCCCAACTCGTCGGATGACCATGCCATCACCCTAGCAGACCGCCTCCCCCTCTCTCGCCATGTCTAGCAGCTAGCCATGTCGAAAGCACGCCAGCACCGACACGCGTGCACAAGCCGCCGCTCGACCGTAGCCCGCGTCCACCGCGTCGCCACGACCTAGGGAGCACGCCAGACACCCCCATTCGCCATCCAACGCCTCACAGCCACCGCTTGCCGTGGACACCGCCGTCTTTGCCGCTCAGAGCGCCAAGTCCGCCCGACCGCATACCACCGCCCATAAGCCCGCATTAAAGCCCTAGAGCACCGCCAGGAGACCGCGCGTCGATCGCCGCCCGCAGCCATGCTGCTAGCAGCCCGTAGCCATGTCGCCACCGTCGCCTGGCCATGTCGTGCTGTCCCGTCGTCGAGCCTATAAAAGAGGGCACCCCCAGCCATTTGCAGCACACCACTCCACTCTCCTCACCTCACTGATCATCCCACACCTCTAGCTGGAGCACGGGGAGCAGCAGCTCGCCGGAATTGTACCGGAGCAGGCCGCCTCTGGAGGAGAAGGGCGCCGCTGATTACGACCACCCCCGGAGCTGCCTCGATCGTCCCTGAGCTCGCCGTCGACCACCAGTCCGTTTGCCCGCCTCGCCGTCGTCACTGGAGCCCTGGTACGCCCCCTATGCACCCCCACCGAGCCACTAGGGTTAGAGCTCGCCGGCGGCAGGTCCGTCATCGACGACGATCCCCAGTCATTGATCCCCACTCTAATCCAACGTCCCACATTGCCCCGTACCGCTTCGCGCGTTATGAGCCGTTGACTGGTGGACCCCCCTGTTAGCTGAGCCCCGCGCTGCGGAGTGAAACTGGGCCGGCCCGTTAGCGTTTCCCGCGCGACCCAGTTAGTTTGAATTAGGATTTTCCTTTTTAGTTTAAACTTAGTTCTGTCCCCTAGTTTGAAAATCAATTTCGAGAGATTTACAAATCCAAATGAAGTGATTCTAATTTTGTTAGAAAGCTACTGAAAATATCTACCCAAGCCCGTTGGATTTAATTCAATTAGAGTTATAGATCTCTTCTAGTAAAAACAATAAAACAGAAGCATTTGCACCTTACAACATTTTTATAAAATCAACCAAGATAGATTTTGAGTTGTTTCCAACTCTCAAAAATCACATTTCATCATACCTATCTGAATATGTAATAATATTAAGGTTTACATGCAGTGACTTTGGACTAGTACCAAAATAATGCTATATAGGCATTTCTAGTCACTTTAAATCATTAAATAATGAACTTAAACCAAAGTAATTATGATCCAACCCTTAAATTACATTCCCACATGTTAGAATATGTGGTGAGGACATGTGTCCACATGATCCCATATTTTAAGTGGTGAATATTAAATCTTAGTTAAATTTTCAATGAGTAGAAATTACTTTTCTAAAATAAAAGAAATGAAACTAGTAATAAAACTTGTGATGCTTGTGATGATAATAGATCATCAAAGGTGTGTCTTAGAATGCTAATTAGACTAGTTAAGTATTGTTTGGTGATTGTGTACTCCGTATGTATTTATAGACGATAGTACCGACCAAGTCTACGAGGAGGAGGAGTTCTACCAAGAAGAAGAAGAAAACTTCAACCACTGCACCAACCAAGGCAAGCTACTATTGGCAAGCTAACACTTGCAAGTTAATGCTTAGCAAGCTAGGATTAAACTAGATGGTTTAGCAAAGATGCTTTAGGCATGCTTTGATTATACCACTTTGACTATTAGTTACCCCCAAGTATTTATTTTCAAGCTTTAATTCCTTTACTATACCCAAAGTTCTTTACTTGTTTTGAAGGTAGCATAAAGAGTATAAAACTTGACCTATTTAGAACCCTTTAGATGTCATTCTATGGCATGAGATTGAACCCATCATTTTTCCACCTTAGTGAATATTCTTAACTTAGTAGCTTAGAGTAGATAAAAACTTGAGTCACTATAGATGGGAACAATTGGTGAAAATGAATTATAAAAACCTTGGAATGATTAGTCATTCTATTGAAATGTTTTGACATGTGTTGAGAAACACAAATGGTTTACGATGATGAAAATGATGAGGCATGAGCCTTAACCCTTTGATAAAACTGATGGTTGGATTCGGATGCGATACCATTCCAAATTTACGGTACAACCACACTACCTGAATTGGGTAAGGCTTAGCCGGAAATTTATATGCATTAGTATTAGTTCCCTCCCGGGAGAGGTTTGAGCTGAGGCTACCTCTCAATGTTGTCCAACTATGCAGTGCCCAAGATGACTGATGGTCATGGTTGGGAGGCCATGCTCATAGGAGAGGTGCTTATACTAGGGTGTGTAAAGGGAAGGTTATGTTTGATTATCTGCATACTAAGTATGATGATTCAGGGTTATCCCTGACAGATGTATCGAATCTTGTGGTGAAAGTGTATCACCTCTGCAGAGTGTCAAACTATTCGAATAGCCGCGTCCACGGTTATAGATAGTTGGAATGGCCATACTGTTTCGTTGTCAGATGTTTTCAAAATGACTTATGAAATGAATGATGAATCTTGACTTGACCATAACAGGGTTGTGTTTATGACCATAGCTTCCCCACTTAAGTGATTCTAGAACTTTATTTTATCTTTCTTTGCTTCTAAACTCAGCTTAGGTTTCTAACTTAACTTTATAGTTAAACTTAGATTTAGCACTTTAACTTAGCACTATACTACTTGTTAGTGGTAGTTTGCGAGTACTTAAAGAGTACTCATGGCTTTTGTCCCTGGCTATTCTCATGGCCAGACTATGAAGGAGACTACCAAGATGATGGCCAGCAGGATGGCTATGATAACTAAGACTATCTGCCTTCGTCAGCATTGCATGTGCCCCTGAAGATGGACCCCACCATTACGCTTATCTTTTATTTCCGCTGCTTGTTGTATTAAGACTGGATCATGAGATCCTTATTTGTGTAAGACCTTATGTATGATTTATAATGGATGATGTACTGTGATATCCAATCCGTTATGTCTCGCAAAAATGGTAATCCTAGGATTGCGAGGTATGGCATAACAGGCATCTGGGATTAAAAATCCGGGTGTTGACATAAGAATTCATTTCTTACTTGAGTTTCTTTGTCTTAAATTCTTCTTATCATTTAATCTATCTTTAATGTAATCAAACAATATTACTAAATCATTTTGGAAAACAATGTAATATTACTAATTTCTACTTTTCAAATATTTTCCAAATGATTTAAATTTTAAATTTGAATTCAAATTATTTCCCCCAAAACTCATTAATTCCTAAAGGTAATATCAAAGTTTATAGCAAACACTAGAAAGAGCTATTCCTACCTCTAGATAGTGAAAGAAACTCTGATCTCTTTAGATTTTTGTTTGGCGAAAAAAATTATCTAGATTTTACAGATGAATGCATGCACATGCTCAGATTCCTATCTCTACCCTTCGTTGGTTCCTAATGCTAGGGTGTTACACCCTAGGTGTGTGAACCTTCTCTCCCCTCTCTTTTCCCTCCCAGGCAGGCCCAATTTCCCTCCCAATTTCTGTTTTGACGCTCGCTTCCATAGTCGCTGGGTCAGTTTCCCGCTCGAGCTGCCATGGCGTCCAAAATAGACAGAGGTGGCGCTCACCTCGCCTAGGCGACAACCTGAATGCTTCGACGACGCTAACTGAATACTCTAAAGTGCCATCGACGGTTTGACATGCCAGGGCGCCTCGACGCTGCAGCGTCGCTTAGAGCAGCACACAAGAAAAAAGATGGAGGCAACGACCTTGTCGTTTATTGATAATATGCCTAACTTGAGAAACACCATCACCAAGCGAATCAGTCATTTCTCTAATTAGTACGATATTATAAATGCATATACGAAATGACATATAAGTTGGTGCCATGCTTGCTCTATGGTTTATAGAGATGATAGTTCAGCATGCTACTTCCATATGAAGGTATCAATGCAAATAGGGAACATCCTCGGGTTCTCATGATCTTCCCTACAAAGAAATAGATGTGTTTTGAGAATGGAAAGTGTTAGCTTTATCTTGCAAATCACCGAAAAGAGCGAGAAAAGTAAAAATCGGCAAATATTCAATACCTCAGCAAATAACATTAAATTAACCATGATTAGCTGATGAAGCAGCATGCAACAATATTGACAGGCAAATTTAGTGCAGAGATGAGCAATTACCCCTGGATGATTTTCAGACATTGCATCTTGTTGACGAACCACACGAACAGTTCCATGGGGACGCCATCATTGTATAGGCTCCTCTGCAGTCAACACCTCATTGCTAATTGTACATATCCAGCTTGTGTGCTATTGGTGCTACTTCCTTGACCACACCCCCGACACAGTTAGCGGCGACGACAACCCTGCCGCCCCACCCCCGCCACCCGCCACCACCATGTGGCTACACAGCTCTACACGACCTCCTCTATCACCATTAGCCCAGGTGTCACCACAATCTCACAAAACTTAGGAAAGCGACCCCACTGCAATCATGTTCCCACCACATCAAATAACAACTGCCTCCATTGCCGCACTGCCCATGGCACTACTGCTAGGCCAACTTCGGTGTGGACCCTGCAACTGTGGCTGGCAATGAACATATGATGAGCGGAGCAGCTAGGGGAGGACATCGTTTCCACTCCAATGCGATGAAAATATTAAAAGGGAAGTCATTAAAAATTTAGGTTCTACCATGGTGGAAAAAACAAAACTTCACCTCTTTCTGCGGTCTATCAATCATAAGGCTAAGGAATGAGATACTCGTGCTTTCTCATCACATCATATTATCCTAGTCCACCTAGTTGTGTCAGTAAAGATACAAATATACTGTATTAGTTAGTACCACGACATACCATCTTAGACAAATTACAGAAAACGTAGCAGCATGGAAAGTCCTTTCAGGAAAAATATCAAACATCTAGCATGCACGTACCTGTAGTTTTAATTAGCAGACATACAATCGAGGAAGATGAGTACAAGCCCCTCCCACCTCCAGCGGCAGCGCGTATATCTTATTTCACAGGTGTGTGATGCAGCAGGCGAGCAAGCATTAGAGATGGAGGTGTTAAACACGGAGAGCGCCTAGCTTGACCTAGAATCACGCGACAACCATCAGGCCACGATGCCGACGGCGGTGGCACGTCAACACCCATCCATGACTTCTTCCTCCACGAAGGGGGCGCGTGCTCCAGCGGAAGCGGCAGGTGGAGACGCTGCAGGTGGAGACGCTGTAGGTGGAGACGGTGTAGCGCTCGTGCAACGGCACGGCCGAGTACGCGAGGATTGTTGGCTGCGGCCGCGGAGGAGGAGGAGGAGGAGGATTTGGGGCGATAGAGAGGCGGCGAGCGGCAGGTTTCCTTGCGGGAAGGGCTTGGCGTCATACACGGTGGTGTGAAAGCTTTTTTCTAGGCCGGGCCAGTGCCCAATACAGCGAGGGGAGCTGGGACACGCGACGAAAGGACGAGCTAAACGCTGCGGGGCAGAACACGGAACATTTCCTTCTTTTTAAGTAAATAAAGTAGAGGTTAATAGATATAGGTGAAATTTCATAAAAAAAAATCTCATAAGAAAAATCACGGAACCGTGAAGATTCTTCTGGATATCTCAAACAGAAAAAGAAAAGTAATATAGTATTCGGTAAGGAAAAGAAAAAAGAAGCGACGCCTCCTGACTCCTGAGTCCTGAGGCACGTGAGTCTCGGTCGGTTCGGCACACGAGTAACGTAACCGAGCCGGTCTCTCTTCCCCGATCTATATATACCGCACCCGATAGGCTGCTCCTTAATTTTACCAATCCAGCCACCGATCCAGATCAAGAAAAAATCGCCGCAATCCTCCTCCAAGGTATGCGTCCTGGCGATCTTCTTCCTCTATCTCTATTCGATTCGATTCGCGTCATGTTGAATCCCGTTTCCTACCATCTCGTTGTGATCGAGTCGAGAGGGGGTATATGTAAACACCGATCTACTATTTGTTTAGATCAACACCGATCGAGTATCGATGTACGTGCTAAATTTCACTTGCCACTATGGTTCATCTAGAGTTCGTTTGCCAGGTTATTAGTGGCCTTTTGTTGTGGATCAGTTGATATATGTACTCTCGATCTTAATTATATTCATGAGGATTTACGTTGATGGATGCATGGTATTTAGAGTTGTTAGCTAATCTGACCCATTAGCGTTGAGCCATCTACCCTGAGCACGTGGTAGTCTATAGATTCGACTGACGCCTTATTGCTTTATTACTGATCCATGTTTTCTAAGGTATTCATGGACAGTTAACTAAATGATTTAAACTGTCTTATTTTTGTGACCCGATTGATCTACTTTGATATTGTTTTTGATTTTTTCTCGTAAAGTTGGTGGCTGACCCTTGGTTTGCAAATTTTTCCAACTATGCAGATGCAGATCTTCGTGAAAACCCTGACCGGCAAGACCATCACCCTCGAGGTCGAGTCGTCTGACACCATCGACAATGTCAAGGCCAAGATCCAGGACAAGGAGGGCATCCCGCCGGACCAGCAGCGCCTGATCTTTGCCGGCAAGCAGCTGGAGGATGGCCGCACCCTTGCGGATTACAACATCCAGAAGGAGTCCACCCTCCACCTGGTGCTCCGCCTTCGTGGTGGCCAGTGAATCTTCTTTGGAATTTTGGTTCAGAAGTCTGATGCGCCTGCTTTGTGTCCGTTGAAGTCATCGTCTGCTATTTGATTGTGCTGAGTCGTGTCGTGTGTGCATTGTGCTACTGTCAGTGTCTTGGTCCCGTGCCCTTTGTCTGAACATCTGCTTATGTTTAGCAGCGTGGTCTCTGTTATGTTTTAAGTGAAACTGAATTTTATTCTGTGATTGAGATTAGTTGAAATCTTGTGCGTTTGCTGATGTTTATTTTTTCCTGTTCTTCTGGATGCTCTTCTGCATGAGCACGCAGATGTATTTTCATGGTGGTAACATGGGTTCTCAGGTGTGGCGAGGACTGAATTGCCAATCTTTCCCTTAGCATATTATCGATCTCAAATGTACCTGTGGTCCAGCTCCTTAAATCTCTTTTAGCTAAAAAAAACGATATGTATCACCAACAGCTACAAAAAAAGTTTAGAGCAGGTAAAGATGAGCTCTCCAAACAAACTGTGATTGCACCCGCTAGGCACTAACATCACCTGAGTAAGTTAAGCTCGGGCAATCCCACTTCTGAAAGTGAAATGTATCTTGTAAATATTACTCCCTCCGTTTTATAATACAAGCCTTTTTAGCAAACTGTTTTTAACTTGCTAAAAAAGCTTATACTGTGTGTAAGATGGAGTGTTTTGTAGGATTGGCAATGGTTTGAGGACAAGGTCTCTTAAGATCATTGGCAATGGGCCTTGATGAACAAATTTCCTATATTGTACAATCTAACTTTTATTTAGTTTATTTACCCAGCTTGGTATGCAATTTCCAACTACACAGATGCGATCTTGGTGAAGACCCTCACCAGCAAGACCATGGTAGTCAGTGACTTCTTCGGAAGATCAGTTGATGCGTTTGCTGAGCCTCTTGGCTCTATGATGTTGTGTCGTGTTGCTACTATCGATGTTTTAGTCCTGTGCTGTTACAGTTTGTCCGAACATCTGTTGTTGATGTATAGCAGCGTGCTCTCTGTTACTATGTTTTAGGTGGTGGAACTGTATCTTACTTGCGTGGTTAGTCAAAATCTTGTGTGACTGCCGATGCTTTTTGCTAGCCTTGTTCTATATTTAGCACACGATGAATTTTTCAGGTGGGAATATGCTTCTTGAGAATGCATTTTCAGGGTGTGGAGCGGACCGAAATGCCATTCTTCTCTTCGTAGAGAAACCACGTTCTGCAAACCAACCTGTGGTTGGGTGGTTAGGAGGGTGGTTGTACCCCCAGTCCACCAGAGTCCAAACTCCCGGTTTGACACTGTGTGTTGCATAAAAAGGCGGAATATTCTTTCAGTGGGAGGCGACGTTCCCGTCGACAGCGAGACGCCCGTGGTGACTTCGTCAATCTCAGACCCGATCCGCCGGCTCGGTCTCTCAGAGGTGCTCATAAGGATAGGGTGTGCGTGTGTGCGTTCATAGGGATGGGTGCATGCACGTGTTGTGAGCGTCTACGATTGTACTGTGTTTCTCAAAAAAAAAACCACGTTCTCGGCTTTCAGATATACAGTATGCTATTTTTAGTAATCTATTGGTGTCTTGCATCAGGGGGTACAAGGTAAACCTGTTCTCATTCTAATATCTATAGTGTTTTAAGGGCTTGTTCCATCAACAGATGCAAGGTAAAGCCACAAAGAGGAATTTGAAGTGAATATGGTATCCTTTTGTTCTCCATTTGATTTGTTTTAGATATTTGAAGCAAATTTCAAGAATATTTACATACCCAACACTAAATTAGGCTATCATCAAAATTGATATAATTTAATGATACCACCAGTTTTTAAATTATCTAGGTTCTATAAGCAACCATGCTAGATTTGTTTTTATTGCGACACTCTTCCGACGGACTAAATTACTTTAAAGATACAGCACAGATGGTACTTTAAATTAGACATTTGATAAGAGAACCTACCGCAATTTAGTCAGAATATTTCTACCACTAGAAGCTTATTCCTGCTTGGAACATAACTTAGGTAGGTCAAACTATTGACAACTCTCTTGCTACTAATGACATGTCTGTTCTTCCATGTTAGCAGCTTGATGGAGGCTGTGCAGAGAAGATTTCAGTTACCCTGGGCTGGAAAAACAATTCAAAACTATGCAACTTTTTTTGCATGATACCCCCTTCCCCAATTTTTTAACTTCTGTACTTTTTTTTGAAACGACATCCTTATTCAATAAATATTAAGTCCCACGGCTCTCTCATGTGTAAGTGTGTTCTTCACCTACCGCTCTGCTTCGTGTGTCAAAGGCTCAGTACCATTTTGTATCATGTGAAGACAACAAAGTTTGTGTGATTGCTTTTTAATACATCTGCATGTCTCTTTATAATCCAATGGCGATTATGATTTTTTCTATATTGCTCAACCTCATGCTACAGGGCTGTCAAAGGCGAGTATCATATTGGATAGCGTCACGAAAAATGGTAAAGCACCAATGATACCTATTCATAAGAAATAACTTCGAATTCTTTGAAACTCAAAAGTACCATTTCAGTTTTTTCAAAAAAGGGCACCGGCGTGCTCGGATGCTGCATAGCCGCGTCCCAAAACATAGCCGTATATAACATAGCCGTATATAATACACAGCTTACTGAGAAAGTGTTCAGCGGAAAAGAGAAGATATATATGACATAAGTTCACATGAGCTCGTCCTGCCCGCTCCCGTGAGCGGCAGGCGAACCCTAACTTCTCGAGCCGCCACCCCCCTCTCCCCTCCTCTGGCGCTGGCGGCGGCGGGGCCCTTTCTCCCCCCACAGGGTGCTTCAGCGCGGGCCGAGACAGCCGGTGAGGGCGCCAAGCTGCGCGAGGGGCATGGCGGCGCGTCGGTCCTGGCGGCGGCGGGTCGGCCTCGCGGTGGTGGTGGTGGGATCTCTCGTCGGCGGTGGCCGCTGCGTCGCTGCGGGCGTGTGAACGTCCTTGGACGGCAGCAAAGTGGCCACGACGGCGATTCTCTCGGGACGGCGGAGGCCCTGCTTGGCAGGGGCGGGCCAGCGTGGCAGCGCGGCGCACCCGCGGCAGCCTGAGCTCAGGGCGGGCAGGGCCCGGCGGCCCAGATCGGGCCCACTTGGGCCTAGTTCTGGGTTTGGCGGGCCATCCTGCGGTGTTTTGGCTGCTCTGCAGATCTTGGCGGGTTAGGGTGGATGGGATCCGTGACGTCCTCGGCCGGCCTGTTGCAGCGTGGTGGCGGACTTTACGGGCCCATTGGGGCCCGGCCGGACCACCATGGGACTGGTTTGCCTCCGCGGAGGCTTTACGGGTCTGTGGGACACGGCCAGACCTATGGAGGACTGGTTTGTCTACAGTCGCGTTCGGTCGACTATCGCCTCCGGCGGTGGAGGAAGTCCCCTCCCACGCGGCCGCGGTACCGTGGGCCCTATTTCACTTCTACCTATGCTGTGATGTTGCAGACCTCGCGTCGAATTGCTAGGTGAGACGATGATGACGAAGTCGGGTCCGGCGTGGCGCATGCTCGTGGGCGACAAGTTTTGGTGGTGGCGAGGCCTCGCCCTCGCGGGTCTCCAGTGCAACGGCTCGTCCGGGGTTGTGGATAGGGCCCTCGGGAGAAATCCTTCTCGGCTCGACCGACAACGACGCGGTGCCGTCCGCGGGTGGCATCTCTCTTCCTGGAGGGCGTCGTGGCTTCCCTTCATCCACTCCCCTTGTGTGCCATGGGAAACCCTAGGGCTAGTCTCTGGTCCGGACAGCAGCGGTCGCTTTCCCTCTTGAGGGTGCTGCTTGGTGCTTGACGTGTCGGGGCTAGGAGCATGGTGGGCATTCTTCGGAGGGCGCAGCGGTTGCGGTCTTCCTCGTCTAGTCGATCCGTGTCCGTCTCCATTCCTTTTTGGTTTTTCCTTGGTTTAGTTCGGGCGTGTGTGTGCCGCTGCCCATGTTGTGTCGTCTTTGGGCGTTGTGCTGTCTGGCCCAGCAGCGGTCTCACCTGTGTGCTTTATTTATAAAGCGGGGCGAAATCCTGATTCGAAGAAAGTGTTTAGCCGAAATCATACTATAATAGAAACTTTGTGGAAACTTATTATAATCTTCTGACATGTCTGTCTTGTCCTCCACTCCCACGATGTTTCTTTTTCCTGAAAGAACTATGTGATGCTTTGGCTCATCGTGTGATGTATATGTTTACTTATTTTTTCTTTTTTTCGGTTTGGTAGACATGTCCTTCACATAGAAAACCTGAGCCACATCATTGGCTAAGACGAATGGTTCGTCTAAGTTCTTGTCTACCTTCATAAGATTGTTGAGATCCACCGTTGTCATTCCGTACTTCTTGTCTACCTCAACCCCCCCTCCTGTTAGCTTGACCCATTTGCATCGAAACAAGGGGACCTTAAAATTAGGTCCATAGTCAAGTTCCCATATCTCCTCTATGAACCCATAATACGTGGTCTTTTTCCCATTGTCTTTTGCTGCATCGAAGCGGACACCACTATTTTGGTTGGTGCTCTTTTTATCTTGGCCTATCATGTAAAATGTATTCCCATTTATCTCGTACCCTTAGAAAGTACATACAGTCGAAGATGGTGTCCTGGCCAACAAGTACAGCTAATCCCAACAGTGGTGTTATTCGTGAGAAGTCTTTGCAGCCAGCCGCCAAAACTCGCCATGTGTTCACTTATAATCCATTCATCAGACTGCCCCGGGTGTTTGAGGCGTATTAAATTCTTGTGTTCATTGATATACGGGGCAACCAAGATAGATCTTTGTAAAACCATGTAGTGTGCTTAATTGAGAGAATGTCCATCCCTACATATCATTGCTTTACATCCTAGGGTGCCTTTTCCACGCAGTCTCCCCTCATGTCGTGATTCTGGAACACCAATCGTGAAGGGTTTCGCAGCATAGTAAATCAAAATTTTCTACGGAAGCAAACAGAGGGAAAGCCAGGATCTAATCTAGGAGATGCAAACAACGAGAGAGATTGGATTAGATCTTCATACCCTTGAAGATTCACAAATGGAACGTTCGCCTGAACGTGGGTGATGTAGTCGTACTCGCTTCTCCTCCTCGCGATCCGATCCGATCTAGCACCACAAGTGGCGGTGCCTCCGTGAGATGCACACGTGCAGCACCTCGACGTCTCCTCCTTCCTCGGACCAGCAAGTAGGGTGGAGAGATAGATTGGATCTACAACACGACGGCGTGGTGTATATGGTGGAGAATTTCTGCAGCAGGGCTTCGCCTACAAACAGTCGGGAGGGAGAGAGGAGGGCAGCAGGGCAACTAGGGTTTGGAGGAAGGTATGTGTGGGGAGGGGGCGCACCAGCCCTCTATATATAGAGGGGGGTGCGGCCAGCCCTTGCCCATCCTCCAAGCCTATCTCTAGTTTAAACGATTTAAACTCTCCCTTCTAGAAACCCTATCTTATCTCTAGTTTAAACGATTTAAACTTATCTAGGATCGGCTGGGCCCTATGGGGCCTTGTGCCCCTGTCCCAATGCGGCCAGGACACTCCCTCATAGGCCCATGCCCCCTCCTGGAAGGTGGGACCACGTTGGCCCCCTTCCGGAAGGTTCTAGAAGCTTCCGGTACAATACCGATTAACCCGGAACAATTCCGAACTCCAAAACTGCTGCCTTATATGAATCTTATTCTCCTGACCATTCCTAACCTCTCGTGATATCCGGATCCCATCCGAGACCGAACAAAATTCATAAACCAATTATCCAATCTATCCTAGCGTCGAGACACGTTATGTGTGACCTGCGGTTCGAGAATATGCGTACATGATCTTCTATCAATAATCAACAGCGGGTCCGCACCCATATTGACTCCTACACATTCATCGATGATCATATCGGATGAACCACGATGTCGATTCAATCAATCCCATATACATATTCCCTTCTGCCTCGCGATATTTTACTTGCCCGAGATTCGATCGCTTGCATGCCATACCTAGTTCAATCTCGCTCACAAAGAAGTACTTTACTCGTTCCGTAATCCAATATCACTTTGTGATTAACTCCTTAACCACATGCTTGCAAGCGGTGTTGATATCGACACGAGTGGGCTCAAGTATATCTCTCCGACTTGGGAGGGACAAATCCCATCTCGATACATACAACCCAATGATACTTTCCGATCACCGAGAGACACCTTTATGATCACCCTCTCATAGGATGACGTTTGATGACCTCAAAGCTTTCTTCCGATACCAGGAGTTGTATTATCTCATGGTCCAAGGAATACAATATTTGACATAGGAAAAGCTTCGCAAAGATGAACACAATGATACGATCTAATTGCTTCGCTTAGTTTGGGTCCATCCACCATATCATTCTCCCAATGATATGATCTCATTATCAATCGACAACTCATGTCTATGGTTAGGAAACCTTAACCATCATTGATCAATGAGCTAGTCCATAGAGGCGCACTAGGGACACGGTGTTGTTCACAAACCACACAAGTATTAAAGTTTCCGCTTAATACAATTCTAGCATGGAATATAAACTTTATCATGAACAAGAATTATAATAATAACATCTTTATTATTGCCTCTAGGGCATAATTCCAGTCTCCCACTTGCACTAGAGTCAATAATCTAGTTTACATTTGGCAACAATCTCACACCCATGGCACGAGGTGCTGATCATGTTTTACACGTGGAAGAGGTTTAGTCAATGGATCTGCGACATTCACATCTCAGTATGTACTTTGTTGATCTTGATCTCCATACGCTATATAATCTCGGATTATATGAAACTTTGGTTGATATGCTTGGTCTTTGGATGATATCTTGGTTCCTTAGCGAGTGCTATGGCGCGGTGTTGTCACACAATATCTCCGATGGGTCCAATGCACTTGGAACCACAAGCTCGATGATGAAGTTTCGATCCAAACTCCTTCACTTGACGCAACCTGCAGCCATGTATTCCGCTTCTCATGTAGATCCCGCGATCACGCTTTGCTTGCGACTTCTCCAGCTCACAGCTCCTCCATTCAAAATATACACGTATCCTGCCGTCGAGATTTAGAATCATCCTTGTCGGTGTCGAAACTAGCATCGACGTAACCTTTTATGACGAAATGTTCATCACCCCATAGACTAAGAACATTCCTTTAGTCCTATTTAGGTACCTTAGGATGTTCTTCACGGCTATCGATGTTCCACTCTGGATCACTTTGATATCTGCTCGTCAAACTAAGAGCATTGGACACATCGGTCTAGTACACAAGATGGCATACATGATGGAACCTATGGCGAGGCATAAGGCACTTTGCTCATAGCTTCCCTATCATTTACCGTAGCTGGACACGAGCCTTGCTCAATATCTTAACCGACAACATAGGCCTTTGAACCTTTTAATGCCTTATCCATTCTGAACCTTTTCGAACTTTGTCTAGGTATGTACTCCGCTTAAAGCTATCAGCGTCTTTGTCTATCTCTATAGATTTTGATGCCCAATATATAAGCAGCTTCACCTAGGTCTTTCATTGAAAAACACTTGTTCAAATAACTCTTCACATCGTTAAGCATGTTGATGTCATTTCCAATAATCAATATGTCATCCACATATAGTACCGTAAGCGTCACCGAGCTCCCACTCACTTTCTTGTAGATGCAAGCTTCAGAGCTATTTGGAACAAATCCAAAGCTCTTGATCACTTGATCAAAGCGAAGGTTCCAACTCCGAGATGCTTGCTTGATCCATAAATGGAGCGCTGAAGTTTGCATACTTTATCAAGATCCTTAGGATCGACAAAACCTTGGGTTGCATCATATACAACTCTTCATCAATGTTGCCATTGAGGAAAGCGATCTTGACATCCATTTGCCATATTTCATAATCATGAAGCAGCAATTGCTAATAAAATCCGAATGGACTTAAACATCGCTACGGAGAGAAAGTCTCATCATAGTCAACACCTTGAACTTGTCGAAAACCTTTGCAACAAGCCGTGCTTTATAGGCGGTCACATTACCATCGCGTCCGTTTTCTTCTTGAAGATCCATTTGCACTCAATGACCTTTCGGTCGCTAGGAGGGTCCACCAAAGTCCATACTTGGTTTTCGCTCATGGATCCCAATTCGGATTTCATGGCTTCTAGCCATTTCTCAGAGTCTGGGCTCATCATTGCTTCCTCATAGTTCGTAGGTTCACCGTCTTCTACTAACAAGACAGTCAAGACAGGTTGTTGTACCACTCGGGAGGGCACGCGACCTTGTCGACTGCGACGTTCAAGATGTGACATCGTCCAAGCTTCATGATCCTTGTCATTAGCTTCCTCTATTGTTGGTGCGGTGACATCGAACAATTTCAGGTGCTCGCTACTCTCCAATTCAAGAGAAGGTTCAATAACCTCGTCTAGCTCTACTTTCCTCCCACTCACTTCTTTCGAGAGAAACTCCTTCTCAAGAAAGGAACCGTTCTTTGACAAACACTTTGCCTTCTTGGTTACGTGATAGAAGGTATACCCAATAGTTTCCTTAGGGTATCCTATGAAGACGCATTTCTCCGCTTTGGGTTCGAGCTTGTCGGCATCAACTTCTTGGCGTAAGCTTCATCCCCAAACTTTAAGAAAGCGACAACTTAGGTTTAGCACCAAACCATAGTTCATACGGTGTCGTCTCAACGGATTTAGATGGAGCCCTATTTAAAGTGAATGCAGTGGTTTCTAATGCATAACCCCAAAATGATAATGGCAAATCAGTAAGAGACATCATCGATCGGACCATATCTAATAGGGTTCGATTCCGGTGTTCAGACACACCATTGCGCTGTGGTGGTGTTCTGGGTGGCGTGAGTTGTGAAACGATTCCACTTGCTTTGAGATGCGTGAGAAAATCATAACTTAAATATTCGCCACGATCGGATCGTAGAAACTTAATCTTTACATTACGATGGTTCTCCACTTCATTCTGAAATTCTTTGAACTTTTCAAACGTTTCAGATTTATGTTTCATTAAATAGATATACCCATATCTACTTAAGTCATCGATAAAAGTGAGAAAATAGCGATATCCACCGCGTCGAAACACTCATCGGTCCGCATACATCGGTATGTATGATTTCCAACAAGTCCGTTGCTCGCTCCATCATACCAGAGAACGGGGTTTTGATCATCTTGCCCATGAGGCATGGTTCGCATGTGTCAAATGATTCAAAATCAAGAGACTCAAAAGTCCATCGAATGGAGTTTCTTCATGCGCTTTACACCAATATGACCTGAGCAGCGATTACCACAAATAAGTAGTATTATCACTATCTACTTTGCATCTCTTAGCCTCAATGTTATGGACGTGTGTTTCATCCCTTTAGATTTAGAAGAAATAAACCATTCACAAGGGTGCATGACCATAAAGATGTTACTCATATAAATAGAACAACCATTATTCTCCGATTTAAATGAATAACCGTCTTGCAATAAATACGATCCGAAATAATGTTCATGCTCAACAGGCACATAATAACATTTATTAAGGTTTAAAACTAATCCGAAGGTAAAACTAAGGAGAGCGTCTTGGCCATCACATCAACTCTTGATCCGTTGCCAGCAGCGCCGTCACCTCATCCTCGTAAGCCGTCTATTCCGTAGCTCTGTTTGAGTTACAAATATTAGCAACGAACCGAGATCAAATACCCGGGCACTACAACGAGGGCTAGTAAGGAAAACATCAATAACATGTATATCAAATATACCTTTGATGGTGCCAGCCTTCTTGTCCGCTAAGTACTTGGACGATTAAGCTTCGATGACCCTTGTCCTTGCAATAGAAGCACTCGAGGTCCGGCTTAGGACCAGACTTGAGCTTCTTCTCAGCGAGCAACAGCGCTTACCGCCGCCTTTCTTGAAGGGCTTCTTTGCACCTTTACCTTTCTTAAAGGAGGGCTTGTTGACCATCAACACATGATTATCCTTCTTGATGTCCACCTCGCAGCCTTGACTTTGCGAAGAGCTCGGTGATCGTGTCAGTGGAACCAATATGATTATGAGTCACTACAAAACTTTTGTAGCTGGGAGGAGTGATTGCGAACCTGTCAATCTTGAGCTCCTCCGAATCTTGCGATCCAGTTGCTCAAGGCGTTGAGTGTAGCTGACATCTTAATGGCGTGCTCACTAACGTAACTCCCTTCCTCCATCTTGCGATTAAAGAACTTCTCGGAGATCTCATATCTCTCGAGCGGGCTGAGTCTCAAACATGGTTTTCAGCTCTTGAGAATCTCAAAGGGCAGGATAGTTTTCAAAACGATTTTGAAGTTCCGGTTCCATAACAAACAACATGGTACTCTTAATCACACCATAATCATCTTTCTTGATCGATAGACAGCTTTCTCATCAGCCGCGATTCTTGGCGAGGCGTCACCTAACGCTTTCTCAAGGACATAGTCCTTTTGACCGCCAGACAGAATGATTCTTAGATTGCGGAACCAGTTGGTGAAGTTAGACCCATTGTTTCTAAGCTTTTCTTTCTCAGCAAAAACGTTGAAGTTGAAGTTGGACTTGGCCATGTGATCTACAGTATTCGCAAGTACAATTTAGACTATGTTCATGATAAATAGTTCAACTTAATCAAATTACTAGATGAACTCCCACTAAATTCAACATCCCTCAAGTTGTTTAGTGAACACGATCCAAATTCACCACACCTAATCCGATCTTCACGAGAAGAGATGTGGTTTCAATGGTGGACAACAAAGTGTCGATCATATCATTCATATGACTCATGCTTAAACTTTCGGTTCGTGTGTTCCGAGGCCATGTCTGTACATGCTAGGCTCGTCAAGTTAGACCCAAGTATTTCCGCGTGTGCAAAACTGGCTTGCACCCGTTGTATGTGAGCGTAGAGTCTATAGCACCCGATCATCACGTGATGCTTGGACACGACGAACTTTCAATAGCGGTGCATACTTGGGGAGAACACAGTTTTATCTTGATCTTTAAGTGAGGAATCATCTTATAATGCTACCGTCGCGATCTAAGCATAATAAGATACATAAAAGGATAAACATCACATGCATATAACTTTATGTGACATGGTATATCCAATCTTCGCGCAATGATCTCCATCTTGTGCGTTCCGGCATGATCTCCATCACTCCACCATGATTGCCTCCACCACGAATAGCAACTACAACTATTGCTAACTACTTAGAGATAAAGTAAAGCTATTACATGGCGTATAAGAAGTTGACTCGCAGGTCATACACAATTATAAAGACAACCATATGGCTCCTGCCGGTTGTGTACTCATCGACATGCAAGTCGTGAAACATTACAAAACATGATCATCGCATACATTATACACATCACATCTTGGGCCATACCATATCACAGAAAACACTCCCTGCAAAAACAAGTTAGACGCCTCTACTTTGTTGTTGCATGTTTTACGTGGCTTATGGGAGTAGATGCTAAGAACGATTCTTACCTACGGAAAGCCACAACGGTGATATTATGGTTGCCAAACTCCGGTGTTAATCCCATGACAACTATAGTGAGAGAAACTGACATCCACCAGCCGCATGTATGGTACAAGCCACACGTCAAGTGAGCCGGTCTCATGACGGCGTCGCGTAAGGTTGGCCTGGACCGCTTCAATCTCACTATCCCACGTCATAAGAAGAACACAAACAAGAGGCTTGCACAGAAAACATCAAGCGCCGCAACAACCATGTTGCGTTCTACGTGAATCACATCTACGCATAGATCTAGCTCGATACCCAAGGGTTTCGCAGCATAGTAAATCAAAATTTTCTCTGAGCGAGCAGAGGAAAGCCAAGATCTAATCTAGGAGATGCAAACAACGAGAGATTGGATTAGATCTTCATACCCTTGAAGATTCGCAATGAGAACGTTAAATCCGGAACGTGGGTGATGTAGTCGTACTCGCTTCTCCTCCTCGCGATCCGATCCGATCTAGCACCACAAGTGGCGGTGCCTCCGTGAGATGCACACGTGCAGCACCTCGACATCTCCTCCTTCCTCGGACCAGCAAGTAGGGTGGAGAGATAGATTGGATCTACAACACGACGGCGTGGTGTATATGGTGGAGAATTTCTGCGTAGGCTTACGCCTACAAACGATCGGGAGGAGAGAGGGAGGCAATAGGGCAACTAGGGTTTGGAGGAAGGTGTGTGTGGAGGCGCACCAGCCCTCTATATATAGAGGGGGGTGCGGCCAGCCCTTGCCCATCCTCCAAGCCTATCTCTAGTTTAAACGATTTAAACTCTCCCTTCTAGAAACCCTATCTTATCTCTAGTTTAAACGATTTAAACTTATCTAGGATCGGCTGGGCCCTATGGGGCCTTGTTCCCCTGGCCCAATGCGGCCAGGACACTCCCTCATAGGCCCATGCCCCCTCTTGGAAGGTGGGACCACGTTGGCCCCCTTCCGAAAGGTTCTAGAAGCTTCCAGTACAATACCGATTAACCCGGAACAATTCCGAACTCCAAAAACTGTACTGCCTTATATGAATCTTATTCTTCGGACCATTCCGGAACCTCTCGTGATATCACGGATCCCATCCGAGACTCCGAACAAAAATTCATAAACCAATTATCCAATCTATCCTAGCGTCGAGACACGTTAAGTGTGTGACCCTGCGGGTTCGAGAATATGCAGACATGATCTTCTATCAATAATCAACAGCGGGGTCTGGGCACCCATATTGACTCCTACACATTCATCGATGATCATATCGGATGAACCACGATGTCAGGATTCAATCAATCCCATATACATATTCCCTTCGTCTCGCGATATTTTACTTGCCCGAGATTCGATCGTCGGTACCGTCATACCTAGTTCAATCTCGTTCACAGCAAGTACTTTACTCGTTCCGTAATCCAATATCACTTTGTGATTAACTCCTTAACCACATGCTTGCAAGCGGTGTTGATATTGATTACCGAGTGGGCTCGAAGTATATCTCTCCGACTTGGGAGGGACAAATCCCATCTCGATACATACAACCCAACAGATACTTTCCGATCACCTGAGAGACACCTTTATGATCACCCTCTCATAGGATGACGTTTGATGACCTCAAAGCTTTCTTCCGATACCAGGGAGTTGTATTATCTCATGGTCCAAGGAATACAATATTTGACATAGGAAAAGCTTCGCAAAGATGAACACAATGATACGATCTAATTGCTTCGCTTAGTTTGGGTCTGTCCACCATATCATTCTCCCAATGATATGATCTCATTATCAATCGACAACTCATGTCTATGGTTAGGAAACCTTAACCATCATTGATCAATGAGCTAGTCCATAGAGGCGTACTAGGGACACGGTGTTGTTCACAAACCACACAAGTATTAAAGTTTCCGCTTAATACAATTCTAGCATGGAATATAAACTTTATCATGAACAAGAATTATAATAATAACATCTTTATTATTGCCTCTAGGGCATAATTCCAACAAATCGCCTTAAGGTCAAGAATAAAATCAACACAGAACTCAATGACCTCCTCTGTTACATAGCCCTTGGAGATGCTTCCTTCTGGCCTAGTACGGTTATGAACATATTTCTTTAAGACTCCCATGTACCTCTCAAAGGGGAACATATTGTGTAGAAATACAGGACCGAGAATGGAAATCTCTTCTACTAGGTGAACCAAGAGATGCGTCATAATATTGAAGAAGGATGGTGGAAACACCAACTCAAAGCTGACAAGATATTGGGCCACATCTATCTGTAACCCTGGTAGGCTTTCTGGATCGATTACCTTCTGAGATATTGCATTGATAAATGCACATAACTTCACAATGGGTACTCGAACATTTTCAGGTAGAAGCCCCCTCAATGCAATCGGAAGCAATTGTGTCATAATCACGTGGCAGTCATGAGACTTCAGGTTTTGAAATTTTTTCTCTACCATATTTATTATTCCCTTTATATTCGACGAGAAGCCAGACGGGACCTTGATACTGCTCAGGCATTCAAAAAAGATTTCCTTCTCTGCTTTGGTAAGAGTGTAGCTGGCAGGAGTTAAGTGGCATCGTTTACCCTTCTCGTTCTCAGGATGCATAGGCTCTTCAGGGTCTTTCAGACGTTGCTGGTCCTGCCGTGCTTCCGGTGTATCTTTTGTCTTCCCATACACTCCTAGGAAGCCTAGCAGGTTCACGCAAACATTATTCGTCACGTGCATCACGTCGATTGAAGAGCGGACCTCTAAGACTTTCCAATAGGGTAGGTCCCAAAATATAGATTGCTTCTTCCACATGGGCGCGTGTCCGGCATCGTCATTCAGAAGCAGATAGGTCGGGACCTTTTCAAAGATTACTTCTAGGTCCTTGACCATACCAAATACCTCCTCACCGATGCGGAGGACAGACTTCCTCCGGGGTTCGCAGACGCTTGAAATGCTTGCCTTTCTTTCTTCTTTGGATGCAGGTTCTAAGAAATCGACGATACCCTAGGTACACAACCTTCTTACATTTATCCAAATATACACTTTCAGTCTCATCTAAACAGTGTGTGCATGCATTGTATCCCTTGTTTGTCTGCCCTGAAATGTTACTAAGAGCAGGCCAATCATTGATGGTTACGAAAAGCAATGCTCGTAGGTCAAATGGCCTCCCTTTGTGCTCATCCCACATACGTACACCTGGTTTGGCCCACAGCTGTAAAAGTTCTTCAACTAATGGCCTTAGGTACACATCAATGTCGTTGCCGGGTTGCCTCGGGCCTTGGATGAGCACGGCATCATAATGAACTTCCTCTTCATACACAACCAAGGAGGAAGGTTATAGATACATAGAGTCACAGGCAGTGCTGTGTGCAGCTCTGCTCACCAAAAGGATTCATGTCATCTCGTACTTAGACCAAACCTTAAGTTCCTTGCGCCACGTCACGAAGTCCGGTACTCTCGCCGACTTTTCTCCACTGTGACCCATCAGGGTGTCTCAACATCGCGTCTTTCTTCTGATCTTCCATGTGCCATCGCAACAACTTGGCATGCTCTTTATTTCAAGAGACGTTTTAACCGTGGTATTATAGGAGCATACCACATAACCTTGGCAGAACCTTCTTCCTAGGGGCCTCGCCCTCAACATCGCCAGATCGCCTCGTCGATCTTATACCACAAAGGCATACGGGCATGCATCCAAATTCTCGTACTTCTCAACGGTAGAGGATGCGATCATTAATGCAGGCATGTATCTTCCGTCTAATCCTAGAGGGCGCATAACCTTCTTTGCTTGGTATGTCTTGTCGGCAACTCATTATTTCTTGGAAGAAGATTCTTCATTTTACCAACAACTTTGAAAATGCTTGTACTCACACCGTTCTCGCCTTCCATTGCAGCAAATCCGGTGTGGTACCTAGCTTTTTGTGGCCACTTCGCAAGTTGGGTACAACAAGGTTTTGTGATCCTTTAACATCCGCTCCGCTTCTCCTTCTCCTTTTCAGTTTCACATTCTTCCTTTGCATCAAGAATGGCCCGACCAAGATTGTCATCAGCGGGCCCATCTGCTGCCTCTTGATCTTCATTATCTACCCCGTTCTGGATCATCATATTCAGGATACATATTATGATAGTTTCATCATCCTCTTCTTCTTCGTTGTCTTCCATCACAACCCCTTTTCTCCGTGCTTGGTCCAACAATTATAGCTAGGCATGAAACCGGATCGAAGTGGGCGTGAATGGTTCTGGTATTTGAGTAGTCTTTCTTGTTCGACGGTGAACACGGACAACACATAAAACCATTGTGACCACGGTTTGCATTAGCCACAACGATGAAATTTTGGAGGCCCGTAATGTACTGAAGTGCGGCAGTCACCGTACATCCATTGCCGGTTCATCTGCATTAATATATAGTATATATCAAAAAATAATAGGGAGATGACCATGTATATATATAGTACATCAATGACACATGAAAGGATAGTTGCCGACCTCGACCGAGAAGGAAAGAGCAACGAGAAAACTTATTTTGAGCTCTCGGGCATTTCACGAACACCTCTTGTGCATACTGAAAAAACACAAACTAGCACACTTCACACCCTCTTGCTAGGCTCCAAAATGAGATAGTGAAAAATGGAAGAGTGGGGTGTGGGCTATGTCTTTATAGCCCCCTTTAACACCGGTTCAAGCCACGAACCGGTGTTAAAGAAGGGCTACTGTAATCGGTGCAGGGCCTTTAACACTGGTTCGTGCCACGAACCGGTGTTAAAGGGGGGCTCTTTTTGCTGCACGGGCCACGCTGGTACAGGCCCCCCCTTTAACACCGGTTCGTAGAAGCCGGTGTTAAAGCCCATTTCCAGGCTTAACCAAAGGCCTCGTTTCCACTAGTGATAGTTATTGAAGAACTATCTGAGATCAACAACGACTCGATAGAAGTGACTTTGCATCGAGAAATGCTAGAAGGAATTTTTAAGATAATATGCATAAATTGTTCGATATGCCTATAACTTTTGGATACATTTAATTTAAGTGCTATTATTGTGATGCTTATAATAAGGGCCCCAAGTTTTGTCTCGCCCCGGGTCCCTAAAATCTCAGGACCGGCCCTGGCTTGCATACCCCATGGGCCTTGTCGCAGCAGACCAACACAAATGCCAACAAATGCTAAGCTAGTGAGCCTAGTGAGCCACATATGGGTCTTCTCGTTGGCCGACTTGAGTCAAGCAAAACTCTTATCTAAAAAAAATAACGCCAACAACCCCATTCCTTCAATCTTTGGACGTCGTTTAGTAGAATTAACTGTTTTCTACAAGAAATCAGTTAATTCTTGGGAAAACACTTAATTCGAAGTGCTCTGTTTACAGATCACACGGTGGTTTAATGATTTGGTGACTTCCCTAAAAAAAACTGTTTTCCCAAGAATCTCTCAAAAAAAAACTGTTTTCCCAAGAATCTCTCAAAAAAAAAACTGTTTTCCCAAGAAAAGGAAAGGTCACACACCAAGAAAAGGAAAGGGGTTTTCTAGGTATTCTACGTGTTCAAAGAAATTGTGTCTCCTTAATATTCTACGTGTTCCCTTGTATAATTTGCTATCTGTTCGTAAATTTACTCATGACAACGTCTTTGTTGACTTTCATCCCTTTCAATTTTTTGTTAAGGATCGGGACAAGAAGGGCTTTCTTCTTAGAGGTCGGATTCGCCATGGTTTATACTCTCTTGATGTGCTAGTCATCTCCTATGTTTTCGGTGATGTTCGTGTCTCGTCATCATAGTGGAACCTTTTGCCTTGGTCACCCGGTTATTCCCATAGTGCGCCATGTGTTCCATCGCCATGAGATACCTGTTGAGTCTACTAATAAATGATGAAAATATACCTAAAGGTAATAATAAATGAGTTGTTATTATTATTTTTATTTTATAATTAAGTTTATAGTTATGTGCTATATTTGTATTATTTCTAAATAATGAGTATTTGGAGTAAAATCGTAGTACATGTGACAAATTATAAACGCCATTTAAGATATCCTGCTTACACCTTAGTTTAGTTATATAGCTACAACACCTCTATATTTATACTACCTAATAGCCAATAAGAAAGTACAGAGTGCTTCTCCTCCTTCGTATATTTTTTTCACCAAACCACATATTACAACCAACGCCACCGGCAAGTAAAATAATTGCGACCTTGGCACACACACGTAAGGAGAGACGGGAGACCGATCTGAATCAAAACAGCCTAGAGCAAGCCAACCACCTTGGCAAGACTCTCGATATAATGACAAGCACCAACAACCGTAAAGCTACGAAGACTTGGGCATGGACACGATGACAAAACATGACCGACGAGCTTCACCATACCATTTAAGGCGTTGATGGAGGCTGATATGCTCTCCGATAAAGGCTACACAAGCGCACAAGTGGCTTCGTCGCAAATATCGGGGTTCGCCTGTGTGTAGAGCTGGCGGCCGCCGTCGTCTGCCGACTGCAAAATGCTAACTTCGGGGATATGTCTTCCTCTAGAATGATCATGAGATTGCAACCATGGCGATGCAAAAGTTACTGGAAGGAGACGCGAGGAGTATATACACAAAATACGAGACCGTTGGTGAGTGCGCGTATTGCCATTTATGCGCAGGTCTCTCCTGTTATGATGCACGGATATTTTTGCTACTCCCTACGACCCAAATAAATGGATTCATATTTATCTAATCATATTTCAGTGCTTCATATATCCAAATCTAAACAAATCCGAGTATACCTTGATTTAGACCGGCGTGAGTAGTAGGAAGAAAACAAGCAAGGCGAGGACAACCTGTTGTACATCTACATCACAGCCGGTCAGCGGACTTGGAGTTAAATATAGTGTCGTGTAATTTGGCTCAGCGTTGGGCGTGGTCGTCGAGTGGGAGCGGGAGCGGTGCGGTTCGCGGACAAATCCTGTACGAGGTGCACCGTACATCACACTGGCTTAGCCACTGACCTGTTTGGGCCTCCATAGGACTGGGCCCAATGTCAGCGTGTAGTTATCTACAATAATTCAGCCAATTCGCGGTGTATAATGTGAGTCTAGAAGTTTCCCGCGAGAAAAACCAAAACAACTTAATACTGTAGTATATATAGTTAGGCGACTTGGCCGGTCTCGTTAGGCCTCCTCTAGCGTAGCTTTCGCGGGCGATCATAAGATGGATCAGTTGCACAGGCTCTTCTTCGACGCCGGCCGCGTCTCCGTGCTGGGCGGCTGGGTCGTCGTGAGCTGCTCGTTCGGCAACCCGGCCGCGGCTCCCGCGCACGTCTTCCTAGGCTTCGGGCTCCTCCTCCTGGGCGTCGTCTTGCTGACGCTTTCGCCCGCCGCGTACCAGTTCCCCTGGGTTCCGCGGGTCGGCGCCGTCGTTGTAAAGGCCGTCCTGCACCACCTCTTCGCGCCGGCGGACTAGTTTTGTTTTCTGAACGGATCGTCTGATACACCTGTGATCCCGCCGTCGTTCAGTGTGCTTGTATGGGAGTGTTGCTACTTATCACGCTGTTTTCGAATTTTCATTCCGGTTTCTGTAGCTGATGATGGACCCGACACAAATGGGTTCTCGTGGCAGAATGGAGCGAGAGGCAAAACTCTCCTCGTAGAGACCTGAACACAGATGGGAACAAACCCACTGGCGGCCTATCATAAACGGATCGACTATACGCCCTGCTCGCAGAAGTAGACAATCCCGGTCAAGATATAGACATGTGGGGTCACCGAACTGGCCAAGTCCTCCCATCTATCTATAAAATTCCCACCCACATCAACTCTTCTTCCCCAATCCATCCCGCCCCACAGATTCCGATCGAAAACTCAGCAGCAACACCGATCGAGCGGCCGATCTTAGCTCTCGCGAATTTCCGTCAAGGTATGCACCCGCTTTCGGACGCGAAAATAATCATAAACAATAAACAGCTTGCCGATTTCCATAGATCGCCGTAGGTAGATCACGATATCCAAACTCTAT
Source organism: Avena insularis (assembly GCA_023614405.1). Lineage (NCBI taxonomy): Eukaryota > Viridiplantae > Streptophyta > Magnoliopsida > Poales > Poaceae > Avena > Avena insularis. Next base: position 21,080,233 of record CM042694.1, on the reverse strand, counting down.
ATTTATTATTCGTGTATATTTCACTCGAATACTAGAGATGTCTGTAGATTCCAATAATACTATAGCTCTCCCGTGATTGTTCTTATGAATTGTTTGATTAGGATTTCATCGGTTAGTGATGGACAGTTGAAGCTGCTGTTGTAGATTCATGTTCAGCGTCAGATCGTACCTCGCCTGGCCCATGGTTTCATGTTGATTTCTCGGATTATTATTCATTCATCCATGGTCTGCCTTATTGTTCTGTCCATCTCTGTTTTACTTTTCAAGTTGATTCTCGTGGTACTGTGTCCATATGTTAATAGGGTGTCAAGTGGGATCCCGCATAAATCCCACTTCTAGTTTATTTGGCTAGATCCCACCTGACACACTATATGTTAAGCGTGCTGCAGACCTTCAGTCGACTTGTAATGCAGTACACAAGCTGTTTTGATCAATCTGAAAATATATCCCAAGAAGTAGATGATTGATTTCTAGTGCTGTCTTTTATGTACTCGGTCATGATACACGCCTGTTCATGGATCATGATTGCTCTGTTTGTTTATTTTTAAGTCCAGTTTTACTACCTGTCATAAAAACCGGAATATTTGCAGTCCATGTTTCATGTCTTTGTCGATCTGTTCATATATGCAATACACCTAACTATACATATCTTTCACAAGATTTAGATTATTGCAATCTTTGTCTCGTGCCTCTGTTGCTCTGGTCATGTACGCCTAAAACTTGTGACTTATCCTGCTTTGTTTGCAATTTCGCACCATGCAGATGCAGATCTTTGTCAAGACCCGCACTGGCAAGACCATTACCCTTGAGGTCGAGTCTTCCGACACAATCGACAATGTCAAGGCGAAGATCCAAGACAAGGAAGGCATCCCCCAGACCAGCAGCGTCTGATCTTTGCTGGCAAGCAACTCGAAGACGGTCGCACCATTGCTGATTAAAACATTCAGAAGGAGGCCACCCTCCACCTGGTGCTCAGGCTCAGGGGAGGTATGCAGATCTTTGTCAAGACCCTCACTAGCAAGACCATTACCCTTGAGTTGAGTCTTCTGACACAATCGACAATGTCAAGGCGAAGATCCAAGACAAGGAAGGTATTCCCCCAGACCAGCAGCGTTTGGTCTTTGCTGGAAAGCAGCTTGAGGATGGTCGCACTCTTGCGGATTACAACATCCAGAAAGAGTCCACCCTCCACCTGGTGCTTCGTCTCCATGGTGGTATGCAGATCTTTGTGAAGACCTTGACCAGAGATTGTTACGGAAAACAAAACTAGAGCTGCTAGCAGAAGAAAACCGGGGAGCTCCCGTCCCATCTTCCGCCGCTCGACACCCCGGCGACGGCGTCCGCCCGCACTCCCTCCTCGCCCCCAGTGGGCCGCGCCGTGCGTGCCATGGCCAGCCATGTGGTGCTCTCCGACCTGAGCGCCCCATCGGTGATCTCCCGTGTCCCGCCGCAGCGGCCTCTCCTCCGCTCGCTCATCGTGGCCCCGGCGGGGAACCGGCTTGGCGAGAGGGGCTGGGACGCTGGCGCAGGCCCAAGCCTGCCAGGGCCAGTTGAGGCCGCCCATCATGCTGATGGTGGTGCACCGTGGCAGACTAGGCCGCCCTCCGCACGCAGGCCCGCACTCGCCATGACGCGCGCCGCCCCCTGCCTGCCGTAAGGCCCCGGCTGGCCGGAATGCCAGCAGGATAACGGGCGGACGCAACGTCCCTGTTGCCCGGCACCTGGCCGGGCTTCGCTCCCGTCTACCGCATGCACGAGAGCGATTTTAGCTAGGAAATCCGCAGAATCCCCAAAAAAACGCTCCGTCGCGTCGCTCCCTCCAGGGCGACGGGGGGAGCCAAACCCTAACCATCCCCCGCCGCCGCCGCCCCCCAATACCTCCTCCCCCTCGTCGCCCCCGGAGACGGCCGCCGGAAGCCGTGCACGCCACCGTGAAGGGGGCGGCGGGGTTCGGTTCCTCGTCGTATGGCGCGGCTCGGAGGGAAGCGGCGCCTCGCGGCGAGTGGTTTTCCTCGCCGCTGCGGCGGAGCGCTGTGGCCTCGGCAGCAGCGGGCGGAGGCGTAGGCGTGTTGGCGGCGGCGCGGCAGCTGGCCTCGGGCAGCCGGGCCAGGTCCTGGCGGCGGTTCGTGAGGCCGGCGTGGTGGTCTCCGGCGGCGTTCGGGAGGTCGGCGAGAGCGGGCCGCGGAGGGGCTGTCTGGCCCCGCCCATGTCGGGTCTGGACCTCGGGTTCGCCTTCCAGCCCTCGCTTGGTTGAAGATGGCGGGCGAAGCGCGGGCCACGCCCGGGATCTCGCGGGCGGTGTTTCGGCAGCGCGGCCCGCCGTGGTCGATGGCGGGCGCGAGGGGCTCTTGGTTGGTGGCGGTGGTGGGCGAGATTGGCGTTGTCCCAAACCCTAGATCTGGGCTCTTTGGGCTGGTTCAGGTTAGGGCTAGCTCGTTCTCGTGCCGCTACCGTTGGTCTAGAAACTCTTGGGACAAGGGGCGGCGTCGCCACTCACGCTCTGCCGCAGCCGGGTGGGAGCTTTATGGGCCCGCTTTGGGTCCACCGGCCTAGATTGGCTCGGTATGCTTCGCCATTCCGGTCTGGCGGTCGCTATGGCGGTGGAGGTTGGTCCCTCCCACGTGGCAGGGCGCCACGTCCCTTGTCTTCGGCGGGTTTCTTGGTTCGCCAACCTCGCGGTGTTTGCCAAGGTGTGACGCCGATGAAGACAGCAAGACCGTTTTGGCGCATGTGGGTGGGCGGCCAGCTTGGTGGAGTGCAAGGTTGGCGGGTTGTGGTTTGGGGGTCCGGAGAAATCTTGGCGGCTCGGTGGCTCGACGCAGTGACATCTGCGGATGCCACCTTCCTTCTTGAAGGGTGTCGGATGTACCTCCCCACTCCCCACGTGTACCGGAGAAATTCTAGGGTATTCCGGCAAGAAGTCGCCATCGTCGCCATCCTTCTTGAAGGTGTTGCTTGGTACACGACAATTCAGAGGCATAGGATCGGGGGTGGGTTTGCTTCAGGGGGCGCAGCGATCTCGAGTCTTTGTCGTTTGTCGATCCGGCGTTGTTGTGCATTTTTTCTCTTTCTTTCTTTTGTATTTTCTCTTGGGCTTCTGCTTGTGCTGTTCGGCCCTAGCTGTGTTCGGTTATCCTTTGGGCGATGTGCTGTCTGGCCCAGCAACGGTCTCACCTATGTGCTTTATTTATAAAGCGAAGCGAAAGCCTATTTCGAGAATCTGGATCAGCTAGGGGCGGAATCGATCTGACGTTTTTTCTTGCAATCGGCAAACTCGTCCACCTGTGGGCTGTGGCGACGTGCACAGCGCGGTAGACCAGTGGGCCTTGGATCATGACTTACACAGCAAAACGGTAATGCTATACCTACGGACGAATTAGCTACGGAAACGTTACGCGCTGACGATAGGAGCGTACGTGGAGCCAGCGTGGATAACTTGCTCGGTCCAGACGAAAGAAAATCAGTTACGAAAATTAAGAAAATATCCCCTCCACTTCATGGGCGGTGCGGCGACCTAGCCAGGCTAAGCGGCGGCGGGGCGACCTAGCCAGGCTCAGCGACGGCGCAGCGACCTTGCCCTCGTCGACGGTGGCTCGGCGGCCTATCCCTCTTCGGCGGCGGCTCTACGACCTATACTTCATCAGCGGCGCCGCCACTTCCCCTGTTCTGCAGCTGGAAGTCGACCTCCAACAGAGCGACGAGCTCTTGGGCATAGTCGGCTGCGCGGCGAGCTCGCCCTCGTCAGAGGCAGCAGGGCGACTTCACCTATTTGGCGGACACTGAGCTCACCAAAATTTGTCTTCAAAACTATCAAGTTCAGAAGTACCAATGCCATAAATAACTTTGTCTTCTGCTCGTAATGTGGCTCTCTTTCAATTTTAGTTAGCGGGTATGCAAGGTCTAGACAGATGAAGCCTGCAGTGAGATGAAGACAAGAGGATTGCTAAAGGAATGCTGCCAGATTGTTTTCTGCAGAAGCATGTACATACAAGTTTGGTAATGGATAGTCCAGCTGGGACGATGGAATGTACTGCAGCCTGTAGTCAGTGGCGGAGCTTGAGAACAATTCCTGGGCGGGCCAGGCTAAAAGAAAACACAAAAATTTCTTCTCAAAGGTGGCCTCTTCCATGGCCGCTGGTTGTTCAGTTTGCAAAATGGAAGATTCAATTCAATAATACTACCTATACAGATGGAGCAGATGCTATAAACTTGCTAACTAAAAATCTGGGAAGATTTTCTGGTCAGAGTAATTGGAGAGGAGAAGGGGATCGATTTGGTTGGCTGCTAAAACTCTGCCGGCCTCGTCTTGTGCAGCCGCATCTTCAACAGACGCGTCAAATTGCGGCGCGCTAAAACTGTTTTACAGTGAACAAGATCAAACACATCCGAATAAACTTTTTTAAAAAACTGAACAATATACAAGCAGCTCAATCGATTGGGGATGTGCATAGGGTGCTAGCGGCTCTCGGTGTCACTGCTCACGTGATGTGCTCCGCTCGTAGTACCGAAACGGAGAGGGGTGCTTGGCGAGTGAAATGCATCCATGGTCCTCGAAGTTGTGGGCTATGTCTAAAACAGCCCCCCAACTCAAGATTTGCCTTAGTACAGTCCTTCAACTTGCTCCAGATGTCCACGTACGGTCCAAAGTACGAAGACCCACCCTATATTGCTGACCTGGCCACATATCAAGCCCACGACGGCGTTCCAGGTTTCCCGGCACAGCAGCCAGCTGCCTTACATGTGGACTCCCTTGTATCAGTGGTGGAATAAAAAACAATAAAATTTAAGACGCTGGGTGGGGATTAGAACTAACGACTACGTCCACAATCTGTTTTACACTTTGCGCTAGACATCTCCACTCGTTTTTGGTTCCATGAAAAAATTTAGCTCCGAATGAAGCTAAATAGTTTCGGATGAAGCTATTTTTTTGGCCTAGGACTCGCCATTTCCTAGCTGGATTCTCAGGCCCAAATTCCCAACGCACGAGCTGCGGCCCCACGCGAGCCGTCGTTCGCCGCGCCGGACAACGCCTGGCGACGCAGAGAGGGCCTCGTCGGCGACGCAGTCAGGGCTGGCATCGGACAACGCGAGCAAGCGACAGGTTTGCGGAGGAGCACCACCGCGGCAGGGTCGAAGGCGAGCGGGCGCCACCACCGCGGCGACGTCGTCGAACACCTAGCCGGATTGCTCGTAGCAGCGCCTACACGGCGCGCACTGCAGCCAGACGACATCGCTGCCGGTGTTGAGCACCATGAGCGTTGGCGTCGCGCGCGAACACGACTAGACTAGCAGCACATGTGCGAGTGCGAGCTTGGCGCAGAGCTGGTTCCCGCTGCTGGCGCTCCCAAGCTATAGGTTATAGCATGCCTTCACCAGCTAGTCCAGGCACTCCCCGTGGACGGAGACCGCGGGGCACTGCGCGAAGGCGACGAGCGCGCGGAGAGTGGCGAGCTCGAGGGCGTCGTCGCCGAGGCCGCCGTAGGAGAGGGTCGTGGCGAAGAGCCTAGAGAGCGGTGAGGGGTCGGCAACGGCGACGTCGCGACGAGGAGGCAGAGGGCGAGGAGGGCCACGACACAGTCGAGGGCGGGCTCGGCGACCTTGATGGAGCCGTGATCGAGCGCGAGGAGGAGCGCCTGGAGCGCGGCCTCAGCGACGGGGGTGGGGAGGCCGAGGATAGGTGAAGCAGGTGAAGGCTCGGCGTCGGAGGGCAGGGCAGGGCGAGGAGAGGAGGTCGATGGCGGAGACAGAGTGCTTGATGACCTTGTCGAGGGCGCGGCCGAGCACGCGGCCTGCCGGAGAAGCGCCGCCGAGCACGTGGACGAGGAGTGGGGAGAGAGATGGGGCATGGGGCCAGATAGGACACGTGGGCGAGGAAGAGAGGCCAATCGTTTCATCCGGCGTTCTCAGGGCGTTCCGGCTTCGACCTAGTTTGGCCTAGTTCGACAAAGTTCGGCCTAGTTTGGCGACGACATGGCGGCGAGGGGGAGAAGAACGGCGGGAGCTCGGCCTTGTGTCGCCGACAGGGTTGGCCCAACCATTTTTCGTTTCATCCGGTGTTCCCTGGCGGTTTCCGACGCCTTGGGTTCGGCATAGGAACCCCGGATGTAAAATGAGCCAAATCCGACGAAAACTGCACGCCTAGAAACACAACTAGGCGAATTTTCACCGTCTGAATGACAAAATCACTTTGGGAGGCTCTCCTGAAAACGCTAGTGGGATGCTCTAAATACAATAAACAAAGTTCTGGTTTAGTGGTTCGCTACTGTGGGCTGCACCACTATGTCGTAATTCTAATTCCCGTGTCCACATTTTGATTTTAATGGTTATACTTTGCCTACATGTAAGGAACACCAAGGTCACATGTGTCATAGAAATGGGCGAACCAAAACGTTGTTATGGGCTTGATATGCTGCAACGTCAGCAATATACTGTGGGCCTTTATACTTTGGACCGTATGTAGACATCCCGAGCAAGTTGGAGGACCGTAGTAAGGCAAATCCTGAGTTTGAGGACTGTTTTAGACATAGCCGACAACTTCTAGGACTGTAGGTGTATATTACTCGTGCTTGGCTGCGGCGGCGGGGTATGCGCCCCGGGGCCTGTGCACATAGTCGTGACCTGACCTGGACGCGCACTACCTGCAGGGCTCCATGGCGGCCATCTACTCCCTCCTCAATCGCCTCTGCCTGCCCGGAGTCCCTATTCCGGCCCGGGCTCATCTCGCCTTCGTGCGGGCCACTCGATGCGCCGCTCAACTACGCGTCAACCAGCATGTCGATCTGCTCCTGCACCGCATTCTGGTCCATCTACCTTGACTTGACGTGTTGGCGTCGATGGCGTCGCCAGATCTGGGAGACATGCCTCCCTGGCCTCCTCTCCTCTGGGAGACGCACCATCCCCCTGCCGACGTGCACCGCCTCTTGGCATGCTGGTGTGCTGGACTCAGATGCATAGGGGTTACTAGTTTTGGCCAAAAGCTGGGCGGGCCATGGCCCGGTTTGGCCCCAACTAAGCTCCGCCGGTGCCTGTAGTATAGAGTTAGTAAATGTAGAAACAAGGCTGGCTTATAGGATTTTCTGTCAGCATAAAAGTTGTGTATCACAGCTTGGTTATGCAATTCTGTAGTGTTATGTTTGTATCACTCCACCGTGTAAGCTTCAAAAGTTTAAATTTACATGAATACAAATTGTTCAGATGTCCCTGTGTCGTTTTCTCCTACTATTACCTCATGCATTGGCCACCAATTTGTTCCACTACTTGCTTCTGGGATTTACATTACATTCAGTTGTTGTTTGGTTAGTTTTCAGCCGACAATATTCAGAACTCAAACACATGGCAGAGAACGATTGTTTTGAGAATTGAATTTCACTGATTAAAATGTAAAACTGAAATCTTCAGAAGTACCAAGGCATATGCCTAAGATACATGTACATGTAAAATTGAATGCATGTAATTCTGTAATCAGTTCCAAGGGAGATCCAGATTCTAAAAACATAAATCCGTTTACTTTCTACTAGCATGTGCGTACTAGCTATTACATTAAAATTGGAGAGCCAAGTGCAGAAAAAAGTAAGGTCTGCATCCAACATCCTTAAACTACAAAAATCATGTCTCACTCTGATCCATTGTATCTTTGGGCTCTCTGATTCCATTGAAGTGTAATTGTGGAGAACTAGACAGTGCAGCAGAGTTTTGCTCAACTTGAAACAACATGCTTGTATATTGTCCTAGAATTGGAGGTATAACAATAGCCGAGGAACCTCCAGGTGTTAATGCATCTGTCATGGTTGGATATATGTTGTTGACGCCAAAGCCAAACGATTCCTACACCAAACAAGGTCATAATGTGAATTGAATTTCGAAGTACTTACTAGAAATAAATTGACAAAAACAAATGTACCTGAATTGGTCCATATGATACTGTAGGTGGCATGGTTGCATTCATGTGGCCGGTAGTAATGCCCAAGTTCAATGATCCCTGAGGCAAAAAAAATCATAAAATGATGTAGGATCTGAAAGTATTTATTAAAATTGTGTTACTAAAAATAGCTACCTCATGTTCCCTTTCCTCTTGTTGTAGAATGTAATTCTCTGACAATTTCCTTTTTGTATTGGCTCTCTTATTTATCAAATTCATGGAGCGGGCCTGAAATAAATAATAAATGTGAACTTTAAAATCGTGGAGCTTTGTAACAAAACAAAATATCTGAAGAAATACCTTTTTTTCATCTTCTTTCTTCTCCTTTTGTGCAACTTTCTTCTTCTGCCTTTGTTCAGCTTTCTTTTTCTTTTCTTTTGTTTGACGAATAAGCTTATCAACCTTAGACTCTTTTCTCAATGAAGGAGGACGTCCAGCACACCTAACAGCTATTGGGCTTAGTATAATTTTATTTGGTGTCTCCTCATTAGAAGGTGCAGATTCCAGTGTACCAAGATGTTCCTTATTATGTTCAGAACTTGAGTTACTAGATGGTTCAACTTTAAGAGTGTGGAGCTGTTCAATCAACGCATTGCATGAATCCTCTGACATGGCGCCTATCTCCGCAATTGGGAAGAAAACATTGCACAACTTATCAAAATGTTTTGCTACAGGAGTGGATTCCATGCCGCCATATGTGCATTGGATAAAATTATGTTTTCTTTTCAGATTTTTCCTCCACCGATCAAGGATGTATTGTGAAGGAACCATCTTGGCTTTCTTGTGAGTAAGCACACATAACACATGACTACAGATAATACCTCTGAACTCAAAATGGCGACATGAACACTTAACTTCAAACTCTTCCGCATTGAAATAAACATGGTACACATAATCTTTTCTCCATCCTTCGTCTTTGTCAATTAGCACATCCTCGATTATTTTGTATGTTTTTGTCCCTTCTTTTTTTATGAAGTTCCGATCACAGTACATTGTGTTTTTGTTAGCTCCTCTTGAAGCTCTTTAAACTTTGCATTTGTATAGATTGACTGAAACTGCTTCTCGATGTCAAAGTGTGTGACACAAGGTATGGTTGAATGGAAAGAATTAAAATCAGCAATTATCTCCTTCTCAACTTTATCACGAAGAGCATTCTCATATTGGCTAGCAAAATGCTTCAATGTTGTCTTGGCGTTAACATACCCATCAAAGGAGGCATGCATACTCTCACTACGTTGTGTAGTGGACATTCCCGCCCAAAAAGCATCTTTCACAAATACTGGAACCCAATGGTGCCGATTGTCATAGAGCCCTTTAAGCCATTCATTATTATCAATATAATACCTCTCAAGCATACGCATCCAAGAACCTTCAAAATCTGTAATTGTTAAAGAATCATAAACTGATTTGCCAATAGCAGTCTTGATGTATTCATATTCCTCATATCCACCTAACTTCTCAGACAACTTCTTCATTATATGCCACAAACACCACCTATATCGAGCATCTGGGAAAACTATATCCACAGCATTTTGAATTGCTTTTGCTTGATCGGTCACAATAGCTCTTGGTTGACGATTTGACATACATGTCAGCCATGCTTTAAATAACCAAACAAATGTTGGAGTATCTTCATTTGATAATAAAGCACATCCTAGCAACACAGATTGTCCATGATGATTCACTCCAACAAAGGAAGCAAAAGGCATATCATATTTGTTCACCAAGTATGTGGTGTCAAAAGTTATGACATTATCAAAGGAGTCATACACTGCTCTACTTCTTGCATCAGCCCAAAAGACATTCCTAAGTCGAGATTCATCATCAACATCCATGACACTAAAAAAGTTCGGATTGTCGGATTGCATTTTCATAAAGTATTCACGCACGACCTCAGCATCACCAATTCCAAGTTTCAATCTTCTAGTTTTCTCTACATAATTGCGACATTCTTTCTCACCAAAGGTCAAGTTGTCATGACCATCCGCTGCCACAACAAAAGAATTGAAATTCTTGTTTACTCGTATTCCAGCTTGGTCATTCAACTCGAGTCTTCGCTTAACATGAAAGTCCATCTTCTTGTTGCATCTAAACAACCGTGATTTATGTGGACTCAGTGTGTGGTTATGATCCAAAATGATTGTGGAAAGACGAAACTTTCCATCTGGACCACGAACAATATTAACTTTAGCTTTACATCCTAACCCAGCTGTTGGATTTGGCTTTAACATATTTCTTGACTTTGACTCAGCCTTACCATAACGAGAGCAACAAAGTGTAAAATACTTTAGTTCTCCATTACCATCTCTGTTTGAGCTTCTTCTCGTGACACCAAATCCTTTTTCTTTAGCATAATTACTGTAGTACTCTCGAACATCATTCTCGGTATCAAAGGTCATTGCCAATTCAGGATCTTTAGGTAACACATCTGGTTGATCTTCACCATTGTCATGTTCAAGTTCTATGTTGATTTTCTTTTGTTGCTCGATGCAATCTTCATCGCTTGAAATAGACATGTCACTTGATTTTTGAACACTACCAGTTCGATCATCCATTCCTGTAAATCATACAACATTTATTGACCAGGTTTCTGCTCTATCGATATGTAATAAGATCACAAAAGAATAAGAAGGATTTCATATGAAGTACTCTTTTAGGGCTACGTACAATTCAGTCCTGAACAATATGATTGATGTGTTACGCCTAGAGCACTATAACACCCTTCCTGTCTGCCATATGCTATATAAAATAAATTCAGATCTTCATGATTCGATCATTTGCTTTAGTTGTACTGCACCCTCGGCTAGTTAGGATCGCTGTGACACTTAATCTTAGGTCAAAAATCAAGAAGGGTTAGCTCGCTTAATCTGAACGAGCGCAAATCTGTGTGTACTCGAGCAGCTCAGCCTTCCGTCAGTTTGGGCACTTGTGCGCGGGTCCGTCGACGGCGAGCCGGTCGGCCGGCGACACGATGGTGAGGCTTAGCTGCGTGTTGAGGAAGACGGCGTGCGGCCTGGCCGTTCGCGACGGAGCGATGGCGGCAGCTCGGCCTGGAGCCCCTGGTCAATCTCAGCGAATGGCAGTTCCAGTTCCAGATTTTGTTGCATAATTAGCGGGATTGTTAGCGCGGGACCTTTTTTTTCTTTCGTTCTCAGCACCCACGCGCCCACGCACACGTCGGATTGAGTCCTTGTCAGCGCGTAAAACGTCCGTAAGTATCCGCAAGTGTAGCATTTCCGCAAGCAAAATGATTCGTTTTGCCTCTGAAAAAACAAAGGCGTCGAGCCACTTGAGTCCCCGTAGGTGGCAGTATACACTCTGGCTCACATCAACATCCCAATAAACCCGAAGCCAATTTATGAATAGAAGCCCAAATATCAGAAGACAAGCAGATCATCGATTGTTTTCTTCTACTGACTCTGTTTCAAATTATGAAATGTTTTAGTTTTTTCAAAAACACATGTATTTAAACAACTTTTAGTCTATAGGTTCAGCGCAAAAGAGTGAACATGCACGCTAAAAGATGTCTAGATACATGTTTTCCACAAAAAGACAAAACATCTTATATTTCGAAATGGATAAATTATTATTTTTCCGAGAATTATCTTCGTTGTTGTTGTGTTCATCACACACTAAATACATATATGTTTCTAATTTCCTTCTTTATTCAGCTCAATATTTTTGGAAAGAAACAATTTTCCTATAAATATTAGTTTATACTTTCTCGGATATTCACTTCGGCTCGCAGGTGCAAATGCACCCATTGTGAGAAAACATATATCAAAATATCAAAAAATTCAAAAACAAATTCGCATATACATTAGAACATTTTATGTCGGTCTTTTCGGGATGAAAGAACATTATGTGTCATGTATAAAAAAAGATAAAATGTGTCACAGGAATACGACTATTTATATGATATTTTTTGTCTTTTTTATACACTACACATAAAATATTATTTCATCCTGAAAACTTGTGAACCAATATAATATGTTTGAATGTATATGTAGAATTTTTTTCTTGAATTTTTGACATTTCAAAATATGTTTTATCACAATTGGTGCATTTGCACCTATGAGTCGAATTGCCGCCTCTACGTATTGCATAGTTTTTTTTTCATAAAATGGGGAATAAAATTGTTTCGTGTATTAGAAAAATGCTTCGGTCAAAACAACAAAAATGTTCATGCATTATAAAAATTATTCATATTTAAAAAGTCGTTTTTTATTCAAAAGTATGTAATATTTGAACATAAGTTCCAAAAGTGTTCATGAGGTTGCGGTATTGTTTACCATCTTATCTCCGGAATATTTTCGAGTATTCTCCGCGAGGGTGAAAGTAAATTTTATATAAAAAAATGGGTACGGTAAAAAAAAAGTGTTCGGACTTCACAAAAAAATTGTATGAGAGAAAAATTGCTTATACATATTACGGGTGTCAATGGCATTGGCTGAGAGGGCTTTTTCAGAATGAAGAGCATCAAATCCAAATTTCGTGAACGAACAATTGAATATTTTGTGAACTTGTAATGTAATGTATTTGCGTTTTTGAATTAGAACTATTGTGAAAAAAAATTGCTTTATATGCTGCTTATTTGTTCGAGAAAAATTTCTTCGTGGTTTGTGTTAAAATGTATAGCCTAGCTCTTTTCATCAGTTCGGATTTTTGAAATATTCGGCTAGTGCATCAATTTAATGTGGTATCAGGGCAAGTAGGTTTCAAGTTCAAATCCAGGCTAACCCACTATTTAATCTACTACAAATAGTTGCGGTCCTGATTACCCACGTATAGTCTCTTCCCATTTGTCCAGCGTAGACTTGAGGGGAGTGTTAAGATATATAGCCTAACTCTTTTCATTAATTCGGATTTTTAAAATATTTAGCTAGTGCATCAGTTTAATAGTTTGGTGCTCCCAGGCTTTGATTTCTGGATCCGCCACCGAGCAGGATCCCAGCGGTGCTGCATGGCTGCTGCTACAACTGCGGTGAAGAGGGCCATATTGCGTCGCAGTGCACCAACGACACCATGTGCGTGCGTTATGGTGGTTCGCGGCACAGGTCGCGTGACTGCAAGCGGCAGGGAGCTTATCGGACTCCTCCATGCAGCGACAGGCAACCCCTCCCCTCCGACAGGCGCACGGCGGCTCGCGGCCTCCGCCCCGCTCTACTCCCGCACACGCTGGAGAGGCCCCTCGCTCATGGCACGACGTGGTCAGCTCCGACGCTGGCTCTGCGCCCGTCGACTTCTCCGCCCCGTTCGCGCTCTCGCCGCCCTCCCCACCGCCACTGGCGCGACCAACCTCCCCTGACCGCCCCCACCTGTGCTACCTGATGCCGTTCGTTGGGTATGGTCCAGCTGGAGGAAGACCTGGATCTAGTGGTGATGGTCACCATCGCTGGAACGCGCCCGGATGTCCCGCTGGACGTGGCCGTGGGCACCATCCATGCAAACCTTGACCTCATGCCGCTGGACTTCTCAATCCGTGCGTGCGAGCCGACAGACTTCCTCATCCTCTGTATCAAGGGCCGTGCGTGATAGGTTCGTGGCTGCGGGGCAGGTCAGCTCTCCGCGGTGCACTCTCAACCTGGCGGCATGGTCGCGGCATGCTGGTGCCGAGCTGCCGGAGGCTCCGTTCCTCGCGGAGTTAGAGATCTGAGGCATCCCGGCCCACGCCTGGTCTGAGCGGACCGCCGTCAAGCTGCTAGAGGGCAGCGGCTTCGTCGACGCTATCCACCCAACAACGGCGTCTAGGAACGATATGTCAAGCTTCCGCTTATTCCTCTGGACGCATGACGTCGCGGCCATCCCGGTGATGCGGTGGTTGGCAGTGTCGGAGCCGGGTGTTGCGCTGTGCCTACAGGTGGCTGACGATGGGGGCAACACAAGGTGGACCGTTGATAGCTGCAAGTGAACAGATGAATTGTAGCTAGTTTCGAAATAAGGGTATCGTACTCACAGAGAGCTATTTGGTTAAGGTCTTTATGCTCCACGTCACTTTTCACCAAAGGTTATTTGTAAGCTGTCTTTGATCTCAAGTAAAGGGTGTTTGAAAGGTTTTTGATTGAGTGAAAAAAGTAATTAAAACACGTAAAAGAAAGCAACTAACAAGGTTGTGTGAAAACATGGTTGAACTCAATAGGGATAAAATGTTCTCGGGGATGTAGGATACACCACTAGCATGATATTATTATTAATTAAGATAATATACTTCTTGTGTCATGATATGTATGAAGAGAGCTTCATAATAAGATGTTCACTACAAGACTCATATAAAGCCACTTTGTTGAGTCAAGATGAGGTCACTTCTAAATAACCACTGCGATATCTGAGAGCAGCCACCCATACAAACCACCGCAATTAAGGGTCTCCTCATGAATATCGTAATTAGCTTAGGGGGGCCTCTCTTTATCCTTCTTTGACCGTGTAGGTTGCTAGTTGATGCCAATTGTCACGAAGCTCTTCGAGCGCACTCGTCCAAAGGATTTCTCCCTCACTTTAGTTCTGAAGGCAAATGATATGTGGCCAACTATACATACCATTTAAAGAGAGAGAGATCAAACACAAATCATAAATCTATAATAGATCGGCTAGTCATATGGACATAAGAATATATCATCTCTATTGCAACTTCATAATAGTGCTAGGGTTTCTTCATCTCCCCAAGAACGAGGGAAAACTACTCACACATAGAAGCAATCAATGACATCATCATAATAAAATAGATGGATAAAAAGTACGAGGATAAATCTAGTGCAAACCACAATTAAATCTGGAATTACAACAAGATCTAATAGATGAGAGATGGGGGTAGTCATGGTGATGGAGACGCGGCGGTTGATGATGAAGGGGATGATGTGATGTCCTCTAATGAGCCGTGAAGCAACAGGGATTTGCCCTTCTCCAAGTTCCTCCTCCAGATCCCTTTATGATATGTTTTTTCATGGTTTCTGGTGGCTGTGAATGTCGGATCTCCCTACTATCTTCGCTAGGAGAAATTATTTGACAAGGCGGATGCGATGCCGCATGGTACGGGCGGATGGTACGAGCGGGCTCCGCCTGTACTATTGGTCGTTATCGTGGCAGATGCTTTTCTCTCGTTTGGTATTCTCCCAGGTGCAAAGGTAAATCAATAAGATGACTTTTATCAATTAAAAATATCATAATATGACAGTTCTAATTGATATGTTCATAAGAAACTTAGTAATTTAGGATGCACTAATTTAAGAAAAATTGATGTTAAAGCGACTTTATGCAGATTTGTTTGTTCCTATGAGGGTCTTCAAAGAAAAGGACAAACCGATCATGTGCCGAAACTTTTTAGAGCTGAAACAAGGACTAATTGCGATGCTTATATCATTGTTTGATTGGATCGGTTGGCTGAAAATTATGAAGTCATCAAAGTTAAGCTAGAACATAATCATGCACTTCATTTTCCACAAACCCGACACTTGATGGCATCATAAAGGAAAATTTCAGATCTTCAAGCTTTTGAAATAGAAACCGCCGATGATTCTAGAATTAGGCAAAAAGCTACACATGAGTTGGCTTATCATCGATTTAGTGGGTCACAAAACTTTAGCTACACTTGGCATGATCAAACGAATCATCTACGGAGCAAGCGGCAAAGAGAGTTGTTTTTGGACTGGCCGGTAGTATGTTGAAGTATTTTCATGACAAAATCATTGAGAACCTATCATTCCAATATGAGCTGCAATATGATTGTGAGGAGCATATAACAAACATATTTGGCTTGATGCTAAATGATCATTAACTATGCACACTTTGGTGATGTTGTGACATTTGACACCACTTTTGGCACAAATATAGAGTATAGGCCATTTGGTGTTTTTCTTGGACTCAATCAGTATAGAGAAACCACTATCTTTGGTGCTGCACTTTTGTTTGATGAAACAAAATACTTATTTATATGGAATTTTTAGACCTTTCTAGCTGCTCATAATGGAAGACAACCAAAAACTATTTACACCAATCAAGATGTAGTAATGGGAAAGGAAATTGAGAAAGTATTCAAAGAATCATTGATGGATTGTGCACCTTTCACATAATGCAGAATGTCTTCAAGCATTTATGTCCCGTGAAGGGTGAAGAGAAAGATGAAGGCAAAGATCAAGAATCGCATATCCTCATTAGTACCTGTATGTATGGCTTTGAGGACAAGACATCATTTCAAGAAGCATTTGATGATATGAGATGCAAAATGCATAAGCAAACTTGGTTAGATAGTATCTTCAAGTTTAAAGATAGATGGGTTGAATGCTATATGAGAGATGTATTCAGTTTGGGAGTAAGAAGTACGGAACTAAGTGAGAGCTTCAACAATACATTGAAGAACCATTTGAAATTAGATTTTCATATTTGTTTGGTTTTTTAAGCATTTTGAGAGGACAATGGAAGTAAAAATAAGCAAGGAACTACAATCTAAGTTTGATGCAACTAAGAACATACCAAGAATCAAAATGTCCACACTTATGTTGGTGCAAGCAAGCAAAGTGTGCAGTCCGATTATTTTTAAAGCTTTTCAAGGTGAATATGAAAGGTCCATGGATGCATGTGCTATCATTGGATGGATATAACAAATATGTTGTTTCTATTGGGACCTTGGATGGAACTTTTGAGGATGGGCACATAGTGACCGGTGATCCTTTGACCCAAATAGTTTCTTGTACTTGTGGAACCTTCAACAGGATTGGATATTATGTGCACATGGTTTGAAAGTTCTTGATTTGATGAATATAAGGACATTGCCAACACACTATGTGTTAAAGATATAGACTAGAGATGCATAAAAAGGAAGTATATTGGACAAACAAGGAAGAAATGTCATAGAAAATCCAAAACTAGAAGCCATGATTCGATACAAAATTTGTCTCATAAGTTTATCACTTTGGCAAAAAAATAGCCAACTCTAAAGAATGTTATTTGTTGTTAGAAAATGCACTTGATTCCATTGGTCCATAGTTGGAGGATAAACTCAATGCATCTACTAATGCTATGAAAGAACCAAGCATGGAACCCAACAATGAACCAAACAATGAACAAGAAAATGTTGACCTAAATGGGCAACAAACAATTGATTTTCTAAAATCCGCACAACTGAAGAAGAATGAGGTTCAATCAAAAAATTGAAGAGAACCAAAACTTGTATTGATAAGTTGCGCAAGAGAAAGCGCAAGCCAACTAAATCCACCACAACAATAACAAAAGGAGCAAAGGTATGTTGCAATCTAGAATTTCCTATATGATCTTGTCATTCATCTTGCACTTGCACTAATATATCTATCTTTTCATTAGCAGCAACAAAGGAAGAATAATGGTGTACCAGCTCGAGTAGAAGTGGAGAATGATGGCAAGAAGGAAGGAGAAAACATGGTGCATGAGGAATACAATATCATTGGCAGTTTTACTCAGCTCTTGACAGCTCCTACGTGTGATGATGATATTCTCTATGATGAAAATCTATTCTAGTATCTAGAAATTGGTGACATAGGATTTGGGGGCTTACTTTAGTATTCTGAGAGTATTTTGGAGACTGACTATAGGCTTTTTAGACCAAAGTGTACACGTGAAATGGCCTAATCATTAAGTATGCAGAATCATTGCTCAATGATACCACTTGTTGCTACAGATTTGAGTGTTAACTGTTAAGTGTCACCTCCTTTAAATAATAATATGGTGAATTTCGGCGCTAAGTGCTATTGTAGCTTGTGTTTGTATTGTTGCTTCTGTTTGTATTGCTTCGGTTCTTGAATTGTATCCGTTTAAAGTTAAGTGTCAAAACTGCATGTGCAAGTGACTGGAACCAGCTCATTATTTGTATTCTACAAGTCTGAAGAGATATTCAGTGTAAACAACCTGATAGTCAGCGCTTGGATCGTTGGACGGGGAATGGAAGGTGGATGTGAGCACTGGCGGAGCTACATGAAGACTGAACTGGGCCACGGTCCGCCCAGGTTTTTGGGCAAAAAAAAATTAACTACTACTCATAAGGCCCAATTCACTAGAGCTACAACGATTGACTTAAGAAAAGCTCCACGGTCATCAGGCTCTCTGCCTCGTGCGACCGTGACTACAGAGCACCATGTACTAGGGTTAGAAATTAAGGGAAGAGGCAGAGGCAGAGCAAGTCAGCAGCCAGCAGGGTCAGGGTGGGACGCCGGTACAGCGCCCTCGCCGCCTCGCCGGTCGCCGGTGCCCCCAGCCAGGGTCGCCGGGCTCGCCCGCCTGCACGGTGTACGTACAGGCTCCAGTCTGTCCAGCAGCCTCTGCTCTTCGGATCTCCCCCAATTCAGGCCAGTTTCTCTCTTTCCCCAAATTCTTAGTATTATTTCAGTTTGATAGCATGGATTCGGGGTGAATTGTTCCTGAATTTGTTTTCAATTTTACAAATTGCAGCAGCCATGGGAAAGGCCACTAATAGTCAGAGAAGAATTGATTTTGTCTTGAAAAGAAAAATAGATGAAATTAGTGAAGTTGAAGAAGATCCAACGCCACCAGCGACTAATCATTTTCCCTTGCTTGAATTGGAACAGCCACTACACGATGGACCAAGCATGGAGGCAAACAACTGCCGGAAAAAGTTGACTTACATAGGCATTTTAACTGCCGATACAAGTTTGCTGCCGGGATGGAACCAGGATAACAGCTGATCTGCCGCTAAAGGAGTTGAATCAACGGCAATTAACTGTCGGCAAGTGGCCAGGCGAGTAAACTGCCAGAAAAGATACACTAGAGACACCTAGGATGCCGGTACAGACATTGGCACGGTGGGCCAAACATTAGCGCGCGGGGTGAGATAATATTG
This sequence comes from Avena insularis, assembly GCA_023614405.1. Taxonomy (NCBI): domain Eukaryota; kingdom Viridiplantae; phylum Streptophyta; class Magnoliopsida; order Poales; family Poaceae; genus Avena; species Avena insularis. The sequence goes on along the minus strand of CM042694.1, from coordinate 21,061,493 downwards.
GCGCCGTGACCAAAATTTTGGCGCCTGAAAGATGCCCAGTGGCGCGATGGAGCGAAATCGCTAAGTCAGAAAGCCCCAGATCCCTAGATCCCCAAATCCATCCCCACGCCCAACCCCAGCTCGCCCCTCGCACACATTGCCGCCCACCACACACCGCCGCCGCCGCACTCCCACCATCGCCGCCACACCGACCCCCATCGACGGACTCTGCCACCGCAGCGCATCCTCCCCATCGCCTTCTTCTTCCTCTAGCTGGTCTGCCTCCCCCACCTGCAGCACATCCTCCCCGTCCCATCCATCCTCTAGCTGGTCCGCCTCTCCCACCCGCAGCACATCCTCCCCGTCCTCTCCTTCTTCCTCCTGGGTTCAACCCTGACAGGTACGTAGCACCGCTTCCTCCTTGTTCCCCTCCTTCATCCATATTCCCCTCCTTTATCCCCGTCCCCTCAAAGTCTAGAGTTTTTCTTTCGGATTTTGTGCAAGGTCTCGTCGTTTCCTCCGTTTTCCGATTCGGAGTAAGGTCTCGATTCCTCCCTATTTTCTGATTCTGATCAAGGTCTCGATTCCCCCTGTAAGCAGTTCATCTCCGTTTCCTCTGTTTTCCTTCTTGCCCCTGACCTTTTTCTTCTGATTTGGTGCACTGCAGGTGTCGATCCGAGGAGAGCAAGCCATAGAGCGTCCCTGGCCATCAGTTGTTGTCCAGCCCTCATCCGTGACCATTAGTTGTTGTTCAGCCATCGTCCCTGCCGATCAGTTGCCGTACTAACACCTAAAGAAGGTCCTTTCCTTTCCCTTTTGCTAGTCATTCATTGGTGATATTTCATTCCATGTACTAGTCGGCATGCAAGATTGAACCTATAGTCTGATTAAACGACTTCCTGTCTAGACTCCACCTCTTTCATTTGTTAAACATAATATCTGGATGTATTACTCCCTCCGTCTAAAGTCTAAAAATAACTGACTTGCATTTGTCTAAATTTGAATGTACCTATATACTAAAACATGTATAGATACATACGAATCTAGACAAATCTAAGTCACTTATTTTTGGACGGATGGAGTATCATATTTACAGATATCTGGGTGTATTATTCATAAGATTGAACACATGTAATCTCATAATAGATATGTAGAGAACACATGCCTGCTGCCATCAAGGGATTATCATGTTTATTTTAATTTTAAGATGTGCAAATAGGCTAGCATGTACGTATGTAAGTGCGAGCTTATGCTTGGAAGAACCGAAGAACTGTTGTTGATCAGGGTCAAATTAAGTGCATAACATGGACGTCAGGGTCTCAGCCAATGATTTGCTTATGTAAATTCCAGTCATCTGCTTGCTACCAATTGCCAAGGCAGCAAGGCTGTAGTGTGGCTATCTGAATTCTGGTTAGCATTGTTTATGAGCCTCCAATTTTTTGTCTGAAACATTGTAAGTCTGTTTGGGACCCTCCTGTTTTCGTGTGAAGCACTTTAACTCTCAGTGTACGGAACTGCTAGATTAGGCGAAATAGTAGAATCTTTCACATTCCACTCGGATGAGAAGCATGCTGACAGAACAGTGGCAAGACAAACCGAGTGTGCAGGCCGAACCAAAAGCAGGCTTCACTTTAGTAAGGACCTGGGATAGCATCTGTGTTTTGAAAAATATTATTTGCACCAGATATATCGTTCTAAAATTGATCCATATTGTTGTAATAAAAATTATTTTTATTATATGTATAATTTTACTTCAGTGGCACAATTATTACTGTCTTTATTTTTTTCTACGTGTGCAATCTCAACATTGGATATCTTTCAAGTATTTATTTATGTTGGAAGAGGTATTAGGTTGTACCTCGATATGAAGATGGCTTTAAAGTAACTTTAAGTTTTCCTATTCAGTCAACAATATATGATATTCAAAGTTCTGAAAGTCTAGCCCATGCAATTGCAGTTTTCATGTAATTTTGAGACCAGGATATTGATCTATGTTTGTTGTTTGGATATGAAATTTTTTGGTCTGCCAAACATTTATATTCAACTTTTCTAGGGAGTAAAACTGAATGAGAACCAATACAATGCTCAGCCTTAGTTCATATTTTGTGATAATTTTGCTTATGTTTCGTTTACGTTGCATTTGTTTTGTGAATACTATGATGAGTAGCGATATTTCTGCTTATGTTCCATTTGTGTTCCATCAACTGACCGAAAGAAGATGGTAGGGGGCAGGGAACTAGGTGTTGAATGTTGTGAGGTTGTCATCAACTACATAATTAAAAGGGATGCTCTACTACCTCGTCCTATTGGCAATGTCACTACCATGGGACAAGCTCAAGGGCAATCTATTGCCTGGCTCTATAAACTTGTAGGCTTATGTTTCTGAAAGAAGTTTAATCTTGTCATCTTCATATAGCACTAAATTTGCATATGGAGATTAAACTTTGTGTATTGCTTCTTGATTTTGTATATGCAGATGGAGGAACAGAGGAAGTCTGCGGATAAGACTACCGCGGCTCCAAATGAAGGCTGATGCACCTTCGTGGCAGCCGAGCAGGTACACCTGTTAGAATTAGATCATGCTAGAATTAGATCTTGTAAATAAATGCCGAAGATGGAACATAACACCTGTAAACAAATGCACTTTGAAATGCTTGAATTAGATCCTGCTAGAATTAGATCTTCGTGGCCATAATCATTTGTCTGTCACATTCCAATGTTTGGGCGCAACTGTTGAGCATATGTTATCTGAATTCATGCTATCTTTGAAATGCGATGATGTTGTTACTTATGGTAGCACTGTAGGAAGTATCTACATGTAGTATACGTTGCTTGGCTGACTATCTATGTTCAGTATCTTGCCTTTTTTAGATATGTTAATGATTTGTTGCAGCAATTTTAAACACTGACTGTGAAATAAATGCTCGAGTGCTTCTATGCAAAAAAGGCTGTTATATCAACAGGCTGTGAAATAACAGATTGTGAAATAACATGATAGAAACAATAGGAAAGTCGTTTGCTTGTTCAAACTATGGTTGCTTGTTCAGATTGTGCTTGCTCGAGTGTTTTCAAACTGTGAAATAACTCTGTTCTATCATATCAGACAGCAATCATGCATTCAAACTGTGCTTGTGTTCTCCTTTGTATTTCATTCTGACTTGTATCCTATATACCATTACAGACTTGTCACTTTTCATCCATCTTCTCCCTTTTCATTTATTTCAGGTCAATAGGAATGCAGACTAGCTAGTTCATACCATGCAAGGCTGTGATGACACTGGTGGTTGGATTAGAGATCTAGTTTTTGTTTTCTAGCTTGAGTGTCTTAAAATATTTATGAATGTTGCACTTCTGGTGGGCTGATGTATTAGTCAGTAGCTATATAACTGGCAATTGGATCAACTAGACATATGTATGCGCTCGACCTGTGTTGCACTTATGTGAATCTTGTTGAATGGATTATGACAATGTGATAACTAATCTTTATATGTGATCAGACTATTCTGAATGCCCCGATCTTCTTTCTGAATTGATCTATCTATGCAACATGTATTAACTGGGATCTATCTATGAAGTTTGGTTTATACTGTGAATTGATTTTGGCAGTGGGCTTAGACGACCACCACGCATGGGAATTGATTTTGGCAGTGGGCCTAGAAAGGTGTGCATACTGGTGGGTTATTTTGGCAAGCGGGTAGAAATTGTAGCGATCTGCCTGCCGGTAGAGAAATACTAGCAGCCCAACTGCCGGTACAAAACTTTGTGGCCAACAAACTGCCAGTAGAAACGTCCCGGCAACACAACTGCCGGTGTAAGTTATGTGCCGGCAAAGAATTATCCCAGGGCAGCAGATCTGCCGCTAAAGAATTATCTGCCGGCAAATATCTTTGCCGTCAGGTTTATAGAGGGCAGCTATATCTGCTGGCAAAAAACCTTTGCCGGCAGACTGGTTGCCTCCATAAGCAGCTTATGCCGGCAGTTTAGGTGCCTCCATGCTTCGTCCATCGTGTAGTGAGCAGCAACAGAATCATGACAACGAACACTCAAATGAACCTGTTAATTTTCAAGGTATCGAGTTCTTATAGCGAGACCCTGGATTGCGCCCTCAAATTTGGCAATATCCACCGGAGCAAAGAGATACTGTGAGGAGAGCATATTTGTCGTTAGGCCCTATGCAACCCCATCTTCAAAACTATAAGCTTTTAGGTGAACAAGGGCATCGACGCCGCTTCCAGTATAGTTGGTTTGGTCTATTTCCATCATGGCTTGAGTACTCGGAGGACAAAAATCGTGCCTATTGTCTCTTTTGCTTCTTGTGCAGCAACAAGGAGAATACATGAGGTGGTTCTCATGTCTTCGTAGTGGATGGATTTCATGGTTGGAAGAGGGTTAATTCAGGGAGAAATTGTGCTTTCTTGACTCACATAGGTTCTGAACCATGCTCTCCACACAACAATGCAGTCAGCAATTGTCGTGACTTAATGCATCAACCATGCCACATAGAGAATGTTATAGCAGTGACGGACAAGGAGAAGGTGGAAAGAAACCGCTTGCGGCTACAAGTCTCAATTGCCACTGTCAAATGGCTTGCATTTCAAGCTTGTGCTTTTAGTGGGCATGATGAGAGACCTCAATCGAAGAACAAAGGAAACTTTCTTGAAATGAGAGACCTTCTTGCTGAATTCAACCCCGAGATTGCCAAAGTTGTGGGGGGGGGGGGGGGGGGGAAACACCTGAGATTCAAAAGGAGCTTCTAGGTATGTTTGCACTTAAAATCAGGAAGCATATCCGTGATGAAATTGGAGATTCAAAATTCTCTATTTTAGTAGATGAAACATGTGATGTATCAAAGAGAGAGCAAATGGCGTTGGTTCTCAGATTTGTTGATAAAGATGGTGTTTTGCAAGAGAGATTTTTTGACTTGGTACATGTGGCAAACACAAGGTCTTTGACACTTAAAAAGGAATTGAGCTTTGTTTTGTCAAACAGTGGTTTTGATATTCAAAACCTTCGAGGACAAGGCTATGACGAGGCTAGCAACATGAGAGGTGAGTTGAACGGATTGCAAGCTCTTTTTCTCCAGGAATGTCCATATGCTTATTATGTCCATTGTTATGCCCATCGATTGCAACTTGCTCTAGTTGATGCATCCAAAGAAGTGGTTTCTGTTTCATAGTTCTTTCAACAGTTAATATTTGTCATAAATACGGTTGACTCCTCTTCAAAGGGTCGTGATGAGCTTCATCACGCCCAAGTAGTTGAACTAGAAAATGGAATATCTAATGCTAGCATTAAGACGGGTCAAGGGGCAAACCAGATCCGTGCACTTAAGAGACCGGGAGACACAAGGTGGGGTTCTCACTTTGCTGCAGTTTACAGCCTTATGAAGATGTTTGGTGTTGTTTATTCTAGTATCCAAGATATGGCCGCCGATGGATCACTTGGGAGTATTCGTGCAGATGCGGACACATCTTTCAGCTACTTGTCATCATTTGAGTTTATATTTATCCTATGTTTGACAAAGGAAATATTTGAGATAACTGAAGTGCTTGGCCAAGCTGTCCAGAAGAAGTCACAAGATATTGTAAATGCTATCCGTTTAGTGTCCACAACAAAAGATTGTCTTCAGCAGCTGAGGTCAGATGATGGCTACCAAGAATTTATTGACAAGGTTATCAAATTTTGTGTGAACCACTCCATCGTTATTCCTGACTTTGAGAAAACATACATCTTGCGAGGTGGTCGTGCTCGTCATCAGCCTGATCAGCTCACAAAAGAGCATTATTTTCGAGTGGAAATATTTCGTGCAACGCTAGACACTCAACTCTTTGAATTAAATCGAAGGTTCAATGAGAAGGCAATGGATCTTCTATCCACTAGTGCCACTTTGATTCCTAAATACAAATTCAAAGGATTCAAAGCTAGTGATATATGTGAGATGGTGAAAAAGTATTATCCTGCAGATTTTCCCCAAGATGTTTATGCATTGCAACAGCAACTAAACCATTTTGTTGTGGATGCTTCCAAAGATGAAGAGTTAAAAAATATATCAACCTTAATTGATCTGTGTCGGTGTCTGGTGGAGACAGGAAGACATAATATCTACAATCTGATTGATAGGTTGCTCCGCTTACTTATAACTCTTCCGGTTTCTACGGCGAGTGTTGAACGTGCATTTTCAAGTTTGAAGATCATTAAAACAAGGCTACACAATAAGATGGAGGATGATTTTTTTGCCAATAATCTGTTAGTTAACATAGAATATGATATTCTGGAGACATATACCTATGAAGATGTCATTGAAGATTTTCGAAGCAAAAAGGGTCGAAAAGCTGATCTGTGGCATCAACTATCAAGTATGTATATGCATGAACATCTACTGTCTAGCTCCTTATGTAGTTATGTGGCCTCTTTTGGTGTAGCTCTTTTGTTGTTAGCCATTTTTTAATATTATATGTATCTACCGACCTATAACCAGTGCCAAACACAATATTTTGCTGATGTCAAATGCAATGGTATGATTGAGAATGAAAAATTTGTGTTCTTTTCTGGCTTGGCCTGCCCATGAATTTCTTTGTAGCTCCGTCACTGGATGTGAGGGACTTGCAAGCAGCAAGTTACTGAATCCCAGTCTAACCTAACTTGTACTCTGGTTAGGCTAACGGCCTTTGCACATGAGGTCACTATCTTCTAGGATTTATTATTTAATACTATATATGTCGCACATCTGGTCGGGAGACATTGTCTGGTCAGAGTACAATTTTTTTTTTGTGGGTGGTCAGGAGTACAACTAATCGCCTAAGTTATTTCGATACGAGCAGGTGGATTGGATACCGCGTTCTGCAAGCCTGTAGACGTAGCCCAGCAGAAAAATCTATACTAAGGTATAATATGGTTGCTGACGACGTAGCCCAGCAAATAATATGGTAGTTGACCGTCATGTGATTTAAGTCACTGACCTGTGAGGCCCTCATAGGTTGGGCCACATATCAGTGACTACAAGCCAGCATATCCGCAGCGGTAAAATGCCCAAATATATGTCTTTTGAGATAAAGGACTCCACGTGTCCAGTACTCGATACATATAGTTGGCTTTGCGTTCTCTTCAAACCTCCCTCTATAACACATATGGAAACTGAAGCTTAGACACGCGCCTATCAGAGAAGATGAATTACCTGCGGCGGCTCTTCTTCGACGCGGGCCGCGTCTGCCTGTTAGGCGGCTGGGTCGTCGTGACCTGCTCCTTCGGCGACCCGACCGCGGCCGCTGCACATGTCATCCTCGGCTTCGGGCTCCTTCTCCTGGGCATAGCCCTGCTCACCTTCTCGCCTGCCGCGTGCCAATTTCCCTGGGTTGCGCGTACAGGCGCCGCCGCTGCAAAGGCTATCCTGCACCAGATTTTCGCCCCAGCGGAGTAGGTATATTTTTCTCCAATAGAGAAACTGTTGAGCTACTAGCTATCCTCGGGAGAGATCATTGGTATGCTGTAGTTTTGTTGCGCTAGCTCTGAAGTCGTCTTTCTGTGTGTTGTTGTAGCGAACAGACTTGCAGGTGTGAACATGAGATGGAGTATATTGTTCATCTATCTTGTTTTTGAAATTCCCGTTTTCTGTAGCCGATGGGCTGCCCAGCTTAGCTGTCAGACACAAATAGGGGCGCTGCTAGTGGCCGCTCGACGCGGCGCTTTCGGCGCGCGAGGCCTGAAGCGGGCGGCAACTGGGCCGGCCTAGTTCAGCGTGGCTTTTTTTTCTGTTTCTATTTGCTATATCTTATTTAGACTGTGAATATTTTTATAATTATGATTTAAGAGTATTGAACATTTTCATTTTCAAAAAAACATGAACAGAATTTCAAAAATCATGATACAAAATTCAAAATTCATGATTTTTTTGAAAACCCATGAACATTTAAAAAAAATTATGAACCAAATTTCAAACATCATGAACCAAAATCAAAAATCATGAACCAATTAAAAAAATCATGAACCAAAAAATTATGAACCAATTTCAAAAAAAATCATCAACCAACTTAGAAAAATCTTGAACCAAATTCAAAAATTCTTGAACCAAATTCATAAACCATAAAACAAATTTTTAAAAATGTGAGTTTTTTACCAAAATATAATGAATATTGTTTGAGAAAAATAAAAAAGCAAACAAAAAAGAAAACCGAAAAAGAAAACGTGAAACCGGCCGGCCCAACAGGGGAGTTCCCCTGCGCCGCGCCAGTTGCCCATGCCGCACTGGGCGGCAATTAGCATTTGGCCACAAATAGGTCACGGACTAGCGAGAAAGGCAAAATTCTTTAAAAGCCTGCCAAAGGCTAAAAAAGACTAGGTTTATGGGACCAAACCTACCAGAGGCCCAGAATAAACGAGAGTAAGGCCCAAAATAAACGAGAGTAACTGGACAGTCTAGAACGCCTGCCTCGCAGCTGCCATTAATCCTACCACGACATCTTGGAATCGAGCAAAAGTTCAGTGCGTATTCAGTAAGAGTTGATGCAGACATCGTCTTGGGATGCCTCTCTATACCCGTAATATAGAGGATTTTTGGTCCTGGAATTTTGAGAAGAAGGGTTGTTTCACAGTTCGCTCCTGCTACAGAATGTTAGCTGAAATAAAGCAGAGAAGAGAAGAGAGGCTTGCTGGAGGGCAGGTTGTCTAGCTCGGACACCTCAAGGGAAACAAAAAATTGGTTCATGCTTTGGAAAGTAAAGGTACCTTCTAAGGTTAGGGTGTTCTTATGGCGTCTAGCAAAACAATCACTCCCGACAGCAGATTTGCTCCATCATCCTAACATGGCAACTACTAGCTTCTGTTCGCTATGTGGTGCAGAAGATTCATGGCGCCATTCATTGATCGAGTACAGAATGGCAAGGTGTGTTTGGGCACTTTCGGATGAGGAAGCTGTTGAGCATATGTGTGCCACAACTGAACCTAGTGCAAAGAGATGGATTTTCACCATGATGGAATCATTGCCCCCATCAAGATTTTGTTAGGGTTCTGGTGACTTTGTGGGCCATATGGACAGCCAGACGGAAAGCAATTCATGAAGGCGAGTTTCAAAGCCCGCTGTCCACCCATGGTTTTGTGTAGAGCTACCTGTCGGAAATATCATTGATACCTAATCTGTCCCCACAGGTGAGGTCTGCCAGTCTAGTGTGTAGCTCTAATCGGAAGTGGATACCCCCTCCTCCCGACCATATAAAGGGCAACATAGATGGCGCGGTATCCAGGAATAATTTAGTTGGAGCAGTCTCTTCTATCTTCAGGAACATTGATGGTCTGTATCCTGGATCTTTAGTTGTGGTGTTCCCAGGTGTGACTGACCCTCCGATCCTAGAATCACTTGCTTGTCGAGAATCACTTGCACTTGCGGAAGACCTTAACCTCCACAAAATTGTGGTTGCGAGTGATTGCATGCAAGTTATGAAGGATATTGCGGAAGATAGATCGCATGCAAGTTGTGAATGTGAAGGATATTGTGGAAGATATTGGCGGATGCTATGATTCTGTTGTTAAGGAGATTATTAGTCATAGTTTAGATTTTGAGAGTATTTCTTTTGTCGATGAGGGAAGAATCTCGAATATAGAAGCTCATAACTTGGCTCGATATGCTCTTAATTTAGGCCCGGGGCGCCATCTTTAGCTCTTAAATCCCCATGATACTATGTTAATCCCTGTATATTTGGCCATTGATTAATAAAACGAGTAAGTTTCCCTAAAAAAAGCTGCCATTATTTGTCGTAGACCCGGTCCAGATGCTTCCATGGACTGCATGGTAGGGACAGACTCCACAACTGCCTTTCATTCCCGTTTATTTCAACTCGGATAAGCTAGCTAGCGTGTGAGCTGGTGTTAATAGCGTAAAACCACCATAATTATAGTAAATTTACCGATTGGTACCACTTTATGTTTTGAGTACCAAAATCTACCCCTAAAATTGTTAGTTGTTGTAAAAACACCAATTCGATGCTAAACTCGAATTGACGGTGATATTGACAGGTGAGACCCACATGTAAGGTTGACGTGGCAAAAATCTGAGCAATTTCCTAAGAAAAATTGATGGGTTTCGCAGCATAGTAAATCAAAATTTTCTACGGAAGCGAACAGAGGGAAAGCCAAGATCTAATCTAGGAGATGCAAACAACGAGAGAGATTGGATTAGATCTTCATACCCTTGAAGATTCAAGCATGAACGTTCGTCGGAACGTGGGTGATGTAGTCGTACTCGCTTCTCCTCCTCGCGATCCGATCCGATCTAGCACCACAAGTGGCGGTGCCTCCGTGAGATGCACACGTGCATCACCTCGACGTCTCCTCCTTCCTCGGACCAGCAAGTAGGGTGGAGAGATAGATTGGATCTACAACACGACGGCGTGGTGTATATGGTGGAGAATTTCTGCAGCAGGCTTCGCCACAAACACGGGAGGGAGAGAGGAGGCGGCAGGGCAACTAGGGTTTGGAGAAAGGTGTAGGTTGGGGGAGGGCGACCAGCCCTCTATATATAGAGGGGGTGCGCCAGCCGCCCATCCTCCAAGCCTATCTCTAGTTTAAACGATTTAAACTCTCCTTCTAGAAACCCTATCTTATCTCTAGTTTAAACGATTTAAACTTATCTAGGATCGGCTGGGCCCTATGGGGCCTTGTGCCAAGGCCCAATGCGGCCAGGACACTCCCTCATAGGCCCATGCCCCCTCCCGGAAGGTGGGACCACGTTGGCCCCCTTCCGGAAGGTTCTAGAAGCTTCCGGTACAATACCGATTAATCCGGAACAATTCCGAACTCCAAAAACTGCACTGCCTTATATGAATCTTATTCTCGGACCATTCCGGAACCTCTCGTGATGTCCCGGATCCCATCTGAGACTCGAACAAAATTCATAAACCAATTATCCAATCTATCCTAGCGTCGAGACACGTTAAGTGTGTGACCTCGGGTTCGAGAATATGCGACATGATCTTCTATCAATAATCAACATCGGGTGCAGGCACCCATATTGACTCCTACACATTCATCGATGATCATATCGGATGAACCACGATGCCAGGATTCAATCAATCCATATATATATTCCCTTCGTCTCGCGATATTTTACTTGCCCGAGATTCGATCGTCGGTATCGTCATACCTAGTTCAATCTCGTTCACAGCAAGTACTTTACTCGTTCCGTAATCCGATATCACTTTGTGATTAACTCCTTAACCACATGCTTGCAAGCGGTGTTGATATCGATTACCAAGTGGGCCCGAAGTATATCTCTCCGACTTGGGAGGGACAAATTCCATCTCGATACATACAACCCAACAGATACTTTCCGATCACCTGAGAGACACCTTTATGATCACCCTCTCATAGGATGACGTTTGATGACCTCAAAGCTTTCTTCCGATACCAGGGAGTTGTATTATCTCATGGTCTAAGGAATACAATATTTGACATAGGAAAAGCTTCGCAAAGAAGAACACAATGAAACGATCTAATAGCTTTGCTTAGTTTGGGTCTGTCCACCACATCATTCTCTCAATGATATGATCTCATTATAAATTGACAACTCATGTCTATGGTTAGGAAACCTTAACCATCATTGATCAATAAGCTAGTCCATAGAGGCGTACTAGGGACACGGTGTTGTTCACAAACCACACAAGTATTAATGTTTCCGCTTAATACAATTCTAGCATGGAATATAAACTTTATCATGAACAAGAATTATAATAATAACATCTTTATTATTGCCTCTATGGCATAATTCCAACAAAAATATATCAAAATATCTAAAAAAAAAATCAAAATTATATAAATTTAAAAAAATAATTGTTTCAAAGGCCCACACCCGTCCCGTCACTTTCGTGAGGATGGATGACGGTCTGGTTGGCCGCTCCCGTCCCGTCCTTGCCGATGTGAGCCATGGTTCATGGTCGGTCGCCCCTCCTCCTCAATCGCTGGCCTCCTCCCTCGTCTCCCTAGCGTCGCCCGTGTCTGCCAGCTACTCCTGCTTCCGCTTATCGTCCCCATCCATGGCTCTCCGCTGCCGCCTCGTTCTTCTGCACATGCGCATCACCCATCATGGCGCCAGTCGCTGCAGCACACGGACGTCCTAGCTCTGATAACCATCGTTGTGTCGCCCTGCTCCCTCGCCTTCCTGCACATCAACGGACACCAATGTTTCCTCGCCTCTAGCCGCTGGAGCCCGTCCCTGGTGGAATTTCATTGGAGTAGGGGGCCACACTGCCCCTTCACTACGTCGACCAGAGCCCTGACTTCAACCGGCAAGCGGAGCAGGGGTAGCAACATGATACGTCCATTTTGCATCACTATTCTATATCATAATTCACTGTTATTCATTGATATATTTCATATTAAGAGGTGATACTTATGTTATCTTATCTGTTTTTCAATGGTTGATGACTTTTTGAGCATGGACCGCTGCAGTCAGGATTCTGATGGAAAAGGTGCTGTTTGGAGGCAAAATTCGCGAAGATCAGAAAATCCAGAAAAATATACGGAAAAACCTATTTTTCCAAAAGACGAAGGATGCCAGAAGGAGGAGTGGATATGGGCCACAGGCCCACCATCCTTCGGCGTAATTACCCTAGGCGCGCCACCAGTGGCGTGGCTACGCCCACTGTGTCGTTGCATTCCGTGACCTAGTCACATGCTTGCAAGCTTCATTAATGCAATGTCACCGAGATGGCCACATGTATCTGTCCGTTACATGGACTAGACAAATCCTGGTCTTGATATGTACTCCTCTACGCATTCCTTCGGAAAACCTGAGTGGCACCTTTTTGATCACCCCACGAGATGATTCTTGATAACCATCTAAGCTTCTTCCAGAATGGTGATTTGCATTACCTCACAGTCAAAGGATCAGGTTGCGAGGTTCTTTGTGTTTTATCATCAATGGTGAACTTTGTAACTAGATCTCATTACGATATAACGGTCGGATGTTTGTCTATCATGTTATTCAACTAATAACATGACCTCATTGTCAGTTGGCATAAATGCCCATGATCTTGAAACATAGACCATCCTCATGACCAATGAACTAGTTCACTAGAGGTAACTAGAGACACGGTTTGTTTACATACCACATATATATTAACGTTTCGTATTAACACAGTTATAGCACAGTATGAAACATATTATGAACATACATGAGATATATCAAATAATACACTTTATTATTTGCCTCTAGGGCATAACTCCTTCAGTATCCCACTTGCACTAGAGTATACAAAACTAGTTTACAATAGGCAGGAACCTAACACCAATGGAATCTCGGTGTTGTTCGTGCTTGTCATGTTGGAGAGCTTTAGTCAAAGGATCTGCTACATTCAGTTCCGTATCTACTTTGCAAATCTTGACTTCACCTTCGTCAACAATCTGCCGGATGACGTGAAATCTAAGATTGATGTGTTTGGCTGTGGAATGAGTTCTTGGTTCCCTTGCATTTGCAATAGCTCCCGTGTTATCACAATAGATCGTCACGGGGTCTTATGCATTGGGAAAAACTCCTAGTTCGATGATGAAATTCCTTAGCCAAACAGCTTCATTTGCTGCATCAGCTGCATCAATGTATTCAGACTCCATTAAAGATTGTGCCACCACCGGCTGCTTCTTGCTTTTCCAGCTTACCGCCCCACCATTCACCAAGAAAACAAATCCTGTTTGAGACTTTGAGTCATCATGATCTGAATTCCAGCTCGCATCTACGTAACCTGTTACGTTTAGAGCTTCATAATTTCCTTCATAGATCAGGAACATATCCTTTGTTCTTCTCAGATACTTTAGGATATTTTTCACAGCTTTCCAGTGATCCGGTCCTGGATTACTCTGATATCGGCTCATCAAACTAAGAGACAATGCCACATCAGGTCGGGTACTAAGCATTGCATACATGATAGATCCTATTGCAGAAGCATAGGGGACGTAAGACATCTTCTCTCTATCATCGTCCGTTACAGGACATTGAGTCATACTCAAGTTGCAATTCTTCATCATAGGTGTAAAACCCCTCTTGGTGTTTTCCATTTTAATCCTCTTCAAAATCTTATCTATGTAAGTACTCTAACTTAATGCTATTAGGTGCCTTGATCTATCTCTATAGATCTTGATTCCTAATATGTATGCAGCTTCACCTAGATCCTTCATGGAAAATTGGTTGCTCAAATACGCTTTCACGCTATTCATAAGATCCACATCGTTTCCCATGAGTAATATGTCATCCACATATACTACTAAGAAAACAACCGAGCTCCCACTCGCTTTCTTGTAAACACAAAACTCTTGTTGGTTTTGGACAAATCCAAAACTCTTGATCACTTGATCAAAACATTGGTTCCAGCTCCGAGATGCTTCCTTCAACCCATAAATGGACCGTTGGAGCTTGCATACCTTTCCAGCATCCTTAGGATCAACAAAACCTTCCGGTTGCATCATATACAACTCTTCATCAATGTGACCATTGAGGAATGCGGTTTTGACATCCATCTGCCAAATTTCATAGTTGAAATATGCAGGAAATGCTATTAAAATCCTAACAGCCTTAAGCATCACTTCGGGAGAGTAAGTCTCGTCGTAGTCAACTCCTTGGATTTGTCAAAAACCCTTTGCGACAAGTCGAGCTTTGTGAATGGTCACATTACCATTCACATCTATCTTTTTCTTAAAGATCCATTTATTTTCCACGGCCTTGCGGCCATCTGGAAGATCCACCAAGGTCCAAACTTGGTTTTCATGCATGGATCATATTTCGGATTTCATGGCTTCCAGCCATTTCTCGGAGTCAGCACTATCCATAGCTTCTTTGTAGTTTGTAGGTTCTTCCTGTTCATCCAGGATGACAGACATCACAAGGCTACTGTACCAATCAAGAGTGGCACGAACCCTTGTAGACCTGCGAACCTCAGGAGTCTCGATGCCATTATTGTGATCATCATCAATTGTCTCTTCCTCCATGTTGGAGAGCGGTTTCGGAACAGCTTCCGTTGCGCTACTCGGAATTTGGAGAGAAGGGTCAACAATTTCATCTAACTCAATTTTCCTTCCACTCACTCCTTTTGCAAGAAACTCTTTCTCGAGAAAGGTGTCATTTCTTGCGACAAACGTTTTGCCTTCAGCTTGGTTGTAGAAAGTATACCCAGCGGTTTCCCTTGGATATCCCACAAAGATACATTTTTCCGATTTGGATTCGAGTTTGTCAGGCTGCAGTTTCTTGACATAAGCCTCACAGCCCCAAACTTTCAGAAATGACAACTTGGGCTTCTTCCCATGCCATATCTCATATGGGGTTGTCTCCACGGATTTGGATGGTGCTCGATTTAAAATAAAAGCGGCGGTTTCTAACGCGTATCCCCAAAAAGACACAAACAAATCAGTTAAAGACATCATGGACCGTACACTATCTAATAGTGTCTGGTTACGGCATTCCGACACACCATTACGCTGTGGTGTTCCGGCTGGCGTAAGCTGTGGGATGATCCCACAGTCCTTTAAGTGCATGTTAAACTCATAACTCAAATACTCGCCTCCTCGATCCGATCGAAGGTGCTTGATTTTCTTGTTAAGTTGATTCTCTACCTCTTTCTGAAATTCCTTGAACTTTTCAAAGGTTCCAGACTTGTGCTTCATCAAGTAGATATATCCATATCTGCTTAAGTCGTTAGTGAAGGTAACAAAGTAATGATAACCATTGCGTGTTGAGACACTCATTGGTCCACATACATCCGTATGTATGATCCCAAGTAGGTCTACAGCTCTCTCCACTATACCGGAGAATGGTGTCCTAGTCATCTTGCCCATGAGGCATGGCTCACATGTATCAAGGGATTAGAAATCCAATGATCCAAGAAGCCCTTCTGAATGAAGCTTCTTCATGCGTTTTACGCCAATATGACCAAGACGGCAATGCCACATGAACATGGAATTATCGTCACTCTGCTTACAACGTTTAGCATCAACACTATGGATGTGTGTATCACAATCAAGATCAAGTAAGAATAAACCATCACGTACAGGAGCATGAACATAGAAAACATCATTCATATAAATTGAACGACCATTTGTTCCTTATTTAAACGAATAACGGTCTTGCAACAAGCAAGACCCACTCACAATATTCATACTCAGTGCGGGTACATAATAGCATTTATTCAAAACCTACAATAATCCTGATGGCAGACGCAGATGCAGGGTACCGACGGCTATCACTTCGACTCTCGAACCATTGTCGACGCGCATCGTCACCTCGTCCTTCCTCAGGCGCCTCCTACTCTGCAGATCCTGCTGAGAGTTACAAATGTGAGCAACAGATCCGGTATCAAATACCCAGGTGTTACTCCTGGCACTCGTAAGGAATACATCAATAATATGTATATCATATATACCTTTGTCCGGGATGGCTATCTTGCCAGCTCGCTTGTCTTCAAGGTACTTAGGGCGATTGCTTCAAAGGTGCCGTCCCCTTTGTCGTAGAAGCACGAAGTGCCGAGCTTAGGGCCAGGCTTGGAAGTCTTTGAGGTGCTAGGAACAAACCTACCATCCCTCTTAGACTTTTTACCCTTGCCTTTCCCTTTTTGCCCCAGTTTCTTAAAGTTGGTGGTCTTGTTGACCATCAGCACCGTGTGCTCCTTCTTGATTTCAACCTCAGCAGTTTTGAGCATAGCGAACACCTCAGCAAGGGTCTTAGTCATCCCTTGCATGCTGTAGTTCATCACAAAACTCTTATAGCTAGAGGGCAGTGTGTGCAACACCCTATCTATAGCGAGCTCCTCCGGGATTTTGCAATCCAGGGCGTTTAAGCGCTTGACGTAGCCAGACATTTTGACCACGTGCTCACTAATACTGCTGTGCTCTTCCATTTTAGGAGAGAAGAAGAGCTCGGAAGCATCATACCTCTCTGCACGAGCTTGTGGAGCAAAGACAGCCTTGAGATCCTCAATGATCTCAAAGGAATTCATCTTCTCAAAACGCTTTTAAAGCTTTGGCTCCATGGCATAGAGCATTCCACTCTGGATGAGGGAGAAATCATCCGCCTTGGACTGCCAGACATTCTTTTCGTCCTAGGAGGCGGAATCTGCAGGCTTAGCCGGAAGCTTAGCCTCTATGACATAAGTCAACTTATAGGGGACTAGGAGGATCGTAATATTGCGGAACCATGCAGTGAAGTTGGTTCCATCAGTTTTCAGCTTGTCCTTCTCGAGGAAAGTGCTAAGGTTGAAGGTGGGTGGGCGAGACAACTACAAAGGAATTTGCAAAGTATTTAGACTATGTTCATAGTAATGAGTTCAAGTTTTAACTAAAATCACTCCCACTTAAACGAACATCCCTCTACTCGTTTAGTGATCACATGATCCCAATCCCCTGCACCTCCCCCGGTTAAACACAGCCATCAGTGCAGTATCAAGGGTGGAAATTCCCTAATGTCGATCACATCAACTATGTGATTCATGCTCGACCTTTCGGTCTCTTGTATTCCGAGGCCACGTCTCTATAACGTGCTAGGCTCGCCAGTTCTAACTCGTGTGTATTCGTAGTGCAACATGGCTTACACCCACTATATGCGAACGTAGATATGTCTGACACCCAGGCCTGTCACCCTGGATTGCCTCATACCGAAGAACTTTCTTGGTGGTGCACACACAAGGGGAATGCGATAACTGGAATACTATGAGGGATTAACTTATTATGCTACCTTCTAGTAGGTATACTAGCACAATAAGTAATACTTCAAAAGTAAAGTGTTATGACATGGTTGTAGCTTCATGATGATCATCAACAGCCTTAAAGTTTCACAAACTTGTCAATGCCATGTTATAATACTTGCCCCTATGCAATAAGGAAGATAGACGCCTCTATATTAACTATTGCATGTTTTACGCGGCTTTAGGGCTTTTGTAGTAGAACCCCTTCCCACCTACGAACGTCGAGCCACAACATGGATTCAATGATTGTCGTTCTTCTTCCCTTTTTAGGGCCCTCCAGTGTCAATGCCATATCAACTACTGTAGAGAGACAGACACCCCCCTAAGCCACTTTGATTCGTGGACCAGTCTCGTGAATCACCACGTGAGGTCGGTTGGGGGCCGCTTCATCAAACAGTGTCGCGATATGAACGATAACACTAAAAGAGGGTAGCAACTAGAGAATCAATGCCCACATATTGCTATGTGTTCTATCCGTACGACATGTCTATACATAGACCCGCTCTGATACCACTGGGTTCCAGAGCGTAAAAACAAAAAAATTCTATCTACTCGAACACTAATACCAGGATCTATACTATGTAGACATAAGTAACAGAGAAGGAATATAGTATTCATACCTTTGCAGAGAGAGGCACGCCTTATGCAAGAAGGCGTATATTGATGAAGACGAGCATCACCCCAAGTGTGGTGCCTCTGAAGTTCGTCACACGTCCGGTGTAGGGGACGTCAATCGGGCTCCGATCCAGCCGAGCAGCGGAAGAAGTAGATGCCGGATCGCTGATCACACGACGGTAGTTTGAAGGTGGAGAACTCAACCACGAGGTCCTCCCCAATATTACGGGGAAGTCCTCAGCAGATGAGAGAGAAAGAATGAGAGGAATGGGTGTCTTCCAAGGGGAGGGGGACCCCTTTATATAGTGGGAGGGGGTGCACCACCTAGGGGCCAGGCGGTGTGGGACTAATCCCACACCCGCCAGCCACCTTGGGGCAGCCGTCGGCCCTAGGTGGGCCCCACTAGGGCGGCTCACCAGCCCTTGGCCGACCGGCCCCCACTCCCTAGGCGCCTTGCCCACTTGGGCCTCCCTTCGGGTGAGGCCCATTAGCAATATAGTGCCTTCAAAAATAAAATAAAATATATATTTAATATTAATTCTCCAATTAACATTCAAATACACATATTATATTATTCCTTCACTCCGGAACACCTTTCTGGACCCCTTCCGATCTCCATCGGATGTTACCAAAACTATTCCGGTTTCTCTCTCTCTCTCTATTTCTCATATGATACCTCATCTACCCTAAGCGTCCCTACCCTTAAGCGTGACATCCTTCGGTTCGGAAACACTCCGAACATGATAGAGACAATTCTCATACAATGATCAACAGAGGGACCTGGATGGCCATGTGACCCCCGTGTGTTTCACGAATACAATCGCTCGAACCGTGAAATAGCCGTTTCCCATTCCCTTTGTCATACGATACCTAATTCATCCGAGACTTGATCTTCAGTATCTCCATACCTTAGTTCGATCTTGTTACCGATGAACTTGTTTTCTCGTTCTCATGTCGTTGCATTCCGTGACCTAGTCACATGCTTGCAAGCTTCATTAATGCAACGTCACCGAGATGGCCACATGTATCTGTCCGTTACATGGACTAGACAAATCCTGGTCTTGATATGTACTCCTCTACGCATTCCTTCGGAAAACCGGAGTGGCACCTTTTCGATCACCCTGTTACGAGATGATTCTTGATAACCATCTAAGCTTCTTCCAGAATGGTGATTTGCATTACCTCACAGTCAAAGGATAAGGTTGCGAGGTTCTTTGTGTTTTATCATCAATGGTGAACTTTGTAACTAGATCTCATTACGATATAACGGTCGGATGTTTGTCTATCATGTTATTCAACTAATAACATGACCTCATTGTCAGTTGGCATAAATGCCCATGATCTTGAAACACAAACCATCCTCATGACCAATGAACTAGTTCACTAGAGGTAACTAGAGACACGGTTTGTTTACATACCACACATGTATTAACGCTTTCAGACAATACGCTTATAGCACAGTATGAAACGTATTATGAACATACAGGAGATATATCAAATAATACACTTTATTATTTGCCTCTAGGGCATAACTCCTTCAGTTTTGGCCTCTTGATGGAGAGAGTACAGCTCAAGCTTGGGGGAGACTGAAGTTACTAATGCTCAAATGTCCCATTCATGAGCTCCCCAATAATATTATTATCAATAACTTTTATGCAAGGCTTTCTCTTCATGATAAAGATTTATTGGACGCTTCTTGTGCTGGATCATTCACCCGCATGGAAGAAGACGCTAAATGGGATCTTCTGGACCGTATTCAAGACAATGCTGAAGCTTGGGAGAATGACAAAGGTAGAAAGTCAGGTATAAATTATGATTATGAATGCATTGAATCTTTTATGGGAACCGATGACTTTCAAAATATTAAAAATGCTTATGGTCTAGACTCTCAAGCTATTGCTTCTTATTTTAAGGCTTTTGCTTCCTACATTGAAGTGCCTAAAAAAAGTGGAATAAGTATCATGAACCTTATAAAGATATTGCTAAGAGTGTTCCTGCAAGAAATTCTGAAGTTTATACTGCTAATCATGTTTTACCTGAACCTTATATTGAGAAAATGTCTTTCCCAGTTAAGATAAAGGAACATTCTATGATAGCTAGTATGGTTGATGAAAGTATGAATGAAGCTATTGAACCTGATAAACAAATGGTTGATGAACCTATAATAGCAAATGTGAAAGACTTTGTTGCTAAATATGAATAAGAGGGCACACTATCCTTTGTAAGGATACCTCTAATATTGTTTCACAAAGTAGTGTTATGAGAGCTAGTATTCCTGTGTTTTCTGTTAGAATAAGTGATCAGTGTTATGATGGTCCTTGTGATAGTTATATTGTTAAGTTTATGCATGATACTGAAAGTTACTATGAGAGAGGGAAAAGTGTTCTTATGCATCTCAATAATATCAAGTTTCCTCGTTTTATGCTGAAAGTTTTTATGTTGCATTCGTTTTGCCTTCCTATGCTAGCAGTTTCTGGTTTCAACAACTTGTTTGTTTAAAAAATTCCCTTGCATAGGAAGTGGGTTAGACTTAAACGTGTGTATTTTTGCTTCTTAATTCTCTCTTTCACTTCAATTAATATTCCTATGTGAGCATCTTCAAAATTATCATGTCCATCTTAATGGCTATAAAGAAAGAGCTTTTTGGGAGACAACCCAATTTGTTTTTGCTTTCAGTTTGTTTTTGTTTCTTTGAGTCTTGGAAGTTATTACTTCGGTAATAACCGCTCCTTATCCGTTTTTTTTGGTTTTGGTGTCGAGATCAACCTCTAATGAGAGAGAAGTAATATTTGGGAAAGTTGTTGTCCCGAAACAGATTTTTGTGCTTCACAGTAAAAATTCGTGAGAGATCTCTGTATGTCAGATTGAGCTGTAATTTTTTGTGCTTCTGCCCCAGGTTGTTATTTAACTTTCGTTAGTTTTGCACTTTTTGATTGGAGCAACAGAAGATTTTCGAAAAAGTTGATCTTTACCTGCTGGTCTGTTTTGACAGATTTTGCCACTCTTGCATTTGCTTCTTTATTCGATTTCCTTTTTGAATTCTTTTTGGGTTTTCGGAAGGAGTTGCTACAGTAATTTATGTTTTGATGGTTTTCAGTTGAAATTGGACTCAAAAGGTTTTATCACTTCACTTATACTAATGTTGCTAATGAGAACTGTGTGAAGTTTTGTGTGAAAGAAGTTTCAGGGTTAGTGGAGATAATGGTGTAATAAGGAAGTGAAAGGTTTTATGACTCAAGAAATAAGTGTATAAAGATGAAATATTGATGTTATTCAAGTGGTGACTCTGGAAGAATCTACTAGATACCAAATTTAGAGACCTGCAGAGTCTGTTTTCAAATAGGTAACTGTTCTGGTAAGAAAAGTTCCG
The DNA here is from genome assembly GCA_023614405.1 of Avena insularis. NCBI lineage: Eukaryota > Viridiplantae > Streptophyta > Magnoliopsida > Poales > Poaceae > Avena > Avena insularis. Next base: position 21,039,821 of record CM042694.1, on the reverse strand, counting down.
CGAAAATACTATCCAACTATATTTTTGCAGTTTTCAGTCTATAAGGAAAGCTACGAAGCGAAAGAGGGAAGGAAACGGAGCCAGGGTGGCTCACACCACCCTGTGGCGTGGGCCCACCCCTAGCCGCGCCACCAGGTGGTGTGGCCACTCCGGACTCCGCCTCCGACTCGTTTTCTCCCAGTACCTTCCTTTTGTTATGAAACTTCGTAATATATAATCCCCCGGATCTTCCGAGGTTCGTATATCGTGTTTTCGTCGTGTTTTTGTTTCAATCTGTTTTCTGCCAGGAACTATCTTTGAAATCTTAGGAGTACAATGATGTCTGCCAAGGATAAAGGAAAGGAGCTTATGGAGGAGGATCTCCAAGACCCCGGGCAGGAGAAGGAGATCAAGAGTGAAGATGAAGAGGAGGCAAAGCACACCGGCACTACCATTGCAAGCATTGGAGTGGTGGCAAACCCTGCCAGGACTATGTCAATGGGACGGAAGCCTCCTCATCACCGTTCAGATCCCTGGTCACTTCCTCCACGCGCCAAGAATCCTTTCCATACCCTTATCCATGAGCATCAATACCAGAATATGCCCAAGGAGAAATTACCCTCCAATTGGGATTTGCCTCATTCTAGCTATGCAGGGAAAGAAGACTTCAAGGAGGTAGAGTGGGGGAAAATCGCAAGAGCTGGGATTCTCAACCAGACATGATCATGAGCCACATTGAGCAAAACTCGCAGCTTATTCGTAATCTCACCTTCGAGATTGAGGACTTGGGGAAACTGATCAAGGAGCTCATCAAGACGATACCACCACCACTAAAGGATTAATTCGTCATCAGGTTTGGCATCCCCTTGGTTTGTTCCAATCTTAGGGGAGTGCCGTGGTATCACATCACTATCTTCTATCTTTTTACCTTTTTAGTAGAGTCATATCATGAATAGAGAAGTTATCATGTAGTATGGTTTGCATTATGGAAGTGTCCCCTCTCTCGTTAGATATGTATCCCTTGGTGTGAGTTGCCGTTATGGAATATTAATGAGAAGTTCTATCATTTACTCTTGTGCATATCTTATATTAGTTTTCAATTCATAGTTATATGATTGATCTTGTTGTTAGTATTGGTATCACTTTGGGATCATTGAGTTAATTTAGTTGGTTTTGGCAAACCTGGCTCGGTCAGTAGCAACACTATTTTTGAGGGTTGAATGAAAAGATAAAAGTACTCTAAAGAAAAAATAATTTCATCATCTTTCTTTCTTGATTTGCTCATAAGTTTAGTATTCTCTAGTTAAGTTCTTTTGTGCTTCCGAGGAAGATTGCATGTTTGACTTTATCACTTGTATGTTTGTTTGTTTCCTTCAACTCTTATACTTGCTACCCAACCTTGCTAGCCAAAAACCTGTACTGAGAGGGAATTCTTCTCGTGCATCCACCTCCTTTAAACCAAACCTATGCCATTTGTACACCATACCTACCTATTAGCATTACTGCTATTCCAAGTAAATTCCTGTTTTTATCTACCTTCCAAATTAAACTTGTTATGTGAAAATTAGTGATTAAAGCTCTCACGAATTTGATGGCACACTTTACTTTCTTGCACTTAATAAACTTGAACCATTGTGCCCATCTATGTTGCGTATATGCTTGCGCTTTGTAAGTTGTGAATTAGCAGAACCATGTTGTCATGGGGAACGCTTTCAACATTGCACTAGTACTTTGTACCTAGTTGATATCATGTTTTTTGTCTATGGATATCGTCGGTGTGAAATGAAAGGGGATCTTGTAAGTCCATGGAGTTATGCATGTGTGTTAGAGAAACGCCAGGGCCGCTGGTCTAATCCATGCTGACATGGTGGAAACCTACAGCGTAACCATAACGAGTATCTATGAAGCATTCTTCTTATAAAAAAGAGTCCGATATTGAGAAAAAAGAGAAAAAGAAAAAAAGAGATATTATGAAAAGAGGAAGAGAGAAAAAAAGCACCATATTCCCATGGTAAATAAGAAGATTTCTGAGATACTTGTTGTCTGCTTGCCTTGTCATTTTGATATGGGGATTCTACCGTATCATCGGGCAAGGGGTACCCCGTTGGCGGTTCTCTATGATACACATGTGCTTACAATGACAAGAACTTACCGGTGACTAAACTTGAGTAGCATGAGGAGCGGCCCTCGTATTCAAGGGACATGAGATTCTCAATTTACAACTTGTCAATGCATATCCTCATATTTGATCACTTTAACTTTAATCACCTAAAGATGCCTATGATAGGGGCAATGAGAGCTGAAAGCTAATAAGTATCATAATTTTTGGGAGCTCTTTATGAAACTTGAAATCCCTACTTCCCTCTGCGAAGGGCTTTTCTTTTACTTTTTAGTTGAGTCAGTAAACCTATTCCCTTCTATCTTAGCAAGTATTTTGAGTTGTTGTGTTTCATTCATTCAAATGATGATTTATTCAATCATGTTTCTTATGTTGCTTGTTTTGCACATTGCTCTTATCTTGGTGATTACTACTTTGAAAGCTATCATTGAAAATCAGTTATTTGTGAACTCCAGCCAATTATCAACTATTCTTCGACCAAGAGCTAAGTTTTCCATTACCAATTATGATTTACTTTATGCATCTTTATTGTGTTTCCTTTACTTATTGCAAGTTAAGTTATATAATAGTGAGTTGTCTTCTAGTATGATCCATGTATTGATGAATGTGATGCTTCTTGTCCGTATTCTTTTATCGACTCTTCACTCCATAAACCTGAGGTCATGTTTATTGAGCTCAGTTTTGCTTGGGGACAAGCGAAGTCTAAGCTTGGGGGGGAGTTGATACGTCCATTTTGCATCACTATTCTATATCATAATTCACTATTATTCATTGATATATTTCATATTCAGAGGTGATACTTATGTTATCTCATCTATTTTTGCATGGTTGATGACTTTTGGAGCATGGACCGCTGTAGTCAGGATTCTGATGGAAAAGGTGCTGTTTGGAGGCAAAATTCGTGAAGATCAGAAAATCCGGGAAAATATACGGAAAATCCTATTTTTCCAAAAGACGAAGGATGCCAGAAGGAGGAGTAGAGATGGGCCACAGGGGGCCCACACCACCCCTGGCACGGGCCACCCTAGGCCGTGCCACCAGGTGGTGTGGCCGCCCTGGACCACCTCTGGCTCTCCTCTCTAGCGTATATATTCCTCCCGAAACCCTAAGACTCGGGGAGCAACCACAGAAAGATTCCACCGCCTCTGCTGGGCGGAAAAAACCGAGAGAGAAAGATCTCTCCGGTAGACAGAATTCTGTCGGAGGAATTCCTTCCCGGAGAGGGGAGATCGTCGCCATCAACACCACCATCAAGCTGGACTTCATCGGGATCATCATCATCATCACCACCATCAGCACCCTCATCACCATCTCCATATTGCTGTAACAATTGGGTTGAATCTTGCATAGTTCTTAGGGGAAACTTTCCCGGTGTTGATTACTCTTTGTAGTTGATGCTATTGAGTGAACCATTGAATTATCGTTTAAGTTCAGATTGTTACACATCATTATTCCATCTCTGATCATGATCCATATGATGTCTTGTGAGTAGTTCGTTTTGTTCTTGAGGACATGGGAGAAGTCATGTTGTTAGTAGTGGAATTGTGTTGAGAAAGATTCAATAGTTTGATATTTAAATTGTGGTGTACTTCTTCTAGTGGTGTCATGTGAATGTCGACTATATGACACTTCACCTATATGGGCCTAGGGGAATGCATTGTGTATTTGGCTACTAATCGTAGGGGTTCTTTGGAGTAATGAAACCTGAACCCCGTTAGGAAACCATTGTACAAGGGACGTCAGGGTCTTAGAGTTTAAAGTTGTGGTTAGGTTTCTACCTTAATTACTTTCTTGTACTTACGGATGTTTGCAAGGGGTATAATCACAAGTATGTATTAGTCCTAGGAAGGTCGGTACATTAGCACAGGTTCACCCACACAACACTTAGCAAGCTAAAGAAGATTAATCAACTATATGAAGCGAAAGCACTTGACAGTCTTCCCATGTGCCCTCGAGAACGTTTGGTCATCTTAAGTAATACAACCGGCTTGTCCTTTGCTGCATAAAGGATTGGGCCACTTGCTGCAATTATTCCTACTGTCTTTTATTTACTCGTACTTTATTTACTTGCTTTATCAAAAACCCCTAAAAATCCGTTTGCTAAGTATTTGTAGAGAATTCCTGATCCATACCACTAGCCAGCACCTTCTGCTCCTCATTGGGTTCGACACTCTTACTTATCGAAAATACTGCGATACACCCCCTATACTTGTGGGTCATCACAACACGGTGGAGCATTGATGGCGTGGAAAAGACTAAAGTAAAACTGAAATAAAGATAGAAGCAAGCAAACATGTAATAGATTGCTGGCCCAAAATATATCGAGCTCGTTGGGGAACCCTAAGAGGAAGGTATGATGAGCACAGCAGCAAGTTTTCCCTCAGTACGAAACCAAGCTTATCAATCCAGTAGGAACAAGGAAACACCCCAAAGGTGTTGCTAGCTGAACTTTGGCAGGGCGCACTACCGGTGCCAGCAGTAACGTGGAGACCTACACAACACAACCATAGAACTCTGTCTCCAACTTGCGATGAGGTTGTCAATCTCACCGGTTTTGCTGAAAACAAAGGATTAAACGTATTAAATGGAAGGAAGTAATGGTTTGCAGAAAGTAAACACAAAGCAGTAAACAGTTTGTAGATTTAATGTGAAAGAAAGGATCGAGGTCCATAGTTCACTAGAGGTGTCTCTCCTTAAGGTAGATAACATGCTGGGTGAACAAATTACAGCGGGGCAATTGAAAAACATCGAGAAAGCATACAAGCATATACTAATCATCTTGACTCCTTTGAGATTCGATTGGGCATTACAACATTATACATAGACTGTCATCCAACTACATCTATGACTAATAATCCACCTTCAGGTTATCATCCGAACCCCCTCCAGTATTAAGTTGCAAGCAACAGATTATTGCTTTACGAACTGTGTGTAAAGTAAACAATACGATTGTTCTATGAACAAAGGATTGTTGTTTTTTCCCTAGTAGCAATAGAACATCTAGTACCTTAGAGATTTCTGTCACTTCCCTAGATTACCAGAGGCATGAACCCACTACGAGCATAAATACTAACTCTTAGAGTTGCTAGCATCTACTTGGCCAAGATAGCTACCAACAACGGAAAGCATGCAAGATCTCAAATAACAAAGACATGATAGAATCAATAATCAATCTGAAATAGCATCTCAATATCCATCGGATCCCCGCAAACACAACATGTATGAATTACAAATAGATGATCTTGATCATGAACGGAGCTCACAAGATCTAGACATGATAGCACAAAGGAGGAGAACCAGCCATCTAGCTACTACATGGACCCGTAGTTTAGAGATGAACTACTCACGCATCACACCGGAGGCTTGCATGATGACGAAGAAGGCCTCCAGGGTGAATTCCCCTTTCCGACAGGGTCCCGGGAAGAGCTTCAGATCCCTCCCGATCTAGGGATGGAGATGACGGCGGCTACAAACTCTTTCGTGGATTTTTGATCGGGTACTTAGGGTTTCCGTATCAGAGGCAATATATAGGCGGAAGGAGGCGAGGGTGCACTGGCGGCGGACCACCCCAAGCGGCCAGACATGCCCTTGCGGCCAGGTGGTGTGGCCAGGCCCCAGCCCCTCTCCGTCTCATATTCTAACTCCAAGTGTCCCCAGGTAAAATAATGACTTTGGCTTTTGTCCTGTCCAATTCCAAGAATATTCATTTTCTGACTTCCTGGAACCAAAAACAAGAGAAAACAGGCAGCTGGCACTGTGGCTCTTGTTAATAGGTTAGTCCAAGAAATCATATGAAAAGTACTCCAAAGTGTGGACAAAACACAAGAAAGTAGATAAAACCAAGCATGGAACATCAAAAATTATAGATACATTTGCAATGTATCAACATCCCCAAGCTTAACTCCTGCTCGTCCTCGAGTAGGTAAGTGATAAAAAGAAAGAATAATTTTTGAGGTGACATGCACCATCATAAACTTGATCAAAGTATTTGTAGAACATTCAAAGCTGGGATCATAGTACTTCAATCATAACATCAAAGACAAAGTTCTAGCAATAAGACAAAGAAACTATGTTGCGACATGAAAAGGCACAAACAAAAGATTCATAAATAACAATGCTTTGCAAGACGTTTCTTTGTTTCACATAAAGAAAACATAGCATAGTAGTATTCAGCTTGTCCCTCGTAGAGTAGCAAACATAAATGCATAGGACACCTTCAAAGTTCATAAGAGTGACTAGATACAAATAGTTTAAAACAAGCAATATCAAGGTATGCATCAATCAACTAGTCTTGGGACAATGCACATAGAACTAAGAATGGCCACTATGCTCTCAAAGTAGGTGCATAAAGATAGAAGGTGAAGACTCAATATAATGGTGGAATAAAGGCCTTCATAGAAGGAAGTAGGGATTCAAGTCTCATAAAGAGCTTCCAAAAATTGTGGTACTTAATAGCTTTGAGCTCTCATTGCCCCTATCATAAGCATCTTGAAGTGATTAAGGTTAAAATGAACAAACTATGGTGTACATGCTTGACGAAGTATAAGTTAGGAATCTCATGTCCCTTGAATACGAGGGCCGCTCCTCATGCTACTCAAGTTTAGTCACCGGTAAGTTCTTATCATTGTAAGTACATGTGTATCATAGAGAACCGCCAATGGGGTACCCCTTGCCCGATGATATGGAAGAATACCCATATTAAAATGACAAGGCAAGCAGACAACGAGCATCTCAGCAATCTTCTTATTTACCATGGGAATATGGTGCTTTTTTCTCTCTTTCCTTTTTTTTCTCTTTTTCTCTTTTTTTTCTCAATATAGGACTCTTTTTTATATAAGAAGAATGCTTCATAAACAACTCATTATGGTTACGCTGCAGGTTTCCACCATGTCAGCATGGATTAGACCAGCGGCCCAGGCATTTATCTAACACATATACATAACTCCATGGACTTACAAGCTCCCCTTTCATTTCACACCGATGACATCCATATACAAAAGAGCATGATATCAACTAGGTACAAAGTACCAGTGCAATGTTGAAAGCATTCCCCATGACAGCATGGTTCTGCTAATCCCCAATAAATAAGTGCAAGCATATACAACACAGACGACACAATGGTTCAAGTTTATTAAGGGCAAGAAAAGTAAAGTGTGCCATCAAGTTCGTGAGAGTTTTAATCACTAGCTTTCTCATAACAAGTTTAATTTGGAAGGTAAACAAAAAACATGAATATACTTGGAATAGCATATGCTAATAGGTAGGTATGGTGGACTCTTTGGAATAACTTGGTTTAGGGAGTTGGATGCATGAGTGGAACTCATACTTGATTACGGAGGCTAGCAAAAGACTAGGAGCGACAAACTAAGAGAGCAATAATGGCCATAATCATGCAGAGCGACAAACCATCATTGATCAAAGCATAAAGTGATACTACAAGTTGAAAACTAAAGGATCATAAAGGTTATGGTGACTTTGGATAGTCATAACATGCTGTGAGCATGTGCCAAGTCAACCCAAATAAAGCATCAAAGGAGAATACCACTATACTATGCTTTAATATGCTAAAACAACGCATGATTCATCTAAGGCACATTAAGCAATCTCAATTGTTTATAACAAGTCATGCTACAGCAAAGAATACTAAGCATAAAGCCAAAACAATATCAAGCATGGCATGACAAAGCAGAAGCCACAGTCAAAAACAAGCTCTCTTTACCACTTAAGCATGAGCTTTCCTACTCTTTTCCAATCCAAACCAAACTATTTGAAAACCAATGCATGACAGAGGGGGTCCAACCAATTTATTCAGAAAACTAAGCAAACAAAGCAAATGAAAAAAAAACAAAAAAGAAGACGCTCCAAGAACAACACAACTGTGCATGAAACAATAAAAATGAAGCATTTGGAAGAAACCTGAGATTTTTATTGATGAAGAGGGGGAATGCCTTGGGCATCCCCAAGCTTTGACGCTTGTACTTCTTAGATATTTCTTGGGATGACACGCGTGGCATTTCCAAGCTTGACCTTTAGTCCATCCTTCATCTCATTACCCATTCCTTCCATACACCTGAAAATTTTCCTTCATACAAAACTTCACACAATCTTTATTAGCAACATTAGTGCACTCAAGATAATAAGTCTTTAGGTTCAGTTCCAACACCAATAAAACTTCCACTAAAACACAAGCTACTTTAGCACTTCCCTTAAAAAGCTCAATTCCCCAAAAGAACTCAAAAAGGAACCAACAAGAAGCAAATGCAAATAATGACAGAAATCTGTCAAAACAGACCAGCAGGTAAAGACGAATTTTTTCAAAGACTTTCTGTTGCTCAAATCAAAAAGTGTTGAACTAAAGGAAGTTAGATAACAACCTGGGGCAGAAGCACAAAAATGCACGCCTCAAAACAACATACAGAGATTTTACACGAATTTTTATATTGAAGCACAAAAATCTGTTTCGGGACAGCAACTTTCCCAAGCGTTACTTCTCTCTCATTAGAGGTTGCTCTTGGCACAAAAACCACACAAAAATGATAAGGAGAGGTTATTACTGAAGTAATAATTTCCAAGACTCATCTCAACTTTTGGGTTATCTCCCAATAAGTAATTTTCTTTAACGCCTTTAAGTTAGACATGATAGTTTGAGAAGATGCTCACATAAGAAATATGAATTGAAGTAAAAGAGAGCATCAAGAAGCAAATTCAAAACACATTTAAGTCTAACCCACTTTCTATCCATAGGAATCTTGTAAAGAAACAAGTAATGAAAGCACAAAGCAACAAGCATAGGAAAGCAAAACAAGTGCAACTTCAAAATTTTCAACATAAAGAGGGGAAACTTAATATTGTTGAGATACATAAAACAATGTTTCCCTCTCTCATAATAACTTTCAGTAGCATCATGAATAAAATTAACTATATAACTATCACATAAAACATTCTTATCATGAGCCACATGCATAAAAGAATTAATACTCTCCACATAAACATAGTCATTCTTATTAATTATGGTGGGAGCAAATTCAACAAAATAGCTAGCATTATTATTCTCATCACCATAATCATCAAATATAGGAGGCATATTATAATCATTAATTTTCTCCTCAATAGTAGGTGGACTGAAAATATCATCATATATTGGAGGTTTAGTATCATCATAAGCAATAGAATAGCTATCTTCCAAAGCTGGGGAACTAAAAAGATCATTTTCATAAAAACTAGCTTCCCTAAGCTTAGACTTTTCCATAGCATTAGCAATAATGGTGTTCAAAGAATTCATACTAATAACATTGTTATTAGCACGCAAATAAAGTTCCATAGGTTTTTTAATTTTCTCTTCAAACACTTCATGTCCTAACTCAAGATAAATACTATAAAGCTCTCTAATTTTGTTGTTGTTTTCCATTAATCCTAACTAGTGAAAACAAGAAACAAAAAGACAAAATTGCAGAATATAAAGGAAATAACTTCGAGCACTCACACCGGAGGATGTGAGTATCTTTTACCTTACCTCCCCGACAACGGCGCCAGAAAATAGCTTGATGGCATGGAAAAGACTAAAGTAAAACTGAAATAAAGATAGAAGCAAGCAAACATGTAATAGATCTAATTGCAAACGGTGTTTCAATGCTTAGAAACAAGGCCTAGGGATCATACTTTCACTAGTGAACACTCTCATATAAATATCTTCTCTTTATGATACTACGCTGAACTACTCTCCGGTTGGACACTCTAATCCATGGTAGGGCTATAACAGCACACCTCAAAGTCCGCTTTCCCCATCTAGATAACCCCACACTGTCACCTTGAGCTCTAGATGGTTCAAACAAACACCACAATTTCATAGAAACATCCAACTCCAAATATAACTCATAACAAGTATTTGTAATCTCTAGCCTAAGTGCCACCATGGTGTGCACACTGTCAACTTCACACACATGGGGAGAGCAGAGATCTATTAAAGCACTTGAGTAGCAAAGTAGATCTACTAGATTACAAAGCTCATGATCACAATATGATCATGCATAGAGAGAGAGTTGAACACATAACTACCGGTAGAACCCTTAGCCTCGAGAGAGAACTACTCCCTCCTCATCATGGGAATCAGCAATGGTGATGGAGATGGTGGTGAAGATCGATGGAGATGGCTCCGGAGGCACTTCCCGTCCGTGGTGCTTAACAGAGACTTCTGTCCCCGAATCTCCCTTGATGGCGGTGCTTGGAACTTTTCATGGCTAGAGGATTGACGATTTAGGGTTTTTGCATCAGGAGGATTTTATAGGCGAAGGGGCAAGGTCGGTGGGCGGACAGGGGGCCCACACCACCTGGTGGTGCGGCCAGGGCTAGCCCGCGCCACCATATGGTGTGGCCACCCTGTGGCCCCTCTCTTTCTCGTCTTCTGGATCCATAAGTCTTCCGGTAAAATATCAACTTTGGCTATTGTTCGGTCCAATTCCGAGAATATTGATTTTCTGACTTCCTGGAACCAAAAACAGTAGAAAACATGCAACTGGCATTGTGGCATCTTGTTAATAGGTTAGTCTAGGAAAGTGTATAAAAAGTACTCCAAAGTTGGAACAAAACATAAGAAAGTAGATAAAACCAAGCATGGAACATCAAAAATTATGGATACATTAGCAACGTATCAAGCACGAGACGCCAGCAGTACGGTGGAGCACAGGGCCAACATCACTAGAGCACGGGGCAGGCCGTCCAGCGGCACAACGGTGGAGCAGGGGGCGGGCGCGGAGCAGAGCGCCGGCAGCATGATACATTGCAAATGTATCTATAATTTTTGATGTTCCATGCTTGGTTTTATCCACTTTCTTGTGTTTTGTTCCAACTTTGAAGTACTTTTCATATGATTTCTTGGACTAACCTATTAACAAGAGCCACAGTGCCAGCTGCCTGTTTTTTGCTATTTTTGGTTCCAGGAAAGTCACAAAATGAATATTCTCGGAATTGGACGGGACAAAAGCCAAAGTGCCTATTTTTTCGGAAGTCATCAAGTGCCAGAATACGAGATGGAGAGGGGCCAGAGGTCAGCTACACCACCTGGCCGTGCGGCCAGGCCTGACCCGCGCCAGGGGGTGGTGTGGCCGCTCCCGGCACCCCCTCGGCATCCCCTTCTGACTATAAGATGCCCTCGGGACGTAAACCCTAAGTGCCCGATCAAAAATCCACGAAAGAGTTCAGAGTCGCGTCATCTCCATCCCTAGATCGGGAGGGATCTGAAGCTCTTCCCGGCACCCTGCCGGAGAGGGGAATTCACCCTGGAGGCCTTCTTCATCAACATGCAAGCCTCCGGTGTGATGCGTGAGTAGTTTATCCTTGGACTACGGATCCATGTAGTAGCTAGATGGCTGGTTCTCCTCCTTTGTGCTTTCATGTTTAGATCTTGTGAGCTCCGTTCATGATCAAGATCATCTATTTGTAATTCTACATGTTGTGTTTGCGAGGATCCGATGGATATTGAGATGTTATTTCAGATTGATTATTGATTCTATCATGTCTTTGTTATTTGTGATCTTGCATGCTTTCCGTTGTTAGTAGCTATCTTGGCCAAGTAGATGCTAACAACTCCAAGAGTTAGTATTTATGCTCGATAGTGGGTTCATGCCTCTGGTAATCTGGGGAAGTGATAGAAATCTCTAAGGTACTAGATGTGTTGTTGCTACTAGGGAGAAAACAACAATCCTTTGTTCATAGCACAATCGTATTGTTTACTTTACACGCAGTTCGTAAAGCAATAATCTGTTGCTTGCAACTTAATACTGAGGGGGTTTGGATGATAACCTGAAGGTGGATTATTAGTCATAGATGTAGTTGGATGGAGGTCTATGTATTATGTTGTAATGCCCAATCGAATCTCAAAGGAGTCAAGATGATTAGTATATGCATGTATTCCTTTCTCGGTGTTTGTTAATTGCCCCATTGTAATTTGTTCACCCAGCATGTTATCTATCTTAAGGAGAGCCACCTCTAGTGAACTATGGATCCCGGTTCTTTTCTTTACATACAATCTACAACTGTTTACTGCTTTGTGTTTACTTTCTGCAAACTATTACTTCTTTCCATTCGATACGTTTAATCCTTTGTTTACCGCAAAACACGGTGAGATATACAACCTCATCGCAAGTTGGGGACAAAGTTCTGTGGTTGTGTTGTGCAGGTCTCCACGTTGCTACTAGCACCGGTAGTGCGCCCTGCCAAAGCTCGCAAGTTGGGGTGTTTCCTTGCTCCTACTAATTCGATTAAACCTTGGTTTCATAACTGAGGGAAACTTGCTGCTGTGCTCATCATATCTTCCTCTTGGGGTTACCAACTCTACATCAACACCGCCATCAAGCATTTTTCTGGGCGTCGTGCATTGAGCCATCGTTTATTTTCTGCGCCGTTCTTGGAGTCAAGGACATCTTCACAAGGGGAGTCCCTCATAACCAATCTCTTTACTTTGTTGTTTTTGTTTTGCTTAGTTTTCTTTTTTGCTTTGTTTGCTTGTTTTGTTTATCGAAAACACAAAAAAATTAGTTTTACAAGTTTGCTTTCTTATTTGAAAACCCAAAAAAAATGACTACCCTTGAAAACACTAAGTTGTGTGACTTCACTAGCACCAACAACAATGATTTTATGAGCACACCTATTGCTCCACCTGTGGCTGAAAATACTTTCTTTGAGATAAAACCTGCTTTGCTCAATCTTGTTATGAGAGAACAATTTTCTGGTATTGGTAATGAAGATGCTGCTTCCCATCTAAATAACTTTGTTGAACTTTGTGAGATGCAAAAGCATAGGGATATAGATGGTGATATTATTAAACTAAAATTGTTTACTTTCTCTTTGAGAGGAAAAGCTAAAGAATGGTTGAATTCCTTAACTAGGAATAGTATTGATTCTTGGACTAAATGCAAAGATGCTTTTATTGGAAAGTACTATCCTCCTGCTAAGATTATATCTATGAGAAGTGAAATAATGAAGTTTAAACAACTTGATAATGAGCATGTTGCTCAAGCTTGGGAAAGAATGAAATCTTTGGTAAGGAATTATCCCACTCATGGACTGACTGCTTGGATGATCATCCAAACTTTTTATGCAGGATTGAACTATTCTTCAAGGAACCTATTGGACTCTGCTGCTGGAGGTACCTTTATGACCATCACTTTGGGTGCTGCAACGAAACTTCTAGACAATATGATGGTTAATTATTCTGAATGGCATACTGAGAGAGGTCCACAAGGTAAGAAGGTAAATTCTGTTGAGGAAACCTCCTCCTTGAGTGATAAAATTGATATTATTATGTCTATGCTTGTTAATGGGAAAGCCCATATTGATCCAAATAATGTTCCTTTGGCTTCTTTGGTTGCTCAAGAAGAGCAAGTTGATGTGAACTTCATAAGAAATAACAATTTTGGCAACAATGCGTATGGTAACAATGCTTATAGGAACAATTTTGGTAACAACAATAAGCCATATCCTCCCAACAATGGTAATGCTTATGGAAATTCTTACAACAATAATAAGAGTGCTCCCTCTGAACTTGAAGTTATGCTTAAAGACTTTATTAGTAAGCAAACTGCTTTCAATAAAACTATTGAGGAAAAACTCTCTAATGCTGAAAGAAATATAGCATCTTTGGATGAAGCTCAATCTACATTGAATAAAATGGCTGCTAAACCTGAAACTAATGATAATCCATTTGCAGCTACTAATGCCATACAAGTAAGAATTGATGAAAATGTTAGACTATTAGCTGAATTACATGCTAAGTGGGAAAGAGAAGATGAAATTGCTAGAAACATTAGTGTTTCTACTATTACCACCAGTAGTGTTGAGGCTAGTAATAGTTCTACTACTTTATATGATAAATTTGATTTTGATCTTGATGGTTGCAACATCTCAGAAGTTATTAAGTTCCTACAAAAGCTTGCTAAAAGTCCTAATGCTAGTGCTATGAACATGGACTTTACAAAACACATTACTGATGCTCTCATAAAGATTAAAGAAGAAAAGATGCAACATAAAGCTTCTATTCCTATAAAACAAGAAGATGGTTGGGAACCCATCATTAATATGAAAGTGAATGACTTTGATTTCAAAGCTTTATGTGATCTTGATAGTAGTGTTTCTATTATGCCTAGGAGGATTTATGATATGCTTGATTTGCCTCCTCTTGAAGATTGTTATTTGAATGTCCCACTTGATGATAATGCAAAAAAGAAAATCATGGGGAGTCTTAATGATGTTCTTATTATGTTTAACAATGCCTATGTCCCTGTTGATTTCTATGTTTTGGATGTTGAATACAATGCTTCTTGTCCTATTACTTTGGGAAGACCTTTTCTTATAACTGTTGGTGCCATCATTGATAAGAAAGAAGGCACCATTAAATATCAACTCCCATTCAAGAAAGGTATAGAACACTTCCCTAAAAAGAGAGAAAAGATTTCTTTTGCTTCTCCTATGAAAACAAAATTTGGTCTTAATGCTTCTTTATTTGAGAACACTTGATTCTTTCTTTGCTTCTTATGCCTAACTTAAAGGCATTAAAGAAAAGTACTTATTGGGAGATAACCCAAAAGTTTTAGATGAGTCTTGGAAGTTATTACCTCTGTAATAACCTATCATTATCCTTTTTATTTGCTTTTTGTACCAAGAGTAACCTCTAATGAGAGAGAAGTAATGATTCGGAAAGTTGTTGTCCCGAAACAGATTTTGTGCTTCACCGTAAAAATTCGTGAGAGAGCTCTGTATGTCGGATTGAGGTGTAATTTTTTGTGCTTCTGACCCAGTATGTTATCTAACTTTCTATAGTTCAACACTTTTTGATTTGAACAACATAAGGTCTTCGAAAAAATTCGTCTTTACCTGCTGGTCTGTTTTGACAGATTTCTGCCATTTTCTGCATTTGCTTCTTGTGGGTTCCTTTTTGAGTTCTTTTGGGGAATTGGGATTTTTGTGGGAAGTGATACAGTAGCTAGTGTTCTAATGGAAGTTTATTTGGTGTTATAACTGAACCTTAAGACTTATTTATCTTGAGTGCACTAATGTTGCTAATGAGATTGTGTGAAGTTTTGTATGAAGGAAAATTTTCAGGTGTATGGAAGGAATGAGTAATGAGATGAAGGATGGACTAAAGCTCAAGCTTGGGGATGCCACGCGTGTCACCCCAAGAAATATCCAAGAAGTACAAGCGTCAAAGCTTGGGGATGCCCAAGGCATCCCCTTCTTCATCCATAAAAATTTCAGGTTTCTTCCAAACGCTTCATTTTTATTGTTTCATGCACAGTTGTGTTGTTCTTGGAGCGTCTTCTTTTTTGTTTTCGTTTTGGTTTTTCATTTATTTTTGTTTGCTTAGTTTGCTGAATAAATTGGTTGGACCCCCTCTTTCATACATTGGTTTGCAAATAGTTTGGTTTGGTTTGGAAAAGAGTAGGAAAGTTCATGCTTTTGTGGTAAAAAGAGCTCGTTTTTGACGGTGGCCTATGCTTTGTCATGCCATGCTTGATATTGTTTTGGCTTTATGCTTAGTATTCTTTGCTGTAGCATGACTTGTTATAAACAATTGAGATTGCTTAACGTGCCTTGGATGAATCATGCGTTGTTTTAGCATATTAAAGCATAATATAGTGGTATTCTCCTTTGATGCTTTATTTGGGTTGACTTGGCACATGCTCACACCATGTTATGACTATATCAAGTCACCATAGCCTTTATTATCCTTTAGTTTTCAACTTGTAGTATCACTTTATGCTTTGATCAATGATGTTTTGTCGCTCTGCATGATTATGGCCATTATTGCTCTCTTAGTTTGTCGCTCCCAGTCTTTTGCTAGCCTCCACAACCAAGTATGAGTTCCACTCATGCATCCAACTCCCTAAACCAAGTTATTCCAAAGAGTCCACCATACCTACCTACTAGCTTATGCTATTCCAAGTATATTCATGCTTTTGTTTACCTTCCAAATTAAACTTGTTATGAGAAAACTAGTGATTAAAGCTCTCACGAACTTGATGGCACACTTTACTTTTCTTGCCCTTAATAAACTTGAACCATTGGGTCCTTCTTTGTTGCGTATATGCTTGCTCTTTATAAGTTGAAATTAGCAGAACCATGTACCATGGGGAACGCTTTCAACATTGCACTTGTACTTTGTACCCCGTTGATATCATGTTCTTTTGCTTACGGATCCCGGCGGTGTGAAATAAAAGTGGAACTTGTAAGATCATGGAGTTTGTATGTGTGTTAGAGAAACGCCTGGGCCGCTAGCCTAAGCCATGCCTAATCATGGTAGAAACTTGCAGCATCACCATAATCAGCACTCTATGAAGCATCCTCAATAAAAACCTATGCAAATAGCAAATAAAAAGATCGCTGAGATGCCCATTGTCTGCTTGCCTTGTCATTTTGATTATGGGAAAGCTCCCGTATCATGTGCAAGGGGTACCCCGTTGGCGGTTCTTAATGATACACATATACTTACAATGACAAGAGCTTACTCGTGACTAAAGTTGAGTAGCATGAGGATCGGTCTTCGTAAGTAAGGGGCATGAGATTTAGGTTTATAACTTGTCAACCATATCCTCTTAGTTGTGTCACTTTAACCTTAATCACCTTAAAGATGCTTATCATAGGGGCAATGTGAGCTGAAAGCTATAAGTACCATAATTTTTGGAAGCTCTTTATGAGACTTGAATCCCTACTTCCTTTTACAAAAGGCTTTTCTTCCACCATTATATTGAGTCTCCACCTTCTATCTTTATGCACCTACTTTGAGAGCATAGTGGCCATTCTTAGTTCTATGTGCATTGTCCCAAGACTAGTTGATTGATGCATAACTTGTTATTGCTTGTTTTAAACTATTGTATCTAGTCACTCTTATGAACTTTGAAGGTGTCCTATGCATTTATATTTGCTACTCTATGAGGGACAAGCTGAATGCTATTATGCTATGTTTTCTTTATGTGAAACAAACAAATGTCTTGCAAAGCATTGTTATTCATGAATCTTTTGTTTGTGCCTTTTCATGTTGCATCATAGTTTCTTTGTCTTATTGCTAGAACTTTGTCTTTCATGTTATGATTGAAGTACTATGATCCCAGCTTTGAATGTTTTGCAAATACTTTGATCAAGTCTTTGATGGTGCATGTCACCTCAAAAATTATTCTTTCTTTTTATCACTTACCTACTCGAGGACGAGCAAGAGTTAAGCTTGGGGATGTTGATACATTGCAAATGTATCTATAATTTTTGATGTTCCATGCTTGGTATTATCCACTTTCTTGTGTTTTGTTCCAACTTTGGAGTACTTTTCATATGATTTCTTGGACTAACCTATTAACAAGAGCCACAGTGCCAGCTGCCTGTTTTCTGCTGTTTTTGGTTCCAGGAAAGTCAGAATATGAATATTCTCAGAATTGGACGGGACAAAAGGCAAAGTGCCTATTTTTCCGGAAGTCATCAAGTGCGAATCTGAGGCGGAGAGGGGAGGGCGCCACCACCACCACTGGCCAGGCCAGCGCCAGGTGGTGTGGCCGCTCCCGCACCCCTCGGCCTCCCTTCCGACTATAAGATGCCCTCGGGGCGTAACCCTAAGTGCCTGATCAAAATCCAAGAAAGAGTCATGGCTGCCGTCATCTCCATCCCTAGATCGGGAGGATCTGAAGCTCTTCCGGCACCCTCGGAGAGGGAATTCACCACAGGCCTTCTTCATCACCATGCAAGCCTCCTCCGTGTGATCGATGAGTAGTTCATCCTTAGACTACGGATCCATGTAGTAGCTAGATGGCTGGTTCTCCTCCTTTGTGCTTTCATGTTTAGATCTTGTGAGCTCCGTTCATGATCAAGATCATCTATTTGTAATTCTGCATGTTGTGTTTGCGGGGATCCGATGGATATTGAGATGCTATTTCAGATTGATTATTGATTCTATCATGTCTTTGTTATTTGTGATCTTGCATGCTTTCCGTTGTTAGTAGCTATCTTGGCCAAGTAGATGCTAACAACTCCAAGAGTTAGTATTTATGCTCGATAGTGGGTTCATGCCTCTGGTAATCTGGGGAAGTGACAGAAATCTCTAAGGTACTAGATGTGCTGTTGCTAGTAGGGAGAAAACAACAATCCTTTGTTCATAGAACAATCGTATTGTTTACTTTACTTGATTAGAAGCAATAATTTGTTGCTTGCAACTTAATACTGGAGGGGGTTCGGATGATAACCTGAAGGTGGATTATTAGTCATAGATGTAGTTGGATGGTGGTCTATGTATTATGTTGTAATGCCCAATCGAATCTCAAAGGAGTCAAGATGATTATTATATGCATGTATTGCTTTCTCGGTGTTTGTTAATTGCCCCGCTGTAATTTGTTCACCCAGCATGTTATCTATCTTAAGGAGAGCCACCTCTAGTGAACTATGGATCCCGGTTCTTTTCTTTACATACAATCTACAACTGTTTACTGCTTTGTGTCTACTTTCTACAAACTATTACTTCTTTCCATTCGATACGTTTAATCCTTTGTTTACCGCAAAACACGGTGAGATTGACAACCTCATCGCAAGTTGGGGACAAAGTTCTGTGGTTGTGTTGTGCAGGTCTCCACGTTGCTACTAGCATCGGTAGTGCGCCCTGCCAAAGCTCAGCTAGTGACACCTTTGGGGTGTTTCCTTGCTCCTACTGGTTCAATTAAACCTTGGTTTCATAATTGAGGGAAACTTGCTGCTGTGCTCATCATACCTTCCTCTTGGGGTTCCCAACGAGCTCCACATCAACACCGCCATCAAGCATTTTTTTGGGCGCCGTGCATTGAGCCATCACAGCGACACGGTGGAGCATAGGGCCAACAGTGCTGGAGCACGGGGCCAGCCAGCGGCACCACGGTGGAGCGAGAGGGCGGCGGCATAGCAGGGCGTTGGCAGCGGCACGGTGGACCACGTGACGGGTTTGTTGCATAGAAAACAAAAAATTCATGGTTGCAACTGCGAAGATCAAATCTAGGTGATACTTGTAATGGTTTCAGAAGGACTCACCCTCCAAGACTGAAAGCGGTATAACATTCCTGCAAAAAAATGGTTGATGTACAATATACACATTCCTCATCGACGATCGAGAAGACAATCATCACCACAAATGGCCAGCGCTTTCGTAATCGGTCACACGTCCAGCGTGACGACGACCTCCGTCCCTTGCTCTAGTTGGGAAGCGGAAGTAGTCGATCCTCTGAACCTCCAGTAACACTATGACATGGTGATGGTGGTGGTGGAGAAATTCTTGAGCAGAGTTTTGCCTAAGCACCATACTCGTAATACTGGATTAGCTAGCAAGGGGAGGAAGATACCAACCAAAGGCCATATGAGAAAAATGGAGAGGTGTATTTGAGAGAGGTCACCACCTCCTCTATATACAGGAGAGGGGGTGGCATCCCAAAGTAGAAACCCCTGCTCTCCCCTCTTCAATGTGATTAAATACTCTACTTACTCACTTGAAACTTTCCCATTAATTGGGTAGAAACTCTCACTCATAAATCCAAGAGTTATTATCCCATAAATGAATAAAAAAAATTTAATTCATTTATTTGAGATTTAATATTTGTTGATTCTTTTGATCAACAAACATTAACACTTAGCCCCTTGCATTGTTTTGATATCCCGAAACTATTCTGGTAGTTTATCAAAATAATCCATGTTCTGTCCAGTCTTTTCTCCGGTGTTCCGTATCCACTCAAAAGCGTCGACGAGCCTTAAGTGTGTCACCCTACGGTTCGTAAACTAAGTGTACATGAATGAGAATCTCTCCGATCAATAATCATTAGTGGGATCTGGGGATCTATAATGACTCTCACTTACTCAACGATGAACTAGTGATCGTGTGAGCCTTTTTCTTAGTAACCAATTCCTTTTGTCTCACGATATGTTACTTCTACGAGATCCGATTATTTGGTATCATCCATACCTAGTTTGACCTCATTACCGACAAGTATGCTTTTACTCGTTCTGTGGTATAACATTCTTTGTGATCAAATCACCTACTTGCAAGCTGTTATCAATATGATATCACTGAGAGGGCCTAGAGTATATCTCTCTGTCATCAGGATGGAAAAATACCTCTCTTGATCTAGAGCCTCATCTAACACTTTCTAAATACCCAAAGACATCTTTATAGTCACTCTATTATGGTATGACGTTTGATAGAATCAAAGTACTCTTCCAGTGTTAGTGATTGACGTGATCTCATGGTCAGTGTTACTTCGAGTGAGATAACAATATAAACTTTGAAGACATGATCGTAACCTACTGTGGGTGTATGTTCATCATATCATTCTCCAATAACATGACCTTGTTATTAACAACATCCAGTATTCATGATCAGGAAACCTTGATCATATGTTAATCAACAAGCTAGTGTAATGAGAGGCATCACTAGGAACTTTTTCTTTGTTTATTAAACACACATGTATTAACGTTTCCGGTTTACACAATTATAGCATGAAAAATAAATATTTATCATAAACATGGAATAATATCATAACCACTTTATTATTGTCTCTCGAGCATATTCCCTTCAGTATCCCACTTGTACTAGAGTCAATAATCTAGTTTATACTTGCACATTCAACACCTATGACATTCACGTATTATCCATACGCGTTGCTAGGGGCTTGTTAGTTTTTGGGCCCAAAGTTGGTGTGCGAGTGCATCTCGGGGTCAAAATTGTTTGTAATTGCCGCGTTTTGCAAAGTTGGGCTGCCAACTACCGAGAGGGCCCATTTCGAGGAAAACTCATCCCACCCCTACCAAATTCAAATGTTCTATCAATTGCCCTGTGAAGTAGACGATCGGGAGCCCCATGTCAGTACTCTGTCCGTGACATGAGTGCCAATGCGGCAACCACGTAGGAAAAATGATGAACTAAGGGCCTTAGTGCGTTAACCAAATTCACAAATTCACTCCCTCCTTCACATGAACCCTAGCACCGGAGGCGTGAAATCCACCCTCCAACCAGGACGATCCCTTGGGACATTTGCCTTCCGACGCCAAGTTGATGTGCCCACTCGCTAATCCTGAGCTCAATTGTCGCATGTCATGTCCGTTGTTGCAAGGCTCTAGCCCGCCTTCGCCACCGACGAGCTGAGCAACACGGAGGATGGCAAATCCTATTATCAAGGAAGAAGAAGTTGGTGCTATAAGCAAGTGAGTTACTCTTCTATTTGCTATTGGATCCTGTTCTCAGACATCTTCGAGGATCTCGCCATAGAGGCACTCCCTAATATGTAAAATTTGTTAGCTCTCTGGCATATTGATCTAGTTAGAGAAGTTATAAACTGCAAGATGGTGCGATAGAGACACCACTATGGTGGAGCTTCTCGAAGATGTCTTAGTATCCCCGTCCTTAGACATCTTTGAGGAGCTCGTGAAGGAAATATGCCCTGAGAGGCAATAATAAAGTTGTTATTATGTATTCCTTGTATATGATAGATGTTTATTTTGCATGCTATAATTGTATTGATAGGAAACATCAATACATGTGTGTTTAATAAACAAAAAAATGGTCCTTAGTTATGCCTCTCTTATAGACTAGCTTGTTGATTAACAAGATGATCAAGGTTTCCTGATCATGGACATTGGATATTGTTAATAACAAGGTCACAGCATTTGTGAAATGATGTGATGAACATTCATCCGAAGTATAGCATTACGATCAAGTCATTATGTTTATATTGCTATAACATCATACAAAGTAGTCTTAGTCCTTAGACCATGAGATCATGTTAATTGCTAACACCGGAAGAGTATCTTGATAACATCAAACGTCACACCGTAACAGGGTGACCATAAAGGTGGGTTCAGTGCTATGAAGGTGTTATGTTGAGGCTCATGGATCAAGAGTGGAATTTGTCAATCCCGATGACGGATAGATATACTCTGGGCCCTCTCGGTGATATCACATTAAGATAGCTTGCAAGCAAGTGATGTGATCACTAGAATGTTATATCACGGGAACAAGAAAAGTGTGCATGTCGATAATGAGATCAAACTAGGTATTTGGATACCGATGATCGAATCTCGGACATGTATTATATCATGAGACAAAGGGATTAAATTGTTGACGTTAAAGGTTCTCACGATCACAGAAGTCATCGTTGAATATGCAGGAGTCAGTATGGATCTCCAGGTCTCGCTTCTGATTATTGATCTGAGAGGAGTCCCAATCATGTCTGCATTATTTGCAAACCGTAGGGTGACACACTTAAGGGTTGCCGGACACCATTTAGGAGCACATATGTTCCAGACAAAAGGTTTGCAAAGCGCAGGAAATGTTTCGATAGAAACAAGAATTGTTTCGATAGAAACCGGAATTGTTTTGGGTGAAATTGCAGAAAGTGGTTCTGCATGTGATATTGAAATGTTGCAAGGGGTTTTATGTGAATGTTTGTTAATTAAAGTAATTAACAAAATTCTGAATAAAATAAATAAAAGAGTTTTATTAATTGAGAGTTGCATTTAATTTGGTGGAAATTAAATACATGTGAGTGGGATTTTGGGTGGAGGCCATGTTTATGTGAGTGGAGGTTCACCACATGAATGAAGGAGGGGAGGAGTCACCCCCCCTCATGCGCCGGCTATGGGAGGGGAGGGGTCTCCCTCCCTCCTATATAAAGCCCCCCTCTCCCCTCTCACAAACCACACCTCCTCGTGAAGGATATCTCTCCCCCTCTAGATATTTCCCCATGGTCTCGGATTAGCAAGATACATGTTCCCGGTGGCCTTGCATCTAGAAGGAGTTGCTGCTTCCGCTGATTCGCTGGAGTGAGAAGGTGGAGGTTGTCCGGTGGCTTGAACGTGTGTGCGAGGACGGATGCGCTGCTGATTTGCGGCGCTCGAACTTCCACACGATCTTGAGATCGGCAAGCGTACGACTACATCAACCACGAGTTCCTACTCGTTAACAAAACTCGTTGTCTTCGAGGGTAAGTTCTCCATGGATGTATGTCCACCCGTTGCTCTGTATCTAGTAGCTAGATCTTGGCGTATAGTTC
Source organism: Avena insularis (assembly GCA_023614405.1). Taxonomy (NCBI): domain Eukaryota; kingdom Viridiplantae; phylum Streptophyta; class Magnoliopsida; order Poales; family Poaceae; genus Avena; species Avena insularis. Next base: position 21,016,688 of record CM042694.1, on the reverse strand, counting down.
TCATCATAGGAAATTTTTTGTTTTCTATGTTGTGGACCCAACAGTGGTATCAGAGCCTGATCTATGCGTAGGTGCTTTGCACGGGTAGTACACATATGTTTATATGTGGGCGATGATGATCATGTTATTGCATCTTCTATGTACTTTGGATATTGGTGGCATAGTGGGATGAAGCGGCCCAGACCAACCTTACATGTCATCGTACATGAGACCGGTTCCACGACTGACATGCAACTAGTTTTGCATAAGTGTCTAGCGGGTGTCTGTCTCTCCTACTATAGTCAATATCTGATTTACAACAAGTTGCTAATAAATTGGTTATCCTCGTTGTGGTTCATGTTCGTAGGTAAGACCGGTTCTATCTCCGAAAGCCCTAAGCCACGTAAAACTTGCAATTGATAAATTAGAGGCACCTAGTTTAGATTGTTGCTGGGCTAGTGTCTTGATATGGTATTGTTGTAAGTAGATGTATGATAGATACTCTTACAACTCACTTAACGTGTAAGTTCCATAGACCTTGGCCTTACACACAAAGGAATGATAGAGATCATACCACGATGCAAATGATAGAGATCAACTACATGGACCATATCACCTCACTTCACACATTAGATGTTAGCATCTTATATTGCTAGTTTGGCGCTTTTGGTAGCATTATAAGATGATCCCTCATTTAGATATCAAGATAAAATGTGTTCTTCCTTAAGTATGCACCATTTTGTGGATCGTGTTTTGAGGCATCACGTGATGATCGGGTGTTCTCGACTCTACGCTTTCATACAACAAGTGTAAGATGGTTTTACACATGCGAATACTAAGGTTCTTACTTGATGAGCCTAGCATGTACAGACATGGCCTCGGAACACAGACCGAAAGGTTAAGCATGAGTCATATAGTTGATATGATGCCCATATAGATGCTCGCCTTTGAAGCTACACCGACTCACGTGATGATCGGACTTGGTGTAGTGGATTTGGTTCATGTAATCACCAAAAGGACACGAGGGATGTCGTTTTTGAGTGGGAGTTCATTAGTAATTTGGATTAGTTGAACTCAATCTATCATAAACTTAGTCTAAATATATTTTAAAAATTCTATTGTAGATGGCACCACCTGCTTTTAATTTCAATGTGTTCATGGAGAAAGAGAAGCTTGTTGCGAATGGTAGCAACTTCACCAACTGGGCTATGAATTTGAGGATTCTCCTCACTGCTGCACAAAAGCAATATGTGCTAGAGGCGCCGCTAGGCCCCCCACCAGCTCCTAATGCCCCTGACGAGGAAAAGAACGTCTATATAACTCGTCAGGAGAACCACAACTTAGTTCATTGCGGCATACTGTATGGGCTAGAGCCAGAACTTCGAAAACGTTTCGAAAATGGCAATGCCTTTGATACCATGGGAGAATTGAAAATAATTTTCGATACCCATGCTGCCGTAGAGAGTTATAATGCTTCTGAAAAGTTCTTTAGCTGCATGATGGAAGAGAACAACTCCGTTAGTGAGCATGTACTCAAAATGTCTGGGTACGCCGATAAGCCTGTGTCCTTGGGAATAACGATTCCCATTGACTTAGGCATACATCGTGTTCTCCAATCTCTGCCACCTAGCTACAAGAGCTTCGTGATGAACTATAATATGCAGGGCATGAAGAAGTCTTCTTCAGCTTACGCCAATGCTTAAGACTGCAGAAGTGGAGATTAGGAAAGAACATCAAGTGTTGATGATCAATAAGACCACCGGTTTTAAGAAGGACAAGAAAGGCAAGAAGGGAAAGAAGGGCGGCAAATCATTACCGCTGAAAAGAAACCCCGAGCTGGCCCTAAGTCGACAAAGTGCTACTATTGCAAGGGGATCGCCATTGAAGAATCGCCCCAAGTATTTGGCGGACAAGAAGGCCGGCAAGGCAAACAAAGGTAATGTGATATACATGTTATTGATGTGTACTTGACTAGTACTCACAAGAGCACCGGTATTTGATACAGGATCGGTTGCTAATATATGTAACTCGCACATGCAGCTGCGGAACAAGCGACAACTAGCAAGGGATGAGGTCATGATGCGGTCGGCAATGGATCAAGAGTTGATGTGATCGCCGCCGTAACGCTGCCTCCATATGCCGCCGATTAGTTATAAACCTGAATAATTGTTATTTGGTGCCTGCACTGAGCATGAACATTGTATCCGGATCGTGTTTGATGCAAAGTGGTTATTCGTTTAAGTCTGAAAACAATGGTTGTTCGATTTATATGAATAATATCTTTTATGGTCATGCACCTGTGTTGAATGGTTTATTTCTGTTGGATCTCGATAGTAGTATTGCGAATATTCATAATGTTGATGCTAAAAGTATTAAACTTGATAATGATATATCTACATATATGTGGCACTATCGTCTAGGTCATATTGGCGTTAAACGCATGAAGAAACTCCATTCCGATGGACTTTTGGAATCACTTGATTTTGAATCATTTGATACATGTGAGCCATGCCTTATGGGCAAGATGACTAGAACGTCGTTTTCCGGTTCAATGGAACGGGCGACAGATTTATTGGAAATCATACATACTGATGTGTGTGGACAAATGAGTGTGTCGGCGCGAGGTGGATATCATTATTTTGTTACTTTCATGGATGATTTGAGTAGATACGGGTATATCTATTTGATGAAACATAAGTCTGAAACCTTTGAAAAGTTCAACGAATTTTAGAATGAAGTGGAAAATCATCGTAACAGAAAGATCAAATTTCTGTGGTCCGACCGTGGAGGAGAGTATCTTAGTTACGAGTTTAGCACATATGAAAGACTGTGGAATAGTTTCACAACTCACGCCTGCCGGAACACCACAACATAATGGTGTGTCAGAACATCGTAATCGTACTTTATTGGATATGGTTCGATCTATGATGTCTCTGACTGACTTGCCATCGCTCATTTTGGGGTTATGCACTGGAAACCGCTGCATTCACTTTAAATAGGGCACCATCTAAATCCGTTGAAAAGACACCGTATGAATTATGGTTTGGAAACAAACCTAAGCTGTCATTTCTTAAAGTTTGGGGATGCGATGTTTATGTGAAGAAACTTCAACCGGATAAACTTGAACCCAAAGCGGAAAATTGTGTCTTCATAGGATACCCTAAGGAAACGATTGGGTATACCTTCTATCACAGATCCGAGGGAAAGGTCTTTGTTGCCAAGAATGGATCCTTTCTTGAGAAGGAGTTTCTCGCGAAAGGTGTGAGTAGTCGGAAGGTAGAACTCGAAGAGGTTATTGAACCTTCTCTTCATGAAATGGCGAGTAGCGCAGCACCGGAAGTTGTTTCGGAGTTGACTTCACCTAATGAAGAGAGATCTAATGATATTGATCATGAAACTCCGAAAGAGGACACTACCGAACCTCGCAGGTCAAGCAGGACACATGCAGCTCCTGAACTGTATGGCAATCCTGTTATGAATTTCATGATTGATGAAATAGATGACCCTGCGACGTATGAAGAAGCGATGATGAGTCCTGATTCCAACAAATGGCTAGAAGCCATGAAATCCGAGATGGAATCCATGTACGAAAACCAGGTTTGGACCTTGGTGGACTTACCTCGCGATCGAAAGGCCGTTGAGAATAAATGGAATTTCAAAAGAAAAACTGATGTTGATGGTAATGTAACCATCTATAAGGCTCGACTTGTCACAAAGGGGTTTCAAAAAATTCAAGGAGTTAACTACGATGAGATATTCTCTCCCGTAGCGATGCTTAAGTCGGTTAGGATTATGTTAGCAATTGCTGCATATTTCAATTATGAAATATGGCAGATAGATGTCAAAACTGCATTCCTCAATGGTAATATTGAAGAAGAGTTGTATATGATACAACCTAAGGGTTTTGTCGATCCTAAGGATGCTGATAAGGTGTGCAAACTTCAGCGATCCATCTATGGACCAAGCAAGCATCCAAGTTGGAATCTCCGCTTTGATGAGGTGATCAAAGAGTTTGGATTTGTCCAAACTTATGGAGAGGCTTGTATTTACAAGAAAGTGAGTGGGAGCAATGTGGCATTTCTGATATTATATGTGGATGACATATTATTGATTGGAAATGATATAGATCTTTTAAAAAGTGTTAAAAGTTATCTAAACAGCAAATTTTCGATGAAGGACCTTGGTGAAGCTTCATATATATTAGGCATTAAAATCTATAGAGATAGATCAAGACGCCTAATTGGGCTATCGCAGAGTACATACCTTGATAAGATATTAAAGAAGTTTAATATGGACGGAAGTAAGAAGGGGTACTTACCTATGTTGCAAGGCAAGACATTGAGTAAGACTCAAAGTCCGCCACGACGAAGAAAGAGAGATAATGGATAAGATCCCCTATGCCTCAGCCATAGGCTCTATAATGTATGCCATGCTATGTACAAGACCGGATGTGGCACATGCTATTAGTTTGACTAGTAGGTACCAATCTGATCTAGGTTCGGAACACTGGATAGCGGTCAAGAATATCCTTAAGTACTTGAGAAGAACTAAGGATATGTTTCTTGTATGCGGAGGTGAAGAAGAGCTAGTCGCTAAGTGTTATGTCGATGCCAGCTTTGACACTGATCCGGATGACTCTAAGTCTCAATCCGGATACGTATTTCTCTTGAACGGAGCAGCAGTTAGTTGGAGGAGCTCCAAACAACCTGTGGTGGCTGGATCAACGACGAAGGCGGAATATGTTGCTACTTCAGAAGTGGCACAGGAAGCGGTTTGGATGAAGGAGTTCATAATGGAACTAGGTGTGGTTCCTAGTGCGTTGGACCCAATGGTGATCTATTGTGACAATAGTGGAGCCATAGCCAACGCCAAGGAACCAAGGTCTCACAAGAATTCCAAGCATATTAAGCGCCGGTTTCACTCCATCCGCGAGCATGTCAAGGATGGAGATATAAAGATTTGTAAAGTGCACACAGACCTGAATGTAGCAGATCCGTTGACTAAAGTACTCCCTAGGGCAAAACATGATCAACACCAGAACTCCATGGGTGTTAGATTTATCACTATATAAACTAGATTATTGTCTCTAGTGCAAGTGGGAGACTGCAGGAAATATGCCCTGAGAGGCAATAATAAAGTTGTTATTATGTATTCCTTGTATATGATAGATGTTTATTTTGCATGCTATAATTGTATCGATAGGAAACATCAATACATGTGTGTTTAATAAACAAAAAAAGGGTTCCTAGTTATGCCTCTCTTATAGACTAGCTTGTTGATTAACAAGATGATCAAGGTTTCCTGATCATGGACATTGGATGTTGTTAATAACAAGGTCATAGTATTTGTGAAATGATGTGATGAACATTCATCCAAAGTATAGCATTACGATCAAGTCATTATGTTTATATTGCTATAACATCATACAAAGTAGTCTTAGTCCTTAGACCATGAGATCATGTTAATTGCTAACACCGGAAGAGTATCTTGATAACATGAAACGTCACACCGTAACAGGGTGACCATAAAGGTGGGTTCAGTGCTATGAAGGTGTTATGTTGAGGCTCATGGATCAAGAGTGGAATTTTTCAATCCCGATGACGAATAGATATACTCTGGGCCCTCTCGGTGATATCACATTAAGATAGCTTGCAAGCAAGTGATGTGATCACTAGAATGTTATATCACGGGAACGAGAAAAGAGTGCATGTCGAATTGAGATCAAACTAGGTATTTGGATACCGATGATCGAATCTCGGACATGTATTATATCATGAGACAAAGGGATTAAATTGCTGACGTTAAAGATTCTCACGATCACAGAAGTCATCGTTGAATATGCAGGAGTCGGTATGGATCTCTAGGTCCCGCTTCTGATTATTGATCTGAGAGGAGTCTCAATCATGTCTGCATTATTCGCGAACCGTAGGGTTACACACTTAAGGGTTGCCGGACACCATTTAGGAGCACATATGTTCCAGACAAAAGGTTTGCAAAGCGCAAGAAATGTTTCGATAGAAACAGGAATTGTTTCGATAGAAACCGGAATTGTTTTGGGTGAAATTGCAGAAAGTGGTTCTGCATGTGATATTGAAATGTTGCAAGGGGTTTTATGTGAATGTTTGTTAATTAAAGTAATTAACAAAATTCTGAATAAAATAAATAAAAGAGTTTTATTAATTGAGAGTTGCATTTAATTTGGTGGAAATTAAATACATGTGAGTGGGATTTTGGGTGGAGGCCATGTTTATGTGAGTGGAGGTTCACCACATGAATGAAGGAGGGGAGGAGTCCCCCCCCTCATGCACCGGCTATGGGAGGGGAGGCATCTCCCTTCCTCCTATATAAAGCCCCCCTCTCCCCTCTCACAAACCACACCTCCTCGTGAAGGATCTCTCTCCCCCTCTAGATATTTCCCCATGGGCTCGGATTAGCGAGATACATGTTCACGGTGGCCTTGCGTCTGGAAGGAGTTGCTGATGGGTTCGTAGCATGGAAAACAAAAAATATCTACCGCAAGAACGAACAAAACCCAGATCTAATCTAGATAAAAGCCAAGATCTAATCTATTAGACATGAGCAACGAGATAGATCTGTATTAACCCTCGTAGAACCGAAAGCGTTACGAGATTAGATCTCGGGGTTGATGTAGTCGATCACTTGCCGATCTCAAGATCGTGTGGACGATCCTTCCGGCGCCACGTTCCGGCAGCGCTTCCGCAGTCGGTCACACGTGCGGAGTCGAAGCAGACCTTCCTCTCCCTGTTCCAGCGAGCAGCGGAGGTAGTAGATCTTCTCCACGGAATCCCAGCAGCACGACGATGTGGTGGTGGTGGTGGAGGAGAGAATTCTGCAGGGCTTCGCCTAAGCCGGAGCAGAGCGAAGGTAGAGGAGAGAGGCGGCGGCTAGAGCTTGTTATGAGAGAGGGCTAGGAGGGGGCTCCCCCTCCCTTCTATTTAAAGGAGGAAGGCGCGCCCGGGGAGGGGGAGTCCTTGTAGGACTCCCCTCCTATGGCCGGCAGGTTGGGAAGGGGGGAGGACTCCCCTCAACTCCAAGAGAAGGTTCAATAACCTCGTCGAGTTCTACTTTCCTTCCAGTCACTTCTTTCGAGAGAAATTCCTTCTCAAGAAAGGATCCATTCTTGGCAACGAAAACTTTGCCTTCGGATCTATGATAGAAGGTATACCCAATTGTTTCTTTCGGGTATCCTATGAAGACGATTCGCTTTGGGTTCAAGCTTATTAGGTTGTAACTTTTTACATACGCAAGAACCCCAAACTTTAAGGAACGACAACTTATGTTTCTTTCCAAACCACAATTAAATGCAGTGTCGTTTCAACGGATTTAGATGGTACCCTATTTAAAGTGAATGCTGTCTCTAATGCATAGCCCCAAAATGATAGCGGTAAATCAGAAGAGACATCATAGACCGAACCATATCTAAGAGAGTTCGATTACGATGTTCGGACACACCATTACTGTTGTGGTGTTCCCGGCGGTGTCAATCATGAAAGTATTCCACATTTCTTTAAATGCATGCCAAACTCATAACTTAGATATTCACCTCCACGGTCAGAACGCAGAAACTTAATCTTCTTGTTACGATGATTTTCCACTTCACTTTGAAATTCCTTAAACTTCTCGAAAGTTTCAGACTTATGTTTCATAAAGTAGATATACCCATATCTACTTAAGTCATCCGTGAAAGTGAGAACATAACGATATCCACCACGCGATGCTACACTCATTGGACCACACACATTGGTATGTATTATTTCCAATAAGTCTGTAGCTCGCTCCATTATTCCAAAGAATGGAGTCTTAGTCATTTTTCTCATTAGACATGCTTCGCATCTTTCAAGTGATTCAAAATCAAGTGATTCAAGAAGTCCATCAGAATGGAGTTTCTTCATACGCTTCACTCCAATGTGACCAAGACGACAGTGCCACATGTATGTAGAATTATCATTCAATTTTATTCGTTTAGCATCTATGTTGTGAACATGTGTATCACTACTATTGAGATTCAATAAGAATAAACCATTTAGCTCAGGTGCATTACCATAAAAGATATTACTCATATAAATTGAACAACCTTTATTCTCAGACTTAAAAGAGTAACCGTCTCGCAATAAACAAGATCCAGATATAATGTTCATGCTTAACGCAGGCACCAAATAACAATTATTTGAATTTAAAACTAATCCCGAAGGTAGATGTAGAGGAGCGTCGATGACGGCGATCACATCAACCTTGGAGCCATTTCCAACGCGCATCGTCACCTCGCTCTCGCTAGTCTTCGCTTATTCCGCAGCCTCTGCTTTCGAGTTACAAATATGAGCAACCGAACCAGTATCAAATACCCAGGCACTACTACGACTACTAGTAAGATACACATCAATAACATGTATATCGAATATACCTTTCTTCTTGATGTTGCCGTTCTTCAGATCTGCTAGGTACTTGGGGCAGTTACGCTTCCAGTGACCAGCACCCTTGCAGTAGAAGCATTCAGTTTCAGGTTTAGAACCAGCCTTGGGCTTCTTAGCAGGTGCGGCAACTTTCTTTTCGTCCTTCTTGAAGTTGCCCTTTTTCTTAGGCTTGCCCTGTTTCTTGAAATTGGTGGTCTTATTGACCATCAACACTTGGTGCTCCTTCTTGATCTCCACTTCAGCAGTTTTTTGCATGGACGATAGTTCAGGCAACGTCTTGTTCATGCAGTGCATATTGTAGTTCATCACAAAGTTCTTATAACTCGGTGGCAATGATTGGAGGACACGGTGAATCCCTAACTCATTAGGAATCGTTATCCCCAACTCTTGGAGTTTGTTTGCGTGCCCAGACATGGTGAGCACGTGCTCGCTAACGGAGCTTCCCTCTTCCATCTTGCAGGTAAAGAACTTCTCGGAGGCCTCATAGCTTTCCACGGCCGCGTGAGTCTCAAAAATGAGCTTGAGCTCCTTAATGATCTCGAACGGGTCGTGGTGCTCAAAACACTTCTGGAGCTCCATTTCTAAACCGTACAGGATGGCACACTGAACTATGGAGTAATGATTTTTCCGAGTGGTGTAAACATTCTTTACGTCATCGGTGGCATCATCTGCAGGTGGGTCACTCACCTAGCTTCGAGCACATAGGTCATCTGACCAGCCCTGAGGACAATCTTCAGACCACGGAGCCAGTCCGTGAAGTTGCTTCCATTGTTCTTAAGTTTTTCTTTCTCTAGGAAACGCATTGAAATTGATGGAGAGATTTGCCATAATCTACAACAATATTTGCAAGTAGTTTAGACTAAGTTTATGATAAATTGAGTTCTACTTTAATTCTTAAATTAACTAGGTGAACTCCCACTCAAGACAACATCACTCACATTGTCTTAGTGATTACACGAACCAAGTCCACTACACCAAGTCTGATCTTCATGAGAGAGGATGTAGTTTCATCGGCGAACAATCTTCATGTTCATCATATCACTTATATGACTCGTGCTCTACCTTTCGGTATTCCGTGTTCCGAGACCATGTCTGTACATGCTAGGCTCGTCAAGATTAACCTTAGTTTCCGCATGTGCAAATCTGGCTTGCACCCGTTGTATGCACACGTAGAATCTATCACACCCGATCATCACGAGATGCTTCGAGACGACGAGTCTTAGCAACGGTGCCAACTAAGGACGAACACTTTATTACTTGAAATTTAGTGAGAGGGATCATCTTATAATGCTACCGTCGTGATCTAAGCAATACAAGATGCATAAAGGATTAACATCACAGGCAATTCATAATTAGTGTGATATGATGTGGCCCTTTCTTCTTATGCCTTTGATCTCCATCTCCAAAGCACGGACATGATCTCCATCATCACCAGCATTAAGGCCAAGGTCATGGCGCTGCTTCATGGTTGTCCATCATCAAAGAACTATTACAACTACTTGGAATAAAGCTATTACAAGATGAATAGACACGCAGGTCTTAACAGAATTAAAGACAACCATTAGGCTCCTGCCGGTTGCCATATTACAACAAGGATCATTGCATACATCAAATATAATCACAATCACATGATGGCCATATCACATCACAAAACCCCTGCAAAAACAATTTAGACGCCTCTAATTCTCTTTGCAAGTTTTACGTGGTTTGGGGCTTTCGAATAAGAACGGATCTTACCTACGAAACTGAACCACAACGTTGATACAAGTGCTATCAAGTGCAAAGTGTAGATTGGATCTATACTATGATGGGAGAGACACCATAAAGCCACTTGTGCAAAGCAAGTTACACGTCAAGCGTGGAGCAAGTCTCATGCGATGACATGTAATGTTCGCCGAGCCACTTCATCCCACCATACCGCAAGATGCAAAGTACACACATAGCAAAAAGACACGAGCACCAACGCCCATAACATCATTGTGTTATACTCAGGCAACAGATCTACGCACAGACAAGGCTCGATACCATCGATGGGTTCGTAGCATGGAAAACAAAAAATTTCTACCGCAAGAAGAATGAACAAAACCCAGATCTAATCTAGATAAAAGCCAAGATCTAATCTATTAGACATGAGCAACGAGATAGATCTGTACTAACCCTCAGAGAACCGAAAGCGTTACGAGATTAGATCTCGGGTTGATGTAGTCGATCACTTGCCGATCTCAAGATCGTGGACGATCCTTCCGCGCCGCTGCTCCGCAGCTCTGCAATGATCACACGCATGGAGTCGGCGGACCTTCCTCTCCCTGCTCCAAATGAAATGAAGGTAGTAGATCTTCTCCACGGAATCCCAAAGAAGACGACGGTGTGGTGGTGGTGGTGGAGAGAATTCTGCAGGCTTCGCCTAAGCCGGAGCAAGAGCGAAGGTAGAGGAGAGAGGCGGCTAGAGCTTGTTATGAGAGAGGGCTAGGAGGGGGCGTCCCCTCCCTTCTATTTAAAGGAGGGAGGCGCGCCTGGGGAGGGGGAGTCCTAGTAGGACTCCCCTCCTATGGCCTAAGGCAGGAAGGGGGAGGAGTCCTCCTCCCCCACGAATCCGTGTCTCGCCCCACAAGGTTTCCTTTGACCCTTTCTTGGTTTTCAAGCAAACACCAAGAATTCTTCTAGAACCTTCCAGAACATTCCGAAACCTTCTAGAATCTCCATATTAAACACTCTAACATTTCCTAACTTAGAAAATGATCCCCAATATATGAATCTTATTCTCCGGACCATTCTGGATCTCCTCGTGATGTCCCGGATCCAATCCGAGACACCGAACAACATTCGGTCTCCAACGCATATTCTATATCTACTTAAAACAACTTTGAACCTTAAGTGTGTCACCCTACGGTTCGTGAATATACAGACATGATGAAGACACCTCTCCGATCAATAACCATCAGCAGGATCTAGAGATACATAATGGCTCCCACATATTCAACGATGACTTCGTGATCGATAGAACCATTTACATACGAAACCAATTCCCTTTGTCACGCGATATTCTACTTATCCGAGGTTTGATCATCGGTATCTTCATACCTAGTTCTACCTCGTTACCAATAAGTACTCTTTACTCGTTCCATGTTATGTCATCCCTTGTGACCCAGTCACATGCTTGCAAGCTATCTAGATGACATTCCACCGAGAGGGCCCAGAGCATATCTATCCGTCATATGGATGGACAAATCCCAATCTTGGTTCATGCGCTTCAACACATACTTTCAGAATACCCAATGACACCTTTATAACCACCCGATTTAAGCGGTGTTTGATGTCATCAAAGTACCCATCCGGTGATGGTGATTAACATAACCTCATGGTCGAAGGATTAGGTTAGTATGCATTGGAAAGCTTACAGCAATACGAACTTAATGACTTGATCTTATGCTACGCTTACTATGGGTGTGTGTCCATCACATCATTCTCCTAATGATATAACCTTGTTATTAATGACATCCAATGTCCATGATCAGGAAACCATGATCATCATTTAATCAACAAACTAGTTCCACAAGAGGCTTACTAGGGACTCTTTTATGTTTACAAAACACATATGTATCAGTGTTTCCTTATAATACAATTATAGCATGGAATATAAACATTCATCATAAACACAAAGATATAATAATAACCACTTTTATTATTGCCTCTTGGGCATATCTCCAACAGTTGCTGCTTCCGCTGATTCGCTGGAGCGAGGAGGTGGAGGTTGTCCGGTGGCTTGAACGTGTGTGCGAGGACGGATACGCTGCTGATTTGTGGCGCTCGGACTTCCACACGATCTTGAGATCGGCAAGCGTACGACTACATCAACCACGAGTTCCTACTCGTTAACAAAACTCGTTGTCTTCGAGGGTAAGTTCTCCATGGATGTATGTCCACCCGTTGCTCTGTATCTAGTAGATAGATCTTGGCGTATAGTTCTCATCATAGGAAATTTTTTTGTTTTCTATGCTGCGGACCCAACAGCTCGCCATAGAGGCAATGTTTTGAGCTAGTGTGTCTTCTTTTGAAGATTTTTTGAATTAACCTTATTTTTATTATAATTTCTGATTATTATTCTTTACTATGGTACATATATATGGCTATGCATAATGATGATGTTATTTTGTTTATATCTATCTGGAATTTGAAGATGTAGTGGTTTCAAATCTCTCTACTTCGAGAGCATGAAATGAGCTAAATTAGCAATTACAGATGAAAGAATGGAGTTGCTAACCTTTTAGAACACCTGGATAGATGGGGCGTCGCCAATCTTGATAAATCGTGTGAAAAATGGGGATAAACTCGAGCTCGGGAGGTGTGTGGCCAAATCTGCATTATATAATTAAGTATATCAAAAACCATTACACAATATCATAAACAGAGAAGTGGCCAAATTAATACAAGTTTATCACATTAAAACCGTAAAGTAGTGACTAAATGTTATTATTGCAAAAATTACTCTCAAACTAAACCCACAAATCTCTCTACTTTTAGAGCATGAAATAAGCTAAACTAGCAATGAAAGATGAAAGGATGAACTTGCTAACCTTTTAGAACCCTTGGATAGATGGACAGTGCCAAATCTTTACAAATCTTGTGAAAAAATGGGGATAAACTCGAGCTGGGAGAAAACAGAGAGGAGAAGCAGCTTGAAAATGGAGTATGCCTCGGAGGAGGAATGAAGATGATATGAGAATCACATTAGTCCCGATTGGAGACACCAACCGAGACTACAGGTTCAACCGGGACTAAAGATTCTGGCACCGCCCCAACCTGCCGGGAATCCTTTATCCCAGTTGGAGAATCGGGACTAGAGTTCGTCAGGCCCTATGGTGGTTTCTAGCCATTAAGATGGCAACATTAGTCCCGGTCCAAACATAAACGGGACTAATGCTACAGATGAAATGCCTATTTTCTACTACTTCCTCCCTTCAGAAATATAAAATGTTTTAGCTTTGTGAGTCGAATATATCTAGACGTTTTTTAAGTATATACATGACATATTCATTTCACTTATCTAAAATGAGCCGGTGAACTCGCATGGAGGTGAATCTCGATTCTCGAAGAGAGCCCCCAGGCGCAGAGGAGTAAATTGCAGATAACTACCACAATTCGGGCACCACTTACGAGTCAGTACCAACATTCGTAATTTTTGTGAGTTAGTACCAAGTTTGGGACACAATGTTGCAAATCACGCTAATTCATGGCTAAGAGCATTTTGATAGCTGTACTGACAGATGGGGGCCATTTGTAAGAGCTGACTTGGTAGCCCACATGGAGGATGAGCTGAGGTGGAGGTCAGGCCCGCCTGACCTGAGCTGCCACTCGTCTCGCGCACTGTTGCTGCTCCTGCTATGGCGGGGGAGGCCGTCGACGCAGTAGGAGATCTCGGACAACGAGGATGCCACGAAGGGGTACGCCGCCATTTCCAACTCTTTGGCCTTCCGCGGCGACGATGAGGCCGAGGCCACCCTCTTCATCATCCTCCTCAACCCTGCGCCGCATCTTCCCTGCGCCTCGGGGTTGCCACCGCGGGACAGGGATAGGAGCCGCTCGAACGTGTCCACCAGGTACCTGACGTGGCCCTCGTCGCGCTCTGGGAGGCCGGCCATGGCCTCCTCGAGCGTCACGCCCCACGCCCCCCTCTTTCGCGGTTTCTCCGTCGGCGCGACGTCGCAGGGCAATGACAGCCTCGCCCTGACCTTCTTCTCGCAGAGCTCCTCGGAGAAGTCCCACAGCGGAGCGCGCGGCACCTCGTACGCCGCTGAGGGCTTCTTGTGCTAGGCGGCGGAATCGGGCCTCTTCCTGCTCGCCGTCCTAGGCGTCCTCGGCGCCGCCGTCTTCCTGGAGGCAGGCGTCCCAGAGCACCTCTTGTTCCTGAGGACCGCGGCCTTGCCGCCGACGGGGAAGGCGGGCTTCGTTGTCGCCGCGGCCGCCGCCTCGACCGAGAACTTCCAGCGTGTAACACCCTCGAATCGGCCCTATGCAAGTTTTAGCGCTTCCCGCCAAACCCGCATAGAAACGATTCAAGGATGCCCACAAGGCACTTGCGTGCGGGTGGAAAACAAAGTAATACCATTACACATTAGTCCACGATGGAACCCACAGAACATATATATACAACAACGACTCCATGAGTCAAGAATACAGATATACTATACAAAGATCCAAATCACCTTGAAAACGATAGAGCGTCCGACTACGGACAAGATGCAAATGGGGCTAAGAGCCCTGAAGAATAACCAATGGCGTCCATAACCCTACCCAGGCCAAGCCGGAAGGGTAACCCTGTTAACGACGTCGAACTCGTACCTGCTAAACAAAAGGGGTGCCGACAAAGGGCGAAGGGAAAAAGAGGAGCGTCAGTACTGAGGCCAGTACACGGCGAGGCTAGAATTCGGCGGCTCTCGCCTACATAGGTATGGTGGGCTGAAGCGGCAACGCAGCGGCACTAAACAACCTATAGAGACTCGATACAACTGGCGGTTATCAGAGAGGGGTAAGAAAGACCTATTTAGGACCAACCTGATACTAACACCAATTATACCCATCCTGGTATTCCCCCTTGAGACCAAACGAGGAAGTCAAACCGAGGAACTCACACGGTTAGCAGTTTTATTCATTCGGCGGCTCTCGCCTACATAGGTATGGTGGACTGTAGCGGCAGCACAGCATGCACTAAATAACCTATAGAGACTCGATTAACTGTCGGCTATTAGAGAGAGATAAGAAAGACCTATTCGGTACCAACCTTATACTAACACCAATCATACCCATCCTGGTATTCCCCCTCGAGACCAAACGAGGAAGTCAAACCAAGGAACTCACACAGTTGGCAGTTTTATTCATTCCATTGTAGTTGAAGCTCTTACTAATCAGATGTAGATAGCATGAGTCATCCTGATAGCATAAGTAGTGGACAGTTTTAGTTAACCAAGAAGTTGTAGTTGCAATACTTACTAGTCAGATACAATTAGCATCTGACATCCCAAACCCAGCAGTTGTTGGCACTTTTATTTGATTCCATTGGAGTTGCAATACTTACTAGGCAGGTATAGCATGACACGATACATCCCGGTTCCACCAGTTGTTGGCACTTTTATTATCCATTCCATTGTAGTAAAGCTGATTACTAGTCACATATTAAGTCAAATTCATAGCACTACTTTAGTTATGCTTGTCTATGATCGAGATACTGTGCTCCAAGTCGTCCATAGTTGAAGCACTTACTAGTCCGATATAATTAGCATGAGTCATCCTGAAGCATAAGTAGTGGGCAGTTTTAATTCACATTCTGTTGTAGTTGGAACATTTACTAGTCAGATCACATTCCATTGAAGTTGCAATACTTACTAGGCAGGTATAGTATGACACAGATCACCACAGATCCACCAGTTGTTGGCATTTTTAATATCCATTCCGTTATACTTGAGCTGATTACTAGTCACATATTAAGTCAAATTTATAGCACTACTTTAGTTATGCTTGTCTATGATCGAGATACTGTGCTCCAAGTCGTCCATAACCGCGGACACGGCTTTCAGAAAGATTTACCCTTCAGGGGTGCACAAATAGCAACACACACGATCAACCTCGGAAAAACCAAATCAAAACCCAACGAGGCTTTCACGACAAAGCAATCACAGGATTCATAAAATATTTCAGGGGGCCACCCCACTAAGCTACCCGCAACGAAGTTGGCCGGCTCCGAGACGGACCCAGGGTTTGTGTCAATGGTTGTAAACGACTAGGAACCCGAAAGTGTGACTAGGCTTGTCGATACCGCGAAAACATTCCACATTCCAAAACAGTACAGGTGCTCCACGCACAATCGTAAATAAAGCAGTAAAGCATGGCATAGGTACATGATAGTAATAAAGCCCCAAACTAGTTTGTGGCCCCAAGAAATAAGAAATGAATCAAGCTCTAGCTAAGGGGGATTCATAGACTCTCCCGGATGTGGATAGTACGAATAGTCAAGGAACAGGTATTAAGTACTCGGGGCCTACGGGACACAAGTGGGCATGAAAAACCAAATAACATATAATTGCCCACCGGTGCCACTTTCATTAGTTATCACAGCAAGTTAATAGTTGTAATTAAAGACATGATCATCTCCACCATGAACATCTGCCAGCATTCCAACAATTGTGGTACTAGACAACACGAGATCGCACCTGAGCAAGCAACTACGACTCGCAAGGCCAGCTATCTACCAAACAACAGGTATTAGGAGGTGTCCATGGCAATATAGAGGCTGCACGGGATATAACTGGTGCACGGAAACTAAAGCATCGCGACACGGATAGCAATAGATCAATAGGAGGAAATAAAGACTATAAATGCAAAATAGGTAGAATGGGGGATATGCTCGCCTGGGAAAAACTGCCGAAGGATCATATCCGGAGAACTTGTCGATACTCGCATCAACTCATCAGCCTAATCCGCGAAGAAGCAAACACTAGAAGAAACACCGGATGCAATATTTAATACTACGGCAGAAGATCCGGCATGATTATGATATGATGCAGATGCGGTGCAATTAGGCAATATTAAGCGGAACCGGGGTCCCGACAATTAATCATTAGGTTTAAGTTGTTTATCTACCCCGCAAATTAAATGTTGTATTAACAAGGAAAAGCATGTCATCGGTTTGCTATGCAAATTTAAATGGGGACAATATAAGACTAGAGTAGCCCGCATATGCGCTCCACATTTAATTTAGGTGAAGCGTCTATATGCCCCAACCATATGATGAGATGCATGCAAGCATGAGAGATTTAATATGCAACAAGTATATGTCATATATTATAAAAATAGAGGCTTAGGGTCACACATCTGGGTTCAGAAGATCTTGGTTCCGGGGGTTCGGGGTTCGATAGGGTTCGACGGGATCGGTCTCGGACAACGGAAGGAGAGCTTGGCGTTCCGGGAAGAAGGACTTGGTTTGGCGTCGGGGGCGCATCGGATTCGCCCTGGTCGGTGTCGATCTTGACGTCGCGAAGATCTTGTCGGGTCCGCGTATCGGGTCGGTCTTGGCGTTTAGGATGAAGAAGTGGCGTTCTGGTGGCGATCATGGCGGTCTTTGGATCCAGGCCTTGGTGTCTGAGGGGGAGAACTTGGCATCCCGTGGAGGAGAACTTGTTGTGCCGAGGGTCCGGATTCCGTGTCGACGATCTTGGCATCCGGTGTCCGAGTAGGAGAACCTATCGGTTCTGCGGTTTCGATTGTCGGTGTCGGACTCGGGTCTCGGTGCCGGGAGATCTTGGTGTTCCATGCGGTCGATCTTGCCGTTCCGGGATGGAGAACTCGGCGCTCTGGGGACAAGACCTAGGTGTCCCATGAAGGCAACCTTGACATTCCGGGAGGTCCGTGTTGATGTCGATCTTGTTTGTCGGTGAGGAAGTTCTTGTCGGAATCCTCCGGTTCATGCGACTCCTCCGTGCGGACTTGGATCGGCGCTAGGATCTTCGAGTAGCACCATGTTCAAACTATCTCCACCGTGTCCACAACTTTGTAGCACCACATCGCCAAACTGCTCACCAACACACTAACATCCACCACACGGCTCTTCATCACTATGACGACACGCAGAACAGACACACAAGGACCAAGGTGCCGGAAGCGTGCACGAGCAGGCGTGCTTGGAAACGGCGGGCTCGCACGGCAGGAGGCCCCGAGGCAGAGCGCCAGGCAGTGGTACTTGGCGTGGACGAGCAGTGGCGCAGACGGGGTCACGCAGGCTGCCATGGGCGGCGAGGTGAAGAGAGGCGGAGAAGAACGGAGGTTCCCTGTGTGGCGGCTGGGTCGGAGGATGGCGAACAGAGACGGAGAGCGGGGCTCGGCCGGAGGGAGGAGGCGGGGACCCTGCTCGAGGTCAAGGCACGCAGCGGCTGGGGCACGAGCTAGGGCCCGGGTCGAAGCAGGGGAGCGGCGTCGAGGACCACAGCAGGGATGCAGTGCCTGACAGGGTCGCCCCTGGGCTCTGCGGGTGGCGCGGAGGCCGGGTCAGGGCGGCGCCAGAGGAGGGGGAGGCGCAGTCGCGAGGAGGATCGAGGATGGGCACGGCCCGACTGCGAGGGGGGTGAGGCTACCGAGGAGAGACGCAGGCAAGGCGAGGAGATGGCGGCAAGGCCGAGAGCTAGCTCCGGGCGGCGGGAGGAGGATCTGGTGTTGGGTCCGCAGCATAGAAAACACAAATTTTCCTATGGTGTGAACTACACGCCAAGATCTATCTACTAGGTACAAAGCAACGGGTGGAAACAAGAACTTACCCTCGTAGACAACGAGCTTTGTTAACGAGTAGGAACTCGTGGTTGATGTAGTCGTACACTTGCCAATCTCAAGATCGTGATGAAGTCCAGCAGGTCCGGCTCCAGCACGTCCAAGTCCAAAGACCGCAGCAGCGGTGCATCCGTGATCGCACACACGTCCACAATACCCGACAACCTCCGTCCCTCGCTCCAGCAAAGCAGCGGAAGCAGCAACTCCTTTCCAGATAAAGCCACCGGGAACATGTATCTCGCTAATTCGAGACCATGGGGGAATAATACTAGAGGGGGAGAGAGATCCTTCACAAGGAGGTGTGTGTGAGAAGTGGGAGGGGTGGCCTTTTATAGGAGGAGGAGGGTGCCCCTCCTTCATGGCCGGCGCATGGAGGGTGACCTTCACCTCCTCCATTCATGTGGTGGTAACCCCTCCACATTAAAATGCCCCTTCACATTCTCTTTTAAAGTCTCCACTTTAAATGCATTAAATTTCTCCAAATTTAATGCTCTCTCATTTAATAAAACTCTTTTATTATTTTTATTCAGAATTTTGTTAATTACTTTAATTAACAAACATTCACATAAAACCCCCTGCAACATTTCAATATTACATGCAGAACCAATTTCAGCAATTTCACCAAAACAGCTTGGTGTCTATTGAAATAATTCCAGCACTTTCTTAAATCTTTATCCAAACACATTGCTCCAAATGGTGTCGGTATCCCTTAAGTGTGTCACCCTACGGTTCGCATGAATAATGCAGACATGATCGAGACCCTCCGATCAATAATCGAGCGGACACGGAGATCCGTACTGACTCCTACACATTCAACGATGACTTCTGTGATTGTGAGAACCTTTAACGCTTGTAACTAAATCCCTTTGTCTCGCGATATATTATATGTCCAAGATTCGATCATCGGTATCTCCATACCTAGTTTGATCTCGTTACCGACATGCACTCTTTTCTCGTTCCCGTGATATAACATTCTAGTGATCACATCACTTGCTTGCAAGCTATTTCAATGTGATATCACCGAGAGGGCCCAGAGTATATCTATCTGTCATCGGGATGGACAAATCCCACTCTTGATCCATGAGCCTCAACATAACACCTTTGTAGCACTGAACCCACCTTTATAGTCACCCTGTTACGGTGTGACGTTTGATGTTATCAAGATACTCTTCCTGTGTTAGCAATTAACATGATCTCATGGTCTAAGGATAAAGATTACTTCGTATGATATTATAGCAATATAAACATAATGACTTTGATCGTAATGCTATACTTCGGATGAATGTTCATCACATCATTCCACCAATGGTGTGACCTTGTTATTAACAACATCCAATGTCCATGATCAGGAAACCTTGATCATCTTGTTAATCAACAAGCTAGTCTATAAGAGAGGCACAACTAGAAACCCTTTTTGTTTATTAAACACACATGTATTGATGTTTCCGATCAATATAATTCTAGCATGTAAAATAAACATTTATCATAAACATGGAATAAGATAATAACCACTTTATTATTGCCTCTCGGGCATATTCCCTTCAGTCTCCCACTTGCACTAGAGTCAATAATCTAGTTTGAAAAACTTTGCGCATTGAACACCTATGGCTTTCTGGTGTTGCATATACGCTATTGCTAGTGGTTAACATAATCTCCGGATCTGACAATTTCAGGTTCGTGTGTATTTGCATGTCTTTGCATCTCTACGCATCACTCATTCTCAAATGAGATGGCATTGTATAAATTTGGTCCTTTGGTGAGACCTTTAGTTCGTTCGGCTCAAAATATGTTGATATTATTGTCACACAATATATCTTCATAGTATTAGCCCACTTTGAACCACACCTAGTTTGATAACAAACTACTTAACACAAATGCCCTCCTTTACTGCTACTATAGCAGTTATATACTTAGCCTTTTGTTGTAGTATCCGTCACAATGTCTCAACTTTGGAACTCATCCAAATCCATCATGGAACATCCTTTCCATTACATTGTGCCACCCATAGTCTAAATTGAGATAAATTTGTATCTTGTGACAAAACTAGTATCAATGTAACACTTTACAATGAACTACTTTAACTATTTGTCACTTATACATGATATATTCTTAGTTCTTCTAAAGCTCATAAGAATATCTTTACTATTGTCCAATGATCATCTTATGAATCATTCTGGTATATGCTCATAACATTTAGAGCATAGGACATTCTGGATATATACATATCATGGTATAATCGATCAAAATCTTCATGTGATTTTACTCACCAAGTGTTGAAACACTTGAATCTTGATACAATTCTTTCCATGCAGCAAGAACCTTTCTTGTTGTTTCCATATTGAACCCTTTCAATATCTCATATATGTATGTATGGCACAACCATATTTGCGCCTTAATCTATCCATATAGATATTGATGCCAAATATTCCTGGTTTGCCCAAGTATTTCATCGAAATCTTATTTTAATGAAATTCTTAACTTATGTCAATACAAGATACATCATTTCCAATCAACAATATGTCCTCTACATAATGTATTAGAAATATGTCTTAGCGCTCCCACTTAATTTCTTGCAAATGCAAGCATCTTCATCATCTCCGATGAATTTAAACTCTTTTAATAGTTTCATCATGGTGAAGATTCCAACTCTGCTATGCTACTTCAACTATTGAAGTTTACATGCCCTTTTAGCACCCTTTGAATTAACAAAACCCTTATGACCATGTCATGTACATGTCCTAGGTTACCGTTCTATTAGAAGAACCTTGTTTTGTTTATTCAACTACCATATACCAAATTATATGTAGTGGTTGCTACATTAATCCGTCAAGACTATATATCGCTATGAAAGATCAAATCTTGTCATAGTCAACTCCTTGAACATTGTCGTAAACTTCTTTCCGACATGTCGACTATTTCATAGATGTTAAACATCCATGTCTTATTTCTTTATAGATCCAAACACGGCCGATAGGCTTCACGCCTTTCCCGAGGGTCTTCCAAGTTCAGAAACTTGATTTCTCGTGTATGGATACTATCACGGATTCTATGACTTCTAGTCATTTTATGGAGTCAGGGCCCATCATCGCTTCTTTGCATGTAGTCGGTTCATCATTGTCAAAACAATAACGACTTGCTTATCAAATCTTACTATTTGATTCTTACCGACCCACACGGTTCTATAGGAACTCTAATCTCCGAGATCACACCTTTTGTAATCACGAGAGCCATGAGCATTGTGGCCACCGGACACTTTCCGCGCCATGCCATTACTTAGCACATATAGCTAAGGTTCAACAACCTTATCAAAGTTCTATTGTCCTCCCACTTAACTTTTCACGAAAAATTCCTTCTCAAGAAACTTGACGTTCCAAGTAACAAACTCTTTGTCCTTGGTGTTATGGAGAAATTCCCAACAAATTCTTTGGGATAACCTACAAAGACGTGCTTATCCGACTTTGGTTGTAAACATTTTACTTATGCATAGCATACCAAAATTTAAGAAAAGACAATTCGGTTTTATCCCAAACCATAACTCATATGGTGTCATTTCAATGGATCACGATGGTGCTCTTTTCAAAGGTGAAAGCGGTAGTCTCTAAAGCTTCAATCCTTAAAACATAATGGAAGTTTTATAAATGACACCCTTGATCTTACCATGTCAAACATGGTTTGATTTTATCTCTCGAATATGCCATACTCCTATGGTTTATCGGGAAACACAAATCATGGAACAATTCTTCAAGTCTTAGGTGTTTTTGCTAAACATGTAACTCAAATATCTTCCTTTATGATCGAATCATAAACTCTTTATTTTCTTGTTACAATGATTTTCCACTTCATCTTGAAAGTCTTTGAACAATTTTCAAATGTTTCATACTTCTTCCTTGTTAAGTAAATATACAGATATATTCACTCAAATTTTTGGAGAAAGCATATGAAGCAAAAATATCCATCGCATATGGCTACACATAATGGACTATGCACATCAGCATGCACAATTTCCAATAAGCTAGTCATCCGTTCCTCTCTGGCCTATGGACGGAGTTTCAATTATCTCGAGGAAAGTCTCACATGCGTCAATTGATCAAAATCAAAGACTCCAAAAATACATCAACATGGAGTTTCTTCATGTTTTCTTTCAAATATAATTTAAACAGCGATGTCACTTCATAAGTGATCTTTCAATCATTTGTCTTGCGACATTTTAGCAATAGTGTTTATGGATGTGATTTCTCCAACTAGACTTGTAAAAGTTCATCCATCCTTTATGGAATACGGTAATTATTTGAACAGCCATTATTCTCATTATACCGGAACAAAATAACAATTATTTAAACAAATCTTGAAGGCTTGGTTTGATGACAACGAAAAACACAATAACACTTTATTTGTTTTCGATGAACATCATCACTCATTCTCTTGCTGGTTACTTAGGCCATTGTAGTTCATGAATTGCATTGTCCTGTATGACACTTCATACCAACCAATTCGGTATCCAATACCGGTATCCAATACCGAAGAACCATATTGTTTAACAAGCAAGGAATATAGCCATAACATGTATATCTTCTATATACCTAAGTTGGACATCTCCAACCTTTTATTTTCTGCCAAATATTTTATAGATTCTCTTTCAGCAATTCCTTTTCTTTTAAAAGAATCAATCAACATCAATAGTGGTGTCATCAACATGACACATGGTACAAAGCGTATATAGTCAAATACTAATACCTTTGGACTTGCACTTTGAAGTGGATCACCATCATCAAATGTTTGGTGTTCTTCAAAAATCCATTCTTTACTAATCTATTAGTGTAGTAAACATTTTACTTACATCTTCTATTCATCCTTATCATGAAAAACTTTCATGATCAAGCTACTATAGCCTATAAGGAAGAATCGCGAGTATAATATCAGTTCCCAAAACTCTTTTGGTAGATTCGAATGCCTAGCATATCCATCCTTCAATATGAGAACAGGTATTTTGCTAAATTATACTCTATCATAATGCAACCAAAAACATTGTTTCAGATATCACAATATCTTTGACACATGATGGTTTCTGAAACAATTTTCAGCTCCAATATAATCTTGATATTAAAACAACTTTTTGAATATCAATAATCATGGAGGCAAACATGATACTTTAGATACTAACATTGGAATTCTTACTCTTGATTTAATACTACTTATTAAACTTCATGGAGTAAATAGAGTTTGCTGAAAGTTTGCAATAGGACTTATAAACTTTAAATTGACATTCAAAACAATATGATACCAGTTCGTAAAGTAAATATCCAGAATTCTATAGCTCTATTATCTCAATTAAAAACTAAGCATAAGGTAGAAAACGAATGCCAATGACTACAACAAACTATGCAAATTCACTTCGATTTAGTTTATGACAAATTGAGTTCAACTAATCCAAATTAGAAATGAACTCCCACTCAAAAACGACATCCCTCGTGCCTTTTTGGTGATTACATGAACCAAATCCACTACACCAAGTCCGATCATCACGTGAGTCGGTGTAGCTTCAAAGGCGAGCATCAATATGGTCAACACATCAGCTATATGACTCATGCTTAACCTTTCGGTCCGTGTTCCGAGGCCATGTCTGTACATGCTAGGCTCGCCAAGTAAGAACCTTAGTATTCGCGTGTGTAAAACTGTCTTACACTCGTTGCATGAAAGCGTAGAGTTGAGAACACCCGATCATCACGTGATGTCTCGAAACACGATCCATAGAATGGTGCATACTTAAGGAAGAACACATTTTATCTTGATATTTAAATGAGGGATCATCTTACAATGCTACAGAAAGGGCCAAACTAGCAGTATAAGATGCTAACATCTAATGTGTAAAGTGAGATGATATGGTCCATGCATTTCATCTCTATCATTTGCATCGTGGTATGATCTCTATCATTCCTTTGTGTGTAAGGACAAGGTCTATGGAACTTACACGTTGAGTGTGTTGTAAGAGTATCTATCATACATCTACTTACAACAATACCATATCAATACACTAGCCCAAAGAACGATCTAAACTAGACCTCTAATTTATCAATTGCAAGTTTTACGTGGCTTAGGGCTTTCGGAGATAGAACCGTTCTTACCTATGAACATGAACCACAACGAGGATAACTAAGTTATTAGCAACTCGTTGTAAATCAGATATTGACTATAGTAGGAGAGACAGACACCCGCCAGCCACTTATGCAAAACAAGTTGCATGTCAGTCGTGGAACCGGTCTCATGTATGATGACATGTAAGGTTGGTCCGGGCCGCTTCATCCCACTATGCCACTAATATCCAAAATACATGAAAGAAGCAATAACATGATCAGCATCGCCCACATATAAACATATGTGTAATACCCGTGCTAAGCACCTACGCATAGATCGTGCTCGATACCACCTGGGTCCGCAAAGATAGAAAACCAAAAATTTCCTACGGTGTGAACTACACGCCAAGATCTATCTACTAGGTACAAAGCAACGGTGGAAACGAGAACTTACCCTCGAGACAACGAGCTTTGTTAACGAGTAGGAACTCGTGGTTGATGTAGTCGGTCACTTGCCGATCTCAAGATCGTGATGAAGTCCAGCAGCAGGTCCGCCCAAAGACGTCCAAGTCCAGCACCGCAAAGCAGCGGTGCATCTGTAATCACACACACACGTCCGGTACTCGACAACCTCCGTCCCTCGCCTCCAAAGAAAGCAGGAAGCGTGAACTCCTTTCCAGATAAAGCCACCGAACATGTATCTCACTAATCCGAGACCATGGGAAATAATACTAGAGGGGAGAGAGATCCTTCACAAGGAGGTGTGTGAGAAGTGAGGAGGGGTGGCCTTTTATAGGAGGAGGGTGCCCTCCTTCATGGCGGCGCATGGAGGGGTGACCTTCACCTCCTCCATTCATGTGGTGGTAACCTCCACATTAAAATGCCCTTCACATTCTCTTTTAAAGTCTCCACTTTAAATGCATTAAATTTCTCCAAATTTAATGCTCTCTCATTTAATAAAACTCTTTTATTATTTTTATTCAGAATTTTGTTAATTACTTTAATTAACAAACATTCACATAAAACCCGCAACATTTCAATATTACATGCGTAACCAATTTCAGCAATTTCACCCAAACAGTTTGTCTATTGAAATAATTCCAGCTTTCTTAAATCTTTATCTGAAACACATTGCTCCAAATGGTGCCGGTATCCCTTATGTGTCACCCTACGGTTCGCGAATAATGCATACATGATCGAGACCCTCTCCATCAATAATCAGCAGCGGGACCTGGAGATCCGTACTGACTCCTACACATTCAACGATGACTTCTGTGATCGTGAGAACCTTTAACGCTTGTAACTAAATCCCTTTGTCTCGCGATATATTACATGTCCGAGATTCGATCATCGGTATCTCCGTACCTAGTTTGATCTCATTACCGACATGCACTCTTTTCTCGTTCCCGTGATATAACATTCTAGTGATCACATCACTTGCTTGCAAGCTATTTCAATGTGATATCACCGAGAGGGCCTAGAGTATATCTATCTGTCATCGGGATGGACAAATCCCACTCTTGATCCATGAGCCTCAACATAACACCTCCGTAGCACTGATCCCACCTTTATAGTCACCCCGTTACGGTGTGACGTTTGATGTTATCAAGATACTCTTCCGGTGTTAGCAATTAACATGATCTCATGGTCTAAGGATAAAGATTACTTCGTATGATATTATAGCAATATAAACATAATGACTTTGATCGTAATGCTATACTTCGGATGAATGTTCATCACATCATTCCACCAATGGTGTGACCTTGTTATTAACAACATCCAATGTCCATGATCAGGAAACCTTGATCATCTTGTTAATCAACAAGCTAGTCTATAAGAGAGGCACAACTAGAAACCCTTTTTGTTTATTAAACACACATGTATTGATGTTTCCGATCAATACAATTCTAGCATGTAAAATAAACATTTATCATAAACATGGAATAAGATAATAACCACTTTATTATTGCCTCTCGGGCATATTCCCTTCAGCTGGGCAGCGGCCGCAGAGGACGACAGGGCCCCGACGAGCGGCACGGTCACGACCATGGATGGAGGGAGCCGAGCTGTGGTAGGTGGTGAGAGCGGCAGCGATGCGGACTTGGTGGCGGGGATGAGGGCGACCCGATGGCGGCGCGGGGCCTCGAGCCCTAGCGAGGACGGGAGGGAGCGGGCGACGTGCGGAGCAGGTAGAGGGCGGCGGAGCTCTGCATCGGGGAAGGAAGAGGAAGGGGAAGACGAGGCGACAGGGTGTCGCTGGGGGTAGGGCCGGCCACGGTAGGTGGGACGGGGTAGGGTGCATGCGATGGGAGAGAGAGGGAAAAGCAGGGCTGAGCGTACTGTGCGGGGCGGTTGGTGGGAGGACCGATCGGTGGTGGGGAGTAGGGTGGCGATGGGGCTGGGAGATGGGGATGGATCGGTCAAGGCCTCTACTGCGTACAGTGGGCCAGGTATGGGTCCACAGGGAAAGTTGCATGCATGTGCGCGTGGGGTGGAAAGGCAGTGGGATGGGCGCGGTGGTGTGTGCAGCGTGTGTGTGTGTCAGTCAGGTGTAGCGACGGCAGGGTAGGGAGAGGGGTGTGGCGGCTGGTGAGGGAGTAGGTGGGATTAGGGTTTAGGCTAGGAAGGAGGTGGCCGACTGGGCTTTGGGCCTGGCTGGCTGCCTCAAAAAAAAAACTTAAACTTTTATTTTTATTTTAAAATAGGTCTTTGTAAATAATTTTAGACAAATAACTATCCGGAAAAGACCGAGGTTTTTATTTGAAATAAAGACGGGGCATTTAGAAAACAAAATCAGACTTTTCGAAAATAGTTTTTAAACAAACCATGCATGATGATGACGATGCTCAAATGCAATGTGGCATGATGACATGAGCATGCGGTCATGATGATGCAATGCACAAAAACACAGCGATTTTCTAGTAGTGGTTTTAGCGGGGCAACAAGCTAAGAATTGCGGCTGTTGTACTGCCTGGTGTGCGATGGCGACATGGGGACAAGGGCTACAAGTATGGGAGGCGCGGCCAGTACCGCCACATTGGTATCGGGCTCCGGCGGTGGAGATCCATGTTGTGTGCGGGGCAGGGAGAGGGGGTGAGACAAAAAGGATGGGACTGACAGGTGGGCCTCACATCCAGCTCAGCTCATCCTCCACCGTGGCAATTTTTATTAATAGTTCGCTCTGTTAGATAAGTCTCACTTGTCAGGAAACACGTTAAAATGCGATCATATGAAAATTAGTGTGATTTGCAACATTGTGTCCCAAATTTGATATTGACACGAAAAATTAGGAATGTTGATACTGACTTGTAAGTGGTGCCTCAAATTGTGATAGTTATCTGCAATTTACTCGGCGCAGAGGCCCCTAGCCTGCGCTGGTGAGGAAGAGAGGCCCCGAGCTCTCGATGAAACCGCCCTCTCGATGAAACCGCCCAGGGTGAGGGTCGATGGCCCCGGCAGCGGGCGAGCCGAATTCGCCAGATCCACCTCATCTTCACACGAATCCCCATCCTCCTCAGAGCTCCCGCCCTCCTCGAGCCCGGACAACGCCCAGAACTTGTTCCAGCGCGCCCCCTTCCCCAGGAGCTGGCCTGAGAATGCTGGCAGATTCGAACCCCCACGAGCGTAAGGGTCATATCTCCGAAGACTCTCCGTTTAAAGGCCTTTGGATGCCATACGCTGCTCTGTTCTCGAACTGAGATGCATGCGCAGACAAGGAATCAGTCAGTTTTTTGTGTGCTTTCTCAAACAAATCACGCACGGTTTGTTTCGTTGTTGACTATGCGGGAATCTAGCGCACCTACATTGTTGGTACGGAGGCAGAAGATCGCTGGAGATGAGCGGCCGGTCGCTGGAGCCGGAGAAGAAACCTAGCAGAAAAGACTACCCGAAACAGAAATATTCTGACGCGGCCAGCAGAGGTGGAGGAGGTCTCGTTGGTGCAGGTGATCAGCTGTCCCAATCCGAAACATTTGACTTTGGTCCTTGACAGTTACGACAGTGCAAGGAACCGGAATTGTACATGAATAGGAGTCCTCTCCGGAGTCCGGACCGGAGACGGCGGCCACCGCAGGCTACTTATTTCGGCAAGTCCAAATTGCTTAGCCAAGTGTAGGGGAGGACTCGGTCTTGGACTCGCAAACGTGCAAGGCGTCGGAACTGTGTGCGCGTGGTCGAGATTTTGGGGCAGGAGATGTCGGACGGCGATGGCGCGGCGGCCTGCGGCGAGGAGCCGCAGCTCCTCTCCAAGAAGTGCGCCTCATCCTCCTCTGTTTCCCGTTCAGGGTTTTGCGCCTGCTTAATTTCATCTCCCTGATTCGCGGCTGGCTTCTGTGTCTGCGTGCAGCGCCGTGAAGCGGGCTCTCAAGATGAGGAGACAGGAGGAGGAGCGTCGGCTAGCAGCAGCGGCGCGCGGGGCACCTTCGGCGGCCGCCGACGAGGACGACATGGACCCTAATGTACGTATATCCCATGTCCTTGCTGTTATCTGAATTTCGCTTCGGAAAATTCAGAGGAATCTGGAAATTAACAGAAGACTTGTGTAATTCTTGCTACAGAAATACTACGAGCATAGGCTCAAGACGGTTGCCTCCCTCAAGGACGCCGGTGTTGACGTCTACCCGCCAAAGTTCCCGTTCGACGACTCTGCTGTGCTCGTCTCTGTATCCGAATACGTCGAGAAGTACAAGAGCCTGAGCCAGGGGGAAAAGCTTGTCGACGTTACAGAATACTTAGCTGGTACAAAATCTTAATTATTTGACCGAGATATAGTAGAGTTTTAAGACCCACATGATTTTGATTCGAGGCTATGCATCTTCTTTTTTATTCCCCCTAGGGAGGATCATGAGCAAGAGATCGTCATCTTCTAAGCTATTCTTTTATGATCTTTGCTGCGAGGGCGACAAGGTTCAGGTCATGGCTGATGCCAGGTATCCTTATTTCAGATCCTTTCATCGTTCAGTTGCAAGCTTTTGTTCCATATATACTTGTTAAATTCTCTGACAGATACAGCTGAATTCTTATTACTGATCCGGGGCTTTCCGGGACGTATTGTTTGACCGTGCACTCCGCTATTACAGGACCTCGGACTTGGAAGTAGCTGAATTCACTAGGTACCATTCTGGTGTGAAACGAGGTGATATTGTCGGCGTATGCGGTTATCCAGGTTTACTACTGTACCTTTCTCTATACTTTAGTCGCAAAATTACCACATCCAAATCCTAACTTCGAAACCATTCAAGCTTTTGGGGTGCTTCTAATTGATATCTTGTCATCTACTTATTGATCCTTGTTTTTGCTAACTTTGAATTCTCATTTTACCACACATCAGGAAGGAGCAATAGAGGAGAGCTCAGTTTATTCCCCAAGACATTTGTTGTGCTCTCTCCTTGTCTCCGTATGATGCCCCAACAGGTGAGGATCATATGTTTATTTTTTCGTTGATCTGTATCTAGTTGATTTTTTTCCTGATTATTAAAAGGCATCTAGTTTTTTCACCTTAACTTAATGTACAGTACCATGTCTACATTTTTTTAAGGGCGCATATATTTAGCTATAGTATATGTTGTTGCAGAAGAGTGAAGGAACTCCACGGACTCTAGGAACGGAAACTAATATCGAGAACTATGCTTTGAGAGATACGGTTAGTTGTCATTCTGACTTGTTACTTTTCCCACCCTAAATTCTAAATTCTTAACTCAATTTACTCTGTCAAATAAGTAGTAAACTTATTATCCTCAACATTACCAGGAAACTCGATTTCGGCAACGGTACCTAGATCTTATGATAAATCCTGAGGTGCGGACTAAATTCCTGACACGGTCCAAGGTTGTCACTTTTATCCGGAAGTTCCTTGATGAACGCGGTTTTTTGGAGGTAGGCCTCTTGCAGTTTACTCCGTTGTAATTTTTTTCAGGTCTTTCAATTGATATTTGAATCTGAATCTATTATATCTTTCTAGGTAGAGACTCCAATGATGAACATGATTGCTGGTGGAGCAGCAGCAAGACCTTTTGTCACGCACCATAATGAATTAAACATGACTCTTTATATGCGTATTGCACCGGAGCTTTATCTGAAACAATTAGTTGTTGGGGGATTGGACCGTGTTTATGAAATTGGGAAGCAATTCAGGAATGAAGGGATTGATTTGACACACAATCCTGAATTCACCACATGTGAATTTTATATGACCTATGCAGACTACAATGACTTGATGAAAATTACTGAAGACATGTTATCCGGTATGAATCACCTTCATGCATATCTCTTGGGAAAATCAATGGGCTTCAGTAGTTTTTTCAGTATCCGTTGGGGCTATTCCTCATGTATAAGTACCACTTCATCCTAGTCTACTTGAACAAGTGAACCACATTATACTGTTAGTCTGTTACTTTACATATAAGCCTCTTCTGCCTGCTACTCTTTATTGGGTGGCTACAAGATATAGCGAGTATCATGCATACTCTTTTCTTATTTAATATTATTTCCATCTTCGCAGGTATGGTGAAGGAGCTGACAGGTGGCTACAAGATAAAATATCATGCAAATGGTCCTGATGAGCTACCAATAGAGATTGATTTTACACCTCCCTTCGAGTAATATACAAGAAACATATTTCTATATGGGATTTTATGTTTCATGTGAATTGCAGGAACTGTCACTTACTTTCACCTTGTTGCAGCAAGATAGATATGGTTCAAGGACTGGAGGCTATGGCAAAACTCGAAATACCAGAGGATTTATCGAGTAATGAAACAAACAAGTACTTGAGAGATGCCTGTGCCAAGTATGATGTTAAATGCCCGCAACCCCAGACGACAGCACGGTTGCTTGACAAGGTTGTGACTCTGACAAAATTGCATTATGCTGCTGTATATTCATATGATACTGTTTAGAAGTTTCGTTCCGCCATATATGCATGTTTCAAGTATGTTCTGAAGAAAAAACACATGGTTCGTGAAATCTATAAGGCTACAAAACCATAAATATCAGCTTTGTGTTATTTCTTTGTATTTGGATATTTATAAATTACCTTTTCGTCCCTTTTTATGCCCATTATTTGGTTATAATAAGTTGTCTTGTCTTAACAGCTAGTTGGCCATTTCTTGGAACCAACATGTGTGAAGCCAACATTCATTATGAACCATCCAGAAATAATGAGTCCATTGGCAAAGCCACACAGGGACAAGAGTCGAGCTGGATTAACTGAAAGGTTTGAGCTCTTTATTAACAAACATGAGGTATACACGATTCTTATGTAATTGGTCCTTTGACATTTTTCTATGTAGTCCTTACAGTGTGAACTGCAAATGTATTTCAGGTATGCAATGCTTACTCAGAGTTAAACGACCCTGTTCTGCAGAGGCAGCGGTTTGAGAAACAACTCAAGGTACATGTTCGAATTTTCAGAACATATACATAATTGTTTTGTGAAGTGGAAACGAGCCCACTCTATGTGCTTTGAAAAATTGTACTGACCATCTTTCGAATTGTTTCTTAGGATCGTCAATCTGGTGACGATGAAGCCATGGCGTTGGACGAAACATTTTGCACTGCCCTAGACTATGGTCTGCCACCAACAGGTGGTTGGGGTTTGGGCATTGACCGCCTTACGATGCTGTTGACAGATTCCCAGAACATCAAGGTCTTGTTCTTACCATCATCTATCTGTGTGTTTCCGTATAAATGCCCATGACTCAGAGACTTCTTAGGCCCATATTTATAAACATGTTTATTCTGGTGTATTTTCAGGAAGTCATTCTATTCCCGGCAATGAAGCCGCAAAATTAGCTGTGTGCAAAGCTGAAACTAGAGGTTCCCAAGCTTCCCATGAAGGTGGATGACGAGGACTATTATTATTGCCCCTCTAGGTGAAAGAATGTACAGTGAAGATGCTAGATGTATAAAAGTACATTTTCTCAGTTTCTACTTCCTAGTGTGCTAGACTTGGTAGCAAAATACTGTATTCCTTTGAATGGCGAGAAAAGGAACAAAAAAGTATCCCCGTGTAGCTTTGGTAGCACATTACAGATGAAAATAAAATTTCATTTGGAAGCGGTCATGAATTTTCCAATGATTTGTCTTATGCAGAAAACAACATGCATAGAAGTATTTCAGTCTTACCACGAGGTGCAGCTATAATATCCATTCATTTTGGTTACTTGAATTTTTAATGGTTATATTTGTATCTAATTTGGAATCTGAAGCTAAACTTACGTTACCATTGCATTTTTGTTATTTTTATTCGAACAGGTACAATTTTTTCTGTTATAGCTTCCATTGGCCTTTCTTAGATTTTAGCGTGATTGCGGCAAAATATGCATAAAAGCACCTTTTAGATTTTAGCATGCATGATTAGGCATGTTCATGGACCAATCAATCCACCGCCAGCAAACACGGAAAACCATAATTTTGGCATAACATTGTTGTGCTACGATGCACAATTACTATTAATTGTGTGTCTCTTGGGGAAACATTTGGTAATGGTCTTAATCTGAGTAAAAAGAGCAGTTCTAGATAAATTGACAAGCTCAATCCCTCTCCTCCCGGTTCTTATACAAAACATAATTACCACAATTCACATGGTACCTAGAGAGGATCTCAAGGGATACGGCCAAGATATCAGAAATATTTTCCACCCAACAGCAATTCTCTAGTGCCTACGTCACATGTCTAGCAATTTTTCACAATGATCAGCCCCTACCACTTCATAGCCGTTGCACTATTTCATTTGGTAACCTGGTTGTATGTACTCAGAGCTTCACCATCGTCATAAAAGGGGCCAAAAGATTTAAGTGTGACTTCATATGGCCATTTTGAAATATTTTGTAATATGTATGGAAAAAAGTGTTAAACATATAATATGAAGGGAAGGGGGCAATGGCCCCCCTTGTCCACAACTAAGTTCTACCATTGAGAGCAGTTTAGATGCTTTTCTTAGGACTCTCACATTGAAATCATCCTTATTAGTCTTGTCGTCACCAATGTGGATGGAGAGGGGTCACTCTCAAGCAGGAATGACACTCAAGACATTGTTGACGGTGTATTTGAATAGTTGCTTTCATCCGTGTAGATTCTTCTCCAAAACATTGCGTAGCTTGTACTACAAAAAAGTGCATTAACATTTTCATATTATGTATGATCAGATGGATATATGAAACATGCTAATTATAACAATAACCAGACGCTATACCTCGGTTACAATAGGTTCCAACTCCGGAAGTGGCTGGAAGTGTTTCGGTCAGCCTCTCTAGAAGAGTGGATATTTAAGAAAATCAATAATGACATTCGTATAGTACATCTCGTAGTTGCAAAATAAATGGATGACTTACTATGTTTATGCCCATACAATGGCTTCCTGCATAGTGGATATTGTTGGAACTAATGGGCCTTTGAATGGAATTGA
Source organism: Avena insularis (assembly GCA_023614405.1). Classification (NCBI taxonomy): domain Eukaryota; kingdom Viridiplantae; phylum Streptophyta; class Magnoliopsida; order Poales; family Poaceae; genus Avena; species Avena insularis. The sequence goes on along the minus strand of CM042694.1, from coordinate 20,982,489 downwards.
GCCCTTAAATTTCAGAAACTGGAGAGAAGTCATGGGGGTGGAGAGGCATGTAATAGTTCCAACACAGATTATCCAGTTGCATGAAGTTTATTTCCTTAACACAAATACTAAAACATACATTAGATAAAGGATCATAAATGCTTAAATAACAAGGTTGTACAATTCTCCTTGGAACGTCTCTCCGGGCCATGATTGATGCAGGGAACCACTCCCCAACAACTTGGGATGGTTCAAGGCATATGATTATCTTATATAATTAAGGATAAGCAAGTTAGACACATCAACTAACATGTCAATATTACCATGCGGTCATTGTGGTAAGAAATCCCTTAGTGTGCTAAGAAATCTCAAAGGGATATCAACAAGTTATGGGTCAATACTAGGTGCATCTTTATACCTTTATATCATGAATGCCCTCAGAGGAGATTCTACATTTTTTATTTACATGGTTTACTTGAGACATGATGGATAAATGGAAGCCAATGGCTTGCAAAAATTTACTTGTTATCTTGGAATTATGTGCATGATAAGATCAAATTAGAATGGTTTAAAAAGTTCTATTTGTTGTTTTGAAATGACCAGTGATGCTCTAGAAACTTCATTACCATTTTGTAGTAGAATGGGTTCAGCTCACTTCATACCCTAAATATCACTATTAATTCTATATACTTACAGAAAAATGTAGGAGGGCATTGGCCCCCATGAACCCAATGAAGAAGTGGTAGACCTAGGATCTAGTCATGACTAGGGCTAAACTCTTATGACTACATAGGTAATGATGATGATGTGCAAGTAGGCGTGCCGTTATTCGCGTAGTGTAGATACAGTTGTGCCATAGGACCAAGTTATCTTAATTTTCAAGATCGTCTAATATATTTTAGAAATATAATGCGTAGAAGCTATGAGAATTATAACCTCAATAGAACATCGTAGCTAAAGTACACCACAAATGAATAATTGGCACTTGGGGAACTACGCGAACTATAACCTCAACACAACGACGTAGATAAAGTACACCACAAGTGCATAAATGACTTTTGGGAAAGAATTTCACCTCTTTGTCCTCCTCATCTTCTAGATTAATGTAATCAAATTGAATAACTCACAATTCAGCTAATCACTGATTGCAGCAATTGAAAAATAACTAATTGAAGAACTAAAAGAAATGAAACAATTAGAATCAACTCCTGATGTTTTAAGAATTACAAGAAAATGGTTACCTATAAGTATATAGGGTATGACAATCCCGCCTATGAGCAGGAGGCCATGAGCCGCTGAAGAGTCGTGAACTCATATCACCGGGACGAAGAGTATCTTGTGGGTAGTGGTAGTAGCTGAATTACTCTGGGCGGACTTGCTCAGAAATATGGCTATGAAAACATCATCATGTGGTCTATACCATCATGTATACCATCGTGATGGCATCAAGATCGAAGTACTAATCAAATATGAGCCGAGAGTGGAATGGTCGATGAAATGACACGATCAGAGCATATGGCAGGCATGCAGCAGTGTGGTCGTGTGGATGTGAACATGTATCTCGCTGGTTTCAACACTAGGTGACTAGTGGGATTTCAAATTGATAACCAAGTATTTGTTAATTTGGGCCCATTACTCGTGCTTGATTGTTTAATGATCCTAAACTGCCAAGAGATTAAGAACGAGTGTACCTATACTAAGTTAGTCAAGACATGGGTTGTAGCCCTGGCTTCACGGGGCATGGTTCCGTCCCTGCAGTGAAGCATCATTAGGATGTATGTGACCACTCATGACATATGGTGTCTCTAGGAACATTTTGGGAGAAGTCGACCCTATTTGAGACATGAAATGTCACTTATAGTAACTTCATTATTTCTTGGATGTTGTGTAGATAACACTGTAATAATGAAAGCTTGGGTTGAGGTTTTTAGCAATCGTGGCACTCTGGGAGCAGAGAAGGCAGAATATCTAAAAGAAGTACCACCAACTTTTCTAGTTTAATCAAAATAGTTTTCTTACTTATTATATCTCATTACTTTGTATGCTTTAACTGCTTTGCAAACTATTTTCATTAAACTAGAATAGACGGTGGTTGAGCTCACCTTTGGGCACTTATGTTCCCTTTGTACCCTTCCCTGGTCCATAAGCTTTACCAAAATAGCTATACATGAATTTAAGAAGAAAAACAATGTTATAAATGAATCGAAACACTAGATCTTCAACACATGTATAGACTTTTTTGAAGTCCAAAGTTGACATATATAAGATAAAACTGGAAATAAAATATAGTTTTTGTACAAAGTAAGAAATCCATACTCTTCTATGAATAGGATCCCTGGCAATCATTTGTAGTAGAATTTTTTCTTGAAGTGGAAACATACTTTGGTTTGTGCCATCCATACTTTGGTTTGTGGCATCCATACGTTGATTTCAAGGTTATCACTTTTATATTTGAATTTCCTTTTTGGGTAACTCTCTTAGGCAGTGAGCCAGCAATTTCGCAAATTATTCATTGTATGCTGATCATTTTCATTGTATGCTTTGACAGGTGGTGGTATAGTCTACAACACATTCTAGTGGTTTAACACATAGCCATTTTTAGCACTTTTGAATGTTATGAGACATTATAGCAATCATGTGTTGTAATACTTCTTCTCATTTTTGCCATCAACATGTGATGACCTTGCTTGTTTTTCTTACTTGTTATATATATATATATATCTTATTATTCTTATGTACAATTTTGAATACTAAGCATTCTATACAACACATAAACAGTAAATTACCTAGTTACAATATTATGACAGATATGGATTTGCTACCATTGTGCCAGTTGTGCATGGGGTTTGGATCGCCGATATTGCTACCCCATGATCCCACAATATCAACACTGTCAACTGCTAATGATCCGTTAATGGTATTATTTTCCTTTTGTCTATCTGCGAATGTGTGTTTTTTATCTTAGATACCATAGACGTGTGTTCTCTTTAGCCTACGTCTTTTGTTGTTCCCTTTGTATCTTGGATACCACAAACGTGTGTTCGTGGATTTCTAATTTTTTCCATGTATCTACTTTTTCTTTCCCCGCGCTTTTCTTTCCGTCCCGGTGCGCAAGCACGCCTGCTCATATCTCTCACTTTCCTTCTATCGTGTTTCTAAACGAACCAGCTCCCTCTTCTCACTTATTTTCATATACGAAAGATACTTTCATAGTTGGTGACAATTTGTTGTGTCCTACTTGTAGTTGCACTTGCCTATGTGTGGATGGCGAATAAGGCTTGACATGTTTGTATTCACACTTGCTCGTGTGTGGATGGTGAATTATGCTAGACACGTGTTTAGGCCGTGGCACTGTGTAGAGTGAGGCTGTAGGTGTTTTGTACGGTGTGGAAATGTGTACGTAGCCGCTTTTGAGCATTAATAAATATAATGATTTGCCGCATGTCACAGATTAAATTTAGAATGATATATTAGACAGAAAATAGTTCCTAAAACTTACCAACTACTCATTACCACATAGAATAATAGAAGTCTTAAGCCACAATGGTCTTGGTGGATTAAAAGAGAAATCATTCGAATGACATATTAGACATAGACATAACTTATTTCAAAAGAAACGGTTATTTTGATACCTGCCTGATGTCGAGATGGATTCGTACCAGCTGGACAGGAACACGTTGGGCAAACGTTGGTGCAAGCATGCTTTATCATGCATGTATCATGCTTAACCGTGATGCAAGGTCGCGGGAAGGTCTGATGCCATGGGAAACGATAAGATCGTGGGAAGGCCTTCTCCACGTGGATGTCGTATGTTGTTTGTGTCTCTAACCAATACCGTGCTCCTGATACGACATCCGTTAGTTTCTCTTTGTGTCTGGATCACATTCCTTAATCTCAGTTCAGATGATGCATTCAGATGATGCATACAGGTATCGAGTATTGTTGTAGGAGTGCAGTACTTGACACTCACCCGTTCAGATATTTCGTTTGCGGTAAACAAGGTTTGCTAGTTAGATAAGTAGCCCCAAAATTATCACACCAGCCGAGTCACACCAAGCTCTTTGAGTAGAGTGTCTACCCATATAGCTTTAGCAGCACCATTAACTAATGCTTTATACTCTACCTCGATACTCGATCTCGAGACTGTGGGCTACTTCTTCTAACTCCATGAAATCAGATTGGGACCAACAAAAACTGCAAACCCACTGGTGGATCGTCTATCATCCACAAACCCTGCCCAATCGGCGTCGGTAAAGATACTGATGATAACCGACGGTGACTGGTGAATGCATAAGCCAATCTCCGATGTCCCTTTGAAATATCGCAGAATTCGTTTAATAGAGTCCCAATGTTTATCATTGGGCTATGCCAGGAACTGGCAAACCTTGTTTACCGCAAACGAAATATCTGGACAGGTGAATGTCAGGTACTGCAGTCCTCCAACAACACTGCAATGCCTGCATGCATCATATGAACTGAGATGTGTGCTTGAGTCTCTAGCCGAAGTCTCGGAAGGAAGTGGAGTCGCGACAGAATTACAATTCTCCATGTTGACTCGATGGAGAAGATCAAGAGCATATTTTCATTGGGTCAACATCATCCCCCCTGCGTTATATGTTGCCCCCAATCCAAGAAAGTACTCCAGTCGCCCTAGGTCCTTGATAGGAAAACTGTCAAAAAGTGAACGAACAAGACGATCCACAACCTCCGGAGTAGAGCCAACAATAACTATGTCATCCACATAGACCAACATGAAAATCTGCACTCCATCATCCGAGTAGATGAACAATGACGTATCAGCCTTGGACGAAACAAACCTAAGCCGATGAAGGAGCTGACTCAAGCGAGCATACCATGCTCGTGGTGACTGTTTTGGTCCATAGATAGACCGATGAAGCTTGCAGACATGAGAGGGATATCGAGCATCCTCGAAACCAGGAGGCTGCTGCATATAGACATCTTCGGCCAGGAAACCATGCAAGAAGGCATTGCTAACATCGACCTTCCGAAGACTCTAGCCACATGAAACGGAGAGAGACAGTACATGTCGAACTATGGAGGGCTTCACAATAGGACTTAAGGTGTCTCCATAATCAATCCTGTGCTGCTGTGTAAAACCACGAGCTACTAAGTGTGCTTTATTCTTGTCAATGGATCTGTCTGGACAATGCTTGGTTTTGAAAATCCACTTACTGCTAACAATATTGACGCCAGGTGGTCGAGGGACCAGAGTCCAGGTGTCGGTCCGCTGCAATGTATCAAACTCATCCGACATGGCAGTATGCCATGCAAGCTCGAGAAGTGCATCCTGATGTGACATAGGAGCAGCAAAGAAGGCGCGATGACGTGGATTATACTGGACAGTACCATCAGGGTACATCTTCTCTCGGCGAGTTTGGTCACAGTGACGCTAAGGATGGCAATTTTATCCACGGATCCTAGTATCCACGGATATCCTATCCGACAGGTAAGGGTATTGAGGGCTAATTACGCCCACAGATTTCATGCGGCGGATATCCGTTAATTCATGGGGTGGGCATAGGTAGTGGTTTTGATCCATGGATATCCAACGGATACCTGGCTGGCATGTGGGACCCACATGTTAGTGAGACTATTATGAGACATCTATGTACTTTGTGGTCTTATCGTGTGATATTTGACATATTTTAAGTACTATGTGGTTGGAATATTGTTGCTTTGATATTCCTATGTATTATCCATGTAATATTTGCTGAAATGCTGTCGAAATTTGCTATAATGTCGCAGTTATGCTGAATGTTGTTATAATTATGTATATGGTGTGTAAACCAATGGATATCCATGGATACATGGATATCCGACGGGTTTTGGATCTGGGGCGACATCCATGCCCATGGATATCTTCATGGGTGGGCTAGAGTGAGGTTCATGGATTTGGATTTGAATTTGTTTTTTATATATCCATACAAACCCGCTCCATCGCATGTTGTGTCTCAGCAGGAGGACCAACCGAAGGTGTCGTGGCCGACGGAGCAGCAGCGGGTGACGTGGGCTGGCTAGGAGTTGACACTGACTGCGACCCATGGGCTGGCTCGATAGGAGGCAGGACGGTGGAGGGTGGCATCGCCAGTGGCTCGGGCCTAGTGCCCGAGGACGGCCCGTGCATGGCCGCCCCATGCACGTCGATCGGCACGGCATCGATCGTCTGCTCCTGTGGGCGAGGGGTCGCGGGCACCTGCAGGGGAACATCATCACCTTGCACATGTGGATCAGTAGACAAACAGGACAAGTCATAATTGCGCACAGGTTTACTGGTAACTAGTTCATCAGAAGGAAAACAAATAGCTTGTTCAAGAGTGAAAATATCGACCGACACGCCAGAAGTGGCAAAGGGAAACACGGTCTCATCAAAGACAACGACATGAGAGATGTACACACATCCCGTGGATCTATCCAAGCACTTATACCCCTATGCATGGGGTTATATCCCAGAAAAACACACATCTTAGAACAAAACTCCAATTTGTGAGAATTGTATTTACGAAGAATAGGCCAACAAGCACACCCAAATATGCGAAGGAAATTATAGTTAGGCTGAACATACATAAGACAAAAAAGAGGTGTTTCCTTGTTGATGTCAAGAGTGGGCATACGGTTAATGAGATAACATGCCATGAGAAATGCCTCATCCCAATAACGTAGGGGAAGCTGTGAGTGTGCAAGGAGAGAAAGACATGTTTCAACCAAGTGACGGTGTTTGCGCTCGGCAGTCCTATTTTGCTGGGAGGTGTGGGGTCACGAGACACGATGGATTATGCCTGTATGCTCATAATAACGATGAAGACGGTGGTACTTTCCACCCCAATTAGAATGAACTACCTTGATCTTGGTGTTCAAGAGACGCTCAACATGAGCCTGGAACGTATAGAAAAGCTATTCAATATCAGACTTATGTTTAAGAAGATATATCCAGCAAAAACAAGATTAGTCATCCATAGAATTGACATAGTACTTATATCCCCCAGAAGAGACACTAGTCGGGCCCTAAATATCAAAGTGAATCAATTCAAGAGGCTTAGTGGAAACATGAGAAGACAATGAATAAGGCAACCGATGACTTTTAACACGCTGACAAGCATCACAGACTAAAGAATTATTGTCTGAGGGAGAACACAAAAGCTAATTTGTTCTAAAAATATTTTGAACTACATTATTGGATGGATGGCCAGGACGATGATGCCAATGCTGGGAACTGACACTGGCCGACGCATGACGCGATGAAGATGATGCTCTAACGAACAGGATGGGGTATAATCCACCATGACTCCTACCGAGAAGGACCCTCCACGTAGGCTTGTCCTTAACACAAAAGAAATGACGGTGAAATTCAACAAACACATCATTATCACAAACTAGACGATAGACTGATAGGATATTTAAATGACCATATGGCACATGGTGGATATTTTTAAGTTGAAGAGATGAACTAGCTAAAAGTGAATGACCATTATGCGAAATTGATAGACCTGCACCATTGGCCACCTGAACCCGATCCTTCCCATCATAGCGCTCATGGGTGTGGAGACGTGCCAGCTCGCTCATCAGGTGATCAGTCGCTCTTGAATCCATGATCCAGGGGATGTAGTTGTTGGAGTGTGTCGTGGCAGAGTTGCTGCCCCACTGTTGCTATGGAGGCTGGTAGTTGGAGTCGAAACAATTGTGGCAGTTTGTGGCCTCATGCCCCCATATGCCGCAGAGCTGGCAGCAGGGTCTCCAGCGGCGCTGAGCGCCGTTGCCACCTCCATTGCGGCCATTATCGTTGCGACCACCGTCATTGCGGCCGCCGTTCATGTCACCATTACGACCTCCATCATAGCGGCCATAAACACCGTTGCCTGTTGCGACCCCTATCTTGGCGACCATAGCCACCGTTGCCACCGTCGTTCCGGCCCTGCCCCTGCTGGCCATCATTATCGTAGGTACGATACGGAGCGCCATCGCCTTGGTAGGCAGGGTTAGGGCGCATCGCGGCGTTCACCGAGGACGACCACCCCTCGGACTATGTCTGCTGTGCCTAGAGCGTTTCAAAGGACAAGACATGAGAGTAAAATTCGGAGTACACGACATACTTGTATCCGACCGTGTAGTTGGCAGCGATGGAGTTGAACGCGAATCCAAGTCCGCCGAGGATGTGGTTGACCAGTTCATCGTCGGTGACAGGGGCACCGCTGATTGCCATAGCGTCAGCGAAGCCCTTCATCTTATGCATGTAGGCTGCCGCAGACATCTCCCCCTTCTCGGTGCTCTACAACAGACGATGGATGTGACACACGTTGGCATGGATTTAAGCACCATGCATGGTGTGTACCGCCTTCCACGTGGTTGCCGTCTTGCAGCCTGATACATTGCAAATGTATCTATAATTTTTGATGTTCCATGCTTGGTTTTATCCACTTTCTTGTGTTTTGTTCCAACTTTGGAGTAATTTTCATATGATTTCTTGGACTAACCTATTAACAAGAGCCACAAGGCTACCGCTTGTTTTCTGCTGTTTTGGTTCCAGAAGTCGAAAATGAATATTCTCGAATTGACGGGACAAAAGCCAAAGTGCCTATTTTTCCTAAGGGATCAAGTGCCGAATATGAGATGGAGAAGGGTGGGGCCACACCACACAGCAGCCTGGCCCGCTTAGGGGTGGTGGCCCCAGCACCCTCGGCCTCTCCTTCCGCCTATAAGTTGCCCTCGACGAAAAACCCTAGGCACCCGATCAAAATCCATGAAAGAGTCTCAGAGCAGCCACATCTCCATCCCTAGATCGAGGAATCTGAAGCTCTTCCGCACTGCCGAGAGGGAATTCACCCCGAGGCCTTCTTCATCACCATGCAAGCCTCCGTGTGATGCGTGAGTAGTTCATCCTTGGACTACGGATCCATGTAGTAGCTAGATGGCTGGTTTCTCCTCCTTTGTGCTTTCATGTTTAGATCTTGTGAGCTCCGTTCATGATCAAGTTCATCTATTTGTAATTCATACATGTTGTGTTTGCGGGGATCCGATGGATATTGAGATGCTATTTCAGATTGATTATTGATTCTATCATGTCTTTGTTATTTGAGATCTTGCATGCTTTCCGTTGTTGGTAGCTATCTTGGCCAAGTAGATGCTAGCAACTCTAAGAGTTAGTATTTATGCTCATAGTGGGTTCATGCCTCCGTAACTGGGAAGTGATGAAATCTCTAAGGTACTAGATGTGCTATTGCTACTAGGGAAAAAACAACAATCCTTTGTTCATAGAACAATCGTATTGTTTACTTTACACGCAGTTCGTAAAGCAATAATCTGTTGCTTGCAACTTAATACTGGAGGGGGTTCGGATGATAACCTGAAGGTGGATTATTAGTCATAGATGAAGTTGGATGGCGGTCTATGTGTTATGTTGTAATGCCCAATCAAGTCTCAGAGGAGTCAAGATGTTTAGTATATGCATGTATTGCTTTCTCGGTGTTTGTCAATTGCCCCGCTGTAATTTGTTCACCCAGCATGTTATCTATATTAAGGAGAGCCACCTCTAGTGAACTATGGATCCCGGTCCTTTTACTTTACATACAATCTACAGTCTTTTACTGCTTTGTGTTTACTTTCTGCAAACTTTTACTTCTTTCCATTCGACACATTTAATCCTTTGTTTTCTTCAAAACACGGTGAGATTGACAACCTCATCGCAAGTTGGGGACAAAGTTCTGTGGTTGTGTTGTGCAGGTCTCCACGTTGCTACTAGCACCGGTAGTGCGCCCTGCCAAAGCTTAGCTAGTAACACCTTTGAGGTGTTTCCTTGCTCCTACTGGTTCGATTAAACCTTGGTTTCATAACTGAGGGAAACTTGTTGCTGTGCTCATCATACCTTCCTCTTGGGGTTCCCAACGAGCTCTACATCAACACCGCCATCAAGCAATTTTCTGGGCGTCGTGCATTGAGCCATCAAGCATTTTTCTGGCGCCGTTGCCGGGGAGTCAAGGACATCTTCACAAGGGGAGTCCCTCATAACCAATCTCTTTACTTTGTTGTTTTTGTTTTGCTTAGCTTCTTTTTGCTTTGTTTGCTTGTTTTGTTCTTCAAAAACACAAAAAAATAGTTTTAGTTGTTTGCTTTCTTATTTCAAAAACACAAAAAAATTAGTTCCTTTCTTAAGTTGCCTTTATGACTAGCTCTGCTCCAATCACTATTTCATTATGGATAACTCACTCAGTTTCCTATTTGGGAACAATATTATGACTGCTAAGGTAATAGGTGAACCACCGCTTGCTAGAACCTCCATGGAAGAAGAAATTGCTGAACCTGAAAGCTCATTAGATGAAAAAGAGGAGGAGAGTGATGGACAAAAGGAGGAAGAATGGATCTACCCATGCCTACCTTCTAATGAGAGTAACTCTTTATCCCTTACATTATTTGATTGTCCCCCATGCTTATCAAAGGAGGGTGAATGTTATGTTCCCAAGGATTCTTTTGAAAATGTTTATAATAAAGCTCTAGTGCTTGTAGATCATGAAAAGCATGCCTTATGTGATAGTTATATTGTTGAGTTTATTCATGAAGCTACTAAAAATTATTATGAGAGAGGAAAATATGATTGTAGAAGTTTTTATGGTAATGAAACACCTCTCTATGTGCTGAAAGTTTTGAAGTTACTTTTGTTTTATCTTCCTATGCCTGTCACTTTGTTCTGTGTGCATTTATTTGCATACAAGATTCCTATGCATAGGAAGTGGGTTAGACTTAAATGTGTTTTGAATTTGCTTCTTGATGCTCTCTTTTACTTCAAAAGAAAAGTACTTGTTGGGAGATAACCCAAGAGCTTTAGTTGAGTCTTGGAAGTTATTACCTCTGTAATAACCTCTCCTTATCCTTTTTATTTGCTTTTTGTGCCAAGAGTAACCTCTAATGAGAGTGAAGTAATGATTGGGAGAGTTGCTGTCCCGAAACAGATTTCTGTGCTTCACCGTAAAAATTCCTGAGAGAGCTCTGTTCGTCGGATTGAGCTGTATTTTTTTGTGCTTCTGCCCCAGGTGTTATGTAACTTTCGTTAGTTAAACACGTTTTGATTTGAGCAACATAAGTTCTTTGAAAACATTCGTCTTTACCTGCTGGTCTGTTTTGACAGATTTCTGCCATTTTCTGCATTTGCTTCTTGTTGGTTCCTTCTTGAGTTCTTTTGGGGAATTGAGCTTTTTGAGGGAAGTGCTACAGTAGCTAGTGTTATAATGGAAGTTTATTTGGTGTTAGAACTTAACCTTAAGACTTATTTATCTTAAGTGCACTAATGTTGCTAATGAGACTGTGTGAAGTTTTGTATGAAGGAAAATTTTCAGGTGTATGGAAGAAATGAGTAATGAGATGAAGGATGGACTAAAGCTCAAGCTTGGAGATGCCACGCGTGTCACCCCAAGAGATATCCAATAAGTACAAGCGTCAAAGCTTGGGGATGCCCAAGGCATCCCTTTCTTCATCAATAAAAATTCCAGGTTTCTTCCAAACGCTTCATTTTTATTGTTTCGTGCACAGTTGTGTTTTTCTTGGAGCGTCTTCTTTTTCGTTTTTGTTTTGGTTTTTAGTTTGCTTGGTTTTCTTAGTTTTCTGAATAAGTTGGTTGGACCCCCTCTTTCACACTTTGGTTTTCAAATAGTTTGGTTTGGGTTGGAAAAGAGTAGGAAAGTTCATGCTTATGTGGTAAAAAGAGCTCGTTTTTGACTGTGGCTATGCTTCGTCATGCCATGCTTGATATTGTTTTGGCTTTATGCTTAGTATTCTTTGTTGTAGCATGACTTGTTATAAACAATTGAGATTGCTTAATGTGCCTTGGATGAATCATGCCTTGTTTTAGCATATTAAAGCATAGTATAGTGGTATTCTCCTTTGATGCTTTATTTGGGTTGACTTGGCACATGCTCACAACATGTTATGACTATCTCAAGTCACCATAGCCTTTATGATCCTTTAGTTTTCAACTTGTAGTATCACTTTATACTTTCAACGATGTTTTGTCGCTCTGCATGATTATGGCCATTATTGCTCTCTTAGTTTGTCGCTCCCAGTCTTTTGCTAGCCTCCACAACCAAGTATGAGTTCCACTCATGAATCCAACTCCCTAAACCAAGTTTTTCCAAAGATTCCACCATACCTACCTACTAGCTTATTCTATTCCAAGTATATTCATGCTTTTTTTACCTTCCACTTGTTATGAGAAAACTAGTGATTAAAGCTCTCACGAACTTGATGGCACACCTTACTTTTTTTGCATCTAATAAACTTGAACCATTGGGTCCTTCTTTGTTGCGTATATGCTTGCGCTTTATAAGTTGAAATTATCAGAACCATGTACCATGGGAAACGCTTTCAACATTGCACTTGTACTTTGTACCCCGTTGATATCATGTTCTTTTGCTTACGGATCCCGACGGTGTGAAATAGAAGTGGAACTTGTAAGATCATGGAGTTTGTATGTGTGTTAGAGAAACGCCTGGGCCGCTAGCCTAAGCCATGCCTAATCATGGTGGAAACTTGCAGCATCACCATAATGAGCACTCTATGAAGCATCCTCAATAAAAACCTATGCAAATAGCAAATAAAAAGATCGCTGAGATGCTCATTGTCTGCTTGCCTTGTCATTTTGGTTATGGGAAAGCTCCCGTATCATGTGCAAGGGGTACCCCATTGACAGTTCTTAATGATACACATATACTTACAATGACAAGAGCTTACTCATGACTGAAGTTGAGTAGCATGAGGATCGGTCTTCGTAAGTAAGGGGCATGAGATTTCGGTTTATAACTTGTCAAGCATATCCTCTTAGTTGTGTCACTTTAACCTTAACCACCTTCAAGATGCTTATGATAGGGGCAATGAGAGCTGAAAGCTATAAGTACCATAATTTTTGGAAGCTCTTTATGAGACTTGAATCCCTACTTCCTTTTTATAAAAGGCCTTTCTTCCACCATTATATTGAGTCTCTACCTTCTATCTTTATGCACTACTTTGAGAGCATAGTGGCCATTCTTAGTTCTGTGTGCATTGTCCCAAGACTAGTTGATTGATGAATAACTAGTTATTGCTTGTTTGAAACTATTGTATCTAGTCACTCTTATGAACTTTAAAGGTGTCCTATGCATTTAAATTTGCTACTCTATTGAGGGACAAGCTGAATACTTTTATGCTATGTTTTCTTTATGTGAAACAAACAAACATCTTGCAAAGCATGTTATTCATGAATCTTTTTTTTGTGCCTTTTCATGTTGTATCATAGTTTCTTTGCTTATTGCTAGAACTTTGTCTTTCATGTTATGATTGAAGTACTTTGATCCCAGCTTTGAGTTTTGCAAATACTTTGATCAAGTTTTTGATGGTGCATGTCACCTCAAAAATTATTTCTTTTTATCACTTACCTACTCGAGGACTAAGGTGAGTTAAGCTTGGGGATGTTGATACATTGCAAATGTATCTATAATTTTTGATGTTCCATGCTTGGTTTTATCCACTTTCTTGTGTTTTGTTCCAACTTTGGAGTACTTTTATTATGATTTCTTGGACTAACCTATTAACAAGAGCCACAGCGGTGTTGCTTTCTGTTGTTTTTGGTTCCAGAAAAGTCAGAAAATGAATATTCTCGGAATTGGACGGGACAAAAGCCAAAGTGCCTATTTTTCCGGAAGGGGTCAAGTGCCAGAATACGAGACGGAGAAGGGCTAGGGGCCAGCCACACCACCTGGCCACGCGGCCAGGCCTGGCCCACGCCAGGGGGTGGTCTGGCCGCCCCCAGCAACCCCTCGGCCTCTCCTTCCGCCTATAAGTTGCCCTCGGGACGAAAACCCTAGGCACCCGATAAAAATTCCACGAAAGAGTCTGTAGCCACCGTCATCTCCATCCCTAGATCGGGAGGGATCTGAAGCTCTTCCCGGCACCCTGCCGGAGAGGGGAATTCACCCTGGAGGCCTTCTTCATCACCATGCAAGCCTCCGGTGTGATGCGTGAGTAGTTCATCCTTGGACTACGGATCCATGTAGTAGCTAGATGGCTGGTTTCTCCTCCTTTGTGCTTTCATGTTTAGATCTTGTGAGCTCCGTTCATGATTAAGATCATCTATTTGTAATTCATACATGTTGTGTTTGCGGGGATCCGATGGATATTGAGATGCTATTTCAGATTGATTATTGATTCTATCATGTCTTTGTTATTTGAGATCTTGCATGCTTTCCGTTGTTGGTAGCTATCTTGGCCAAGTAGATGCTAGCAACTCTAAGAGTTAGTATTTATGCTCATAGTGGGTTCATGCCTCTGGTAATCTGGGGAAGTGACAGAAATCTCTAAGGTACTAGATGTGCTATTGCTACTAGGGAAAAAACAACAATCCTTTGTTCATAGAACAATCGTATTGTTTACTTTACACGCAGTTCGTAAAGCAATAATCTGTTGCTTGCAACTTAATACTGGAGGGGGTTCGGATGATAACCTGAAGGTGGATTATTAGTCATAGATGCAGTTGGATGGCGGTCTATGTATTATGTTGTAATGCCCAATCAAGTCTCAGAGGAGTTAAGATGTTTAGTATATGCATGTATTTCTTTCTCGGTGTTTGTCAATTGCCCCGCTGTAATTTATTCATCCAGCATGTTATCTATCTTAAGGAGAGCCACCTCTAGTGAACTATGGATCCTGGTCCTTTTACTTTACATACAATCTATAATCTTTTACTGCTTTGTGTTTACTTTCTGCAAACTTTTACTTCTTTCCATTCGATACGTTTAATCTTTTGTTTTCCGCAAAACACGGTGAGATTGACAACCTCATCGCAAGTTGGGGACAAAGTTCTGTAGTTGTGTTGTGCAGGTCTCCACGTTTCTACTAGCACCGGTAGTGCGCCTTGCCAAATCTTAGCTAGTAACACCTTTGAGGTGTTTCCTTGCTCCTACTGGTTCGATTAAACCTTGGTTTCATAACTGAGAGAAACTTGCTGCTGTGCTCATCATACATTCCTCTTGGGGTTCCCAACGAGCTCTACATCAACACCGCCATCAAGCAATTTTCTCGGCGCCGTGCATTGAGCCATCACAGCTGATCAGCTGACTCTCAATGTTGCCGTCCATCGAGCCAAGAAGGATGCTCAGGACCTTCTGGTCCTGGACCCACCATCGGAGGTTCTCGGGGTTGTCGACGGTGACGGCCTTGTCACCAGTCCCCTTGGTGAGAGTATTCTCCAGGGCAGTGACATCGGCGCCGAGGTGCCCATGGAGGTAGTTGTCGGAGAGGTGCGAAAGCATGATCCCCTTCTAGAGGGGAAAGTTGCCACTATCGAGTCAGATGGAGATCCTAGAGGAAGAGACCACGGGAACCGAGGAGGACGACGAGGCGGCGAGGGTGTTCATCGCGCTAGACAGCTGAAGCGCGGAGGAGCCCATCGCGGCGGCGGCTCGGAAGAACTCGAGTGGCGGCGGTGGCTCGGTTGAGTCTCGAGCGGCGGTGACGCGACTTAGGTACCAAGAAAGAAAATAGGTTTAGGGTATTATGCGTGGGTCTAAAGCCTCACATTTGCTCCACTTATATAATCATGACATGTACAAGTTACATACGTATACATCGTATTACACGACATATGTGTTGGAATTATGCCCTAGAGGCAATAATAAAGATGTTATTATTATAATTCTTGTTCATGATAAAGTTTATATTCCATGCTAGAATTGTATCAAGCGGAAACTTTAATACTTGTGTGGTTTGTGAACAACACCGTGTCCCTAGTACGCCTCTATGGACTAGCTCATTGATCAATGATGGTTAAGGTTTCCTAACCATAGACATGAGTTGTCAATTGATAATGAGATCATATCATTGGAGAATGATATGGTGGATAGACCCAAACTAAGCGAAGCAATTAGATCGTGTCATCGTGTTCGTCTTTGCGAAGTTTTTCTTATGTCAAATATTGTATTCCTTAGACCATGAGATAATACAACTCCCTGGTATCGGAAGAAAGCTTTGAGGTCATCAAACGTCATCCTATGAGAGGGTGATCATAAAGGTGTCTCTCGTGTCGAAAGTATCTCATTGGGTTGTATCGAGATGGGATTTGTCCCTCCCAAGTCGGAGAGATATACTTCGGGCCCACTCAGTAATCAATATCAACACCTCTTGCAAGCATGTGGTTAAGGAGTTAATCACAAAGTGATATCGGATTACGGAACGAGTAAAGTACTTGCTGTGAACGAGATTGAACTAGGTATGACGATACCGACGATCGAATCTCGGGCAAGTAAAATATCGCGAGACGAAGGGAATATATATGGTATTGATTGAATCCTGGCATCGTGGTTCATCCGATATGATCATCGATGAATGTGTGGGAGTCAATATGGGTGCCTGCACTTCCGCTGATTATTGATAGAAGATCATGTCTGCATATTCTCGAACCCGCAGGGTCACACACTTAACGTGTCTCGACGCTAGGATAGATTGGATAATTGGTTTATGAATTTTTGTTCGGAGTCTCGGATGGGATCCGGGACATCACGAGAGGTTCTGGAATGGTCCGGAGAATAAGATTCATATAAGGCAGTGCAGTTTTTGGAGTTCGGAATTGTTCCGGATTAATCGGTATTGTACCGGAAGCTTCTAGAACCTTCCGAAAGGGGACCAACGTGGCCCCACCTTTCGGGAGGGGGCATGGGCCTATGAGGGAGTGTCCTGGCCGCATTGGGCCAGGGGCACAAGGCCCCATAGGGCCCAGCCGATCCTAGATAAGTTTAAATCGTTTAAACTAGAGATAAGATAGGGTTTCTAGAAGGGAGAATTTAAATCGTTTAAACTAGAGATAGGCTTGGAGGATGGGCAAGGGCTGGCCGCACCCCCCCTCTATATAGAGAGGGCTGGTGCGCCCCCTCCCCCCCTAACATACACATCTCCCTCCAAGCCCTAGTAGCCCTGCTGCCTTCCTCTCTCCCTCCCGATCGTTTTGCGAAGCCTCACGCAGAAATTCTCCACCAAATACACCACGCCGTCGTGTTGTAGATCCAATCCATCTCTCCACCATACTTGCTGGTCCAAGGAAGGAGACGCCGAGGTGCTGCACGTGTGCATCTCACGGAGGCACCGCCACTTGTGGTGCTAGATCGGATCGGATCGCGAGGAGGAGAAGCGAGTACGACTACATCACCCACGCTCCGGATTTAACGCTCACCGTGAGAATCTTCAAGGGTATGAAGATCTAATCCAATCTCTCTCGTTGTTTGCATCTCCTAGATTAGATCTTGGCTTTCCTCCGCTCGCTCAGAAAATTTTGATTTACTATGCTTCAAACCCTTCAGTGGTATCAGAGCTAGATCTATGCGTAGATGTGATTCACGAGTAGAACGCAACATGGTTGTTGCGGGCGTTGATTTTTTCTCGGGCAAGCCTCTTGTTTGTGTTCTTCTTATGACGCGGGATAGTGAGATTGAAGCGGTCCAGGCCAACCTTATGCGACGCCGTCATGAGACCGCTCCGCACTTGACGTGTGGCTTGTTCCACACATGCGGCTGGTGGATGTTAGTTTCTCTCACTATAGTTGTCATGGGATTAACACCGGAGTTTGGCAACCATAATATCACCGTTGTGGCTTTCCGTAGGTAAGAATCGTTCTTAGCATCTACTCCCATAAGCCACGTAAAACATGCAACAACAAAGTAGAGGCGTCTAACTTGTTTTTGCAGGAGTGTTTCGTGATATGGTATGGCCCAAGATGTGATGTGTATATTGTATGCGATGATCATGTTTTGTAATGTTTCACGACTTGCATGTCGATGAGTACACAACCGGCAGGAGCCATATGGTTGTCTTTATAATTGTGTATGACCTGCGAGTCAACTTCTTATACTCCATGTAATAGCTTTACTTTATCGCTAAGTAGTTAGCAATAGTTGTAGTTGCTATTCGTGGTGGAGGCAATCATGGTGAAGTGATGGAGATCATGCCAGAACGCACAAGATGGAGATCATTGCGCGAAGATTGGCTATACCATGTCACATAAAGTTATATGCATGTGATGTTTATCCTTTTATGTATCTTATTATGCTTAGATCATGACGGTAGCATTATAAGATGATTCCTCACTTAAAGATCAAGATAAAACTGTGTTCTCCCCAAGTATGCACCGTTGCGAAAGTTCTTCGTGTCCAAGCATCACGTGATGATCGGGTGCTATAGACTCTACGCTCACATACAACGGGTGCAAGCCAGTTTTGCACACGCGGAAATACTTGGGTCTAACTTGACGAGCCTAGCATGTATGCATGGCCTCGGAACACAAGAACCGAAAGGTTAAGCATGAGTCATATGAATGATATGATCGACACTTTGTCCACCATTGAAACCACATCTCTTCTCGTGAAGATCGGATTAGGTGTGGTGAATTTGGATCGTGTTCACTAAACAACTTGAGGGATGTTGAATTTAGTGGAGTTCATCTAGTAATTTGATTAAAAGTTGAACTAGTTATCATGAACATAGTCTATTTTGTACTTGCAAATATTGTAGATCACATGGCTAAGTCCAACTTCAACTTCAACGGTTTTGCTGAGAAAGAAAAGCTTAAGAACAATGGGTCTAACTTCACCAATTGGTTCCGCAATTTGAGAATCATTCTCTCTGGCGGTCAAAAGGACTATGTCCTTGAGAAAGCGTTAGGTGACGCCTCGCAATCGCTACGGCTGATGAGAAAGCTGTCATCACCAAGAAAGATGATTATGGTGTGATTAAGAGCACCATGTTGTTTGCTATGGAACCGAACTTCAAAATCGTTTTGAAAACTATCCTGCCCTTTGAGATTCTCAAGAGTTGAAAACCATGTTTCGACTCAGCCCGCTCGAGAGATATGAGATCTCCGAAGTTCTTTAACCGCAAGATGGAGGAAGGAGTTCCGTTAGTGAGCACGCCATTAAGATGTCAGCTACACTCAACGCCTTGAGCAATCGGATCAAGATTCCAGAGGAGCTCAAGATTGACAGGTTCTGCAATCACTCCCTCCCAGCTACAAAAGCTTTGTTGTGACTCATAATCAGATTGGTTCCACCGATACGATCACCGAGCTCTTCGCAAAAGTCAAGGCTGGAGGTGGACATCAAGAAGGATAATCATGTGTTGATGGTCAACAAGCCCTCCTTTAAGAAAGGTAAGGTGCAAAGAAGCCCTTCAAGAAGGGCGGCAGAAGCACAATGCCCTGCTGAGAAGAAGCTCAGTGTCCGTCCCAAGCCGGAAACCGAGTGCTTCTATTGCAAGGACAAGGGTCACTCGAAGAATCGTCCAAGTACTTAGCGGACAAGAAGGCTGGCACCATCAAAGGTATATTTGATATACATGTTATTGATGTTTTCCTTACTAGCCCTCGTTGTAGTGCCGGTATTTGATACCGTTCGGTTGCTAATATTTGTAACTCAAACAGAGATGCGAAATAGACGGCGGCTTGCGAGGGATGAGGTGACGGCGCGCTGCTGGCAACGGATCAAGAGTTGATGTGATGGCCGTCAAGACGCTCTCCTTAGTTTTACCTTCGGATTAGTTTTAAACCTTAATAAATGTTATTATGTGCCTGCGTTGAGCATGAACATTATTTCGATCGTGTTTATTGCAAGACGGTTATTCATTTAAATCGGAGAATAATGGTTGTTCTATTTATATGAGTAACATCTTTTATGGTCATGCACCTCTTGTGAGTGGTTTATTTCTTCTAAATCTCGAAAGGGATGAAACACACATCCATAACATTGAGGCTAAGAGATGCAAAGTAGATAGTGATAATACTACTTATTTGTGGCAATCGCTGCTAGGTCATATTGGTGTAAAGCGCATGAAGAAACTCCATTCGATGGACTTTTGGAGTCTCTTGATTTTGAATCATTTGACACATGCGAACCATGCCTCATGGGCAAGATGATCAAAACCCGTTCTCGGTATGATGGAGCGAGCAATGACTTGTTGGAAATCATACATACCGATGTATGCGGACCGATGAGTGTTTCGACGCGGTGGATATCGTTATTTTCTCACTTTTACCGATGACTTAAGTAGATATGGGTATATCTATTTAATGAAACATAAATCTGAAACGTTTGAAAAGTTCAAAGAATTTCAGAATGAAGTGGAGAACCATCGTAATGTAAAGATTAAGTTTCTACGATCCGATCGGGGTAATATTTGAGTTATGATTTTCTCACGCATCTCAAAGCAAGTGGAATCGCTTTCACAACTCACGCCACCCGAACACCACAAGCAATGGTGTGTAACTGCAGCGAATCGAACCCTATTAGATATGGTCCGATCGATGATGTCTCTTACTGATTTGCCGTTATCATTTTGGGGTTATGCATTAGAAACCGCTGCATTCACTTCAAATAGGGCTCCATCTAAATCCGTTGAGACGACACCGTATGAACTATGGTTTGGTGCTAAACCTAAGTTGTCGCTTTCTTAAAGTTTGGGGATGCGGCTTACGTCAAGAAGTTGATGCCGACAAGCTCGAACCCAAAGCGAGAAATGCGCCTTCATAGGATACCCTAAGGAAACTATTGGGTATACCTTCTATCACGTAACCGAAGGCAAAGTGTTTGTCGAAGAACGGTTCCTTTCTTGAGAAGGAGTTTCTCTCGAAAGAAGTGAGTGGGAGGAAAGTAGAGCTAGACGAGGTTATTGAACCTTCTCTTGAATTGGAGAGTAGCGCACCTGAAATTGTTCCAAGTCACCGCACCAACAATAGAGGAAGCTAATGACAAGGATCATGAAGCTTCGGACGATGTCGCTACTAACGTCAGAGTCGACAAGGTCGCTGCCCTCCCGAGTGGTACGGCAACCCCTGCCTTGACAGTCTTGTTGGTAGAAGACTGTGAACCTACGAACTATGAGGAAGCGATGATGAGCCCAGACTCTGAGAAATGGCTAGAAGCCATGAAATCCGAATTGGGATCCATGAGCGAAAACCAAGTATGGACTTTGGTGGACCCTCCTAGCGACCGAAAGGCCGTTGAGTGCAAATGGATCTTCAAGAAGAAAACGGACGCAGATGGTAATGTTACCGCCTATAAAGCACGGCTTGTTGCGAAAGGTTTTGACAAGTTCAAGGTGTTGACTACGATGAGACTTTCTCTCCGTAGCGATGTTTAAGTCCATTCGGATTTTATTAGCAATTGCTGCTTCATGATTATGAAATATGGCGATGGATGTCAAGATTATGCTTCCTCAATGGCAACATTGATGAAGAGTTGTATATGATGCAACCCGAAGGTTTTGCCGATCCTAAGGATGCCGATAAAATATGCAAACTTCAGCGCTCCATTTATGGATCAAGCAAGCGTCTCAGAGTTGGAACCTTCGTTTTGATCAAGTGATCAAGAGCTTTGGATTTGTTCCAAATTGCTACGAAGCTTGCATCTACAAGAAAGTGAGTGGGAGCTCGGTGACGTTTCTGGTACTATATGTGGATGACATATTGATTATGGAAATGACATCAACATGCTTAACGATGTGAAGAGTTATTTGAACAAGTGTTTTTCAATGAAAGACCTAGGTGAAGTCGCTTATATATTGGGCATCAAAATCTATAGAGATAGACAAAGACGCTCGATAGCTTTAAGTAGTACATACCTAGACAAAGTTCAAAAGGTTCAGAATGGATAAGGCATTGAAAGGTTCAAAGGCCTATGTTGTCGTGTAAGATATTGAGCAAGGCTCATGTCCACTACGGTAAATGATAGGAAGCTATGAGCAAAGTGCTTATGCCTCGGCCATAGGTTCCATCATGTATGCCATGCTGGTACTAGACCGGATGTGTCCAATGCTCTTAGTTTGACGAAAGCAGATATCAAAGTGATCCAGAGTGGAACACCGACAGCCGTGAAGAACATCCTAAGGTACCTAAATAGGACTAAAGAAATGTTCTTAGTCTATGGGGTGATGAACATACTGTCAGAAAGGTTACGTCGATGCTAGTTTCGACAATCGACAAGGATGATTGTAAATCTCGATGTGATACGTGTATATTTTGAATGGAGGAGCTGTGAGCTGGAGAAGCTACAAGCAAAGCGTGATCGCGGGATCTACAGTACAAGCGGAATACATGACTGCTGCAGAAGTGTCAAGTGAAGGAGTTTGGATCAGGAACTTCATCACTGAGCTTGGCGTGGTTCCAAGTGCATTGGACCCACTAGAGATATTGTGTGACAACACTGGTGCCATAGCACTCGCTAAGGAACCAAGATATCATCCAAAGACCAAGCATATCAATCGCAAGTTTCATATAATCCGAGATTATATAGCAGATGGAGATCTGAAGATTAGCAAAGTACATACAGATCTGAATGTCGCAGATCCATTGACTAAACCTCTTCCACGTGTAAAACATGATCAAGACCTCAAAGGCCATGGGTGTGAGATTGTTGCCAGATGTAAACTAGATTATTGACTCTAGTGCAAGTGGGAGACTGTTGGAATTATGCCCTAGAGGCAATAATAAAGATGTTATTATTATAATTCTTGTTCATGATAAAGTTTATATTCCATGCTAGAATTGTATTAAGCGGAAACTTTAATACTTGTGTGGTTTGTGAACAACACCGTGTCCCTAGTACGCCTCTATGGACTAGCTCATTGATCAATGATGGTTAAGGTTTCCTAACCATAGACATGAGTTGTCAATTGATAATGAGATCATATCATTGGAGAATGATATGGTGGATAGACCCAAACTAAGCGAAGCAATTAGATCGTGTCATCGTGTTCGTCTTTGCGAAGTTTTTCTTATGTCAAATATTGTATTCCTTAGACCATGAGATAATACAACTCCCGGGTATCGGAAGAAAGCTTTGAGGTCATCAAACGTCATCCTATGAGAGGGTGATCATAAAGGTGTCTCTCGTGTAATCGTAAAGTATCTGGGTTGTATGTATCGAGATGGGATTTGTCCTCCCAAGTCGGAGAGATATACTTGGGCCCACTCGTAATCGATATCAACACCGCTTGCAAGCATGTGGTTAAGGAGTTAATCACAAAGTGATATCGGATTACGGAACGAGTAAAGTACTTCTTGTGAACGAGATTGAACTAGGTATGACGATACCGACGATCGAATCTCGCAAGTAAAATATCGCGAGACGAAGGAAATATATATGGGATTGATTGAATCTGGCATCGTGGTTCATCCGATATGATCATCGATGAATGTGTGGAGTCAATATGGCCTGCACCCGCTGTTGATTATTGATAGAAGATCATGTCTCGCATATTCTCGAACTCAGGTCACACACTTAACGTGTCTCGACGCTAGGATAGATTGGATAATTGGTTTATGAATTTTTGTTCGAGTCTCGGATGGGATCCGGACATCACGAGAGGTTCCGGAATGGTCCGGAGAATAAGATTCATATAAGGCAAGGCAGTTTTGGAGTTCTAATTGTTTGGATTAATCGGTATTGTACCGAAGCTTCTAGAACCTTCCGGAAGGGGACCAACGTGGCCCCACCTTCCGGGAGGGGGCATGGGCCTATGAGGGAGTGTCCTGGCCGCATTGGGCCAGGGGCACAAGGCCCCATAGGGCCCAGCCGATCCTAAGTTTAAATCGTTTAAACTAGAGATAAGATAGGGTTTCTAGAAGGGAGAGTTTAAATCGTTTAAACTAGAGATAGGCTTGGAGGATGGGCAAGGGCTGGCCACACCCCCCCTCTATATATAGAGGGCTGGTGCGCCCCCTCCCCCCCTAACATACACATCTCCCTCCAAGCCCTAGTAGCCCTGCTGCCTTCCTCTCTCCTCCCATTTGTGCAGAAGCCCACGCAGAAATTCTCCACCAAATACACCACGCCGTCGTGTTGTAGATCCAATCCATCTCTCCACCATACTTGCTGGTCCAAGGAAGGAGGAGACGTCGAGGTGCTGCACGTGTGCATCTCACGGAGGCACCGCCACTTGTGGTGCTAGATCGGATCGGATCGCGAGGAGGAGAAGCGAGTACGACTACATCACCCACGTTCATTTAACGCTCACAGCGAATCTTCAAGGGTATGAAGATCTAATCCAATCTCTCTCGTTGTTTGCATCTCCTAGATTAGATCTTGGCTTTCCCTCTGTTCGCTTCCGTAGAAAATTTTGATTTACTATGCTGCGAAACCCTTCAATATGGGGTTAGAGTTTAATTACAATTCTAACATGGATCACATTTCTTAATCTGTTTGTGTTCTCATTGCTTTATCGTACGGTTGGAGGGGTATGCACATCTAGCATAGTGTGTAGCCGGCTATTTGCATATTATAACTAGACATTCCTTATGTTGTGATAAGTTAAGATAACAATGGATATAAGATGTGTGAGCCCACATTGGCGCAATTGTATGCCCCGTGTGCCTTGCCCTGGTCTACAAATTTTATCAAAGATTTGTTCACAAATAAAACCATGCCGAATAAATAAAATAAACAAAATTCTAACTAACTAACCAACTAACTCACACATGGTAAAATTTGTACCTAAATTGGGCATATATGTCAAAAAATAAGAATAAATAATTATGTTTCTGTATAGTAAGAATGTAAGTTCTTATACTCCCTCCGGTTCATATTAATAGCCTCAGCTTTATGTAGATACGAAAGCATCTAGCCTAAATACGGATCTAAAGCGGAGGCAGTATGGATAATGGACTTGGTTTCTCTATGTGTTAATGGACTAGGTTCTATGCCACGATAGATACGTCGTACTCCCTTCGTTTTAAAATATAAAATGTTTTAGCTTTGTGAAAGAATTGTATCTCATATAGATTTGGAGTGATCTACACAAGTGTAGATATATTTTTTAACAAAGTTAAAACATCTTATATTTTAAAAAGGGGGTGTATGTCGTATGCCCTAGGAGGGACAGAGGAAGTGCTATTGTACATGCGACTGGTGATACACGCCTGTTTTAGTCTCTCTCTTTTTTTTGTGTCTTTTGTGGCCTGGGCTTGCTCTGCTTCTCAATGACTGGATGGAGTCAACGAGAAAAGCCCTTCGAAAGCCTGCCAAAGGCCTGGTCGCAGACGGAAGGAAAAAACCCACAGAGAGGCCCACGATAGACGCGGTGGGGACGGACGGACGCGCTACCGCCTCTCCGTTCCGGAAACGTCGAGATGTTTTCGGAAACTTCGTGGTGGGGACGGACGGACGCGCTACCGCCTCTCCGTTCCGTTCGGCTCACACATGACGTGACCCAGCCGGTCTCTCTAGTCTTCTCCCATCCATAAATTCCCCTCCGCATCGACCCCTCTTCCCCAATCCAGTCCCACTTCTCTCAAAAAAAAAAAAATCCAGTCCCACTGATTTCGCACCGAAAAGACCGAGCGATCGATCTCAGCTCTAGCGAATCTCCGTCAAGGTATGCGACCTCTCTGTGGTTCCTCCTCTCCCAACTAGCGTGTTCCTATATTTTGATGTTCTGTGGGATCGATCTTATTCATATGTGCGGTTGCCGAACCGGTCGAAGCCATGAGACGATGAGTTCGTAGCATTAATCCTCTATGTCGATTTCCATATTTTCGTGTTGTTGGGTCGATCTAGATGCATATGTGCGGTTGCCGATCCGGTCGACGCCATGAGGCGATCAGTTCGTAGTATTAATCGGCACGTGTTGATTTCCATAGATCGGTGTAGGCCGCGGTATCCATTGTTCTTTTATTTGGCTGGAACGGTTTAGATCACGGTATCCCTGTTCTAGGATTTGGTGATATATTCGTTTTTATTCAAGTTATTGTAGAGGTGTCTGTGATCTCGATTAATTTTTGCACGTGTAGATTCACATAATGCAATTCCTCTGCCGTGATGGTTTATCTAGAGTTTCCGATTAGGTTTTATCGATTCGCATTGGATCCTGTTCCAGATGTTATGTCAAATTGCCTTGCCATATTATACCCCTTCTGAATTAGGGTCTGCACGTACATGTAGTTTCCGCTAATTGTTGTGATCAACCACAACGCCTGAAAAGTTATCATTATTATGTGCTCTTGATCAACTCTGTTCTTGTAGATTTCAGTCCTATACATTGCTGTGCTGTGGTTATTCATATAGAGACTGACTAGGTTGCTAGATTAGTGTTAGCAGCTGTTGTAGATCTTTTTGTTATGCCTCGACATGTTTTACCCCTTCTGACCTATGATTTGATATATATGTAGATTCCACTCTTGACCTTCATATCTCTTTTGTCAACCCTCATACTCTGCTGATTTTAAGACTTGTTGTCCTGATTTCTGTCAGCTGTGTGTTAGCCCTGCACTGGATTAGTCAATGAGCATGCTAGTTTGTAGAACTTTTGTCCATTGTTCTTGATATTTGCAACTTTTAACTGCAGTTTTAGCATTATCATGAGATTTAGATTAGATTGATCCCTTCCCAGTTCCATTACTTGACTGATCCACTTGTGTACACTCCTTGTCATCTTATATGCTCTGTTTGCAATTTTTGACTATGCAGATGCAGATCTTTGTGAAGACCCTTACAGGCAAGACCATCACCCTCGAGGTCGAGTCTTCGGACACGATCGACAATGTCAAGGCCAAGATTCAAGACAAGGAAGGGATTCCACCGGACCAGCAACGGCTCATCTTCGCTGGCAAGCAGCTTGAGGATGGTAGGACACTTGCTGATTACAATATCCAGAAGGAGTCCACCCTCCACTTGGTGCTCAGGCTCAGGGGTGGCATGCAGATCTTTGTGAAGACCCTCACTGGGAAGACCATCACGCTTGAGGTCGAGTCTTCGGACACGATTGACAATGTGAAGGCAAAGATCCAGGATAAGGAGGGCATCCCCCCAGACCAGCAGCGTCTCATCTTTGCTGGCAAGCAGCTTGAGGACGGTCGCACCTTGGCTGATTATAACATCCAGAAGGAGTCGACACTTCACCTTGTGCTCAGGCTCCGTGGTGGTATGCAAATATTTGTGAAGACCCTCACTGGCAAGACCATGACCCTTGAGGTTGAGTCCTCAGATACGATTGACAATGTCAAGGCAAAGATCCAGGACAAGGAGGGCATTCCCCCAGATCAGCAGCGGTTGATCTTTGCTGGCAAGCAGCTTGAGGATGGCCGCACTCTCGCTGATTATAACATCCAGAAGGAGTCCACACTGCACCTGGTGCTCCGCCTCCGTGGTGGCCACTGAGTTCTCTGGAAGTCTGATTCTCGCGAGTCCGCTAGGCAGGGTGGCCTCTTGGTTTGTCGTCCCTTTTGTTATGTGCAAATTCTGTCTTCATGTTGCTTCCGAAACTCATCATGTTACGATTTGTGAGACTGTGATGCTGCCTCTGGATCATCGTATACCTTTATGATAACAAGAATCTTTGTTATTCTGTGATTATCGTTGTCTTCTGCACCTCTTGTTTTTTCACTGAACTTTTCTGTCGTGTTGGTTGTTTGTCAGTCCGTGTCTTCGGTGTTACAGTCTAGTGTCAAGCTCTTCTGCTTTCAGTACAGCAGCGTGACTTGTATTTAAACCTGAATCTTGTGCTTAAATGTGTTCTTTGCGGTGTGTTCTGGGATAAAATTTTGACGTTGTTCGCCGGTTGTCGGCTTTGATGTGAAACCCAAGCCAGTGCCATCATTGGGAAGTCTGGCCATTTTAGTTTCAGCAAGTTCCAGGTTAGGGCGAGGAAAGCAAGAGAGTAATGCAAGGATGTAAAGAATGAGGCGATAGAACAGACTTACAGACTGGTGTCTTTGAGAGTTATGCATTACTTATTTGATTTGCTTTGTCTAAAGGGTTCATTATCAGAATGATAACGGAACAAACAAAACACTAATACTTACTTGGGTGGTTCCAGCCCACTTACAACAGAAACGTAAAGAGAACACACAGAACCGCAGCCATCCTAGTGTTCAACAAAGGAAGCAGAAGAACAAACTAACCCTAACAGATAAGGGAAGTCCGCAGGCACAGACTCATAACAGACAGCCAGGACACTAAGTCCTAAAAGCAACCGCAGCCAAACATTTCTTCCTCCAAAGCAGCATCATCTCCCTGGTCTTCACTACCCGGCATGTTGTGATTTAGGGCTTCTGGCATGGCATAGCATTGCTCTGGAATATAGTAGCTGCAGATCGCAAAGTAACCTACTCCGCCTCCAAGTGTAGACCTGCCCAGTAGTTCAGAAACACACAGGTAAAACATATGAGTTCAGCAGGAGAATTCAGCAACATTCTTTTTAAACACAAGCCCGATTTCTCAGCTTCGAAATGGCCCAACATATTGCAGCTAGAGTAGTAATTTGGATATCTCTGCTGACAGGTAGGAACTGTGGGAGCCACCAGAAATACTGTGAAAAAGATCCTGGACGATTGGGGTGCTCCAATAGATTCAGCAAACACACTCCAAACATATTTAGCCGCCACACATGTAAAAAATAGGTGATGGATCGTTTCATTCCGCTGATAGAAGACACACTTCGGATCTCCAACCCATGTTGTCTTTATTAGTTGCTATGGAATTATGCCAAATCAACCACAACCAAACATTAATCTTCGAGGTATTTTGGCCTTCCAAAGATGTCTGAAGGACTTGTAACACCATTGCTAGAAAGTTGTTTATAAGTAGATCTTCATCTTACTTTGAGCAAACCTGATTTGGACCATCACCATCTGGGTCTGTCTTCCACCTCAGTCAATGACAAAGAACTCATGGCGAATTGCAACTCCCTAATCTGAATTTGTATCATGACATTTGACCACCTCCTTACAGGAAAGTTCCAACCAGTCCCTGCCACCTCTGCCACTGATCCTTCTGGATTGTTACAAATATCAAACAATTCAGATGACTGTCTTTCAAAGGCATTTGACCAAACCAAACATTCGACCAATCACCGGTGTTCGTTGTGAACATTATCAAGCTTTTTTCTTTGAGTTGTTCATTTTGCCAGGTTATTGTGGGCTGGGTTGTGCTTTATCTCTCTCCTATACCCGGTGTCATGGCCAACCTCTCCAACGTATATGTTCTTTTTAGTGGATAAATATTTGTATTTTTAATTTATTTTTCTTACAAACACCGTATGAATAGTAGGTTTAAGATTATCATATTTGCGTATAATTTTTTGTCCTATTTCTTATATGGAGTACATTGTGTTTTCCCAAAGAAAAAAAGAATTGCATTATAGCAGTTTGTATTTTTAGGTTTATAAGTGATGTCTTGTGTGCTCGCCTGCCGATGCCGTCACCCCCTTTGGTTTGGTCACGGTGAATATACGGTCTTTTTATTGGTGAGTGAGGCATGTCTCCTCGCTATGGTGATGACATCCTTGAGGTTTGAGGCTGGCGGTCCGTGACATCGTCGGTACTTGAACAACCCTAGGCTCGACTAAACAAGTCAAGCGAGTCAGTAAACCAACCTGTGGTTCCATCGTTCCCTCCCAGTCTTTGCACTGCACTGCAGCAGGACGAGAGGAAACAGGAAACCCCCCGTTCTCGCGCGTAGCAACACCCAACAAATCCCGAGCGAAGAGACATGAGATTCTCGCGAGATTTTCCTCACCAAACCGCCGCCTCGGGCGGCCGCCCCGTCCCATCCCCCACGCATTTAGTCTGACAAGTAGCGGTGCGTAGCTATGGCTTTGCTTGACACGAATGCAGATTGAGAAGCTAGCTAGGAGGAGCGTGCTGAAAAGATGGGCACAATCTCGAGTTACATGCGGTCCTGTGGCTGTGGCAGTGGCAGGCAGAGACATGTACCCTTATCTGCCTGCACCTCCTTGATTTTAAATTTGGAAGCAAAAATCTGGCTGGACCTTAAAGTTGTCTGGTCGTAGGGTAAGATGGCTAGGTGCTTACTCTAATTCCGGGGGCCATGCGTTGAACACGGGCTGTACTATCGAGTATCGTAACGTAAGAGGTGACGAACAGTGCTGTTGCTATCAGCTTTCGCAGCTAGCCGGTATAGGGAACTTTGTTGAAGAGGGAACCGGTCCGGCCTTGGTGCCTAATTTCGGTCGTTATCTTGTAATATCCCCACCACGGCGAGCTTCCTGATCGATTCGCCATCAGCAACTTGGAGCTACTGTTACAGCGACGGGGACACTTCCCTACTCAAGTCATCGTTTGGGTTGCGTCTTCGGAACGGAGCACCGGGAGTTTGTATCTATCTCGAGATATAGAGGCAGGGATATCTGGTCGATGGGACGGAAGGGGATCAGAGTGACAAGAAGAAAAAGGCACGCACGTCCCCCGAGAGAGGCGGCCCGGCCTCTCCCCGCGCGCGGCGTCCCGTCCAGGGCCGGCTCTAGGATTTAAAGGCTCATGGGCGAAATCCATCGATTGGCCCAACATCGATTTTTTTCTTCCATAGATAAAATTACGTATTATAAAGTCATACAGACAGATAATTTTGATTCGAAACAAATATCTGATATATTTTCTTGCCTTTGTTCCAAACCAATTATTGTAGAGAAGCTACAACGCGTAAAAAGAGAAATAGATGGTAACGAACCTCGAAGCCTCATGGAATCATGAGAAAAGAGACTTGCGTGCATTTTTTGAGGCAAAGTTATCAATAACAGTATCCAGATCAATAATATCCAGCATATTCTTCTCGATGCAACACATCGCCAAACCATTCATTCTCCCCTGTGACATAGTCAGTCTCAAATAATTTTTTAGTAGCTTCAATTTTGAGAAACTCCTTTTAGCAGCTGCAGCCTGCAGCTGTTGTAAAAAAGAAAGAAAATTGATCACCGAATTCAGAAATTTAGATGCAGAACAAGCAAAAAAAATAGTCTGACAGCAGGGTCTCGTAGAATTTAGAATTATACTTGTTAGATTTTTTTTGCGAAATATACTTGTTGATCTTGATGACTCGTCAATTTCTTGCCTGCTTGACCAAGGCGGACCAAGCAGTAATCGACTAAGTAGCGGTGGCCGCTACTGTGCGGCTGTGCGTATGGAATAGGGGAATTAGGGATTCGAGCTCGCGGGGCGAGGCGATAGGTGAAGGAAAATGATTCCCATCATCCGGACGATGATCGTCCGGACCATCCGCTCCATCCCGCGCTAATTCCCTCCGCGTCAGTGCTCCGCTCCGTCCCGCGCTCCGCCTTACCATGTGCTGATTCCTCCGCCCCGCGCCCTGCCTGCTCCTCCGCCGGCGGCCGCCGCCTCCGTGACGGGCCCCACGAGCTCCTCCCTCCTGCAACGCGGCGGACGGGAGCTCCTCCCCCCGCCTCCGTCTCATGCGACCTCTGCCCACCTCCGCCCCGACGACCTCCGCGCAGCACAACCGCTGCCTTCCGCCTTGCTTCCATGGCCAGCCGACCTTGCTGCCACGGGGCCACCGTGGTTGCTGTCAGCGGCGACCGAACTTGCTTCCAGCGGTGACCGAGTTTGCTTCCACGGGCGGACGAGCTTGCTTCCAGCGGTGGCCGAGCTTGCTTCCATGGGCAGCCTTGGTCGCTGCCGTGGGCGGCCGTGGTTGCTGCCAGCGCGGCCGGCCTGGCTTTTGCTATAAGTTCTCCGGCGAGGTCTTCCGGCTAAATTTTCCGGTGATGTCTCTGACGAAGTAGGTTTTTTGCCACATTAGAAGAACTTTGTTGCTATAACCGTCTTGTGATTTTGCTACAACAGTGTCAACTTTTTGCTACAAGGTCTCCGGCGAGAGTCACCAGCGAGTTCTTCCCGATGATGTCTCCGGCGAAGTCGGTTTGCTATATTAGCACATTTTTTTGCTGCATGGTCTCCGACGAGGTTTCTGGCGTGGTTTCCGGCGAGACGTTCTATTTCTGAAACGAACCGTTTTTTTTGCTTCGGAAGCGAAAGCGGGAACATATGTAGCAAAAACGGGGTGTTTTGTAGCAAAAGCGGGATTTGGAGCGATTTTGGGGACACGTGGCAGCAGCGGAAGTAGGACGATGGGAAGGTTCCCATCGTCCGGGGGGCGCCTAGCGCGCGCCATATCTGAAGGCCTCCGATTCGATAGAGAGAGAAAATAAATCGACAATCTTCTCTATGGATGGATGCGTGCTTGCTGGAGGATGTTTTGCCTTGCTAGATGGGCCTATTTTCCTTTACCTCTACTAGTCTGAACTACATATACTATGGGCCCCTTATTTGATTGGGCTCCAGGCCGTCGCCCCTCTTGCCCTGGCCAGAGCCGGCCCTGGTCCCGTCTCGGGTGGTGGCAGCGGGCGGCGCGACGGCCTAGGTGGCATCTCTGCATTAACGCTGCTCCTTGGAAGCGGAGAGCCTAATGCTCGAACAAGTTGCAGCTAGTGCTTGCACGACCCAGATCTGGGCCCTTTGGGCATGATCAAGGACCGGGCGAGCCAGGTGGCTTGCAAGGCGGTGACTTTTCCTGGAGATGGGGATGGATGCGATGGTGACTGAGTGGTGGCGATGGAGCCTTCCTGTTGCAGCGTGGTGGCGGAGCTTAACGGGTCCGATTTCGGTCCGGCCGGGCTAATTGTGCTGAATAAGAGGGTAGTGACGCCGGCCTACGTGCTACATCGTGGTAGCTGGGACTTTACGGACCCGCTCTGGGTCTGGCTGGGCTGCTCGGCCTGGTGTGTCCTGTCAGCAACCGTCGTTGGCGGTGGAGGACGTCCTCCAGGTGACCATGCAGCTACCGTCCTCCGGTTCTAGTGTTGGCTTGGTGTGCTTCTGCCGCCGCGTTTGGTCGGCTACTACGTCGGCAGTGGAGGCAATTCCCTCGTGTGTAGTTGTAGAGCTTTCGACCCCGAAACCTGTTGTTTCCATCTTCCGTTTCTAGGTCTCGCATCGGCTCATAGTGAGAAGACAACGGTGGCATCAAGACCATGGTGGTGCATGAAGATGGGCGGTGTTGATGAGTGGAAGACTACGGATCATTTGGGGTAGTGGTTTATTAGGGGTCGGGAGAAATCCTTATCGTCTTACGATATCGATGTGGCGACACCTATGGCTGCCCTCATTCCTTCTTGAAGGGCATCAGATGTACCTCTTTTCCACACACCTCTGCATACGGGGAAAACCCTAGGAAATGTCCGGGCAACAACGCCGTCATCATCGCAATCTTTCTTGAAGGTGTTGCTTGGTACGTGATGTTTTGGAGATTTAGGAGCGTGGTGGGCGCAGCGGTTGCGAAGCCATCTTTGTTTTGTCGATCTGCCGTTGTCGGCATTATTTTATTCTCTTTCGCTTCTTTTTTCGTTTGGACTTGATTGTGTTGTGGCCTCAGAAGTTGTATTGATTGGTTGCTATATTAATATAGTGGGGCGAGTTCGGTAGGATACATTAACCCAGCAGGCCGTTGGGTGACGTAATCAGCCTTTTTGGATGCCCGCATGTGAGCTTGGTCAGGCGAATTGTAAAGCAACCCGTAGCCAGGCCAACAACAATGGTCGATCTAGAAGTTTCCAGCGAACCAGCCTCGTCGTGCGTCTTCCTGATGCAAAAGTGACGCTCCCCTGCACGACGCGGTCAACAATGGTGATGGAGGGAGGTTTCCACAACAGTGAAAATTGGGCGGGAGATATTCACTAACCTCCAACCAAAAGACTCCCTCCTCGAACATTGCTGAAACGAGAGCCATCATACTCCCCTTCATTGAGCTCTCTTTCCTGGCCGGTCAACAGCAAACCTCTCCCTCATTGTCGGTCATCAGCGGAGGCAGCGATGGTATTCGCGTGAAGACTACTGATACGTCCATTTTCTATCACTATTCTATATCATAATTCACTGTAATTCATTGATATATTTCATATTAAGAGATGATACTTATGTTATTTCATCTGTTTTTGCATGGTTGATGACTTTTGGAGCATGGACCGCTGCAGTTAGGATTCTGATGGAAAAGGTGCTGTTTGGAGGCAGAATTCGCGAAGATCAGAAAATCCGAGAAAATATACGGAAAATCCTATTTTTCCAGAAGACGGAGAAAGCCAGAAGAAGGAGTGGAGATGGGCCACAGGGGGCCCACATCACCCCCTGGCGCGGGCCAGCCTAGGTCGCGCCACCAGGTGGTGTGGCCGCCCTAGCCCACCTCTAGCTCTCCTCTCTGGCGTATATAATCCTCCCGAAACCCTAATACTCGGGGAGCGACCACAGAAAGATTTCACCGCCTCTGCGGGGCGGAAAACACCGAGAGAGAAAGATCTCTCCGACAGACAGATTTCTGCCGGGGGAATTCCTTCCCGGAGAGTGGAGATCGTCACCATCAACACCACCATCAAGCTGGACTTCATCGGGATCATCATCATCATCATCACCACCATCATCACCATCAACACCCTCATCACCATATCCATATTGCCGTAACAATTGGGTTGAATCTTGCATAGTTCTTACGGGAAACTTTCCCGATGTTGATTACTCTTTGTAGTTGATGCTATTGAGTGAACCATTGAATTATTGTTTATGTTCAGATTATTACACATCATTATTCCATGTCTGATCATGATCTATATGATGTCTTATGAGTAGTTCGTTTTGTTCTTGAGGACATGGGAGAAGTCATGTTGTTAGTAGTGGAATTGTGTTAAAAACGATTCAATAGTTTGATATTTAAGTTGTGGTGTACTTCTAGTGGTGTCATGTGAACGTCGACTACATGACACTTCACCTATATGGGCCTAGGGAAAGGCATTGTGTATTTGGCTACTAATCGTAGGGGTCGCCGGAGTGATAGAAACCTAAACCCCCGTTAGGAAACCATTGCACAAGGGACGTAAGGGTCTTCTTTACTATTAAAAGGGAGTTGGTGATCGTAGGTCGTGTCGACCAGTTTGACATCAAACATTAGAAACATCCGGACCGATCATTCTACATCCAATGGTCTACATAGTCTGTCGTTTCAATGCTTTGGCTAATTACAATCCACTGCCATCGATTAGTAGAAAAATACTACTACAGAACACCTCGTAGAGAAGAAAAGGGGACCAACGTAGGCCAAAAAAGAGAAAAGGGAACCAACGGCCCCGACCCGGGTCCATCATCCCCGACCTCCTCCCATGGAGCCCTAGCACAGGGTCCGTATGACGCCACCAATCCCCCCCGCCACCCGCCCCAGCTGCCCTCTCGCTAGAGGCCATCCTGCAGCACCTACATCTCCGCCCCCAAACAAATAGCCCGAGCACCTCCAAGACGTATGACCTCCTTGTTCGATCTGAATTGCCTCCAGCCCGGTGGTCTGAGATCCATGTAGTTGACGCATGAGCGTATATTCGTACAAGTTGCCATGGTAGCGCAAGTCAGGCTCCAGGCTGAGCGGCGATAGGCAGGGAATTTCACCAAGGAGGGCACCGGCAGCTACACCACGAGGATCTCAATTTCATAGGCAACAAGGGCGTGGGGGCGCCTTCGATAATAAAAAATCCTAGGGGGCATCTCCTCTTTTATCCCCGCCCCGGTCGTCTATTGGCCCGTCAATCGTGTCATGCGCAAGGTAAACTTCCCTCAACTTCGCGGGCCAGTTTCTTAAGTAATAAGGTGTGTGGGTTAATGGTTATGTATACATGCTTATTCTGTGTGAATTTCTAAATTCGTATCCGGCTTTTGGTCTAATCTTGTCTATAGCTTTTTCTGGTATGGTAGTTTTGCTTGTAAGCACCTCTCTGGCTATGCTTTAAATAGGAGATGTCATCTCTCTGGCTATGCTTTAAATAGGAGATGTTTGGTAAGATATTGGCACCATAGATTATGAAGAAAAGGCACATGACAAAATTAATTTTGGTTCTCTTGTACTACTCGTATCTTTCATGTTGCTCAGTTGAGCACCGTTTTGTAGTTTGTTTTGATGTTTCACTAGAGGACCCTTCTATAGTATGTTTTGATGTTTCACTACTAAAAAATAATTATTGACTTGGATAATATAATAATCTAATGACTTGTGGAGGGTAAATTTTAATAGTTTAGTAGAGTAGAATATGACTCATATATCCTTTATAAAAATGATGAACACAAAACACCCATTTTCTTTCTTTATAGTAAAGATTTTGGTTGTGAAAATGACAAGAATATGTGGAAGAAGTGTTGGAGTGTGATGAAGAGACTTATTATCCAACATTACATGTTTGTTGAGAGAGATCTATTGGGGTATGTATAAGCATGCCATTTTGATCCTTCATAAGCTCAGTCTTAAGATTAAAACTCTAACTGGATTATGGGACTGCTCTTATAAAACTTTTATCGTCACTAAAATGCACACTGAAGACACACTTCCATGCTGTAATTAGATGAATTTTGTTTCCCTGTTGATGTTATGTGCTTCAATACATAGCAGAGCTTTTGCATGTGCCTTTTTGTGATCTTGATTTTGATTATGCGATTATTTCTGCTCAATTTACCGATAGATCTATTATCTTTAGTTTACCGGCATACACATATGTTGTTGTGATAGCTTTGTTTCATCTTTGCTTACTTCTGATTTTATGGAAGCTCGACATAACCAGCTATAGTTAGAATACAATTTGTGAGTGACAGGACAATCCATAAAAATATCATGACCGAGTTACCTTTTTATTCATTTTCTCCCACCCAGGTTCATTCTATATGCAATCTTGCATCAAGATTC
This sequence comes from Avena insularis, assembly GCA_023614405.1. Taxonomy (NCBI): domain Eukaryota; kingdom Viridiplantae; phylum Streptophyta; class Magnoliopsida; order Poales; family Poaceae; genus Avena; species Avena insularis. The sequence continues at coordinate 20,945,989 of CM042694.1, read as the reverse complement.
ATGTATGGCACATTCACCTATTTGGAAAATATTCTTAGGTGCCAGACATCATGGTGATGCATGACGAGATGAATGACTGTGAGGTGTGGTACTGGGTGCATTCTAAGCAGCAGATATGGTGGGGCTTGCCTGGCGCCATGTACCATAAGTGTCAGACAAACATCAATTGTCTAGGTATGATGACTACTACGCGCACCTTGAGACCATGAAACTGTTTTGCGCAATGAGAACCATCGATGGAAAGTTCCATGCTTGTTTGGGACCCTCTCATTGTGCATATATGTCAGATAGGGCGGCACAACTTTTAGGATTTATCACTTGTTGCCTCATATCCAGTTGGTGTTGCATTCTCCCTGAATATCATGTTATCTCTAATCATTGTTTTTTCTGCTACTGCTGGTCAAGTAATTAAATTTGTTCGGTGCAAAATTTAGAAAGAACACTCTAGGAAGTATCTTTCTATGGTCTCAGTGGAGTAATTATGAATTTAAACATGATTTGGTTGGTTCGGTAAATGCTTTTGGAGGAGTCGGCATTTTACCAACTTTATTTTGATTGCCACCTCTGCATCCAGTGCACTGAAAATCCCAAATGTTTCCTTTGATGTACTATTATAGGGGAAAATATTTTTGGTCAACCATATCATATGCTTGGGCTATAAGCTCGAGTTAGTCTTTTTGACTGTTCATGTTTGGTACTTATGTTTTCTGCAGACAAAGACGACAATTGTGACGTCGTGGTGTGCTGTTATTGATTTTATTTTCATAGATCACGCACTCCACTATGCTTATTTTACTGGAATGCTACTCCTGAATTAGTAGCAGGGCATGTTGATTAGCACAATACAGTTTGAAATCTGTCTTTTATTCTTGCAGTTTTATTAAGCTTATTTTTTGCAAAGATCACTGCCATTATCTCCTCCATATGCTTCGTATGGAGGGGAACATACAAGATACGATGACGCTGACCTTCCCCTCATGGAGCGCCAGACCGGATGTATCATTCTGCCAAAACCTGCAGGTGTGTTAGCTTGCATGAGGCTAGAGAAGTAGAAGCAGGTTGCTGTGATTTTCCTTCAGTAAAAGGAGTTGGAGTAGCGGTGGAAGCTAAATAAGGTACTGGGTGGGCCTTGTGTTGGATATCGTCGCTTACTCCTTGAAATCCTACGGTTTCCATGCTCCTTGAAATCCTACGGTTTCCCTGCTCCTTGAAATCGTACAGTGCCTGCGACATGCACTTGGTAAGCAAGATATCGATGCTCATTGCCTTCTCCTCGTTACTACTTTTTATGCTTCAGCCGTAGATTTCTACTTTTTATGCAACTATGTTAGATGGACATAAAAAATAATTTCCTGGTGTAAACATGTGCCTTTTTGAGCAATGAACGTAATCTTTGTTGTGTGGCAGAATAACTCGAAGCAATATTTTTTCTTAAGCTTTTTCGTGATGCAGTAGTATTTTATACTTTTCTTGCAATACAAGATTTTGAATTGAAGATGACCAACTGATTGGGTTTTTTATGTAGCCACATTGGATTAGCTTTTGAATTTGCATCTCAAGAAGGCCCCATGATTTTAGATTGCTTAGCATCCGAATCAACGTTGCAGTGTTCTCTCTATCTACAAGGCACAAGCACTTTAAAGATGATGCTTCCCTATGAGGTATGATTTTATTTTCTGCTCTCCGTCTTTACATCTGAATATATTTTCTACCTCTTTACATTCTGAATTTGTTTAATCAAGCATGCCCCTATTTTGTTTCCGCTATTTAGACTTCTCTTTGATTATTTATTTTACTTGCATAAAAGTGAGTAATGTTGTGGTTCAATGAAGGTTTAACATGGCAACACCAAGCAAAATATAAGTATATAAACCTTTGCTTCATTGTCTTGGAGCACAAAGGGTACATGACTATTCTTTGTGATTTTCTCATACAAGCTCCGCCCTCACCCTTCCCCGCTCTGCCGCCGCCCCACCCGACTCCTCCCTGCTGAGCTTCTCCTCGTAGGAACTCCAAAGGTATGGATAATTCTTGTTTTCCACACACATGTGAGCTCACCAGATGACACATCTGGAATTATCTTCAATTGGTGTATTTTCCAGATCATTTTGTCTTCCTATTTGTTTGGTAGAAGCTTTTGATGTCTCTGATCCTACTAATAGTTTCCGTGTATATATATTATTCTTTTATCTCAAAAACTATCTTGAGGAAGTAGAAATAGATGATATGTCTACATATATAAATTTTGCATGCTGTTGGTCGGCTATAGAATAGCGGAAGAATGACTATATTCATGTAACTAACTGGTTACAAGTTAAATTGTTTCTTGTCACACAAAAGTATAATCTTGACAAATACTTCAATAATATTTTTATATGTTTTCCAATACTTTAGAGTGTTTATTTTTTTTGCGCGTGCTTATTATTTTGGCATCTCATGTTCCTGATAGCTCTAGACTGTACATTGTTTTTGTTCTTCTGAAACTTAAGCCTTTTGGTTTCTCCGGCTTCCAAGCATGGCTGCTATATAATACAAGTGCAACTTTATCAATTCAGGCTACATTAATGACTTACAATCCAATTATTTTCTTTCCAGGTTGTTCTATCAATTAAGAATGTCCTCAGCAAAATGCCATGCAGTTTATTGTTTTGTTCGGAGTTTATGCCATGCCTCAGTGCCTGAAGATACTGCGACACTCAAAGAAGCTCATGTTATCTAAGGCACTACATGCCATGAGGAGTTACCATTCAGAAAGGGAGGCATGATTTATTCATGCATGTTTTCACTTCCTTTTACCACTACTATGTTTCATATGGTTTACACTTGTAACACCTATAAAGGCTAGAAGAGATTGTGAGTCATTCATTTTGTTCATGTAAAGTATTTACATATGTATTGCAATGTTCATCCATGAGTTGAACATTCCCGATCGTCATGTTCACCGAATGTGATTTGGTGTGAATTTTTCCGGTCTTAAGATTCCACCTTGGTCTACTAGCTTAGTCATCATAGTCTCAAGGAAATTAATTACCTCTGTAGACCTAACAATGGCATATCACTTTTTGTTAACGACACCTGAATTGATATGTGTAGCGATGATAATTTTTAAAATGATTTTTACTTTCCAAATTTTCCTTGGATTGTACTATAAAAATATTGTTACCTGCAAATTTCTAATGAGTGTTTATAGACCTGAAGCAAAGATGGGCCAACGTTGCTTGAAGAATATTCATATGCTGAAGACACAGATACAATAGATTATCACCACCTGAAGCATATATATCCAGAAAAGTGTGCTTTTGGATAAGAGATAATATAGTTTTCTGCGAGATACATTTGTAATGTGTTGTATTTTGTTGTTACAGGAAACACGTTCTTTCCTAAAGATGAATGATACTTCAGGATATTTGTATGAGTTAGAAATTAGGGTGCGTGAAAATTTAAATTTTAAAGAGATCATCCTACTTTTCGATTTAAATTTTTATGTTTGATATAACGTGATTTGTGCGTTGCATGTAGAATCTTAATAATAAATTGTTTTATCCGTTCAAATTGACTTGCTAAAATGTCTTATATTTAGAAATGGAGGAAGTAGCATTTTATGGAATTACATGTTAAGCAAAGTGGAATGATAAATTTTCACAATACTATGTAGATATCTCTTTCTATGTATGTGAAGATTCATTTGCACAATGTTCACATTGTGACAAGAATTATTTTTGTGGGAACCGTAGCAACGCACGGGCACTCAACTAGTAGAGTTCAAAGCTGTGGTTAGGTTTCTACCTTAATTACTTTCTTGTACTTACGGATGTTTGCAAGGGGTATAATCACAAGTATGTATTAGTCCTAGGAAGGTCGGTACATTAGCACAGGTTCACCCACACAACACTTAGCAAGCTAAAGAAGATTAATCAACTATATGAAGCAAAAGCACTTGACAGTCTTCCCGTGTGTCCTCGAGAACGTTTGGTCATCTTAAGTAATACAACCGGCTTGTCCTTTGCTGAATAAAGGATTAGGCCACTTGCTGCATTTGTTCTTATTGTCTTTTTTTTACTCGTACTTTATTTACTTGCATTATCAAAAACCCCTAAAAATCCATTTGCTAAGTATTTGCAGAGAATTCCTGATCCATACCACTAGCCAAGACTTTCGCTTCCTCGTTGGGTTCGACACTCTTACTTATCAAAAATACTGCGATACACCCCCTATACTTGTGGGTCATCAAGACTATTTTCTGGCACCATTGCTGGGGAGTGAAGCGCTATTGGTGAGTGGAACTGGTAAATGAAACTTCTACTATGAGTATTATTTACTTCTGTTAGTTGCTTTATTTTCGTTATGGATAATTCGCTGAGTTTCTTATTTGCTAATGCTACTACCACTGCTAAGGTAGTAGATGAACCACCACCTGCTGAGAATGATGATTTTAAAATACCTACAAGAATTATTGATCGTGTTATGGATAACTACTATGTTGGGAATGGAACTGTCCATCCCGGTGATCATTTGCTCTTTATACACGAATTATGCAGGTTGTTCAAGTGTGCAGGTATTACTACAGATCAAGTTAAGAAAAAGTTATTCTCATTGTCACTGAAAGGAAGAGCTGAGGAATGGTATAAGCTGCTGAAGAATGGTCAAGCTCTTGAATGGGAGGAAATAGTACATCTCTTTTATTCAAAGTTTTATCCTCCTAGTGAGATTCATAAAGATCGGAATCAAATATACAACTTTTGGTCTCTTGATGGAGAGAGTACAGCTCAAGCTTGGGGGAGATTGAAGTTATTAATGCTCAAATGTCCCATTCATGAGCTCCCCAATAATATTATTATCAATAACTTTGATGCAAGGCTTTCTCTTCATGATAAGGATTTATTGGATGCTTCTTGTGCTGGATCATTCACTCGCATGGAAGAAGAAGCTAAATGGGATCTTCTGGACCGTATTCAAGACAATCCTGAATCTTGGAAAAATGACAAAGGTAGAAAGTCAGGTATAAATTATTATTATGAATGCATTGAATCTTTTTATGGGAACTGATGACTTTCAAAATATTAAAAATGCTTATGGTCTAGACTCTCAAGCTATTGCTTCTTATTTTAAGGCTTTTGCTTCCTATATTGAAGTGCCTAAAAAGAAGTGGAATAAGTATCATGAACCTTATAAAGATGTTGCTAAGAGTGTTCCTGCAAGAAATACTGAAGTTTATACTGCTAATCATGTTTTATCTGAACCTTACATTGAGAAAATGCCTTTCCCAGTCAAGATAAAGGAACATTCTATGATAGCTAGTATGGTTAATAAAAGTACGAATGAAGCTTTTGAACCTGATAAACAAATGGTTGATGAACCTATAATAGCAAATGTGAAAGACTTTGTTACTAAATATGAAGAAGAGGGGCATACTATCCTTTGTAAGGATACCTCTAATATTGTTTCACAAAGTAGTGTTATGAGAGCTAGTATTCCTGTGTTTTCTGTTAGAATAAGTGATCATTGTTATGATGGTCCTTGTGATAGTTATATTGTTAAGTTTATGCATGATACTGAAAGTTACTATGAGAGAGGGAAAAGTGTTCTTATGTATCTCAATAATACCAAGTTTCCTCGTTTTATGCTCAAAGTTTTTAAGTTGCACTTCTTTTGCCTTCCTATGCTAGTAGCCTCTAGTTTCAACAACCTGTTTGTTTATAAAATTCCCTTTCATAGGAAGTGGGTTAGACTTAAACGTGTGTATTTTTGCTTATTAATGCTCCCTTTAAACTCAATTCATATTCCTATATGAGCATCTTCAAAATTATCATGCCCATCTTAATGGCTATAAATAAAGAGCTTTTTGGGAGACAACCCAATTTGTTTTTGCTTTCAGTTTGTTTTTGTTTCTTTGAGTCTTGGAAGTTATTATTTAGGTAATAAGCTCTCCCTCTCCTTATCCTTTTTGTTTGGTTTTTGTGTCAAGATCAACCTCTAATGAGAGAGAAGTAAGATTTGGGGAAGTTGCTGTCCCGAAACAGATTTTTGTGCTTTACCGTAAAAATTCGTGAGAAATCTCTGTATGTCGGTTTGAGATGTCATTTTTTGTGCTTCTGCCCCAGGTTGTTATTTAACTTTCGTTAGTTTTGCACCTTTTGATTTGAGAAACAGAAGTTTTCCAAAAAATTGATCTTTACCTGCTGGTCTGTTTTGACAGATTTTGCCACTCTTGCATTTGCTTCTTTATTGGATTTCCTTTTTGAATTCTTTTTGGGTTTTCGAAAGGAGTTGCTATAGTAGCTTATGTTTTGATGGTTTTTAGTTGAAGTTGAACTCAAAAGGTTTTATCACTTCACTTATACTAATGTTACTAATAAGAACTGTGTGATGTTTTGTGTGAAAGAAATTTCCAGGTAGTGGAGGTAATGGTGTAATAAGGAAGTGAAAGGTTTCATGACTCAAGTAATAAGTGTATGAAGATGAAGATATTGATGTTATTCAAGTGGTGACTCCGGAAGAACCCACTAAATACCAAATTCAGAGACCTGTAGAGTCCGTTTTCAAATAGGTAACAGTTCTGGTAAGAAAAGTTCCGCGAAGGATCTGTCTAGTTATATTTTTGCAGTTTTTAGCCAATAAGGAAAGTTACAAAGCGAAAGAGGGACGGAAACGGAGCCAGGGTGGCTCACACCACCCTATGGCGTGGGCCCACCCCTGACGGCACCACCGGGTGGTGTGGCCACTCCGGACTCCGTCTCCGACTCGTTTTCTCCCAGTACCTTCCTTTTCTTATGAAACTTCTTAATATATAATCCCTCGGATCTCCCGAGGTTCGTATATCGTGTTTTCATCGTGTTTTCGTTTCGATCTGTTTCTGCCAGGAACTATGTTTGAAAGCTTAGAAGCACAATGGTGTCCGCAAAGGATAAAAAAGGAGCCTATGGAGGAAGATCTCCAAGACCCCGGGAAGGAGAAGGAGATCAAGAGTGAAGGTGAAGAGGAGGCAAAGCACACCGACACTACCATTGCAAGCATTGGAGTGGTGGCAAACCCTGCCAGGACTATGTCAATTTGAGGGAAGCATCCTCATCACCATTCAGATCCCTGGTCACTTCCCCCACGCGCCAAGAATCCTTTCCATACCCTTATCCATGAGCATCAATACCAGAATATGCCCAAGGATAAATTACCCTCCAATTGGGATTTTCCTCGTTCTAGCCATGCAGGAAAAGAAGACTTCAAGGAGGTAGAGTGGGGAAAGAATCGCAAGAGCTAGAATTCGCAACCCGACATGATCATGAGCCGCATTGAGAAAAACTCAGAGCTTATTCGTAATCTCACCTTTGAGATTGAGGACTTGGGGAAACTGATCAAAGAGCTCATCAAGAGAATACCACCACCACCAAAGGAGTAATTCGTCATCAGGTTTGGCATCCCCTTGGTTTGTTCCAAGCTTGGGGGAGTGTCGCGGTATCACATCACTATCTTTTATCTTTTTACCTTTTTAGTAGAGTCATATCATGAATAGAGAAGTTATCATGTAGGATGGTTTGCATTGTGGAAGTGTCCCCTCTCTCGTTAGATATGTATACCTTGGTGTGAGTTGCCGTTATGGAATATTAATGAGAAGTTCTATCATTTACTCTTTTGCATACCTTATATTAGTTTTCAATTCGTGGTTATATGATTGATCTTGTTGTTAGTATTGGTATCACTTTGGGATCGTTGAGTTAATTTAGTTGGTTTTGGCAAACCTGGCTCGGTCAGTAGCAACACTATTTTTGAGAGTTGAATGAAAAAGATAAAAGTACTCTAAAGAAATATAATTTCATCATCTTTCTTTCTTAATTTGCTCATAAGTTTAGTATTCTCTAGTTAAGATCTTTTGTGCTTCCAAGGAAGATTGCATGTTTGTCTTTATCATTTATATGTTTGTTTATTTCCTTCAAATGTTATACTTGCTACCCAGCCTTGCTAGCCAAAAACCTGTACTGAGAGGGAATTCTTCTCGTGCATCCATTCCTTAAACCAAAACATATGCCATTTGTGTCCACCATACCTACCTATTAGCATTATTGCTATTCCAAGTAAATTCTTGTTTTTATCTACCTTCCAAATTAAACTTCTTATGTGAAAATTAGTGATTAAAGCTCTCACGAACTTGATGGCACACTTTATTTTATTGCACTTAATAAACTTGAACCATTGGGTCCTTCTTTGTTGTGTATATGCTTGCGCTTTATAAGTTGAAGTTAGCAGAACCATGTATCATGGGGAACGCTTTCAACATTTCACAAGTACTTTGTACCTAGTTGATATCATGATTCTTTTGCCTATGGATCTCAGCGGTGTGAAATAAAAGGGGAACTTGTAAGATCATGGAGTTTATATGTGTGTTAGAGAAACGCCTGGGACGCTAGCCTAAGCCATGCCTAATCATGGTGGAAACTTGTAGCATAACTATAGTGAGCATTCTATGAAGCATCTTCAATAAAAACCTATACAAATAGCAAATAAAAGGATCGCTAAGATGCTCATTGTCTGCTTGCCTTATCATTTTTATTATGGGATAGCTCCTATATCTTGTGCAAGGGGTACCCTGTTGGCGGTTCTCTATGATACATATGTATTTACAATGACAAGATCTTACTTGTGACTGAAGTTGAGTAGCATGAGGTTCGATACTCGTAAGTAAGGGGCATGGGATTTCAACTTATAACTTGTCAAGCATATCCTCTTAGTTGTGTCACTTTAACCTTAATCACCTAAAGATGCCTATGATAGGGGCAATGAGAGCTGAAAGCTAATAAGTACCATAATTTTTGGGAGCTCTTTATGAAACTTGAAATCCCTGCTTCCCTCTGCGAAGGGCCTTTCTTTTACTTTTTAGTTGAGTCAGTAAACCTACTCCCTTCTATCTCAGCAAGTATTTTGAGTTGTTGTGTTTCATTCATTCATATGATGATCTATTCAATCATGTTTCTTATGTTCCTTGTTTTGCACATTGCTCTTATCCTGGTGTTTACTACTTTGAAAGCTATCATTGAAAATCAGTTATTTGTGAACTCCAGCAATTTATCAACTATTCTTCGACCAAGAGCTAAGTTTGACATTACCAATTATGATTTACTTTATGTATCTTTATTGTGTTTCCTTTACTCATTGCAAGTGAAGTTATATAATAATGAGTTGTCTTCTATTATGATCTATGTATTGATGAATGTGATGCTTCTTGTCCGTATTATTTTATCGACTCTTCACTCCATAAACCTGAGGCCATGTTTATTAAGCTCAGTTTCGCTTGGGGACAAGCGAAGTCTAAGCTTGGGGGGAGTTGATACGTCCATTTTGCATCACTATTCTATATCATAATTCAGTGTTATTCATTGATATATTTCATATTAAGAGATGATACTTATGTTATTTCATCTGTTTTTGCATGGTTAATGACTTTTGGAGCATGGACCGCTGTAGTCAGGATTCTGATGGAAAAGGTGCTGTTTGGAGGCAAAATTCGCGAAGATCAGAAAATCCGGGAAAATATACGGAAAATCCTATTTTTCCAGAAAACGACGGAAGCCAGAAGGAGAAGTGGAGATGGGCCACACCACCCCCTGGCGCGGACCAGCCTAGGTCGCGCCACCAGGTGGTGTGGCCGCCCTGGCCCACCTCTGGCTCTCCATCTAGCGTATATAATCCTCCCGACACCCTAATACTCGGGGAGCAACCATAGAAAGATTCCGCCGCCTCTACGGGGCGGAAAACATCGAGAGAGAAAGATCTCTCTGACAGACAGATTTCTGCCGGGGGAATTCCTTCCCGAAGAGGAGAGATCGTCGCCATCAACACCACCATCAAGCTGGACTTCATCGGGATCATCATCATCATCACCACCATCATCACCATCAACACCCTCATCACCATCTCCATATTGCTGTAACAATTGGGTTGAATATTGCATAGTTCTTAGGGGAAACTTTCCCGGTGTTGATTACTCTTTGTAGTTGATGCTATTGAGTGAACCATTGAATTATTGTTTATGTTCAGATTGTTACACATCATTATTCCATGTCTGATCATGATCCATATGATGTCTTGTGAGTAGTTCGTTTTGTTCTTGAGGACATGGGAGAAGTCAGGTTGTTAGTAGTGGAATTGTGTTGAGAAAGATTCAATAGTTTGATATTTAAGTTGTGATGTACTTCTTCTAGTGGTGTCATGTGAACGTCGACTATATGACACTTCACCTATATGGGCCTAGGGGAATGCATTGTGTATTTGGCTACTTAAAGCTGTGGTTAGGTTTCTACCTTAATTACTTTCTTGTACTTACGGATGTTTGCAAGGGGTATAATTACAAGTATGCATTAGTCCTAGGAAGGTCGATACATTAGCACAGGTTCACCCACACAACACTTAGCAAGCTAAAGAAGATTAATCAACTATATGAAGCGAAAGCACTTGACAGTCTTCCCGTGTGTCCTCGAGAACGTTTGGTCATCTTAAGTAATACAACCGGCTTGTCCTTTGCTAAATAAAGGATTGGGCCACTTGCTGCATTTGTTCTTATTGTCTTTTATTTACTTTTACTTTATTTACTTGCATTATCAAAAACCCCTAAAAATCCGTTTGCTAAGTATTTGCAGAGAATTCCTGATCCATACCACTAGCCAGCACCTTCTGCTCCTCGTTGGGTTCGACACTCTTATTTATCGAAAATACTGCGATACACCCCCTATACTTGTGGGTCATCAACTACTGCCTCCTCTTCGTCGAGCTATATTTGCGGTCACCATGCCAAGCTAGAATGGTTGCAGAAGCTCAAACCAATCGAATGTACGACTAGGTTCAATTTCCTTCAATTCCTCCCTAGGGTTAGGGTTTGCTATCAATTTGGGAATTTTTTATTAACCTTGGATGAACTCGATTTCGGACATGGACTATGCTCCTGACTACATCGAAGACCCCATCTTCTGCCGCATAGCAGTATATTGTCCCGAGGTGTGCCCACGTCCACAATCTTGAGCATGTGAAGCATGTTGCGTTTGAAGGAAGCAACATAGGACGTTTATTCTATTTCTGCTAGGTGCAGAATGTAAGTTCTTTTGGTGTCTCATTTTCTACCTCATCCATTAGCTTTGACTATGAAGTTCTGATTAGATTCCTCACTTACTGGCTCATCCATTATCTTTGACCATGAAGTTCTGATTAGAGTCCTCACTTACTAGCTCATCCATTAGATGTGACCATGAACTCTTAATTAGAGTCCTCCCTTACTAGCTCATCCATTAGTTGTGACCATGAACTCCTGATTAGAGTCCTCCCTTACTAGCTCATCCATTATTTGTGATCATGAACTCTTGATTAGATCCTCCTTACTATCTCATTCATTAGTTGTGACCATGAAGTGTTGATTTGTAGGAAGTTTCAAACGGTGGGTTTGTGGCTTGGTTGGATATTGAATGGCCAGAAACAACAACAAAACATATTAGGGAGACTTGGGGGAATGTATCATGACAACAACATTGCAAGAATCGATGAGAGGATTGAGAATGAAAAATTGGTGAAGGAGCTAGCTGATGAGAAGAACAAGATTGAGAAGAAGTACTCAAGTCTATTACTTTATGTGAACAAATTAATGGATGAAAGTGAGGAAAGGACGATAGAGGAGAACTTGTATAGGATGAAGAACAACACTTCAAAAGCTGAGGAGTTATCGGTGGAGAAGTACAACAAGATGAATTTTTAGATGACTGAAGTGTTAAAAATGAACTAGATATGCTGAAGAAGGTGTAGAAATGTCAAGCATAAATAATGAAGGTAAGGGATAAAATCCGGGATGATGAATGAGAGTGTATAGAGGAGGTAAAGAAGCTAGAGTACATGTTATTTGATATGCTCATAGCTAGAGACGCAAATAAGAATAAGCTGTAATAGATCAAGAAAATCTATGATGGTTGACTTCTAATTCCAATGATGTTGTACCTATGACCAAAAACCTTCTTATGATTGAATTTTCTCATGAGGTGGTATATAGTAACCCCTCTTGTGATGGTGCACTAGTGGTGGTGGTAGGATGAGAACCACTTTTGATGTGGTGCTAGATTAACACCATGGTGATATGATGAACTGTAATCCCCTTTTGACAACAATCATGCATGCGCCTGTTAGTGTAATGTGATGCTTGTTATGACTTGTATTGTTCGTGATGGTATGCTTGTGTCGTTCCTGGCGTTATGCTTGTGTTATTCATAATTATATGGAGCCATGTCATAATCTATCCATGTTAAGCTCACCACAAGGTAGAATAAGGTGAACATATATAATGGACCTCATGTGGACAACCAAATAAGAGTAGTTTGCCTAAGGCCAAAGCAGTAATGCATGAGCAACCAAATAATATGGGCATATTAGTCTAACCAATGACCCGTCCCTAATGCATGCTACCAAATAGGTTGCACAATGTGGCATAATGACCTGTCCCTAATGTATGCTACCAAATAGGTTGCACAATGTGGCATAAAGTCTGTATGTGCTTAGCACTACCAATTTCCACCCTGCCCTGCTGCACCAAAAAAGATATAGTCTATCAAACGTGCCCTAGTATAAACTCCCTCCAATCCAAATTAATTGACTTGGATTTATCTAAATTCGGATGTATCTTGTACTAAAACATGGATAGATATATCTGAATATAGACAAATCCAAGTCAATTAATTTGGATCGGAGGAAGTATATACAAACCCCACCGTTGGGATCGCACGTTGCGGTGCGCCACTAGGAAGACGAAGTAGCTCCTGGATTTCCCTGTACACACACCATAGCAGTGATCGATCGACTTCGTTATCCGCGATCGCAGTAGTCACACGAAGACACTCGGTTTTAATGGTAGCTGGCCAGCACCTCAGATCAATTACTCACTCCGTCCTAAAATAAGTGACTTGAGTTTGTCTAGATTCGTATGTACCTATATACTAAAACATGTCTAGATACATCTGAATCTAGATAAACCTACGTCACTTATTTTGGGATGGAGGGAGTACGTGTTTCTGGCCTCCAAGACACCCAAGTGATTCATCTTCCTCCGCACTAGCGCAGACTGAAATATGTTGACATACTGATAGGATCATAGTGCATGTCGGGTCTCTCAAGATAAGACCCTAGCCTGCCTCCTTGCTTGTCCAATCCGAACCACCGTCAACATTCTCCTTACTCCAGCCCATGTCAGGAGGTCGCCAACCAGAACCGCTCGCATGATTAGGAACAACTGGAACATTTTTGAAAATGGGTGACTTTCCTTTCCGTTCACCTTCCTTCAATGACACAGTTTTAAACGTCTCCTCGTAATTCTCGAGATACGGAACTAATGCTGAGATCGACGCCTTTCCGTCTCCATGCACAATATTGTTTCAATGATGCCATATCCTCTAGAAAAGCAATAGTAGCATCGTCCTTGTTTCGTTTGCTGCATTATATAACAATTGCAGAAACCACTCGCTGCCCGTGTTCATGAAGTCCCTCTCCAGAGGCAGTAGCCAGGCTTGTCGGAGTTGATCACGGAGAGCCCTTGCAGGGGCGCAAAGCACTAGAGCATTATGAGTGTCCTCCACAATAGCTCCACATATTAAATACTCCCTCCGTCCCAAAATAACTGACCTGGGTTTGTCTAAATTCGCATGTATCTAATATTAAAACACGTCTAGATACATTCGAATCTAGACAAACTCAAATCACTTATTTTGGGACGGAGTGAGTAAGTTAAAGAATCTTCGCTATCTGCCGATGCACGTTGTCCATGACCGCAAGGGTATTAGTTGCTGCCTTCCACGCAAATACACGTATCTTCGGCAGAATAGCAACCTTCCAAATACTATCCCAAATTGGCCGGTCCCTGCCGACGAAGAGCTAGACTGTCGTGAACTCACTTTCTGAATCTTTGGATCCATGCCAAGTCGCTAAGCAGATCGGACAGAGAGGAAACCGTCGTCCTCACAGTCCCATGCCACGAAATCGTCCGTCGCTCTAGCTGCCAGCTTAATAGCAAGGACTGCCTAAGTGTCATGATGGTAGAAAATTTTCCGCACGGTCACGTCATCCCATGACCGAGTCACTACGTTAATAATATCAAACACCTACCTGAGACATGAGTGTTCGCGCATGCGAGAGATCTTAAGGGAATCACCTCTAATGATCCAATTATCCCTCCAAATTCGGACTTGCGACCCAGTACCAATCCTCCATATGGCTCTTTTTTTAACAACTCCAATCCATGCATCACACCCTGCCAAGACGGTAACCTATTTTGTACAAAAGTTGTGTCCAACAACTTTGGATATTACTTTGCCCCCAACAGTCGTGCACAAAGACTATCAGTGTACTGAATTAGAAGCCAAGCTTATAGCCTGCTAGCAATGCTTGATTGAACACTCGCAGATCATGAGAACCAATACCTCCTTGTGATTTCAGCTTCATCATCCTCTCCCATGACATCCAGTGTAAACACCTATGATCATGCTCACCACCCCACTGGAAGATTCCAAATAATCTGATTCAAATCATCTATAAGTCCCACCGGGAATTTAAATATTCCCATAGCATATGTTGGCAAGGATTGTAACACCGTTTTAATTAGAATTTGTTTCGCAGCACCTAACATATACTTTTCTACCCAGTCAGTAGCTTTATTCACAAACCTTGATTTGAGCGGTTGGAATTTGCCTTTTTTCATGCCTCCGGTATTGGGAGACCGAGATATTTCTCTCCAAACATAGTTGTTTCATACTTCAGGATATCTTGTATCTCACTTTGGGCAGCATCAGGGCACCGATTCCCATACAAAATAGAGCAATTTCCCAAACTCACAAGTTGGCTCGTGGCTCTTTCATATCTATCTAGGACAGATTTTACCACAACAACTTGTTGAGTTGAACCCTGAAAAAAATCAGACAATCTTCCACAAACAATAAGTGTGAGACGCCCGGGGCACAGCAGCAAATTTTCAACTCTTTTAAATCTCCCCAATCAACCTCCTGTTTGATCAAATTTGAAAGCCCATCAGCAATAAAAAGGAAAAGATATGGTGACAAAGGATCACCTTGGCAGAGCCCACAGGTAGGAGTGAAGGAATCAAGTAAATGTCCATTAAAGCGAATCGAGTACCGTATAATGTTAACACACGACATCACCCACTGTATCCATTGACTTTGAAAGCCCAGTTTCGCAAGGACCCTCTCTAAAAAAAACCGGTCCACACGGTCATATGCCTTGGCCATGTCCATTTTGTATGCACAAAAATTGCTCGCAGTTGTTCTATTCTGAATTGCATAAATACACTCAAAAGAAATAAGTGCATTATTTGCAATTAGCCTACCAGGAATAAAAGCACTCTGGTATGGTCCAATAATGTCGTGCAACATGGGCCTCGCACGGTTGACAAGACATTTGGAAACCACTTTGTAAACAATCGTTGCATAAACTTATCGATCTAAATCTTTCAGCTCCTCCGGTTCTTTTTTCTTTTGGGATAAGAACTATGGAGGTATCATTTACCTCTTCGTGCATAAGACCATTAGCAAAATAATTCTGTACCGCTGCAATCATAGTTACGTTGCAAGAATCTTGTGGGAAACCCATTGGGACTCGGAGCTTTCAGCGGTCCTATTTGAAAGAGTGCGTTACTAATCTCCTTATCAGTGAAGATGTTTGCTTCGGTGTCCCCCCCTCCCCAAACTTTAGAGGGGTAGGATGGTCTTTCACTATTAATTACTGATTATTAGTTAATAAACCAAATCAGATTATGCTGGCCGGCTGAAGCTCATATATAGTATTTATATGTAACAACTAAAATTGTCCGCCTGGGTTCACGCTCAACCAATAGGCTTTTCATTGTCTGGTGCCACCGCTTCTCCGGATCTTCGGCCGCCGCTCGTCTTACTGTCTTCCTTCACCATGATCCCGATAATTTACAACCTAGACGTCATCAATACCACCACCGGCATCAAAGGAAAATGCAAAGGGTCTTCATCGTAGGAGCATATAATATTTGGAGGGGGGGGGGGGGGGGGACACCGAAGCAAATCTCGTGAAGATGTTTATCAGTTTCCTCCTCAGTGAAGGGGACAATCAGTTTCTCATTCATTTGGCCATCCACACACGACTGCACCGTGTCTAGAATGATCTCCGGTTCCACATTATCTTCGTGAGAATACAAGTTCTGGAAAAAATCAGTAGCCATCTCTTCCATCTCTGCATCATCTTCTGTAATGGTTCCATCGGACCTCTTCAGTTTTCGGATTTGATTATTTTGTTGCCTTCTTGATGCCTTGCGGTGAAAATAATTGGTATTACCGTCACAC
Source organism: Avena insularis (assembly GCA_023614405.1). NCBI lineage: Eukaryota > Viridiplantae > Streptophyta > Magnoliopsida > Poales > Poaceae > Avena > Avena insularis. Next base: position 20,929,655 of record CM042694.1, on the reverse strand, counting down.
CCACGTAAACAGTCTACACGAGATAGAATGCCTTGAGGTGTTTACTTATTGTTAGAGTTGCTGCAGAAAATCGTGTCGAAAAATAAGTACTCACACGGTAGGCCCAAGTCACCGGGGAAATCGCGTCAAAACGCAAGCAAGCTTCTGGATGCCATGTCGGGGCGGCGCGCGACACGGCGGGCCTACGCCCCACGCGGCCACCGGCGACTCACCGGTCACATCGCCATAAAAGCCTTTTGACAAGACCCGTTTGCCTGTCCAAAAGTGCCCCAATTCTTTTATCGATCGAACGATCGAGAAAAGGAAAATAATCGAGTATTCAAACCAATAATCGTACGAGCACGGGTTTCGAGAGAAAGCCTGATAGATCTTCTGAGCTCAGCAGGCAGATCCATGATCCATCCATCGACTCCTCGTTTGTTTGTTTATCAGCTCGCCCGTGCGTGCAGGTATACCGTCAGTAGCCCAATAGGATATTTAAGATTATTTTCCGTGAAAAAGGACTTTTTACTGCTATCTCAGAAGGATTTTTTGTGTGTGGATATGCGGGCACGATCATGCCCTCTGCAATTAAATTATGTCGGCATCGAACTGTTGATGACAAACTAGGCGAGACTGTTTTCTGGACAGGGACATTATTTTCAAGCCGATACGCAGTTTGGAACGAGATGTAGACGTAGAGGTTCAACGGGATTCTGAGTATGTATACATACATGCATCTTGGCCTCCTGGTCTGACAAGTCACTCTCGTCGTCTTTCTCGTGATAACAGCTATCGATATACGATATATTTGATGCTGACAGCAACACATCGAGATTAAGTCCACATAACTTGTGCTGCATGCACACCTGAACTGTCTATACTACTGAACGGATGTATCCACCATCAAGCACACATCTGCTTAGTTTCTTGCCCATCTCGGTTCTTTTCATGTAAAGTCACTCGCATTGCATCTCAACTTTCACTGTGGCGCCGGCCATCCTTGACGCTTTACAAGCACTGGCGCAGGCACTGTTCCAGATTTATGCGAACTGCGGTTTTACCAGTAGTTTTCTGTCGTTGCCTCTGATGTCATAAATCCAGTCGGAGTACAGTACAGTATGTACCGACAGCTAGCTGAAGGATTGAACGCCCCCGGTCAAATCCCCCATCAAGGCCTCGGTGCACGTCGTTGCAAATCAAATCATATTTGCTTCTTTCACAGGTCAGGTGGAGGGCAGGTGCGAGCGAGCATGCGGTGATGAATAGCAGTCCATAAATGCAGTGTCTTCCCATTTTTCTCCATAGCTCCGTGCTCGCTCTTTCTGGCGAATCTTGTCCCTGGCTAGCTAGCTAGCTAGGTTCTTCTGATCAGGTTGATGTGACATACTCAACCTGACCTATCCCTAGCTTTGCAGGTGATCGGACGGTTATGGTTGAGTTGGTTACTGCGTCAATCAATTAATAATGTGTCAATAGGATGTGAATTCTCATGACGGATCGACTACTTATTTCCACAACCATGGGAGATAACTCGTAAATGACGCTACTTTGGCCTTCCTGGTCAACATGCACGTGGGTGCAAATAGTTTCACTCTCTGCATCTGTATTTTGTCTATATGAAGATCTACTAGATATTCCCTCCGTTTCAATACATGTGGTGCCCTCGCTACATACGATCGCTAATACGGCCAAAGTTCGGGGCCGTTGGCGTAGGACTAGGCCAAGCCAGCCCCGCAGTCTAGCCGTCTAGGACGCCCCCCTCCCCCCCCCCCGCCCCCCGCGTTCGGCGTTGGCAAGTCGTGACCGTCGGCGTAAGGGTGGACGCATGCCCCCCCGAGTGGCCAGGCCGTGACGGCGCCCTCACGGTGTTAGCAGTACGCCGAGGGCTATCGTCGGAACAACCCCCGCTCCCGTACGCCGACGGCCACCCTCGGCGTACAACCTTCCAATTTTTCTTTTTTGCCACCTAATTACGAACTTATTTTATATTTGTACTTATTTATTAGTATCAATTATTTAAACATGGTTCTATTTTTATCAATTGATGGATTCATACCCTCCGAATAGCAGTCTTCACGCCCACATGAAATGACGTTGTGAATCTTGTCTCATATTCAGCTTCCACAATCAAGATATTAGTTATCTTGTTCAAGTTCTCGACATAGTTCTACTAGCAATCAGATAATATCACTAGTACATCTCGCTCAATCAAACTGGACGTCGCTCAATCAATCTGCACTTGGGTGTTCCAGTCGGTGATCTCGTACACCCAAGTGCCCTAGTTGCGTAGCCGCAAGCCATGGTAACGGGGATGCGGTGGCGGCGGGAGGTCTGAGGGGGCGGCAGATCGGCGAGGCGGGCTACCCCGGCTACGGCTGGCACTACGGATGGGTGGTGGGAAGCGGCGGCAGGAAGATCCGGCCATCTCCGTCGCGGATGCGATGGCGGAGGGGAATTTGGTGGTAGAAGGAGCTGATGCGGTGGACGGCGGGGTGATGGGGAATTTTTTGTCACTGGTCGGCGGCCGCTCAATTATAGGAGAGGAGGGGAAAGTTTTTGTCACCGGTCCCTTATATATAGTCCTCTAAGCCATTTTAGGGTTTCGGCTCGAGGCCGTTTTATCTGTTAGGGGAGAAAAAAACTCCTCTATGGGCTTTTTGTACTTCAGCTAGAGATGGTCTTAGATGTTAGTTTGAAATGTTTATTCATGTTAGAACTATAGGTAGAGTAGGATGGAATATATGTAATGTTAGAACTATAGGTAGATTAAGATGGAATATTTGTTCATGTTAGAATAATTGTTCATATTGTTACTGTTGTTTTGAATATGTAAGATGTAACTTCTCAATCCTCACTATGATGTTCAATAGCATGCCTATAAGTTGTCCGAGAAGAGAGAGGTATTAAAACCCACATGCTAGTTCATATTGCTTTGGTATGTTGAGATGGAAATGTAACCTTGAAGCTGGGATTGTATGTTTGCATGAGCTTATACCCCTTCGGCTGTGGTATCATGAGGTCTCATCAAACAAAATGTCGTAGAATGACTGGTACACTCTGTACATTGAGAAGCTAGGACTCCTCCCATTTATCCATATTGTCACCCGGTCGACACCGAATTTCAACCCCATTGTGATTGCCGCGCTTGTCGATCGGTGGAGGCCGGAGACACACACTTTTCACCTTAGGACCGAGGATATTACGGTGACTCTGCAGGACATGTCGATGATCTTGGAACTCCCAATAAGGGAAATCCTCTATGTATTAGCTCAAATTCAGATGGGTGACATGAGCAGATGGTCATCCTTATTGGGAAGGATCCACCCGAGACTATTAACAAGAAGGATCCACTGTTTCAGTTGGATCATATAGAATTTCAAGACCTACTCCAGGGGCGCCGATGACGAGAAAATTATGTTGTACACTCGTGTGTATGTGTGGTACATCATCATGATGACTCTCTTTCCTCACAAAAGTAGCAATCGTTCTCAGTGGTGTTGGCTTAAGGTGCTAACCATTATTGACTCTAAGTTGAGTTGGGGTTCGGCGGCGTTGGCCTTCTTGTACCGTCAGGTAATCACTTATTTTCAATGCTCCCGTACGAGCAAAATACAAATTGGCTGCATCACCTGCCAAGACTCCATGGTCGCATGGGGTTCTAGGTCGAAGTAACTACTCGAGCGTGTCTGTCCGATCAAAGCAGCATCACCTTAAATAGCGCCAACTCGGTCTAAGCCAGAGTCTCCCCTTGCCATCCTGCAGTGCCCACCGAGACCCCCTCTCCCTAGGTGGCCACTCCTTCCTTTGTTCTTATTCTCCTTCTGTTCTTTTTTATGTGCATTGGCCTTATGCTATCTCCAACCCACCTCTTAAGACGATGGTGTTCCCTGCCCTATCGCTAGAGAAGGGTGATGTGTACGCATTTCTATTCTTGTAGACAGTTGTTGGGCCTCCAAGTGCAGAGGTTTGTAGAACAGCGGCAAGTTTTCCCTTAAGTGGATCACCCAAGGTTTATCTAACTCAGGGAGGAAGTGGTCAAAGGTATTCCCTCTCAAGGAACCCTGCAATCAAGATACAAGAAGTCTCTTGTGTCCCCAACACACCCAATACACTTGTCAGGTGTATAGGTGCACTAGTTCGGCGAAGAGATAGTGAAATACAAGTGGTATAGATAATTATAAGTGGTAACGGTGATAGAAAATGGCTTGATGGCATGGAAAAGACTAAAGTAAAACTGAAATAAAGATAGAAGCAAGCAAACATGTAACATATCTAATAGCAAACGGTGTTTCAGTGCTTAGAAACAAGGCCTAGGGATCATAATTTCACTAGTAAACACTCTCGTATAAATATATTCTTCTTTATGATACTACGCTGAACTACAATCTGGTTGGACACTCTAATCCATGGTAGGGCTATAACAGCATACCTCAAAGTAAGCCTTTCCCATCTAGAAAACCCCACACTGTCACCTTGAGTACTAGATGGTTCCAACAAACACCACAATTTCATAAAGACATCCAACTCCAAATATAACTCATAATAAGTATTTGAAATCTCTAGCCTAAGTGCCACCATGGTGTGCATGCTGTCACTTTCACACACATGGGGAGAGCAGAGATCTATTAAAGCACTTGAGTAGCAAAGTAGATCTACTTGATTGCAAAGCTCATGATCACAATAAGATCACGCAGAGAGAGAGATGAACACATAGCTACTGGTAGAACCCTTAGCCTAGAGAGAGAACTATTCCCTCCTCATCATGGGAATCAACAATGGTTATGGAGATGTCGGTGAAGATCGATGGAGATGGCTCCGGGGGAACTTCCCCGTCCCGGCAGGGTGCCGGAACAGAGACTTTCTGTCCCCGAATCTCCCCTTCGGTGGCGGTGGCGCTGCAGAACTTTTTGTGGATTTCTGATTGACGATCTAGGGTTTTGGTATCGGGGGGCTCTTATAGGCGAATGAGGCAAGGTCGGTGGCCAGCCAGGGGGCCCACACCACCTGGTGGCGTGGCTAGGGCTAGCCCGCGCCTAGGGGTGTGTGGACAGGCCCTGGCCCTCCTCCGTCTTGTATTCTGGCTGCGTGAGTCCTCCGGTAAAATAGGAACTTTGGCTTTTGTCCCGTCTAATTCTGAGAATATTTATTTTCTGACTTTCCTGGAACCAAAAACAGCAGAAAACATGCAACTGGCACTGTGGCATCTTGTTAATAGGTTAGTCCATGAAATCATATGAAAAGTACTCCAAAGTGTGGACAAAACACAAGAAAGTAGATAAAACCAAGCATGGAACATCAAGAATTATGGATACGTTAGCAACATATCAACATCCCCAAGCGTAACTCCTGCTCGTCCTCGAGTAGGTAAGTGATAAAAAGAAAGAATAATTTTTGAGGTGACATGCACCATCATAAACTTGATCAAAGTGTTTCTAAAGCATGGATAGCTGGGATCATAGTACTTCAATCATAACATGAAAGACAAAATTCTAACAATAAGGCAAAGCAACTGTGTTGCAACATGAAAAGGCATAAACAAAATATTAATGAATAACAATGCTTTGCAAGACGTTTGTTTGTTTCACATAAAGAAAACAAAGCATAGTGACATTCATCTTGTCCCTCATAGAGTAGCAAACATAAATGCATAGGACACCTTCAAAGTTCATAAGAGTGACTAGATACAAATAGTTTAAAACAAGCAATATCAAAGTTATGCATCAATCAACTAGTCTTGGGACAATGCACATAGAACTAAGAATGGCCACTATGCTCTCAAAGTAAGTGCATAAAGGTAGAAGGTGGAGACTCAATATAATGGTGGAAGAAAGGCCTTCATAAAAGGGAGTAGGGATTCATGTCTCATAAAAATCTTCCAAAAATTATGGTACTTGTAGCTTTTAGCTCTCATTGCCCCTATCATAAGCATCTTGAAGTGATTAAGGTTAAAGTAAACAAACTATGGTGTACATGCTTGACGAAGTATAAGTTAGAAATCTCATGTCCCTTGTATACGAGGGCCGCTCCTCATGCTACTCAAGTTTAGTCACCGATAAGTTCTTGTCATTGTAAGTACATGTGTATCATAGAGAACCGCCAACGGGAAACCCCTTGCCCGATGATACGGAAGAATCCCCATATCAAAATGACAAGGCAAGCAGACAGCAAGCATCTCAGCAATCTTCTTATTTACCATGGGAATATGGTGCTTTTTTCTCTCTTTACTCTTTTCATAATCTCTTTTTGTTTTTTTCTTTTTCTCTTTTTTCTCAATATAGGACTCTTTTTTTAATAAGAAGAATGCTTCATAGACAACTCATTATGGTTACGCTGTAGGTTTCCACCATGTCAGCATGGATTAGACCAGCGGCCCAGGCATTTCTCTAACACATATACATAACTCCATGGACTTACAAGCTTCCCTTTCATTTCACACCGACGAGATCCATATACAAAAGCGCATGATATCAACTAGGTACAAGTACCAAGTGCAATGTTGAAAGCGTTCCCCATGAAAGCATGGTTCTGCTAATTCCCAACAAATAAGTGCAAGCATATACAACATAGACGACACAATGGTTCAAGTTTATTAAGGGCAAGAAAAGTAAAGTGTGCCATCAAGTTCGTGAGAGCTTTAATCACTAGTTTTCTCATAACAAGTTTAATTTGGAAGGTAAACAAAAGCATGAATATACTTGAAATAGCATTAGCTAGTAGGTAGGTATGGTGGACTCTTTGGAATAACTTGGTTTAGGGAGTTGGATGCATGAGTGGAACTCATACTTGGTTGTGGAGGCTAGCAAAAGACTGGGAGCGACAAACTAAAAGAGCAATAATGGCCATAATCATGCAGAGCGACAAAACATCATTTATCAAAGCATAAAGTGATACTACATGTTGAAAACTAAAGGATCATAAAGGCTTATGGTGACTTGAGATAGTCATAACATGGTGTGAGCATGTGCCAAGTCAACCCAAAGAAAGCATCAAAGGAGAATACCACTATACTATGCTTTAATATGCTAAAACAACGCATGATTCATCCAAGGCACATTAAGCAATATCAATTGTTTATAACAAGTCATGCTACAACAAAGAATACTAAGCATAAAGCCAAAACAATATCAAGCATGGCATGACAAAGCATAGGCCATAGTCAAAAACAAGCTCTCTTTACCACTTAAGCATCAACTTTCCTACTCTTTTCCAATCCAAACCAAACTATTTGCAAACCAATGTATGAAAGAGGGGTTCCAACCAATTTATTCAGAAAACTAAGAAAACCAAGAAAACGAAAAACCAAAACAAAAACAAAAAATAAGACGCTCCAAGAACAACACAACTGTGCATGAAACAATAAAAATGAAGCGTTTGGAAGAAACCTGGGATTTTTATTGATGAAGAAGGGAATGCCTTGGGCATCCCCAAGCTTTGACGCTTGTACTTATTGGATATTTCTTGGGGTGACACGCGTGGCATCCCCAAGCTTGAGCTTTAGTCCATCCTTCATCTCATTACTCATTCCTTCCATACACCCGAAATGTTTTCCTTCATACAAAACTTCACACAATCTTTATTAGCAACATTAGTGCACTCAAGATAATAAGTCTTTAGGTTCACTTTCAACACCAATAAAACTTCCATCAAAACACAAGCTACTGTAGAACTTCCCTCAAAAAGCTCAATTCTCCAAAAGAACTCAAAAAGGAATCAACAAGAAGGAAATGCAGAAAATGGCAGAAATTTGTCAAAACAGACCAGCAGGTAAAGACGAATTTTTTCGGAGACCTTATGTTGCTCAAATCAAAAAGTGTTGAACTAACGAAAGTTAGGTAACAACCTGGGGCAGAAGCACAAAAATTCACGCCTCAAAAATACGTTCAGAGATTTTACAAGAACTTTTACGGTGAAGCACCAAAATCTGTTTCGGGACAGCAACTTTCCCAATCATTACTTCTCTCTCATTATAGGTTACTCTTGGCACAAAAAGCAAGTAAAAAGGATAAGGAGCGGTTATTACTGAAGTAATAACTTCCAAGACTCATCTAAAACTTTTGGGTTATCTCCCAATAAGTACTTTTCTTTAACGCCTTTAAGTTAGGCATGATAGTTTGAGAAGATGCTCACATAAGAAATATGAATTGAAGTAAAAGAGAGCATCAAGAAGCAAATTCAAAACACATTTAAGGCTAACCCACTTCCTATGCTTAGGTATCTTGTAAGTTAACAAGTCATGAAAGCACAAAGCAACAAGCATAGGAAAGCAAAACAAGTGCAACTTCAAAATTTTCAACATAAAGAGGGGAAACTTAATATTATTGAGATGCATAGAACCATGTTTCCCTCTCTCATAATAACTTTCAGTAGCAACATGAATAAAATTAACAATATAACTATCACATAAAACATTCTTATCATGATCCACATGCATAAAAGAATTAATACTCCCCACATAAACATAGTCATTCTTGTTAATTGTAGTGGGAGCAAATTCAACAAAATAGCTATTATTATTATTCCTCCTCAATAGTAGGTGGACTGAAAATATCATACTCATCATTGTAATCATCATATATTGGAGGTATAGTATCATTATAAGCAATAGAATAGTTATCTTCCAAAGTGTGTTCATCATCATTGGAAGGATCATGGATAACACTAATAGTATAGAAATTATTAATATCATCATTTTCAGAATTGGTACCAAAGAGATTTTCAGTATCAAAAGTATTGTGCTTTTCCTACTCATGATCACTACTATAGGTAACAGGCATAGGAACATCATCGAGTTTAGACTCATCAAAAACTATAATAGGAGCAACATGCTTAGGGAAAATATCGTTTCCTCTCTCCTTTTACTCCTCCTTTTCTTCCTTTTCTTCTTCTCTTTAGGAGGGACATGCTTGAAAGGAAGCTTCTCCATATACCCTGGTTCATTGTTAGAGACAATAGAAGAAACTTTGGAGGATTCTCCTTTTCATTAATAAGACCAAAACACATATTAGTCATGTCATATTCTGGTAAGATCTCATCTTCTATAATATTTTGTATGTAAGTATTTGTGTGGAAATTATCAACACAATAAAGATGACAATCATGCATGACACTATTCATATCAAAAGCACCCATATCTACCAAAGAGGTTTTTCTTGATAACTCTTCACATCCCAAAAATAATGTAAGTTCATCATGCTGATTAGGAGTGATCATGTCATCACAATACAAACTTGCAGTACTCATTGGATTAGAAGGGCTATTAATACGGCCTGAGCATTGAAAATTGAAATGACCCACTTCAAAGCAAAGTTCACAAATAAAGGGATAAAGGGCACAAACTTTTTTACCAAGATCATTTAAAGCCCTACCACATTCTAGTTTTTTCATTCCTGTGTGTGATACAATATTCTTCTTCAATTTGATTATTCTCACAAGGTCTATGTATTCCACAAAAATTAAGATGCTTATAAGAAATATTATTTTCAGAGGTTTGAGCATGTTTATTGCTATCATTAACAACAATTTCATTTTCCATGCAAGTGTCTTTAAAAGGCTCATGATACATGTCCCAATTTTATTTAGGAGCATTAATATGAGAAGCAAAGGTTTTAAAACAATCAATAAGAATTTGAGGATCAAGACCATATTTAGCACTAAGCTCTTGAAAATTAGCAGTTTCAGCGAAAGATTTAATGCAATCATACTCATAGTTTATACCTGGTTCTTTACCTTTGTTGTTATCCCAATCTTCGGTATTGCTTTGAATTGTTTCAAGAAGATCCCACTTAGCTTTGACCTCCTTACTTGTGAAGGATCCATGTAAACAAGTATCTAGATAGTCCTTGTAATGTCCTGAAAGCCTTGCATAGAAATTATTAATAACAATATTACTAGGGAGCTCATGAATGGGACATTTGAGCATTAGTGACTTCAATCTCCCCCATGATTGGGCAATACTTTCTCCATCACGAGGATGAAAATTATAAATGTAATTCCTATCTTTATTCATGAGGAGGATAAAATTTAGAGTAAAAGAGAGATTCAAGTTCCTTCCACTCCAAATGACGAGGATCATCTAGTAGCTCATACCACTCCCTTGCTTTGCCCTTAAGTGAAATATGGAATAGCTTCCTCTTAACTTGGTTCATCGAAATACCTGCACACTTGAACAACTCGCATAATTCATGTATAAGGAGTAACTGATCACCAGGATGGACAGTTCCATCTCCAAAATAGCAGTTATTCATAACACGTTCAACAATTTTTATAGGTATTTTAAAAGGGATGCTTTCAGTATGCGGATTTAAAATATCACAGGTATCATCAGAATTACCACATATGGGAGATAAAGTATCATTAGAGCAAATTTTCTTCTTTAAAGCTGGGGAACTAAAAAGATCATTTTCATAAAAACTAACTTCCCCAAGCTTAGACGTTTCCATAGCATTAGTAACAAAGGTGTTCAAAAGATTCATACTAATAACATTGCTATTAGCATGCAAAGAAAGTTCCATGGGTTTTTTAATTTTCTTTTCAGACAATTCAAGTTCTATCTTAGGAAAAATACTAAAAAGCTCTCTAATTATTTGTTGTTTTCCATTAAGCCTAACTAGTGAAAACAAGAAACAAAAAGACAAAATTGCAGAATCTAAAGGAAATAACTTCGAACACTCACACCGGAGGATGTGAGTACCTTTTACCTTACCTCCCCGGCAACAGCGCCAGAAAAATAGCTTGATGTCTACACACTTCTATTCTTGTTGACAGTTGTTGGGCCTCCAAGTGCAGAGGTTTGCAGAAAAGCAGCAAGTTTTCCCTTAAGTGGATCACCCAAGGTTTATCGAACTCAGGGAGGAAGTGGTCAAAGATATTCCCTCTTCAACCGTGCAATCAAGATACAAGAAGTCTCTTGTGTCCCCAACACACCCAGTACACTTGTCAGGTGTATAGGTGCACTAGTTCGGTGAAGAGATAGTCAAATACAAGTGGTATAGATAATTATAAGTGGTAACGGTGATAGAAAATGGCTTGATGGCGTGGAAAAGACTAAAGTAAAACTGAAATAAAGATAGAAGCAAGCAAACATGTAACAGATCTAATAGCAAACGGCGTTTCAGTGCTTAGAAACAAGGCCTAGGGATCATACTTTCACTAGTGAACACTCTCGTATAAATATATTCTTCTTTATGATACTACACTGAACTACTCTCCGGTTGGACACTCTAATCCATGGTAGGGCTATAACAACACACCTCAAAGTAAGCCTTTCCCATCTAGAAAACCCCACACTATCACCTTGAGTACTAGATGGTTCCAACAAACACCACAATTTCATAAAGACATCCAACTCCAAATATAACTCATAACAAGTATTTGAAATCTCTAGCCTAAGTGCCACCATGGTGTGCACGCTGTCACTTTCACACACATGGGGAGAGCAGAGATCTATTAAAGCACTTGAGTAGCAATGTAGATCTACTTGATTACAAAGCTCATGATCACAATAAGATCACGCATAGAGAGAGAGAGACATGAACACATAGCTACTGGTAGAACCCTTAGCCTAGAGAGAGAACTACTCCCTCCTCATCATGGGAATCAGCAATGGTGATGGAGATGGCGGTGAAGATCAATGGAGATGGCTCCGGGGGCACTTCCCGTCGGCGAGTCTTGGTGAACAGAGTCTTTCTGTCCCCCGAATCTCCCCTTCGGTGGCGGCGGTGCTGCGGAACTTTTCGTGGATTTTTGATTGACGATCTAGGGTTTTGGTATCGGGAGGCTCTTATAGGCGAAGGAGGCAAGGTCGGTGGCCAGCCAGGGGGCCCACACCACCTGGTGGCGCGGCTAGGGCTAGCCCACGCCTGGGGGAGGGGCAGGCCCTGGCCCTCCTTCGTCTCGTATTCTGGCTCCGTGAGTCTTCCGGTAAAATAGGAACTTTGGCTTTTGTCCCGTCCAATTCTGAGAATATTCATTTTCTGACTTTCCTGGAACCAAAAACAGCAGAAAACAGGCAACTGGCACTGTGGCCTCTTGTTAATAGGTTAGTCCAAGAAATCATATGAAAAGTACTCCAAAGTGTGGACAAAACACAAGAAAGTAGATAAAACCAAGCATATGAACATCAAAAATTATGGATACGTTAGCAACGTATCAAAGGGCTCCTGATCTGGAGGACGGTGCCAAACTGTGAGAAAGTTGTTGTTGTAGAGGCGGTGTAAGTGACTACATGAGGATGAGAGGATGTGCAGCCAGATGTTAGGGCATGTTGATTGGGTGGTGCATTAGCGGCAGGGACAAGATGGCGGTCCCCCTAATGAAACATTCTTCAGTGTTGGCTAGAACTATTGTGCCATGTAGAGATAAACAAAAATTTTTCCCTACGCGGTGATCCCAAGATCTAGATGAGGTAGTAGGCCACGAGGATTACCACTAGATGCGTAGTTGCGTAATCGATGAAGCACGTCGCTTGGTGCAGTGCAATCCTCCCGATCCGTTCTGATCCATGATCGTCGAAGACGTACAACACGTCCGCCAGTATCCACACGTACGAGGAGGAGCGCCGACGGTGGACTGCTAGGTCTGGTATGGCGGCTGGACTGAATTGGAGCTAGGGTTTCCAATGCATTTGAATGAGCTAACCTTGTGCTCTAAGCACCTGTGCCCTAGCTTATATAGAGAGTGAAAGTATGCTCCACTCACATGTGGTCCATTCACTAAAAGGCCTATATTAGTCACTGCGAGTCCAACTCACTGACTCAGTCCAAGTCTGATTCAGGTCTAACCCAAATAGATTTCTGTTTCGGGTCTAACCCAAACTTGCTCCCGCTCTTAAGTGTGTGACCCGATAGGCTCATGGTGACTCGGACACGATCCGAGTCTTACTCGTGATCGATCAGTCGGTAGCGGCTCCTAGCAGAACGTGCCGACTCCCAACTACCAAAGAGTCATGATAACATACCTTCCAATTCGACTTTCGTCCAAGTCCCTTTTGCCTCACGATATGTCTTGTCGAACTATAGGTGAATAATCGTCATCCCTTAAATAGTTCGACTCTCTTTCTCGATCCAAGATAAGTGATTCATCCGACTAACTCTTAGTCGATCGCCTCGGTTTCGTGCATGGCCATGCTTTCTGAATCATATCTTCCGAGAGGGCCCAGAGAATCTCTCCAGTTGGAGGGGCAAAATCCCATCTTGGTCATTGATGAGTGCATATTTGCATCATGTTTTATTTTATTATTTTGGATTGTAGATGTAGGATCTTGGTATTTTACGGTGTTCACACGCACATTTTATGTCTGTTTTCACCAGGATCAGGACAGATGATGGATGCAATGGATACAATTCTTGGAGCAGTTGTACTATGGAGAAAAGGAGTAAAAAACAACATAAATCGCTTATTTGGGAAATATTAATAATACCAGAAGAAAACCAGAAGTGAACAAGGGAGGCAGAGAGCGTAACGACCAACTAGACGGGCGAAGCAAATTATCCGACCGTATAGCTCCGGCCGTATAGTTGGCACCGTCTTCGCCTCGTCAAATAGTTTCACCCCGTACAATTGGTTCGAGGGGACGGCATACAGAACACCAGAAATCACAGAAACCTCACCTCCGGAAGGCATCTGGAGGGGGAACTCATCCACCGGGGATCCATCTTCGCCCTGCGCAGATCCGGGAGGCTAAGGCATCGATCTTCATCATCCACTGCTGCATCACCACCATCTCCATCCATCCCATCTACATCTTGTCTAGATCTTGTTGTAATTCCTATACTCGTTGTAGATTTATACAAGTACTATTCATCTATGTTTTTTTCCATTACCGTTGCCATGATGTTGATTGACTCCATGTCTGAGTAGATCATTAGTTCTTGGGGAGATGGATAAACCCTAGTATGATATTGAAATAAGATAAAGTCTATTATGATATTCATCGTTGTGACCATGTGTTAGATTTTCTACATCTTGATGTTGAGAGAAGTCGACCTCTCAATATTTGCCTCTTGTGGAGACTTGATGGAGGAAACTCCTTGTTGGTAGACGGAGGCTTGTTAGCACTTATAGTGACTATAAAGCTATTGGCACCCCTTACGTATCAACTTGGGAAACCGAGGAAACTCACGGAACACTATCCATGCCATGGGATACGTCCTACGGGATTACGTCCCTTAATAGCACAATAATTCGATTGATGTCGATTGCTAACTGCTGTGGTTATGAGTATGATGTGAGTAGCAGTTGTTGCCTATTCGTCCAAATACGGAGTTCCTCCCACACATAGACAGTTGAGAATGTTCATGATGATAATCTTTATCTTAGATCTTTACAATACTAGTGGTGTATCTGCTACTCCCTGAGAATGCCTATTTCCCTACTGTAGTTCTAATCTCTCTTACATACGTGATACTTACTTTCTGTACTCAGTTATTTTACTTTACTTTATTGCTCTTAAACCCAAAACCCAAAAACACATTTTTACACAATACTCGCATTTTATCTTGTCACTTAGAACTTTATCTAGCATTTCTATCGTTGTATTTATTTTAAGAGTTATTAGACTTCAGACTCCTACTCTCTGTGGGATAGATATCTTTATTTAGAAACTAGCTACAAACGATATGTGCTCTTGTAGTCATCAAGCTATTTTCTGACACCGTTGCCAGGAGCTAAGCGATGTAGGTATTTTAGTTTTTAATTATTTATTTTTGTCTTGCTAAATTTTGTTTTGAGTTACAGGTATCCACCAACATGATGGAGTTTGAGCATATGACTAGTGATAGCCCACTCAATCACTTTGGGAAGCCCTATGATATTTATAAAAGAGACAACTCCAATGAGAATACAAGGGGGTTTGAAATAAATCCTCTACTACTTAGTATTCTACATAAGAAGCAATTTACTAGAGATGAAGAAGATCCTGATCCATATGAGCATATTGCATGTTTTAAAGATATATGTGGCACTTTTCTATTGACGGGATATACCGCCGATGAGGTAAGGGTTAAACTTTTTAGTCAAACTTTGACAAGTAAATCTCTCTCATGGTATAGATCTCTACCCCGTGAAGCCACTACTACTTGTGATAATCTAGCTTGTGAATTTCTATCAAAATATTATCCATTATCAAAATCTTTTGGAATCAGGCGTCTTATAATGACTTGGAGGAATCGTGCTAATGAAGTACTAGTAAGAGGTTATATTAGATTTAAAGATTTACTACGACTATGTCCTCATCATGATTTGCCTAAATGGTATTTACTACATATCTTTTATGGCGGTTTAATTGAACCAAATAAAATTGAACTAGACTCTTTTGCTGAAGGAGCCTTTATGAATCTTCCTCTACCTAAAGCTTGGGATTTACTTAATAGAATTCGTGATTATAGAGTTTCATGGAATTTTGGTCTGTGAAGTGAAGGAGGCGTAGAATTTTGGTCAAAACGCAAGCAAGCTTCTAGATGCCATGTCGGGGCGGCGCGCGACACGGTGGGCCTACGTATCTTGGAGGAAGCCTACATAACCACTAGGACCAGGAGTATCAAGTTTCTCAAGATTTAATGGAGCAACCATACCGAAGAAGAAGCCACTTGGGAGGGAGAAGATTACATTAGGACTGAGTTCCCAGATCTCTTTAGTTCCTAGTTTTCTTTCCTAACTCTCGGGATGAGATTTTTTTTAAGGGGGGAAGGTTTGTAACATCCTAAAACTTTAATCCAAGTGATCAAGTTCAAATCTACCCAATTTAGGGTTAACAAAAACTTTACCATTTTAAAAATCCTTAAGCATTCATATGTGTGTGCATTTAAAATAGGAGTTGTTTTGAATTGCCATGTTTAAGTGATCTATTGATTGTAAAATTACTCTAAGGTGAATTACACATCATCTAGATCATCCCCAAGCAAATCCCACAGAAAAATAAATCAAAAAGAATTAAATAAGCAAATGGTCACTTTTGCCATTTTAATCACATAGCCTACTTTGGCTGTTCCTAGCACTCAAATCTTAACAGAGACAATTGTGATTCTTTGCACCCCTTGCTAGTACAAGTAGTGATGTACCAAGGCCCACTTTGTTTCATCCCAAAAACTTTCAAACTCTAAATTTAAATGACATTTGAAAATTGAATCTAGTTCATATGTCTAGATCACACTTTTTCAAAAACCACTCAAATGAACTCCATTTCAAAATCCCAAGCAAACCTAGATTCTTAAGCATGAGATGAATCACTCCACCAAAAATCAGATCAAAATTCAAATAAAACTTTCATGCGGCCATTTTGTCGAACACTTAGTGAGCACTAATCAAACTGCCTAACTATTACTGTTTTAAAGCAGTGATCCAAATGCCACTAAGGCCTAAAACCCTCCCATTGTCTCCCCCAGTACCAACCATGCCATCAAGAGGTACCCCTTAGCTGTTTGCAGCAGTGTCGCGCCACCTGAGCGCCATGTCGAGCATGGACAACTCCCAGCCGACTGCCCCTCCCTCTCTCGCCATGTCTAGGAGATAGACCAGACCACACCGCGACTCCCTGCCCCTTCCCCAAGCCCAGCCAGGCACTAGACCACCTCAGCGCCGCGCTGCCCTTTCTCTCTGCGAGCAGCCAGAGCGCGCCAAAGCACGATCGCCGCCAGCACACCTCAGACCGCGCCCTGACACCAAATCGCGCACGTCGCTCCGCCATCAACCCAGCATCTCGCCAGACACGGTCGTGCACCGCCGCCCGACCCATAGTCGTCGGGATCCGCGTCGAGAACCGCCTCTGTCTTCCAGAGCGCGGGAAGCCCCCGACCAAATGCCACCGCCCCTAGCATCGCCATTATGCCGTAGAGGACCGCCAGCAGACCGACCACCGTCCGCCTACCTCGCCCATGCCGGTAGCCCTCTGTACCGCCCTCGCCCGAGACGCCAGCCCACACCCGTCGGTCCCCTTGTCGAGCCTATATAAGGAGTCCACCCCAGCACCATTTCTTCACACCATCTCACTCATCTCTCTCTACTGATCGTTTCCCCTCTCTCGCCGGAGCCGCTCGAGTTGCCATTCGCCGGAATTGCGCCGGAGGTAGCCGCTGTAGAGGAGGAGACGTGGTCGTCGATTTCGTCCACCTCAGCCCCTGCCGCGACCTCGCCTGAGTCTGCCGTCGTCCACAAGTTCGTTTGCCCGCCTCGCCGAACTAGTTGGAGCCCTGGTACATCCCCAGTAGACCTCCATCGGCCGTTTAGGGTTCAGTCCTCCCTGGTGACGAGTCTGTCATCGACGACGACCGTGAGCCGTCGATCTGTGTTCTAATCGTGTGGCCCAGATCGTCCCGTACCGCTTCGGGTTTTAAGTGCCGCTGACATGCGGGACCCCCCTGTCAGTCGCCCTTTGCGCCACGGAGCGCCACTGGGTCGGCCCATTTAGTTTTCCGCGTTGACCAAGTAATTCAAATTAGGATTTTTTCTATTTTAGACTTAAATCAATTCTTTCCCTTAGTTTAAAAATCAATTCAGGGAGTTTTATAAATCTTAATTGAGTGATTCCAATTTTGTTGGAAAGCTACTGAAAAGATCTATCAAAACCCGTTGGATTTAATTCATTTAGAGTTAGAGATCTTTCCTAGTAAAAATAACAAAACAGAAGCTTTAGCACATTCAAACATTTTTATAAAATCAAACATAATAGCATTGGAGTTGATTCCAACTCTCAAAAATCACATTTAACCTTACCTACCTGAATATGCAATAATATTGAGGTTTGCATGCAGTGACTTTGGCCTAGTACCAAAATAATGCTATTTAGGCATTTCTAGTCACTTTAAATCATTAATTATTAAACTTAAACTTATTAAAATATGATCCAACCTTTAAATCACCTTCCTACATGTTAGAATATGTGGTGATGACATGTGTCCACATCAGGCCTGACCCAAGGGGGGGCAGAAGGAGCAGCCGCCCCGGGCCCAAAATTTTCAGGCCCCCCTGCAGGTATATCCAGTGTAGTATAAAAGCCCATATATATGTCTATCTGGAAAAAATATAGCTTAGCAGTTGGGCCGGCTAACGGGCGCCTAACTCTGGTCCCGAGAAGGCGAGAAGGCAGCTCACGCTCACGCGAACCTGGACGAGATCGATCGATCGCTGCCCACCGGCCACCGCCCAGCCCACGCGAAAAATTGGACAGGATCGATCGAACGTGGATGAGCGTACGGGACGAGAACGAGAGTCGAGATCGCTTCGTCTTTGTGTTCCACTTCCATAGACGGGATCGAGAATCGGGATCCGGAGCAGTCTCGCGGTCGAGATCACAGTCTCGCGGAGCAGTCTCGCCCGCCCGGATCCTTACACGTACGCCCGCCCGCAGCCACACGCCCGCCCGCCTGCAGCCGCCTGCAGCAGTTCCTTACACGCACGCCCGCAGCCGCCCGCAACAGTTCCTTACACGCACGCTCGTAGCCGCTCGTCTGCGATCTACACCAGCCGCTCCTCTACAGAAGGTAGCCCGCAGCCGCTCCTCTACAGAAGGTAGCCCGATTTCTCTAATTCACTGCATTGACTATGCCCTAATTTGCTAATGGAAATTTGATTAGTAATTGTCTAATTATTTTCAGCGTGGTTATGGCACCTAAAAAGGGCTTTATGCCACCAAAGAAGTGCCCATCTGTTAGCGTAAAAAGGAAACGGAGAAGAGAAACAAATGCGTTGATCGAATCACAAAGAGGAGCTCTTGATTTTTTTTGAAAAATAACACAAGCACTTCAAACAACCCAGACGAGTTGGCATTAGTTCTTGTGGAGGAGCAAACTAATGATGATCTAGAAGAAGAAAACATTGACATCAACATGGATGATAACAATGTGAGTGATTCTGAGCATGCATTTAATTCATCTCCTACACAACCTGCTAATGTTGATGCGGAACCGATTAGTGTGGATATTTATGACCCGGCAAATTGGGCTAGTCTTGATAACAAAGCAAGGGACACATTAGTGGAGAAGGGTCCTATGAGAGAAGAAAATATTCAGTTTTCGTTAGATCGCAAATTAAGACATTTTTCTTATGCCCATTACTCTAGAAAAATGAGCAATGGAGAGGTACACGATCGCAAATGGTTAGTATATTCGAAACACGTTGACAGAGTGTTTTGTTTTTGCTGTAAGTTGTTCAATCCTCTCAAGTGCAAGAGTGCTCTAGGGCATGATGGGTTTAGAGATTGGAAACACATCACAGAGAGGTTGCAAGAACATGAAGCTAGTGTAGAGCATATTACAAATATGAACTCTTGGAGTGGGTTGAGAACTAGGTTGAGCAAACATGAGACAATAGATAAAGATATACAACACCAGATCACAAAGGAGAAGGAGCGCATAAGGCTAGTTTTGTTAAGAATAATTGCTATTATGAAATATCTTGGTAAACGCAATTTGGCATTTAGAGGATCTAGTGAGCAGCTTTACAATGATCTTAATGGTAATTTCTTAGCTTGTGTTGAGATGGTTGCCGAATTTGACTTGGTAATGCAAGAACACATCAGACGCATTCAGAACAAAGAGATTCATCATCATTATCTTAGCCATAAAATTCAGAATGAGTTGATTTTTCTCATGGGTTATAGCATTACAAGTTTTGTTATCAAGATTGTTAGAGGCCAAATATTTTTCAGTTATTCTTGATTGTACTCCAGATGTCAGTCACCAAGAACAAATGAGTTTATTGGTTCGATGTGTTCATATTATTGATGGCAACATTAAAATTGAGGAATTCTTTCTTGGTTTCTTGGTGGTGCATGACACATCTGGTGAAGGGCTTTTTGATGTATTGGTTGAATCCATCAAGTCCCATGGTCTTAATATTGATGACATTAGAGGTCAAGGTTATGATAATGGCTCTAATATGAAAGGTAAAAACAAAGGGGTGCAAAGTCGATTGCTAAAAATAAACCGAAGAGCTTTATACATGCCATGTGCTTGTCACAGTCTTAATCTCACTTTGTGTGATATGGCTAAATCTTGTGGTAAAGCTGTTTCCTTTTTTGGAATTGTGCAACGGATATATGTTCTATTTGCTGGGTCTATCAACCGATGGAGTTGTTTGCTTCGCCATGTGGAAGGCTTTTACTGTGGAATCTTTGTCTAATACTCATTGGGAGAGTAGGATCAAAAGTGTCAAGGCAATTAGAAATCAACCATGTCAACTGAGGTCAGCTTTGTATGAGTTGAGTGAAGATCGTGAAAATGAACCCAAGGATACAACAGATGCAAAAAAATTATTTGAAGTACTTGGCAGCTTTGAGTTCATATTTCGTATGGTCATTTGGCACGAAATTTATTTGCTATAAATGGAGTGAGAAAGAAGTTGCAATCTCCATCCATGTGCATTGACTCTACCTTACAACAAATTGAAGGTATACGTACTTACTTTCTAAATTTCAGAAATGATGGGTTTGCTTCTTGTTTGATCATTCCGAAGGAAATTGCATCTGAAATGGGCGTAGAGCCATCACTGCCAGTAAAGCGTAAATCTCAGAGGAAGAAGCACTTTGATGAAATTGACTATGATGAAGCAATCTTGCAAGCTAAGGATGCGTTTAAAGTTAATTACTTTCTAGTCATGGTTGATATGGCAATCACATCACTGAAAAGCAGGTTTGAAGAACTCCAATCCTTCCAAAGCATATTTGGGTTTTTAATGAGTTCAGTAGCATTGAAGTCATTGGATGGTTCTCATATAGAAGATCGTTGCACTAAACTTGCGCACACTTTATCTCTAGAAAGTGGTGCATGTGATGTTGAGTTAAACGATCTAATTTCTGAGTTAGGTGTTCTCCGGTATGCTTTGCCAAATAAATTAATGACTGGTTTGGAAATTTTTGAGTATGTCAGAGCAGCTGATTACTGTCCTAATATTTATATTGCTTATCGTATCTTATTTACTCTGCATGTGACTGTGGCATCGGCTGAAAGGAGCTTTTCAAAGTTGAAATTGTTGAAGACCATCTGAGGTCTACAATGTCGCAAGAGAGGTTAAATGGTTTGGCTACTATATGCATCGGGAAGAAATTATTAGATAAGATTGATATTGATACCATCATCAATGACTTCGCACCTAGAAGTGTGAGAAGAAATTTCTGAGGTAATATGTAATTGCACTATTGGAGCAGCAAGTTTCAGACGCACTCTTTTCCTTACCAGGGTACCTAAGGGGACTGGAAGGTTTTTAATGAGGCGGCTTGCTTGCTCAAAATATTTGATATAAATATTAAAATAAGGGACTTTCTAAATTTTTTATTTATAGCATGTATGGTTTACATTATTTAAAAGTTCTATAATGGGGTCCAAAATTTTAGTTTCGCCCCGGGCCCCTGAAATCTTAGGACCGGGCCTGGTCCACATGATCCCATATTTTAATTAGAGAATATTAAATCTTAGTTAATTTCAATGAGTAGAAGTTACTTTTCTCAAATAAAAAGAATGAAGCTAGTCTTAAACCTTGTGATGTTTGAGATGATACTAGATCATAAAATATGTGCCTTAGTGTGCTAAGTAGACTAGTTAAGTATTGTTTGGTGATTGTGTATCCCGTATGTATTTATAGACGATAGCACCAACCAAGTCTACGAAGAGGAGGAGTTCTACCAAGAGGAGGAGGAAGAGAACTTCAACCACTGCACTACCCAAGGCAAGCCTAGCACTTCAAGTAAACTGAGCAAGCTATTGTAGGCAAGCTAGCATTATACAAGTTAACCATGCAAGTGATTACTTGCAAGCCATCATCAACAATGCAAGCTAACCCTTGCAAGTGTCTTAACTATGCAAGCTAGAATTGAGCTAGATAACCTAAGCAAAGGCATTAGGCATGCTTTGGTTATACCATTGTGGCTTATACCTATTCCAAGTTTTATTTACAAGCTTTACCTTCTTACTTTACCAAAGTCCTTTACTTGTTTAAAGGTAGCATAAAGAGTATAAAACCCGACCTATCTAGTTAAACTTAGATGTCATTCCATGGCATGAGATTGACATTAGCATCCCACATTAGTGAGCACTCTTAACTTAGTAGTTGGAACAAAACCCAAAACTTGATTCACTTTAGATGGGAATACTTGGTGAAAATGACTTGTGAAAACCTTGGAATGATGAGTCATTCTATTGAGATGTTTTGACATGTGTTGAGAAACACAAATGGTTTATGATGATGAACATGTTGAGGCATGAGCCTTAGCCCTTTTACAAAACTGATGGTTGGGTTTGGATGCAATACCATTCCAATTTTACCGTACAACCACAATACCTGAATTGGGTAAGGCTTAGCCGGAAGTTTATATGCATTAGTATTAGTTCCCTCGTGGGAGAGGTTTGAGCTGAGGGTACCTCTCAATGTTGTCCACCTATGCAGTGCCCACGATGACAGATGGTCATGGTTGGGAGGCCATGCTCATAGGAGAGGTGCTTATACTAGGGTGTGTAAAGGAAAGGTTATGTTTGATTATCTGCATACTAAGTATGATGATTCAGGGTTACCCCTGACAGATGTATCGAATCTTGTGGTGAAAGTGTACCACCTCTGCAGAGTGTCCAACTATTCGAATAGCCACGTCCGCGGTTATGGACAGTTGGAGTGGCCATACTTTTCCGTTGTCAGATGTTTTCAAAATGACTTATGAAATGAATTGTGACATGACTTGACCACAACAGAGTTGTGACTATGATAACTAAGTTCCCACTTAGGTGTTTTCAAACTTTATTTTATCTTTCCTTTCCTCTGAACTTAGCTTAGGTTTCAAACTTGACTTTACAAGTAAACTTAGAGTTAGCATTTCCTACTAGAACTATACTACTTGTTAGTGGTAGTTTGTGAGTACTTAAAGAGTACTCATGGCTTTGTCCCTGGCTATTCCTATGGCCAGACTATGAAGGAGACGACCAAGATGAAGGATAGCAGGACGGCTATGATAACTAGGATTATCTTCCATCGTCAGCATTGCCTGTGACTCTGAAGATGGACCCCACCGCTACGCTATTTATTCCGCTACTTGATTGTACTAAGACTGGATCATGAGATCCTTATTTGTGTAAGACCTTATTATGGTTTGTAATGGATGATGTACTATGATATCCAATCTATTATGTCTCGCAAAAAATGGTAATTCTGGGATTGCGATGTATGGCATAACAGGCATCTGGGATTAAAAATCCGGGTGCTGAAAAGTTAGTATCAGAGCCATCCTGACCATAGGAGACCCTAGTTAGAATGGATGTCCGAACAAAAACCTAGTTTCAAAAACCAAAGTGAGTATTTCTGAAAACTATTTCCTCTCTTACCCTTGAGAATTCTTTCTCTCAAAAAAAATCATGTTCCTCCAAATTCTTACATTACTACATAAAATTTTGACACACTTGATCACTTCACTAACTCTATCATCCTTAATTCTTATAGATGGAAACTCAGTTCAGCAAGTTCTACCAGTTGGGCAACGGAGGCCAACTAATCTTCGAGAGGGATCTGGATTCACTGTCGGAGTACTGGGGACGCCCGCATCCGGAATTCCTTGGAGCTCAACTTCCTAGACCCCTAGGAGGAGATTTACAATGGCTAGTCACCGCTGATCTTCGAGGCAAGATAGAAGCACCAACGCCCGGGAGGATCCAGTTCTCCGTGATGGAGAATAACTGGCTAGATGGATTATCCAGGGCAATGCATGAAGCTCTTGCACGTCTGTGTGCCCTGAGTGTCAACCAAATCCAAGGTACCCGCTTTGCTCTCTATGCAAGGCGTGATTTTATGGGAATGCCCATGGAGATGCCAAGTCACCCGGAGTTGAAGCGTCAAGTGGAGAACCTTGACTTCTTGCTGTACGACAAACAGAAGGAGTTGGACAATGCTAGAGAGTTCGCCAACCACAACCTTGCCCTTGCCGCCCAGACGGCCCAGACTTTCTCACTGCTAGTCAAGGATCGTCAGTCTCTGTGCCATCAACGCGCCAAGAAGGATCGCACCACCGATCGTCTTTGCAAGAAGGTAGCCGACCTCGAGAAGACCATCAAGGAGCAGGAAGCTCAGCTTGTAGCAAAGGAAGAAGAAGAGGAAGGTGAAGATATCCAGGGAGATATGGACTCCTACCTCAGCAATGGTGATGACTTTCTTGAGGAAGATTCCGTGGACTTCTACACCAACGATGACGACTCCGACTTCATAGATGATGAGTAGATGCACTAGAGCACTGTCGTAGCATGAGATGTATCAGTCCCATTGTATCGTAGCTTACATAATGGTTCCTAAAACCATCTGTTTACCTTTGATGTTGTGGTGTGTGTTTGTGTGTTTGTATCGTGTGCTTTGCTTGAATAAATGAAAAGAAGTTAGTTGCAACACCTGAGTCAAACTCAAAGTTTTAGCTTTGAAATCAAAACCATGAACCTTACAACTTCCCCTCTTACCCCTTTATCTACCTCAATCTTCAGATGACTCATGGAAACCAAGGAGGGAGCAGCTCATCGCAAGACCCAATGCTGCGGATTCTGCATAATCTCATTGCAGACCGTGAAGCAAGCAGGGCAGAGTGCCAAGCAAATCTAGCAACACTGTAGCAGATCGCCCAGATGGCTCTCAACAACCAGAACCATGGAAATCAGGATCATCATGGATCCAAACTCAAAAACTTCCAGAATACAAATCCCCCAATCTTTAGTACTTCAGAGAACCCACTGGATGCTGATGACTGGTTACATACAATGGAGAACAACTTAGAAGTAGCCGGAGTGGATGCCAATGAGAAGGCTCTTTTTGCCACCCACTATTTGGCAGGAGATGCAAGAGCATGGTGGAACAACGTCCGTACAATGAACCATGGTCAAGTGATGACATGGGAAGCCTTCAAAATCAAGTTCAGCCGCACCCACGTGCCGCAGGGTCTAGTCACCCGAATGAGGGATGAATTCCGAGAACTGAAGCAGGGCAGAATGACTGTAGTGGAGTACCGTGATAGATTCCTGTCCTTAGCCAGGTATGCACCTGATGAGATCAACATGGAGGCCAAGAAGAAGGAGAGATTCTTGAACGGACTGCATGATGAGATGCAGACTGTCCTCGTCAACATCCGTTTCCAGGATCTTGAAGAGCTAGTCAACTCTGCCATTCAGATGGAAGGGAAGATTAACCAAGAAAACGACAACCGCAAACGTCATATGATGCACCAAGATGGATCCAACAGTCACCAGAAGTACCGCCCCAACCCTTCTGCGGGATATGCACCGAGGAACAATCGACCTCCAATGTCTCGCCCAAGCTACCCCAACCATAGCGGAGGAAATTTGAAGTCCGGAGGAAACAACAATCACCCGGCAACACCAGCAATTTCAACCGTGCACCTCCCAAGAGAAACAACAACGACAACAACAACAACAACATTACACCCAGAACCGGAAGCAATGTTGTTCCCGTGGCAGCGAAAGACAAGTCTCAAATCACGTGTTTCGAGTGTGGAGTGAAGGGTCACTATTCCAATGAGTGCCCGAAGAAGATTGCCGCCACTGCCAATGTGAATGCCCCAGCTCAACAGCAGCGTCCTGTTCAACCAGGAAGAAGATTCGCCCTAGGGAACCCTCACAACCGCAATGGCCGTCTCTTCCACATGAACGCGGAAGAAGCCCAAGAAGCGCCAGATGTAGTGCTGGGTATGTTTTCTGTCAACTCAGTTTTAGCAAGAGTGTTGTTTGATTCTAGAGCATCGCACTCATTTGTCACCAAAGAATTTGCATGCACTAGTAATATTCACCCAACCAACTTGAAGCATGTCATGATAGTTCAAATCCCTGGTTCAACTACAAAAGCTAGAAAAATTTGCAAAGGTGTGCCTATCAGAATACATGGGATAGATTTTTATGCCAACCTAATAGTACTTGGAACCAAAGGTTTGGAAGTAGTACTAGGGATGGATTGGATGTCAAAGCATAAAGGATTGATAGACTGTGCCAAGAAAGCCATCACCATGACCAGTAGCTCTGGAGTAACAGTAGAGCATGTATCTGAAACCTTACCTCGTCAATTCAAGTGCAACAAGAGTCTAGCCCTACCCACCATTGACCAAGTGAGAGTAGTCTGTGAATACCCCGACGTATTCCTAGATGAATTGCCCGGTATGCCCCCGAATAGGGATATTGAGTTCATTATCGAACTAATCCCCGGAACCGGACCCATAGCCTAGAGACCCTATAGCATGAACCCCTCAGAGTTAGTGGAATTGAAGAAGCAGTTGGATGCTATGTTGGCAACAGGCTTGATTCAACCAAGCACATCGCCGTGGAGATCGTCAGTGTTATTCATCAACAAGAAAGATGGAGGCAACCGTCTGTGCACCGATTACAGGAAGCTGAATGATGTCACCATCAAAAACAAGTACCCATTGCCAAAGATAGAGGATCTATTTGATCAGTTGACTAGAGCAAATGTGTTCTCTAAGATCGATCTTAGGACTGGTTATCACCAACTTAAGATTCGTGCAACGGATATTCCGAAGACCGCCTTTACTACTCGTTATGGATTATACGAGTATACGGTTATGTATTTTGGATTAACCAATGCCCCTGCTTATTTCATGAATCTCATGAATAAGATCTTTATGAATTTTCTATACAAGTTTGTCGTTGTGTTTATCGATGATATCCTTATCTACTCCAAGTCAGAAGAAGAGCATGAGCAACATCTGAGAATCATCCTTGAAACCCTTAGAGAGCATCGGTTGTATGCCAAGTTCAACAAATGTGAGTTTTGGCTAAAAGAAGTAGGATTCCTTGGACATATTGTGTCTGTCGGAGGAGTCGCTGTTGATCCCGCCAAGATCAAAGATGTCGAAGAATGGGAAGCCCCAACCACTCAAACCCAAGTCCTTTCATTTCTCGGATTAGCGGGATACTACCGCAAGTTCATCGAAGGATTCTCGAGCATAGAAAGACCCATGACCCAATTGTTGAAGAAGGACAAGAAGTTTGAATGGACCGACAAATGTGAAGCTAGTTTCTAGGAGCTGAAGAAGAGATTGATTTCAGCCCCAATATTGATCATGCCAGATATCAAGAAGCCGTTTGATGTGTATTGTGATGCATCCAAGATTGGTCTCGGATGTGTACTGATGCAAGAAGGCAAAGTCATCGCGTATCTGTCTCGACAACTGAAGCAGCATGAGCAGAACTATCCGACCCATGATCTTGAGTTAGCAGCCGTAGTTTTGGCATTGAAGACATGGCGTCATTATCTTATGGGTAATCGCTGTGAGATTTACTCAGATCACAAAAGCTTGAAGTATATTTTCACTCAGAAGGAGCTGAATATGAGGCAAAGGAGATGGATAGAGTTAATCAAGGATTATGACCTTGACATTCACTATCACCCCGGCAAAGCCAATGTGGTAGCGGATGCTCTTAGCAGATTGCTGTGTAGGCTAAACACCATGATCAAGGAGAAGCAACCAAGTTTGTATGAAGAGTTGGAGCAGTTCAGGACTGAGTTGGTTAGCAAAGGATTTTTAGCTAGCATTGAACTTCAACCCACTTTGATTAGCCAAATCAAGGAAGCCCAGAAAGGAAATGAAAGTATTGACAGAATCAAACATCATATTGGTACAGGAAAGGTACCTGGATTCACCGAAGACGAAGAAGGAGTTCTGTGGTACAAAGGCCATATCTGTGTGCCAGCAGATTCAGAACTGAAGCAAGTAATCATGCAAGAAGCTCATGATACTCTTTATTCTCTCCACCCCGGAGGAACGAAGATGTATCAAGATTTGAAAGAGCAATTTTGGTGGCACAAGATGAAGAGAGAAATCAGGAGCTACATCGCCAAGTGTGATATCTGTCAAAGAGTCAAAGTAGAACATCAGAGGCCCACAGGACTATTGCAACCATTGCACATTCCGGAATGGAAATGGGATTCCGTCGGAATGGACTTTATCACCGGTTTGCCTACTTCTAGTAGGGGGAATGACTCAATATGGGTCATTGTTGATAGACTGTCCAAGGTAGCTCGTTTTATACCTGTCAAGACAACCTACCAGAGTTCCAAGCTAGCAGAACTGTATATCGCAAGAATTGTTAGTCTGCATGGAACCCCCAAGACCATAGTATCGGATCGAGGAACCCAATTTACCTCGAGATTTTGGCAGAAAGTTCAAGAAGGATTAGGAACCAAGTTGAATTTCAGCACCGCTTATTGATGGCTCAATGCACGGCGCCCAGAAAAATGCTTGATGGGGTGTTGATGTAGAGCTCATTGGGAACCCCAAGAGGAAGGTATGATGAGAACATCAGCAAGTTTCCCTCAGTTATGAAACCAAGGATTAATCGAACCAGTAGGAGCAAGGAAACACCTCAAAGGTGTTACTAGCTGAGCTTTGGCAGGGCGCACTACCGGTGCTAGTAGCAACGTGGAAACATGCACAACACAACCACGGAACTTTGTCCCCAACTTGCGATGAGGTTGTCAATCTCACCATGTTTTGCGGAAAACAAAGGATTAAACGTATCGAATGGAAAGAAGTAAAAGTTTGCAGAAAGTAAACACAAAGCAGTAAAAGATTGTAGATTGTATTTAAAAGACAAGGACTGGGATCCATAGTTCACTAGAGGTGGCTCTCCTTAGATAGATAACATGCTGGGTGAACAAATTACAGCGGGGCAATTGACAAACACCGAGAAAGCAATACATGCATATACTAATCATCTTGACTCCTTTGAGACTTGATTGGGCATTACAACATAATACATAGACCGCCATCCAACTGCATATATGACTAATAACCCACCTTCAGGTTATTATCCGAACCCCCTCCAAAGATTAAGTTGCAAGCAAGATTATTGCTTCTTAACTGCGTGTAAAGTAAACAATATGATTGTTCTATGAACAAAGGATTGTTGTTTTCTCCCTAGTAGCAACAGCACATCTAGTACCTTAGAGATTTCTGTCACTTCCCCAAATTACCAGAGGCATGAACCCACTATCGAGCATAAATACTAACTCTTGGAGTTGCTAGCATCTACTTGGCCAAGATAGCTACTAACAACAGAAAGCATGCAAGATCTCAAATAACAAAGACATGATAGAATCAATAATCAATCTGAAATAGCATCTCAATATCCATCGGATCCCATAAACACAACATGTATGAATTACAAATAGATGATCTTGATCATGAACAGACTCACAAGATCTAAATATGAAAGCACAAAGGAGGAGAAACCAGCCATCTAGCTACTACATGGATCATGGTCCAAGGATGAACTACTCACGCATCACCGGAGGCTTGCATGGTGATGAAGAAGGCCTCGGTGAATTCCCTCTCCGTGGTGCCGGAAGAGCTCAGATCCCTCCCGATCTAGGGATGGAGATGGCATGCTCTGAGACTCTTTCGTGGATTTTTTGATCGGTTACTTAGGGTTTTCGTCCCGAGGGCAATATATAGGTGGAAGGAGAGGCCGAGGGGGTGCCGGGAGACACCACACCACCCCCTGGCGCGGGCCAGGCCTGGACGTGCGGCCAGGTGGTGTGGCCGGCCCCTGGTCCCTCTCTGTCTTGTATTCTGGCACTTGATCCCTTCCGGAAAAATAGGCACTTTGGCTTTTGTCCCGTCCAATTCCGAGAATATTCATTTTATGACTTTCCTGGAACCAAAAATAGCAGAAAAGCAAATGGCACTGTGGCTCTTGTTAATAGGTTAGTCCAAGAAATCATATGAAAAGTACTCCAAAGTTGGAACAAAACACAAGAAAGTGGATAAAACCAAGCATGGAACATCAAAAATTATAGATACATTTGCAATGTATCACTTATCACCCGCAAACCGATGGACAGACTGAAAGAGTCAACCAAATCTTAGAAGATATGTTGAGATCTTGTGTGTTGGAATATGGATCAAAATGGGAAGATTGTCTGCCTTTCGTAGAATTCTCATATAACAGTTATCAAGCCAGTTTGCAAATGGCACCATTTGAGTTCCTATACGGAAGAAAGTGTCGTACCCCTTTGAATTGGTTGCAAGTAGAAGAGAGTCAGATTTTTGGACCCGACATTCTCCGAGAAGCTGAAGTGAAGGTTCACAAAGTCCGTGAGCACCTCAAGACCGCCCAATCCAGACATAAGAGTTACACTGACAAGAGAAGGAGAGACCTGACTTTCAATGTCGGAGATTTTGTATATCTCAAGGTTTCGCCATTGAAGGGAACCCAACGTTTTAGTCTAAAAGGAAAGTTAGCCCCAGATATATCGGACCCTTCAAGATTTTGAATCGTCGAGGAGAAGTATCCTATCAACTGGAACTGCTAGAAGAGATGTCTGCGATCCACAATGTGTTCCATATCTCGTTACTTCGCAAGTTCTTGGAAGTGCCAGAGAAGACCGAAGTTTTCAAGAACATCGATCACCGAGCTGTTGATATCAACAAGGAACTGACGTATCGTGAAGTGCCCATCCGTATCTTGGAGGAAGCCTACAGAACCACCAAGACCAGGAGTATCAAGTTTCTCAAGATTCAATGGAGCAACCATAGTGAAGAAGAAGCCACTTGGGAGCGAGAAGATTACATTAGGACTGAGTTCCCATATTTCTTTAGTTCCTAGTTTTCTTTCCTAAGTCTCGGGATGAGATTTTTTTAAGGGGGGAAGGTTTGTAACATCTTAAAACTTTAATCCAAATGATCAAGCTCAAATCTACCCAATTTAGGGTTAACAAAAACTTTTCCATTTTAAAAATCCTTCAGCATTCATATGTGTATGCATTTAAAATAGGAGTTGTTTTGAATTGCCATGTTTAAGTGATCTATTGATTGTAAAATGACTCTAAGGTGAATTACACATCATCTAGATCATCCCCAAGCAAATCCCAAAGAAAAATAAATCAAAAAGAATTAAATAAGCAAATGGTCACTTTTGCCATTTTAATCACATAGCCCACTTTGGCTGTTCCTAGCACTCAAATCTTAACAGAGACAATTGTGGATCTTTGCACCCCTTGCTAGTACAAGTAGTGATGTACCAAGGCCCACTTTGTTTCATCCCAAAAACTTTCAAACTCTAAATTTAAATGACATTTGAAAATTGAATCTAGTTCATATGTCTAGATCACACTTTTTCAAAAACCACTCAAATGAACTCCATTTCAAAATCCCAAGCAAACTTAGATGCTTAAGCATGAGATGAATCACTCCACCAAAAATCAGCTCAAAATTGAAATAAAACTTTCATGCGGCCATTTTGTCGAATACTTAGTGAGCACTAATCAAACTGCCTAACTATTACTGTTTTAAAGCAGTGATCCAAATGCCACTAAGGCTTAAAACCCCTCCCATTGTCTCCCCTAGTACCAACCATGACATCAAGAGGCTACCCCTTAGCCGTTTGCAACAGTGCCGCGCCACCTGAGCGCCATGCTCGCCGGTCGAGCATGGACAGCTCCCAGCCGACCGCCCCTCCCTCTCTCGCCATGTCTAGGAGATAGACCAGACCACACTGTGACTCCCTGCCCCTTCCCCAAGCCCAGCCAGACACTGGACCACCTCAGCGCCGCGCCACCCTTTCTCTCTGCGAGCAGCCAGAGCGCGCCAGAGCACGATCGCCGCCAGCACACCTCAGACCGCGCCTAGACACCAAATCATGCACGCCGCTCCGCCATCAACCCAGCACCCCGGCAGACACGGCCGTGCACCGCTGCGCGACCCACAGTCGCCGGGAACCGCGTCGAGCACCGCCTCTGTCTTCTAGAGCAAGGGAAGCCCCCGACCAAATTCCATCGCCCCTAGCATCGCCATTATGCCGTAGAGGACCGCCAGCAGACCGCCCACCGTCCGCCTACCTCGCCCACGCTGGTAGCCCTCTGTACCACCCTCGGCGGAGACACCAGCCCACACCCGTCGGCCCTCTCGTCGATCCTATATAAGGAGGCCACCCCAGCACCATTTCTTCACACGATCTCACTCCCCTCTCTCCACTGATCGTTTACCCTCTCTCGCCAGAGCCGCTCGAGCCGTCGTTCGCCGGAATTGTGCCGGAGGTAGCCGCTGCAGAGGAGGAGACTTGGTCGTCGATTTCGTCCACCTCAGCCCCTGCCGCGACCTCGCCTGAGTCCGCCGTCATCCACCAGTTCATTTGCCCACCTCACTGCACTAGCGGGAGCCCTGGTACGTCCTCAGTAGACCCCCACCGGCCATTTAGGGTTTAGTCCTCGTCGGCGACGAGTCTGTCATCGACGACGACCGTGAGCCGTCGATCTTTGTTCTAATCGTGTGGCCCAGATAGTCCCGTACCGCTTCGGGTTTTAAGTGCCGCTGACATGCGGGACCCCCCTGTCAGTCGCCCTCTGCGCCTCGGAGCGCCACTGGGCCGGCTCATTTAGTTTCCTGCGTTGACCCAGTAATTCAAATTAGGATTTTTCTATTTTAGACTTAAATCAATTTTGTCCCTTAGTTCAAAAATCAATTCAGGGAGTTTTATAAATCCAAATTGAGTGATTCCAACTTTGTTGGAAAGCTACTGAAAAGATCTATCAAAGACCGTTGGATTTAATTCATTTAGAGTTAGAGATCTATCCTAGTAAAAATAACAAAACAGAAGCTTTAGCACATTCAAACATTTTTATAAAATCAACCATAATAGCTTTGGAGTTGATTCCAACTCTTAAAAATCACATTTAACCTTACCTACCTGAATATGCAATAATATTGAGGTTTGCATGCAGTGACTTTGGCCTAGTACCAAAATAATGCTATTTAGGCATTTCTAGTCACTTTAAATCATTAATTATTAAACTTAAACTTATTAAAATCTGATCCAACCTTTAAATCACCTTCCCATATGTTAGAATATGTGGTGATGACATGTCTCCACATGATTCCATATTTTAATTGGAGAATATTAAATCTTAGTTAATTTCAATGAGTAGAAATTACTTTTCTCAAATAAAAAGAATGAAGCTAGTTCATTAAACCTTGTGATGTTTGAGATGATACTAGATCATCAAATATGTGCCTTAGTGTGCTAAGTAGACTAGTTAAGTATTGTTTGGTGATTGTGTATCCCGTATGTATTTATAGACGATAGCACCAACCAAGTCTACGAAGAGGAGGAGTTCTACCAAGAGGAGGAGGAAGAGAACTTCAACCAATGCACTACCTAAGGCAAGCCTAGCACTTCAAGTAAACTGAGCAAGCTATTGTAGGCAAGCTAGCATTATACAAGTTAACCATGCAAGTGATTACTTGCAAGCCATCATCAACAATGCAAGCTAACCCTTGCAAGTGTCTTAACTATGCAAGCTAGAATTGAGCTAGATAACCTAAGCAAAGGCATTAGGCATGCTTTGGTTATACCATTGTGGCTTATACCTATTCCAAGTTTTATTTACAAGCTTTACCTTCTTACTTTACCAAAGTCCTTTACTTGTTTAAAGGTAGCATAAAGAGTATAAAACCCGACCTATCTAGTTAAACTTAGATGTCATTCCATGGCATGAGATTGACATTAGCATCCCACATTAGTGAGCACTCTTAACTTAGTAGTTGGAACAAAACCCAAAACTTGATTCACTTTAGATGGGAATACTTGGTGAAAATGACTTGTGAAAACCTTGGAATGATGAGTCATTCTATTGAGATGTTTTGACATGTGTTGAGAAACACAAATGGTTTATGATGATGAACATGTTGAGGCATGAGCCTTAGCCCTTTTACAAAACTGATGGTTGGGTTTGGATGCAATACCATTCCAATTTTACCGTACAACCACAATACCTGAATTGGGTAAGGCTTAGCCGGAAGTTTATATGCATTAGTATTAGTTCCCTCGTGGGAGAGGTTTGAGCTGAGGGTACCTCTCAATGTTGTCCACCTATGCAGTGCCCACGATGACAGATGGTCATGGTTGGGAGGCCATGCTCATAGGAGAGGTGCTTATACTAGGGTGTGTAAAGGAAAGGTTATGTTTGATTATCTGCATACTAAGTATGATGATTCAGGGTTACCCCCTGATGATGTATCGAATCTTGTGGTGAAAGTGTACCACCTCTGCAGAGTGTCCAACTATTCGAATAGCCACGTCCGCGGTTATGGACAGTTGGAGTGGCCATACTTTTCCGTTGTCAGATGTTTTCAAAATGACTTATGAAATGAATTGTGACATGACTTGACCACAACAGAGTTGTGACTATGATAACTAAGTTCCCACTTAGGTGTTTTCAAACTTTATTTTATCTTTCCTTTCCTCTGAACTTAGCTTAGGTTTCAAACTTGACTTTACAAGTAAACTTAGAGTTAGCATTTCCTACTAGAACTATACTACTTGTTAGTGGTAGTTTGTGAGTACTTAAAGAGTACTCATGGCTTTGTCCTTGGCTATTCCTATGGCCAGACTATGAAGGAGACTACCAAGATGAAGGACAATAGGACGACTATGATAACTAGGACTCTGAAGATGGACCCCACCGCTACGCTATTTATTCCGCTACTTGATTGTACTAAGACTGGATCATGAGATCCTTATTTGTGTAAGACCTTATTATGGTTTGTAATGGATGATGTACTGTGATATCCAATCTGTTATGTCTCGGAAAAAATGGTAATCATGGGATTGCGATGTATGGCATAACAGGCATCTGGGATTAAAAATCCGGGTGTTGACAAAACACCATAGGACTAGAAAATGAAAAGCCATCGAGTCCTCGAGTGCCTCCACCACTGATCTTCGGCGACCTCCAGCCGGCGACGAGGTCAAGGGAGTCTCTTGCTCGTGACGCTCCACTAACCGGAGAAGAAGCAGCACCGCTGGCCACCTTGCAATCAGCGGGGACACACCACTTACTGACGGCGAGGCGTCGAGCACCAACGCTGCGCTTCGATAGAGGGCCTCCGATGGAGGTTGGATCCCACAGTCGCCATTCGACAAGAAGAGGCAGTAGTCTAGCAGCATCGTTGCTGCCATCAGACCACTATGAAGAAGCTCCAGAAGCAGCACCACCAACTTTCCATTGGAGCTTGAGGAGGAAAAAGACCAACTCACCATCCTTTGCCTCATCGCCACCATGGCAACTTGGAGAAGGAGAGAGAAGGGCTTCCCCAACCCACAACACCAAATCCGTCCCCTCCATAGGGAACCAGAGCAACCTTCTCCAGATCGACAAGATGAGCACATACCTGCTCCTCTGCTCCCCCTCGCCTCCACGGCCGTCCAGGAGCAAAGCAGCCACGCCGAGATTGGCGCAGAAGCACCCTTCCCCCTCACCTACACGGCCGGCCGGGACAGGGCACCCTCCACCACCACCTTTCGAATGGAAATCCGCGGCACCGAGATTATTGAACAGCGTGGTTGAACTTCTGCTCTTCCTCAACTCCGGCCATTGGAGCAAGAGAGAAACCAGGAGGAACCCTACAAGCTTCAAGATCTGGCCGCCTAGATCTGAAGCACTGCAGCCTCTACCGGGCAAAGAGCCCACTACCGGCACAAGGCCGAGAACCCTAGCAACTACAACTACTCCGGCGACCCCCCGCCGTTGCTTCCCTCCGCCTACTTCGGAGAGAGGGGCGCAGGATGATACGTCCAAAATGTATCTACTTTCCCGAACACTTTTGTTATTGTTTCTCCTCTAAACTTGTGTGATTTGGATACAACTAACATGGACTGGCGCTGTTTTCTGCAGAACTACCTTGGTGTCTAGTTTTTGTGCAGAAAATCAACTATTAGGAAAAATTCCGGAAAATATGCCAAAAATCATATTTCGCCAGAAGACTCACGGAGCCAGAAGACGAGACGGAGGAGGGCCACGAGAGGCCCACACCACCTGGCCGCGCCTGGGAGTGGTGTGGCCACCTCGGTCACCCCCTCGGCCTCCCTCTTTGCCTATAAGATGCCTCTTGACCTAAAAACCCAGGGGGGTTCGACGTTTTTCTAGATAGAGTTCTGCTGCGCCGCCACCACCAGATACCGCAAATCGGAACCAGAAACTCCGTTCTGACACCCTGCCGGGACGGGGAATTGGAGGAGATCATCACCGTCATCATCACCATCGCTTCTCCATCAACCATCCATGATTCCCCTATCCATGAGTGAGTAATCCCCCACTGTAGGCTATGGGGATGGTAGGGATTGGATGAGATCGTTCATGTAATGGCATCAGATTGTTAGGGCATGGTGCCTAGTATCTATTATTAGTGCTTTTTGACTTTGTTGCAACTTGTTATGCTTAATGCTTGTCACTAGGGCCCGAGTGCCATGATTTCAGATCTGAACATGTTATTGATTTATTATGATTGTATTGTTTGTGATCTTACCTGCAAGTTGTATATACATATTATTGTCTGGAACCAAAGGCCCCGAAGTGACAATAATTGGGATAATTGGAGGGGGTGGCTTTGATGTGAGGATCAGATGTGTTCACGGAGTGTTAATGCTTTGCTCCGGTGCTCTATTAAAAGGAGCACCTTAATTGCCAGTAGTTCCCTTGAGGACCCGCTACAAACGGGCTGGCAGGACAAAAGATGTTGTGCAAGTTCTCATTGCGAGCACGTATGACTATATATGGAACACATGCCTATGATTATTTAGTACTTGGATGCTTTATCTTATTTATCTGCAAATGCCCTATGTCTTGATTGCTATATGAATTGTCTTATGCATGCAACGCCCGTCCATCCATCCCTATGCCTACCGCGCTTTAATCCTACTGTTTACTGCAATTGTTACTACTGTCTTTACTTTTACTACTGCTATTACTTTGATATTGCTACTACAAAACTATTGCTACTGATAAACTGTTGTGAGCAAGATTGTTTCTAGGTGAAGCTGAATTGACAACTCAGTTGTTAAGGCTTATAAATATTCTTTGGTGCCCCTTGTGTTGAATCAATAAATTGGGTTTCATTTCCCTCGAAAATAATGTGATACACCCTGCTAAGCCCAAAATATATCGAGCCCGTTGGGGTACCCCAAGAGGAAGGTATGGTGAGCACAGTAGCAAGTTTTCCCTCAGTTATGAAACCAAGGTTTAATCGAACCAGTAGGAGCAAGGAAACACCTCAAAGGTGTTGCTAGCTGAACTTTGGCAGGGCATGATGACCCACAAGTATAGGGGGTGTATCGCAGTATTTTCGAGGGAAGTGAAATCCAATTTATTGATTCAACACAAGGGGAGCCAAAGAATATTTAAAAGCATTAACAATTGAGTTGTCAATTCAGCTACACCTGGAAACAATCTTTCTCACAGCAGTTTATCAATAGCAACAGTTTTGTAGTAGCAATAGCAAAGTAATAGCAGTAGTAAAAGTAAAGACAGTAGTAACAATTGCAGTAAACAGTAGGATTCGAGTGCGATAGTCATAGGGATGGATGGACGGGCGTTGCATGGACAAGACAATTCACATAGCAATCAGAACATAGGGCAATTGCAGATAAATAAGATAAAGCATCCAAGTACTAGATAATCCTAGGCATGTGTCCCATATATAGTCCTTCAAATAGAGCACTAGAGCAAAGCATTAACACTCCTTGAACACATGTGATCCTCACATCAAAGCCATTCCCTCCGGTTATCCCGATTTTTGTCACTTTGGGGCCATTGGTTCCGGACAACAACGTGTGTATACAACTTGCAGGTAAGACCATAAACAATTCTATCATAATGAATCAATAACATGTTCAGATCTGAAATCATGGCACTCGGGCCCTAGTGATAAGCATTAAGCATAACAAGTCGCAACAAAGTCAAAAAGCACTAATAGTAGATACTAGGCACCATGCCCTAACAATCTGATGCTATTACATGAACGATCTCATCCAATCCCTACCATCCCCATAGCCTACATCGGGGGATTACTCACTCATAGATGGGGGAAACATGGATGGTCGATGGAGAAGCGATGGTGATGATGATGGTGATGATCTCCTCCAATTCCCTGTCCCGGCAGGGTGCCAGAATGGAGTTTCTGGTTCTGAATCGTGGAATCTAGTGGTGTCAGAGGAGCGGAACTCTTTGTAGAAAAACGTTGAACCCCCCCCTGAGTTTTTAGGTCAGAAGGCATCTTATAGGCGAAGAGGGAGACCGGGGGGGTGTCTGGGGCAGCCAAACCACCCCTGGCACGACCAGGCCCAGCCCGTGTGGCCAGGTCGTGTGGCTGAGCCCTAGCCCATCTCCGTCTCGTATTGTGGCTCCAGGTGTCCCCCGGTAAAATAATGACTTTGGCTTTTGTCCCGTCCAATTCCGAGAATATTCATTTTCTGACTTTCCTGGAACCAAAAACAGCAAAAAAACAGGCATCTAGCACTATGGCTCTTGTTAATAGGTTAGTCCAAGAAATCATATGAAAAGTACTCCAAAGTGTGGACAAAACATAAGAAAGTAGATAAAACCAAGTATGGAACATCAAAAATTATGGATACGTTTGCAACGTATCAACATTCCCAAGCTTAACTCCTGCTCGTCCTCGAGTAGGTAAGTGATAAAAAAAAGAATAATTTTTGAGGTGGCATGCACCATCATAAACGTGATCAAAGTGTTCGTAAAACATTAAAAGGCAAAGCAACTATGTTGCAACATTAAAAGGCACAAACAAAAGTTTCATGAATAACAATGCTTTGCAAGACGTTTGTTTGTTTCCAATAAAGAAAACATAGCATAGTGGCATTCAGCTTGTCCCTCATAGAGTAGCAAACATAAATCCATAGGACACCTTCAAAGTTCATAAGAGTGACTAGATACAAATAGTTTAAAACAAGCAATATCAAAGCTATGCATCAATCAACAAGTCTTGGGACAATGCACATAGAACTAAGAATGGCCACTATGCTCTCAAAGTAGGTGCATAAAGGTAGAAGGTGCATACTCAACATAAAAGTAAAAGAAAGGCCTTCACAGAAGGAAGTAGGGATTCAACTTTCATAAAGAGCTTCCAAAAATTATGGTACTTAATAGTTTTCAGCTCTCATTACCCCTATCATAAGCATCTTGAAGTGATTAAGGTTAAAGTGAACAAGCTATGGTGTATATGCTTGACGAAGTATAAGTTGGAAATCTCATGTCCCTC
The DNA here is from genome assembly GCA_023614405.1 of Avena insularis. Taxonomy (NCBI): domain Eukaryota; kingdom Viridiplantae; phylum Streptophyta; class Magnoliopsida; order Poales; family Poaceae; genus Avena; species Avena insularis. The sequence goes on along the minus strand of CM042694.1, from coordinate 20,890,648 downwards.
GAATACGAGGGCCGCTCCTCATGCTACTCAAGTTTAGTCACCGGTAAGTTCTTGTCATCGTAAGTACATGTGTATCATAGAGAACCGCCAATGGGGTACCCCTTGCCCGATGATACGGAAGAATCCCCATATCAAAATGACAAGGTAAGCAGACAACGAGCATCTCAGCAATCTTCTTATTTACCATGGGAATATGGTGCTTTTTTCTCTCTTTCCTCTTTTCTCATATCTCTTTTTTCTTTTTTTCTCTTTTTTCTCAATATCTGACTCTTTTTTTATAAGAAGAATGCTTCATAGACAGCTCATTATGGCTATGCTGCAGGTTTCCACCATGACAGCATGGATTAGACCAGCGGCCTAGGCGTTTCTCTAACACATATACATAACTCCATGGACTTACAAGCTCCCCTTTCATTTCACACCGACGACATCCATATACAAAAGAGCATGATATCAACTAGGTACAAAGTACAAGTGCAATGTTGAAAGCGTTCCCCATGACAGCATGGTTCTGCTAATCCCCAACAAATAAGTGCAAGCATATACAACACAGACGACACAATGGTTAAACCTTATTATGGGTAAGAAAAGTAAAGTGTACCATCAAGTTCGTGAGAGATTTAATCACTAGTTTTCTCATAACAAGTTTAATTCGGAAGGTAGATAAAACATGAATATACTTGGAATATCATATGCTAGGTGGTAGGTATGGTGGACTCTTCGAAATAACTTGGTTTAGGGAGTTGGATGCATGAGTGGAACTCATACTTGGTTATAGAGCCTAGCAAAAGACTGGGAGCGACCAACTAAGAGAGCAATAATGGCCATAATCATGCAAAGCGACAAAACATCATTAATTAAAGCATAAAGTGATGCTACAAGTTGAAAACTAAAGTATCATAAATGCTATGGTGACTTGGGATAGTCATAACATGGTGTGAGCATGTGCCAAGTCAACCAAAATAAAGCATCAAAGGAGAATACCACAATACTGTGCCTTAATATGCTAAAACAATGCATGATTCTTCCAAGGTATATTAAGCAATCTCAATTGTTTATAACAATTCATGCTACAGCAAAGAATACTAAGTATAAAACCAAAACAATATCAAGCATGGCATGACAAAGCATAGGCCACAGTCAAAAACAAGCTCTCTTTACCACTTAAGCATGAACTTTCCTACTCTTTTCCAACCCAAACCAAACTATTTGAAAACCAATGCATGAAAGAAGGGGGTCCAACCAATTTATTCAGCAAACTAAGAAAACAAACCAAACGAAAAACCAAAACGAAAACGAAAAAAAGATGCTCCAAGAACAACACAACTATGCATGAAACAATAAAAATGAAGTGTTTGGAAGAAACCTGGGATTTTTATTGATGAAGAAGGGGATGTCTTGGGCATCCCCAAACTTTGATGCTTGTACCTCTTGAATATTTCTTGGGGTGACACAGGTGGCATCCCCAAGCTTGAGCTTTAGTCCATCCTTCATCTCATTACTCATTCCTTCCATACACCTAAATTTTTTCCTTCACACAATCTTTATTAGCAACATTAGTGCACTCAAGATAATAAGTATTTGGGTTCAGTTCCAACACCAATAAAACTTCCATTAAAACACAAGCTACTGTAGCACTTCCATCAAAAATCTCAATTCCCCAAAAGAACTTAAAAAGGAACCAACAAGAAGCAAATGCAAATAAAGGCAGAAATCTGTCAAAATAGACCAGCAGGTAAAGACAAATTTTTTTGAAGACCTTCTGTTACTCAAATCGAAAAGTGTTGAACTAACGAAAATTATATAACAACTTGGGGCAGAAGCACAAAAATGCACGCCTCAAAAGGACGTACAGAGATTTTACACGAATTTTTACGGTGAAGCACAAAAATCAGTTTCGGGACATCAACTTTTCCAACAATTACTTCTCTATCATTAGAGGTTACTCTTGGCACAAAAAGAAAATAAAAAGGATAAAGAGCGGTTATTACTCAAGTAATAAATTCCAAGACTCATCTAAAACTTTTGGGTTATCTCCCAATAAGTACTTTTCATTAACGCCTTTAAGTTAGGCATGATAGTTTGAGAGGATGCTCACATAAGAAATATGAATTAAAGTGAAAGAGAGCATCAAGAAGCAAATTCAAAATACATTTAAGTCTAACCCACTTCCTATGCATAGGAATCTTGTATGCAAATAAATTCGCAAAGAAAAAAGTGGCAGACATAGGAAGATAAAACAAGAGTAACTTCAAAACTTTCAGCACATAGAGAGGTGTTTCAATACCATGAAAACTTTTACAACCATATTTTCCTCTCTCATAATAATTTTCAGTAGCCTCATGAATAAACTCAACAATATAACTATCACATAAAGAATGTTTTTCATGTTCTACAAAAACATAATTTTTATCAAGCTCAAAAATAGAGGGATTAAAACCTTCAAACCCACTTTTAACAATTCTATAACACGATGACTGATCATTCAATATAGGACCATCGTCTAGAGCTTTATCATAAACAATTTCTAAGCAAAAATCTTTAGTACCATGCATCTCGAAGTTAGGCACAAATAAAGGATTATCACAGATAACATGAGCATAACATTCATCCTCCTTTGGTAAGCATGGGGGACAATCAAATAATGTAAGGGATACAGAGTTACTCTCATTAGAAGGTAGGCATGGGTAGCTAATCCATTCTTCCTCCTTTTGTTCATCACTCTCCTCCTCTTTTTCATCTAATGAGCTTTCAGGTTTATCAATTTCTTCTTCCATAAGATCCTGCAAGGCATTAGTCTCTTCCATTTGTGGAAAGCATCTATTAATATATTCAAGAATATAGCCATTTTCTTCCTTGTAATTATCAAAGCAAAATTTAAGTATATCATAAACCTCATATTTATAAGGTGAATCATCAATATTTTCAAGCAAACTAGCAAGTTCAAATGCACCCTTCCAAGCAATAAATTCCTCAATTTGTTCCACATCATAAAAGTCATAATTTCCATTAACATAAGAAGATATGGTAACATCATCATTATACTGACATTGAAAAGGGAGGTGTTTGTACCTACTACAGCAACAATATTTATCAAAGCAACAAGTAACATTATAAGTAGAGCACATGTTTATAGCAATGGTATATAATTTATCAATTTGTTCCCATAAGTCTTTCTCTTTTTGTGACAAGCGGTGTTCCTTATAATAATATTTTTGTTATTTCGTGAACCCACCTTGCCAATAAGATTCAGTTTCAAAGAAACCAACAATTGATAGAAAGCATGATAAAGCAAGATAATAACAAACCAACGAAAATAACAACTAGAGTAGGAACTTTTTTTTGTATTTTTGATAAATAAACAAGCAAACAAGGGAAAATAAACTAAGCTTGAACAATAGGGATTCCAAGTGAACTTGATAAATAAAGCTATGCTCCCCAGCAACGGCGCCACAAAATAGTCTTGATGACCCACAAGTATAGGGGGTGTATCGCAGTATTTTCAAGGGAAGTGAAACCCAATTTATTGATTCGACACAAGGGGAGCCAAAGAATATTTATAAACCTTAAAAACTGAGTTGTCAATTCAGCTGCACCTAGAAACAATCTTGCTCACAGCAGTTTATCAGTAGCAACCGTTGTGTAGTAGCAATAGCAAAGTAATAGTAGTAGTAAAAGTAAACACAGTAGTAACAATTGCAGTAAACAGTAGGATTCGAATGCGGTAGGCATAGGGATGGATGGACGGGCGTTGCATGGACAAGACAATTCACATAGCAATCAGAACATAGGGCAATTGCAGATAAATAAGATAAAGCATCCAAGTACTAGATAATCCTAGGCATGTGTCCCATATATAGTCATACGTGCTCGCAATGAGAACTTGCACAACATCTTTTGTCGTGCCAACCCGTTTGCAGCGGGGCCTCAAGGGAACTATTGGCAATTAAGGTGCTCCTTTTAATAGAGCACCGGAGTAAAGCATTAACACTCCATGAACACATGTGATCCTCACATCAAAGCCATTCCCTCCAGTTATCCTGATTTCTGTCATTTCGGGGCCATTGGTTCCGGACAACAACGTGTGTATACAACTTGCAGGTAAGACCATAAACAATACTATCATAATGAATCAATAACATGTTCAGATCTGAAATCATGGCACTCGGGCCCTAGTGACAAGCATTAAGCATAACAAGGCGCAACAAAGTCAAAAAGCACTAATAGTAGATACTAAGCACCATGCCCTAAAAATCTGATGCCATTACATGAACGATCTCATCCAATCCCTACCATCCCCATAGCCTACAGCGAGGGATTACTCACTCATAGATGGGGGAAACATGGATGGTCGATGGAGAAACGATGGTGATGATGATGGCGATCATCTCCTCCAATTCCCCATCCCGGCAGGGTGCTAGAACGGAGTTTCTGGTTCTGAATCGTGGAATCTAGTGGTGGCGGAGGAGCGGAACTCTTTATAGAAAAACGTCGAACCCCCCTGAGTTTTTAGGTCAGAAGGCATCTTATAGGCGAAGAGGGAGACCGAGGTGGTATCTGGGGCGGCCAGACCACCCCATGGCACCGCCGGGCCTAGCCCGCGTGGCCAGGTGGTGTGGCTGGGCCACATCCCCTCTCCGTCTCGTATTCTGGCTCCAGGTGTCCCCCGGTAAAATAATGACTTTGGCTTTTATCCCGTCCAATTCCGAGAATATTCATTTTCTGACTTTCCTGGAACCAAAAACAGCAGAAAACAGGCAGCTGGCACTGTGGCTCTTGTTAATAGGTTAGTCCAAGAAATCATATGAAAATTACTCCAAAGTGTGGACAAAACATAAGAAAGTAGATAAATCCAAGCATGGAACATCAAAAATTATGCATACGTTTGCAACGTATCAGGGCGCACTACTGGTGCCAGCAGCAACGTGGAGACCTACACAACACAACCACAGAACTTTGCCCCCAACTTGCGATGAGGTTGTCAATCTCACCGGTTTTGCTGAAAACAAAGGATTAAACGTGTCGAGTGGAAGAAAGTAATAGTTTGCAGAAAGTAAACAGAAAACAGTAAACAATTGTAGATTGATAGTAAAAGAAAGGACCGGGGTCCATAATTCACTAGTGGTGGCTCTCCTTAAGATAGATGACATGTTGGGTGAACAAATTACAGCGGGGCAATTGACAAACATCGAGAAAGAAATCATGCATATACTACTCATCTTGACTCCTTTGAGACTTGATTGGGCATTATAACATTATACATAGACCGTAATCCAACTGCATCTATGACTAATAATCCACCTTCAGGTTATCATCCGAACCCCCTCTAGTATTAAGTTGCAAGCAACGGATAATTGTATTACGCATTGCGTGTAAAGTCAACAATACGATTGTTCTATGAACAAAGGATTGTTGTTTTCTCCCTAGTAGCAACAACACATCTAGTACTTTAGAGATTTCTATCACTTCCCCAGATTACTAGAGGCATGAACCCACTATCGAGCATAAATACTAACTCTTGGAGTTGCTAGCATCTACTTGGCCAAGATAGCTACTAACAACAGAAAGCATGCAAGATCACAAATAACAAAGACATGATAGAATCAATAATCAATCTGAAATAGCATCTCAATATCCATCGGATCCCTGCAAACACAACATGTAGGATTACAAATAGATGATCTTGATCATGAATGGAGCTCACAAGATCTAAACATGATAGCACAAAGGAGGAGAATTAGCAATCTAGCTACTACATGGACCCGTAGTCCAGAGATGAACTACTCACGCATCACACCGGAGGCTTGCATGGTGATGAAGAAGGCCTCCAGGGTGAATTCTCCCCTCCGGCAGGGTGCTGGGAAGAGCTTTAGATCCCTCCCGATCTAGGGCTGGAGATGACGGCGGCTACAGACTCTTTCGTGGAATTATGATAGGGTACTTAGGGTTTCTGTATCAGAGGCATCTTATAGGCGAAAGGGGAGGCCGAGGGGGTGCCTAGGGCGGCCAGACCACCCCCTGGCGTGGGCCAGGCTGGGCCGCGCGGCCAGGTGGTGTGGCGGCCCCCTGACCCCTCTCCGTCTCATATTCTGTCTTCGGGTGTCCCTCGGTGAAAAACTGACTTTGGCTTTTGTCCCATCCAATTCCGAGAATATTCATTTTCTGACTTTCCTGGAACCAAAAACAGCAGAAAAAGTACCGCAATCGTGGATCTTGTTAATAGGTTAGTCCAAGAAAGTGTATAGAAAGTACTCCAAAGTTGGAACAAAACACAAGAAAGTATATAAAACCAAGCATGGAACATCAAAAATTATGGATACGTTAGCAACATATCACACCCCTATACTTGTGGGTCATCAAGACTATTTTTTGGCGGTGTTGCCGGGGAGCATAGCTCTATTTATCAAGTTCACTTGGAATCACTATTGTTCGCTGCCATCCATTTATGGGTAAATCTCGTGATGGAAAAGTTCCTGTATTACCATCCACTACAAGGAGAGGTACGATTCTGAACACCTCTGTTGCTCTTGATTCACCATCTGTGATGAGTAAGCTCCTTACACCACCATATACACATGCTACACATACTGCTACTTCTGCTGAATTTGAAACTTATGATACTTATGATGCTTCTACTGTGATTGATAAGAGTGGTTCATTAGGTCCTTTCCTAGATGCTACGATTGCTAGATATATAGCTGGAAATACTGAAACTCCTAATGAAGATACTACTACACCTATCAGTTCACCTGAGTCTAGAGAGAGCTATGATATTGAAGACATATATAGAGAAATGACTGATGAATTTATTAAAGAATGCCAAAACACTCATGGTAGGAGTGTTATTAAGAGTCTTCTTGAGAAACATATTGTTAGACCTAAATTATCTCCTAATGCTAAGTTTGCTACATCTCCCATAAACATTAAAGATAAAGATTATGATTTGTCTCTTGATTTATCTTACATAACCATTGTTGAGAAAGAACCTTTTTATGGTACTAAAAATGAAAGTGATGTAGCACATATGACTAAACTTTCTACCATGAGTGGCCTATTTTCTGATGATATTAAGATGCGCACCTACTTTGTTTCTAAATTTTTCCTTTTTTCACTAAAAGGAGAAGCTAAGGCTTGGTTTAATAATTTACCTCCAGGATCTATTGATAGCCATGATTGCTTGATTAGTACTTTCCTTCAGAAATATTTCCCTCCTAGTGCTAGACATGTAATTTTCCAGGAACTTTTTGATTTTAAACAGGGAGAAAAAGAGTTATTTCCTGAATCATGGGCAAGGTTTTATGCTTTGATTCATGCACAGGCTGGATGTCCATTACCTAAAAATGAGCTCCTTGATATATATTATAATGGACTAACTGAAGAATCTAGGACATACCTGGATAGTTGTGTTGATTGTGTTTTTAGGAAGAGAACTCCCAAAGAAGCTGAGGAATTAATGGCTAAAATAAGCAAGAATTATGATGACTAGACTTCACCTGAGCCAACTACACCTGAGACAACTACATCTGAATTAACTATGCCTGAGCCAACACCAACACCAAAGAAGAGGGGAGTTATTGAACTAATTGATGAAGTGATGAAGGAATCTAAGAAATGTCTAAAGGAGAAAGGTATAAAAGCTGAAGACATAAAGAATTTACCTCCTATAGAAGAATTATATAAGCCAATCTCCCACTCATCCACTATTGAGGTACACTCTCTCCAACATTTTGATGAAGGTGATATTCCTTATTCTAAACCTCCTTAACAATGCTTGGAAGAATTTGATATTTTTATTGTTAAGCAAGATAATTTTAATAAAAGAGTGCAGAATCATTTGATGGAAAACTCTAGAGCTATTATTGAGTTAAAGGATATTGTAGAAAGAACCTCTAATGGTGTTAAAATGCTTGTTAAACATTTCCAAATGGTTAAAACTCAAATGGATCAGCTCATTAAGGTACAAAAAGATTTGCTAGTTAACGCTTCAAAGGAAAAACAAGCTTATGAAATTAGAACTAGAAGTGGTGCTGCCACCCAGGATCCTCTATATCCTGAGGGGCATCCTAAAAGAATTGAGCAAGATTCCCAACAAACTGAAGATAGAGGTACTTCTTTTAAGAGAAAGAAAAAGAAACATAAACAATTTGTAGAATCTTCTGAACCTGCTAAAGATCCTAATAGTATATATGTCTCTGATGCTGAAACTGAAAGTGGTAATGAGGAAAATGCTGCTCCTGATAAATAAAAAGTTGAAGAAGAACCTGAAAGACATACTAAGAATACTAAATACACTAATGAAGATTTTGTTGCTAATAAAAATGGTAGTGAGAGAGGGCCCTAGGTTCAAAAACCTATGCCTTTTCCTGATAAGAAACACAAGTCAAAGGAAGACGAACACTATAATAAGTTTTGTGAGTGGATGAAACCTTTATTTTTGAAAATTCCTTTAACTGATGCTATTAAATTACCTCCTTATTCAAAGTATATGAAGGATATTGTCTCTAATAAAAGGAAGATCCCTAATGAGGAAATTTCTACTTTGCTTGCTAATTATTCCTTTAATGGTAAGGTTCCAAAGAAACTTGGAGACCCAGGGATTCCAACTATTCCATGCTCTATTAAAAATAATTATGTTAGAACTGCCTTGTGTCATTTGGGAGCAGGAGTTAGTGTTATGCCTTTTTCTCTCTACAAAAGACATCAATTGGAAAAATTAATACCAACTGATATATCTTTACAAATGGCTGATAAATCTACCACTATTCATGTTGGTATATGTGAGGATGTTCTGTTCAAGTGGCTCGTAATTGCTTGATATTAATTGACTTTCTTGTGCTTGAAATGCCTGAAGATGATAATATGTCTATTATTCTTGGGAGACCTTTTCTTAATACTGCAGGAGCTGTTATTAATTGCAATCAAGGAAAGGTAACTTTTAATGTTAATGACATGGAGCATATTTTCTATTTCCCCAAGAAGATTGATAGGAATTATGGCTTAAATTCAATTGAAAATATTGAGGGCATCCAAGTTGGAGAAATATATTGTCCCATGCCACGAGAAAAATATGAAACTATTATGATTGGGACCATTGCATCAAGGTTGAGGTAACATAATCATTTAGTGAAATGCAAAGTTTTGTTTCATATAAAATTGTTTTGGTAACAAGACCTGATCAACCTTGTTAACAAAGAGATTTTAATAAACAAAAACAATGTTTTCACCATGATTATCTTTGCTTACTGTTAGTTTATCCATTTTAATTTTTGCTTCTACCTAGTTTACTTTCCTATTGCTAGTTGCTTGCGTATTAGAGTGTCTTAAAATTTCTGAAGTTTTGGTTTTGTTTTGTCATTGCATCATTCCAAAATTATCTTTCCGTGTGAAAATTATTCATCAATACCTGAAAATTGTTAAAAAATAAAGTGTCACGGAAAATTCTAGAAAATTCAAATTAAATTTTTATGTCAAAAGAGGGGCAGAGAAGTACCTGGAGTGATCCAAGGGGCCCCACCAGGCAGGCACCCACCTGGTGGCGTGGCCACCCAAGGGGCGTGCCTGGCCATGGTGTGGGACACCCCTGGCCATCCACTTACTCTCTCACCTGCTACTCCTTTCTCTCTCCCAAGAAAACACCAGTTCATTGCTCAAACTCGCGTTCTTGCTGTTCTTGCTCAGCCCATCTTTGCTGCTGAAATTTGGAGCATTTGTTCTCCGGTATGTGACTCCTCCGCTTGTCCAAGTAGATTTGTGTTTAGTGGATTATATCTTGAGTATTTTGCTACTGTAGGTGACATGTTATGTGAGCTTGTTCAATGCTTAGAGAAATTGTTTTGATGCATGTTTAGGACTCTTACAAGTCCCTATGAGTAGTTCCTTTCATTATGTATTCACTTTGCAATCACTTGTATGATGGTTGTCTAAAAATTTCAGAAAAGAAGATGAATGAACACCAACTCAAACAACATGAATTAAGGGTGACTGCAGTTATGAAGGTTCACTGTGAGTAGGAAGTCTTTCCCTCTACCTATCCATGCCCCGAATTCATGAGGGCTGCAGGGATTTCTCAAGATTTCCATACTTTAATTACTAATGCAGGATTGAAGCATTTTGTGGGAGACGAACCAACCCAATATGTGAAACTAACTATGTCTATGGTGCAGGATTTCTGATTTAGTTGCTCCTTGCCTAACCCCATGGTCCACTACAAAATTTACAATGTAGTTGTCGATCTCCCTTTTCATGACTTTTGTGCAGCTATTAAAGTACCACCGTGGGGTTCGTGTGGAAGGATTAGAGAGCGACCTACACCACTAATGGACTTGTATGCAGAAATTTGCCAAGGGAGCAGCTTCTCAAAGGAGAGTGGTAAAATTCGTAATATTCATTTCCCGTCTATTCGATACTTTGCCTACTATATTGCCAAGTGTGTCCTCGCTAGAAAAAATGCTAATAAATTATCCTCATATGATCTAGCCTTCATCTCAGCTGCCTTAAAACGAGATAGGACTTATAATTTGGGTGCCCTGATAGCTTTCCTCTAACCACGAGAAAGGTGGAATTTGTGGAGACCTCATCGCTTCTCGTTTAATAGCTTTGCATGGTGTAGTGCCTCATCATTTAGACCTAAAGTTTCCCATAGAGAGGCTTGACCTTAATTCCATAATACAACATAAATTTGTTTCTTCTTGGGCTAATTTGAGTGATTTATCTTATGAAATAACCTTCCTCAAGGCTGGTTGGAGAAGTTGTAAGTCCGAGCGTGTTGTTCTTTTGCCTTCACCTCTTTTGTTTAACCTTGATACTAGGGTAAGATGGTCACTCACCGAGGAAGAGCTCGACACATATCTGGGGGAGCTCTCCCAGCAAGAGCAGGATACTGGAAGGGAGGTTACAGATGATTCGGTCTAGCCCTCGAATGAGGGGGAGTCCTCATACCAGCAACCTGCCTATGACTGGGGAGTTTCTTCTTCTTCGCAAGGGCCTAACTACCATCCTTCTTATGATGACCCGCCGGCTTGGAGTTCCTACCCGCGTTGGGGTTGATACCCACTTAGGCCAAAAGCCTAAGCTTGGGGGGAGGTACACCGACCTCACACTCATCTACATATCATGTTCAGTCGGTACTTTGTATATCCATGTTTCGTTTTCTTTTTAGTCTTCGTTCTTGCTTTATTTCTGCTTTCCAAAAACACAAAAATACCAAAACTATTTTTGTTATTTCTCTTTGCTTGCTTCTTTATCTCTTTGCCTTGGTTTGCCTCTTTCTTTTAGCTTTGTCTTAACTATTCGAAAAACCCAAAAAGATTTAGCTTTGCTTGATCTTCCTTTTCATTCTTGCCTTTAAAAATCAAAAACACCAAAAATATTTTTTGTTCTTCTTTGGTTTTGTGAAGTTCGTTGCAGGGTTCAGCAGTCCTCAGTGGAGTTTGGTTTCATGTTATTATTCAAGCCACACAAGTGAAGGGCAATAATGAAGATTAATGACAACTTGAGCTGTGGTAAGAGGCTGGTAATGAACTCTATTTGTTTTCATTTTTGTACATATACTCATCATTGTGGACATGCTTAGTCTGTTCATGTAAGGTGTATGTTATTTATGGATGCTTAGTAGTTCTTGCTTTCTTATGATTAGCTCCAGTTTGCTAATGGTTTGTAGCATGTCATATGAATGTTTAATTGCATTGTTTTACTTGCATTGTTTTATTCATAACTTGGTATGACATTGTGGTATCCTCCTCTGAATGTTTCATTTGAATCGACTTGTCACATGCTCACGCATACATAAGACTGAAACAATAATCAGTTAAGCCTCGATGAATTATTTTGCCTCAGGGTTCTTGAATCACTTTCATGCCATAATTAGTCATGTTTTGTTGCAAGCATGATTATGACAGTTATTGCTCTCTCGTTTGTCGCTCCCTTTCTATTGTCGGCCTTCACTTGCACTGAGTATGCTCTACTCGTGTTTCCAACTCCCCAAAACGAATATTGCCAAAAGTGTCCACCATACCTACCTATTAGCATCATTTGCTATTCCGTGCATATTCAGTATGCCTTGTTTTCTTCCGAATAAAATGTTTGCTTGTTATGAGAAAGTTAGTTAGTAAAGCTCTCACGAACTTGATGGCACACTTTATTTCTTGCACTTAATAAACCTAAACAATTGTGACTGTCTATGAAAGTTATATGCTTGCAAATTATAGGCTAGGGATTAGCAGAACCATGCTGTCACGGGGAATGCTTTCAACACCTATAAATATATATCCATTTGATATCATGCTCTTTTGTTTACGGATGCCGTCGGTGTGAAATAAAAGGGGAGCTTGTAAGTCCATGGAGTTATGCATGTGTGTTAGAGAAACGCTTGGGCGACTGGTCTAATCCATGCCTAATCATGGTGGAAACCTGCAGCGTAACCATAATGAGAAATCTATGAAGCATTCTTCTTATAAAAAAAGAGAGAGATAATTATTGAGAAGAAAAAGAAAAGAAAGATAAGAAAAGAGGAAAGAGAGAAAAAAGCACCATTTTCCCATGGTAAATAAGAAGATGCTGAGATGCTTATTGTCTGCTTGTCTTGTCATTTTGATATGGGGATTCTTCCGTATCATCCGGCAAGGGGTACCCCGTTGGCGGTTCTCTATGATACAAATTTATTTACCATGACAAGAACTTACCGGTAACTAAAGTTGAGTAGCATGAGGAGCGGCCCTCGTACTCAAGAGACATGAGATTTCCAGTTTATGGTTTGTCAAGCATATAACTCATATTGGACCTCACTTTCACCTTAACCATTTAAAGATGTTTATGATAGGTGCAATGAGAGCTCAAAGCTAATGAGTACCATACTTTCAGCATTTGGAAGCCTTTCAAACTTTTCAAACCCTTTTCACTTACTTGTTGAGTCATCACTTATTCTATGAGCACTTTCTTGAGAGCATAGTTGTCATTCTTAGTGTAATGTGCTTGTCTCAAAACTTGGTTAATTGTGTCATGACTTTGATGCTTGTATCTTTGATATCTTTACTTCTAGTCTTCACTTGAACTTTAGAGGTTCCTCAACATTTATGTTTGCTCTACAATCAAAGGCAAGCAAGATACCACTCTATCATACCTTTTTATGAGCATTGCAATGTTGCTTATGTTTATGTTTCATGCTACTTACTATTTTTGAGTTGGAATCTCTTCATAGCTTGCAATGACTATTAAGTAAACTTATTTTCATACTCTTTATTATGAATTGCTTAAGTAGTTGATCATATGCTGAGAATATATACATATTATGAAGCAAATGTGTTCGTGAAAGCTCTTTTATCGTACTCAGTTTTCAACTGAATTGCTTGAGGACAAGCAATAAGCTAAGCTTGAGGGGAGTTGATACGTCCAAAACGTATCTACTTTCTCGAACACTTTTGCTATTGTTTCTCCTCTAAACTTGTATGATTTGGATACAACTAACACAGACTGACGTTGTTTTCAGCAGAATTACCTTGGTATCTAGTTTTTGTGCAGAAAATCAACTATCAGGAAAAATTCCGGAAACTATGCCAAAAATCCTATTTCACCAGAAGACTCACAGAACCAGAAGACGAGACGGAAGAGGGCCACGAGGGGCCCACACCACCTGGCCGCACGGGCCAGCCCAAGCCGTACCTAGGAGTGGTGTGGCCGCCTTGGTCACCCCCTCGGCCTCCCTCTTTGCCTATAAGATGCCTCTTGACCTAAAAAACCAGGGGAGGGTCGACGTTTTTCCAGATAGAGTTCCGTTGCCCCGCCACCACCAGATTCCGCAAATCGGAACCAGAAACTCCGTTCTGGCACCCTGCCGGGACGGGGAATTGGAGGAGATCATCACCGTCATCATCACCATCGCTTCTCCATCAACCATCCATGATTCTCCATCCATGAGTGAGTAATCCCCCGCTGTAGGATATGGGGATGGTAGGGATTGGATGAGATCGTTCATGTAATGGCATCAGATTATTAGGGCATGGTGCCTAATATCTATTATTAGTGCTTTTTGACTTTGTTGCAACTTGTTATTCTTAATGCTTGTCAGTAGGGCCTGAGTGCCATGATTTCAGATATGAACATGTTATTGATTCATGATGATAGTATTGTTTGTGATCTTACCTGCAAGTTGTGTACACATATTATTGTCCGGAACCAAAGGCCCCGAAGTGACAATAATCGGGATAACCAGAGGGGATGGCTTTGATGTGAGGATCACATGTGTTCACGGAGTGTTAATGCTTTGCTCCGGTGCTCTATTAAAAGGTTCGCCTTAATTGCCAGTAGTTTCCTTGAGGCCCCGCTTCAAACGGGCTGGCGGAACAAAAGATGTTGTGCAAGTTTTCATTGCGACCACGTATGACTATATATGGAACACATGCCTATGATTATTTAGTACTTGGATGTTTTATCTTATTTATCTGTAAATGCCCTATGTCTTGATTTCTATATGAATTGTCCTATCCATGCAACGCCCGTCCATCCATCATCCCTATGCCTACCGCGCTTTAATCCTACTATTTACTGCAATTGTTACTAATGTCTTTACTTTTACTACTGCTATTACTTTGCTATTGCTACTACAAAACTGTTGCTACTGATAAACTGTTGTGAGCAAGATTGTTTCCAGGTGCAGCTGAATTGATAACTCAGTTATTAAGGCTTATAAATATTCTTTGAATCCCCTTGTGTCGAATAAATAAATTAGATTTCACTTCCCTCAAAAATACTGCGATACACCCCCTATACTTGTGGGTCATCACGAGCGAGCCCCGATCGCCCACAGGAGACTCTCAAAGAGCTACAGAGGAGAGAAAGAGGGCGCGTGGGTGTGAGACCATTGTATCTTGGACTTTTTCTTCCTTCAAAGAGGAGTGGGGAATGGATATGCGGAACTTAATAAAGGGCGATCAGTGTTTTCTTTGTGCAGAAAGAATGAATTTATCCTTCCAAAAAAGAAAAATGTACTCCAGCAATGCATTACATCAATATTACTAGTGATTCTTCCATTTGATCGTTTTTTTTGGCTGACATGCCTATTGCATCAATTAATATGGTAGCAGAGCAAGGTGGTCTTAAGTTTAAGACCTGGCTAAGACTATTAAGTCTAAAAAAAGGTTTTGGTGAGTGTTTCTGCGCAAATTTTCACATCTGCTCAACTACATTCATGACCTACCAGCATACAAATGCGCCACCTTCACCACCATGGGAGACGACAGAGAAACAACGCTATTTTGGCCTTCTGGTCAACATGCATGTGAGGGCTAGTACCTTCATTATTTGGATTTGCATTTTGTCTATATGAAGATCTACTAGATAATCCCTCCGTCTCACTGCGTGAGTCATCCTTGTTTTGCATGTTTGAACTTTGGCAACAAATTTAACTAATCAAACATGTGTATCTTGTTATAAAAATGTTTAGATAAAAACTTTATTCAAATATATAATCAATCATTCGATATATCTTTCTTGACATATATTCCATGTTCCATTGGTAAAACCTATGATCAAATTTAGACCTTGAAACCGTCTGAGGCCACCTAAATCAGGGACTGAGGGATTAGTTGTTCTAGTGCATTTGTTACGTTGACTTGCCCCTTTTGTCCCGACACAATTCTTGATGCCATGCGGTGAAAATAGTTGGTATTACGGTCACCCACACGTAAATAGTCTATACGAGATAGAATGCCTTGAGATGTTTACTTCTTGTTAGAGCTGCTGCAGAAGAATTATAGATTTAAAAATATAGTTGAAGTATGATCAAAATTTATTAAGGAGGCTAACTTCTAACGAGCGGATCGAGGCCCGTCACCGGTAGGATTGGGCCGAAGCGTAGCGGATCGTTGATGACTTAGGTTTTCACTATTATATATACCTCTTGTAAACCGTCAGTTGTGATAAGTTGTATATGTGAATTCCCCAGCGTTGTGTAAACACTCTTCGTTATTGTGAAATTCCGTTGGCTGTCGTCCCTGGTTTCCCTCCTCTTTGTTTGAGAACTTTTTTCCATGCTAAAATCATGTGTCCCTTGCTGTGATTTTTTTCTTTTTCATTATTTTCTTGTCGCATTTATGACAAATATAATGAGCCGGCTGTGAGGGGAACTTAGCGTCGATAGTAGGCTTGTTACAAAATACTAATATTCCAAAGAGCCCAACTTTAGGTTGAGAACAAAATTCTAATGACAGCTCTAGTCTTCACCTAAAAAGTTTACAATTGAGAAGTAATGGTGGAAGGATGCTCGGTTCCACAGAACCTGAACACCTCACAAGGCACACAATCCAAATGTCCATGTCGCTTCTAAACTTGATCTCTGGTTTGGAGGCGGCCTCGAGCCAACTTTGAGGCAAAGACACCTGGTTCAACGCCTAGTTCAAAGCCTTCAATTTCTTACCATAAGTTGGCCCACTGCTCCAACTGTTCTTTTCCAAACGATCTTCTAAAGCAAAGGTGCCAGCCATTACCCCGATTTGCTTGTGCAACCAGGATAGCTGGATTACCTAAAAGTTCGAACGTCTTTGGGAATTTGTGATTAAGGGGACTAGGGCATGTCCACCCGTCTGCCCAAAAGAGAATTGTGGAGCCATTTCCCAGCAGAAACTTAGCACCCAGTTTGAACTAGTCTTTTAACTTATGTATGCTATGCCAAAATTATGATCCCTGGCTGGCGTGGAAGTGAACAGGTTATTAGCTCCAGCATATATATTCTAGACTTAAGTCTGGTTGAAAGGATGCATTCTGAGGCCATGTGGAACAATATGTCTCTGGCTTGTGGATCCCATGGTAAAAAGGAATCAGCCAAGCTAGCTCAAAAATAAAAGGAAAAAGACAATGACGAGCTGTGTAACACAATAAAGTTGATTTTTTAAATGAGTGACTGTGTGCTGCTTTAATTTTTGTCATTTTCTCAAAGCAGTGCATGATTAGAATGACGAAGAACTAAAAACATAGTGTTACTGTCTTCGTAGTTAAAATTGATAGCCGAAGACCTCCTACACTTCTAGACTTAAGTCTGGTTGAAAGGATGCATTCTGATGCCATGTGGAACAATGTGTCTCTGCCTTGTGGGTCCAATGGTAAAAAGGAATCAGCCAAGCTAGCTCAAATAAAAAGGAAAAAGACAATGACGAGCAGTGTAACACAACAAAGTTGATTTTTTAAATGAGTGACTGTGTGCTGCTTTAATTTTCGTCATTTTCTCAAGGCAGTGCATGAATAGAATGACGAAGAACTAAAAACGTAGTGTTACTGCCCTCGTGGTTAAAATTGATAACCGAAGACCTCCTACACACACCATGTTGCCCTAGCCAGGGCCGGAACATCAATATGGGTGGCCACCGGCATGGTTGTTGACGATCTGGTGTCGTAGGTGGACAGACATGGATGCCTGTGTGCCAAGGTCACACGATCACCACTGTTGACGACACTGTTAGCCGACCGTCCCTGTGGGAGGTAGGAGAAAAGTCACGTGCCGCTACTTAGTCTACCACAAGGCAAAATGAGTAAAAGTCGAGCCCATGTGCCATATACTTTAAAACGGTCCTTGAATCGACTGTTGTAGTCCTCGAAGAACGAGTAGTTAAACACATTGCCACTCCAGGAAGCGCCAACATACTCAGCTTCTGTCAGAGCCCAAAAGAAATCATTCTGGCCGTGTTGCAGTGAACTATGATAGCCCGACTCATTTAAATAAACAACCGAGTGGTGCTAAATAAGTCGTACTTTATTTTTCAAACGGATGGCCGAATGCCCTCGGCGAGAAGCAAGAGGCGATCAAAAAAGGCCCAACTGCTAGAGAAGGGCTGGAGTACCGCCTGGACGGTAACACTAGAGACATAAATGTGCTATGCCCGACTATGCCACAAATTAAAGCGTTCGTCAGCATACCGCAACTGCCACAACGTGTGTGACAACGCCATGCAGGTGGCGCAGCGAAGCGCACATGTTCGTCTAGTTTAGCTCTAATTAGCTTGACCCAAAGGAGATTGGCATTGTCTTCGGACAGGAGACACCAAATCCATTTGAAAATCATCGCCATATTCCGCACCCTCGAGTTTAACACTCCAAAGGCTATCCTGATACTTAGGGCGGCAAACATCTGTCCTCACGCCCCCGCGGTGGGGAGTCCGTGCTCTCATCGTGGAAGGGGGAACGGGCGGCGAAAGGGAAGCGCGAAGGGTGGGCGCCGCTGCCAGAGTGGCGGGCGGCGGGGCTAGGGACGCCGGGGCCGGAGTGGCCGGCGGCAGGGCTCACGACGCTGGGGCCGGAGTGGCCGGCGGTAGGAGGTTGGGGGTAGGGCGCGTGCATGGATCCTCTCTCCGCTCTCTCTTCCTCAAGGCACTCACATGTTTTTCCCACGATATCCTGATTGAAGAAGGAACAGGCTAATTATTTGCGCACTAAAACCATACACTCACTTCATAAAGCTAAAATATCTTATATTTTGAAACGGAGTTAGTAGTAATATGTGCATATTTTCCTTATAGTTAGTTATAGCATAAGTATTGACCTAAACGTGGGTAAGACATGTGTACAATCGTGCACCCGGAATGGTCGCAACCTTAGAGCATCTCCACTTGCGTTCCTAGGAGGGCGTTCCCAGGCAACTTTTACATCCGGACGACGAAAGTTCGCCCAATCGCGTTCCCAGGACGCCGAATTCTACCAGATTTAACCCAACTTTAATCCGGCATTCTCAGGCCGAACCCAGGGCGCTGAGAACCGCCTATAAACGCCGGACGCAACGAAAAACAGGTGGGCCAACCCTATCGGCGAGACAACCCCATTCCCCACCACGACTTGGCTCTCCCGCGGCATAGAGCTTTCCCGCCGCCATGTCGTTGCCGGCGAAGTCCCACCACGCCAAGCCGAATCCACGCCTGTAGATAGGTCCGCCGCATCCTTCCCCTCCGCATAGGCCTCGTTTTGCCATATCGACTGCGTCGCAGCTCAGCATCGTTTGGAGCTCCCGACACCTTGTCTGCAAAGTGTTCAACATTTTGCCCGTTCAACAATGGACTCCGACGACGAGGAGATGTTCGAGATGTTCGGCCGATACTCCCCAAGCATGCTCATTTTGTCAAGGAACAGGAAGCTTGCAGGAAGGATGTGAAGCGGGCATTTGGTGTGTTTCAAAAAATGTTTGCAGTTGTCAGGTTCCCTGCTATGACCTGGTCGAAAGATCAGATATGGAAAGTGATAAATTATTGTGTGATCTTGCACAATACGATCATTGAGGATGAGAGAAAAGATCCAGTGAATTTGGTCGAGCAGGACGAGCCATACTACAGATATGAACCCCTTGCAGAGCCTGATCACCAGGTGCCGCCATCGTGGGCTGCATTCAACGCCATGCGCCAGGAGATCCGCGACCCGGTAGTGCATCAACAATTGCAGGATGATCTGGTTGAGCATATATGGATATGCAAGGGCAACATGTAAATGCCGAGCATGATCTGGCCGAGCTAGGCCAAACTATGTTGTATTTTAGTCTACGTGAACTATGTCCAATTTTATGCCGAACTATGTTTAATTTAATGCCGAATTATGCCGAACATTGCTCTATATTCATATTAATGGCGAACTATGCGAAACTCTGTTTTAATTTGAGCCGAATTTGTATCGAAAATTTACCCATTTTTTTGTTGTCTGGGACCCACGCCTAGGAACACGAGTGGAAAAAACGACATTTTCAGCACAAAAGTTACATCCTTCCGGCGCGAAAATAGATTTTAGCGCCGGATTTCTACCCCTCTCTTTTTCCCGTGAGCCAGCCTACATGGATACCGACAATACCGAAATTTCCTAAACACTTTCGTGAGAAATCTCCATGAGAATGTTTAAGTAGTATGCACAAATTCATTTAAATACTGAAGAAAACAGACAGAATCTCGGTGAGTTTTACGGCATATAACAATGTTTAGGAGAACGTGCGAGCATGTCCTACCTCGTGGCCCCGTTACTGCGATACTTGGTCTCAACCCAGCTGACAAGACTTTTATACTCCACTCAGTTGACCAAATCCAAATTAGCTCCCTGCCCAACGCTTGACATGACATATGTGTGCAATAATCAATAGTCCCTAGCTACCTCCACATACTCGAGAAGACGACAAAGAGAAAATGGTCTAAAAAAGTACTTCGTGAAATAACTGACTCTTTAGTTTATCTAGATTCGCATGTATCTGAATTCACATTTTAATGTATAAGTACATGCGAATTCAGATAAAACCAAGTCAACAAAGATCTACCAAAAGCTATCTTTTTTGCAGCTTACAATACTACTAGCAAATGCATCCACAATCATCGTTTGGATTCTAGATGGTGCACTGAAAAATAGTTTTAGAGCACATGACACAATCACTAGTAGAAAAGGCGCCTTTAGTCCAGTCCCTAAAGGCATTCATCCCGATTCAAATAGCAAATCGGGACCAATGCCAGGCATCGGTCGCGGTTCATGCCGTTAGGACATCGGTCTTGGTTCATCTCAGGGTATTGGTCCCGGTTCATGGCATGAACCGGGACCAATGGTCAGCGGAGCATTGGTCCCGGTTCATGCCACGAACCGGGACCAAAGTGTCCCTCTTTAGTCCCGGTTCGGGACATAAACCGGGATAAAAAAAATCAGAAATTCTCTGCCGCGGCAGTAGAAAATCCACATCCCCATGAATCGCCTTCTAGTTTCAAAAACAAGTCGCAGAAAATTGTAAAAAAATCAAAAAATAAAATCCTTTCAACAGTAGTTGTATTTAGTGATATAGTTGTCATGAAAATTAACAAACTTGAATTTTGACTTATTTTGCAAGAAAACGTTATAAAAACTTCAGATGGTCACCATTTGTGCATATGATGTCAAAAAAAATCGTATAATATATCAAAATTATCGGCAAAAAATTACGATACCGATGCTTACAATTTTTTTAGATTTTTGAAATTCCAAAAGATTCAAAATTCAGATTTTTTAGAAAAATAAAAAAATAAAAAATGATATATTTGGATTCCACACATTTTTCTGATAATAATGGACATATTATTTGTGGAATTTCGATTTATGGATTTAAAGATATGAATTATGCCATATTAAATGAATTAATACAAAAATAACAATAAAACATATTTTATTTCTATATTTACTCAATATTAGTATTACTTAGTCATTTTTTACATTAAAATCATGTTTATAACTCAAATTATAAGAATGTGTGACTCACAAGACGCATAGATTAATATCATTAATAGCATAGTATAAGCATAAGGTTACAAGTGGTACATAGGAAGAGGGATAGGAAGGAACCGAGATGTTAAGCGTGCTAGGGGTGGAGTAGTGTGAGGATGGTGACCGATCGGGAACTTTAACTAAAGATTGGAATTTGACCAAAAACTAAGTGTGATTGAGAGGCCTCAGGTGAGAGATTGACCGGTCCAAATATTCATAGATTCAAAAAAAATGAAAAAAAAATGGAAAAAATAAATTGTTTTTTGAAAAAAAAAATAGAAGACCTTCGGTCCCGGTTCATGTCACGAACCGGAACCAAAGGTCCTACTGCAAGCACACGCGACGGCAGGCCACGGAAAGATCCATTGGTCCGGGTTCGTGCCAGAACCGGGATCAGCATTGGTCCCAAGTGATTGGTCTCTGTTCAAAAACCGGGACAATGACCCTTATGAGCTGGGACCAAAGAGGGCTTTTCTACTAGTGAATCATATGTCTGCATGCATGCTTCCCATGGGCCATATGGCCTCACCACAACGTGTTGTCTTCCTACGGTATAGCCTTTGTTTGTAGCCCATTGGCATTGCTATGTCGATCTTCAGGACCACTCTCTTATCTCTGGTCTGTATTTGCATTTTGCATGGTGCACAATGTTGCTAGCTAGGGTCCTGCCTCAAGGAGCATGCAGCAAGTAGCAGGAAGATACTGTTGTTAGTCACAAAGGCAGAGAGCAGAGAGTGGGATCGGAGCATAAAACAACAGGTTAAGCATCCACCATCCAAGTACCAAGGCGTTGTTTGGAAGGTTGTGATTCTTTAGTGTACAAGCAGTAGTTCACAGGCGACACTGCACCGGTTGAAAAGGACTCACGGGAATGCTCAAGTGCCTGAGCCAGGTCCGGCCGAACGTTGTATGGTTGCGTGCACATTTTGTGACTTATATTAGTACCACGGATCATTCCCCAGAGGGAGCTGCAATATTATACAAGTACACAATTAGTAGTAGCTAAGATCGAACACTTTGGTAGCCAGCCACTTAACTACTTACATGTATATACTCCCTTTGACCTAAATTAGTTGATTTAGATTTATCTAGATTCGAATGTATCTAGATTTGTTTTAGCGTTAGATATTAGTAAGAGTCCTAAGGGCATCTCCACCGGGTTGACCCAACCAGCCTGGGTGTGTCCGAACTTGTTCGCGCGGACGCGCACGACGTGCGCGGCCACCGCGCACGACCCATCCGTGCACCTAATTTGCGTGACCACTGAGTCTGCCCGGACAAGGGCTGGCCGCAGGTGCCCCCCTCCCCCCCCCCCCCCCCCCACGCGGTAGTGGCCCACCTGCCAGCGAGAGACGCAACAACGACACTGATTCAGACGAAACTGTGACACCGATTCAGACGCAAACTCGGCAGCCTTTGCCATCAATGTCGACCGACGCGTCAGCCTGTGACTGACGGGACGCCGTCTGAGTTCCCGCGCCGACATTGAAGGGCGAAGGCGCGAGAACCTCTCGCACGTGCTTTACTTAAACAGGCCCTAGCCCTCGTCGGTGCCGCACTCCCCTCCTATAGCGACCTCCCTCCTCGACGCAGCCATGGCGAGACCCACTCTGAACTACTACGACGCGTCCATGTTCGCCCACCATGGGATCCTCGCTCTGCCACGCGCGACGATCCCGGAAGGCTTCGAGCTCAGCCACTACGGGGTCCCGGTGGCGCCGGTTCCGTGCGGTGCCGAGTTGGGATGCCAAATCGAGGAGCGCCGCCTCGAACTCCTGGAGTGGAAGAGGGCCATGCCCCGGTACGTGGCTTCGAGCTCCTATTGGGCGAGATTATTCAAGCTAGAGCGCCGGGCGGCGCTTGCCATCTGCCACGAACACCTCCGCGAGGTCCACCCCGACGACCGCAACAGCGAAGGGAGGGTGCAATTCTGGGCGGTTCCGGGACGCACCATCTCCTCCGCCATCAACGATGCACTCCACTCCGGAATCATCGAGATTTCCGACAGCGGCAGCGAGGACGCCGGCGACGGCGCGGCCGAGGAAGACGAGGCGGAGGAGGACGGTGCAGCCGCGGAAGATGGCAACAAAGAGGACAGCGAAAGCAAGATCGTCGATTAGGATTTCATTTAGTATTCTGCTAGGTTTAATTTGTAGCTCTTGTGTCGCAAATTTATCCACTGATGTTGTTCTTGTTATCTACCGAATTGTGTGCTATTTACCGACGAAGAGGATAACAGACATCTGGGTCGCGCCGCTGGACGCGGTCGTCCGAACAGGCCGGACCGCGGTCTCAAAGTGACCGCGGACCGAACCAAACGGGCAGAAACGGACCGTTTGGGTCGGACCGGTCCGACCTCAAAGTTACCGCGGACCGAATTAAACGGACAGAAACGGACCGTTTGGGTCGGACCGGTGGAGGTTGCCTAGGTACTGAAATAAACAGTACGTTAAGGCGTACCTACGTGTGAGGCAGGCACAGTGGCGACTTTCCTACTGCATCGCAGAGTTTCACTTCCACTGATATCAGATCAGATGTGATGTGACATCGACTAGCCATGGGCCAGCAGGCCACTGTGCACCTAGTACCTAGCTATGGCGGTATGGCCACCCCAATCCCACGCATGTTTATTTCATGAAAAGAAAAGACACCAACAATCCGAGCAAACACTCGGTGGAATGAATTATCACCAGCACAAACACAAGTTGGTGATTGGACGTATAGGATGCAAATGACCTTTCTTTGAGCGACTTAATGAGCGCTACCCTCGCGAAAAGAGGAGGAAAGTGGTACGGCTGCCCTGATTCCACCAGTCTCTTCAGGTAGCATCAGATGATTTGCAAAGCGATAAGATTGACTTTTTGTGTGATAAAGGCAGTTTGTATACATTGATCATTATATATCCTCGTATGTGACCCTGGTACAACTATGCAACACTTCAGCCTCTTTTATCTTCAATACAAAGATGCAAACAAACAAACAAAACTAACTTTATTAAATAAAGACAAATGTATTCACATTGGCTGAGAGAAAAAAGAATTAAGCAGAAGGAAACGCCGAATCCAAAGGATAGTGCAAGTACCTATCTGGCTTCTCTCTAATAGGGGAACCCTTCAAAAACCATCTCTCGACCCCGTGGTTGCTAAAGCAAAGATCATGTCTGGAGGACTGAGGACGTTAGGTCAAGGAAGACATAGAGCCCATTTTCTGAACAATTCAAAAATTGCAGTTTGCAGTTTCAAAAAATCCCGAGAAAAAGTTTTAGATGTTGAAAGCAATGTTCTATACCTGAAAAAGTCTCAACTCGAAATAGCAAAGCATTTTGGGCTGCACAAAAAATATTAAAATATGACATCTAAAGTAGTGAACAGTAAGTTAAATTCGGCCTCCAAATTCTGTCAATTTTTTTTGTTAAGCCCAGAATATATGTTATTACGGGTTGAGATTTTGTAGTTGATAGAGTACAGCATTATCTATATCTACGATAACCTACAATTTTCTCTATCTAGGATCTGTTTGTCAAATTTAATTTGAAACTTTGTAATGTTATTTTCAATTATTTTTTTTAAATTCGGCTCATGTAGCTTGACGTCTAAAGCAAATTTTGATGTATGTAGCCAATTTTGTACTTGCTAGTCGTAGTAACACATTTTTCTTGACATAGGCTCCAACTTGTAATTGAATGAAGATACTAAATTTATAATTGTCTCAAACATAATGTTTTTCCAAGATTACTAGTCCCACCTCCCTGTAGTTGTTAATGCGCAAATCAGACCCCACAAGGTTAGAGTTTTTTGTATGATATTTACAGATCTCTTATAGTACGAGACAATAAGTGGCAGAGGACATCAATTTTTTTTGTAAGGTCTCGCAATTGATGAACAATGGGTTTAATAAACAGTATATTTTTATTTACTGGACATATCAAATTTTGGTGACATTTTCATTTAACCATCATGGATAAAGTATCGGGTGGAAACCCGGTTAGAATGAAAACTCTATGAAAACATAGTTTATTTTTTCCAAATCTCAAAATGTGGTACGCAAGAAAGTTGATGTTCTACAAAAAATGTGAAATTTGAAGTTTAAACACATATTTATCTAAGAGGTACGAAAGTAAACAAATATTAAGGATGAATAGTGATTATGTATTGTCTGTCACTAGTATATTCGTTGCAAAGGTTCGTTACATCGTTCTCTCCGGGCTTTTTTGCACTGCAGCAGCATGAGGAAACAGGAAAAACCTCCCGCGCAGCACTACATACACGCAACAAATCCCGAGCCAAGAGAGAGACAGAGGATTCTCGCGAGATTTTCCTCACCAAACCGCCGCCTCGGGCGGCCTCCCCGTCCCATCCCCGCATTTGTTTAAACGGGCCGCCGGCGACTCCGGCGATGTGGCCTCCGCGCGGCCATTCGGTCCCGGATTGTTTACTCCGCGACGGAACTTGAAGCTGCATCCATGATTCGGGACATGACTCTTTCCCACCTCCACTACGGAGGCATACGCATGTGCGAAATCGTAGGACAGAGATCTCGGTGTGGCTCCTGTCACTTCCGAGGATTTTCTTTTGAGACGTGTCACCTGGTCATGCACTTGAGCTAGGATTTTGCTTGACACGGATGCATACTGAGCGTGGTGAAAAGATGGGCACAATCTCGTGTTACATGCGGCCTGGCACTGGCAGGACAGACAGAGACATGTATGTGCATGTGCCTCTTTTTTTTGTACGAGTGGGATATATTAAGCAATAGAGTTTACAAGGAGGTCTTGGTCATAAACCCGAGACAAACCAACATGCCTTGAACCAATCCAGACTACGGTTCTACGTTCTGTTCTCGCAAAAATTTGCGAGACAGTGACTTACCCTATTTTACGAAGGATGCACTTTTACAATAAAAATAATACGATTACTGTTACAAAAATCTCTAATAATAGAAATCAGATGAGCAAGTGGAGACTGGTCTTGGTTCTTCTCTCTGATAGCATCAATTAGAACCTTGCAGTCAAGTTCAAGCTCCACCAGTTTATCTCTCCACTCCATGGCAAGTCGTAATCCTTCTTCACACGCCTTAGCTGCTGCCTCAAGAGGATCCAAACAATCTAGTAATTGACGACATGCTGAGAAGATGATGTCGCCGTTTTCATCTCTCAGCACCATACCAGCACCAGCCGAACCATCTTCGACTTTGACAGAGCCATCACAATTCAGTTTCACCCATCCAGTTGGAGGTTTAGTCCAACATTTATCCGGAGGTTTCTTCGCACCATAAAGTTAGGTCTGGGCTTGAATTGATTTGTTCAGTCGGGCGTACTGTTGGGACAAATTGGTTGGTCGATGGCGATGGATGAATACGGGCGATCGATCTGGTAGAGATAGGCAAGCGACGATACAACGTACGGTCATGCATCATACTTTTCTGCCGAGAGAGCGTCGTTATGAGTAGGTGAGGCATGATTCAAACTCCCGCCTCTATCTCTTCTTCAGGTAGTAGAAATTAGGGTTAGACATGGTTCAGTAATGTCCTTACACACACCAAGCACGGCGTACAAGTGAAGCGGTAGCGGTAGCGGTAACACTAGCAATAGCATATTTACGTGTGATCCGAGAAACTTGCGCAGGCATGCACATAGGGGTGGAGCTAGACTAATTCATGGGTGTGTGACGAATACCCAATAATAATTTTTCAAAAGAAAATACGTATATAAGATGTTGTATACATATATGTATGTGAAAGGGTTCTTTTCTACGTGTTAGACTCAAAAAATAATACTCCCTCCGATCCAAATTAACGTTCTCAAATTTGTTTACATTCGAATATATCTAGCACTAAAATATAACTAAATATATTTAAATATAGATAAATCTGAGAACATATAATATGTATCGGAGGAAGTAAAACGCGACCTCAAGAGCCTCCCGCGTTCAGCCTTGCTAATATGGGCCGAAATACAAGATTGGTCTCCTAGGCCACACGATTGCACCTCAACTGAAAAAAAGACGAGAACGACCGAACTGTCATCCTCCTCGTCTCCTATCCTCGGGACCTCAAGCGGCGACGCCCCGTACCGTGCGGACGGCAATCCCCTGCCGGCTGCCGGCGCTCCGCACCTCCTCCGTGCTCGCGGATGCCCTTACCCGCCGCCAAGACTGCCCTCCGCTTGCTCCTCCCACCACACTCCGCGCCGGCTCAGCACACGGCGGAGCTCCGAATCATCCCCACTCGGCATTTGCAGACTCGCGGCGCCGGTGGCGCAGCTGTATTCCGGGAAGAAGCTACAGCATCAGCCATCACCGTAGCGCCCTCCCATAGTTCTGCACCCACATAATTCGAATTTTACACTTTAGAAATCCAGAGATTCAGAACGTGAGTGACACGCAAGTGCGTTAGTCTATTTTTTCTTCTTATTTTCCCCAACTGTGATCAGAGGAAGATCCTTAATTAACTAGTCAATTTGTGATTTGTAGGGTAAAAAATAAAGAACAATAAGAGATATTGGAGGTAATTGTCACTTATATCTCATTGGTTTGACAAATACAACATGGATTAAAAGTAGTTTTTCCAAATTTTCTTTTTGCTATTTCGCATACCTAATATGAAAATCCTTGCTCCGCCATTGCACGCATGTGTGCATGTTAGAGCAGGTACAATAAGCTAATATAAGTAATATAAGAGATTAAATAATATATTCTTACTTAGTTGGAGGAGAGAGGATAGGAAGGCATGAGAGAAAAGGAGAGAGAAGAAAAACCAGGTACAACACGTGCTTCTAAACCTATGTGAGAGTGAAAGGTGGATTGTGCCACTAAACAATAAGTGACTTGGTTTGTCTAGATTCACATGTATTAAAACATGTTTTAGTTTATAGATACATGTGAATCTAGGTAAAGCCAAGTCACTTATTTCTAAACGGAGGGAGTAGTATAAATTATGTTTATCTACATGTTGGCAATTAGATTGACTATAGATAATGTGAATATGTCTTATAGCCACCAGCCAACTCTACTATTGTCCTTGCTCTTAGAACTAGCACGACATGACCACCAAGGATGCATGCATGTTCAAGCTCAAAAGCTAGAGAGGCATTTGGTAGCCCTGTATGATGAAAACAGACTAATCGGTTAACCGCACTGGGCGTTGGGCTGCGCCAGCGTGAACTTTGAAGCAGCCCATGGTCAGGCCCAACGACAATGTCTAATTTGGGCGTTTCTAGCGAGCCACCCTCGCCGTGCGCGCTCAACCGATGCAAAAGCGGTGCTCCCCCGCATGAACACGGCCAACGAGGGGCTGCCTGGAGCTTTTCGCCTCCAGCGAAAAAGTGGAGTGGCACGTGAGCGAATGTCTCCGGCCGAAGCTCTCACCTATTTCTACCCTCCTTCTCACCGTCAAAACTCCACCCGCCATTTCCTCCCAGATAGAGCTCCATTTCCTACTCCGTTTGTGTTAGGTAAGTAGCCCCCTCCTCCCCGGTGAGGGTCGATGGCGGCGTGAAGAGTACCACCTCCTCCTGGACCGGTGAGCTACGTCGTCCACCTCCTGTGATGACGGTATGTAACCACACGTCCACCTAGGGTTCTTAGATCTACAATGTTGCTAGAGTTTATAGATTTACTTACACTACTAGGAAACAGCTTATCAGTGACACATATTTTTGCGATTCTGTGACGCATATTGGATGCTCCACTGTTACCTCGACACTAAATTATATTTGTGTGGCGCATATTCATATGTGCCACAAAATCGGCAATTTTTTGTGGCGCATTATTTTATATGCACCATAAAATGTTATCAGTGGAGCATCCCTGTGTTATGCGCCACAGAAATATAAATATATGTGATGACACTAAGCAATGTGCCACTTCATTGTGACTAGTGCATAGTATTATAGCAAGAGTAGTTTTCTCCACGAGGATAGATCGGGGTTAATATCAAACTCTCGGGGAATAGTCGAAAAAGCTCTCTTTGTTCTTGTCAGACAACCTGCAAAACAATCTTCTTGTCTTGCGTCCTCAGCTCCACCAAGGGTTTGTCAAGCACAAGATGTTGAATATAAGTAAAATAAAATAACAACGTAAAAAAAACAATGCAATAATGTAAACAAAAGCTATAATGTAAGTAATGCAATAAAGTAAAGTTGTTTTGGGTTTTGGTTGTAGATGCAAAAGTAAATATGTTTTTGTATTTTATGATTTAATTAATGCTGAAAATAAAAGGACACGTGCAAGCGTTGGAAAGGTGTTTCTTATGATTAAAATTGGACTGAGGTTCATGAGTTCACTTGTCTACTCTCATAAAGTTGTGGTGGCACTAAGCACAAGATAGATGACCAAAACAACGACATGATTTTATTATCTCACTTGATAATATTCATATGTGCATCACATCCTAACATAAACATGATACTACACATCTTACTTATACTCCACTATAAAGGAATAACCTTCAAGCAACCTAGTATTAAGAATTAATATAGTATAGCCATAGGTACCTTGACATGATGGTGAACAACAAATATGCTACCCCTTGGACATATTACAATAGAACATGGTCTATGAATGTCAACTTAGGATTCTTAGCTGTCATCTAAGAAATATAGCATATGCATTCTTTTTATCCCTCGTGAGGTTACTACAGATTGGTAAACTACCATAGAAGGTCATGAAATTGCTGTCACAATTCACTACTACTACCAAGTTACTCTATCTAATACACACCATCCCCCTCATGCTCTCTGATACATTGTAAATGTATCTATAATTTTTGATGGTCCATGCTTAGTTTTATCCACTTTCTTGTGTTTTGTTTCAATTTTGGAGTACTTTTCATATGATTTCTTGGACTAACCTATTAACAAGAGCCACAGTGCCAGCTGCCTGTTTTCTGCTGTTTTTGGTTCCAGGAAAGTCAGAAAATGAATATTCTCGGAATTGGACGGGACAAAAGCCAAAGTGCCTATTTTTTCGGAAGGGATCAAGTGCCAGAATACGAGACGGAGAAGGGACAGGGAGCCACCACCCCACCTGGCCGCGCGGCCAGGCCTGGCTCGCGCCAGGGGGTGGTGTGGCCGCTCTCGGCACCCCCTCGGCCTCTCCTTTCACCTATATATTGCCCTCGGGACGAAAACCCTAAGTACCCGATCAAAAATCCACGAAAGAGTCTGTAGCCGCTGTCATCTCCATCCCTAGATCGGGAGGGATCTGAAGCTCTTCCCGGCACCCTGCTGGAGAGGGGAATTCACCCTGGAGGCCTTCTTCATCACCATGCAAGCCTCCGGTGTGATGCGTGAGTAGTTCATCCTTGAACTACGGATCCATGTAGTAGCTAGATGGCTGGTTTCTCCTCCTTTGTGCTTTCATGTTTAGATCTTGTGAGCTCCGTTCATGATCAAGATCATCTATTTGTAATTCATACATGTTGTGTTTGCGGGGATCCGATGGATATTGAGATGCTATTTCAGATTGATTATTGATTCTATCATGTCTTTGTTATTTGAGATCTTGCATGATTTTCGTTGTTAGTAGCTATCTTGGCCAAGTAGATGCTAGCAACTCCAAGAGTTAGTATTTATGCTCGATAGTGGGTTCATGCCTCTGGTAATCTGGGGAAATGACAGAAATCTATAAGGTACTAGATGTGTTGTTGCTACTAGGGAGAAAACAACAATCCTTTGTTCATAGAACAATCGTATTGTTTACTTTACACGCAGTTCGTAAAGCAATAATCTGTTGCTTGCAACTTAATACTGGAGGGGTTCGATGATAACTCAAGGTGGATTATTAGTCATAGATGTAGTTGGATGGCGGTCTATGTATTATGTTGTAATGCCCAATCAAGTCTCAAAGGAGTCAAGATGATTAGTATATGCATGTATTGCTTTCTCGGTGTTTGTCAATTGCCCCGCTGTAATTTGTTCACCCAGCATGTTATCTATCTAAGGAGAGCCACCTCTAGTGAACTATGGATCCCGGTCCTTGTCTTTTACATACAATCTACAATCCTTTACTGCTTTGTATTTACTTTCTGCAAACTTTTACTTCTTTCCATTCGATACGTTTAATCCTTTGTTTTCCGCAAAACACGGTGAGATTGACAACCTCATCGCAAGTTGGGGACAAAGTTCTGTGGTTGTGTTGTGCAGGTCTCCACGTTGCTACTAGCACCGGTAGTGCGCCCTGCCAAAGCTCAGCTAGTAACACCTTTGGGGTGTTTCCTTGCTCCTACTGGTTCGATTAAACCTTGGTTTCCTAACTGAGGGAAAACTTACTGCTATACTCATCGTACCTTCCTCTTGGGGTTCCCAACGAGCTCTACGTTGAAAGTCGAGCGCATCAAGATTTTCTGGCGCTGTTGCCGGGGAGTCAAGGACATCTTCACAAGGGGAGTCCCTCATAACCAATCTCTTTACTTTTTTGTTTTTGTTTTGCTTAGTTTCTTTTTGCTTTGTTTGCTTGTTTTGTTCTTCAAAAAAAAACACAAAAAAATTAGTTTTACTTGTTTGCTTTCTTATTTGAAAACCCAAAAAAATGACTACTCTTGAAAATACTAAGTTGTGTGACTTCACTAGCACCAACAACAATGATTTTATGAGCACACCTATTGCTCCACCTGTGGCTGGAAATACTTTCTTTGAGATAAAACCTGCTTTGCTCAATCTTGTTATGAGAGAACAATTTTCTGGTATTGGTAATGAAGATGCTGCTTCCTATCTAAATAACTTTGTTGAACTTTGTGAGATGCAAAAGCATATGGATGTAGATGGTGATATTATTAAACTGAAATTGTTTCCTTCCTCTTTGAGAGGAAAAGCTAAAAAATGGTTGAATTCCTTAACTAGGAATAGTATTGATTCTTGGACTAAGTGCAAAGATGCTTTTATTGGAAAATACTATCCTCCTGCTAAGATTATATCCATGAGAAGTGAAATAATGAAGTTTAAACAACTTGATAATGAGCATGTTGCTCAAGCTTGGGAAAGAATGAAATCTTTGGTAAAGAATTCTCCCACTCATGGACTGAATGCTTGGATGATCATCCAAACTTTTTATGCAGGATTGAACTATTCTTCAAGGAATCTATTGGATTCTGCTACTGGAGGTACCTTTATGACCATCACTTTGGGTGCTGCAACAAAACTTCTGGACAATATGATGGTTAATTATTCTGAATGACATACTGAGAGAGCTCCACAAGGTAAGAAGGCAAATTCTGTTGAGGAGACTTCCTCTTTGAGTGATAAGATTGATATTATTATGTCTATGCTTGTTAATGGGAAAGCCCATATTGATCCAAATAATGTTCCTCTAGCTTCTTTGGTTGCTCAAGAAGAGCAAGTTGATGTGAACTTCATAAGAAATAACAACTTTGGCAACAATGCTTATGGTAATAATGCTTATAGGAACAATTTTGGTAACAACAATTATAAGCCATATCCTCCCAACAATGGTAATGCTTATGGAAATTCTTACAACAATAATAAGAGTGCTCCCTCTGAACTTGAAGTTATGCTTAAAGAGTTTATTAGTAAACAAACTGCTTTCAATAAAAATATTGAGGAAAAACTCTCTAATGCTGAAAGAAATATAGCATCTTTAGCTGAAGCTCAAACTACTTTGAATAAAATGGCTGCTAAACCTGAAAATAATGAGAATCCCTTTGCAGCTACTAATGCTATACAAGTAAGAATTGATGAAAATGTTCGACTATTAGCTGAATTACATGCTAAGTGGGAAAGAGAAGATGAAATTGCTAGAAACATTAGTGTTTCTACTATTACCACCACTAGTGTTGAGGCTAGTAATAGCTCTACTACTTTAGATGATAAAGTTGATTTTGATCTTGATGGTTGCAATATCTCTGAAGTTATTAAGTTCCTACAAAAGCTTGCTAAAAGTCCTAATGCTAGTGCTATGAACATGGCTTTTACAAAACACATTACCGATGCTCTCATAAAGATTAAAGAAGAGAAGATGAAACATAAAGCTTCTATTCCTATAAAGCAAGAAGATGGTTGGGAACCCATCATTAATATGAAAGTGAATGACTTTGATTTCAAATCTTTGTGTGATCTTGATAGTAGTGTTTCTATTATGCCTAGAAGGATTTATGATATGCTTGATTTGCCTCCTCTTGAAGATTGCTATTTGAATGTCCCACTTGATGATAATGTTAAAAAGAAACTCATGGGGAGTCTTAATGATGTTCTTATTATGGTTAACGATTCTTATGTCCCCGTTGATTTCTATGTTTTGGATGTTGAATACAATGCTTCTTGTCCTATTACTTTGGGAAGACCTTTTCTTAGAACTGTTGGTGCCATCATTGATATGAAAGAAGGCACCATTAAATATCAACTCCCACTCAAGAAAGATATAGAACACTTCCCTAAAAAGAGAGAAAAGATTTCTTTTGCTTCTCCTATGAAAACAAAATTTGGTCTTAATGCTTCTTCATTTGAGAACACTTGATTCTTTCTTTGCTTCTTATGCCTAACTTAAAGGCGTTAAAGAAAAGTACTTGTTTTAGATAACCCAAGAGTTTTAGATGAGTCTTGGAAGTTATTACCTCTGTAATAACCTCTCCTTATCCTTTTTATTTGCTTTTTGTGCCAAGAGTAATCTCTAATGAGAGTGAAGTAATGATTGGGAAAGTTGCTGTCCCGAAACAGATTTTTGTGTTTCACCGTAAAAACTCCTGAGAGAGCTCTGTACGTCAGATTGAGCTGTAATTATTTGTGCTTATGCCCCAGGTTGTTATCTAACTTTCGTTAGTTTAACACTTTTTGATTTGAGCAACAGAAGGTCTTCGAAAAAATTCGTCTTTACCTGCTGGTCTGTTTTGACAGATTTCTGCCATTTTCTGCATTTGCTTCTTGCTAGTTCCTTCTTGACTTCTTTTGGGAAATTGAGCTTTTTGAGGGAAGTGCTACAGTAGCTTTTTGAGGGAATTGAGCTTTTTGATGGAAGTTTATTTGGTGTTAGAACTGAACCTTGAGACTTATTTATCTTAAGTGCACTAATGTTGCTAATGATATTGTGTGAAGTTTTGTATGAAGGAAAATTTTCAGGTGTATGGAAGGAATGAGTAATGAGATGAAGGATGGACTAAAGCTCAAGCTTGGGGATGCCACGCGTGTCACCCCAAGAAACATCCAAGAAGTACAAGCGTCAAAGCTTGGGGATGCCCAAGGCATCCCCTTCTTTATCAATAAAAATTCCAGGTTCCTTCCAAACGCTTCGTCTTTATTGTTTCATGCATAGTTGTGTTTTTCTTGGAGCGTCTTCTTTTTCGTTTTCGTTTTGGTTTTTAGTTTTCTTGGTTAGCTTAGTTTTCTGAATAAGTTGGTTGGACCCCCTCTTTCATACATTGGTTTGCAATTAGTTTGGTTTGGTTAGGAAAAGAGTAGGAAAGCTCATGCTTATGTGGTAAAAAGAGCTCGTTTTTGACTGTGGCTATGCTTTGTCATGCCGTGCTTGATATTGTTTTGGCTTTATGCTTAGTATTCTTTGTTGTAGCATGACTTGTTATAAACAATTGAGATTGCTTAATGTTCCTTAGATGAATCATGCGTTGTTTTAGCATATTAAAGCATAGTATAGTGGTATTCTCCTTTGATGCTTTATTTGGGTTGACTTGGCACATGCTCACACCATGTTATGACTGTCACAAGTCACCATAGCCTTTATGATCCTTTAGTTTTCAACTTGTAGTATCACTTTATGCTTTGATCAATGATGTTTTGTCGCTTTGCATGATTATGGCCATTATTGCTCTCTTAGTTTGTCGCTCCCAGCCTTTTGCTAGCCTCCCCAACCAAGTATGAGTTCCACTCATGCATCCAACTCCCTAAACCAAGTTATTCCAAAGAGTCCACCATACCTACCTACTAGCTTATGCTATTCCAAGTATATTCATGCTTTTCTTTACCTTCCACTTGTTATGAGAAAACTAGTGATTAAAGCTCTCACGAACTTGATGGCACACTTTACTTTACTTGCCCTTAATAAACTTGAACCATTGTGTCGTCTATGTTGTATATGCTTGCACTTATTTGTTGGGAATTAGCAGAACCATGCTTTCATGGGGAACGCTTTCAACATTACACTTGGTACTTGTACCTAGTTGATATCATGCTTGTTGGGGATATACTTTCCGGGTATCCTCACAGTTCCTCACTGAACAGGGTGGCCCACTTTGGGTTAGAGCATTGCTTAACGGGCGGCCCAGTCAGGAAGAAAGACGGAGTCCAATCCGGCTACGGGAAGGCCCAGAAGACTTACCAACTTAGGCCCATGATGTTACTTGTAGTTCAAGACGTACTCTGTAACAGACCCTTAGTCGTAGCCGGATGGATCTCTCCTGTAAACCCTAGGCCGGATATCTATATAAGCCGTCCTAGGGAGAGACTTTAGGGCATAACCTCAATACTATAGATCCTCAACTCGCACATGCGAAACCCTTGTAACCCATATTCCGGCTCTGCCGTATTACTGGATTGCTAGCAGGAGTAGGATCCGTCCAAAGCCGACAGATTCGAACCTGGGTAAACTTGTGTGCTCACCGTCTCGGAATACCGTACGTCTCACCCCCCCTCTCTTCCGCATGCCTCGAGGACCCCCTCATGGCGTACTTGTCATCAATCCGACGACAGTTGGCACCCACCGTGGGGGCAGTGAGCTACGGATCTGCGTTCCGAGCGGAATCTGCAAGAATCAGAATCGGCGAGACTATCGTCGTCGGTCGCATCCTCTACGCCAGCAACGTCCCTCTCATCGTTCTCGACGAGACTTGGATTCTGGCAAGGGAGGCCATGACTACCTACACAATCATGTCTTTTGGCGAGATCGATGTTTACATTGGTTTCGCTGAACCTGCCCAACCCACCCCAGCGGTGATGATAGAGGCAGAAGAATTGTTTGGGTCCCCTTTGTCCGTGGAGGCGGCAGAGTTTCGGATCTCAGGAAACCCTAATCCCACCCAGCCCGCACTAGTTGTGGAGACAGTGGAGAAATCCGAACCTGAGGAAGACCTAGCGGTCAACGTTGAATCTAGAGTGGATCTCCCCGGAGGAGCCAGATCCCAGATCGACCCACCCGTGGAAGTCGAAATCCAGGAGGAGCATATCAACGACACTGATTCCGGCTATGATGATGCCAGAACAGATAGACCTTTCCTAAGGTACCTCAGGAAGCACACGTCGCACTTCGTCGGATACGTGGGATCCGGATCCGGCTCTGCCGATGCTGGAGAAAACACTAACTCGGTGCTGGAGGCAATCAGAACAAACGCTGACGTACCCGCATCCTCAGATGAATCGATGACGTCAGCAGATTTCCGAAAGTTCTCCGTGGAGTATGAAGAGGAGTACAACTCCAAAGCTGCAGAAGAAGGAGAAGCCATGGATGAAGGATCCGGGGAACACTCTCCCAAAACACAGGATGACATGGACGTCGGAGATAATCCCGAGGTCCAGATGTCCGAAAGTACCGATCAGAGCTTGACTGGAACGGACCAAAGCCGCCTTTGCTACCGTGCTGCCAAGAAAGCAAAGAAGAAGAATAAGAAAACAAGACCGCAAAAGACCCTCTCGAGAGGAGGTGATTGCCGAGGAATACGAAGAAGACTCGGATGGAGCACTTATCCCAGACGAGCTGAAAAAAGAAGCATCGGTGGATGGACACGTGATCACTGAAGGTGCGTGTAAACTCATCGATGCCGCATTAACTACAGCTATCCCTACAGCTGCAGAACTTACTGCAGATGAGCTGGATGAAAGGGCGCAAGCCCTAGAAGCACGTCGTCAACAACTCCTCGATGAAGCCAAAAACATCGAGGTGGAGAAGAAACGCATGTCAAACAAGGAGTACATGTCTCGTCTGCATCAAAAGACACGGAAGTGTCACATAGATGACAACCAATTCCCACGTGTCCGTGCCGTCCTTTTTGGAGATGAGATGGGGAAGCCACGGAAAGATAGCAACGGAGATTGGGTATACCCAACGGAAAAATACCGTGGCAGCCCGAGAAATTCTATCGGCTAATCCAGGACCAGAGGAGATCCGTTTGGGTATCAAGCTACTCAACAAGGGACTGGAGCAGCAAAAGGTTGCCCTGTCCGGAAGTCAAAAACTAGTCTCAGATGCTGACCAATGTCGCACAGATCCGGCATGGGCTGACGTAAGACAACATTACGTTCCGGAGCAGTATTATCGCCCCGAATGACGGGAAGACAATTATTCGAGAACCGTATCGTCAGGACAGCATCGCAAAACCACACGTGGTTGGGGCAACGTTGCACCAGCGGCCGAGAAAGACGCCATCGCTGCCCTAAATCCGACGAATCCTCCCCGACGAGAATCTAAGGATCGAAGGGGAGAAGATAAAGAGAGACATCGGGAGGAGGATCATCAGAGAATGCCACCTCCTAGACATGAGAACCGTCCGGCTGAGCCTCACTATCGTGGGAACGACAGACAAAGAAACGACGGAAACCATGCAGGTACAAGCCGACAGGGGGCTCGTCGTAGTCAAGACCCTCCCCGGAATCGGAATAATGACGTTCTGGACAGAGGCCGGTGGTCAGCCGGAAACTATCCGGTTGCTCCACCTTCTCCACCACACAGTCATCACAACGGCTCCCATGGAGGGCAAGGAGGACGACATGGCGGAGGAGGTGGTGGCAGGTCAAGTCCGCTCCACGGCATCAAGAAACAGCCAAAGATTCGGGACGATATCTATCCCCGAATGACGCAAGACACAGGATCAACTCCCACATAGAGGCTCGACGCTATGAAAATGATGACGTGTACGTGGGCCCAAAGTGCTTCGGTCCACGCATCAGAGCTACATAATTCCCAGAAGGATTTGCTACCTCAAGACATATTCAAGCCTACGACGGCATTGCTCGGCTAGACACCTGGTTACAGGATTTCTTCCAAGCTTGCTGCATCGCCAAAGGCGGAAACAGCCTGGTTGCAACCCGATATCTCCCACTTATGTTGCAGAAGACGGCACGATCATGGCTCAATGAGCTTCCGGCAAACACCATCCATAACTGGTATGATTTACAAAGCGCGTTCTTTCGGAATTTTGAAGGCACATATCGGAGGCCCTGTACGGTTGGAGACCTACATCGTTGCTCCCAGAAAGCCGGAGAAACTTGCCGGGATTACCTCGGACGATGGATCGACACCAAGAAATCCTATGAAGGAGTAAATGATCAAACTGCGATTGAAGCTTTCATCGCAGGCCTCCCTATTGGTTTACTACGCCATCGCCTGAAGTGTGGCAATGTTACCGATTTGTGAGAGATGATAGAAACAGCAAGCAATTATGCAGACGCTGATGATGATGCAGAAGGACTACTCAATGCCCTAGCTGTGCCTCAGTCGGCAAAACAACCAAAGCAACAAGCTTAGAAGCGTAAAAACACCTCGGAAGAAAAACCCAACGCGGAAACAGCGGTAGTCACTACTGTTTCTGGGTCTGGAGGACGAGGAGGACGTGGCGGAGGCCGCGGGCGTGGCCATGGGACATCAAGGGTCCAAGGTAGAGGAGAACAACAAATAGGCAAAACCTACTCTTGGGCCAACATTGCCAACAACCCATGTGTGCATCACCTAGACGCCAGTGGGGGCTCGTCCCACACCAACGCTGAATGTCGTTTCAATGACGACATCAAAAGAGATGACACCGCGGGCTACAAAGCTAAGCAGAAGAAGGGAAAGAAAAATCCCGAAAAAGATAAAGAGACCAAGGAGGATTCCGACATGGAGGAAGCTGATGCTTCAAATCCCAAGTCGGAACGAAAGAAGACTTTTCCCACCAAGAAGGACACTTATGTCACCTTCCTCGGATCTCAACCAGCAAAGGTCAAGAAAGCAGTTCTACACGAGCTCAATGCAACAGTTTCGACTGTCCCCCAGTATTTGGACTGGTCGGAAGTGGCAATCACGTTTGACCGCGATGATCATCCGCCTAAGCTACACAGGCGAGGAAAATACGCCTTAATCGTCACCCACTAATTGACGGTTATGGTTTCTCCAAGACCCTCATGGACGGTGGTAGCAGCATCAATATTCTCTATGTCGAAACGCTACGCCGTATGAAGATCTCGGAGACCCAGCTGAACCACAGCTCTGTGATTTTTCACGGAGTTGTCCCAGGAAGACAAGCTAATTCCCTGGGAGAGATCACTTTGGATGTTACCTTTGGAACTCCAAAGAATTATCGGACGGAGGCACTTTCCTTCGAAGTGGTCCCGTTCAAGAGCGCATACCACGCTATATTCGGACGTCCGCCATCGGGCTTTTATGGCTCGTCCGTGTTACATTTACAATATGATGAAAATTCCAGGTCCCAACGGCATGATCACCATCAGGGGAGACCCGAAGAAAGCGCGAGACTGCGAGGATGGAAATGTCGCCTTTGCTGAAGCCATGCTGCACGCCCATGAGTACCAGGAGATCAAGAAGAGCATAGATCCGTCCGAGATGCCTGCAATGAACAAGGAGGTTACCAAGCCAAATCCGGAGTTCAAGGCATCAGAAGAGACGAAGAAAGCGCCGTTGAAGGAAGATGAACACTCCAAGGTGACCCAGATAGGCGTAGGCCTAGATAGCGCATAGGAAAGCGCGCTCATCAAGTTCCTCCAAGCAAATCAAGATATCTTCGCATGGAAGCCATCTGACATGACCAGAGTACATAGGGAACTTGCCGAGCACTCTCTAAATGTAAACCCGAACGCTAAACCTGTCAAACAGTCCTTCCGACGGTTTGGCGACGAAAAGCGTAAGGCAATAGCTAAGGAACTAGCACGGCTCGAGTTAGCCGGATTCATAGAAGAGGCCATCCACACTGAGTGGTCGGCCAATCCTGTAATGGTCCCTAAAAAGGACACCACTGATTTAAGGATGTGTGTTGATTATACTGCCTTGAACAACGCTTGTCCAAAAGATCCGTTCGCCTTGCCTAGAATTGATCAAGTTATCGATTCTACGGCAGGCTCGGAACTCCTCTGTTTTCTCGACACATATTCCGGTTATCACAAAATTCGGATGAAGGAATCTGACAAAGTCAAAACTTCATTAATAACCCCCTTCGGAACCTTCTGTTTTGTTATGATTCCCTTTGGGTTGAAGAACGCAGGAGCTACATACCAGCGCACGATGCAGCGTTGCCTCCACGACC
This sequence comes from Avena insularis, assembly GCA_023614405.1. Classification (NCBI taxonomy): domain Eukaryota; kingdom Viridiplantae; phylum Streptophyta; class Magnoliopsida; order Poales; family Poaceae; genus Avena; species Avena insularis. The sequence continues at coordinate 20,850,232 of CM042694.1, read as the reverse complement.
AACTCGGATGCAATGTATATGCATACGTGGATGATATCGCGGTGATGTCCAAAAAGAAGGAAACACTCATTTCCGACTTGGAGGAAACGTTTGCCAATCTACGAAAATACAACATCATGCTTAACCTGAAGAAATGTTTCTTTTGAATACCAGCCAGAAAATTGTTAGGCTTCATCGTGTCTCAAAGAGGCATAGAGGTGAACCGCGACAAAATCAAGGCTATACTTAATATTTCCAGGCCAACTCGCCTGAAAGACGTACAAAGACTAACTGGTTGCATTGCTGCGGTCAGTTGATTTGTAAGCCGGCTTGGTGAAAGAGTCGCACCATTATACAAACTCCTGAAGAAAACCAAGGATTTTGTTTGGACTGGCGAAGCTGAAGCTGCACTACAAGACCTGAAGAAAGTACTCTCATCTGCTCCTATCCTTGCAGCGCCGGAACCTCAGGAACCGATGTTGCTTTATATTGCTGTGACAAATAAGGTCGTTAGTATCGTCATGGTGGTGGAGAGATCAGAGGAAAATCAGGAACACTTGGTGCAGCGTCCGACTTATTTTGTCAGCGAGGTCTTGACAGAATCAAAACAACGATATCCGCACTATCAAAAGTTGGCTTACGGTGTTTTCCTATCATCTCGTAAGTTACGACACTATTTTCAGGAGCATCCAATTACCATGGTGAGCAAAGCTCCCATGAGAGACATAATCAACAACAGCGACGCCACAGGACGTGTCGCCAAATGGGGCATAGAGCTCTCAGCTTTCCATATTGAGTATAAACCTCGGACAGCAATTAAATCCCAGATACTTGCCGACTTTGTCGCTGATTGGACAGAGACGAAGGAGAACATGGTCCTCCCTGAGTCGGAATACTGGACCCTTTTTTCGATGGGTCTAAGGCTCGAGGGGGCTCGGGGGCTGGCGTGGTGCTCAAATCACCCTAAGGAGATAAACTATTATACGTGTTGCAGATCCACTTCATAGCGACAAACAATATTGCCGAGTATGAAGCACTGCTGCATGGAATCCGGATTGCCAAGGATATGGGCATCCGACGTTTGATGTGTTACGGAGATTCGGATCTTGTTGCTCAGCAAGTCTCGGATATTTGTAATGCAAATAAGCACATGGCAGCATACAAAGCTGTCGTGGATGATCTATCTAAATCTTTCGAAGGGTTTGAAGTTCAGCACATCCCTCGAGCAGAAAATGAGGAAGCAGATGCACTATCTCGAATAGGCTCTGCGCGGAAAGAGGTCCCGGATGGCGCATTTTTAGAGCACCTCAAAGTCCTCTCAATAAAGGGAGTAGATGAGGAATATCCGACCAAATCCGACTCACCTTTAATAGCAGTTCTGGCTATAATTCCCAGTTGGACTCAACCCTACCTTGATTATTTGGTAGATGGCAAATTACCCGAAGACGAGATGCTGAGCCGGCAGATTATCCGACGAGCAAAAGCCTATACTATTGTTAGGGGTGAGCTCCATAAACGGAGTGTTTCTGGGGGTTTTCAGTGTTGTATATCTCCGAAAGAAGGAGTGGAAATCTTAAGGGAAATCCACGAGGGCGAGTGTGCTCACCACGTTGCAGCCAAATCTTTAGTGGCAAAAGCTTTTCGATATGGTTTTTTCTGGCTTACAGCTCAGGCGGATGCCGAACGGTTAGTCAAGACATGCAAAGGATGCCAAAAGTACGCCAAGCAAGCTCATGTTCCGGCTGATCAGCTGCGAACAATACCTATAACATGGCCTTTTGCGGTGTAGGGGCTTGATATGGTAGGACCCTTTAAACGAGCTCCGAGTGGATTTACCCACCTCTTAGTGATGGTGGATAAATTCACCAAGTGGATCGAGGCTAAACCTGTCACTAGTTGTGATGGAGCAACAGCCAAAAGATTCGTCGAGGATGTTATAATCCGGTATGGTTATCCGCATAGCATTATCACGGACAATAGGATTAACTTTTCTATGGGAGAACTGGCTGAATTCTGCGATGAGCAAAATATCCGGCTTGACATTGCGTCAGTCGCATATCCACAAGCTAACGGACAAGTCGAAAGAGCAAATGGTTTAATTCTACAAGGCCTGAAACCAGGACTCGAAGCACCACTACGACGTGCTGCGGGGGCTTGGGCAGAAGAACTACCTTCTGTAATTTGGAGTTTACGAACAACTCCGAACAGGTCAACAGGATACACACCTTTCTTCTTGGTCTATGGCGCAGAAGCAGTTCTTCCTAGTGATTTGATTCATACTTCTCCTAGAGTTGCCGCGTATATCGAAGAGGATGCCGAGATTTCTCGACAAAATGATCTCGACTTAGTCGAAGAAGTTCGTGTCGTTGCTGAAATGAGATCTACAGCCTATCAACAGAAGTTACGCAAATATCATAGCCAGAGAGTCCGAAATAGATCTTTCAATAAGGGTGATTTGGTTCTCCGGCTTGTGCAACAAAGAAAGCACAAACTTTCCGCAGTATGGGAAGGCCCTTTTTAGTTAGTCGAGTATTGCACAATGGATCGTACTACTTAATTGACATGAGGCCAGCCAAAGAAAGACCTGCTACTAAGAAGAGAAAGAGAGATGGAGGCAGTACAAATCCGGATGAGTTAGACAGACTATGGAATATTGCTCAGCTACGTCCCTTTTATTCTTAGTTTATCTTTCTTTGTAATCATACATATGTACATGTTCTGTGAGAAATAAAAGTTTTGGTTGCCTCAAGTTTTTTCTGAGAAGTTCTTAAACCATCTTATTTCCAAATGATCATGTCGTAGTCAAAAATCCTAGAATGCTTGAAAGTACTTTATGCTCATGTTCGTTCTGGTCTAGATTTCTGATTTTAAAACTGCTACCTTCGGGTATAACTCTAAAATTTCTAGTCTTTACTTTGGTTATTTGTCTGATTGCTGGATGCGGGCATTTTCCGAGTAGTGAATTGTTGGTATTGGAAGCCGGCTTTGTTTCCGAGTTTAAACTGGTTTAGCAATTGAGCTCCGTTGCTCGGCAAAGTTTCTGACTGAAGGTTTAGCCAGCTCACAAAAGGGACGAGGCAGAAAGATAGATAAACGATAAGTCGAGACGAAAAATATAAGTGCTTGTGAAAACATTTCAGGCACACAAAAAAAGTCTAAGGACAAAAGTGCTGAATAGATAAAAAACTCAGCACTAACAAAAAGTCATAGTACTTAATATTTACAAAATGCATCATGTTCTTTCACAGAATAATACATAAGTTTGTGGTCTATGATGCAAGAGGATATGAAGGATCTACTGGCTCGCTGGTCACTCCGCCTTGATATCGTTCCGAGATATCCGCGTCCGAGTTGGTGCGTTCATCGTCGGAAACTTCTTCGGCTTCTTCTACAGGAGGAGGCGGAGTAGCCACGCGGGTGAAGAAGGGGATCTCGTAGCTGGTCAGATCAGCTACATGACACCCGTATCGGGCGCAGGAGTGCATGATGGCTTGAAGGTCCTGCTCCTGGTCGTCTTCGTCTACCTTGCAGTACCCTTTAGTCACTTGCCATATTTCCATGTTTCCATGGTGGCTCATGACCATGGAGAGGGCATTCTGCGCGGCAGTCCGCGCGTAGAACATATTCTAGTCCCGAACAAGCCGCGGCATCTCCTTGGCCCTGTCCCGCACCTCAAAATCCGACATGCTTGGCATGTCCGGAATCCTGAGAGACTCGCCAATGTCCTCAAGGGACTGGCGGTAGTCATGAAGAATATCACCGACTTGGGTAAGCCGGTGAGTGCGGGGCTCGGACGAGGAAGAGTCCGACAACTTTAGAGGACCTATACACAAAACAAGTCAAGAAAAATCCGACATTGATAACAGTCGAAGAAAAGATAAGTCAGAATAAGGGAACGTACCAAGAATGACGTCGTCAATCTTGGTCTTCTCCTCCCGGAGACTCTGGAGTTCAGCCCGGAGCGCCTAGGATATATCCTTTTCTCTGCCAAGCTCATTCTTGAGGTCCGAGATTACTTTATCCTGAGCGGCAATCTTGCGATCGCGCTCTTCAGTGGACATGGAGGAGGATTCCAGGACTTGAGCTATGCTCGTTTCATGATCCGCCTTGAGCTTATCCAGCTCTTGGCGAAGTCCCTTGTTTTCCACCACCAGGGTTTTGAGGTTCTCGGCCTCTTCAATCATAGCGATGGATTGTTTCACCAATGCTGTAAGACAAAAAGAACAACAGTTCAGAAAAATTCGACATAGAAAAAGCAAAAGACAAGGTTTGAATCTCGAAATATTTACCTTCAGCTTCATCCTTGGCTACCTTGAGCTCAGCATTTTTAAGCCGGAGAGCTTTGATCTCTCTCCGCTTATTACAGACATTGGACAATAATTCCTGGTTATAGGAACATATTTTCTATAAGTCAGAATACCCAAAGTCAGAAAGCTACTTAAGACTCGGGCTAATATTTCTACTAAATATCAGCACGAGCCTTGGGGGCTACACTAGTTCGTTCTTTGGCATCCTAATGAAAGCATAAACTCGGATTCTATATCACACTTCATGCTTGGGGGCTAGAGGATATGATATAACATAATGTAAAAACAAGAGTTGGAATTCCGACTTACATATTGCTCGCGGGTGAGTTTGTCTAAACCCGCGTTCACTTCAGCTGCCACCTTTTCGGCGAGAGTAAGAGGGATCACTGGGGCTGTTGGAAGCTCGCCTGTCCTGATCCTCTCGTCGCGAAGGCGGACTTGAGTGAGAAGGTCAGAGAACTTGACGTCCTCTGCTTCTTGTGCTTCCTCCTCGGGGGATAAATGGCTTTTGTCTAGGACTTGCCTGGCTAGCCGCTGGATCTCCTCTGCAGATTTCCGGGTTAGGCTGAATTTGGCAAGACCCGGATTGTTGAGGAGGTTTTCAGCGAAGACTTCAGCCAAGGGATCATTACCCGAAGAGGGTTCACCCTTATCTTGACCTGACGCACCCGCAGTGGCGTCAGTTTGCGATCCAAAGATCGCAGGCCCGTTGAGGAGCGGATCTTCGCAAGATCCGACGAGATAACCGGAGTTGCAGAAGGTTGAGGGGCCGGAGTCGGAGGAGCTACGGCAGGCGAAGCTATGGTAAGCTTCGTCTGGCGTAAGGGCTTCGAAGAAATCCCTTTCCCCTTGCCCTTGATGATTGATTTTGCTCTGAGAAGGTAACAAAGTCGGAAACGTTACATCTCGGAAAGAAGTTTAAGTAAAGCACAAAGACGGAAAAGTTGTGACGGCAAGGATACCTCTTCACGACTGGCACCTCCTTTGTGCCAACCGCTATTGTCGGAGCTTTGCGCTTCTTGAGCACAAGATCCGGCAGTGGAACCACCTCCACCTCCTGAGAGAACTCCGGAGGGTATCCTTCGAGCGGAGCAAGTTCCGACTCGGGGATGTCAGCAAGCTGAAGACAAGAAAACGTATCAGCATTGCAATGTAACTCGAAGATAGAAACACATGAAAGATGTGATGATAAAAGCTTACCGGCACCACGGGGTTTTCCGCCGTGTGCATGTCCAGAGAAACCTCTAGAATCCGCCTCTCGATCTGCTCCTTGATCAGCCACTTGATTTGGCTTATGTAGCCTTGAGTGGTGTAGGTTTTAGGGCTGATGCGGAGGGAGTCGGTCAGGGAAGACGTGACGGAATGCATTAGTCTATCCCCGTGGTACTAAAGTGGCTGGATCCGGCATGAGACCCAGCACTGGACCAAGTCAAATCCCTTCAGACCATTGTGCTTGATCAGATATTCGATCTGCCTCTTAGCGAGGATCAGATCATCTATGAGAGCCGGAGCAGCCTCGTCCCAGGTTGGGCCGTGGTGGCTCCGTCGACAAAAGTCGGCAAAGCAGTAGCTTTGCCGGGATCCGGAATATCCCTATGGTAGAAAAAAGTGGCTAGCTATTGCTTGACCGAGTCACTGGCAGAAATTTTGGGATATGCCCGGTATCGTCTAAGAGAAAAACTAATGGTGCCGGTGATGTAAGGAACACCGACAGTGATGGAATTCCTCCGGACATGAAAATAAAACCGGAAGAGAAGCAAACTCGGCCTAATGCCGAGAAAGCCCTTGCAAAGCGCAGCATATGCGCTCATTTCTAGAAGAGAATTGGGAGGAAGATTGTGGAGTTGAACTCCATAGTGATCTATCACCTCGGAGAAGAACTCTGAGGGAGGAAAGGACAAACCTCGGTCAAGATGAGTACCGAAGTGAACTCGCTCGCCCTCATGTGGGTTGGGGACGGTTTCGCCGGAGCCGCTCTGCCAGTCGCCGGCGACGAGCAACCCCTCCTTCTCCACATTCTTGAGGCCTGCCTCGTCGAGGGTGCAGGGGATCTAGATTCACCTGTAGCTTTCCTTCTCCACTGCAGCTTCCGCCTTCGCTGCCGCCGCCGCTGCCGCCAAACCAGAGGAAGAAGATGAAGAAGCCATTTTTCTCCGGTGAGAAAGTGACCTTAAAGGGGCAGCGCTGGGAGTTTTCTGTGGGGGAAGGACGAGGAGGCTCTGTGCGCGCAGGAGGATTGGGAAGAAAGGAGACGGCAAAGGACTGGTGGAAATGAGAAGAGGAAATCTAAACCCCTTATATCCACCTACCTGCGCCAAGATTCGTGCAAACGCTACAGTGCAACCGCCACGCGTCGTTGAAAGAACAAGGAAGCACCCGCACGATGATTGCGTCGCCTCGATCTCCACGCACACATTGAAACGGCGCCTCAGTTCCGCGGGCCGTGGACCCACCAACGGTCGTGCTGACGGAACACTGTCAGATGACGTGACTTGACCATGCTTGTGTCAGGTGGCGTTAGAGACCAAGTTCTGGCTTAGTTTGAAAACAAGCTGGAAAATCCAAGTAACCAACTGAAAGGTCCAACTTATTTTTTAAGACCCGGATCGTATCTTTTGTTGTGAAGTTTCAGGAACCCTTCAAGATTCTGCAAGCCGAAGATCAAGCTAGACGATGATAAATCCGACTTTGGATCTTGGAGGCCTCCAGGGGCTGCTGTTGGGGATATACTTTCCGGGTATCCTCACAGTTCCTCACTGACCAGGGTGGCCCACTTCGGGTTAGAGCATTGCTTGACTGGCGGCCCAATCAGGAAGAAAGACGGAGTCCAATCCGGCTACGGGAAGGCCCAGAAGACTTATCGACTTTGGCCTATGATGTTACTTGTAGTTCAAGATGTACTCTGTAACAGACTCTTTGTCGTAGCCGGATAGATCTCTCCTGTAAACCCTAGGCCGGATATCTATATAAGCCGTCCTAGGGAGAGCCTTTAGGGAATAACCTCAATACTCTAGATCCTCAACTCGCATAGGTGAAACCCTTGTAACCCATATTCCGGCTCTGCCGTATTACTGGATTGCTAGCAGGAGTAGGATCCGTCCAAAGCCGGCGGATTCGAACCTGGGTAAACTTGTGTGCTCACCGTCTCGGAATACCGTACGTCTCCCCCCTCTCTTCCGCACGCCTCGAGGACCCCCTCATGGCGTACTTGTCATCAATCCGACGACAGCAATGAGAGATGAAAGCTATAAGTACCATAATTTTTGGAAGCTCTTTATGAGACTTGAATCCCTACTTCCTTTTACAAAAGGCCTTTCTTCCACCATTATATTGAGTCTCCACCTTTTATCTTTATGCACCTACTTTGAGAGCATAGTGGTCATTCTTAGTTCTATGTGCATTGTCCCAAGACTAGTTGATTGATGCATAACTTGATATTGCTTGTTTTAAACTATTGTATCTAGTCACTCTTATAAACTTTGAAGGTGTCCTATGCAATTATGTTTGCTACTCTATTGAGGGACAAGCTGAATACTTTTATGCCATGTTTTCTTTATGTGAAACAAACAAACGTCTTGCAAAGCATTGTTATTCATGAATCTTTTGTTTGTGCCTTTTCATGTTGCATCATAGTTTCTTTGCTTATTGCTAGAACTTTGTCTTTCATGTTATGATTGAAGTACTATGATCCCAGCTTTGAATGTTTTGCAAATACTTTGATCAAGTCTTTGATGGTGCATGTCACCTCAAAAATTATTTCTTTTTATCACTTACCTACTCGAGGACGAGCAGGAGTTAAGCTTGGGGATGTTGATACATTGCAAATGTATCTATAATTTTTGATGTTCCATGCTTAGTTTTATCCACTTTCTTGTGTTTTGTTCCAACTTTGGAGTACTTTTCATATGATTTCTTGGACTAATCTATTAACAAGAGCCACAATTACCGCCTGCTTTTCGTTGTTTTTGGTTCCGGGAAAGTCAGAAATGAATATTCTCGAATTGGATGGGACAAAAGCCAAAGTGCCTATTTTTTCTAAGGATCAAGTGCTGTATCTGAGGCGGAGAAGGGCGAAGCCACCACACCACCTGGCACATGGCCAGGCCTGGCCCGTGCTGTGGTGGTGTGGCTTCCGCACCCTCGGCCTCTCCTTCCACCTATATATTGCCCTCGGGACGAAAACCCTAAGTACCCGATCAAAAATCGACGAAAGAGTCTGTAGCCGCCGTCATCTCCATCCCTAGATCGGGAGGATCTAAAGCTCTTCCAAGACCTCACGAGAGGGAATTCACCCTGGAGGCCTTCTTCATCACCATGCAAACCTTCGGTGTGATGCGTGAGTAGTTCATCCTTGGACTAAGGATCCATGTAGTAGCTAGATGGCTGGTTTCTCCTCCTTTGTGCTTTCATGTTTAGATCTTGTGAGTCTGCTCATGATCAAGATCATCTATTTGTAATTCATACATGTTGTGTTTGTGGGGATCCGATGGATATTGAGATGCTATTTCAGATTGATTATTGATTCTATCATGTCTTTTTTATTTGAGATCTTGCATGCTTTCCGTTGTTAGTAGCTATCTTGGCCAAGTAGATGCTAGCAACTCCAAGAGTTAGTATTTATGCTCGATAGTCGGTTCATGCCTCCGTAACTGGGAAGTGACAAAAATCTCTAAGGTACTAGATGTGTTGTTACTAGGAGAAAACAACAATCCTTTGTTCATAGAACAATCGTATTGTTTACTTTACACTTGATTCAGAAGAAATAAGTTGTTGCTTACAACTTAATCGGAGGGGTTCGGATGATAACTGAAGGTGGATTATTAGTCATAGATGCGCTTGGATGGCGGTATGTATTATGTTGTAATGCCCAATCAAGTCTCAAAGGAGTCAAGATGATTAGTATATGCATGTATTGCTTTTTCGGTGTTTGTCAATTGCCCCGCTGTAATTTGTTCACCCAGCATGTTATCTATCTAAGGAGAGCCACCTCTAGTGAACTATGGATCCCGGTCCTTGTCTTTTACATACAATCTACAATCTTTTACTGCTTTGTGTTTACTTTCTGCAAACTTTTACTTCTTTCCATTCGATACGTTTAATCCTTTGTTTTCCGCAAAACACGGTGAGATTGACAACCTCATCGCAAGTTGGGGACAAAGTTTTGTGGTTGTGTTGTGCAGGTCTCCACGTTGCTACTAGCACCGGTAGTACGCCCTGCCAAAGCTCAGCTAGTAACACCTTTGGGGTGTTTCCTTGCTCCTACTTGTTCGATTAAACCTTGGTTTCATAACTGAGGGAAAACTTACTGCTGTGCTTATCGTACCTTCCTCTTGGGGTTCCCAACGAGCTCTACGTTGAAAGTCGAGCGCATCACTCTCACATAATAGTTGGACCAGAACAAGCAATAAAGAACGGGGTAACAATGTGCATCTACTCATACATCAAGACCATAATAAAGTTTCACATCTCATAGATCATCCAATAAAATAGAGATCCACCACATAGGAATTACATAATATGGCCATAATCATGTTGGGCAACTCATATGGCATCTAAACATCATAGAACAAGAGAGAAAGAGAACAAGCTACTATCACAAACCCGTAGTCTAGAGGTGAACTATTCCCTCTTCATCATGGTGGCGGTGTTGGTGATGTTGGAGAGGTTGGAGAAGCGACCGGTGGCGACTCTAGCAGCGTTTCCCTCCTCTAATATTTGCTGGAACAACCTCTGTTTCGTGGTTTCATGTTTCTCCGCCTCCTCCTCCAGGGAACATCAGGAGGGGTCTTTATATATGACTTTTTAGGTCAAGACGGTCAATCTGGGACGAAGATGGACAACATCAGAGCTTCGAGGGGCAAACGAGTTTGGGTGGCGTGGCTAGGCCAGGGGCCCGTGCCACCTATGCTCGTTTGGCCCCTGGTGGCCCACTTGTGTGCTTCTTGTCCTCAGGTTGCTTCTCATGTAAAAACATTCACGCTATAAAAATCCTAGATCAATTTGACTTCCGGAAGGTCCCTAATACACAAAACAAGGTTTTCCTGTTCTACAGAGTTATAACCAAAATAGAGGGGGGGTTAATGGAAAATCCCCATAAATCAATGCAAAACATGATTATAGTATCTCATCGCAACAAAATATGTTGGAATATGCATCAATAAACTACAAAGTTCATGCATGAATTTTGCATGCATCAACACGACACATAAATTTGTTACAGGTATTCGAAATAGATTGCAGTCCTGGTATAGATACATATATACTACATGATTTATACAATATTTATACAAAAAAGCTGCACATAGCAGTACAAACAATACATTTCACATGGTATATAAAAACAGACATAATATAAACACAAGTCTAATGTCATCACATTACTTAGAGACCGATCGAGATACATAGTGACAAGTGCCGAATTATTACACATGCGTTGGTACAAAGTTCATCATCTCACATTACAAATGAAGTGGCCACTGCCTACACTAGGATCAAATAGAATACAACCACGATGATGGTGAGCAAGAGTGGGAGCACGACCAAGTTATTCATCCAGTTCTTCCACAGGTGGTTCCTCCACTTGGCTACCGCCTCCTCTCTAGTCGCGTATCCTTTGTAGTTGTTGTTGCTGAACTTGTTCACTTATTTCTAATAGTCCTTCCACTCCTCGTAGACTTCTAAAACCCAACCCTTGTACACCACGTACCACTTTGTAATCTCTATAGACAAGACATATTAGTAAATCATGAGATGGAGAAAATGAAAGGATTCACATGCATATATGTTCATAAAAAATAAAGCAAAGGATCCATAAACCTAAAAGATAGCATCAATGACAATCATAGAAGTAATTTCAACGACGACGGCCACATAGTTAAGTCCAACAACAACGAACATTTCGAGCTAGGAAAGTTAAGTTTACGACACACTACATGTCGATTGATATACAAATTCATGAAGATAGTAAAGTTTATGACACACAACTACACACGCCCATCAATACACACACTCGATCATGCTAGGCACATATCGATCATGAAGAGTTCTTTTCGCTCTGCTTCGGGAACGGTTGATAGCTCTCTTTCGTCATCCACGTCCTGATGTCATCCTGCATATGGAGGCGTTCTTCAATCTTCCTCTTAGTCAATCCTCTGGCATGTTTTAATGCTTCTCTTGTGTTGACATCTTCAAAGATGATTTTCGACAACTTAGTTTGGATGCGATGGAAGTCTTCTCTAAGATCATCATCGTTGGTTTGCGCCAGCTTTTCGACCCATCCTTGGAGACTAGATGGCAACGATAGGTTCTGGCAATCCTGGACAGATCCTTTAAGATGATGGAGGACGTAGATGTTGGAAATATGCCCTAGAGACAAATAATAATATGGATTATTATCATATTTTATAAAGTTTATGGTTTATTTTTATATCATGCTATAACTGTATTGAAAGGAAACGTAAATACACGTGTGATATATAAACAACCAGGAGTTCCCGATGAAGCTCTAGTCACTGGTTCATTCTTCATCAGATGATCAAGGTTTCCTGATCATGTGGCATTTATGCCAGTTTACAATGGAGTCACATCATTGCGAGAATGAGATGATGAGCTATACCCAACCTAAGTATCGTGACCCGGTCATGTCACGAAGTTCAAGTTATGATGATTAGAAAGGCCTAGTGTCCTAATTCTTAGACCATGAGACCATATCAATCACTGTCATGCGAGGATACTTAGATAGCATCAAACGTCATCTGGTGATACGGTGATCATAAAGGTGTGTTTAGGTATTCAGAGGAACATGTAGAGGCATTATGCGTCAAGAGCAGGATTTGTCCATCCGCGTGATGGAAAAGATACTCGAGGGCCCACTCAGAGAAGTTATATCCAATAGCTACGCAACGTGTGATCTGATCACGGGGATATCACTTATTGGGAACAAGTCAAATAGCATTTATTGGTAACGAGATTGAACGCGACATAATGATGTAAATGACCAGATCTCGGGAAATGCAAGTATCAAGAGACAAAAGGAATATCACACGGCGTTCATGGTTCAGCGACGAAAGATTCGTGGAATGCACATGGTCAACACGGGCATCCAGGTCCCTCTGATGATCATTGGTATGGGAGGTCTCGACCTGTCTGGAGTGTTCCTGAACCGTGAGGTATCACGCTTAAGGGCTTGATGATGCTCAAAGAGCATTTTGGTATCGGCAGAATCACTAAAGAAAATAGAGAGTCTGGAGGATGTCCGAAGTGGGGTGGAAGGAGTTCCATAGCCACGGGGATTGAATAACATGTGAGTAAATGTTAAATATTGATTTGATCATTTATTCATAATTATTTAATAAAATAAAAATGAATTAAAAGGTCAAATACCTAATTGGACAAAAATCCGGAGGGAAAAGACCAAAAGGGAGAAAGGGATGAGGGGCTGCATGGGCTCCATGCACCCGCCGGCTGGGCCCTTGAGGGCTTGGCCAACCGAACACTCCTCCTCCTCTCTCTCTCCCTTTTGTTTAGTTCCACATGGCTAAGCTAATTAGCTATGGGGTGGTTTTTCCCCTCTATAAGGAGAGGTATTTTAACAAATTAAATACACAATAATCAATAAAAGGTTTCCTCTCTTTTGGGGAGACCTCCAGTTGATTCTATCTCTTTCTCCCGTGACTGTGGTCCCAAGTCAGGATCGCGCGAGCAGGAGTCTTCTTCACCACGGAGCATGGTCGTGCTGCGCGATTCGGATCCAGAAGCTCTACTTCCGCAACTAATGCTGGATCGGAGGATCAAGAGTCATCGTCAGGCACCGGATGTGTGTAACTCTGTCGGAGGTGCAACATTTGGGGCACTAGAAGTTGTTGGAGCCGCAGAAGCCACCAGGACTTCAACACGACCCCGAGGTTGGCTTTGGTACGACTACATCAGCCACTCTCTCCCAAGGGTTGAAAATGCTTTTCGGTCTTCAAGGGTAAGTTTGCGAAAATCCCCTCACGTTACTGCATTACTAATAGATAGGTCCTGGTATTAGGGTTCTTGGCATAGGGGAAATTATTGTTTTCATGCACGAACCCCTACAGTAGAAGGCCTCCTTGACGCTGTCAGCCGACTGCTTGATGCAGGGGAACTCGAGCACATGCTTGAACACGTGTTTTCCATCCCTGTAACATTCCTCCTTATTGGCGAAGGACATCCTTTTTTAGCATAGCCCTCGAGAGCCTCATCCAGAATACCCCTTATTCTGATGTAGTTTTTCTTCATCATCAAACTCCCTAAGTCATAATACCTGGCTAAAGAAAACCTCGGTGAAATGACGAGGAGTGTGCAGTATTTATCTCTGTGCAACACAATTGAAACTGAATATTGGAAAAGAGCAATGGAAGAAATCTATAAGAAAGCATAAGTTACAGCGGCGAGCAGATGCGTACTTACTCAGGAAAGAAGGGAAAAAGAAATGTGTCCTTCCTCTTGTTGTCCACCATGAACTTCTCGAGGTACGCCATCGCCCATGGTTCGTGTCTCTAATCCTTCCACCAACTGGCTATCACACATGTAGTTGAGATCCACTATCACGACGTACGGGGTTTTCTCTCTCTTGATATCCATCCCTATATTGAGCACGTATAGGCGGACATACTCGTACGCTATGAAGAATAGATCCGTGGGGGCTTCATGGACGAAGTCCACATCTGAATACTCCCCGTACTCCTACGGTGTTTTATAATGGCAGTTGTAAAAATGTCCCTTTGATCTTTCTATGTAAAACAAGGTTTGATTATATTTTCCGAACACTCATCATACTCCTACGGTGTTTCGAGAAACTCAAATAAATGGAATGATTCCTCAAAGCTTAGGTGCTTGCTAATTTTTTTTAACTCAAATATCTGCCTTTATGATACAATTATAAATTATTTATTTTCTTGTTGCAAATGATTTTCCACTTCATCTTAAAAGTCTTTGAATATTTTGAAATATTTCATACTTCTTACTCATTAAGTAAATATGCACATATATTCACTCAAATATCCGGATAAAGTATATGAAGTTGAAATCCATCGCTCAAGACTACACATAATTGACTATATACATAAACATGCACGATGTCCAATAGGTCTGTCTTTCGTTATTCTTTGGAATTTGAACAAAGTTTTAATTGTCTCCAGGAAAGTCTTACAAGGGTTAATTGATAAAAAACTCCAAAAATCCATCAATATGAAGTTTCTTCATGTTTTCTTTGCAATATAATTTAAGCTTGGCCTATTGGAAAAGGCCATGGCCTTTGCAATACTTGTTTGGTGGGGGTTTGTAAAGACAGAAGTTTTTCACGGATAAGTTAGTTGCCAAAATCAAAGAAGAGGTGCCAATGTGGAATCTTGCTGGCCTAGGGCAACTCCAATGCCAAACATTCAGATTCGGCCTATTTATGTGTGTTCGGACAAAACACAGCACCCAACGACCCACTACAAATATTGATTTTCCCGTTTTCTGGCCCGAACACCCAATTTCTTCCCCAACCTTAGGGCATCTCCACCGGGCCGACCAAAACACACGACCGAAACGGTCCATTTCTATCCGTTTGGGTCGGGTCGCAGTCACTTTGGGGCCGCGGTCCAACCAGTCCGGGCGACCGTGCCCAGCGGCGCAACCCAAATGTCCGCGCTTGGCTAGCGCTATCTAGACCTGGCCCTTTGTATATGAATAGTTCACAGGCAATTTACATAGATAAATGTATATTTTGACAAGCAAATAAACTAGCTTAGGTAATATAATTAAAATACTGCTTATATATGAATAGTTCACACTCACATGGTTTGATCAAAAACAACCAAATGTCACTCAAATTGCAGAAAACAAATTAGGGGTTAAGCATTTTGGTTTCCTGGACAAGCCCATATATGCTCAACCAAATCTAGTTGAAGCTAGTCATGGGTGTGCCCGTGACGCAAATTTTCGTGCACTTGCATGAATTCTTCCCAAGACGCTACACCTGGATCTGGCTCAACCAATTGACCCTGGAAATCCCAGCCTTGGTCCAAAATACCGTCATCACGCTCGTCCTCGACGATCATGTTGTGCATGATCACGCACGCAGTCATCACATCCCACATCCTCTCCGTGTTCAAGGTTCTAGCAGGGTATCGAACAATAGCCCATCTTGACTGAAGCACACCAAATGCTCACTCCACATTCTTCCTAGCGGCCTCTTGCTCTTTCGCAAACCTCTTGCATTTCTCATCTCCAAGGTTGCGGATTGTCTTCACGAAGCTGGCCCAAGATGGATAGATACCGTCAGCAAGGTAGTACCCCATATCATATGCATTGCCATTGATCTCATAGGAAACTTGTGGGGCATTGTCTTCTGCCAGGCTAGCAAACACCGGAGACCTCAGCAGCACATTGATGTCATTGTTTGATCTAGTCATGCCATAAAAGGAGTGCCAAATTCAGAGATCCTATGATGCAACAGCCTTAAGTATGACTATGCAACCCTCCGCATACCCTTTGGGTCTGGAGGGAATAAGTTTAACTTAACTAATTTAAGTCAACTAATTGGGTCTGAGGAAATAAGTTTTTGGCTCGTTTTAAAAAAATCACCGGGGAAATCGCGTCAGTATGCAAGCAACCTTCAGTAGTACATGTCATGTCGGGGAAGCGAGCGACACGGCCGGGCCTGCGCTCCACGCGGCCACCGGCGACTCGCCCTGCCTGCGACGACCGATCACATCGCAATAAAAACCTTTTGACAAGACCCGTTTGCCTGTCCAAAAGTGACCTAATTCTTTAATCGAGCGAACGATCGAGAAAAGGGAAATAAACGAGTATTCAAACCGATATTATTTGCACGGGATTCGAGAGAAAACCTGATGATAGATCTTCTGATCCATCCATCGACTCCTCGTTTCATTATTTGCTCGCCCATGCATGCAGGTATACGTACCGTCAGTCTGTCTGTCTGTAGGTGTCAGCAGTGGCACTGGACGTCGTTCGCACCTGGCACACAGCTACAGCTTTCACGCACGATACATGCACGTTTACCGCTCGTCTATTTTACTGGGACAATAGGATATTCGAGATAATTTTCCGCCAAGAAAGGCTTTTTACTGCTATATCTTGATCAGAAGGATGATGGCGGTCAGTCATGCTCGTGTCCTCTGCAATTAACTCGTGTCGGCATCGAACGGTTGATGACAAATTAGGAGAGACTGTTTGGTGGATAGGGACATTATTTTCAAGCTGATACGCAGTTTTGAAATGAGACGTCGACGTGTTGCAAACGGGATTCTGAGTATCTATACATACATGTATCTTGGCTGAAGTCACTCTCGTCGTCTTTCTCGTGATAACAGCTATCGCTATATATTTGATGCTGACAGCAACACATCGAGATTAAGTCCACATAACTTGTGTTCTATGCGCACCTGAACTGTCTATACAACTGAATCGATGTACTCTCTCCATTTTAAAAAATTTAATCAAGCACACATCTTTTTCCTTAGCTATGGCGTAGCATCCTCGGTTGCCTAAAATTATACTACATGCTTTTAAATATCTTCTGGTTTGATCAAATCATGTTTAAAACCTGCCCCTGGTTACTGAGTAGCTGTCTTTCTTTGCCCTGATCATGTAGTTTCCGCCTTCTTAGAGCATCTCCAATCAAGTTCCCTAATCAGTCCTCCACCAGTCTTGGGGCGCGCCGGACAGGGGCACATGCGCCCATCCGCGTGCCCGAAAGCCTGTTCCAGTCCAGTGCGGTCCAATACACTCTCCGGCGTGTCAAACCATCCCGACTACACGAGGAACGTTGAGGACGTGCCGGACACAAAGCGCAGGCGACATGGCATCGCTGCGCCAGCCCTATCATTGGCAGCAGGAGTATTTATTATGTCGTCGCCAACCTCCTTGCGACTGCGTAATGGCGACATCGATTCATCTGGCTGGCGTGGGGAGTTATCCCGTCGTCGTTGTGGCGCGTAGCCCAGTGCAGTATGCATCACCATTGATGTACAAGGCGATTTGGTTTCTCCAGCGTAAATTAAATGTCGCCCGCTCGAGCCCGATACCCACATCCATGGAACGGTTGCTCGTCTGCTCGGCCTTTATATAAGTACGCTGCATGAGCCGCATTTCCTCACATGCACTCCATTGTCGATTCAATCTATCTCCATACATGCTCTATGGCTACAGGTTCCAGGGGAAGGAGCCACGGTCATGTTCGTGGCCGAGGCCATGGACACGGTCGCAGTCGATCAACGACGTCTTCGCGCTCACCATCACGATGGAGGAGGACACCTCAGACTTCGAGTTCTTCATCCTCATCTATGAAGAACCTTTGGGTAAGAAGAGACCCCCCAGACAAGTTTGCGCAACAAATCGATGGGCAAGAGCCCGCCGAGGTGAAGCTGCGGGTAGGCCACGGTGCTTCCTTCTGGTGCGCAGAGGTGTGGTTCGACGAGCAATGCTGCATGTACCTCCACAAGGACTGGGAGCAGTTCTCCCGCGTGCACGACGTGCAACTCGACTTCATCCTGAACTTCACATATGAAGGCGATGGCATGCTCGACATGAAGGTGTTCGACGTCACGATGTGCCGGAGACACTACTACATGGACAGCGACGACGATGATGACAACGACGGGAGCCACACCACCAACAAGAAGGCTCTAGTTTAGGTTTTAGTTGGTTTTAGTTTTGATTAATTTGAATCAAATATCTTTTATTGGGGGCACTGTATGAGACATGCGACTGGAATTTAGTGTGCACCAAACACGACACAGCTCAGCGGTGTGTCCCAAACGATTGATCCGACACTTCCGCTGCGCCACGTTTGGGGGACGCGACTGAGATGCTCTTAGTTTCTTGTCCTCCTTGGTTTTTTTATGTAAAGTCACTTGCATTGCATCTCCATGCTGGTTCTCAACTTTCACTGTGGCGCCGGCCATCCTTGACGCTTTACACTTTACAAGCACTGGCGCCAGCACTGCTCCAGATTTATGCGAACTGCGGTTGCAAACAGCGGTTTTACCAGTAGTGTTTTGTTGCCTCTGAGATCATAAATCCAGTCGGAGTACAGTAATGTACTACTCCAGCTAGCTGAAGAATTGAACACCCCGGTCAAATCTTCCATCAAGGCCTCGGTGCACGTCGTTTCAAATCAAATCATACGGAGTACTATTTGCTTCTTTCACAGGTCAGGTGTGGAGGGCAGGTGCTTGCATGCGGTGATGAACAGCAGTCCATAAATGCAGTGTCTTCCCATTTTTCTCCATAGCTCCGTGCTCGCTCTTTCTGGCGAATCTTGTCCCTGGCTAGCTATCTAGGTTCTTCTGATCAGGTTGATGTGACATATAGCATCACCTAACACGATCGGGCATCTGCTCTCCTGGCCTATCCCAGGTGATCCGACGGTCGATCGATTCAATTTGCTTTTGCTGCTCTCTCATTGAGAAACATGCACAAATCAAAGGTAAACACAGTGCACCGTCGGCCGTGGACATGCTCTTGTACAACGTTTAGAGAGGACTGGATTTTTTTTCTTAAGAAAAAAGAAGAGAGGGGAATGGATATGTATCAGCCTGTAAGTGGACGTGTCCACGGCCATCCGTGGGCTTGCCGCTGTGGCCGTTTAATTAGGCGGAACTACAATTTTGATCGCTTAGGTCCTGCCTACTAGCCGCGGCATCCGCCAGACCCCACTAAACAGTGACGGCAGTCCAAAAATGTAATCATCTCGGCTTGTCACGTTCGTTCAACTCCTTTCCTTATCCCCTGTATGTACTCCTCTCTCCAGCCAACTAAAACCAACCATCTCGATTAAATAAAACACAATCGATCTAGTCGAACGCCTCAGGCTGCTACTAGCATCAGAAGATATTCAAAACTAGACCTAGAGGGATTGAAAATTTTGATAGTTGCCGGACGACATCATGGTATTTATACATCAAACATTACACCGTGTTGTACATGATGTGGATTAAATATGCAACGTCATGATGATGTCACGATGTACATGCATACTCTTCTTAAAATAGTCTTTCGCCCCTTTATATTTATAGAACAACCCACAAAATACAATGAATCACGAAACGAACAATTGCTACGCAGAAGCAAACACAAGTTCAAAAGAAAAGGAAAAGGAAAAGAAAAAGAAAAAAAAAGAAAACAAAAGAGGATCGAGTAAGCGAAGGAGACCCACAACCGCTGCGTCCCCGAAGATGTTTCACCAAGCTCCTATTACCAGCTCATCAAGTACCAAACAACACCTTCAAGAAGGAAGTGACGATGCTGCTGGCCGGGACAACCCATTGGACCTAGGGTTTCCTCTGGCACAAAGAGGGAAGTGGATGAATGGTAGCCACGATGCCCTCCAGAATAATGCCACCCGAAAAGGGCACCGCATCGATGTCGGGATCGCCTACGAGGATTTCTCCAGAAAAAACCCTATCCACTACCCACGGACGATCTATTGCGCAAGAGCCCCGTGAGGTCGAAGCCTCAACCACCGAACTCGCCTCCACCAGCATGTGTTACTACGGTCACAGAACCACTATCATCGTCTCATGGAATCTATCGACACGAGGCCAACAAATGGAGGTGAAAGGTTGTCTGACCGGATGAGGCAGTAGGACACAACAATCCCAATTGGGTCCAACCAGGTCCAGGAGACCGTAAAGCCCCCGCAGAGTCACACCAGTCCCAATAGGGTCCGTCCAAGCCAAACGGGCCCATAAAGTCCACCGCCATGCTGCAACAAGCCAACCGTTGTCGCCACCATCCCCAACATCGAGCTGTCGTCACCACCATCACCTAGAGAAGGCGTCGCCATGGGCTGGACAGCTTGCCGTCGGCCTAGATGGATCGTAGGGCCCTAGATCTGGGGCGTCCAAATGGGCCTCGCAGGGCCATAGATCCGAGAAGACCGGTCGCCTCCCAATCATGTGTCGTGTGTTCCCATCCTTCTCTGTGCCGCTCCGTAGACCGCGGGATCTCGGAACCACGCCCAAAGCTCCCGATGGGCACCACCCGACGAGAGCCGCCTGCGCATGCCCACAAAACGAGGTGTAGATGACGATGGTGCTGGCATCGCCTGGGTCACGCCTAGCGGTAGGCACCAACGACGGCAGAAGGGGAAGGGAGGTGGCGACGATGAGGGCCCCTGCTCGCCCACATGAGGGTGAGGCAGGAGCGAAGAAGGGGGTTGGGGGTTGGGGGAGGGGGAGACGACGAGACATCGTCCCACGTAGTCCGGGGAGGGGGAGACCATGAGGAGCACGGCGTACAATACTCACTCTCCTAAAAAGATGTTTCGGATTTGTCAAATTTTATATGTATCTATCGAGTCTAGATACATACTCTCCGTTCCAAAAAAAAGTGATTTAGATTTGTCTAGATTTATATGCAAGTAGACATGTTTTTGTGTATAGATATACGAGTCTAGACAAATTCAAGTCATATATTTTAGAATTAAAAAATATGGATTTAGACAAATCTACCATATATTTGCTGGGGATGGAGTGAGCACGACTTGCATACGTGATTCAAAGTCTGAAACGATCTTGTTTCTGGTCGCCGATGCCTCGCTCGCTGCTGGCTAGTTTGACGATCGCCGACAGAACCGTAGGGTGTTGATGATACAAATTTGCAGATTGTATAGTTTACTAGCGGCGGTAGTGGACGGCCCGCGGTTGTCCGCCAATTTAATGCTCCTATCCATGGATGTTAACGGACGCAATTAAATGGAAACGGTGTGGCGGCGCCGTGGGCAGCCGTCCCCACTTACACCCTGAGATATGTATGCGGAGCTTAATAAAGGCGAAGCTGATCGCCGTTTTCTTTGTGCATAAATAGTGAATTTAGCCTCGCAAAAAAAATAAAGAAATGTTTTGAGTTAATATTATCAGCCATTCTCCATTCGTTCAACGGTGTCTCTCTCCCCCAAACTTATGATACTGAAAACACAAGGACAACCAGATTAGCCGATACCTCTTTCATGCATTTCGAACCGAAGGGGCAATCCTGGCTATCCTTGTATCTTCACTTTCGTAAGTTCAGAGGAGAGGCGGGGACACCGAAGTGGAAGCCTTAATATGGTAGCAGAGCAAGAGGTCTCAAGTTTAAGACCTGGGCAACACCCTATTAAATCTAAAATAGTTTTTGGAGAGTATTTTTGTGCGAATTTTAACATTTGGTCGACTACATTCATGACTGATGGACTACTTACTGCCAGCATACGAATGCGCCATCTTCGCCACCATGGGAGACAACAGAGAAACAAAGCTATTTTGGCCTTCCTGGTCAACATGCATGTGAGTACTAGTACCTTCATTATTTGCATTTGCATTTTGTCTATATAAAGATCTCATAGATAATCCCTCCGTCTCACTGCGTGTGTCATCTTTGTTTTGCATGTTTGAACTTTGGCAAGAAATTTAACTAATCAAACATGTGTATCTTGTTATAAAATATTTCAACAAAAACTTTATTAAAATATAAAATTAATGATCGATATATATTTCTTGACATATAATCCATGTTTCATCGGTAAAATCTATTGTCAAATTTAGACCTCGAAAACTGTGTGAGGCCACTTAAATCAGGGACGGAGGGAGTATATTATTTCTCTTGCAGGATTAGTTGTTCTAGTGCATTCGCTACGTTGACTTGCCCCTTCTGTCCTGACGCAATTCTAGATTCCCTATTCCAACCAAAATCCCAAAACCTTAAGTTACACCAGCTTGGTATCACCATTGCTAGTCTTGTAATACTGCAACAGGATGCACACAGGTTCATCATGTCGATGAAGGCGGAGGAGACCGACCCGCGTGGTGACCCCTAATTCTAACCATGATCAGAGACACCACTATTTCACACACCTGGGATGGCAACGAGGGGCACATCATCAGGCCTCCCATAGGGTAGTCATTGCTCAAAACCCGAAAAGTTTGCCATCGATGCCTCTAAAAGTAAGCAAGGCTCTGTTCTCACTGCATGTTTGTGCCCTTAAATAAAAATCGAGACCCGTGTATGGATAGAAATCGCTCAACGATCCAATGCACATGTTTCTTCCGCGTGAGTTCTTCGCGATCCACTGCCGCTACCAATGGGATATGGCTACTATCTCTAACGGGGCAGTGTCTGTACCAAACAGGTATATCCACAGCATGTAGTTGTCCTGGCAAGTGGCAAGCCATGGTGGTCATGTTGGGCCAGGTTCCTCCACATGGAGGTGTGTTGGCATCCCAACATCAGCCCGTGAAGTCCAATACGTTTTAACCGTTGATCGATGTTCGTATCCAACGACTGAGGTGCTCCTTGGGAGAGAGGAGTAGAAAAAAAAAACCCTAGCCATCCTTGGTGGCGGTGTGTCTCAATCAGAGAGTGGAAAAGTGTGAGAAGCAAGCCAACGTGTCTGCTGCTGAGAGACGGTGAGAGAACACACAAGAACACCACAACCTAGTGAGAAGAGAGGAAGGAGAGGTGATTTCTGTCTAGATTTCTGAGATCTGACTGGTCTGTCTTCAAGCTGGTGTTTGGAGGCTCAAACGTGCTTGGATTAACTCCAAACTTGGTGAGCTCGTTCCTTCCTTTGAGTACTTCAATTTGGTTAGCTGGTTTGAGGTTTGGGTCAGTGTAGCTTCAGATTTGGAAGTGGTTTATTCAGTTCGGATTGCTGCAGTTTCAACATAGAGCAGTTTTGGTAGATGAACAGTTTGGGAAGGCAAATGGTGTTCGATTGACCTAAAATTTAGTGTGTATATTGAGTACTCGTATGTCAGCTTGTCTACCAAGTTTGGTGCTGATTGGATATACCGTTTAAGAGCAGTTTGCTGATTACCGAAGAGGACAGAAACTGAGATACTTTGCTTTGCTGTGATTTTTCTCTCAAGTGGTTGTTGTTGTTGTTGTTGTTGTTGTTGCCGGTTGGCAACGTGCCGAGTGTGTTGAAAATCTCTATATATGACTCTGTACCCAGGTTGCTCATAGTGAAGCTCGCGTGGACCGGTTCGTCCACGCCCGTGGTTTTTCCCTCCTCACCTTGAGGAGGTTTTTCCACATAAATCCTTGTGTCACCTGTGCATGTGCTTGTTATTTTATTTCCACTGCATATCTATTGATTGAAGCTATCCTCGGAGTTCACCACAGGCAAGGGGAGGGAGGTTGTGTATCCTCTTCCTTCCCCCAACAAAGTGGTATCAGAGCTGAGGTTCAGTTTTGTATTCAGTTTCAAAGCAAGGTTTGTTTTGGGCTGATTGCATTTGCTTGTGGTGAAAGATGGAAGTGAATACCAACAGAATGATTTCTTCGAATGGTACAAATTATCAAACTTGGAAGTGCAAGATGAAGGACTTGTTATATGTGAAGGATTATTGGATGCCGCTATTCTCCACTGAGATGCCCAGTGATATGAAAGAAGATCAGTGGGACGTACTTCATCTCCAAGCTTGTGGGTTCATCCGACAATGGGTGGATGATAATGTTTTGAACCATATCATTGAAGAGACACATGCACATACCTTATGACAAAAATTGGAGGAGCTGTATGCCCGCAAAGAAGGTATGAACAAGATGTTCTTGATCAAGAAATTTATGCGTTTGAGGTACAAGGAGGGCACTCCAATTGCAGATCATGTAAATGAATTTTAGGGCATTGTAAATCAGCTATCTTCAATGGGAATTACATTTGAAGATGAAGTGAGAGCCTTGCTGCTATTTGGCTCATTACCGGACACTTGGGAGACCTTTAAGGTCACCGTGTGCAATTCAGCACCTAATGGAGTTGTCACTTGGAACCTTGTGAAGAGCAAGGTACTAAATGAAGAGTCCAAAAAAATTGTTGATAAGGACGGTTCTTCCTCATTCTGAAATGTTAGTGACCGAGTCACAGGGGAGAAGCAAGAGTAAAGGTTCGAGTAAGGGAGGAGAAAGAAGTAGAAGCAAGTCAAGAGGCAAAGACAAGTATGCTGGTGTTATATGCCATCACTGCCGTGAGAAGGGCCACATCAAGTGGCATTGTGAATAATGGAAGAAAGACAAAAAGAAAAAGAAGAAAGTGCAGAAATAGACCGACAGTGATAGTGACAGTGTGGGAGGCCGGATTGCTGCGGTAGAGGAGATCATGTTTCTTATGCATGAAGAACATGATGGCAGCAGTGTTTCCACCATTGAGGATAGGATCACTATAGTTTCTGATGATACCATCAACCTTGCAGATGGTGATGAGATGACTTCGATTCCAGACAGCGTTGCTACCATACATGCTACATCTCGTAAAGAGCTCTTCACCAACTACACAACGAGTGATTTTGGTGTTGTGAAGATGGGAAATAATGATAGAGCAAAAATCATTGGAAGAGGAGATGTGCACTTGGAGACTGAAAATGGTACGACACTAGTCCTCAAGTCGGTGAGACATGTTGAGGCAACTCGGCTCAACATTATCTCAGTTGGATTGTTTGATAGAGATGGGTACTTGAGCAGATTTGGAAATGAACAGTACAAGCTCACCAAAGGAAATATGATTGATGCAAAAGGTAACATTGTTTCCATTTTGTATCATGTTCATGCTAAGTTTTCTGCTGCTTGTGTCAATGCATTGCAGAAAGAGGATGTGTGTGCCTTATGGCATAAGAGACTAGGGCACATGAGTGAGAAGGGGATGACGGTGCTAGTGAAGAAAAATCTGTTGAAAGGTGTGAAGAGTGTTCACATCAAGAAATGTTCAGATTGTCTAGCGGGGAAGCAACAGAAAGTTGCATTCAAGAGTCAACCTCCTCACAAGAAGCCTGAGGTGCTGGACTTGATACATTCCGATGTTTGCAAAATGTCGGTAAGGTCAATGGGTGGAGCAAAGTACTTTGTCACATTTATTGATGACTTTTCCAGGAAGGTTTGGGTCTATGTTTTGAAGAACAAACATCAAGTACTAAGTATGTTCAAGCAATTTCAAGTCTCAATTGAGAGAGAAACTGAGAAGAAGATCAAGTGCATTCGCACTGATAATGGGGGAGAGTATATTGGCCCATTTGATGCCTATTGCAAGGAGCAGGGAATTAGGAACCTCCTCCGAAGACACCACAGCTGAATGGTCTTGCTAAGAGGATGAATAGGCCAACTGTTGAGAGAGTTAGATGCTTGCTATCGAGTGCAAAGCTGCCTAAACATTATTGGGGTGAGGCTTTGTCGACTGCAGTTTATCTTATTAATCTCTCACCAAGTTATCCATTGGAGGGAGATGTTCCAAACATGGTCTTTTATGACAAGGACGTCTCGTATGAGCACCTGAAGGTTTTTGGGTGCAAGGCCTTTGTTCATATCCCTCAAGATGAAAGGTCAAAGCTTGATTCAAAGACATGATAATGTATATTTCTTGGCTATGGAGGTGATCAGTTTGGCTATAATATGTATGATCCAATAGCAAGAAAGGTTGTGAGAAACCATGATGTTGTGTTTGTTGAAGACCAAACAATTGAGGATATTGTGAAGACAAAGTTGCAGGCTCCTGTGCAAGTTCTGGTACATGTTCCTCCTCGAAATCAGCAGCAAGACAGATCTGATTCTGACCTAGTTCCTGCAGATTCAGCTGAAGAAGAAGCTGAAGATGATGATGCAGAAGATGTGCAAGGTGATGCACATAGTGGTACAGGTGAGGATGCTCCCCAACAGCAAGAGTATGATGTTGAAGATGATGATCATGATCAACAAGCACCTGAACCAGATAGTGCACCAGCTGCTCCACTTAGACGGTCCAGCCGAGTCCGTGCTCCTTCCACCAGGTACGGTTCAGACCAATATGTGGTGTTATTGTCTGATGGTTCAGAACCTGAGTGGTTTCAAGATGCAATGAAACATGAGAACAAGAAGGACTGGAATAAGGCTATGCAAGAAGATATGGATTCTTTGCATAAGAATCATACTTATGAGCTGGTGTTGCCCAAGGGCGAGAAAGTTCTAAATAACTAGTGGGTCTACAAAATCAAGGAAGAAGAGCACATGTCACATAAAAGGTACAAGGCCAGGCTAGTTGTAAAAGGATTTAGCCAAAGAAAAGGTATTGACTTTTATGAAATATTTTCTCCAGTGGTGAAGATGACATCAATCCGAGTGATCCTTGGCATGGCAGCAAGTCTCAACTTGGAGGTTGAGCAAATGGATGTGAAGACAGCTTTCCTTCATGAAGAGTTGGAGGAAGAAATCTACATGGAGCAGCCTGAGGGGTTTCTTGTTAAAAGCAAAGAAGACTATGTGTGCAAATTGAAGAAAAGTCTCTATGGCCTGAAACAAGCACCAAGACAATGGTACATGAAGTTTGAATCTGTCATAGGGGAGCAAGGCTACAAGAGGTGTAGCTCAGACCATTGTGTGTTTATTCAGAGATTCTCAGGTGATGATTTTATCATGTTATTGCTCTATGTGGATGATATCTTGATTGTTGGCAAGAATATCTCAAGAATTGCTAGGCTAAATAAAGAGTTGAGCAAAAGTTTTGCCATGAAAGACTTGGGTCCAGCAAAGTGTATTCTTGGCATAAGAATTGAGAGAGACAGAAAATCCAACAAGCTGTACTTGTCTCAAGAGAAATATATTGAGAAGGTACTTCACAAGTTCAAGTTGGCAAGGCAAAGGAAGTGAGTTATCCACTTGCAGCTCATTTCAAGTTGAGTAAAAAGCAATGTACCTTCAATGAAGAGATGGAAAAGGAAATGCAGAAAGTTGGGAGTTTGATGTATGCTATGGTGTGCACACGGCCTCACATTGCTCTAGTACTATGAGCAGATTTATGTCCAATCCAGGAAAACCACATTGGGAAGCCGTGAAGTAGATTTTGAGGTATCTCCGGGGCAGCACTAATATGAAGCTTTTCTTTGGTGGTAGTGAGCCCAAGCTGATTGCATATTCAGATTCAGACTTGGCTGGAGATGTCGATGGAAGGAAGTCTACTTCAGGTTATTTGATTACCCATTCAGGGGGAGCAGTGGCATGACAAAGCAGGTTGCAAAGGTGTGTGACGCTGAACACAACTGAGTCCGAGTTCATCGCAGTAACTGAGGCGAGCAAGGAGCTATTATGCCTGAAACGGTTGGTTTGTGAGCTTGGTTTTGAGCAAGATAAGTATGTGTTGTTTTGTGATAACCAAAGTGCCATTCACCTGAGTAAGAATGCAAGTTTTCATTCGAGGTCGAAGCATATTGATGTTCGCTGTCATTGGATTCGAGATGTGCTGAATTCCAAGCAAATGCAAATTGAGAAGGTGCACACAGATGACAATGGGGCTGATATGTTGACCAAGGTGGTGACAAGAGGAAAGCTCGAGGTATGCCGTCGGCTCGCCGACATGACTACCGGTTGGCAGTGAGACCTTCCATGATGTCGGGAGGGGGAGTTTGTTGGGCCAGGTCCCTCCACATGGAGGTGTGTTAGCAGCCCAACATCAGCCCGTGAAGTCCAACACGTTTCAACCGTTGTTGTTCGTATCCAACGACTGAGGTACTCCTTGGGAGAGGAGTAGAAAAGAAAACCCTAGCCATCCTTAGTGGCGGTGTGTCTCAATCAGAGAGTGAGCAAGTGTGAGAAGCAAGCCAATGTGGCTGCTGCTGAGAGAGGGTAAGAGAACACATAAGAACACCACAACCTAGTGAGAAGAAAGGAAGAAGAAGGAGAGGTGATTTCTGTCCAGATTTCTGAGATCTGACCGGTCTATCTTCAAGCTGGTGTTTGGAGGCTCAAACGTGCTTGGATTGACTCCAAACTTTGTGAGCTCGTTCCTTGCTTTGAGTACTTTGATCTGGTTAGCTGGTTTGAGGTTTGGGTCAGTGTAGCTTCAGATTTGGAAGCGGTTTATTCAGTTCGCACTGCTGCAGTTTCAGCACAGAGCAGTTTTGGTAGACGAACAGTTTGGGCAGGCAAACGATGTCCGATTGACCTGAAATTTGGTGTGTATGTTGGGTACTCGTATGTCAGCTTGTCTACCAAGTTTGGTGCTGATTGGATATGTGGTTTAAGAGCAGTTTGCTGATTATCGAAGAAGATAGAAACTGAGATACTCTGCTTTGCTGTAATCTTTCACTCAAGTGGTGGTTGTTGTTGTTGCTGGTTGGCAACATGCTGAGTGTGTTGTACATCTCTAGATATTCTAGAGAAGACTCGATACCCAGGTTGCTCATAGTGAAGCTCGCGTGGACCGGTTACCCGTGGTTCTTCCTCCTCACCTTGAGGAGGTTTTTCAACGTAAATCCTTGTGTCACCTGTGCATATGTTCGTTGTTTTACTTCCGCTGCATATCCGTTGATTGAAGCTATCGTCAGAGTTTACCGCCGGCAAGGGCGGGGAGGTTGTGTATCATCTTCCTTCCCCCAAGAGGTCAACTGACATACACCCCCCCCCCCCCTTCCCAAGATTTAACTTACCGCCTTAAAGTACAAGACGACATATTTTCCCACGAGTTTAGGACTCTGTATTCATAACGCGTACGGCCTCCCTTCTAAAATCCCTAGGGCCGACCACATATGTAATACCAACCTACGAGCAACCTACGAGCTCCCTTAGGGCAAGGTTACACACAATCGTTGTAACATAGTAGTATGTATATGCATATTTTCCTTATAGTGAGTTACAGCATAAGTATTGACCTGAACGTGGGTAAAACATGTGTACAATCGCGCCCCTGGAATGGTTGCCACCTTCCCCTCTCTTTTCTTTTCGTGAGCGATCCTACGTTGCTACCGTCAATACCACGGTCCACGACAGTGTCTGAGCATGATGGACTGAGAATTCCACCAAAATTTCCTAAACAGTTTCGTGAGAAATCTCCACGAGAATGTTTAATTAGTGTGCACAAATTCATTTAAATACTGAAGAAAACAGAGAGAATCTCGGTGAGTTTTACGGCATAACAGGGGACATGAGTGTTTAGGAGAACGTGCGAGTATGTCCTACCACGTGGCCACGTTACTGCAATACTTGGTCTCAACCCAGCTGACAAGACTTTTATACTCCACCCAATTGACCAAATCCAAATTAGCTCTCTGCCCCACGCTTGACATGACATACCTGTGCAATAATCAAATAGTCCCTAGCTACCCCACATACTCGAGAAGACGACAAAGAGAAAATGGTGTACGTAGCAAAAAAGAGTTATAATAATACAAGTAAAAGCACAATCAAGATCTACCAAAAGCTTTCTCTTTGCAGCATGAAATACTAGCAGATGCATGCACAAACAATCAATCGCTTGGATTCTACTAGATGGTGCCCTGAAAAATAGTTTTAGAGCACATGACACAATCATATGTCTGCATGCATGCTTTCCATGGGCCATGCATATGGCCTCACCACTACGTGTTGTCTTCCTATGGTATTATAGGCTTTGTAGCCCATTGGCATTGCTATGCCGATCTTCAGGACCACTCTCCTCTCTCTCTGGTCTGTATTTGCATTTTGCATGGTGCACAATGCATATCATGGACGTAGTACTATGTACTACCTGGTCAACTCAAGTTGCCAGCCAGCCAGCTAGGGTCCTGCCTCTAGGAGCAGGAAGATACTGTTGGTCACAAATGCAGAGAGCAGAGTGGGATCGCAGCATAAAACAACAAGCTAAGCATCCAAGTACCAAGGCGTTGTTTGGAAGGTTGTGATTGTTTAGTGTACAAGTAGTAGTTCACAGGCGAGAGCATTCCTTGAAAAGGACTCACGGGAATGCTCAGGTGCGAGAGCCAGGTCCGGCTCAACGGTGTATGGTTGCGCGCACATTTTATATATCTTAGTAGTAGGGAGTAGTACATCGGAAATTAGTAAACAGAGATCATTCCCCACAGTGGAGCTGCAATATTATACAAGTACACAATTACTCTCTCTGTTTTAAAATATAATGTGTTTTAGCGTATGTGAAGCGAATGTATCTAGAAAACTTTTAATATGTAGGTTCGAAATGAATCGACACATACAATGCATCTACATAGATTGGTTTCACAAAGGTTAAAACATCTTATATTTTGGGAAGAAAGTAGTAGCTAAGATGGAACACTTTGGCAGCCAGCCACTTAACTACTACTCATAATGTATGACTCATAATGCTAAACTGAAATAAACAGTAGTATGTTAGTAGGAGTACTAAGTACGTTTACGTACGTGTGAGGCAGGCACAAGGCTAACAGTGGCGACTTTCCTACTGAATCGCAGTGTTCCACTCCCACTCATATCAGATCAGATGTGATGTGACATCGACTAGCCATGGGCCAGCAGCCCACTGTGCACCTAGTACCTAGCTATGGCTACCCCAATCCCAACCATGCTTATCAT
This sequence comes from Avena insularis, assembly GCA_023614405.1. Taxonomy (NCBI): domain Eukaryota; kingdom Viridiplantae; phylum Streptophyta; class Magnoliopsida; order Poales; family Poaceae; genus Avena; species Avena insularis. The sequence continues at coordinate 20,819,651 of CM042694.1, read as the reverse complement.
CAAAAGACAAGACACCAAATATCCGGCAAACACTCGGTGATAGTATGAATTATAACCAGCAGAAAACACAAAGTTGAGGATTGGACGTGTGATGCAAATGGCCCGATTTTCAGCCATTTAATGAGTGCAACCCTCGCAAAAAGAGGAGGAAAGTGCTACGTACGTCTGCGCTGATTCCACCGGTCTCTTCAAATGATTTGGGAAATCCATTGCCCATTTGGTCCTAAGAGCACTGCTACACGTACGACAATTTGTATACGATTTTGGTACGACCTAGCATAACAGCCGTTGATCAAACCTTATGTCACTCATAATCACCATTCATTTACAAATCGTATACAAATCGTACCTGGTTTAGTCGTACGTGAGGTAGTTCCGTGGTCCTAATCATCAGCCACAGGAAAGCATACGGACTCCCATGGCTTAGGTAGAGAGGTGGAAGATATATGCACGACGCCGACATTTCGACCAATTACACGGCCGTTCACCAGGCTAGGTTGCTTTCCCGTCTTCCCTATTTCGAGATAAAAATAAAATTGTTCTTGGCCACGTCCAACAATCCCGTCGATGCACCTAGTAGCAACTTTTTTGTGGGTTTGTGGTGACCTGCGGTTGCGATTCAAGTTGAGGACGCAGTGGAGGTCAATGGGGTACTGAGATGGACATGCAAAATGCTGAAACCTCAAATGAAGCTCGGGCTAAATATAGGCCGATTTTTTTAATTACATCTTTATTTTTTATATCTGAATAGCATCCAAAAAGAAATGTGATGTCAATTATCAACGTGTATATTTTTTTATAAATTTAGTATGCCAAAATGAGAAGTATGGACACCCTAAACCTATTTCTTGAATTACTACTTACAGCAACATTTTTTGTGATATTTTGGCTAGCCAAAGTTATGTGGTTTTCAAACATTTACACGATCATAGGTAACATTTTCATGGATCCGTACAAAAAACCATTTTTTTCGAAATTACAATTTTTCAATTTTTAAAACCCCGGGCTAAATGTAGCCCGGTCTCCATTTCCCTGTTCTCGTGCAAACTGCTTTGCGGAGGGAGAAGATTCTTCTCTTGAGTGTGATAAAGAAATTTTGTATACAATGATCATTATATCATAGAGAACCGCCAACGGGTACCTCTTGCACATGATACATGAGCTATCCCATATCAAAATGACAAGACAAGCAGACAATGAGCATCTTAGCGATTTTTTTATTTACTATATGCATAGATTTTTATTGAGGATGCTTCATAGAATGCTCATTATGGTTATGCTGCAAGTTTCCACCATGATTAGGCATTGTTATACCCTCATATGAAGCTGATACAACTATGCAACAGTTCAACCAGTTATCTCCGACAAAAAGATGCAAACAACCAAAAAACAATCTTTAATCAATAAAGCAAAAAGAATTCACATTGGTTGAAGGAATTGCCAAATCCAATTAATATATCGCAACAAGTGTTAGTTAAGTACCTATTTATATTCGCTCTAAGAGGGGAACCCTAAGAAAACCATCTCGCAATCTTTTTGTCGTTACAGCAAGGACCGTGTATGGAGGAGGGCGGACGTTAGGGTCACGAGCGACATGGAGCCTGTTTTTGAAACAAAATGTAAAAAAACTGTAGTTTGAAGTTTCAATAATAATGAGAAAACAATTAGATGTAGAAAAAAATGTAATCTACCAACTCGAAAAGTCTCAACTCGAAACAACCCAGATTTTGGGCTGCAGGAAAACGAAAACATCTGACATGTAAAGTGGCGAGTTGTGCAAAATTCAGTCCTCCAAATTCTGCCAGTATTTCGGGATGAGATTTTTTATGTTGGTAGAGTATGCCATTATATGCATCTAGGAATTTATTTTCAAATTTGTTGAAACAATGAAATGCATTTTCATATTTTTTTTAAATCGAGCTCTGAAGTGAATTTCTCGTGTATGGATCCATTATGTACTTTCTAGTCTTAGTAACACATCGTTCTTGACATAGGCTCGAACTTTAATCGAATAGAGATACTAATTCTATAATTATCTCAGATATACTCTTTTTTCAAGATTGTTGCCCACACCTCCCGTAGTTGTTAGTTCGCAGGTGAGACCGCACAATGTTTGTTTGATTTTTACATATCTTGTCTACTATGCGACAATAAGTGGAAAATGAAATCGAAATGTTTTTGCAAGGTCTTGAGCACAGATAATTGAGGAATAATGGTTTAAAAATATTACTCCCTCATATCCATATTAATTGTCATTGAAGTGGATGTATCTAGATATGTTTTAGTGCTAGACACATCCAATTTTATGACAGTTAATATGGATCAGATGGAGTATATGTTTTTATTAGCCATATCAAAATTTGGCCACATTTTCGTCTAAATTACATAAGGGAAAGTATCCGATGGAAACCAAGTTACACTGAAAACTCAGTGAAAACAAAGTTATTTTTCCAAATCTCAAAATATGATATGCTAGAAAGTTGATGTTCAATAAAAATGTAAAATTTTAAGTTTAAACACACAAACCTATCTTGTGAGGTATGAAAGTAAATAAATATTAAGCATGAATAGTGATGTTGTGTTGTTTGTCACTATTCATTGCTGAATTTGTTTTCTTCATACCCCTAGTTGAATTTGATTTTGATCTTGAACATTTTACATTTTGTAGAACATCACCTCCTAAAAAAATTGTATTTTAGAACTTTTAGAAACTTGAACACATAATTTTCATTTGGTTTTCATTGTAACCTGGCTTCCACCAAATATTTTCTCGCAGATAATATACCTAGCTTTATATCGAAAAATGGTAGACGGAACTAAGCGCAAGTGTGCTCGGTTTTTGCAAAAGTTCTCAAAGATAATTATGGGTCCCAAAAAGCTGGAAAGTAATTATGCAACTAAACATACACATCCACGGGCTACGAAAAAGGCAAATTTCGAGATAAAAATTTATTGCTATACACAGCCACAAATTTGTTTTTCTGCTGACCAAAAAAAAGACTCCCGATGTTTGTAAAAATCCTAGTACTAGCTATGATTGAAATTGGTTGTCGCATGTTCATTAAACTTGGAGAGATTCTGACAATTTTATTTTGCCTAAATATGTGACGGTTAATTTGGACCGGAGGAAGAAAGAAGATGAAGAGAGAAACTATGCATGTCTATTAGTAAAATGTTCGTTACACTTTTACAGCCAGTTACATATGGTAATTTTGCAATTGCATATATATGCACAATGTCTATATTCTAGAATAACAAATTGCGCCTTCTATATTAAATTGTATAAGGATAAATTACTGTACATGTTAACTGTAGTTGTTGTCTTATGTACCAAGTTATTTATAAACAAAACTATATTCCCTGCAAAAAGCAAAATTATATAGATAAATCAACTTGTGGAGCATCCATTTCTTAGTATGACCTCGCCGTGGTATTTGCAAAATAAAATTGCTCCTCCATTCCAAACTAATCGATGTTCTAGGTTTGTTGTTAGTCAAACTACTTTAAGTTTGGCCAAGTTTGTAGAAAAATATATCAACACCACCAAATTACTTTTATTACATTCATCATACAATATTTTTGTGTACTAAATAGATTTGAAGTTGTAGATATACATGTACATATTTTTTCAATAATTTTGATCATACTTAGTTAAGCGTGTTCAACATAAAAATTCTTCAGGAATGCAATGTCAATCCTACTCATCTATAAGAGCATAACCAAACTAAAATACCAGCAGCTGATGAACAAGCTAGCCCTGTTTGACAAAAGGAAGAACTCAACAAATAAATGGAACAATGCACACCATCGACCAAATAGTAGAACAATTAACCTGGTAATGGGATCCCCTTGTCATTTCAATCGAGCCTTAGATTAATTATATCTTCACCATTCCACATACACAAATCAACCAAGCACGAAGAGGACGAGAAACCCTACAGTAGCAAGGGGGAGTAGCACTAATTCCCAGCAGGAAAATGTAGCCAAAAGGTGAATAGTGTCGTAGGAACAACAGTACGAACGCACGCACGCGCGCATGTTGATCGATCGATCGATGGCATGGTTTCCACTGAGCAAGATTACGGCTAGACATATAAACCGCCGAATTAATAGATTAACCAAGCCCTACCTCGCTTGATCGATCGGCTTAGCTAGCTAGTTGAAGACGGAGAGCGGCAGCATGCACCCCGCCGCGTGCGCCTCCGCAGCGGCCGCCATGGCCATGGCGATCTCGTCACCGCCGCCGCCCCCGCCGCCGCTGTGGCCATTGCTGTGACCGTTGCTGTTGCCGCTGGAGCTGCTCGCCGCTACAGCGGCCGCGTCGTGGTGGCCGCCGCCCGGCATGAGGAAATGGCCGTGCATGAAGTGCTGCTGGTGTGGGTGCGGGTGCGGGATGAAGTAGTGGCCCTGCGCCGGCACGGCCCGCCCGAGGACCACCTCCGGCGCTCTCTCCAGGGGTGGAGCTGCTACATGCGCGGATGATGTGGGTGTTGGTGGCGAAGGCGCCGGTTTCGCCGCCTTCTGGGCCGACGAGGGCGGCGGACGCTTCCGGCGCTTCTTCTCGTATGCGATGCCTCGGGCCTTGGCCTGTGAGTCCCTTATCTCGCGGAGGTAGAGGCGGACGGCGCGCGCTCCGAAGGGGTTGGCCTCGGGCCTCCCGCCGTGCTCCTCGAAGGCGGCGCGGAGGCGTCCGACGAGCGCGTCGAGGCTGCCCCAGGCCTGGCGGAGCGGGCACGGGCAGGGCGCGGGCGGCGACGGGTGGCCGAAGAAGGGGCAGCCGTTGGCGTGGACCTTGGTCTTGCCGAACTGGTCGAGGTAGCGGAGGAACTCGAGCACGTGCGCGCCGCTGCACCGCGCGAGCTCCAGCGGCGGGCGGTGGTTGCGCAGGTACTGGCCGAAGGTGTGCCAGTCCCGGCGCTTCTGCGACTCGTACCGGCTCGGGCGCGGCGCCTCCGCCGCGCCGCCGCCAGGGCTGTCGGCCGCCGTCGCCCCCGCCAGTCCCTGCATGGCTGCCCTCTCCGTCCTCCTTTGACCTCAGATCTGCATGCGAGGCCGTCCGTCAGTACAAAGCATCCGAGAGAGAGAGAAAAAAAATCATCACAATTTTTAACACTGCAAACGGTGAGCTCGCGCTAGCGGCAAAAGCTGAGCACCGGCGGACTCTAGCTGCTCGGTCGAGCTTCTCGCGAGGACAGGGAATTGGAAGCTAGGGTTTCGTAAAGGGGGGAATCTTAATGGAAGGATCAGCAGCTGGTCCTGAGCTAGCTCGTACGGTGCAGGTCCAGGCCTAGATGCTGAATCTGAGCTGAGCAGCAGCAGCAGCAGCCAAGAAACTGACACACGCGCTAGCTGGAGCGGGGTCAGCACCGCAACCAGCTTGCTAGCAGAGGCCAGCAGGAAGAAGAAGAGCAAGGGAGATCGACCACAAATCTCACCTGGCACGTACGGGCGCGAAGGGAAGCGACCTAGTAGGCCGGCCGGCCAACGGGCAGCTCGCCGTGCGCCTGTGCAGAGGTGAGACGGATCGATGGAGGGAGCGATTGGGTGTGGATTGCAGCCTCTAGGAGGGGACGAGGGAGAGGAGTAGGGTGGGCAGGTTGTGTGTGTATATAGGTAGGTAGATAGGCACGGCACGGGGCAAGCTAGCTAGGGGGGGAGGGGAGGGCGGAGCGGAGCCGTGGGAAAGCTGCTTTGAGGGGACGGAATTGAGTTGGGGGTTGATGCGAGTGAGGGAGGGGACGGAGACCGACCTGACCGGTGGCGGTGACCCCAATCATTTAAGGCCATGGCAGGTGCAACAGGGTTCCTCATGTACGTATGTACGTATATGCGCCCGGTCGCCCGTGACGTGGTAGTAGTATTTCTGCATGCGATGCGATGTACGTACGTCTATTTCCAACTTCCAACGGAAGTACTCAACTTTGCTGATTTTTTTTTTTTTTGAGAAAGGGTCCAACCATCATGGCGTAAACTCCGTGGAAGAAAAAAAATTACAAAAAAATATCGAGACTACATGCTGTGAGGAGGATCACGTTCTAGAAACATGCAAAATGTCTAATTTTACTCATACATTGTTTGGAATTCAGCAATGAGTGTACCACTACTATTCATCAGTGTGTTTAATTTGTTTTCATATCAACTAAATGATTTCGAGTTTGAAAATTTTACTCGCTTATGGGACCCCTATCCGTCCAGCATATTATAAATTTTTTACTAGAATTTTCCGTAATTTTGAAAATTATGTTTACGTGGTTTTCACCGGTTTCAAGTGGGCAACAATTTTGATTTCAGCTGTCATAACTTTCTAAAGAAAATTGAGGAAAAAACAGAAAAAACATTATGTGAAGAGAATCTGAAAAAACAAGGGTTAGTTTTTGTTGGTTAGGAAGAACACAGTAAGGAATGGAGAAAAAGTTTCTTGTTGGTTATTGTGTTTTGATGTTAGTTTTTCTGACTTCGTTAGCTTGACAGGATCTAGTGGTGCTTGGGAATCGACATAATTACATCTGCGAAATTTGGCACAATCAAATTGCATGTCGTTTGTTCGATCAACCTTCTGAAATCCGATTAATTCGTTTCCGCAGATCCAAAGGTACATTTAATATTTAGCTATTTGTGAGTCGCACAAGCTTTTCCACAATGATATGAGTGCTTTAACAACTACTCGCTCGGTTCCTTGAAGTAAGGTGTATAGTTTTTAGCACGAACATTATGATATGGGTTTAGTGCTAAAATTGACATAATGTGGATTGATTTTCTCCAGGAAAATATCGGGAGAGAGGCTTCCAAACAAATTAAATCCTCACTTGTAGCGATTTGGGTCAAGATTTCATGCGTGGGACTCATTCGTGGAGGGTTAAAATTGTCGAGGAAACGCAATACATGTTATATTCTGGATTCCTTTCTCAAAAAGCTATACACCTTAAAACAAGGAATTAAGGGAGTAGTATTTTATTCTATCATGGTAAACATATGCAATCATCTTTTGAAGGAGCTAAACATTGATCTTTTTCCGCGAGCTAAAAGAAAGTACAACGAATTTCAAAATAATCATTTTGCAAATTGACTTGATGATGGCCATCGTATTTATTGTTCTTTAAGGTACACAATGATCTAGGTATGCATAAGTCCAAGGTTAAAGTTTGAAGAAGGAAAATGCCATAAAAGGTCTCAAGGAGTAACAAGTTGTGTCCTTTGCTTGGAGATGAATTCATTACATAGATATGCAACAGAAAGTTCTTTTGACTCCCGAGATCTAGTGCTCCCCCGCATATCAATTTTTTTGAAAATTATATTTACAAATTTCAAAAAATGTGAAAACAATCCTAAAAGTAGTTAATGATATGTCCCACAAACATGTAAACTATTAATTTGAAATGTTTGGTATTTTGAGCTACAGAAAAAATGAAAATATATGATAAATTTTAGAGAGTTGAAACAGTTGGAAATATGCCCTAGAGGCAATAATAAGTTGTATTATTCTGTTTTTCCTATTCATGATTAAATTTATTATTATGTGCAATAATTGTATTACTTCTGAATAATGAGTATTCGGACGAAAACCCCAATACCTGTGTGGTATAAACAATATATAGATATCCCTACTCTAGATTCTAAGATTAGTTTCCGTATCATTGATAGTTCATTTCCTGACTATGGAAAAATGTAATGTTGTTACAACATTGTCTGTAATATATAAGGAGGATATTATTAGTGGAAAAATGAAGTTGGATACACCCCAAATAGTATACATCGTCAATATTATTATCGATATTTTATTAATAACAAGTATTAATAAAGTTAATAAAGACCATTAGACCATGTGACACATATAGACTTTTATGTGATATGAAAGTGGCGAGGCCATTAAACATTACTTCATGACTGGGTAATCATAACACACAACAAGAAAAAATGGCTTTTACAATAGACGATTTTCGTGGTTGAAGGCCCATTTTCATGGTGGAAAAGTCTTCCGTGACGGATAACCTCCGTGGTAAAAGCCCCGTCACCAAAGATTCTACCACGTTTTTTCCGATCATGGCGGATCGCACCCTTCAACCACGGAAAACCACGCCGTGGTAGATCGTTTTGCCACCCCGTTGACTGCTGACGTCATGTAAAAAGCCACGTGGCAAACGCTGTTAGCAGCCAGTTATTGCCGTTAACGGTCATAAAACCATGGTGGAATCCAAGGCCTCTAACCATTAAGTGGGCCGACCCATGAGAGAAGCATGTTACTGTTACGGCCTTCTCAGTGGCCCGTGATGATTGAAGGGTCCAATCACTTTGCAGCCCAGCTGCTGCATCTTAACTTTGCGGTCCATTACTGTTTCGGCATGCATAAGGCCCAGCTTTGTCCACCACATTGCGGCCCATTAGAGGAATGCGCCACATCGGTCCAGCACTGCTAAAGCCTGCTTTATGCCCGACACTGTTCATAAAGCCCATGGCCATCCGCCCACCATAGGCCAATTCGCGAGAAGATTTGTTATTGTTCTGGCCTTTTACTTTTCGATAGCCTATGATTTTTACCTGGATCCCATCACTTTGCAGCCCAACTACGACCTAATAAATTTCCGGCTCTTTAATGTTTCGGCCAACGTACTTTCATGGAAGTCCATAATTTTGAAGCCCAACTACGGCCTATTAATTTTCATGCTCGTTACTGTTTAGACCTACTAATGATCGGTTACTGTTCATACAATACACTTTGAATAGAGCCATTTACGATGGTGGGTCCGCTACTATTTAAGCCTATGCAGGTTAGGACCAATGACGATCCATCATAGTGGATAAACAAAGACCACCAGATTATCTAGAATACCAAATGAATTCTAGAAATATGGAAAAAAAACTTATAATTGGAAAATTAGTAAATTATTATTGTCCTCCAAAATTTATTAACTCGTACAATATCATCATAGTACAACACAACTGATAAACAACATACTCACAGTTAAAAAAATTACTTTTAGGGAGCTCGCATCGCCACACATGTAACGGTGGGCTTACCATAGCACCTGCTGAGGAAATTATTATGTAGATTCTCCGTCAAAGCTTGCATGTTTTTCAACTCGCATATCTCCTTCCGTGCTATTGAGACCACATTTTCTATTTTGTTGGCTTCCTGTCCAACTATATTAAGTACATCTTGGAGTACAACATCAAAAATTCTTTCTGATGGACTATATGGAACAGTCGACATCCTGTACCTACGTGAGCAATACACACTATCACTGCTGCTATGTGAAAACAGATCTACACTTGAGGTAGTTGATTTATATTTTGCCTTCATATTTATATTTGCAAACTAAAACAAAAAATAAACGTCTTATAACAACATTAACATGGAAAAGAAAACCAAAAAAATTATATCGGTCCTTTTGATAAAAGGAAGAAAGCAATTCATTGTAGCAGTGCCTCATGCATCTCTTTCTTCTAGAACAAGTGGAACAGTCAACTTCATAGAATTATAAGAGCATGTGTGACTATCACTTCTGTTATGTGAAATGACTAGTCTACTAGATGAAGGCTGAAACTAAGACAGAATACAACATCATAGCAAGGAACAAAACAACCATGCTCATTCTCAAACAATTTCAAAAGATTATTTGGTCTGATATAGCAATGTAAGCACTCAACCCAAGGACCTCAGACAGACTGATCAAACTAGAATGCGCAAATTATGAATGTAATGGAACCAGCGACTGAGTTTAACTAGCCAAGCACAGGACAACATAACTCTAGCAAATAGAGTCAAGAGGATGTGTATTCCCTGCCTGAAACTCCTTAAACTGATAGAAAAGCATTTCGCAGAAAAATAAAAACTAGCATTTAAACAGTATGAATGATATTAACTAGCCTACTCCTGTGCAGTTGGATCAAAAACTTAGGTAGGTGGAATTGTTATAGTCATCAGCAAACTATTATAGTGTCTCAGTCAAACTAGAAATAGAACAATAGTGAAAATAGACTAGCTAGATCATTTCAGAGGAACGATGAAACAATAGTGATAATACAGTCAGATTGTTATTGTCTGCCTAAAAGACCAATTGTACTGTCGTGTGCCTCATATTAAGATAGCCATACACGTGCATAGATTTGAAGTGCATAGTTACTTATGATCCTTTTGTTTCTGTTATACTGAATCACAATAGGACTAAGTATAACGAGTACCCTAGGGAGGTTTATATGAAGGGTTTCGTAACAGAAAACAAAAATTCCTATGTTGGAACTTCCTAACTCTCAAGATCTATCTATGTAGTAATATAGTAACGACCGGAATGTATATAATACATACCCTTGTAGACCATACATGGTTAACATTCCGAGAGGAACGTGGTTGAAGTAGTCGAACTCGTAGCCGAGTCGCGAAGCTCCTCGCAGGTCACCCCTTGCTCCTTCTTCATCGTGCAGCAACTCTGGCTCACGACATCCAAGGTGCCTCAAGTGAGTCCCCTCGTGGTTTTGTACACATCGGTGTATGATGATGACCTCCGACTCCTTGATCCCTGTCGGGAGTGCGGAAGTAGATCTCCGGCTTGGAATCCCTGCAGCGCAACGGCATGCTGCAGGTGCCCATCTCTTGCGCGAATAGTCCTTTCTTGGGACCGTGCAAACGCATGGAGACAACTATATATAGAGAGAGGGAGGAATTCTCTAAGTAAAATGCATTAGAGAACATCTCAAATTGTGTGTTTAATCCCACCCATGGACACCCCTTTATATAGGGAGAGGGAGGTGTGCCCTCTCCTTTGGGTTTCCCATGTGGGACTATTCAAGGGAGAGAGAGGGGGAGGCACATGGGCCTCATGGGCCAGCCGACCAGGGGTGGGCCCCACCCCATGCATAACCCTAGGCTGGTCGGGTGGCCCCCTTGAGGCGGCTAGGCCTTGTCTCTTTGGCCCTTCCCTCTTACGGTTTTCCCTCATGGGCCCTTTTTCCCTAGGAAGATTGGCCCATTAGTGGAATACCCCTTCAAATTAGATTTTAATATTATATTTAATATTAGTTACATTAATTAACATGTAAATACATATTACATAATCCGATTTGACCCGAAACACCTTTCGGTTCCCTTTTGATTTCCTCTGAACGACTTCAGAACTTTTCGATAATGATTCTGGTTCTCTCATGGAACTTTTCTGGTTTCCTTTATATCTTTCATATGGTGATTCTAACTTACAGAGGATCTCTAGCTCATCATACTCGTAAGTGTATTTCTCCACGGCTCGGGAATGGCACAGACATGATCTCCATCAATGATCAATAGCGGGACCGGGATGCACATAATGCCCTGTGCATTCCACGATGATAATGTCGTTTGAACCGTAAATGTCGTTTTCCGTTCCCTTTGCCACTTGATACCTAGTTCACCCGATATTTGATCTACGGTATCTCCATACCTTCGTTCGATCTCGTTACCGATGAACTTGTTTTATCGTTCCCATGTTGTTACATTCTGTGACCCAGTCACATGCTTGCAAGCTTCCTTAATGCAACGTCACCGAGATGGCCACAAATGTATCTGTCCGTTAAATGGATGGGCAAATCCTGGTCTTGATATGTACTCCTCTAAACTCCCCTTTGGGAAACCTGAGTGGCACCTTTTTGATCATCCAGTCACGAAATGATACTTGATAACCATCTAAGCTCCCTCCAGAATGGTGATTTGCATTATCGCACCGTCTAAGGATTAGGTTGCGAGATTTCCTTAGTTTATCATTAATGATGAACTTTGTAACTATATCTCATTATGATACAACTTGTTGGGTTGTTTGTCTATGACATCATTCAACTAATGACATGACCTTATTGTCAATTGGCATAAATGCCCATGATCTCAAAACCCTAGATCATCCACATGACCAATGAACTAGTTCGCTAGAGGTAACTATAGACTTGGTTTGTTTACATACCACACGTGTATTAACGTTTTGTATTAATACAATTATAGCACAATATGAAACTATTATGAACTAATTGAGATATGACAATAAAAGCCTATTTATTATTTGCCTCTATGGCATATCTCTTTCGGTCTCCCACTTGCACTAGAGTACAAATAATCTAGCTCGCATTTTACTCATCATAAACCATATCACATATGCGTTTATTGATCATGTATTCTTATGGAAAACGTTATGTCCATGTTCTGTTTTATCAGATCATTATGTCTTTGCAAATCATTAATGTCTTCCTAACTTTGACATTCATACCATTATCTCATAATGGGTTGAAGTATTTGTTTGGTGACGAAGTGAGACTTTGTTTCTAGTATTTACCGTGACGGTCTCTTTCATTGTTATCACCTAAACTTTGAAACACACTTCACACTCCTTTGTGTGTATATATAGTAATTATGGCAACAGAGTGAGGTCTGTATCCAGGAGCCAGCAGTGACGTCAGATCAGCCACAACGAGCTTTCTCATGGGCACTGTGCCCTGGGACACACCCTCTGCGAAAAGACGAACTAGTCCCGCCACAACAATATACATCATGTCAGATGGAGCCCTTATACTTATATATCTATGTAGATCCTAGTGCATGAAATGCAACTATGTGCCTTACTTTTCTTCTTTGCATTTAGGGACAAACTTAATTCTAGTTTAGTGATTAACTCAAGAATCACTTAAAGACATGTTCTTATAGTTAAGAGCTTGTCCTTCCAACCAGAACCTCGGGTCACATTACGTCGAGTATACAATGTGGTTGTATGGAGAACCTATAACTGAGACATAGGCGATGCAACACATCTCTTTCTTTCTTTTAACCATGGTTGTAATACTAAGACTAACTCAATGCTTCATACAAGTAAGAACCTCTTTATTTTCCTTGTTCCATTTTGAAAGGGAAACTGGCGTTGCCTAGAGGGGGGGTGAATAGGTGTTTTAAAATTATTACGGTTTAGGATCTAATAAATGCGGAATAAAACTTAATGTTTAATTTATCAAGCCAAGACCTATAACCACTAGGTTCAATTAAGTGCACCAACAACCTATGCTAAGCAAAACAAGCAACAAGGTGATAGCAAGATATAATACTTCAAGCACGATGGCTATCACAATGTAAATTGCATAAGTAAAGGGCTCGGTTGAGAGATAACCGATTGACGCGGAGACGATTATTTTTTTCCCGAAGTTCACTTCCAAAGAAGCTACGTCTCCATTGGAGAGGTGCGGGGCGCAATGTACTTCAAACACCACAAGTGGCTCACCTCGAGGTGTGGTGGCTCGATGCTCACCCAACGCCACACAAGGCCTCACCCCAAGATGTGAAGGCATGCAACCTACCGACGCCACAAAAGGCTCACCCTATTATCCCGTGAGCTCACCATAAAGGCCTACTCACATTCCACTATGGGACACTTGAGGGCGGTCACTGAACCCGTACAAGGCTTGGGCAAACTCCACAACAATTGGAGGGCTCCCAAGGAACGCCACAAAGGCTCCACAATGCCACAAAAGGCCAACAAGCTTGAGAAATCTCCACAACTCAATTGGAGGCCTCAAGAACACACCACAACTCCACACAACCATCTAGGGTTCCAAGAACCCAAGAGAAACAAGCCCAAGAGCTTGAACTCACCGAATCTCCGAGGAGAACTCAAACATATGCACCAAATGCAAGAGGCAAGTCCCTCTCTATCAAATTCCACCAAAGCTACAAAAGCTATTGGGGGAATAAGAGAGGAAGAACACAAGAGGAGAACATAAAACTCTCCAAGATCTACATCCCAAGGATTCCTTCACAAAGAAGGGATTTGGTTTGGTGGGGCTTGTAGATCTAGATCTCCTCTCTTAAATCCCTCAAAAATATGGAAGAATCATAGGAGGGGAAGGGGAGAGGGCAAGCTCTTCAAGGTCAACAATGGAGGAGAGAGAGGGGCAAAAACCAAGAAGAACAAGTTCAAGCCCGAAGGGGAAAGGGGAGCTACTTTTAAAGGGCTCCCCGATCTGCCCGATACCCATAGATACGCGCATGGCGAGTAGTACTGGTGGGTGGACGGTACTACCGGTGGCGCCCAGCCAACGGTCCAAAATGGCGACGCGAACAAACACAAAAATGATTCTGGCCGGTACTACCGCCTAAAATATCGACCGAAGTACCGTCAAATAGTGCAAACCAGGCAGAGAGAGTACTGAACCATAATTGGGTTTACCGGAAGTTGTGCCGGAATTAACACCGGTTACTGGCAGCAAACTTCCCTAGCGGTACAACTGTTGGCCCACCGGAACTACCGGCCAGGTAAAAACTCCAGAACCAGAACTGCCACAACTTTTGCATCCGAACTCCAGATGAGAAGAAACCAATTTTGTTGGAAAGATAACGACGAGTAGAATCCAAGGGAGAAAATACCATTAATATATATGTGATATATCTCCCAAGGTGTAGAGCCCGAAAACCCACAGAAACAAAACCGCAATAAGATATATCAGAGAAATCCATTTTTGATGAACTAGAGCTTGTTATGAGGATAACCACAAGCTCTAGATCCTCACATGGACAAGAACCAAACAACAACCAAGAAAGATGATGCTATGTATGCAAAGATTTGAGCTTTCTCCGAAAGATACGAACGAGTCACCCACTCGAGAGCCCCTCTTGATAGTACTGCTATCTATCCTAAACCTAGTCTCCCAACACTACAAGAGACCGGTAAAATAGAAAACCTATCAAGATCATACCTTTGCCTTGAGCATCCCACTTGAGCTTGATGTAGACGATCTTGTCACCTTCAAGATGGAACACCTTTCTTGATTGCTCTTGCTTGCTCTTGCTTGATGAAGACTTGCGAATGGCTCCCCCATACTCCATGAGGAAACCTCTCCTTTGCCTTGTCTTCGTCACTCCATGATCACCAAGGATGGCATGCTTCAAGCATGAGATCTTCTAGAGAAGGCACGCCTTGAGCTTGCACTTCATTTCTTGATGATGTCTTGAAGATGGCCATAAGGAACTCCATCTTCTTATTCTTCAAGACATACTTGATCTTCCTCTTCTTATTCTTCTTCTTCAACAAGGTTCCAATAGGCACAAAGCCCTTGGACATCTCTTCTTATTTTTCAACCTTGAGACCAACCCATGGTCCAAGCGATGCCAATGGACAAACCTACAAGTGAAACTCAATTTACACGTTAGTCCAAGAGATTGTAATTAATTATCAACACCACACATGGGGACATACATGCCCTTTCACACTCTGAACTACTCCAGAATCTTATCTAGGATATTCTGTACATCTTCAGAATTAAGTCCAGGAAGCATTTGACTATGATGTTTATTAAACTTACCAACTGATGAGTGCATATTTGCATCATGTTTTATATTATTATTTTGCATTGTAGATGTAGGATCTTGGTATTTTACGGTGTTCGCGTGCACATTTTATGTCTGTTTTCACTAGGATCAGGACAAATGATGGATCCAATGGACATAATTCTTGAAGCAGTTGCACTGTGGAGAAAAGGAGTCAAAAACAATGTAAATCGCTTATTTGGGAAATATTAATAATACTAGAAGAAAACCAGAAGCGAACAAAGGAGACAGAGAGCATAACGACCAACTATACGGGCGGAGGAAATATTCTCGTCAGATATAGTCACGGCCTCCGCCTTGTCAAATAGTTTCACCCCGTACAATTGGTTTGCAGAGACGACATACAGAGCACCCAGAAATCGTGAAAACCTCACCTCCAAAAGGCATCTGGAGGGAGAACTCGTCCGCCAGGGATCCATCTTCACCCTGCGCAGATCCGGGAAGCTAAGGCATCGATCTTCATCAACCACCACTGCATCACCACCATTCTCATCCATCCCATCTACAACTTGTATAGATCTTGTTTTAATTCCTATACTCGTTGTGGATTTATACAAGTACTATTCACCTATGATTGTTTCCATTACCATTGCCATGATGTTGATTGCCTCCATGTTTGAGTAGATCTTTAGTTCTTGGGGAGATGGAGAAACCCTAGCATATGACTGAGATGAGATAGAGATTATTATGTTATACATCATTATGTGTACGTGTTAATTGTCTTCATCTTGATATTAAGGAGAAGTGCACCTTCTTAATATTTGCCTCTTATGACGACTCGATGGAGGGGATTACTTGTTAGTAGATGGAGGGATGATATCACTTATTGTGATTATAAAGCTGTTGTCATTCTTTACGTACTAACTTGGGAAACCAAGGAGAACTCATCATGCCATGTCCATGCCACAGAAAAAAATCCCTTAATAGCACGGTAATGCGATGGTTGTCGGTTACTATCAGCTGTGGTTATGAGGACGATGTGTGCAGCGGTTGCTGGCAAATCGTCCATATATGGAGATCCTCCCACATACATACACACTATGAGAATATCCGTTATAATACTCTCGATTACTTAGTCTAAATTGCTAGTGGTGGATCCACTAATCCCTGAGAACGCTTTTTCCCCTATTGTAGTTCCAAAGTTGTATTACACACGCGATTCTTACTTTCTGCATTAAGTTTTGCTTACTTTAAATTACCTTGTTCAACCAAAACCCAAAAACATCTTTATCTTCCTTGCATCGTAAAGTTATTTCTTAAGTACTCCGTTTAGTTATAGTTAAAAGCATTTTAGTCTTTTGCCTACTACTCCCTCTGGGATCGATATCTTTATTTCGAAACTAGCTACAAACGATCTGTGCATTGCAGTCATCAAGCTATTTTCTGGCGCCGTTGTCGAGGGGCTTAGCACTATAAGTTACTTTACTTTTAGTTATTTACTTTCGTTGTACTAATTTTTACTTGAGTTACAGGACCACAACAATGGACAACACTCAACATTTGAATCAGCTTGAGGCAGTAAGGAAAATGGGTTCACCCATGGACGCCTTTATAACTGTCAACAAAAGCATAAATCCGGATGGAGTCGAGATCCATCCTTTGTTATTTGAGTTATTACATTCTAAGAAATTTGCAGGAACCAATGAAGAAAGTCCATATGGACATTTACAATTCTTTGAAGATATTCTTAGTTCCTTTATTTTCGACAACTCTAATCTTGATATGGCTAAAATCCAGTTGTTTAGACAAACTCTCTCTAATAATGTTTGCGACTGGTACATATATTTTTGTGCAGAGGCACCAAGGACTTGGGAGGAATTGACAACCAAGTTCCTATCAAAATATCATTCTGAAAGCAAATCTCATAGGATGAGAGGTGTTATTATCAATTTCAAAAATAATCCTAGTGAAGGCTTATATGAAGGATATCTAAGGTATAAAAGTTACCTAGATAATTTCCCCCATCATTGTTTACCTGATAGTTAATCACCCATACCTTTTATGGAGGGCTAAGTATTGAAAATAGAACGAATCTAGATACTGCTTCTAATGGCAGTTTTCTATCTTATACCTATAATGAGGCTTGGAATCCAATAATAAATTTTTTTCTGAATATGCTTGCATTAACGATTTCCTTGCAGGTGAGAGGACAAATACAATGATTAAAACCCTCAGTATTGATTCTTACTCAAAAAAGAAAATTATTGAGAATTATGCAGGTACCTACAGAATGGGACCCTCGTAAACCCCTGATGACCCACAAGTATAGGGGGTGTATCGCAGTATTTTCGAGGGAAGTGAAACCCAATTTATTGATTCGACACAAGGGGATCCAAAGAATATTTATCAGCCTTAACAACTGAGTTGTCAATTCAGCTGCACCTGGAAACAATCTTGCTCACAGCAGTTTATCAGTAGCAACAATTTTGTAGTACGAATAGTAAAGTAATGACAGAGTAAAGCAAAGATGTAGTAACAAAAGCAAGAAGTGGGATTCGAAAAGGTAGGCATAGGGATGGATGGACGGGCGTTACATGGACAAGACAATTCACATAGCAATCAGAACATAGGGCAATTGCAGATAAATAAGATAAAGCATCCAAGCACTAGACAATCCTAGGCATGTGTTCCATATATAGTCATACGTGCTCGCAATGAGAACTTGCACAACATCTTTTGTCCTGCCAGCCCGTTTGCAGCGGGGCCTCTAGGGAACTACTGGCAATTAAGGTGCTCCTTTTAATAGAGCAACGGAGCAAAGCATTAACACTCCGTGAACACATGTGATCCTCACATCAAAGCCTTTCCCTTCCGGTTATCCTGATTTCTGTCACTTCGGGGCCATAGGTTCCGGACAACAACGTGTGTATACAACTTGCAGATAAGACCCAAAACAATACTATCATAATGAATCAATAATAAGTTCAGATCTGAAATCATGGCACTCGGGCCCTAGTGACAAGCATTAAGCACAACAAGTCGCAACAAAGTCATAAAGCACTAATAAAAGATACTAGGCACCATGCCCTAACAATCTGATGCCATTACATCAACGATCTCATCCAATCCCTACCATCCCCATAGCCTACAGCGGGGGATTACTCACTCATAGATGGGGGAAACATGGATGGTCGATGGAGAAGCGATGGTGATGATGATGGCGATGATCTCCTCAATTCCCGTCTGGCAGGTGCCGAACGGAGTTCTGATCTGTTCGTGGAATCTGGTGGTGGCGGCGAGCGGAACTCCTTCGAAAAAGCGTCGAACCCCAATTTTTAGGTCAAGGCTCCTTACAGCGAAGAGAGAGGCCGAGGGGTGCACTGGGGCCCACACCCACCTGGCGGCTGCCTAGCCCGCACCAGCAGATGGTGTGGCCACCCCCTGGCTCTTCTCCGTCTCGTATTCTGGCTCCTGGGGTCTTCGGGGGAAATAGGATTTTTGGCATATTTTCCCGGATTTTTCCCGATAGTTGATTTTCTTCATAAAAAGTAGACACCAAAGCAATTCTGCTGAAAACAATGTCAGTTCGCATTAGTTGCATCCAAATCACACAAGTATAGAGGAGAAACAATAGCAAAAGTGTTCGGGAAAGTAGATACGTTTTGGACATATCAACTCCCTCCAAGCTTAGCTTATTGCTTGTCCTCAAGCAATTCAGTTGAAAACTGAGTGCGATAAAAGAACTTTCACGAACACATTTGCTTCATATGATGTAAATATTCTCAGCAATGTGATCAACTACCTAGACAATTCATAATAAAGAGTATGCAACTGAGTCTACTTAATAGTCATTGCAAGCTATGAAGAGATTCCAACTCAAGAATAATAAGTAGCAGGAAGCATAAACATAAGCAACATTACAATGCTCATAGAAAGGTATGATAGAGTGGTATCTCGCTTGCCTTTGATTATGAATGCCAAGGCACCTCTGAAGTTCAAGTGATGACTAGAAGTAAAGATATCAAAGATTTGAATAATTTGAAAGGCTTCCAAATGCAGAAAGTATGGTACTTGTTAGCTTTGAGCTCTCATTGCCCCTATCATAAGCATCTTTAATGTGGTTAAGGTGAAAGTGACACAACTAAGAGGATATGCTTGACAAGTTATAAATTGAAGTCTCATGCCCCTTACTTACGAAGACCGATCCTCATGCTACTCAACTTCAGTCACAAGTAAGCTCTTGTCATTGTAAGTACATAGTATCATGGAGAACCGCCAACGGGGTACCCCTTGCATATGATACAGGAGCTATCCCATAATGAAAATGACAAGGCAAGCAGACAATGAGCATCTCAGCGATCTTTTTATTTACTATGTGCATAGATTTTTATTGAGGATGCTTCATAGAATGCTCATTACGGTTATGCTGCAAGTTTCCACCATGATTAGGCATGGCTTAGGCTAACGGCCCAGGCGTTTCTCTAACATACATACAAACTCCATGATCTTACAAGTTCCACTTTTATTTCACACCGCCGAGATCCATAAGCAAAAGAACATGATATCAACTAGGTACAAAGTACCTATGAAGCATTGAAAGCGGTCCCCATGATACATGGTCTGCTAACTTCAACTCATAAAGCGCAAGCATATGCGCAACAAATATGGACGCAATGGTTCAGGTTTATTAAGTGCAAGAAAATAAAGTGTGGCATCAAGTTCGTGAGAGCTTTACTAACTAACTTTCTCAAAACAAGCAAACATTTTATTCGGAAGAAAACAAGGCATATTGAATATGCACGGAGATAGCAAACGATGCTAATAGGTATGTATGGTGGACACTTTGGAAATATTTGGTTTAGGGAGTTGGAAACATGAGTAAAACACTCAGTGGAAGTGAAGGCTAGCAAAAGTAAGGGAGCGACAAACGAGAGAGCAATAGCTGTCATTATCATGCTTGCAACAAAACAAGACTACTCATGGCATGAACGTGATTCAAGATCCTCAAGGCAAAATAATTCATCGAGGCTCAACTGATTATTACAGTCATGTGCATGCGTGAGCATGTGCCAAGTCAATTCAAATGAAAAATTCAGAGGAGGATACCATGGTGTCATACCAATTTATGAATAGAGTAATGCAAGCAAACATTCATGAGACATGCTACAAACTATTAGCGGGCTGGAGCTAATCACAAGAAAGCAAGAACTACTAAGCATCCAAAGATAACATACACCCTACATGAACGGATTAAGCAAGCTCACAAAGATGAGTATATGTACAAAAATGAAGACAAATAGAGTTCGTTACCAGCCTCTTACCACGCCTCAAGTTGTCATTAATCCTCATTATTGCTCTTCACTTGTATGGCTTGAATAATAATATGAAACCAATATCCACTGAGGACTGCCGAACCTCAAGCAAACTTCATAAAAGCCAAAGAAGAACGACAAATATTTTTGGTGTTTTTGATTTTTGAACAAGAACCAAAAGAGAGAAACAAGCAAAGCAAAATCTTTTTGGGTTTTTCAAATAGTTCAAACAAAGCAAAAATGAAAAAGCAAACCAAGGCAAAAAGAAGAAGCGAGCCAAAGAGAAACAACACAAATATTTTTGGTCTTTTTGTGTTTTAGAAAGCAAAAGCAAAGAAGAACGAAAACTAAAAAGAGAACGAAAACATGAATATACAAAGTACCGACGCAACATGATAAGGAGATGAGTGTGGTGTCGGTGTACTCCCCCCCAAGCTCAGGCTTTTGGCCTAAGTGGGTATCAGTCCATGTACGAATAAGGGTTCCAAGCGGGCGGATCTTGGTAAGAATGGTCGTAGCTGGGCCCATGAGAAGAAGAGGAAGCTCCCCAATCATAAGTGGGCTGCTGATATGAAGACTCTCCCTCATTCAAAGGCTGGACCGAATCATCCGTGACCTCCCTTCTAGTGTCCTGCTCCTGCTGGGAAAGCTCTCCCAGGTACGTGTCAAGCTCCTCCTCAGTGAGGGACCATCCTTCCCTGTTATCAAGGTTAAACAAAACATGTGCAGGCAAAAGAACAACACGCTCGGACTTGCTCTTTCTCTAGCCAGCCTTAAGAAAGATTATTTCATAAGATAACTCACTCAAACTAGCCCACGAGGAAATAAATTGATGCTATATCGTGGAATTAAGATCAAGACTCTCTATGGGGAACTGTAGGTCTAGATGATGAGGCACTAAACCATGCAATGCTAGCAAACGAGAAGCAATGAGGCCTCCACAAATTCCACCTTTCTCACGGTTAGCAGCAAGACGGAAGGCTATCAAAGAACCCAAGTTGTAAGACCTATCTCATCTAAGAGCAGCAGATATAAATGCTAGATCAAACGAAGATAACTTATTGGCAGTTTTCCTAGCAAGAACACACTTGGCAATAAAGTAGGCAAAGTAGCGAATGGAAAGAAGATGAATGTTACGGATTTTTCCATTCTCCTTCGAGAAGCTACTCCCTTGACAAATTTCTGCGTATAAATCCATGAGTGGTTCCGGTCTCTCTTTAATCTTCTTACATGATCCCCATTGAGGTACCTTAATAGCTGCACAAAAATCATCAAGAGAAAGATTGACATCAATATTGTAAATTTTGTAATGGACCATGGGGTTAGGCAAAGAGTGACTAAATTGTAAATCCTGCACCACAGACATGGTTAGCTTCACAAATTGACAAGGTTCATCTTCCAAGAAACGCTCTAACCCTGCATTAGAAACCAAAGTGTGGAAATCTTGTAGAATTCCTGCAGCTCTCATGAACTCAGAGCATGGATAAATGGAGGGAAAAACTTCCTCCTCACGATGGACCTTCATGACCTCAGGCACCCAAAGCTCATGTTGGTTTAGGTGGTGTTAACTCATCTTCTATTCTGAAATTTGAACACCTATTAAACAAGTGATTGCAAAGTAAATATAATGAAGGATTCTACTCATAGGGACTTGCAAGAGGCCTAAACATGCATCAAAACTATATCTCTAAGCATCAAACAATCTTACAAGCTCTCATAACCAGTCACCTACAGCAGCAAAATACTCAACATACAATCCACTAAACACAAATCTACTTGCACAAGGGGAGGAGTCACATACCAAGGAACAATTGCTCCAAATTTCAGCAAGAAAGATGGAAGCAAGGAGATCGAATAAATCGAGAGCAAGTATAGAAAGAACGCGATTTTGAGCTATGAACTGGAGCTTACTGAGGAGAGAGAAGAAAGTGGCAGGTGAGAGAAGTAGTGGGGGGCCAAGGGTGGCCCACACCAGGGCATGGCGCCACCTAGGGCTGGCCGCGCCACCACATGGTGTGCCTGCCTGGTGGGCCCCCCTGGTACCTACCAGGTACTCCTCAGCCCCTTTTTTCACGTAAAAATTTAATATGAATTTTCTGGAATTTTTCGAGACACTTTATTTTTGGGCATTTTTCAGAAATAGAAGAATGATTTTTTTGACAGACAGATTTTTTTTCTTTTGGAAACATGATGCAAGGACAAAACAAGGCTAGAACTATAGAAGTTCTAACATGTAAACAAACTACCAACACAAAGAAAACTAAACGAGAGCAAAAACTAAAATGCAAAGGATAGAAATAAACGGAAATAATCATAATGAAAACATTGTTTTGTTCAATGGAATCCTTTTGTTAGCAAGGTTGATCAAGTCTTGCTACCAAAACAATTGCATATGAGACAAAACTTTGTACTCCACTAATGATTATGTTACTGATACATCCAAAACGTATCTACTTTCCCGAACACTTTTGCTATTGTTTCTCCTCTATACTTGTGTGATTTGGATGCAACTAATGCGAACTGACGCTGTTTTCAGCAGAATTGCCTTGGTGTCTACTTTTTGTGCAGGAAATCAATTATCAGCAAAAATCCCAGAAAATATGCCAAAAATCCTATTTTACCCGAAGACTCCAAGAGCCAGAATACGAGACGGAGAAGAGGCCTGGGGTGGCCACACCACCTGGTGGCGCGGGCCAGGCCAGGCCGCGCTAGGGGGTGGTGTGGCCCCCCCAGGCACCCCCTCGACCTCTCTCTTCGCCTATAAGGAGCCTTCTGACCTAAAAACTTCGGGGGGTTCGACGTTTTTCCAGAAGGAGTTCCGCTCCGCCACCACCACCAGATTCCACGAAACAGCACCAGAAACTCCGTTCTAGCACCCTGCTAGGATGGGGAATTGGAGGAGATCATCGCCATCATCATCACCATCGCTTCTCCATCGACCATCCATGTTTACCTCATCTATGAGTGAGTAATCCCCCGCTGTAGGCTATTGGGATGGTAGGTATTGGATGAGATTGTTCATGTAATGGCATCAGATTGTTAGGGCATGGTGCCTAGTATCTCTATTAGTGCTTTATGACTTTTTTGCAACTTTGTTGTGCTTAATGCTTGTCACTAGGGCCCGAGTGCCATGATTTCAGATCTGGACATGTTATTGATTCATCATGATAGTATTGTTTTGGGTCTTATCTACAAGTTGTATACACACGCCGTTGTCCAGAACCTATGGTCCTGAAGTGACAGAAATCGGGGTAGCCGGAAGGGAAAGGCTTTGATATGAGGATCACATGTGTTCACGGAGTGTTAATGCTTTGCTCCGGTGCTCTATTAAAAGGAGCACCTTAATTGCCAGTAGTTCCCTAGAGGCCCCGCTGCAAACGGGCTGGCAGGACAAAAGATGTTGTGCAAGTTCTCATTGCGAGCACGTATGACTATATACGGAACACATGCCTAGGATTGTCTAGTACTTGGGTGCTTTATCTTATTTATATGCAATTGCCCTATGTTCTGATTGCCATGTGAATTGTCTTGTCCATGCAATGCCCTCCATCCATCCCTATGCCTACCGTTTCGAATTCCAACATTTCGCTTTTGTTACTCATCTGCTTTGCTTTACTACTGCTGCTACTTTACTATTCCTACTACAAAACTGTTGCTACTGATAAACTGCTGTGAGCAAGATTGTTTCCAGGTGCAGCTGAAGTGACAACTCAGTTGTTAAGACTGATAAGTATTCTTTGGCTCCCCTTGTGTCGAATCAATAAATTGGGTTTCACTTCCCTCGAAAATACTGCGATACACCCCTTATACTTGTGGGTCATCAAGACTATTTTATGGCGCTGTTGCCAGGGAGCATAGCTTTATTTATCAAGTTCACTTGGATTCTCTATTGTTCACTGCTTTCCATCCATCCTGGGTAAGTCTCGTGATGGCAAGGTTCCTATTTTACCATCCACTACAAGAAGAGGTACGGTTCTGAACACCTCTACCGCTCTTGATTCACCGTCTGTTCTGAGTAAGTTCCTTACACCACCACATACACATGTACACACACTGCTACTACTACTGAATCTAAAACTTCTGATGCTTATGATGCTGCCTCTACTGTGCTTGATAAGAGTGGTTCATTAGGTCCTTTGCTAGATGCTACGATTGCTAGAACTATAGTTGGAAATACCGAAACTCCTAATGAACACACTGCTACACCTGTTAGCTCACCTGAGTCTAGTGAGAGTTATGATGATGAAGAAGATTATATTGAGATGACTGATGAGTTTATTGAAGAATGTAGGAACACCCATGATAGGAGCGCTACTAAGAATCTCCTTGAGAGGCGTACTATTAGACCCAAATTATCTCCTGCTGCTAAGTTTGCTGCTTCTCCCATAAACATTAGAGATGAAGATTATGATTTCTCTCTCGATCTATCTTACATAGCTATTGTCGAGAAAGAACCTTTTGGCGGAACTAGGAATGAAAGTGCGGTAGCACATATGAATGAACTTTCTACCATGAGTGGCTTGTTTTCTGATGATATTAAAATGCGTACTTACTTTGTTGCTAAGATTTTCCCTTTTCACTGAAAGGAGAAGCTAAAACTTGGTTTGGTAATTTACCTCCTAGATCTATTGATAGCCCTGAGTGCTTGTTTAATACTTTCCTGCAGAAATATTTTCCTCCTAGTGCTAGACATGCTGTTTTGCAGGAACTTTTTGATTTTAAACAGGGAGAAAAAGAGGTATTGCCCGAATCTTGGGCAAGGTTTTGTGCTTTGATTCGTGCACAAGCTGGAAGTCCATTACCTAAGATTGAACTACTTAATATATTTTATAATGGACTAACCAAAGAATCTAGGACATACCTAGATAGTTGTGCTGATTGTGTTTTCAGGAATAGGACTCCCAAGGAAGCTGAGGAATTAATGGCTAAAATAAGCAAGAATTATAAAGATTGGACTCCTCCTAAACAAGCTATACCTGAAGTAATTGTACCTGAACCATCTATTCCTGTGCCTATTCCAACATCAAAGAAGAGGGGAGTTATTGAATTAAATGATGAAGTGATGAAGTAAGCTAAGAAATGTATTAAGGAGAAGGGAATTAAAGCTGCAGATGTCAAGAATTTACCTCCTATAGAAGAATTATGTAAGCCTATTCCCTATTCATCCACTATTGAGGTATACTATCTCTAGCACTTTGATGAAAGTGATATCCCTTACTTGAAACCTCCTGATCAATGCTTAGAAGAATTTGATATCTTTATTGTTAAGCAAGATAACTTTAATAAAAGGGTGCAAAATCATCTAATGGAAAACACTAGAGCTATTGTTGAGTTGAAAGATATTGTGGAAAGAACCTCTAATGATGTTAAAATGATTGTTAAACACTTTCAAATGGTTCAAACTCAAATAGATCAACTCGTTAAAGTGCAAAACGACTTGCTAGTTAATGCTGCTAAAGAAAAACATGCTTATGAAATTAGAACTAGAAGTGGTGCTGCTACCCAGGATCCTCTATATCCTAAGGGGCATCCCAAAAGAATTGAGCAGGATTCTCAACAAGCTGAAAATAGTGGTCCTACTCGTAAGAAAAGGAAAAAGAAACACAAAACTATTGTAGAACCCTCTGAACCTGCTATAGATCCTAATAGTATATCTATCTTTGATGCTGAAACTGAAAGTGGTAATGAAGAAAATGTTGTTCCTAATGAAGAAAAAGTTGAAGAAGAACCTGAAAACCACACTAAGAATACTAAATACACTAAATAAGATTTTATTGCTAAGAAACATGGTAGTGAAAGAGAACCTTGGGTCCAAAAACCTATGCCTTTCCCTGATAAGAAACACAAGTCAAAGGAAGATGAACACTATAATAAGTTTTGTGAGTGGATGAAACCTTTATTCTTGCAAATTCCTTTGACTGATGCTATTAAATTGCCTCCTTACTCGAAGTATATGAAGGACATTGTCTCGAATAAAAGGAAGATCCCTAATGAAGAAATCTCTACTTTGCTTGCTAATTGTTCCTTCAATGGTAAGGTTCCTAAGAAACTTGGAGATCCAGGGATTCCAACTATCCCTTGCTCTATTAAGAACAGTTATGTTAGAACTGCTTTGTGTGATTTGGGAGCTAGAGTTAGTGTTATGCCTTTCTCTCTCTATAAGAGGCTTCAACTTGAAAAATTGATACCAACTGATATATCTTTGCAAATGGCTGATAAGTCTACCACTATTCCTGTGGGTATATGTGAGGATGTACCTGTTCAGGTGGCTCATAATTTCTTGATATTAACTGATTTTGTTGTGCTTGAAATGCCTGAAGATGATAATATTTTTATTATTCTTGGGAGACCTTTTCTTAATACTATAGGAGCTGTTATTAATTGTAATCAAGGAAAGGTGACCTTCAATGTCAATGACAAGGAACATACTGTCTATTTCCCCAAGAAGATTGAAAGGACTTATGGTTTAAATTCAATTGAACATGTTGAAGGCATTCAGGTTGGAGAAATATATTGTCCCATACCAAAAGAAAAATTTGAAACTATTATGATTGGGACCATTGCTATCAAAGTTGAGGTAACATAATCATTAGTGGAATACAAAGTTTTGTCTCATATGCAATTGTTTTGGTAGCAAGACTTGATCAACCTTGCTAACAAAAGGATTCCATTGAACAAAACAATGTTTTCATTATGATTATCTCCGTTTATTTCTATCCTTTGTATTTTAGTTTTTGCTTTCATTTAGTTTTCTTTGTGTTGTTAGTTTGCTTGCATGCTAGAACTTCTATAGTTCTAGCCTTGTTTTGTCCTTGCATCATGTTTCCAAAAAGAAAAAAATCTGTCTGTCAGAAAAATCATTCTTCTATTTCTGAAAATTGCCCAAAAATAAAGTGTCTCGATAAATTCCAAAAAATTCATATTAAATTTTTATGTGAAAAAAGGGGCAGAGGAGTACCTGGTAGGTACCAGGGGGGCCCACCAGGCAGGCACACCATGTGGTGGCTGGGCCAGACCTGGGTGGCGCCATGCCCTGGTGTGGGCCACCCCTGGCCCCCCACTATCTCTCTCTCTCCTGCCACTTTCTTCTCTCTCCCTAGTAAGCTCCAGTTCATAGCTCGAAATCGCGTTCTCTCTGTGCTTGCCCTCGATTTCTTCGATCTCTTTGCTCAGGCCATCTTTCTTGCTGAAATTTGGAGCAATTGTTCCTTGGTATGTGACTCCTCCCCTTGTCCAAGTAGATTTGTGTTTAGTGGATTGTATGTTGAGTATTTTGCTGCTGTAGGTGACTGGTTATGAGAGCTTGTAAGCTTGTTTGATGCTTATAGATATAGTTTTGATGCATGGTTAGGCCTCTTGCTAGTCCCTATGAGTAGACTCCTTCATTATATTTACTTTGCAATCACTTGTATAATAGGTGTTTAAATTTCAGAACACCAATCATGAACAACCACACCTTTGGAGAGATATTTGAGAGTGATGCACCTAGGAGGTCAAGGCCCTCAAGAATAGCCTCTCAAGCTAGGCCATCATATAATGAAGACCTCATTGCATCACGTATTGGCAGTGAAAGAGATGATGGAGATGCTCACCCATCCTCTTTCCCTTGTTTTACTTTCTTGCAAGCTGTAGGTATTCTTGATGATTTCTTGCTACTGATTGAGAGGGTTGGCTTGACCTCTTATATGCAAGATGAGAGTGCACAATACGCTATGCTCACCAAAACTTTTGTTGAGAGCTTCTCATTTTCTAACACTTCCTATCATTCTACTGTCTCATTTAAAATCTATGATATGCCCTTCACCATGCCTTTGGAGAGATTTTGCAGTATTGTTGGTGTGCGTATGACAGGGACCGTGAAGAAAATTCAAGGGCGGCCCGCTGATTTGTTGGAGCTTTACCGAGGGGTGACCAATGATGATGACCGCGTGGCGCAGCGCGGAAAGATAAGAAATATCCAACTCCTTGCTCTTAGATACTTTGCATACTATCTTGCCACTAGTGTTTTGGGTAGGGATAACACTAGTAATATCTCCAACTATCACTTAGCTTTCCTTGCTGCTGCACTCAACAATGATACTCGATACAATCTTGGCTCTCTTATTGCTCGCCGCCTAGCTGCTAGGGGGCCTATCTATGGGGGCATCATTGCTTCGCGTGTAGTTGATGCATTAGATCTTTCTGTGGCTCCTGATGATGTTATGCTAGCACCACAGAGGCTCGACCTTGTTGCCATGAAAACTCATCACTTTGTCACTGCTACCTCTGATTTGAACAATCTAGTATATAGGATGCTTTTCACTGACGGGGATGAAAGGGAGATCCTTTTGCCCCAGCCTGCTTTGTTTAGTGTTGACAAGAGACCGTGGTCCCGCTCCAAGGAGGAGGTGGACAAGCAGCTTCGCTTGTTGGGTTTCCACGAGCAGCACCAGGAGGATGTGCCCTCCTATGATTATTCCGCACATTACGGAGGGATGTACTCTGGCTCGCACCAGGATGAGGGTACCTCCTCGTCGTACCCCGGTGACACTTCATCTTGGCCAGCCTGGGACTGATACCCACTTAGGCCAAAAGCCTAAGCTTGGGGGGAGGTACGCTGACACCGCACTCATCTCCATATCATGTTGCGTCAGTTCTTTGTATATTCATGCTTTTGTTCTCTTTTTAGTTTTCGTTCTTCTTTGCTTTTGCTTTCTAAAACACAAAAAAACCAAAAACATTTTTGTTGTTTCTCTTTGGTTTGCTTCTTCTTTTTGCTTTGGTTTGCTTGTTCCTCTTTGCTTTGTTTGAACTATTTGAAAAACCCAAAAAGATTTTGCTTTGCTTGTTTTTCTCTTTTGGTTTTTGTTTAAAATCGAAAATACCAAAAATATTTGTCGTTCTTCTTTGGTTTTTGCGAGTTGGCTACAGGGTTCGGCGGTTCTCAGTGGATTATTGGTTTCATATTATTATTCAATCCATACAAGTGAAGAGCAATAATGAGGATTAATGACAACTTGAGGCGTGGTAAGAGGCTGGTAACAAACTCTATTTGTCTTCATTTTTGTACATATACTCATCTTTGTGAGCTTGCTTAGTCTGTTCATGTAGGGTGTATGTTATCTTTGGATGCTTAGTAGTTCTTGCTTTCTTGTGATTAGCTCCAGCTCGCTAATAGTCTGTAGCATGTCTCATGAATGTTTGCTTGCATTACTTTATTCATAAATTGGTATGCCACTGTGGTATCCTCCTCTGAATGTTTCATTTGATCGACTTGGCACATGCTCACGCATGCACATGACTGTAATAATCAGTTAAGCCTTGACGATTTATTTTGCCTTGAGGATCTTGAATCATTTTCATACCATGAGTAGTCTTGTTTTGTTGCAAGCATGATAATGACAGCTATTGCTCTCTCGTTTGTCGCTCCCTTACTTTTGCTAGCCTTCACTTCCACTGAGTGTCTTACTCATGTTTCCAATTCCCTAAACCAAATATTTCCAAAGTATCCACCATACCTACCCATTAGCATCATTTGCCACTTCCGTGCATATTCAATATGCCTTCTTTTCTTCCGAATAAAATGTTTGCTTGTTATGAGAAAGTTACTTAGTAAAGCTCTCACGAACTTGATGGCACACTTTATTTTTTGCACTTAATAAACCTGAACCATTACGTCCTTCTTTGTTGCGCATATGCTTGCGCTTTATGAGTTGAAGTTAGCAGAACCATGTATCATGGGGACCGCTTTCAGCGCTTCATAGGTACTTTGTACCTAGTTGATATCATGTTCTTTTGCTTATGGATCCCGGCGGTATGAAATAAAAGTGAAACTTGTAAGATCATGGAGTTTGTATGTATGTTAGAAAGCGCTGGGCTAGCCTAAGCCATGCCTAATCATGGTGGAAACTTGCAGCATAACCGTAATGAGCATTCTATGAAGCATCCTCAATAAAAATCTATGCACATAGTAAATAAAAAGATCGCTGAGATGATCATTGTCTGCTCGCCTTGTCATTTTGATTATGGGACAGCTCCTCTATCATATGCAAGGGGTACCCCGTTGGCGGTTCTCTATGATACGTATGTACTTACAATGACAAGAGCTTACTTGTGACTGAAGTTGAGTAGCATGAGGATCGGTTTTCATAAGTAAGGGGCATGAGACTTCAATTTATAATTTTTCAAGCATATCCTCTTAGTTGTGTCACTTTCACCTTAACCACATTAAAGATGCTTATGATAAGGGCAATGAGAGCTCAAATCTAACAAGTACCATACTTTCAGCATTTGGATGCCTTTCAAAATTATTCAAAACCTTTTTCTTCAACTTGTGGAGTCTCCACATATTCTTTAAGCACCTTCTTGAGAGCATTAGTTGTCATTTTTTGTGTTTGTTCCATTACTTGATTACTTGTGTTATGACTTTGATGCTTGTATCTTTGATATCTTTACTTCTAGTCATCACTTGAACTTTAGAGGTGCCTTGGCATTCATAATCAAAGGCAAGCGAGATACCACTCTATCATACCTTTCTATGAGCATTGTAATGTTGCTTATGTTTGTGCTTCATGCTACTTATTATTCTTGAGTTGGAATCTCTTCATAGCTTGCAATGACTATTAAGTAGACTCAGTTGCATACTCTTTATTATGAATTGTCTAGGTAGTTGATCACATTGCTTAGAATATTTACATCATCTGAAGCAAATGTGTTCGTGAAAGTTGTTTTATCGCACTCAGTTTTCAATTGAATTTCTTGAGGACAAGCAATAAGCTAAGCTTGGGGGGAGTTGATACGTCCAAAACGTATCTACTTTCCCGAACACTTTTGCTATTGTTTCTCCTCTATACTTGTGTGATTTGGATGCAACTAATGCGAATCGCGCTTTTTCAGCAAATTGCCTTGGTGTCTACTTTTGTACAGAAATCAACTATCGTGAAAAATCCCGGAAAATATGCCAAAATCCTATTTTACCCAAGACTCTAGGAGCGAATCGTGACGGAGAAGAGCCACAGGGTGGCCACACACCACCTGCTGGCGGGCCCAAAGCCACGCCGGGGTGGTGGGCCCCCAGCACCCTCGACCTCTCTCTTCGCCTATAAGGAGCCTTCCGACCTAAAAACTTCGGGGGGTTCGACGTTTTTCTAGAAGGAGTTCCGCTCCGCCGCCACTACCAGATTCCACGAACAGCACGAAACTCGGGCCTGCACTGGACGAGGAATTGGAGGAGATCATCGCCATCATCATCACCATCGCTTCTCCATCGACCATCCATGTTTCCCCCATCTATGAGTGAGTAATCCCCCGCTTTAGGCTATGGGGATGGTAGGGATTGGATGAGATTGTGCATGTAATGGCATCAGATTGTTAGGGCATGGTGCCTAGTATCGCTATTAGTGCTTTATGACTTTGTTGCAACTTTGTTGTGCTTAATGCTTGTCACTATAGGGCCCGAGTGCCATGATTTCAGATCTGAACATGTTATTGATTCATCATGATAGTATTGTTTTGGGTCTTATCTACAAGTTGTATACACACGTCGTTGTCCGGAACCTATGGTCCTGAAGTGACAGAAATCGGGGTAGCCGGAAGGGAAAGGCTTTGATGTGAGGATCACATGTGTTCACGAAGTGTTAATGCTTTGCTCCGGTGCTCTATTAAAAGGAGCACCTTAATTGCCAGTAGTTCCCTAGAGGCCCCGCTACAAACGGGCTAGCAGGACAAAAGATGTTGTGCAAGTTCTCATTGCGAGCACGTATGACTATATACGGAACACATGCCTAGGATTGCCTAGTACTTGGGTGCTTTATCTTATTTATCTGCAATTGCCCTATGTTCTGATTGCCATGTGAATTGTCTTGTCCATGCAACGCTCGTCCATCCATCCCTATGCCTACCGCACTCGAATTCCACTGTTTACTGCTTTTATTACTACTGACTTTGCTTTACTACTACTGCTACTTTTCTATTCCTACTACAAAACTGTTGCTACTGATAAACTGCTGTGAGCAAGATTGTTTCTAGGTGAAGCTGAATTGACAACTCAGTTGTTAAGACTGATAAGTATTCTTTGGCTCCCCTTGTGTCGAATCAATAAATTGGGTTTCACTTCCCTAAAAAATACTGTGATACACCCCCTATACTTGTGGGTCATCAGTTACCTTAACCTTGATAGCAATGGTCCCAATCATAATAGTTTCAAATTTTTCTCTTGGTATGGGACAATATATTTCTCCAACTTGAATGCCTTCAACATGTTCAATTGAATGTAGTCCATAAGTCCTTTCAATCTTCTTGGGGAAATAGAGAGTATGTTCCTTGTCATTAACATTGAAGGTATCCTTTCCTTGATTACAATTAATTACAGCTCCTGCAGTATTAAGAAAAGGTCTCCCAAAAATAATAGACATATTATCATCTTCTGGCATTTCAAGCACGACAAAATCAGTTAATATCAAGCAATTGTGAGCCACCTGAATAGGTACATCCTCACATATACCCATAGGAATAGTGGTAGATTTATCAGCCATTTGCAAAGATATATCAGTTGGTATCAATTTTTCAAGCTAAAGCCTCTTATAGAGAGAGAAAGGCATAACACTAACTCTAGCTCCCAAATCACACAAAGCAGTTCTAACATAACTGTTCTTAATAGAGCAAGGGATAGTTGGAATCCCTGGATCTCCAAGTTTCTTAGGAACCTTACCATTGAAGGAATAATTAGCAAGCAAAGTAGAGATTTCTTCATTAGGGATCTTCCTTTTATTCGAGACAATGTCCTTCATATACTTCGAGTAAGGAGGCAATTTAATAGCATCAGTCAAAGGAATTTGCAAGAATAAAGGTTTCATCCACTCACAAAACTTATTATAGTGTTCATCTTCCTTTGACTTGTGTTTCTTATCAGGGAATGGCATATGTTTTTGGACCCAAGGTTCTCTTTCACTACCATGTTTCTTAGCAATAAAATTTTCTTTAGTGTATTTAGTATTCTTAGTGTGGTTTTCAGGTTCTTCTTCAACTTTTTCTTTATTAGGAACAACATTTTCTTCATTACCACTTTTAGTTTCAGCATCAGAGATAGATATACTATTAGAATCTATAGCAGGTTCAGAGGGTTCTACAACAGTTTTATGTTTCCTTTTCCTTTTGTTACGAGTAGAACCACTATTTTCAGCTTGTTGAGAATCCTGCTCAATTCTTTTGGGATGCCCCTCAGGATATAGAGGATCCTGGGTAGCAGCTCCACTTCTAGTTCTAATTTCATAAGCATGTTTTTCTTTAGCAGCATTAACTAGCAAGTCGTTTTGCACTTTAACAAGTTGATCTATTTGAGTTTGAACCATTTGAAAGTGTTTAACAACCATTTTAACATCATTGGAGGTTCTTTCCACAATATATTTCGACTCAACAATAACTCTAGTGTTTTCCATTAGATGATTTTGCACCCTTTTATTAAACTTATCTTGCTTAACAATAAAGATATCAAATTCTTCTAAGCATTGATCAGGAGGCTTCAAGTAAGGGATATCACCATCATCAAAGTGTTGGAGAGAGTGTACCTCAATAGTGGGTGAGTAGGGAATAGGTTTACATAATTCTTCTATAGGAGGTAAATTCTTGACATCTGCAGTTTTAGTTCCCTTCTCCTTAAGACATTTCTTAGCTTCCTTAATCACTTCATCATTTAATTCAGTAACTCCCCTCCTCTTTGATGTTGGAATAGGCACCAAAATAGATGGTTCAGGTACAATTACTTCAGGTATAGCTTGTTTAGGAGGAGTCCAATCTTCATAATTCTTGCTTATTTTAGACATTAGTTCCTCAGCTTCCTTAGGAGTCCTATTCCTAAAAACACAATCAGCACAACTATCTAGGTATGTCCTAGATTCCTCGGTTAGTCCATTATAAAATATATCAAGAAGCTCATTCTTAGGTAATGGACTTCCAGCCTGTGCATGAATCAAAGCACAAAACCTTGCCCAAGATCCAGGCAATACCTCTTTTTCTCCCTGTTTGAAATCAAAAAGTTCCTGCAAAATAGCATGTCTAGCACTGGGAGGAAAATATTTCTGCAGGAAAGTACTAATCAAGCACTTAGGGCTATCAATAGATCCAGGAGGTAAATTACTAAACCAAGTTTTAGCGTCTCCTTTTAGTGAAAAAGGAAAAAGCTTAGCAACAAAGTAAGTACGCATCTTAATATCATCAGAAAACAAGCCACTAATGGTAGAAAGTTCATTCATATGTGCTACCACACTTTCATTCTTAGTCCCACAAAAAGGTTCATTCTCGACAATAGCTATGTAAGATAGATCGAGAGAGAAATCATAATCTTCATCTATAATGTTTATGGGAGAAGCAGCAAACTTAGCATCAGGAGATAATTTGGGTCTAATAGTACGCCTCTCAAGGAGATTCTTAGCATCGCTCCTATCATGGGTGTTCCTACATTCTTCAATAAACTCATCAGTCATCTCAACATAATCTTCTTCAGCATCATAACTCTTACTAGACTCAGGTGAGCTAACAGGTGTGGCAGTGTCTTCATTAGGAGTTTCGGTATTTCCAGCTATAGTTCTAGCAATCGTAGCATCTAGGAAAGGACCTAATGAACCACTCTTATCAAGCACAGTAGAGGCAGCATCATAAGTATCAGAAGTTTCAGATTCAATAGTAGTATGAGTGTGTGTAGCATGTGTATGTGGTGGTGTAAGGAACTTACTCAAAACAGACGGTGAATCAAGAGCAGTAGAGGTGTTCAGAACCATACCTCTTCTTGTAGTAGATGGTAAAATAGGAACCTTGCCATCACGAGACATACCCATGATGGATGGATAGCAGCGAACAATAGAGAACCCAAGTGAACTTGATAAATAAAGCTATGCTCCCCGCAGGCGCGGAAAATAGTCTTGATGACCCACAAGTATAGAGGGTGTATCGCGGTATTTTGAGGAAGTAAAACCCAATTTATTGATTCGACACAAGGGAGCCAAATAATATTTATCAGCCTTAACAACTGAGTTGTCAATTCAGCTACACAGAAACAATCTTGCTCACGAGTTTATCGGTAGCAACAGTTACGTAGTAGGAATAGTAAAGTAACAAAGTAGTAAAGCAAAGACGGTAGTAACAAAAGCGTTAAGCGTGGGATTGATGCGGTAGGCATAGGGATGGATGGGACGTTGCATGGACAAGACAATTCACATAGCAATCAGAACATAGGGCAATTGCAGATAAATAAGATAAAGCATCCAAGTACTAGACAACCCTAGGCATGTGTTCCATATATAGTCATACGTGCTCGCAATGAGAACTTGCACAACATCTTTTGTCCTGCCCGCCCGTTTGCAGCGGGGCCTCTAGGGAACTACTGGCAATTAAGGTGCTCCTTTTAATAGAGCACCAGAGCAAAGCATTAACACTCCGTGAACACATGTGATCCTCACATCAAAGCCTTTCCCTTCCGATTATCCCAATTTCTGTCACTTCGGGGCCATAGGTTCCGGACAACAACGTATGTATACAACTTGCAGATAAGACCCAAAACAATACTATCATAATGAATCAATAATAAGTTCAGATCTGAAATCATGGCACTCGGGCCCTAGTGACAAGCATTAAGCACAACAAGTCGCAACAAAGTCATAAAGCACTAATAAAAGATACTAGGCACCATGCCCTAACAATCTGATGCCATTACATGAACGATCTCATCCAATCCCTACCATCCCCATAGCCTACAGTAGGGGATTACTCACTCATAGATGGGGGAAACATGGATGGTCGATGGAGAAGCGATGGTGATGATGATGGCGATGATCTCCTCCAATTCCCCGTCCCGGCAGGGTGCCAGAACGGAGTTTCTGGTGCTGTTTCGTGGAATCTGGTGGTGGCGGTAGAGCGGAACTCCTTCTGGAAAAACGTCGAACCGCCCGAAGTTTTTAGGTCAGAAGGCTCCTTATAGGCGAAGAGAGAGGCCGAGGGGGTGCATGGGGGGCCCACACCACCCCCTGCGGCTGGGCAGCGCCAAGTGGTGTGGCCACCCCCTGGCTCTTCTCCGTCTCGTATTCTGGCTCCTGGAGTCTTCGGGTGAAATAGGATTTTTGGCATATTTTCTCGGATTTTTCCTGATAGTTGATTTTCTGCATAAAAAGTAGACACCAAAACAATTCTGCTGAAAACAACGTCAATTCGCATTAGTTGCATCCAAATCACACAAGTATAGAGGAGAAACAATAGCAAAAGTGTTCGGGAAAGTAGATACATTTTGGACGTATCAACCCCTCGAAGAAAAGAAGCGCGCAAGAGCGCTAATGGAAGAGTTCTCCTCGATACCTATACAAGGGATCTTTAAACAAAGACAAAGAGAGGAAGAACAAACAAAGAAGAGACCCAAGAAACCATAAAGGAATTCCGAAGCTATAAATATAAATAATGTAATAATGAAGGATCTTATGGAAGCACGAATAGTGGAAGATGAAGTTATTATGTTAGATCTTGAAACCTCAGAATTCATGACATGTAAGGTTCGAGGTAACGAGACTTCTAAACCTATGACCCCTATATATTGTGGAGAAACTTTCTTATATGGAATTTGTGAATCAATATCCACTATAGATATTATGCCCTCATCACTTTATGAGGAACTCCGCTACAATTTAAATAATCTAGATGTGGAATCAGTGGACACTATAATCAAATTGTCTAATAGAACCAATATAAAACCGGAAGGAGTAATCAGAAATATCTATGTCTTTATTGGCTCACTCATGTACCCCCTTGATTTTCATATAGTTGATATGCCTAGAGATTCTTTTTGTCCTATTCTTTTAGGCAGGACTTTTGTTTCCATCACCAAAGAGCGAATTGATAATCAAAAAGAAACTATTTCGCTGAAGTTTGGAGAAGAGGAAATGACGTTCCACTTTGCCAAACTAAAAAAGAGGCCATATGAAGTGGAGGATATCAAGGAAGAAAAGACGATTGCCGAATTAGCAAAAATTCATTTGAGTACCCCACATGATTAATT
The DNA here is from genome assembly GCA_023614405.1 of Avena insularis. NCBI lineage: Eukaryota > Viridiplantae > Streptophyta > Magnoliopsida > Poales > Poaceae > Avena > Avena insularis. Next base: position 20,782,063 of record CM042694.1, on the reverse strand, counting down.
AGAAAGAATCTTGATTAATTGGGAAGAGGCACTAGACAATGAGAAGAAAGAAGACATGGATGATTACCTTAATTCAATCCCGGAAGCACAAAATCCACATGACTATGAAGAATTGGTAAGAACAGGAGATGAAGAACCTTCACCAATAGAGTTGAAAAAACTTCCAGACAATATGAGGTATGAGGTTTTAGATAATGAAAATAAATGCCCTGTTATTATTAGTAAGAATCTATCGGAAAATGAAACCAATAAACTTATTTCATTTCTAGTTAAGCATCGTGAAGCCTTTGGATATACATTAAGTGATATTAAAGGAACAGATCCATCTATTGTAACACATGAGATTACCATGATTGATGATGCTGAACCCGTAGTAGATACACAAAGAAGGCTTAATCCTAACATGAAGGAAGTAGTAAGAAAATAAGTTATACAGTTACTTGATGCTGGCATAATATATCCTATTTCTGATAGTAAGTGGGTTAGCCCAGCTCATTGCATACCAAGACAAGGTGGTATTGATGCTGCTATGAATGATGACGGGGAGCTAGTTCCTATTAGACCAATTGTAGGATATCATATGTGCATTGATTTTAGGAAACTAAACCGTGAGACACAGAAAAATCATAAACCTATACCATTCATGGATAAAATCTTAGAAAGACTTAGTAATAATTCCTACTTTTGTTTTCTTGATGGTTATTCTAGATATTCTCAAATTGCCATACAACTGGAAGATCAAGAGAAAACAACTTTCACTTGTCCTTATGGCACATATGCTTATAGATTAATTCCATTTGACTTATGTAATGCAGCAGCAACTTTTCAGGAATGTGTTCTAAATATTTTTGATGATTTCATTGAGAAGACTATGGAAGTCCTAACAAATGATTTTGTCGTTTGTGGAACAACTTTTGATAATTGCCTTTACATTCTAACCAAGGTTTTGCAGAGATGCAGGAAATCAAACTTGGTTTTGAATTGGGAACAATGTCGTTTCATGGAAAGAGAAGGTAAAGTTTTCGGGCACAAAGTTTCTAAGAAGGGAATAGAAATAGATAAATGCTATAGAAAATCTTCCCATACCTTAGGACATTAAAAACTTAAAAATGTTTCTAGGTCATGCAGGTTTTTATAAGCAGTTTATAAAAGATTTTACCAAGCTAGCTATGCCCCTTACCAATCTTCTCGATAAAGAAACTCCATTCTACTTAGATCACGGCTACATTGCGGCTTTTGAAAACCTGAACGATAAACTAGTTTCAGCACCTATCATGCAACCTCCAAAGTGGGATGAGCCTTTTGAAATTATGTGTGATGCTAGTGATTATGCTTTAGGGGCTGTTTTTGGTGAGCGAGATGGAAAGAATTTAAATGTTATTTATTATGCTAGTAGACCTCTTAGTAAGATTCAGAAACATTATGCTACTACGGAAAAAGAGTTTCTAGCTATAATTTTTGCTTGCGATAAATTTAGATCTTACATAATGAATTCTAAGGTAATAATTCATACGGAGCACCAAGCTTTGCATCACCTTCTTGTAAAAAAGGATGCTAAGCCTAGGTTGATTAGGTGGGTCTTATTACTACAAGAATATGATTTGCAAATAGTAGATAGGAGGGGTAAGGATAATCCGGTAGCAGATCATCTCTCTAGGATGAAGGAATAATTAATGACCCCGTACCTATTAATGAATCATTTCCGGGAGAATATTTAGCAAAGGTAGAGATTGCTGATCCATGGTATGCGGATTGTGCTAAATATCTAGCAACAAAAAATTTACCTCCCGGTATGTCAAGAAATCAAAGAATGAAATTCTTTAATAATCTTAAATATTACTTTTGGGATGATCCATATCTATATCGTCATGGACTTGGCAGAATGATTCGGAAGTGTGTTCCTAATCACGAAATGAATGCGATATTAAAGGCTTGTCATGACAGTCCATATGGAGGGCATCATGCAGGTAAAAGGACTGCTGCAAAGGTACTTCAATACGGATTCTATTGGCCCACCTTGCTCAAGGATGCACACAGGTATGTGGAATATTGCGATGTCTGCCAAAGAAGAGGTAATATAGGTAAGCGACAAGAAATGGCAATGAACTATAATCTCATAATTGAACCCTTTGATGTACGGGGAATGGATTACATGGGACCATTTATAGAGTCTAATGGTTATACTCATATTCTTGTTGCTGTTGACTATGTTACTAAATGGGTTGAAGCTATCCCCACAAATCATGCAGATGTAGCTACCTCAGTGAAGGTGATCAAGGATGTTATATTCCCCGGGTTTGGAGTTCCTAGATTTTTAATTACTGATGGTGGTTCTCATTTTATGAAAGGGACTTTCAGGAAAATCCTTAGGAAGTATGGAGTAACTCACCGTGTTGCTTCACCATATCATCCCCAAACGAGTGGTCAAGTGGAACTCTCAAATAGAGAACTAAAGACCATACTCAATAAGACGGTAGACAAATCAAGAAAGGATTGGTCATACAAGTTAAATGACACTCTATGGGTGTACCTTATTGTGTTTAAAAATCCAATGGGTATGACACCTTATAAGATGGTGTATGGTAAGGCATGCCATTTACCTTTAGAACTAGAACGCCAAGATTTTTGGGCAATCAAGAATTTAAATTATGATCTCAAAGCAGCAGGAGAAAAGCGTTTATTAGATATGCATGCTTTAGATGAGTTTAGAGGTGAAGCCTATGAGAATGCTAGATTGTTTAAGGAAAAAGTTAAAAGATGGCATGATAGGAAAATTGAGGATAAGACTTTCAAAAGTGGCGATAAAGTGTTGCTCTATAATTCCCGTCTTAAGTTGTTTCTAGGAAAACTCAGATCGAAGTGGGAAGGTCCATATGTAGTGGAAGAAGCTTATCCATCGGGAGCAGTTAAGCTCAAAGGAAAAACACCCACTCTTGTGTGGGTAGTAAATGGACAACGCTTGAAGCATTATCGGGTAAAAGAAGATATAAGTGCAATCACTATAGAGTTGAGCACCCCCGAAGAAGTGATAAAGCGAAAATACAAGAAGAATGGACTCAAGACGGAATGAGCGACACTACGATCAAGCTATTGACCATAAAAGAGGGCTTCAGGGAGGCAACCCATGTGAAATAAAGGTTGAGTAAGTTTTTAAATTTTCAGTTAAAGTCTAGTTTGAGTATTTTTCAGTTAATGATAATTATTCATGCTCTCGCAAAGAAGAAGGAAGATTGATATTGCCGAAATTAGTCAAAAGTCTAGGCTGACATTTCTCTATCAAAACTCGATATTTCGTTAAGTTTCAGATTAATAAAGAATACTCGGAGAAGCAGAAATTTTTTGATGGACACAGAAGGTTTAGCGACCAACTATACGGCGGGAATAAAAATTCTAGCAGTATAGTTCCAGCTGTATAGTTGTAGCAACATCAACGCTTCCGTTCGCAAAAGGTACTGAGAGTTTAACGACCAACTATATGGCTGGAATTAAAAATTCCGCCCGTATAGTTGTGGTCTTATAGTTATCGACCCTTCTCCAAAATTTTTGTCGAGGAAACAGAGAGTTTAACGACCAATTATACGACCAGAATTAAAAATTCTGCACGTATAGTTGCGGTTGTATAGTTGTCTATACCTTTGAAAAAATAATTTCTGAAATACTGAGAGTTTAACGACCAACTATACGGCCAGAATTAAAAATTCCACCCGTATAGTTCCGGTCGTATAGTTAAGGTCCAACATAGATCTGTTGGAAATATGCCCTAGAGACAAATAGTAATAAGCACTATCATCATATTTCATAAATTTTATGATTAAGTTTTATATCATCCTATAACTGTATTGAGTGTAAACATCAATACACGTGTGATATATAAACAACCAGGGGTTCCTAGTGAAACTCTAGTCACTGGTTCATTGGTCAACAGCTGATCAAGTTTCCTGATCATGTGGCATTTATGCCAGTTGGAAATGGAGTCAACTCATTCTGAGAATGAGATGATGAACCAATACCCAACCTAAACATCGTGACCCGATCATGTCACAAAGTTCAAGTTACGATGATTAGAAATGGATCCTCATAGACTATTCCTTAGACCATGAGGCTATATCAATCACTATCTCCCGAGAGTGCTTAGATAGCATCAAGCGCCGCTTGGTAATAAAGTGGTTATAAAGGTGTGTTCAAGTACTCGGAGGAAACCGTAGAGGCAATATATGTCAAGAGCGGGATTTGTCTATCCACGTGACGGAAAGATACTTAAGGGCCCACTCGAAGAAGTTATATCCAATAGCTGCGCAGCGTGTGATTTGATCACAGGGATATCACTTGTCGAAACGAGTCAAGTAGCATTGTTCGGTAACGAGATTGAACACGACATGGTGATGTCATTGATCAGATCTCGGGAAATGCAAGTATCAAGAGACAAAGGGAATAAGACACGACCGTCCTGGTTCAAACGGTGAAAGATCACCGTGGAACGCACAGGGGTCACATGGCCATCTAGGTCCCTCTGTCGATCATTGGTCCAGGAATATCCCGACCATGTCTGGAGTGTTCCTAAACCGTAGGGTATCACGCTTAAGGGTTTGATGATGCTTAGAGAGTGTTTATAGGATCGGAAGAATCGCCGAAGAATAGTAGAGAGAAAACCGGAAGGGTTTCGGTAAGTCTGGAGGATGTCCGGAGTGGAGGTGGAAGGTGTTCCATAACCACGGAGATTGAATAATATATGAATGAATGTTAAATATTGATTTAATCATTTATTCACAATTATTTAATAAAAGAGAAAATCAATTTAAAGGTCAAAAGGCTTAATGGGCCAATTCCGGAGGGAAGAGGGCCCATTAGGGAAAAGGCAAGAGGGAGAAGGGCCAGAGGGGTGGCCGGTGCCCTAGTGGGACAGCCCCCCTGTGCGGGGCCCATGGGGATGGCCGACGGCACCACCCATCCCCCTCTCCTCTCCTTTAGTCCCACCCCAGGACTTTGAGGGAGGTAGTACCTCCCCTCCCCCTATATAAAGTGGGGGTATTTGGCCAGATAAATACACACAATATTCAATAAAGGTCTTCTCACTTTTGGGAAGACCTCCAATTGATATTCTCTCTCTCTCTCTCTCTCTCTCTCTCTCTCTCTCTCTCTCTCGTGACCGTGGTCCCATGTTCGGACCGCGCGAACGAGAGACATCTTCACTGGAGGCGTCGTCGATCATGGGATTCGGATCCAGAGCTATACTTCATAGCTCTGCTGGATTGGGGAAGCGGGAGTCATCGTCAGGTACCGGACGTGTGTAACTCCCCGCGAGGTGTCAGAATTGAGGCACTCAAGTCGTTGGAGCCACAGGAACGCAAGTACTTCATCTCGACCTTGAGGTCGGCTTCGGCTCGTGTACATCAACCACGCTCTCCTGAACATTGACAACGCTTTTCGGTCTTCAAGGGTAAGTTCTTGAAAAGGCCCTCCCGTTACTGTATTACTAATAGATAGGTCTTAGCAACATCAGGGGTTCAGGGGCGTAGGGTAAAAGTTTATTGTTTTCATACGCGGAACCCCTACAGTGGTATCAGAGCTAGATCTATGCGTAGTAATGCTAGTACGGGTAGAACACACGAGATGTAGCGTGTGGGTGTTGGTCTTTTAGTTGTTACCCTCCCACGTGTACTTGTGTATACCATAGTAATGCTTGATGAAGTGGCCCCCAACCGACTTTACGCGTTCATTCGCGAGACTTGTCCACGCTTGACATACGGCTTGTACCGTATAAAGTGGCTTAGGGGAGTGTATGTCTCTCTCGCATTAGTTGGTATGCCATTTACAATGGAGGGCCCTAAATGTTGGGACACGTAGAGATAAACAAAACTTTTTCCCTAACGTCAAACTGCCAAGATCCAGCTCAGGTGATAGGCCACGAGATTACCGCTAGACGCGCAGATGCGGAAGTTGATGTAGCGCGTCGAAGCAGTGCCGAATGATCCCCCAGACAGCCCTCCGAATCCCGTGGACAACTTCTCCAGATCCCACGAACTCCTTTGTTAGATCCCCACGAGCTTCCCCGTCTCCAGCGCCGCACGTGCAACGCCTCTACCGATATCCACACATACATGAAGGAGCTTCAGACAAAGGATTGCTAGATCCTGTCTAGCCCGAAAAGGAAGTGGAGAAAGTGACGGCTAGGTTAGGGACTATCCCTTGTCACTCCACTTATATACACTCCTAGTTGGGCTCAATGCTTGAGGCCCATCTAGGTTGTACTCCAATCTCCACATGAAACTAATCCACATGGGCTCCTTACCCTTAAGTGTGTGACCCTGTAGGTTCACGTACACCTGGACACGACATGTGCTACTCCTCCAAGTATCCCGTCATGGCTTTGAGTCCAACTCACTCCCATGAACACTCGGTCTCAAGTCGATAGATGGTAGCGGCCTCTAGCAAGACGTGCCAACTCCCAAGCACCATAAAGTCAGAAGACGAACCTTCAATGTGACTTTCGTCCAAGTCCCTTTGCCTCATGATATATCTGTTAAGCTATAGGCAAGTAGTTGCCATCCCTTAAATATCTTAACTCTCTTCTCGTACCATGATATGTGATTAATTGGACTAACTCTTAGTCCGACTCCTCAGTTAACACTTAACTGAGTAGCGCATGGCCATGCTTCTGAATCATATCACACAAGAGGGCCCAGAGAATATCTCTCCATTATGGAGGGGCAAATCCCATCTTGGTAATTCACGTCACGCAGCTTGCTTCACAACCAACCCGAACTCTACCTTTATAACTGCCCATTTACGGAACAACGTTTGATAGAACCTAAGTTGGCGATCCACAACTCGGATCATGCAATCACCTCAGGTCGAAGGATTCCATTGCTTGAGACTGCAAATGACAACATGCTCGTTGCATGTAAGATCCCTCCTTATTAAAGGAAAAGATCCCTGTGATTGCAATGCTAGTCCCTGGATCATTGCTAGCATCCACAGTTTAAGATGAAGTACACAGATACAAAGGTCGTTTATTACAGTCATTCCAGAGATAAAACATAGTCTCTTACAACTCATGGCCAAAGGCCTAATACAAGAGTTTATGGAATAAGTAAATAAACATAAGTCTTCATCTTCATGTGCCACAGGCAAGCATGTTGAGTGTAGACTCATGACTCCTAATCATCATCAGAGTAACCTGCAACATCATAAGTTACAGCCACAGAGGGTCAATACTTTGGAATAGTATTGGCAAGTGATACCTTAGTATATATTTAAGTGGACTATAATACTATATGCATTTGGCTGGTGGAGCTTAGGCTTGCATTGCTCAAAATAGATTTTTCCTTAACCTTTTGAAAACACTAAGTTTTTGTAAGGCATAAAACACCCAAGGCATCTACCAATCAAAGACTGAAGATCCACTCCGGGCATCTACCAATCAATGACTGAAGATCCTTTTAACCCTTGTTCACCCACAAGTTTTATTTAGAAATTGGAGTGATGAGATTCTTGAAGTTTCCATGTCTTGATGCTCAAATTGTCCTTTACCAGGGACATGGCTAAGTACTTAGGTTTTACACTCTGCAGAGGTGGTGCACTTTCCCCACAAGCCTTGGTTTCCCAAGACATGATCCTTCAGTAGCCTTTCCTTAGTCAAATGGACGCTCCAACCTATCATCCCATCTACCACCCATGTCCAAGAGACTAAGTTCCAGCATCCTAAGATCATGGCGAGCCCATATTACCAAGTGGTTGCACTTGAAGCTTCTCAACATTCGACAACTCAAATCTCTTTGTTCTGGGTGGCCATCCACAAGTGAGATACACAAGGTTCACCAAGACCCTGGCCTTGTGTAACCACTCAACATAACCCATTCTTTCCATTCCACCCAGGTGATTCATTAACTTAGTTGTTTTGTTAAATAAAAACAAGTCCTTAGACTTAGAATATTTTTCCATAGTGTGAATATATAAACCACCCTTGTTTTCTAGTAGCTAGGCTAAGCATGGCATGGCAATTTGTCCTTAGGGAATTTCCTAGCAATTCTAGCATTCTATTCTAAATAGGATTTCCCCACAACAGTTGACAAAAGTAGCATGCAAGTCCTAACAATAATATATCTAATGCAAGTATAAAATATAGGTAGGGAATATTCATGAAGATATCACTTGCCTTGGTAGTGTGGAGTAGCACTCGTCACAATCACAATCACTAGCAAAATCTACACACAAAGTTGTAGCATACAATTACACACAAATATATACAAACAAAAGTATTATGAATGCATGCATGCATGAATCTACCAAGTGATGATTTTTGAAAACTTCAACCAAGCAAGTGCATGAATACAGAAACTAAAACAAGTCACAAATCTATCCAAGACAACTTAAATAACCCTAAAACAAAAATACTAAACTAAATCTAAACTTAAAATGGCCTCAAACAAGTCTCTGCAATTTTAGCACATCTAATGGTTACTATATGCTAAAAAAAAAGGATAGGCAGAAAGGTCTTGTTTTCTGAATCAACGGTATAAAGTTTGCAAAATTCCAACGTGGCATTCAAAAGATATAGGCATTTGAATTTGGATCAAATTTCTGGTTTTAAATTCTATTCTCAGATCTAACCTAGCCAGCGTCTTATTCTTATTCGCCTGCAGTTCAAGGCTGGATCGAGCTCCACAGCCGTAGGATCTAAAGGGCAGGTGCGGCTCAGATCGCTGCATCGCTTGGGTTTAAGTGATCTATCCTAGCGCTCGATGCGTATCTAATGGCTTTACTACTCGCCAAGAATGGCGGCGAGCCAGCGGCTCTCGGGCGGCGGAATCGTCGGTCGATGATGTTGCCGGCGATGCACGGCGAGGAAGAAGGAGGTGGCTTACCGGGCTCGAGGTCACGGCGAAGCTCGTTGTACTCATGGTTGGTCAAAGGCGCTCTGTCTGCGATTCCTCACGGAGTTCGTCGGCGTCGTCCGGGTGGTCGTCGTGGGCGTCATTGGTTCACCCAAGGCAAGTCGAGGACACGGTTAGGTTCACAGGGTCAAGGCGAAGTAGTGAGCATGAACTAGGAGGCGCGGGGCGGTCTGGTCTTACCACTAGAGCTCGTCGGAGTTGATGTCACCGTCGGTGCTCGCGGTGTTAAGTGAAACCGACGACCTGGGGCAGTACAGGACAGACTAGCGAGGTCAGTAGATGCGCAAGGATTCACTGAGCAGGATAGCAAGAACGAGAGGCAAAGGGAACACTGGGCTCACCGGAATCGATCGCCGGAGGGGCTCATCATGGCGGTGCAACGCTGATTGAGGCGACTGGTGGCGGAGTGAGCGAGGTGTCCGGGGAAAAGATCGTGGAGCGAGAGGTTCTTATAGCCGGGAAATCGACAGAACGCCGGGTTTAATGCCCATTACGCCGCGCCATTACCGGCTTCAACTGCTGCGGCGCGACGTGGTCGCATGGCGGTCTGGGGAAGACGAGGCGACGTGGACCCGGGCCGTTAAATCGTCGGTCTTGTGAGTGCAGGTATCAAGCGTGAGAGAAGAAAAAGGAGAACCCCGGGTGGGCTTCTTTGGGCTGGATGGATCATTTCTGGGCCAGATTTTGACCTTTTTCTTTAAGCTTTTTCTTTTTCTATTTCTATTTTCTGGATAGAATTTGATATGAATTCAAATCCTTTTGAATTCAAACTTCTTTGGGGATTTTTGCAGGGTTCTTGTGGGTTCAAATGCAGTCAAATAACCATGTGGTCACCTTGCAAGGCTTGGTCAAGCTTGGGTCTTTGAAATAAGCAGAGACTTTGTCTCTTTGCAAATATTTGGAATAGGGTTTAGAAAATGTTTCTAGATTTTGAATCTTGGATCAAAAGCTTCTCCTAGCTTTTCCAACCATGGAGGCAAACAAACAAATTCATAGACAATCCAATCCCAAAGGGTGATGGCCATTTGAGATAAATTGCCCACATGAAATCATAGCCAAAGTGTATGCCTCTAAATGATTTTGAGAAAAACCCTATATGAATGAATGATGCAAAGATGATATGAATGAGTTTTGAAACATGATTTTTAGGGATGTTACAAATCTAACCCCCTTAAAATGAATCTCGCCCTCGAGATTCGGGTTGGCTAGCAAATAGGTGTGGGTGGTCTTTCCGAAGATCATCTTCTCTTTCCCATGTTGCTTCTTCTTCTGAATGATGATTCCATTGTACTTTGCAAAACTTGATAGTCCTTGTTCTCGTGATTCTTTCTGTAGTCTCAAGTATCTTGACAGGCTTTTCTTCATAGGTGAGATCACTTTCTAGTTGAACTTCTTCCAAAGATATGGTATCTTTCAAAGATGTTTCTTCCATTTCTGGGTGACATTTCTTGAGATGGCTCACATGAAAAACATTATGGACTGCTAGTAAAGATCTTTGGCGATTCGATTTCATATCTGACTTCTCCTTGCGACTTAAAATATTGAATGGTCCCACATATCTTGGTGCTAACTTTCCTTTGACTCCAAATCTTTTTACTCCACGAAGTGGTGATACTCTAAGATAAGCTCTATCCCCAACTTCGTAAGTGACTTCTCTACGCTTAGCATCTGCGTAGCTTTTCTGTCGAGACTGTGCTATCTTCAATCTGTCTCTAACCAATTTGACTTTTTCTTCGGCGTCTTTGATAAGGTCTGGTCCAAACAAACTTCTTTCTCCCACACCATTCCATAGCAATGGGTTGGTACACTTTCTTCCGTATAGAAACTCAAATGGTGCCATCCCAATACTAGATTGGTATTTGTTGTTGTAAGAGAACTCTGCATAAAGGACTTTCATCCCAACTTGCTCCATAGTCTAGGGCACATGCCCTCAACATGTCTTCAAGAATTTGATTAGTCCTTTCTGTTTGTCCATCAGTTTGAGGATGAAAGCGTGCTGAATTCCAACCTCGTTCCTAGAGATTCATGAAGCTGTCTCCAAAAGTGAGAAGTGAACTGAGTTCCTCTATCAGACACAATACTCTTAGGTACACCGTGGAGGCATACAATTCTGCTCATGTAGATTTTGGATAACTTTGCCTTTGGTATAAGTTGTCTTTACGGGTATAAAATGAGCCACTTTAGTTAGGCGATCTACTATTACCCATATGGAATCATACCGACCTGGTCCTTGGTAATCCGGTAATGAAATCCATACCAATACTTTCCCACTTCCATTCAGGAATAGGCATTGGTTGAAGCAATCCTGCTGGTTTACGATGCTCGCTTTCACTCTACACACGTCACACAAGGCAATGTGTTCGCGATGTCCCTTTTAAGATTGTTCCACCAAAATCTTTCTTTCATATCCATATACATTTTGGTGTTTCCGGGTGAATAGAATAAGGAGAGTTATGTGCTGCTTGTAAAATCAGTTTCCGTAATTCGGATCTTGTGGAACACAAATCGTTTCTCGTGCCATAAAGTACCTTGTTCGTCCATATGGAAACTTTTAGCTTTCCTTGACTAATCCTTTCCTTAATCTCTTGATTTCTTTATCCGTCTTTTGGGCTTCCTTAATCTTATCCAGCAGTGGGTTGAACATCCAATGACATAAGATGTCCTTGGGCACAATCTCCAACCTGAGTTCCTTGAATTGCTTACACAAATCATCTGGCAATTCACCTTTGGTAAGACCATTTACAAATGCTTTACGACTTAGTGCATCTGCTACTACATTTGCTTTACCGGGGTGGTATTGCAAATTTAAGTCATAATCCTTGATAAGTTCTAGCCATCTTCTTTGTCTCATATTGATCTCCTTCTGGGTGAAGATATATTTCAAGCTCTTATGGTCGGTGAACACTTCACAACGTTTTCCCAAAAGGTAATGTCTCCATGTTTTGAGTGCATGGACAACAGCGGCTAACTCTAAATCATGAGTAGGATAATTTATTTCATGAGTTTTGAGTTGTCTCGAGGCATAAGCCACAACTTTTCCGCCTTGCATAAGTACGGCTCCTAATCCTTGATGAGAAGCATCACAATATACCTGGAAATCCTTTTCCAAATCTGGTAGGCCTGAGCAGTCTTGACACCGGTCTCTTCTTTAGTTCTTGAAAGCTGAGTTCACACCCTTGCACCAAGCAAATTTCTTATCTTTCTTTAACAATTCATCATTGGTTTAGCAACCTTAGAAAAATTTTCAATGAATCTTACAGTAACCTGCTAAACCAAGGAAACTACGAACCTCTTTTACATTCTTAGGAGATTCCCATTCTGTTACGGCTGAAACCTTAGCAGGGTCAACTGCTACACCATCCTTTGTCATAACATGACCAAGAAATCCAACTTCCTCTAACCAAAACTCACACTTGCTGAACTTGGCATAAAGTTTATGTTCCCTTAGTTTCTCAAGTATCAAGCGTAGATGTCTTTCATGTTCTTCCTTGCTCTTGGAGTAGACTAAGATGTCATCGATGAAAACGACAACAAACTTGTCGAGAAATTCCATGAACACTTTGTTCATCATATTCATGAAGTATGCTGGGGCGTTGGTTAATCCAAAAGGCATCACAGTGTACTCATACAATCCATACCTCGTGGTAAATGCTGTTTTAGGTATGTCTTGCTCTCTTATCTTGAGTTGAAAATAGCCTGACCGAAGATCAATCTTCGAGAACACACAAGCTCCTTCTAGCTGATCAAACAAGTCATTGATTCTTGGCAAAGGATATTTGTTCTTGATGGTTACCTCGTTGAGAGAACGGTAATCTATGCATAACCTTTGAGTTCTGTCTCTCTTTCTCTGAACAAACCGAGCTCCCAAGATGAAGAACTTGGCTGGATGAATCCTTTCTGCAATTGTTCTCCAAGTTGTTTCTTGAGTTCTTTAAGTTCGTCAACTGACATTTTATAAGGTCTCTTTGCTCTTGGCCCAGATCCTGGTACCAATTCTATTATAAATTCCACATCTCTATCTGGTGGCATTCCTGGTAACTCTTCCGGGAACACATCCGGATACTCACACACAATTGGCACCGTGTCCATGCTAACCCCCTTAAGAGAATTTAGCTTACTCCCTTTAGATCTAAAGTTGGACTTGAATATTATCCTCTTACCTTGGGGTTGTGAGTGAAATTGTCTGATTTGCACAATCTAGTACTCCTCATATTTAGCCATCCAATCCATTCCCAAAATTACATCCAATCCTTGGGAATTTAGGATTATTAGGTTTACTGGAAACTTATGTTTTCCGATTTCTATGACTAGATCATGGCATCCAAGACTCACTATCATATCCCCTCCCGGAGAGCTAACTTTTATCGGACACCCAATGTTTTCAGATGCAAACCCATTTCTTTCGACAAATGCTTTAGATATGAATGAATGAGATGCACCAGTGTCAAAGAGTACAAATGCTGAGATGGAATTGAGTCTGAACTTACCAGCAACGGCATAATGATCTTCATATACTTAATCCACATTGATGTGGTTAACCTGTAATTTCTGAAATGGATTGGGTTTGTTAGGTCCTTCAACGTTCTTCTCGGGGCACTCATTAGCATAATGCCCCGACTTCTTGCATTTGAAGCACTCAACTTTGTTGTCCTTCTTAGGTTGACTTCCACTTCCACTTCCACTTCCACTATGGTGGCTCTTATATCCACTCTTGTGGTTCTTGTACTTATCATTGTCATGACTGCGATGATGCTTGTTGTCATGACGGTTGTGATTGTGGTGCTTGTTAAACTTCCCATGCTTGTGGGATCTGGTGACACTATCATCATAGTGAGTTCGTTTATGATACGATCCCGAGCTATGCTTGTCGGAGTGTTTCCTCTTCTTACTCTCGACTTGCTTCATTTTATTCTCCACAATAACAGCCTTGTCACACAGCGACTGATAAGTTGGAACATATGCCACAGACAGCTGCAGATTTAGCTCATCATTCAAGCCTTCTAGAAACTTTTCCTTCCTTTTGGCATCAGTGTCAACCTCATCCGGTGCATAGCGCGCCAGATTGTTGAACTCTTCAATATATTCAGCCACGCTGTGGTGGCGCTGCTTCAGGTTGTGAAATTCCTTCTTTTTCAGGCTCATCATACCTGGTGAGATATGAGTGGTACGAAATCCATCTTCAAAGATAGCCCAAGTTACCTCATCAATAGGCGTGGTAATCTGGAAGTTGTCCCACCATGCTGCGGCTGGTCCTTCCAACAGATGTGCTGCAAACCTGACCTTTTCAGCATCTGTGCATCCTACGGTCACTAAGTCTTTGTTCACAGAACGTAGCCAATCATTGGCCACCATGGGATCAGTCGTTCCTGAAAACTTAGCTGGCCTTAGACGCAGAAATCTGGTGAGCATATCAAAACCTGGAGGGTTGTTGTTGTTATTGTTGTTGTTGTTGTTGTTGTTGGGATTGGGGTTGTTGTTGTTGTTGTTCTGGTTCTGGATGAACGTCGTCATCATTTGCATAAGCTGTGTTTGCGCATTCATCATTTGTTGCATTTCCGGGGTAATGTTGGGGTTGGGGTTGGTGTTTGCGCGACGGGGAGGCATCTGTGGTTTATTCATATAGAGATAAGAATGAGATACCCTTACATGATTTATGCACAATACAATTCACAAGCAATAACACTAGGATAAAAGCTAAACAACAAGATAACAAACACACAAGTGGCAAGCCATCCACATGTCGGATGGTCCAACAATAAGTTCATAAATAACAAGTGAGGTAAATAAAGATAACTGAGTAGTCAAATCTACTCGTCGGCATCAATCTCCTCCTCGACAAAGGTAAGACCTGCGTTCTCCATTGCGGTCTTGTTCTCCTCGATGGTAGTGGTCAAAGAATCGATCTTGGCCTTGAGAGCCCTCTTCTGGGAACGAAGCCTCTCAATCACTGTCTGCTGCTCTAACTCGAAGTCCTTGGACTGTAGTTCCTCGGTCATATCACGAATCCTCTTGTTCCTATCCTGGACACGCTTCTCTTGACTCTTGAACTTACGGTCTTGGGTTTCGAACTTTGCCTCCATCTCCTTGACTATCTCGTCCTGCTGCGCGAAGAGCTTGTCCTTCTCGCGAAGCTGCACCTGGAGCTCGTCATTACTAAGCATGACGTTGGTCCTATCGGTATCCACGTGCCTAATAAGAGTCTCTAAGTCCTGGAGGTACAGGCGTATCGGCTCTGCATGACCTCGAGTCGTCCTCAAAGTCAATGGACTCTCCGTCATCATCACGCCTTAGAAAGGCGTGGAAGTGAGTGCCTCTAACTTTGTCGAGAGTGACGTCCTAACGATCGATCAGGATCTGCATGACCACCTCCATGCCTCTCTCCCTGTCATCGTGCATAAGCTTGAAGACGATAGCCTTCGTAGTAGGCTCTGCCTGGCGTCCTGGCTGGTTCACCTTGAAGCCCCAAAGGTCCTTCCTCTCAAACTTGGTGAGTGGGTGCACCGTAATGATAGGAAGAGGGAGATCGAGTAAAGTAGTAAGCTCTACGATACGAGGACCAAAACGGGTAGCCTGGAACTCCTCAACAAAGGTCTTGATGGCAATAGGCATCTATTTATAAGATTGAAAAGTTAGAACAACACAATTTAAATTAAACAAGACAACATTCTAGCATAACTATGGAACACAAAATCACACAAGTCATGCATACATAAATCCATTACACCAACCAAGGTTCAAACTTTTAAGGTATCATTTTTGAAAATAAGGTGATAGGTGGTGGTCCAACTAACGAAGTGCGCTTACAATCCTATCTCATTGGATCTGGTGGCTAACACAATGTTCCTAGTGGCAATCACCCTTTCTTGTTCACATGCTTCTATCACTAAGTCTATGATATCTCCTCTTAAGGATTGGTTGGTGATTTCCAACTCTTGGGTGTGTTCCTTCTCTTTCTCTAAGTCTTTTTGGAGGTTGAGCATCCTGCACTTGACTCTAGCACTTAGTTCCTTGATAGTCTTCCAAGCTGCTTCTTTTGCTGACTCAAAGAATGTGGTGTGCATAAAAGTGTTGGTGTACATGCAGAAGCCTTTTTCTTTGTGGTTGTCTTCCTTGTTCTTGTACAAGTGAAGTTGCACCCACCAATACTCCACTCCATCCTCTATTACTGGAAAGCCCTTGTACACTTCACCATGTACTCCCATGGTTTCCATGAGGTCCTTGAGAATCTTGGGAAACTCAGTCTCACACTCCAAGGTCATGGTCATGAGTGGTCCTTTCTTCACGGCTTCGTTGACGGAGTTCATCTACAAATAGAGATGAGAAGAAGAAGATTAGAAAAGTTCTGAGAAGAATAGACAAGTGTAGAAGAAGTTAAAATTTTTCCTTAGTGGTTTCCAATCCTAGGGTCATAATCCTACAGGCAACACAGTGCTCTGATACCATCTGTAAGATCCCTCCTTATCAAAGGAAAAGATCCCTGTGATTGCAATGCTAGTCCCTGGATCATTGCTAGCATCCACAGTTTAAGATGAAGTACACAGATACAAAGGTCGTTTATTACAGTCATTCTAGAGATAAAACATAGTCTCTTACAACTCATGGCCAAAGGCCTAATACAAGAGTTTATGGAATAAGTAAATAAACATAAGTCTTCATCTTCATGTGCCACAGGCAAGCATGTTGAGTGTAGACTCATGACTCCTAATCATCATCAGAGTAACCTGCAACATCATAAGTTACAGCCACGGAGGTCAATACTTTGGAATAGTATTGGCAAGTGATACCTTAGTATATATTTAAGTGGACTATAATACTATATGCATTTGGCTGGTGGAGCTTAGGCTTGCATTGCTCAAAATAGATTTTTCCTTAACCTTTTGAAAACACTAAGTTTTTGTAAGGCATAAAACACCCAAGGCATCTACCAATCAAATACTGAAGATCCACTCCGGGCATCTACCAATCAATGACTGAAGATCCTTTTAACCCTTGTTCACCCACAAGTTTTATTTAGAAATTGGAGTGATGAGATTCTTGAAGTTTCCATGTCTTGATGCTCAAATTGTCCTTTACCAGGGACATGGCTAAGTACTTAGGTTTTACACTCTGCAGAGGTGGTGCACTTTCCCCACAAGCCTTGGTTTCCCAAGACATGATCCTTCAGTAGCCTTTCCTTAGTCAAATGGACGCGCTCCAACCTATCATCCCATCTACCACCCACTGTCCAAGAGACTAAGTTCCAGCATCCTAAGATCATGGCAGAGCCCATATTACCAAGTGGTTGCACTTGAAGCTTCTCAACATTCGACAACTCAAATCTCTTTGTTCCTGGGTGGCCATCCACAAGTGAGATACACAAGGTTCACCAGTACCCCTGGCCTTGTGTAACCACTCAACATAACCCATTCTTTCCATTCCACCCAGGTGATTCATTAACTTAGTTGTTTTGTTAAATAAAAACAAGTCCTTAGACTTAGAATATTTTTCCATAGTGTGAATATATAAACCACCCTTGTTTTCTAGTAGCTAGGCTAAGCATGGCATGGCAATTTGTCCTTAGGGAATTTCCTAGCAATTCTAGCATTCTATTCTAAATAGGATTTCCCCACAACAGTTGACAAAAGTAGCATGCAAGTCCTAACAATAATATATCTAATGCAAGTATAAAATATAGGTAGGGAATATTCATGAAGATATCACTTGCCTTGGTAGTGTGGAGAGTAGCACTCGTCACAATCACAATCACTAGCAAAATCTACACACAAAGTTGTAGCATACAATTACACACAAATATATACAAACAAAAGTATTATGAATGCATGCATGCATGAATCTACCAAGTGATGATTTTTGAAAACTTCAACCAAGCAAGTGCATGAATACAGAAACTAAAACAAGTCACAAATCTATCCAAGACAACTTAAATAACCCTAAAACAAAAATACTAAACTAAATCTAAACTTAAAATGGCCTCAAACAAGTCTCTGCAATTTTAGCACATCTAATGGTTACTATATGCTAAAAAAAAAGGATAGGCAGAAAGGTCTTGTTTTTCTGAATCCAACGGTATAAAGTTTGCAAAATTCCAACGTGGCATTCAAAAGATATAGGCATTTGAATTTGGATCAAATTTCTGGTTTTAAATTCTATTCTCAGATCTAACCTAGCCACGCGTCTTATTCTTATTCGCATGCAGTTCGCTGGATCGAGCTCCACAGCCGTAGGATCTAAAGGGGCAGGTGCGGCTCAGATCGCGTACCGCTTCGGGTTTAAGTGATCTATCCTAGCGCTACGATGCAGATCTAACGGCTGCTACTACTCTGGCCAAGAACTGGCGGCGGAGCGGCGGCTACTGGCGGCGGAATCGTCGGTCGATGATGTTGCCGATGATGCAGACGGCGAGGAAGAAGGAGGAGTGGCTTACCGGGCTCAGGAGGTCACGGCGAAGCTCGTTGTACTCGCGGTTGGTCAAGGGGCGCTCTGTCTCGGCTGCGATTCCTCACCGGAGTTCGCGGCGGCGTCGGGTGCGTCGGGTGGTCGTCGTGGACGTCGCTGTGGTTCACCCCAAGGCAAGTCGAGGACACGGTTAGGTTCACAGGGTCAAGGCGAAGTAGTGAGCATGAACTAGGAGGCGCGGGGCGGTCTGGTCTTACCACTAGAGCTCGTCGGAGTTGATGTCACCGTCGGTGCTCGCGGTGTTAAGTGAAACCGACGACGACACAGGCGTCTGAGATGTACTAGCGAGGTCAGTAGATGCGCAGATTCACCGAGCAGGATAGCAAGAACGAGAGGCAAAGGAACACTGGCTCACGGAATCGATCGCCGGAGGGGCTCTGTCCGCGGCGGTGCAACGCTGATTGAGGGCAGCCTGGTGGCGGAGTGAGCGAGGTGTCTGGGGGAAAAAGATCGTGGAGCAGAGAGGTTCTTATAGCCGGGGAAATCGACAGGAAACGCTCGGGTTTAATGCCCATTTACGCCGCGCCATTACCGGGCTTCACTGCCGCGGCGACGTGGTCGCAGGTGTGGTCTGGGGAAGACGAGGACGACGTGGACCGGGCCCGTTAAATCGGCGAGTCTTGTGAGTGCACGTGCTTTCATGGCGTGAGAGAAGAAAAGGAGAACCCGGGTGGGCTTGTTGGGCTGGATCCATTGCTGGGCGGATTCGGCCGCGGCCTTTTTCTTTTCTTTAAGCTTTTTCTTTTTCTATTTCTATTTTCTGGATAGAATTTGATATGAATTCAAATCCTTTTGAATTCAAACTTCTTTGGGGATTTTTGCAGGGTTCTTGTGGGTTCAAATGCAGTCAAATAACCATGTGGTCACCTTGCAAGGCTTGGTCAAGCTTGGGTCTTTGAAATAAGCAGAGACTTTGTCTCTTTGCAAATATTTGGAATAGGGTTTAGAAAATGTTTCTAGATTTTGAATCTTGGGTCAAAAGCTTCTCCTAGCTTTTCCAACCATGGAGGCAAACAAACAAATTCATAGACAATCCAATCCCAAAGGGTGATGGCCATTTGAGATAAATTGCCCACATGAAATCATAGCCAAAGTGTATGCCTCTAAATGATTTTGAGAAAAACCCTATATGAATGAATGATGCAAAGATGATATGAATGAGTTTTGAAACATGATTTTTAGGGATGTTACAAATCTAACCCCCTTAAAATGAATCTCGCCCTCGAGATTCGGGTTGGCTAGCAAATAGGTGTGGGTGGTCTTTCCGAAGATCATCTTCTCTTTCCCATGTTGCTTCTTCTTCTGAATGATGATTCCATTGTACTTTGCAAAACTTGATAGTCCTTGTTCTCGTGATTCTTTCTGTAGTCTCAAGTATCTTGACAGGCTTTTCTTCATAGGTGAGATCACTTTCTAGTTGAACTTCTTCCAAAGATATGGTATCTTTCAAAGATGTTTCTTCCATTTCTGGGTGACATTTCTTGAGCTGGCTCACATGAACAATCATGAATACATAGTTCCACAACTGAATCACACATTCAGTGATATATATCTGATGTTCATATAAGGACAACTTTACTTTATGAATACTTTGGGAAATATCATCAACCACAATTGCCTCTAGGGCATATTCCCAACACTGAAAGGGGTGTAGTAGAGACAACTACTTGATCAGCGTTGTGCTAAAAGTTTGTAGGTAAGAACGGTTCTTGTGCGAAAGCCCATTCAGCCACGTAAAACATGCAAAGATAAAGTAGAGGCATCTAACTTTGTTTTGCAGGGGCGTTGCTTTGTGATATGGTTATGGCAAATATAAAGTGATTACTTATGTTGCGCAGTAGTAGATAGTCACGGAGGTGACAGACTACCACGCCGGAATGACACCGGTACCCTGGTGTCTACGGCGCCGGAACCCTGGCGCTGGAATCCGGTGACGACGGATGGAGATCACGACGTGAAGGACCATATCACATCGCATTTACATTCAATGTTATTGATTGTATATCTTATTGTGTGCTAGTATTAGATACTCGATGGTAGCCTAATAAGATGATCCCTATTAAAATTACTAATGATTGTGTTCCCCTTAGTGTGCACCACCAAGAAAGTTCTTCGGTATGAGGCGACCCACTGTGAGTGGGTGTCAGACATATCTACGTTCGCATACAGTGGGTCTAAGCCATGTTGCACTACACTAAGGTTGAGTTGACGAGCCTAGAACGTTACAGAGACGTGGCCTCGGAACGCGGATGGTCGAAAGATCGAGCACGAGTCGCATGAATGATATGACCGGCGTTTAGCGTCCACCCTTGAACCCACATTGATGGTCGTGATGATCAGGGGAGATGTAGGGAAAAGGGGTCGTGTTATCACTAGGAACCCTTCATGGGATAGGTGTTTCTGAGTGGAGTTATTATTAACTCATTTAATTATAAACTTAGTCTAAATTCTTTTTGCAATTATAAATGTAGAGATGGCTCACCGTGAAGCTTACTTTGTCATTGAGGAATGGGTAATGGGTGAGAAACTTAGACTTGATGGATCCAACTTCCCTAGATGGCTTGTGCGTCTGAATGATCTCCTTACTAGGAATCATGTGGTAGACTACATACAACGCACGATGGATTTGACTAAGCCAGACCACTATGAGACCCCACAAGAGCTGGCAGACCGCTACTATCGTCAAGAGATGTCCACCTACATTCAAATAATAATGCGTTACGGGATGGTGGATGAACTCCATCCGCTCATGGGTGATCTTGATCCATATTCGATGGTGGATCAGCTGAGAGAAGAGTTCATAAGCCATGTGCACATGTGGAAGCACGAGCTGCTTGGAGAGTTACTTTCCATACAGATAGAGGAGCACACATGTGTGAAGGGTCACTTGGAGAGCATGCTTGATGCACACATGAGACTGGTTCACTTCGTGGACTATTGGATGGATGATCTGTTTGCGATAGGCGTGCTGCTTCGATCATTGCCTCCTAGCTACGAAGGACTGATGGCTCAAAATATATCGAGCTCGTTGGGGAACCCCAAGAGGAAGGTATGATGAGCACAACATCAAGTTTTCCCTCAGTTATGAGACCAAGGTTATCGAACCAGTAGGAGAAAGGAAACACCTCCAAGGTGTTGTCTCCAACTTGGAATCCAACACAACACAACCACAGAACTTTGCCCCCAATTTCAATCTCACCGGTTTAGCTGGAAACAAAGGACTAAACATATTGTGCGGAAGATAGTAATTGCTTGCAAAAGGTAAACAGAAAACAGTAAATATATTTTAGATTGATGGTAAAAGAATGGACCGGGGTCCATAGTTCACTAGAGGTGATTCTCCTTCAGATAGATGACATGTTGGGTGAACAAATTACAACGGGGCAATTGACAGACACCGAGAAAGCATACATGCATATACTAATCATCTTGACTCCTATGAGATTTGATTGGGCATTACAACATTGTACATAGACCGTAATCCAACTGCATCTATGACTAATAATCCACATTCAGGTTATCATCCGAACCCCCTCCAGTATTAAGTTGCAAGCAACAGATAATTTCATTAAGCAAAGTGTGTAAAGTAAACAATATGATTGTTCTATGAACAAAGGATTGTTGTTTTCTCCCTAGCAGCAACAACACATCTAGTACCTTAGAGATTTTTGTCACTTCCTAGATTCCTAGATGCATGAACCCACTATCGAGCATAAATGCTCCCTCTTGGAGTTGCTAGCATCTACTCGGCCAAGATAGCTACTAACAACGGAAAGCATGCAAGATCACAAATAACAAAGACATGATAGAATCAATAATCAATCTGAAATATCATCTCAATATCCATCGAATCCCCGCAAACACAACATGTAAGATTACAAATAGATGATCTTGATCATGAACAGAGCTCACAAGATCTAAACATGGCAGCACAAAGGAAAAGAACCAACCATCTAGCTACTACATGGACTCGTAGTCCGGGGATGAACTACTCACGCATCACACCGGAGGCAGTCATGGTGATGAAGAAGGCCTCCAGGGTGATCTCTCCCCTCTGGTAGGGTGCCAGGAAGAGCTTCAGATCCCTCCCGATCTGGGGATGGAGATGGCAGCGACTACAGACTCTTTCGTGGAATTTTGATCGGGTACTTAGGGTTTTCGTCCTGGAGGCAATATATAGGTGAAGGGGCAAGGTCGGTGGAGCACCAGGGGGCCCACACCCCCTGGTGGCGCGGGAATGTTTGTTTGTGGCCCGAAAGTTCATGGGAGAGTGCATGGCATTACCCAAGTTGCCTGTAATTGCCGCGTTTCGTAAAGTTGGGCTGCCAACTACTTAGAGGGGCCATTTCGACGCAAACTCATCTCACCCCTGCCAAATACAAACATTCCGTTAAACTGCCCCATGAAGTAGACGGTCGGGACCCACATGTCGGTCATATGTCTGTGATGCGAGCGCCAACGCGGCAACCTCTTAGGCAAATCGAGGAACTAAGTGGATTGGATGCTTTGACCAATTGCACAAATCCATTCCCTCCTTTCCCCTAGCATCGGTGGTGTAGAAATCCACCCTCCAAGCAAGACGATCCCTTCGGACATTTGACTTCCAGCGCCAAGTTGCTGTGCCCAGTCACTGGTCCCGAGCTCCAATGGCGCAATGCCGTAGCCGCCATTGCGAGGCTCTACCCGTCTCCGGTGCCGATGAGCCGAGCAACTCAGGGGATGGCAGATCCTACTACCAAGGAAGAAGAAGTTCTGGCTACATGCGGGTGAGCTACCCTTCTCTTTGCTATTCGCATTAATTATAACTGCTAGCTGGCTACTGAACCTACCATTGTTTGTTAGCCCAATGCTAACAAACATATTTTGTCCACAGTTTTCTGTCAAGTGGGATCTCCATGGACCACCCTTACCTGGTTACGGTAGTCCTCTTTAGGTACGACTCTAAATCAGCAAGGGTGAAGGGCTAGTGGTATGGACACCATTGTATCACGATGGAAGAAGTGCCTGCATAGATCTGCACTATATCTAGTATGGTTGCTGCTCTGCGTAATCATGATGAATTATGGCCGAAGCAGACTGCAAAGTTCAGCTTCATGGATGAATGTGGCATCATGGTTCCTCTAACGTGTGACAGTCAACTAATTGGGTTGATGAAAAGGTATGCTTCGGCTTGCATGTTTGACCTGAATTGTGATGTACTAGATGTGGAAGCTGCAACCAGAGTCGCCTTCTATTCTTGGACAGGGTTGTCGCTCGAACCCAATTAGCTCCTGGTAAGCAAAAGTCTCTTGGGGTTCGCATGTTTTTGCTGAATTGTAATTTTTGTTTCATTTACTCTGTAGATATTGTGCAGTTATGCAACAGTCTAGTTTCTTTGATAGGAAGCACCGCAAGGTTAGAAACATGACTGCCGGGTCAGTCATTTTGTTGCCCGAAGAAGGTAAAAATGAGTGGAAAGATGATGCTGGACACGATTCTGGTGCTGATTGTCCCGGCGATGCAGAGTACATGAAACTAAGAAAATTGGCACCGAGGAAGAGGAAGAAGGCAGGAAATGAAGAAGCCAGTGGACATGAAGGCTTGGCACCCAGGCTGCGGAAGAAGGCTACTGGCAATGAAGATGCATAGTAATGTGTTGAACTTGAACCTATATATGTAATTCGGTTAAATTCTGAAGCTCTGTGTGTGGCACTTTGCTGGGCGTAACAATCTACCCACGTTCTCTGAGTAAAATGTACCGCGACTTAGGGTTTGGAAACACCCGAGTCAGTAGTTGAATCCGAAATTGTGATTGTGCCACTACTATCTGAAAGCACGCAGCACCGGTTCCACGATTGCTGAGGGGCAGGAGGTCTCCAAATTCGATGGAATGTAAGTGGCACAGAAATAAATTATTTAAGCTGCCACACTCCACGAAGCAGCAACTTATTTTAGATGCTGCACAACGACGTGGCAACATAAACAACAATGGAAACCGATAATTCCCAGATGCTTGAGCCCGTCTATCTCACCGCCTCCCTGCTCCTACATCCCCTACATCTGGCGAAGCTCCCCGGTCTCCATTAATCGGGTGTACGTGCTTCCACTTTATAAATTGTGGTTGTTCCATTTGCATGCGGCACAATCCTCGTAGATTACGTTTAAACAAACCACCAATGTCAGAATACCACCATGATCATACAAAAGGAAGTAATGCAGGGTTAAGACAGATTAACGGGAGACCAATGTTTTTCCTCCCAGGACTCCGGGATGACTAGTTAAGACCGCTAGGTCAACAAGAACTACTATTACAACTTAAAAAGGCACGGAGCTCAAGCTAAATAGAACTATTTATCACACATCTCCTTGATCTTCCTAATCTTAGCCCGATTCGCATCTTCCTGCGAGAGCAAGGATCGATTCGTCTGCTCCTTCCTTTTAGCATCTTCCTTCCACAGCTTCAATTGTTTCTCTGTATTTTTCCTCATGCACTTGTCAATACTCGTAGTTGTGAACTGCAGGACTTTGGCCTGGTGAAGATCATTCCTTGCTTGAGTCAGTTATTTCTCTGCTTTATACTTTAGGGCCAACGGCATGTCCCTCTCCTTCTCGACTTTGCTAACCTTGTCTTGCACCCCTCCCGAGATCTCGGTTAAGATTGGTCGTGTCAACTGGGTCCCATAGCTTCATCTCAACACTGTCAAGAAGTGAGCTGACTACAGATTATTTCAACTCAATAGTCATATCCCATAGTTTGTCCAGCGTTTTCTGCATCGATTTGGAAAACTCTGGATCTACCCATTTGACAACACCGCAACTTCTGCCTTGCATCATTGCACGATGTCCTTGACACCGTAGAAACCTCCTGCCTGCGTTTCGTCCTTCGAACGCTACAAATTTAGCGGGCACATATCCATGTTTACATAGCAGAGGATTGTCTTCACCCGCTAAACCGTGATAGTCGGAGTCATACAGCGTCTGGTTGGCCTAACACATCATACGTGCATGAGTAAACAGAGTAGATTTAGCTCAAAATAGATAACTGGCCACAGATGATAGAGATAAAGATGAGACAACTCACATCGAAATCACCGTACGTGTCATCACGACGCGTTTCCTCAAAGTCTCCCCTTGAACCCAAGGCGAGAGAGAGAGAGGGGGGTGGCTGTCGAAGAGATAGCTGGATGCGCCGTCGTCTTGCGGCTACGGCGGGATGGGAGTGAAGTGGGGAAAGTGGCATTGAGGGGAAGGAAGAGAAGTACAGGGAGGAAGAGAAGTAATGGGGACGTGACACTAGAATATGGCCCACTGAACTCGTGACTCGTGACACTCCCAACAGGGGAGCGCCCGGTTTTGACAGTTTGTCCAGAGCAAGCGGGCAGCAAGCATGGCCAATCATGCCGCATAATAGCCTACTCGCGGATTGCTCTCACGAAGACCATCCCAATCGTCCAAGCACCCCGATCGAACGGTATGTAACAATCGTCAAGAAGAACAACCGTGTTAGGGCATGCCTTCTAGAAGACTCGGTTAACGGCCACCATTGGGGGGCTAAGGTTAGGGCTCTCCTAAGGTTAGGATCCATATGTGGTTTATGAGAAGAACACACATGCAATGACACTGGTGATATGTGGTTTGTGAAAAGAACACACATACAATGACTCTAACTGTGGTTAATGGAAAGAGCAGACATGCAATGACATTGGTGGATCCATGTGTGGTTTGTGAGAAGAACGCACATGCAATGACACTGGTCTATCCTTATGTGGTTTATGAGAAGAACAGACATGCAATGACTCTGGTGGATCCATATGTGGTTTGTGAGACGAACACACATGCAATGACATTGGGCGTGGTTCATGGAAAGAACACACATGCAGTGACACTGGTGGATGCTTATGTGGTTTGTGAGAAGAACAGACATGCAATGACTCTAGCTGTGGTTCATGAAAATAATAGGCATGCAATGACACTGGTGTATCCTTATGTGGTTTGTGAGAAGAATAGACATGCAATGACTCTAGCTGTGGTTCATGAAAAGAACACACATGCAATGACACTGGTGGATCCATGTGTGGTTTACGAAAGGAACATACATGCAATGACACTGGGTGTGGTTCATGAAATGAACACACATCCAATGACACTGGTGGATCCTTATGTGGTTTGTGAGAAGAACAGACATGCAATGACTCTAGCTGTGGTTCATGAAAAGAATAGACATGCAATGACATTGGTGTATCCTTATGTGGTTTGTGCGAAGAACAGACATGCAATGACTCTAGCTGTGCTTCAAAGAACACACATGCAATGACACTGGTGGATCCATGTGTGGTTCATGAAAGGAACAGACATGCAATTGTTGGGTCCGCAGCATAGAAAACAAAAAATTTCCTACGATGAGAACTATACGCCAAGATCTATCTACTAGATACAGAGCAACTGGTGGACATACATCCATGGAGAACTTACCCTCGAAGACAACGAGTTTTCTTAACGAGCAGGAACTCGTGGTTGATGTAGTCGTACGCTTGCCGATCTCAAGATCGTGTGGAAGTCCGAGCGCCGCAAATCAGCAGCGCATCCGTCCTCGCACACACGTTCAAGCCACCGGACAACCTCCACCTCCTCGCTCCAGCGAATCAGCGGAAGCAGCAACTCCTTCGGGCATTAAGGCCACCGGGAACATGTATCTCGCTAATCCGAGACCATGGGGGAATATCTAGAGGGGCAGAGAGATCCTTCACGAGGAGGTGTGGTTTGTGAGAGGGGAGAGGGGGGCTTTATATAGGAGGGAGGGAGACCCCTCCCCTCCCATAGACGACGCATGAGGGGGGGGGGACTCCTCCCCTCCTTCATTCATGTGGTGAACCTCCACTCACATAAACATGGCCTCCACCCAACATTTCAATATCACATGCAGAACCACTTTCTGCAATTTCACCCGAAACAATTCCGGTTTCTATCGAAACAATTCATGTTTCTATCAAAACATTTCCTGCGCTTTGCAAACCTTTTGTCTGGAACATATGTGCTCTTAAATGGTGTCCGGCAACCCTTAAGTGTGTCACCCTACGGTTCGCGAATAATGCAGACATGATTGAGACTCCTCTCAGATCAATAATCAGAAGCGGGACCTGGAGATCCATACTGACTCCTCCATATTCAATGATGACTTCTGTGATCGTGAGAACCTTTAACGTCAGCAATTTAATCCCTTTGTCTCATGATATAATACATGTCCGAGATTCGATCATCGGTATCCAAATACCTAGTTTGATCTCGTTACCGACATGCACTCTTTTCTTGTTCCCATGATATAACATTCTAGTGATCACATCACTTGCTTGCAAGCTATCTTAATGTGATATCACCGAGAGGGCCCAGAGTATATCTATCCGTCATCGGGATTGACAAATTCCACTCTTGATCCATGAGCCTCAACATAACACCTTCATAGCACTGAACCCACCTTTATGGTCACCCTGTTACGGTGTGACGTTTGATGTTATCAAGATACTCTTCCGGTGTTAGCAATTAACATGATCTCATGGTCTAAGGACTAAGACTACTTTGTATGATGTTATAGCAATATAAACATAATGACTTGATCTTAATGCTATACTTCGGAAGAATTTTCATCACATCATTTCACAAATGTTGTGACCTTGTTATTAACAACATCCAATGTCCATGATCAGGAAACCTTGATCATCTTGTTAATCAACAAGTTAGTCTATAAGTGAGGCATAACTAGGAACCCTTTTGTTTATTAAACACACATGTATTGATGTTTCCTATCAATACAATTATAGCATGCAAAATAAACATCTATCATATACAAGGAATACATAATAACAACTTTATTATTGCCTCTCAGGGCATATTTCCTTTAGTCTCCCACTTGCACTAGAGACAATAATCTAGTTTATATAGTGATAAATCTAACACCCATGGAGTTCTGGTGTTGATCATGTTTTGCCCTAGGGAGTACTTTAGTCAACGGATCTGCTACATTCAGGTCCGTGTGCACTTTACAAATCTTTATATCTCCATCCTTGACATGCTCGCGGAAGGAGTGAAACCGGCGCTTAATATGCTTGAAATTCTTATGAGACCTTGGTTCCTTGGCGTTGGCTATGGCTCCAATATTGTCACAATAGATCACCATTGGGTCCAACGCACTAGGAACCACACCTGGTTCCGTTATGAACTCCTTCATCCAAACCGCTTCTGTAAGCTTCAAGCAAAGAACATATTCGCCTCCGTCGTTGATCCAGCCACCACAGGTTGTTTGGAGCTCCTCCAACTAACTGCTGCTCTGTTCAAGAGAAATACGTATCCGGATTGAGACTTAGAGTCATCCGGATCAGTGTCAAAGCTAGCATCGACATAACACTTAGTGACTAGCTCTTCTTCACCTCCGTATACAAGAAACATATCCTTAGTTCTTCTCAACTACTTAAGGATATTTTTGACCGCTATCCAGTGTTCCGAACCTGGATCAGATTGGTACCTACTAGTCAAACTAATAGCATGTGCCACATCCGGTCTTGTACATAGCATGGCATACATTATAGAGCCTATGGCTGAGGCATAGGGGATCTTATCCATTATCTCTCTTTCTTCCGACGTAGCCGGACTTTGAGTCTTACTCAATGTCTTGCCTTGCAACATAGGTAAGTACCCCTTCTTACTTCCGTCCATATTAAACTTCTTTAATATCTTATCAAGGTATGTACTCTGCGATAGCCCAATTAGGCGTCTTGATCTATCTCTATAGATTTTAATGCCTAATATATATGAAGCTTCACCAAGGTCCTTCATCGAAAATTTGCTGTTTAGATAACTTTTAACACTGTTTAAAAGATCTATATCATTTCTAATCAATAATATGTCATCCATATAATATCGAAATGCCACATTGCTCACTCACTTTCTTGAAAATACAAGCCTCTCCATAAGTTTGGACAAATCCAAACTCTTGATCACCTCATCAAAGCGGAGATTCCAACTCCGGCATGCTTGCTTGATCCATAGATGGATCTGAAGTTTGCACACCTCGACATCCTTAGGATCGACAAAACCCTTAGGTTGTATCATATACAACTCTTCTTCAATATTACCATTGAGGAATGCAGTTTTGACATCCATCGCCATATTTCATAATCAAAATATGCATCAATTGCTAACATAATCCTAACCACTTAAGCATCATAGCGGAGAGAATGTCTCATCGTAGTCAACTCTTTGAATTTGTGAAACCCCTTTGCGACAAGTCGAGCCTTATAGATGGTTACATTACCATCAGCATCAGTTTTCTTTTGAAAATCCATTTATTCTCAACGCCTTTCGATCGTGAGGTAAGTCCACCAAGGTCCAAACCTGGTTTTCGTACATGGATGCCATATCGGATTTCATGGCTTCTAGCCATTTGTTGGAATCAGGGCTCATCATCGCTTCTTCATACGTCGCAGGGTCATCTATTTCATCAATCATGAAATTCATAACAGGATTGCCGTACAGTTCAGGAGTCACGTGTCCTGCTTGACCTCGAGGTTGGTAGTGTCCTGTTTCGAGTTTCATGATCAATATCATTAGCTCTCTCTTCATTAGGTGAAGTCAACTCGAAACAACTTCCGGTGCTACGCTACTCGCCATTTCATGAAGAGAAGGTTCAATAACCTCTTCGAGTTCTACCTTCCGACTACTCACACCTTTCGCGAGAAACTCCTTCTCAAGAAAGGATCCATTCTTGGCAACAAAGACCTTTCCCTCGGATCTGTGATAGAAGGTATACCCAATCGTTTCCTTAGGGTATCCTATGAAGACGCATTTTTCCGCTTTGGGTTCGAGTTTATCCGGTTGAAGTTTCTTCACATAAACATCGCATCCCCAAACTTTAAGAAATGACAGCTTAGGTTTGTTTCCAAACCATAATTCATACGGTGTCTTTTCAACAGATTTAGATGGTGCCCTATTTAAAGTGAATGCAGCGGTTTCCAGTGCATAACCCCAAAATGATAGTGGCAAGTCAGTCAGAGACATCATAGATAGAACCATATCCAATAAAGTACGATTACGACGTTCTGACACACAATTATGTTGTGGTGTTCCGGTAGGCGTGAGTTGTGAAACTATTCCACAGTCTTTCATATGTGTGCTAAACTCGTAACTAAGATACTCTCCTGCACGGTCGGACCGCAGAAATTTTATCTTTCTGTTACGATGATTTTCCACTTCATTCTGAAATTCTTTGAACTTTTCAAAGGTTTCAGACTTATGTTTCATCAAATAGATATAGCCGTATCTACTCAAATCATCCGTGAAAGTAACAAAATAACGATATCCACCTCGCGCCGACACACTCATTGGTCCACACACATCAGTATGTATGGTTTCCAATAAATCTGTCGCCCGTTCCGTTGAACCGGAAAACGGCGTTCTAGTCATCTTGCCCATAAGGCATGGTTCACATGTATCAAATGATTCAAAATCAAGTGATTCCAAAAGTCCATCAGAATGGAGTTTCTTCATGCGTTTAACGCCAATATGACCTAGACGGCAGTGCCACATATATGCAGATATATCATTATCAAGTTTAATCCTTTTAGCATCAACATTATGAATATGCGTAATACTACTATCGAGATCCAACAGAAATAAAACATTCAACATAGGTGCATGACCATAAAAGATATTATTCATATAAATCGAACAACCATTGTTTTCAGACTTAAACGAATAACCACTTTGCATCAAACATGATCTGGATACAATGTTCATTCTCAGTGCAGGCACCAAATAACAATTATTCAGGTTTATAACTAATCCTGACGACATATGGAGAGGCAGCGTTCCGACGGCGATCACATCAACTCTTGATCCATTGCCGACCCGCATCGTGACCTCGTCCCTTGCTAGTTGTCACTTGTTCCGTAGCCCCTGAACCGAGTTACATATATTAGCAACCGATCCCGTATCAAATACCCAGGTGCTACTGCGAGTACTAGTCAAGTACACATCAATAACATGTATATCACATATACCTTTGTTTGCCTTGCCGGCCTTCTTGTCTGCCAAATACTTGGGGTAGTTGCGCTTCCAATGGCCAGTCCCCTTGCAATAGTAGCACTCGGTGTCAGACTTAGGGCCAGCTCGGGGTTTCTTTTCAGGCGCGGCAACAGATTGCCGCCCTTATTTCCCTTATGCTTGCCTTTCTTGTCCTTCTTGAAACCAGTGGTATTATTGATCATCAACACTTGATGTTCTTTCCTAATCTCCACTTCTGCAGTCTTAAGCATTGACAGAAGCTCGGGAAGAGACTTCTTCATGCCCTGCATATTATAGTTCATCACGAAGCTCTTGTAGCTAGGTGGCAGAGATTGGAGAACACGATGTATGCCTAAGTCAATGGGAATCGTTATTCCCAAGGACACAAGCTTATCGGCGTACCCAGACATTTTGAGTACGTGCTCACTAATGGAGCTGTTCTCTTCCATCATGCAGCTAAAGAACTTTTCAGAAGCATTATAACTCTCTACGGCAGCATGGGTATCGAAAATCATTTTCAATTCTCCCATGGTATCACTAGTGGAAAACGGGCCACCAGTCCCGGCCCGTAAGGGGCTTTAGTCCCGGTCCTGATAACCGGGACTGGAGGGGCGGGACTAAAGGCCCACCCATTAGTCCCGACCCTCTTACCAGCCAGGACCAATGGGCATCCACGTGGCTGTCTCTGCGGGCGTTGGGTTCCCCCCATTAGTCCCGGTTCGTATTACGAACCGGGACAAATGGTTCTCTGCCGCGGCAGCATTTTAGGCACTTTCTCTGCCGCGGCAGAGAATTTAATTTGTATTCTTTTTTTCATTTCAAAACAGTTTTCTACGCTACCACATACCGTACATGTTCGTGCATACATAAGATAACTTCTCTTAAGATCGAGCATACAAATATATACATGATAGTTACACATGGAGATCACAATTATCGAGACTAGAGCCCGTCTATTCAATTACACGGTCGGGGATCATCGACGCCTATTCACACTAAATTCTCCGGCGTCGTCTATCATCTCGTTCATCAAGAATCCTGCTAGTTCTTTAGCAATTGCTACTACGCGTTGCTGTGGTAGGAGCTGATCCCGCATTTTCTCGAACTATATAAGAAAACGAGATCAATATGAATATCAATCATGATAACAAAAAGTGACGGTAATAAAAATAATGTTATGAATGTATTGCTTACATCGACTCTATAATCATTCAGCTCACTGGTAAACGTGCGAATGAACTCGCAAATGTAGAATCCATATAGATTCGTCCCCTGTGTCTGCCTCGCTCACTTTACGAGAATAGAATTCAATCAAAATAATAATCATGCATCATAATTGTATTGAAACTAGAAGTAAAGGGATGCGCCTACTACTAAATGAGACCGGCTTAAACGTCAGCTTCTCAGTAAAGTCACCCGTAACCGCACTCTTGAACTAGTTCCAAACCCTACCCGGTAAAGAAAATGAATGAGTTATTTATTACGTGATATCTCAAGAAATCAACGAAAGAGACCGCTGTAGCGCAAAAATTACCTCTGGAGCATGTCACGCATGTCACTAAACTGTTCGAGGGTCTCTTTAATGGGTCCATGACTTAAACAATTCCCTAATCAAGATGAATGTCCATGAGAATCCGATGGAAGCTGTACTGCGTTTATATATACATCAGTAACTCATCAATTACACTTAACATCGAGTAAGCAAAAGAGAATGTGTACAATAGAGTAAGACACTCACGCGAAATTGTAAGGAAACAATATGTGGTCACAGAAATTTTGCTCCGTTAGAAACCTTAGAAGGTTTTCCTGTGTTTCCTCGGGTTTTTCCTTTAGCATCCGACAATGTATTTTATCTGGGTCAATGAACCCAACACTGAAGATTGACCTTCTTTTACATTCCATGATCTTCATTCTGCATAATAATAGAGTACAAAAGGATATAATTAGGGTAATTACATGCAATGAACTGAACAACTGAAAAAATGAACAGCTTATATATAGACAATGAATTCAACAACTTACAGACAATAGCAACTCATGAGACTTTTGTCGATGGCGTTGAAAGTGTATAACTGGAAGAGTTCTGGAAACTCAACATGGACCTCTTCTTCTCGGAAGTAGTAGTCATGTGGGACTTTCGCCACGATCATTATTCTCTCCTCCTTTACGGCATTCAAGTACCATTTATGTAAACTCCGCATTTGTGTTGGCAGTTGTTGGAACTGCTCAAAAGTGACAGAGGCTTCCCTAGGACATATGTAGGGACTACTGAGCCTTGGGTAACTTGTCGTCACAGGAACCTAGCAATTCCTCAACAGTCACATTCATAAGCGGCTGCAAGCTTCTTAGCTTCTTCCATATCCTCTGGGGAGTGTCATAGGATACCACCTTGAGGGGTGGGTCGATTTTTGGCTGTTCCCAGTGGGGATGTCCTTTGTTTTCCTGGTTGCACTTTGTCTTGATGATTTGCTCCCGCTTGCACTTCTACTTGATTTGCTCTTCTTCACTTCCTTTTGAAGTGTGCGTCGATAATCATCTGGCTTATGGTGCAAGTCATATTGCGATTTTGTGTTCAGAAAAGAAAGTGCATACGCTTTTTTCTTCTCGATTATATGAGGCGGGCTCGGGTTTCTTCTTTTGAAGGTCGCAACACATTCGGCCTTTATGATCATGTCGGTTTCCTCGTCGATGCTGATCGTAGGTCGATAGAAAGATTCTTATGAGGTACTCTTGTGAGGCGACATTTGTCGTTTTGGCCTCTGCGTTGTTTAGTACTAATCGAGCGGCGGAGATCGAGATGGACTCGGGCTGTGGTGGTCGTAGTCATGGGGTGGGCTTCTTGGAGGTGATGGAGGTGAAGGTGACATGCGACCACTCGGAGGCGGTGTTGGCTTTGGCGTCCAGCCTAGAAGCTTGATGTTGTTCTTGTCCCATAGAATGATACCACCCAGTACTTCTCCGAGTGTCCTCTCACCTTCAGGTCCAGGGATGTCAAGCTCCATTGAGTCCCACCCCATTGCGATTTCATCCACACCAACTTTAGCATAGCCAGCTGGAATCTCACGGCCATGCCAGCGTGCGCCAAGTGGACAAGGTAAAGCACATCCGACCGCCACCTTGATGGATAGGTTCTTCACCTTCTGATGGAGCTCATGAGATGCCTGCTCCTTGATTCCATCCACGGGGTAGCCGGGACCGCATTTACCATACGTGCATCGAAAAAAGGGACCTCCGATTCAGCCACGCTGCTTTTCTGCTGAGATGGGACGGTGGTAATATTGAGTACAAGATCTTGCAGGCGCGCTGCTCCTCGAAGTTCGTCAATCTGTTGCTGATGCATTCGAAGTGTTCCTATCAACTCGATGAACTTGTCTCCCTCCTCCTCCTGCCGTCGCCTCTTTGCTCTCTCTCGGCTCCTATAAGTATCTCTGTCTTTGGGAAACACCATCTCCCACGTATAACTAGGGCCAAGGCCTCGTACACGTCCTCCGCGTTCATCATTCCCGAGGACCTTTGTCAGCAAGTCTTTCTCTCTATCGGGACGGAACTTTGTTGTCCCTACTTTAATCTCCTTCACCACTTTCTGCCATGTATCTCGGGGTATCCTAATCCCGTCACTGCAAATAAGGTCCCCTGTACTTTCGTCATACTCACTCCCA
Organism: Avena insularis; assembly: GCA_023614405.1. Lineage (NCBI taxonomy): Eukaryota > Viridiplantae > Streptophyta > Magnoliopsida > Poales > Poaceae > Avena > Avena insularis. Next base: position 20,747,022 of record CM042694.1, on the reverse strand, counting down.
TGCCCAAGGAACCAATTCCTTGCCCTCAGATCCCATTCTTCGCGTATTGGTTCTGGAGTGATCCCTTTAGCAAGCAGCTCATTCTCTTTAGCATCCCACTTTGGCATGGCAGCCGCGTAGCCCCCTGGCCCTAGGTGATGGTGATATTTCTTCATCGTGGAATTTATCTTGTTTTTTTCCCGACATTTCCATAGTAGGTTGTGACTCCTTGTACTTCACAAATGCATCCCAGTTAGCCTACTGCTTCGTTAGATAGCATTCAAATTTAGGAGCCTTCTTCGTCTTCTGATACTTTTGCCATAATGCTTTCTTCCAGTTCTTGAATAGTTCGGCCATCTTCGTAAGAGTCCACTACTTGACTTTCTTCCTCAATGCAGCTGTGTCGGCATCATCCTCACATTCCGGCAAGGTGAAATGTGTCATGAGGTCATTCCAAAGACCCTCTTTGCACCTGTCGGAGACATACTCACCCTCTTTCGCCCCTTTGGTCTTATTCCACTCTCGAACGGTGATCGGGATGCGATCCCTAACCATAACTCTGCATTGTTGTTTAAATACAGTTTTAGCCTTTTCGGGTTCCACCGGTTCATCCTGTGGTGATACCTGCGTAATTGTATAACGCGTAGATGCGTCCAACTTTTTGGCTGGGCCTCGTTTGGAATATTTTTTGCTCGATATGGATGCCTAAGAGAAGAAACATTTGTCCATTTATATATATATACAACTCAGTTAATGCATCTACTGATCACCAGACTTCATATATATACCTCACCGTCGGCTTCTCTACCACCGGAGCCATTAATCGGGCCGTCGGCTTCTCCTTGATCATTTCGGTCGACCTCCTCTCCCTCACCGGAGGGGTTCAGATAAATCGACGGAGATTCGGGTGGATCAACATGGGGGGTGTCGTTGATCATATCCTCGAGAATTTCTTCCTGTGCTAGGTCTCTCTGGATTGGATCCATAGTTTTCTACAAAATGCACAGAATAACATTTTTCATTCAATATTGATGCATAAAATAACACTAAACAATAATATGAACACGCAATTTGCTACAATAATACTAAACAATAGCAAAATTCTAGTGATGCCCTAACCCTAACCCTAAGTCCGGCGACATAAGCACCACCACCTATCCCTATCTCCTGACCCATGAGCACTACCACCCTAACCCTAAGTCCGGGCGGCCCGCAAGCACCACCACCCTAACCCTAAGTCCGGGGGCCCGCGAGCACTACCACATTAACCCTAAGTCCAGGTGCCCGCGAGCACTACCACCCTAACCCTAAGTCCGGGTGGCCCGCGAGCACCACCACCCTAACCCTAAGTCCGGGGGCCCGCGAGCACTACCACATTAACCCCAAATATTTCTATATACAAATAATTCCTATATACAAATATTTTCTATATACAAATAATTCCTATATACAAATAATTCCTATATACAAATATTTCTATATACAAAAAATTTCTATATACAAATATTTCCTATATACAAATATTTCTATATACAAAAAATTTCTATATGCAAATATTTCCTATATACAAATATTTTCTATATACAAATAATTCCTATATACAAATAATTCCTATATACAAATAATTCCTATATACAAAATATTTCCTATATACAAATAATTCCTATATACAAATATTTCTATATACAAAAAAATTCTATATACAAATATTTCCTATATACAAATATTTTCTATATACAAATAATTCCTATATACAAATATTTCTAAATAGAAAAAAAATCATATCTACAAATATTTCTATATACAAAAAATTTCATATATACAAATAATTCCTATATACAAATATTTCTATATACAAAAAATTCTATATACAAATATTTCCTATACACAAAATATTTTTCTATACACAAAATATTTCCTATACACTTCTATACCAGCGGTGGCGGTGACGACCAGCGAGGGGAGGGGCGAGGCCGAGGCTGTGGCGAAGCTCGTGGCGGCGTGGGTGGCCGCGACGGCGTGGGGAGGTATGGTGGCCGGGGCGGTCAGCCGGGGAGGCGCGACGCGGGGATGAGCTCGTGGCGGCGAGGCGCGACAGGGAGGTTAGCAGGGGGCCAGGGAGACGCCGGAGATTTGGCAGCCTGGCAGCGTAACTGCGCTCCTCGCGAGTGCTTCCTTCGGTCGATGGATTCGACCGGGGAAGAAACGACGCATTAAGTACCCACCCACCCTTTAGTCCCGGTGCGTGGCTAGAACCGGGACTAAAGGGGTCTTAATCTGTTCGACCACGCCAAGAGACTAAAGGCTTTGGGTGCCTTTTCACATGCAGAGCCTTTAGTCCCGGATGGTGTTCTGGGTCGGGACTAAAGGCCCAAATTTGCGCGCGTTGGGCCTAAGTTGGCGCCTGTTTTTTCAAATATCACAATTTGTAGCTATTAGATTTTTTAAACATTTGAATTATACAGTTTTTGCATGCTTATGAATTTGAGAAAATTTTCAACATGAATTTTTTTTGAATTTGAACAAGTAATCCAAATCTATTTTATGTTTTATAAAATAATTATTCTAACTAGTGAAACTAATAACCATTTTGCCATTTCCAATTTAAAAATGCATTAACTATTATATTTTGCATATTTTTAACATAAAAAGTATTTGAATTTGAATAAGTAATCCAAATCTATTTTCTGTTTTATAAAATAATTATTCTAACTAGTGAAACTAATAACCATTTTGCCATTTCCAATTTAAAAATGCATTAACTATTATATTTTGCATATTTTTAACATAAAAAGTATTTGAATTTGAATCAGAGATTCAAATCCATTTTCTGTTTTATAAAATAATTATTCTAACTAGTCAAACTATTAACCATTTTGCCATTTCCAATTTAAAAATGCATTAACTATTATATTTTGCATATTTTTAACATAAAAAGTATTTGAATTTGAATCAGAGATTCAAATCCATTTTCTGTTTTATAAAATAATTATTCTAACTAGTGAAACTAATAACCATTTTGCCATTTCCAATTTAAAAATGCATTAACTATTATATTTTGCATATTTTTAACATAAAAAGTATTTGAATTTGAATAAGTAATCCAAATCTATTTTCTGTTTTATAAAATAATTATTCTAACTAGTGAAACTAATAACCATTTTGCCATTTCCAATTTAAAAATGCATTAACTATTATATTTTGCATATATTTAACATAAAAAGTATTTGAATTTGAATCAGAGATTCAAATCCATTTCTTTTATAAAATAATTATTCTAACTAGTGAAACTAATAACCATTTTGCCATTTCCAATTTAAAAATGCATTAACTATTATATTTTGCATATTTTTAACATAAAAAGTATTTGAATTTGAATAAGTAATTCAAATCTATTTTCTGTTTTATAAAATAATTATTCTAACTAGTGAAACTAATAACCATTTTGCCATTTCCAATTTAAAAATGCATTAACTATTATATTTTGCATATTTTTAACATAAAAAGTGTTTGAATTTGAATAAGTAATCCAAATCTATTTTCTGTTTTATAAAATAATTATTCTAACTAGTGAAACTAATAACCATTTTGCCATTTCCAATTTAAAAATGTATTAACTATGATATTTTGCATATTTTTAACAAAAAAAAATTGAATTTGGATCAGAGATTCAAATCCATTTTCTGTTTTATAAAATAATTATTCTAGCTAGTCAAACTATTAACCATTTTGCCATTTTCATGTGATTCCGACGCTCCGGTGGTCTTCGTCCGGCGAAACCCTAGACCGGAGGCCTCGGAACTTCCGAAGATGCCATATGGCGTGTGCACCAAGGGCATCTTCGAGAAATTCTGCCACGGGAGATGTCCAAACCCTTTCCTCCATCCATGGGGATGAAACTCTCCATCCATGTTGGCTTGGTCGTTGCCATAGCACATCTACACTCATATCTGCCGCCTCTCTCCATTCTATCCCATGGCTTCCACCATACCTCTAACCCCAGGGAGGCGGAGATGTAGTCTTTCACGGGCTAGCAGGAAAATATTTTCCAAGGCGGAACTTCCGAAGATGCCATAGGGCGTGTGCACCAACGGCATCTTCGAGAAGTTCCACCATGGGAGATTTCCCAACCCTTTCCTCCATCCATGGGGATGAAACTCTCCATCCATGTTGGCTTGTTGAGTTGCTTGCCATGGCGTATCGATGCTCCTTTTATAGGCACGACGCCGCTTCTACTTTGTCTTCTTCCTCTGACAGGGCGTCGTGCGCTACATCGAGCAGTCTGATCCCAGCGTCCTTATCCTACAAGCTTTAGTCCTGGTTTGAGCCCCCACCGGTACTAAAGGTTACCCAGCGTCCTTATCCCAAGCAGTTTTGTTAGATGACACAAAAACCACCTTTAGTCCCGGTTGCACCCACCAGCCGGTACTAAAGGTTAGCCACCGCCCAGATAAGGCCCTCCCAGATAAGCCTCCCCCAGATAAGGCCCCCCATCTTTTGTCCCGGTTTGAGCCCCCACCCGGGATGAAAGTTTCCCGCGCCACTGCGTTCCTGCGCTTTCCACCGGTTCCTACCTCTGTCTTCCCGCCATTTTTTCAGTATATATATGTACACTTGGCCTCCATTTACATATCACATCTAGACTCATCATTCTCTTCCCATGGCTTCCATCGTATCTCTAACCACCCGGGAGGCGCTTTGCGCCTCGAACTACCTGCTATGTATCCTTAGTGTTTGTGGGTTCCTTCTCTTGTGATGGTTCCTCCTCTTTGTGTGATCACCTCATGGCTCGAGCGTCTAGTTTGATTGAGCAAGATGTATTACATGAAAGGGGACCTTTATGTCTCAAATAAAAGGTTTAATACATTACATAGATTTATGTCTCAAATAAAAGGTTTAATTACATAGATTTATGTCTCAAATAAAAGGTTTAATACATTATTACACATCACCAACATCTAGTGTTGTGGTTTTCTTCTGCACCGTAGCCATGGAGAATCTTCATCATTTAACAGGATGCTTGGGTCAGTTTTCACTTTGAAGGGCGGAATTTCATGAAACTTATTGTAATCTTCTGACATGTCTGTCTTGTCATCCACTCCCACGATGTTCCTTTTCCCTGAAAGAACTATGTGGCGCTTTGGCTCACCGTATTCTGTACTCTTTTGCTCATCTTTCCTTTTTCTCGGTTTAGACATGTCCTTCACATAGAAAACCTGAGCCACATCATTGGCTAGGACGAATGGTTCATCCATGTACGCAAGATTGTTGAGATCCACTGTTGTCATGCCGTACTTTTCGTCTACATGTACCCCGCCTCCTGTCAGCTTGACCCATTTGCACCGAAACAAAGGGACCTTAAAAGTAGGTCCATAGTCAAGTTCCCATATCTCCTCTATGTACCCATAATATGTGTCAATCTGCCCATTGTCATCTATTGCATCAAAGCGGACACCACTGTTTTGGTTGGTGCTCTTTTTATCTTGGGCGATCGTGTAAAATGTATTCCCATTTATCTCGTACCCTTGGAAAGTACATATAGTCGAAGATGGTAACTTTGGCCTTGAGTACAACTCATCTCCAACAGTGGTGTTATTCATGAGATGTGTCTACAACCAATTGCCAAAATTCTTCTCGTGTTTCCCTTTAATCAAGGTTTCAGGCTTCCCCGGGTTTTCGGAGCGTAGAATATTCTCGTGTTTATCGATATACGGAGCCACCACAGTGGAATTGTGTAGAACTGTATAGTGTGCTTGAGTCAAAGAATGCCCGTCCCTACATACCATTGATTTACTTCCTAGTGTGCCTTTTCTAGTCATCCTCCCCTCATACCGAGATTCAGGAACACTAATCGGCTTAAGGTCAGGAAGAAAGTCAACACAAAACTCAATGACCTCCTCTGTTCCATAGCCCTTGGAGATGCTTCCTTACGGCCTACAGTTATGAACATATTTCTTTAAGACTCCCATGAACCTCTCGAAGGGGAACATATTGTGTAGAAACACAGGACCGAGAATTCTAATCTCTTCGACTAGGTGAACTAGGAGGTGCATCATAATATTGAAGAAGGATGGCGGGAACAACAACTCGAAGCTGACCAGACATTGGACCACATCAATCTGTAACCGTGATAGACTTTCTCGATCGATTACCTTCTGAGAAATTGCATTGAGGAATGCACATACCTTCACAATGGCTAGTCGAACATTTTCTGGTAGAATTCCCCTCAATGCAACCGGAAGCAATTGCGTCATAAGCACATGGCAGTCATGAGACTTTAGGTTTTGAAATTTTTTCTCTTTCATATTTACTATTCCCTTTATATTCGACGAGAAGCCAGACGGGACCTTGCTACTGAAAAGGACATCAAAAAAGATTTCCTTCTCTTCTTTGGTAAGAGCATAGCTGGCAAGCCCTTGAAACTGCCCTGGATGCTTGCCGTCACATCCTTGATGATGTTGCTGGTCCTCCGTCTTTGGGGTATCTTTTGACTTCCCATACAAGCCTGTGAAGCCTAGAATATTCACGCAAAGATTCTTCGTCAGGTGCATCACGTCGATTGCAGAGCGGACCTCATGCACTTTCTAATAGGGTAGCTCCCAAAATATAGATTTCTTCTTCCACATGGGTGCGTGTCCGGTAATGAGGTCTTTCGGAACAGGTTGTCCTCCAGGACCCTTTCCAAAGATTACATCCAAATCCTTGACCATACCAAATACATCAGCACCACTACGGGGGACAGGCTTCGTCCGGGTTTATGCCTTGCCATTGAAATGCTTGCCTTTCTCCTTTAAGGGAATGACTGGGCGGAAGAAAACAACGATTGTACGGGTACACATTCTTTCTACATTTATCCAGATATATACTTTCAGTCTCATGTAAACAGTGTGTGCATGCATTGTATCCTTTGTTAAATGCGTCACGAAATGTTACTAAGAGCAGGCCAATCATTGATGGTTACAAACAACAACGCTTGTAGGTCAAATTCCTGCTGTTTGTGCTCATCCCACACACGTACACCTGGTTTGGCCCACAACTGTAGAAGTTCATAAACTAATGGCCTTAGGTACACATCAATGTCGTTGTCGGGTTGCTTCGGGCCTTGGATGAGCACTGGCATCATAATGAACTTCCGCTTCATGCACAACCAAGGAGGAAGGTTGTAGATACATAGAGTCACGGGCCAGGTGCTGTGACTGCAGTTCTGCTCCCCAAAATGATTCATGCCATCGGTACTTAGACCAAATCATAAGTTCCTTGCGTCACCAACAAAGTCTGGGAAGTCTCTCTCGATTTTTCTCCACTGCCGACCATCAACAGGGTGCCTCAACATCCCGTCTTTCTTACGGTCTTCCATGTGCCATCGCAACAACTTGGCATGCTCTTTATTTCTGAACAAACGTTTCAACCATGGTATTATAGGAGCATACCACATCACCTTGGTAGGAACCCTCTTCCTGGGTGGCTCGCCCTCAACATCACCAGGGTCATCTTTTCTGATCTTATACCGCAATGCAGTGCATACCGGGCATTTATCCATATTCTCGTACTTCTCACCGCGGTAGAGGATGCAGTCATTAGGGCATGCATGTATCTTCTTCACGTCTAATCCTAGAGGGCAGACAAGTTTGTTTGCTTCATACGTACTGGAGGGCAATTGGTTATTTCTTGGAAGCAACTTCTTCATTATTACCAGCAACTTTTCAAATCCCGAGTCAGTCATACCGGTCTCTGCCTTCCACTTCAACAATTCTAGTGTGCTACCCAGCTTCTTCTGGCCATCTTCACAAGTTGGATACAACAATGTGTTGTGGTCCTATAACATCTGCTCGAACTGCAACCTCTCCTTTTCTGTGTCGCAGTCTCACCTTGCATCACTAATGACCCGACCAAAATCATCAACGGGCTCATCTGGTTCCCGTTCTTCACCCCCTTCTTTTTCATTATCTTCAACTGCGGTATCATCGTATTCAGGGAACATAGATCGGTAGTTGACATCATCGTTCTCTTCTTCATCGCCGTCTTCCATCATAACCCCTCTTTCTCCGTGCTTGGTCCAAACATTATAGCCGGACATGAAACCGAACTGAAGCAGGTGGCTCTGAATGACTCTTGAGGAAGTGTGAGCCTGCTCATTCCGACATTCAATACATGGACAACACATAAAACCATCTCGTCGCTTGTTTGCCTCGGCCACAAGGCGAAAAGAACGCACGCCTTCTCTATAAGCGTCAGAGCGTCGGACACCGTACATCCATGGGTGGCTCATCTGCATCATACAACCATGCATATATATCAAACGCAATCACGATGCTTAAATTAGTACCACGCAGTCAAAACGAGAAAATAGTTGCTAACCTTTTAGGACACTTCAAAACAAAGAGGAGAAACCTTAAGTGTCGCTCTGACACCTCATATCATATTTTGTCTTGTGTAAACTCAAGTGGCATCGCTCTAATAGGCATTTCACCGAACACCTCTAGTGCATATGAAGAAAAAAAGTTAGCACAAAGTTATACCCACCTCTCACATAGGAAAAAAACAGGAGAGAGTGGAGGGCTAGGTGCATATATATAGGGCCAGGCCATTAGTCCCAGTTTGAGATACAAACCGGGACTAAAGGTTCTGCCAGAACACTTGGCCCAGACCCATTTGTCGGTTTGTATCTCAAACTGGACTAATGGTTCCTTACGGACCGGGACATAGTGCCTCGGCCTCCTCGGGCCGTCTGGTTCGGACCATTAGTCCCGGCCCCAGCCACGGCCGGGACTAATGGCCCGAACCAAAGGCCCATTTTCTACTAGTGTATATAAGGCATTGCCATTTTCGAAACGTTTTCGAAGTTCTGGCTCTAGCCCATACAGTATGCCGCAATGAACTAAGTTGTGGTCCTCCTGACGAGTTATATAGACGTTCTTTTCCTCGTCAGGGGCATCAGGAGCTGGTGGGGGGCCTAGCGGCGCCTCTAGCACATATTGCTTTTTGCAGTGAGGAGAATCCTCAAATTCATAGCCCAGTTGGTGAAGTTGCTACCATTCGCAGCAAGCTTCTCTTTCTCCATGAACACATTGAAATTAAAAGAAGGTGGTGCCATCTACAACAGAATTTGTAAAATATATTTAGACTAAGTTTATGATAGATTGAGTTCAACTAATCCAAATTACTAATGAACTCCCACTCAAAAACGACATCCCTCGTGTCCTTTTGGTGATTACATGAACCAAATCCACTACACCAAGTCTGATCATCATGTGAGTCGGTGTAGCTTCAAAGGCGAGCATCTATATGGGCATCATATCAACTATATGACTCATGCTTAACCTTTCGGTCCGTGTTCCGAGGCCATGTCTGTACATGCTAGGCTCGTCAAATAAGAACCTTAGTATTCGCGCGTGTAAAACTGTCTTACACCTGTTGTATGAAAGCATAGAGTCGAGAACACCCGATCATCACGTGATGCCTCAAAACACGATCCACAAAACGGTGCATACTTAAGGAAGAACACATTTTATCTTGATATCTAAATGAGGGATCATCTTATAATGCTATCAAAAGCGCCAAAATAGCAATATAAGATGCTAACATCTAATGTGTGAAGTGAGGTGATATGGTCCATGCATTTGATCTCTATCATTTGCATCGTGGTATGATCTCTATCATTCCTTTGTGTGTAAGGCCAAGGTCTATGGAACTTACACCTTAAGTGAGTTGTAAGAGTATCTATCATACATCTACTTACAACAATACCATATCAAGGCACTAGCCCAGCAACGATCTAAACTAGACGCCTCTAATTTATCAATTGCAAGTTTTACGTGGCTTAGGGCTTTCGGAGATAGAACCGGTCTTACCTACGAACATGAACCACAACGAGGATAACCAAGTTATTAGCAACTCGTTGTAAATCAGATATTGACTATAGTAGGAGAGACAGACACCTGCTAGCCACTTATGCAAAACTAGTTGCATGTCAGTCATGGAACCGGTCTCATGTACGATGACATGTAAGGTTGGTCCGGGCCGCTTCATCCCACTATGCCACCAATATCCAAAGTACATAGAAGATGCAATAACATGATCATCATCGCCCACATATAAACATATGTGTACTACCCGTGCAAAGCACCTACGCATAGATCAGGCTCGATACCTTTGTTGGGTCCTGACATAGAAAACAAAAAATTTCCTACGATGAGAACTATACGCCAAGATCTATCTACTAGATACAGAGCAACGGGTGGACATACATCCATGGAGAACTTACCCTCGAAGACAACGAGTTTTTTTAACGAGTAGGAACTCGTGGTTGATGTAGTCATACGCTTGCCGATCTCAAGATCGTGTGGAAGTCCGAGCGCCGCAAATCAGCAGCGCATCCATCCTCGCACACACGTTCAAGCCACCAGACAACCTCCACCTCCTCGCTCTAGCGAATTAGCAGAAGCAGCAACTCCTTCCAGACGCAAGACCACCGGGAACATGTATCTCGCTAATCCGAGACCATGGGGGAATATCTAGAAGGGGAGAGAGATCCTTCACGAGGAGGTGTGGTTTGTGAGAGGGGAGAGGGGGGCTTGATATAGGAGGGAGGGAGACCCCTCCCCTCCCATAGCCGGCGCATGAGGGGGGGGACTCCTCCCCTCCTTCATTCATGTGGTGAACCTCCACTCACATAAACATGGCCTCCACCCAAAATCCCACACACATGTATTTAATTTCCACCAAATTAAATGCAACTCTCAATTAATAAAACTCTTTTATTTATTTTATTCAGAATTTTGTTAATTACTTTAATTAACAAACATGCACATAAAACCCCTTGCAACATTTCAATATCACATGCAGAACCACTTTCTGCAATTTCACCCGAAACAATTCCGGTTTCTATCGAAACAATTCCTGTTTCTATCGAAACATTTCCTGCACTTTGCAAACCTTTTGTATGGAACATATGTGCTCCTAAATGGTGTCTGGCAAGCCTTAAGTGTGTCACCCTATGGTTCACGAATAATGCAGACATGATTGAGACTCCTCTCAGATCAATAATCAGAAGCGGGACCTGGAGATCCATACTGACTCCTGCATATTCAACGATGACTTCTGTGATCGTGAGAACCTTTAACGTCAGCAATTTAATCCCTTTGTCTCATGATATAATACATGTCCGAGATTCGATCATCGGTATCCAAATACCTAGTTTGATCTCGTTACCGACATGCACTCTTTTCTCGTTCCTGTGATATAACATTCTAGTGATCGCATCACTTGCTTGCAAGCTATCTTAATGTGATATCACCGAGAGGGCCCAAAGTATATCTATCCGTCATCGGGATTGACAAATTCCACTCTTGATCCATGAGCCTCAACATAACACCTTCATAGCACTGAACCCACCTTTATGGTCACCCTGTTATGGTGTGACGTTTGATGTTATCAAGATACTCTTCTGGTGTTAGAAATTAACATGATCTCATGGTCTAAGGACTAAGACTACTTTGTATGATGTTATAGCAATATAAACATAATGACTTGATCGTAATGCTATACTTCGGATGAATGTTCATCACATCATTTCGCAAATGCTGTGACCTTGTTATTAACAACATCCAATGTCCATGATCAGGAAACCTTGATCATCTTGTTAATCAACAAGCTAGTCTATAAGAGAGGCATAACTAGGAACCCTTTTGTTTATTGAACACACATGTATTGATGTTTCCCATCAATACAATTATAGCATGCAAAATAAACATCTATCATATACAAGGAATACATAATAACAACTTTATTATTGCCTCTCAGGGCATATTTCCTTCAGCAATGACACTGGGTGTGGTTCATGAAAAGAACAGAAATACAATGACACTGGTGGATCCATATGTGGTTTGTGAAAAGAACAAACATACAATCACACTGGATGGATCCATGTGTGGTTTGTGAGAAGAACAGACATGCAATGACACTAGTGTATCCATGTGTGGTTTGTGAGAAGAACAGACATGCAATGACTCTGGCTGTGGTTCATGAAAAGAACACACATGCAATGACACTGGTGGATCCATGTGTGGTTTGTGAGAAGAACTGGCATGCAATGACACTGGGTGTGGTTCATGGGAAGAACAGACATGCAATGACATTGGTGTATCCTTATGTGGTGTGTGAGAAGAACAGACATGCAATGACACTTGGTGGATCCATGTGTGGTTTGTGAAAAGAATAGACATGCAATCACACCGGTGGATCCTTATGTGGTTTGTGAAAAAGAACACACATGCAATGACTCTAGCTGGGGTTCATGAAAAGAACACACATCCAATGACACTGGTGGATCCATATGTGGTTTGTGAGAAGAACAGACATGCAATGACTCTAGATGTGGTTCATGAGAAGAACAAACATGCAATGACACTGGTCTATCCTTATGTGGTTTGTGAGAAGAACAAACATGCAATGACTCTAGCTGTGGTTTATGAAAGGAACAGACATGCAATAACACTGGTGGATCCATGTGTGGTTTGTGAAAAGAACATACATGCAATCATACTTGGTGGATCCATGTGTGGTTTGTGAGAAGAATAGACATGCAATGACACTGGTGGGTCCATGTGTGGTTTGTGAGAAGAACACACATGCAGTGAGACTGGGTGTGGTTCATGAAAAGAACACACATCCAATGACACTGGTGGATCCTTATGTGGTTTGTGAGAAGAACAGACATACAATGACTCTAGCTATGGTTCATGAAAAGAACAGACATGCAATGACACTGGTGTATCCTTATGTGGTTTGTGAGAAGAACAGACATGCAATGACTCTAGCTGTGGTTCGTGAAAAGAACACACATGCAATGACACTGGTGGATCCATGTGTGGTTTATGAAAGGAACATACATGCAATGACATTGGTTGTGGTTCATGAAAAGAACACACATGCAATGACACTGGTGGATCCATATGTGGTTTGTGAAAAGAACAGACATGCAATCACACTGGGTGGATCCATGTGTGGTTTGTGAGAAGAACAGACATGCAATGACACTGGTGTATCCATGTGTGGTTTGTGAGAAGAACAGACATGCAATGACTCTGGCTGTGGTTCATGAAAAGAACACACATGCAATGACACTGGTGGATCCATGTGTGGTTTGTGAGAAGAACTGGCATGCAATGACACTGGGTGTGGTTCATGAGAAGAACAGACATGCAATGACACTGGTGTATCCTTATGTGGTTTGTGAGAAGAACAGACATGCAATGACACTGGTGGATCCATGTGTGGTTTATGAAAGGAATAGACATGCAATGACACTGGTGGATCCATGTGTGGTTTATGACAGGAACAGACATGCAATGACACTAGGTGTGGTTCATGAAAAGAACACACATCCAATGACACTGGTGGATCCATATGTGGTTTGTGAGAAGAACAGACATGCAATGACTCTAGATGTGGTTCATGAGAAGAACATACATGCAATGACACTGGTGTATTCTTATGTGGTTTGTGAGAAGAACAAACATACAATGACTCTAGTTGTGGTTTATGAAAGGAACAGACATGCAATGACACTGGTGGATCCATGTGTGATTTGTGAAAAGAACAGACATGCAATCACACTTGGTGGATCCATGTGTGGTTTGTGAGAATAATAGACATGCAATGACACTAGTGGATCCATGTGTGGTTTGTGAGAAGAACACACATGCAATGACACAGGGTGTGGTTCATGAAAATAACACACATCCAATGACACTGGTGGATCCTTATGTGGTTTGTGAGAAGAACAGACATGCAATGACTCTAGCTGTGGTTCATGAAAAGAACAGACATGCAATGACACTGGTGTGTATCCTTATGTGGTTTGTGAAAAGAACAGACATGCAATGACACTGGTGGATCCATGTGTGGTTTATGAAAGGAACATACATGCAATAACACTGGTGGATCCACTTTTTACATAATGTCTCTCAATCCCACTTCCAACTGGGCCCCACCGTAAGAAACTTGCACGCGCTAGCCGGAGGCCGAAGAGCTGAGCTCGATGAGACCTAATGTCTCCGTCTTCATCGAGTCACTCGCAGTCATCAACACATCCCTCTACCCGATCTAGCACAACCCCACAAATCTCGCTGTACAGCCACCTACCTTCCCCTCTACATTTCCACTTTTAATTATCGCCAATTTTAGGGCCGTGTCAAACTTCGTACATAGAAATTGTGTATGCGCCCTTTGCATGCGGCTCAATACAGAACTGTCATGCATGACCCAGGAAAAAAATGTCACGTACCGTGCACATGTCTTGGTGCATGATGCAGTAGACTGCACAGCGTGTTGCACGGTAGTGCAACAAAACGTGCCTTGCTTCCATCCACCTTAAATATAGAGCCCCCCATCGCACACCCACTATCACTCTCGCTCACTCTCCCCACGCAACCCTCTCCACTGTCCCACCAACATCTGCAAACTCCCGAGAATACCCCGTTTGCGCTGGCGATGGCGGAGGAGGATACGGTGGACATCGTCGCCTCCGAGGACGTCGGCGAGGAGGCCCCCGTCTCCTTGCCGGTCCCTCTCGACGTGTTGAAAGGAGCCACCGTCGCCGTCTAGGCCCCAGTCGAGCCATCGATGGCACCCGCCGTTCCCGTCCAGGCCCCCGTCCCCGCTACCGACATAGCCATTGACGAGGCTCCCGTCTCCTCGCCGGTCCCCCTCGACGCGTTGAAAGCAGCCGCCATCCCTGTCCAGGCCTGAGTCGAGGTATCGATGGTAGCTGCCGTTCCTGTCTAGGCCCCCGTCCCTGCTACCGACGTAGCCGCCGAAGAGGAGCCCCCCGCCGGCGAGGAGGCTCCCACTGGTCACAAGCAGATCCAGCACTTCATGGGCACCTACGATCCAGAAGAGTACATCGCTCCGCTGAACCCCTACGACACCGGCATCGATGACCCATGGTCGGAGGTAACTAGGGTTTGCTCCCCTTCCCCTGGTTTTTCTACCGTTCCCATCATTGGATGCTAGATCTTGGTTTATTAGGATTCACTTGTTCGCATTTCGATGGCTCGATCTTCTTACATCATCTACTCCCCCATTTTCCTTTTCTTCAATAGGTTTACGACAGGGACGTCTACATCGATGACGAGTCCAGGCACACCAAGACTCGTCAGGTGCTGAGGAGGCTACAGGCCGGCTAGTACGACACCTTCTTTAGGGGCGGTGATACATTGCAAATGTATCTATAATTTTTGATGTTCCATGCTTGGTTTTATCTACTTTCTTATGTTTTGTCCACACTTTGGAGTACTTTTCATATGATTTCTTGGACTAACCTATTAACAAGAGCCACAGTGTCAGCTGCCTGTTTTCTGCTATTTTTGGTTCCAGGAAAGTCAGAAAATGAATATTCTCGGAATTGGACGGGACAAAATCCCAAAATCCCATTTCATCAGAAGACTCCCGGAGGCAGAATATGAGACAGAGTGGGGCTGGGGCCTAGCCACACCACCTAGCCGCGTGGGCTGGGCCTGTCCGTGCCAGGGGGTGGTCTGACCGCCCCAGACACCCCTCGGTCTCCCTCTTCGCCTATAAGTTGCCTTCTGACTTAAAAACTCAGGGGGGTTCAATGTTTTCCAGAAGGAGTTCTGTTCCGCTGCCACCACTAGATTCCATGAAACAGCACCAGAAACTCTATTCTGGCACCCTGCCGGGACGGGGAATTGGAGGAGATCATCGCCATCATCATCACCATCACTTCTCCATCGACCATCCATGTTTCCCCCATCTATGAGTGAGTAATCCCCTGCTGTAGGCTATGGGGATGGTAGGGATTGGATGAGATCATTCATGTAATAGCATCAGATTGTTAGGGCATGGTGCCTACTATCTTTTATTAGTGCTTTATGACTTTGTTGTGACTTGTTGTGCTTAATGCTTGTCACTAGGGCCCGAGTGCCATGATTTCAGATCTGAACATGTAATTAATTCATTATGATAGTATTGTTTATGGTCTTACCTGCAAGTTGTATACACATGTTGTTGTCCGGAACCAATGGCCCCGAAGTGACAGAAATCGGGATAACCGGAGGGAATGGCTTTGATGTGAGGATCACTTGTGTTCACGGAGTGTTAATGCTTTGCTCCGGTGCTCTATTAAAAGGGGCACCTCAATCTCCAGTAGTTCCCTTGAGGCCCCGCTGCAAACAGGCTGGCAGGACAAAAGATGTTGTGCAAGTTCTCATTGCAAGCATGTATGACTATTTATGGAACACATGCCTAGGATTATCTAGTACTTGGATGCTTTATCTTATTTATCTGCAATTGCCCTATGCTTTGATTGCTATATGAATTGTCTTGTCCATGCAACGCCCGTCCATCTATCCCTATGCCTACCGCACTCGAATCCTACTGTTTACTGCAATTGTTACTGCTGTCTTTACTTTACTATTGCTGCTACTTTACTATTCCTACTACAAAACTATTGCTACTGATAAACTGCTGTGGGCAAGATTCTTTCCAGGTGCAGCTGAATTGGAAACTCAGTTGTTAAGGCTTATAAATATTCTTTGGCTCCCCTTGTGTCGAATCAATAAATTGGGTTTCACTTCCCTCGAAAATACTGCGATACACCCCCTATACTTGGGGGTCATCAAGACTATTTTCTGGTGCCGTTGCCGGGAGCATAGTTTTATTTATCAAGTCCGCTTGGAATCACTATTGTTCAAGCTTAGTTTATTTCCGCCTTGTTTGCTTGTTTCTTTATCAAAAACACAAAAAAAAATAGTTCCTACTCTAGTTATTATTTTCGTTGGTATGTTATTGTCTTGCTTTATCATGCTCTCTATCAATGATTGTTTTCTTTGAAACTGAATCTTGTTGGCAAGGTGGGTTCACGGAAGATCAAAAATATTATTATAAGGAACACCGCTTGTCACAAAAAGGGAAACACTTATGGGAACACATTGATAAATTGTATACCATTGCTAGAAACGTGTGCTCTACTTATAATGTTACTTATTGCTTTGATAAATCTTGTTGCTGTAAGTGGTATAAACACCTCCCTTTCAATGTGAGTATAATGATAATGTTACCATATCTTCTTATGTTAAAGGAAATTATGACTTTTATGATGTGGAACAAATTGAAGAATTTATTGCATGGAAGGGTGCATTTGAACTTGCTAGTTTGCTTGAAAATATTGATAATTCACCTTATAAATATGAGGTTTATGGTATACTTAAATTTTGCTTTGATAATTACAAGGAAGAAAATGGCTATATTCTTGAATATATTAATAGATGCTTTCCACAAATGGAAGAGACTAATGCCTTGCAGGAACCTATGGAAGAAGAAATTGATGAACCTGAAATCTCATTAGATAAAAAAGAGGAGGAGAGTGATGAACAAAAGGAGGAAGAATGGATTAGCTACCCATGCCTACCTTCTAATGAGAGTAACTCTTTATC
Organism: Avena insularis; assembly: GCA_023614405.1. NCBI lineage: Eukaryota > Viridiplantae > Streptophyta > Magnoliopsida > Poales > Poaceae > Avena > Avena insularis. Next base: position 20,729,587 of record CM042694.1, on the reverse strand, counting down.
CCTTACATTATTTGATTGTCCCCCATGCTTACTAAAGGAGGATGAATGTTATGTTCCTGAGGATTCTTTTGAAAATGTTTATAATAAAGCTCTAGTGCTTGTAGATCATGAAAAGCATGCTTTATGTGATAGTTATATTGTTGAGTTTATTCATGAGGTACTGGAAATTATTATGAGAGAGGAAAATATGGTTATAGAAGTTTTCATTGTATTGAAACATCTCTCTATGTGCTGAAAGTTTTGAAATTACTCTTGTTTTATCTTCCTATGCCTGCCACTATGTTCTTTGCGAATTTATTTGCATACAAGATTCCTATTCATAGGAAGTGGGTTAGACTTAAATGTGTTTTGAATTTGCTTCTTGATGCTCTCTTTTACTTCAATTCATATTTCTTATGTGAGCATCCACTCAAACTATCATGCCTAACTTAAAGGCGTTAAAGAAAAGTACTTATTGGGAGATAACCCAAAAGTTTTAGATGAGTCTTGGAAGTTATTACTTCAGTAATAACCGCTCCTTATCCTTTTTTTATTTGCTTTTTGTGCCAAGAGTAACCTCTAATGAGAGAGAAGTAATGATTGGGAAAGTTGCTGTCCTGAAACAGATTTCTGTGCTTCACCGTAAAACTTCGTGTAAAATATCTGTACGTCCTTTTGAGGCGTGAATGTTTGTGCTTCTACCCCAGGTTGTTATCTAACTTTCGTTAGTTCAACACTTTTTGATTTGAGCAACAAAAGGTCTTCGAAAAAATTCGTCTTTACCTGCTGGTCTGTTTTGACAGATTTCTGCCATTTTCTGCATTTGCTTCTTGTTGGTTCCTTTTTAAGTTCTTTTGGGGAACTGAGCTTTTTGAGGGAAGTGCTACAGTAGCTAGTGTTTTAATGGAAGTTTTATTGGTGTTGGAACTGAACCTAAAGACCTATTATCTAGAGTGCACTAATGTTGCTAATAAAGATTGTGTGAAGTTTTGTATGAACGAAAAATTTCAGGTGTATGGAAGGAATGAGTAATGAGATGAACGATGGACTAAAGCTCAAGCTTGGGGATGCTACGCATGTCACCTCAAGAAATATCCAAGAGGTACAAGCGTCAAAGCTTGGGGATGCCCAAGGAATCCCCTTCTTCATCAATAAAAATCCCAGGTTTCTTCCAAACGCTTCATTTTTATTGTTTCATGCACAGTTGTGTTGTTCTTGGAGCGTCTTCTTTTTCGTTTTTGTTTTTGGTTTTCGTTTGCTTGGTTTTCTTAGTTTGCTGAATAAATTGGTTGGACCCCCTCTTTCATACATTGGTTTTCAAATAGTTTGGTTTGATCTGGAAAAGAGTAGGAAAGTTCATGCTTAAGTGGTAAAGAGAGCTTGTTTTTGACTGTGGCCTATGCTTTGTCATGCCATGCTTTATATTGTTTTGGCTTTATGCTTAGTATTCTTTTCTATAGCATGACTTGTTATAAACAATTGAGATTGCTTAATGTGCCTTGGATGAATCATGCGTTGTTTTAGCATATTAAAGCATAGTATTGTGGTATTCTCCTTTGATGCTTTATTTGGGTTGACTTGGCGCATGCTCACACCATGTTATGACTATCCCAAGTCACCATAAGCCTTTATGATCCTTTAGTTTTCAACTTGTAGTATCACTTTATGCTTTGATCAATGATGTTTTATTGCTCTGCATGATTATGGCCATTATTGCTCTCCTAGTTTGTCGCTCCCGGTCTTTTGCTAGCCTCCGCAACCAAGTATGAGTTCCACTCATGCATCCAACTCCCTAAACCAAGTTATTCCAAAGAGTCCACCATACCTACCTACTAGCTTAAGCTATTCCAAGTATATTCATGTTTTTGTTTACCTTCCAAATTAAACTTGTTATGTGAAGATTAGTGATTAAATCTCTCACGAACTTGATGGCACACTTTACTTTCTTGCCCCTAATAAACCTGAACCATTGTGTCATCTATGCTGTATATGCTTGCACTTATATGTTGGGGATTAGCAGAACCATGCTGTCATGGGGAATGCTTTTAACATTGCACTTGTACTTTGTACCTAGTTGATATCATGCTCTTTTGTCTATGGATGTCGTCGGTGTGAAATGAAAGGGGAGCTTGTAAGTCCATGGAGTTATGTATGTGTGTTAGAGAAACGCCTGGGCCACCGGTCTAATCCATGATGACATGGTGGAAACCTGCAGCGTAACCATAATGAGCTGTCTATGAAGCATTCTTCTTATAAAAAAAAGAGTCCGATGTTGAGAAAAAAAAGAGAAAAAGAAAAAAAAGAGAGATTATGAAAAGAGGAAAGAGAGAAAAAAAGCACCATATTACCATGGTAAATAAGAAGATTGCTGAGATGCTCGTTGTCTGCTTGCCTTGTCATTTTGATATGGGGATTCTTCCGTATCATCGGGCAAGGGGTACCCCGTTGGCGGTTCTCTATGATACACATGTACTTACGACGACAAGAACTTACCGGTGACTAAACTTGAGTAGCATGAGGAGCGGCCCTCGTATTCAAGGGACATGAGATTTCTAACTTATACTTCGTCAAGCATATACACCATAGTTTGTTCACTTTAACCTTAATCACTTCAAGATGCTTATGATAGGGGCAATGAGAGCTGAAAGCTATTAAGTACCATAATTTTTGGAAGCTCTTTATGTGACTTGAGTCCCTACTTCCTTCTATGAAGGCCTTTCTTCCACTTATATGTTGAGTCTCCACCTTCTATCTTTATGCACCTACTTTGAGAGCATAGTGGCCATCCTTAGTTCTATGTGCATTGTACCAAGACTTGTTGATTGATGCATACCTTGATATTGCTTGTTTTAAACTATTTGTATCTAGTCACTCTTATGAATTTTGAAGGTGTCCTATGCATTTATGTTTGCTACTCTATGAGGGACAGCTGAATGCCATTATGCTATGTTTTCTTTATGTGAAACAAACAAACGTCTTGCAAAGCATTGTTATTCATGAATCTTTTGTTTGTGCCTTTTCATTTTGCATCATAGTTTCTTTGTCTTATTTCTAGAACTTTGTCTTTCATGTTATGATTGAAGTACTATGATCCCAGCTTTGAATGTTTTACAAATACTTTGATCAAGTTTATGATGGTGCATGTCACCTCAAAAATTATTCTTCCTTTTTATCACTTACCTACTCGAGGACGAGCAGAAGTTAAGCTTGGAGATGTTGATACATTGCAAATGTATCTATAATTTTTGATGTTCCATGCTTGGTTTTATCTACTTTCTTATGTTTTGTCCACACTTTGGAGTACTTTTCATATGATTTCTTGGACTAACCTATTAACAAGAGCCACAGTGCCAGCTGCCTGTTTTCTGCTGTTTTTGGTTCCAGGAAAGTTAGAAAATGAATATTCTCGGAATTGGACGGGACAAAAGCCAAAAATCCTATTTCATCAGAAGACTCCGGGCGAGAATATGAGGCAGTGGGCTGGGCCCATCCACACCACTGGCTTGGCTGGGCTAGGCGCCAGGTGGTGGTCAGCCGCCCAGACACCCCCTCGGTCTCCCTCTTTGCCTATAAGTTGCCTTCTGACCTAAAAAATCAGGGGGGTCGACGTTTTTCCAGAAGGAGTTCTTCTCTGCCGCCACAACCAGATTCCACGAAATAGCACCAGAAACTCCGTTCTGGCACCCTGCTGGGACGGGGAAATGGAGGAGATCATCGCCATCATCATCACCATCGCTTCTCCATCGACCATCCATGTTTCCCCATCTATGAGTGAGTAATACCATGCTGTAGGCTATGGGGATGGTAGGGATTAGATGAGATCGTTCATGTAATAGCATCAGATTGTTAGGGCATGGTGCCTAGTATCTTTTATTAGTGCTTTATGACTTTGTTGCGACTTGTTGTGCTTAATGCTTGTCACTAGGGCCCGAGTGCCATGATTTCAGATCTGAACATGTTATTGATTCATTATGATAGTATTGTTTATGGTCTTACCTGCAAGATGTATACACACGTTGTTGTCCGGAACCAATGGCCCCGAAGTGACAGAAATCAGGATAACCGGAGGGAATGGCTTTGATGTGAGGATCACATGTGTTCATGGAGTGTTAATGCTTTGCTCTGGTGCTCTATTAAAAGGGGCACCTTAATTGCCAGTAGTTCCCTTGAGGCCCCGCTGCAAACGGGCTGGGAGGACAAAAGATGTTGTGCAAGTTCTCATTGCGAGCACGTATGACTATTTATGGAACACATGCCTAGGATTATCTAGTACTTGGATGCTTTATCTTATTTATCTGCAATTTCCCTATGCTCTGATTGCTATATGAATTGTCTTGTCCATGCAACGCCCGTACATCCATCCCTATGCCTACCACACTCGAATCCTACTGTTTACTGCAATTGTTACTGCTGTCTTTACTTTACTATTGTTGCTACTTTACTATTCCTACTACAAAACTGTTGCTACTGGTAAACTGCTGTGAGCAAGATTGTTTCTAGGTGCAGCTGAATTGACAACTCAGTTGTTAAGGCTTATAAATATTCTTTGTCTCTCCTTGTGTCGAATCAATAAATTGGGTTTCACTTCCCTCGAAAATACTGCGATACACCCCCTATACTTGTGGGTCATCAGGCGGCAACTACAGCTGCCCCTTCTGCAAGGGGATCACCTTCTGGTGGGTGAGTCTCGTCGGCACTGACTTCAACTCCTTAGTGAAGCATGCAGAGGGCCCGGGCTCCGACATCCACAAAGGAGGCCAGACCATGAACATCAACGCATACATTGCTAAACACCAGGCTCTCGGCATTCACCTCTGAAACCTCTAGCGGGTGGCCATCAAAGAGGGTCGCATGCCTCCAATCAAGCTCAAGGCCCCCAAGATCAAGGGACTGGACAGCAAGACATGGAGGAAGCACCAGAGGGAGGAGGCACAGGCGCAGGCACATGCAAGGAGGGGTTGAATGTGTCTGCTGCTGCTAAGCAGCTTCTTTTGATTTTCTATATTTTGCTTGCATATTTCTGGTTGAATGCATCGAACCTCGTTAAGCAACCTACTTTCTATCGCTATATTCTATTTAGCCGTGCACAGCTATATCTACATTTGTTTTGTTTTCTGAATGAATGTATTCTGCCTGGTGTGATTTGGTGCTCTAGATTTGCTACCAGATCAGAGTCAAAAAGAGGTTCAAAAGGGAACGAATTATCGAAGAGAGAATCTTCTCTAGATTTGCTACCAATTTGGGCAAAATGAAACATATATGTTTAGCGAGAGAGGAAACAAGTACTCTTTCAAACTGCCAGTTAACGAGCTACCATCTTGAGAAGCTACAAGACACATACAAAAACATAACACAAAGAGGGTTAAATTTATTTTACTACTCTCACTTGAGGAGCTAGACATCTTGATAAGATAAATGAGTTCCACAAAATAGAAGCATAACACAAAGGAGTAAAATTTAATTCACTTCTCATCAGCCCACTTGAGGCGCTTGCCATCGTTCCTAGGCGACCAACTGCAATCATTCCAGGTGAATCTTACATTATTGACACTCCATAGCTCACGAAATGCTTCGTCCCACCTAGGATCTGACTTGCCTTCCCTATCTTCAGCGTCCTGTGGCACAATTAGAGGTGCATCACAGACCTGATTGTTGCCGCTAGAAGATGCTACCTCTTTGTTTGCTACTTCAGCTGCAGCCTCTCTATTAGCTGCTTTTGCTTCAGCTGCAAGCTCTCTTTCAGTATACCTTGACCTCTCTGTCGCCGCTTGGATGCAGCCATTTCCTTTGCATATGCAGCTTCAAACTCAGCTATTCTGCATTTTCTACAAAGGGCTCCCCTAAGCTCGTCTTCCCTCTTGCAAATAGGGAAAAACACGAGGTAACATAGAAAAAATGGATCTTCTTGTACAGCTGGTAGGTCACGTAAGCATCTATGGCTGCATACTTCAGGTTTATATCAGACAACAGCCACTCGTCCTAGAAATCGTGCCTATCCGTAGGGAAATCTGCCTTCATTCTGTCGTACAACTCATCGAGGATTCTAGTTGCGAGTGATGCCATTCCATCCTTCCTTGAGCCCCCTAGGATCTTGACAAGACTCTGAATATCGATCCAGTTGTGTGCAGGAATTGTAATTCCCTTTCAATGAAATTTCGAAAAATCAGTTGTATTGTCGACAGTGTAGAAAACAATTCCCTTTTCTACAAGGAACTGGCGTAACACCGGACAATTCCTGTCAGTCCTGAAAGTATGTAGTTTTTCATCACCAAAATTTGTAACTACAAATATTTTGTCAATGCAAGATCATCACCTGAATATAATTTTGAAAAGTTTAGTAAATGCAAGATCAAGGCTCCCAACATTGTCTTGTCATAATTTATTTGGTCCTAAATAAAATCCAGTAGTTGCAAGATGAGCAAATGGATAAAGAACAAGAGGAGAAAACCCTAAAATAGGTTAGCTACATAGAGCAGATCTACAATCCGAGAGAGGTGGTAGACGAGGACATGTTTCCTCATGGCCAGTTGAACGGCAGCGACTTCACTCCCTTCATATGGGTCCTCCAGGGTGTAGTCGAGGTCCAATCCCACAAACTTGTACTCGTCTTTCTCAAGCCAACCCTCGTACATCCTCAGGACTCGCACCACTGTCTCCTCCTCGTTGGTGTAGACGACATCTGTCTTCTTATTGTCATTGGTAGTGAAGCTTGTCTCTAGAGTACGACGACCTTACATGGTGGCAAGGAGAAGACGTGAAGAAGACAGATGACAGGATGAAGAAGAGTGGTTTCTGCGAGGCAGGGGAATGGTGGAACCGTCAATGCGCTTTTAAGGTAGTGGTTAACGACGGGGACGGAGGTCCAAAGGAGAGACGCGTGGCGGTGGCCCTTCCAACTTCTGAGTAAACAAAAAATAATTATAATGACGATATATGTGCCCTGTTTTGTCACATCAATATATTGGGACGGTCGCGTTGTCATATCCACTATACCAACACTGCAAGCCTACGTGACAGCCACCCCGCCTAAGCGATGGGAGCGACATAACGGCGAGAATTGACGGGGGGGGGGGCTCAACTTGACGGCTGTTAGCCTGATATTTTGTATTGAAATGTAAAGTTGAATTTGTGCCGAAAAATACCCTCTGAGTATTTGGCACACCAATTGTAGTCATTGCGGCTGATTAAAATCAAATTGGGTACCGCGTTGCCTAGGTGCCCCAACTTTCGGGCCGCAAAATAATATTCTCTAGTGGCGCGCGCCCCCCAGGCCGCGCAGCCACTAGGTGTGGCTGCCCTGGTGCACCACTTCGTCTCCCCTCCGGACTCCGTGTTCCTTCTGGTGAAATATTGACTTGGGCTTTTGTCCGGTCCAATTCTGAGAATATTTCCTTACTAGCTTTTCTGAAACCAAAAACAGCAGAAAACAGGCAGCTGGCACTGTGGCATCTTGTTAATAGGTTAGTTCTAGAAAATGTGTAAACATACTCCAAAGTGTGGACAAAACATAAGAAAGTAGATATAAAACAAGCATGGAACATCAAAAACTATAGATACGTTTGCAACGTATCAACATCCCCAAGCTTAACTCCTACTCGTCCTCGAGTAGGTATGTGATAAAAAAGAATAATTTTTGAGGTGACATGCACCATCATAATCTTGATCAAGGTATTTGTAAAACATTGATAGCTGGGATCATAGTACTTTAACATAGCATGAAAGATATAGTTCTATCAATAAGACATAGCAACTATGTTGTAACATGAAAAGGTACAAACAAAAGATTCATGAATAACAATGCTTTGAAAGACGTTTGTTTGTTTCACATATAGAAAACATAATGAGAATGGTATTCAGCTTGTCCCTCATATTGTAGCAAAACATAAATGCATAGGACACCTTCAAAGTTCATAAGGGTGACTAGATACAAATAGTTTAAGAACAAGCAATATCAAAGTTATGAATCAATCAACAAGTCTTGGGACAATGCACATTAAACTAAGAATGACCACTATGCTCTCTCAATAGGTGCATAAAGATAGAAGATGGAGACTCAACATAAAAAGTAAAAGAAAGGCCCTTCATAGAAGGAAGCAGGGATTCAAGTATCATAAAGAGCTTCCAAAAGTTTTTGTACTTATTAGCTTTCAGCTCTCATTGCCCCTATCATAAGAATCTTTTAGGTGATTAAGGTTAAAGTGAACAAATATGAGGATATGCTTGACAAGTTATAAGTTGAAATCTCATGCCCCTTACTTACAAATACCGAACCTCATGCTACTCAACTTTAGTCACGAGCAAGTTCTTGTCATTGTAAGTACATGTGTATCATAGATAACCGCCAATGGGGTACCCCTTTCCCGATGAAACGGAAGTATTCCCATATCAAAATGACAAGGCAAGCAGACAATGAGCATCTCAGTGATCTTTTTATTTGCTATTTGCATAGGTTTTTATTAAGGATGCATCACATATTGCGCATTATTGTTATGCTGCAAGTTTCCACCATGATTAGGCATGGCTTAGGCTAGCAGCCTAGGCGTTTCTCTAACACATATACAAACTCCACGAGCTTACAAGCTCCCCTTTTATTTCACACCGCCGGGATCCATAAGCAAAAGAACATGGTATCAACTAAATAAAGTGCAATGTTGAAAGCGTACCCCATGGAAACATGGTTCTTCTAATTCACAACTTATAAAGCGCAAGCATATACACAATATAGATGGGCACAATGGTTCAAGTTTAATAAGTGCGAGAAAAGTAAAGTGTGCCATCAAGTTTGTGAGAGCTTTAATCACTAATTTTCACATAACAAGTTTAATTCGGAAGGTAGATAAAAACATGAATATACTTGGAATAGCAAATGCTAATAGGTAGGTATGGTGGACTCTTTGTAATAACTTGGTTTTGTTGGGTCCACATCATAGAAAACAAAAATTTTCCTACGGTGTGAACTACACGCCAAGATCTATGTACTAGGTACAAAGCAACGGGTGGACATACATCCAACGAGAACTTACCCTCGTAGACAACGATCTTTGTTAATGAGTAGGAACTCGTGGTTGATGTAGTCGTACACTTGCCGATCTCAAGATCGTGAGGAAGTCCGAGCGCCGCAACTCAGCAGCGCATCCGCTTTTCACACACGTTCAAGCCACCGGACAACCTCCACCTCCTCGCTCCAGCGATCCAGCGGAAGCAGCAACTCCTTCCAGACAAAATGCCACCGGGAACATGTATCTCACTAATCCGAGACCATGGGGGAATAATTCTAGAGGGGGAGAGAGATCCTTCACAAGGAGGTGTGTGGATGAAGGAGGGAATGGGTGGCCTTTTATAGGAGGAGGGGGTGCCCCCTCTCTCCATGGCCGGCGCATGGGGGGGGTGACCCCTCACCTCCCCCATTCATGTGGTGGTAACCCCCCCACATTAAAATGCCTCTTCACATTCCCTTTTAAAGTCTCCACTTTAAATGCATTAAATTTCTCCAAATTTAATGCTCTCTCATTTAATAAAACTCTTTTTATTAAATTTATTCAGAATTTTGTTAATTACTTTAATTAACAAAAATTCACATATAGCCCCTTGCAATATTTCAATATCACATGCAGAACCACCTTCTGCAATTTCACCCGAAACAATTTCCGGTTTCTATTGAAACAATTCCTGCGCTTTGCAATTCTTTCGTCTGAAACATATGTGCTCCAAATGGTGTCCGGTAACTCTTAAGTGTGCCACCCTATGGTTCGCGAATAATGCAGACATGATCGAGACCCTTCTCCGATCAATAATCAGCAGCGGGACCTGGAGATCTGTACTGACTCCTACACATTCAACGATGACTCCTGTGATCGTGAGAACCTTTAACGCTTGTAACTAAATCCCTTTGTCTCTCGATATATTACATGTCCGAGATTCGATCATCGGTATCTCCATACCTAGTTTGATCTTGTTACCGACATGCACTCTTTTCTCGTTCCCGTGATATAACATTCTAGTGATCACATCACTTGCTTGCAAGCTATCCTAATGTGATATCACCGAGAGGGCCCACAGTATATCTATTCGTCATCTGGATTGACAAATTCCACTCTTGATCCATGAGCCTCAACATAACACCTTCGTAGTACTGAACCCATCTTTATAGTCACCCTATTACGGTGTGACGTTTGATGTTATCAAGATACACTTCCGGTGTCAGCAATTAACATGATCTCATGGTCTAAGGATAAAGATTACTTCGTATGATGTTATAGCAATATAAACATAATGACTTGATCGTAATGCTATACTTCGGATGAATGTTCATCACATCATTCCAGCAATGGTGTGACCTTTTTATTAACAAATTCCAATGTCCATGATCAGGAAACCTTGATCATCCTGTTAATCACAAGCTAGTCTATAAGAGAGGCATGACTAGGAACCCTTTTTGTTTATTAAACACACATGTATTGATGTTTCCGAAACAATACATTTCTAGCATGTAAAATAAACATCTACCATGTATAAGGAATATATAATAACAACTTTATTATTGCCTCTCGGGGCATATTTCCTTTAGTCTCCCACTTGCACTAGAGACAATAATCTAGTTCACATAGTGATAAATCTAACACCCATGGAGTTCTGGTGTTGATCATGTTTTGCCCTAGGGAGAACTTTAGTCAACGGATCTGCTACATTTAGGTCTGTGTGTACTTTACAAATCTTTATATCTCCATCCTTGACATGCTCGCGGATGGAGTGAAACCGGCGCTTAATATGCTTGGAATTCTTGTGAGACCATGGTTCCTTTGCGTTGGCTATGGCTCCATTGTTGTCACAATAGATCACCATCGGGTCCAACGCACTGGGAACCACACCTAGTTCCATAATGAACTCTTTCATCAAAGCGCTTCTGCGTAAACACGAGCAGCAACATATTCTGCCTCCGTTGTTGATCCAGCCACCACAGGTTGTTTGGAACTCCTCCAACTAACCGCCGCTCTGTTCAAGAGAAATACGTGTCCGGATTGAGACTTAGAGTCATCCGGATCGGTGTCAAAGCTAGCATTGACATACATCTTAGAGACTAGCTCTTCTTCACCTCCGTATATAAGAAACATATCCTTAGTTCTTCTTAAGTACTTGAGGATGTTCTTTACCGCTATCCAGTGTTCCGAACCTGGATCAGATTGGTACCTACTAGTCAAACTAATAGCATGTGCCACATCCGGTCTTGTACATAGCATGGCATACATAATAGAGCCTACGACCGAGGCATAGGGGATCTTATCCATCATCTCTCTTTCTTCCACCGTAGCCGGACTTTGAGTCTTACTCAATGCCTTGCCTTGCAACATAGGTAAGAACCCCTTCTTACTTTCGTCCATATTAAACTTCTTTAATATTTTATCAAGGTATGTACTCTGCGATAGCCCAATTAGGCGCCTTGATCTATCTCTATAGATTTTAATGCCTAATATATATGATGCTTCACCAAGGTCTTTCATCGAAAATTTGCTGTTTAGATAACTTTTAACGCTGTTTAAAAGATCTATATCATTTCCAATCAATAATATGTCATCCACATATAATATCTTAAATGCCACATTGCTCCCACTCACTTTCTTGTAAATACAAGCCTCTCCATAAGTTTGGACAAATCCAAACTCTTTGATCACCTCATCAAAGCGGAGATTCCAACTTCGTGATGCTTGCTTCAGTCCATAGATGGATCGCTGAAGTTTGCACACCTTATTAGCATCCTTAGGATCGACAAAACCCTTAGGTTGTATCATATACAACTCTTCTTCAATCTTACCATTGAGGAACGCGGTTTTGACATCCATCTGCCATATTTCATAATCGAAATATGCAGCAATTGCTAACATAATCCTAACTGACTTAAGCATCGCTACAGGAGAGAATGTCTCATCGTAGTCAACTCCTTGAATTTGTCGAAACCCCTTTCCGACAAGTCGAGCCTTATAGATGGTCACATTACCATCAGCATCAGTTTTCCTTTTGAAAATCCATTTATTCTCCACGGCCTTTCGATCGTGAGGTAAGTCCACCAAGTTCCAAACTTGGTTCTCGTACATGGATTCCATCTCGGATTTCATGGCTTCTAGCCATTTGTTGGAATCCGGGCTCATCATCGCTTCTTCATACGTCACAGGGTCATCCATTTCATCAACCATGAAATTCACAACAGGATTGCGTCTGATTCAGGAGCTGCCGTGTCTGCTTGACCTGCGAGGTTGATAGTGTCCTCTTCGGAGTTTCATGATCATTATCATTAGCTCTCTCTTCATCAAGTGAAGTCAACTCGAAACAACTTGGTGCTTTCGCCATGGCCATTCCATGAAGAGAAGGTTCAATAACCTCTTGAGTTCTACCTTCACTACTCACACCTTTTTGCGAAACTCCTTCTCAAGAAAGGATCCATTCTTAACAACAAAACCTTGCCCTCGGATCTGTGATAGAAGGTATACCCAATTGTTTCCTTAGGGTATCCTATGAAGACGCATTTTCCGCTTTGGGTTCGAGTTTATCGGGTTGAAGTTTCTTCACATAAACATCGCATCCCCAAACCTTAAGAAATGACTTAGGTTTGTTTCCAAACCATAATTCATACGGTGTCGTTTGAGCGGATTTAGATGGTGCCGATTTAAAGTGAATGCAGTGGTTTCGATTGCATAACCCCAAAATAAGAGGTAAGTCGATCAGAGACATCATAGATCGAACCATATCCAATAAGTGCGATTCTGACGCTCGACACACCATTACATTGTGGTGTTCCGCAGCGTGAGTTGTGAAACTATTCCACACTCTTTCATGTGTGTGCTAAACTCGTAACTTAGATACTCTCCTCCACGGTCAGACCGTAGAAATTTGATCTTTTTATTACGATGATTTTCCACTTCATTCTGACATTCCTTGAACTTTTCAAAAGTTTCAGACTTGTGTTTCATCAAATAGATATACCCATATCTACTCAAATCATCCGTGAAAGTAAAAAAATAATGATATCCACCTCGCGCCGACACACTCATTGGTCCACACACATCAGTATGTATGATTTCCAATAGATCTGTCGCCCGTTCCATTGAACCGGAAAACGACGTTCTAGTCATCTTGCCCATAAGGCATGGCTCACATGTATCAAATGATTCAAAATCAAGTGATTCCAAAAGTCCATCAGAATGGAGTTTCTTCATGCGTTTAACGGCAATATGACCTAGACGGCAGTGCCACATATATGTAGACATATCATCATCAAGTTTAATCTTTTTAGCATTAACATTATGAATGTGCGTAATATTACTATCGAGATCCAATAGAAATGAACCATTCAACATAGGTGCATGACCATAAAAGATATCATTCTTATAAATCGAACAACCATTGTTTTCAGATTTAAAGGAATGACCACTTTGCATCAAACACGATCCAGATACAATGTTCATGCTCAGTGCAGGCACCAAATAAGAATTATTTAGGTTTATTACTAATCCCGATGGCAAATGGAGAGGTAGCGTCCCGACGGCGATCACATCAACTCTTGATCCATTGCCGACCCGCATCCTGACCTCATCCCTTGCTAGTTGTCGCTTGTTTCGTAGCCCCTGAACCGAGTTACATATATTAGCAACCAATCCGGTATCAAATACCCAGGTGCTACTGCGATTACTAGTCAAGTACACAACAATAACATGTATATCACATATACCTTTGTTTGCCTTGCTGGACTTCTTGTCCGCCAAATACTTAGCGATTCGCTTCAATGGCGATCCTTGCAATAGTAGCACTTTTCGGTTAGACTTAGGGCCAGCCCGGGTTTCTTTTCGCGTGGCAGACTTGCCACCCTTCTTTCCCTTGTGCTTGCCTTTCTTATCCTTCTTGAAACCGGTGGTCCTATTGATCATCAACACTTGATGTTCTTTCCTAATCTCCACTTGCGGTCTTAAGCATTGTGAAGCTCGGGAAGAGACTTCTTCATGCCCTGCATATTATAGTTCATCACGAAGCTCTTGTAGCTAGGTGGCAGAGATTGGAGAACACGATGTATGCCTAAGTCAATGGGAATCGTTATTCCCAAGGACACAAGCTTATCGGTGTACCCAGACATTTTGAGTACGTGCTCACTAACGGAGCTGTTTTTCTCCATCATGCAGCTAAAGAACTTTTCTGTAGCATTATAACTCTCTACTGCAGCATGGGTATCGAAAATAATTTTCAATTCTCCCATGGTATCAAAGGCATTACCATTTTCGAAACGCTTTTGAAGTTCTGGCTCTAGCCCATACAGTATGCCGCAATGAACTAAGTTGTGGTCCTCCTGACGAGTCACATAGACATTCTTTTCCTCGTCAGGGGCATCAGGAGCTAGTGGGGGGCCTAGCGGCGCATCTAGCACATATTGCTTTTGTGCAGCAGTGAGGAGAATCCTCAAATTCATAGCCCAGTTGGTGAAGTTGCTACCATTCGCAGCAAGGTTCTCTTTCTCCATGAACACATTGAAATTAAAAGCAGGTGGTGCCATCTACAACAGAATTTGTAAAGTTTATTTAGACTAAGTTTATGATAGATTGAGTTCAACTAATCCAAATTACTAATGAACTCCGACTCAAAAACGACATCCCTCGTGTCCTTTTGGTGATTACATGAACCAAATCCACTATATCAAGTCCGATCATCACGTGAGTTGATATAGCTTCAAAGGCGAGCATCTATATGGGCATCATATCAACCATATGACTCATGCTTAACCTTTCGGTCCGTGTTCCGAGGCCATGTCTGTACATGCTAGGCTCGCCAAGTAAGAACCTTAGTATTTGCGTGTGTAAAACTGTCTTACACCCGTTCCTATGAAAGCTTAGATTCGAGTACACCCGATCATCACGTGATGTCTCGAAACACGATCCATAGAACGGTGCATACTCAAGGAAGAACACATTTTTATCTTGATATCTAAATGAGGGATCATGTTAGAATGCTACCAAACACGCCAAACTAGCAGTATAAGATGTTAACATCTAATGTGTAAAGTGAGATGATATGGTCCATGCATTTGATCTCTATCACTTGCACCATGGTATGATCTCTATCATTCCTTTGTTTCTAAGGCCAAGGTCTATGGAACTTACACGTTGACTGTGTTGTAAGAGTATCTACCATACATCTAGTTACAACAATACCATATCAATACACTAGCCCAGCAACGATCTAAACTAGACGCCTCTAATTTATCAATTGCAAGTTTTACGTGGCTTAGGGATTTCGGAGATAGAACCATTCTCACCTACGAACATGAACCACAACGAGGATGACTAAGTTATTAGCAACTCGTTGTAAATCAGATATTGACTATAGTAGGAGAGACAGACACCCGCCAGCCACTTATGCAAAACAAGTTGCATGTCAGTCGTGGAACCGGTCTCATGTACGATGACATGTAAGGTTTGTCCGGGCCACTTCATCCCACTATGCCACCAATATCCAAAATACATAGAAGATGCAATAACATGATCATCATCACCCACATATCAACCATATGTGTACTACCCGTGCTAAGCACCTACGCATAGATCAGGCTCTGATACCACTGTTGGGTCCGCAGCATAGAAAACAAAAAATTTCCTACGGTGTGAACTACACGCCAAGATCTATCTACTAGGTACAAAGCAACGGGTGGACATACATCCAATGAGAACTTACCCTCATAGACAACGAGCTTTGTTAATGAGTAGGAACTCGTGGTTGATGTACTCGTACACTTGCCGATCTCAAGATCATGAGGAAGTCCGAGCGCCGCAACTTAGCAGCGCATCCGCACTCGCACACACGTTCAAGCCACCGGACAACCTCCACCTCCTCCCTCCAGCGATCCAGCGGAAGCAGCAACTCCTTCCAGACGAAATGCCACCGGGAACATGTATCTCGCTAATCCGAGACCATGGGGGAATAATTCTAGAGGGGGAGAGAGATCCTTCACAAGGAGGTGTGTGGATGAAGGAGGGAATGGGTGGCCTTTTATAGGAGGAGGGGGGGTGCCCCCTCTCTCCATGGCCGGTGCATGGGGGGGGGTGACCACTCACCTCCCCCATTCATGTGGTGGCAACCCCCCCCACATTAAAATGCCTCTTCACATTCCCTTTTAAAGTCTCCACTTTAAATGCATTAAATTTCTCCAAATTTAATGCTCTCTCATTTAATAAAACTCTTTTTATTAAATTTATTCAGAATTTTGTTAATTACTTTAATTAACAAAAATTCACATATAGCCCCTTGCAATATTTCAATATCACATGCAGAACCACCTTCTGTAATTTCACCCGAAACAATTTCCGGTTTCTATTGAAACAATTCCTGCGCTTTGCAAACCTTTTGTTTGGAACATATGTGCTCCTAAATGGTGTCCGGCAACCCTTAAGTGTGTCACCCTACGGTTCACGAATAATGCAGACATGATTGAGACTCCTCTCAGATCAATAATCAGAAGCGGGACCTTGAGATCCATACTGACTCCTGCATATTCAACGATGACTTCTGTGATCATGAGAACCTTTAACGTCAACAATTTAATCCCTTTGTCTCATGATATAAAACATGTCCGAGATTCGATCATCGGTATCCAAATACCTAGTTTGATCTCGTTACCGACATGCACTCTTTTCTCGTTCCCATGATATAACATTCTAGTGATCACATCACTTGCTTGCAAGCTATCTTAATGTGATATCACCGAGAGGTCCCAGATTATATCTATCCGTCATCTGGATTGACAAATTCCACTCTTGATCCATGAGCCTCAACATAACACCTTCGTAGTACTAAACCAATCTTTATAGTCACTGTGTTACGGTGTGACGTATGATGTTATCAAGATACTCTTCCGGTGTCAACAATTAACATGATCTCATGGTCTAAGGATAAAGATTACTTCGTATGATGTTAGAGCAATATAAACATAATGACTTGATCGTAATGCTATACTTCGGATGAATGTTCATTACATCATTCCACCAATGGTGTGACCTTGTTATTAACAACATCCAATGTCCATGATCAGGAAACCTTGATCATCCTGTTAATCAACAAGCTAGTCTATAAGAGAGGCATGACTAGGAACCCTTTTTGTTTATTAAACACACATGTATTGATGTTTCCGAATCAATACATTTCTAGCATGTGAAATAAACATCTATCATGTATAAGGAATATATAATAACAACTCTATTATTGCCTCTCAGGGCATATTTCCTTCAGGTAAAAACCAATTTTTTCGAAGACCTTATGTTGCTCAAATCGAAAAGTGTTGAACTAACTAAAGTTAGATAACAACCTGGGTCAAAAGCACAAAACATTACAGCTCAAACCGAGATAAAGAGATTTTTCACGAATTTTTACAGCAAAGGACAAAAATCTGTTTCGGGACAGCAACTTTCCCAAGTCTTACTTTTCCATCATTAGAGGTTACT
Organism: Avena insularis; assembly: GCA_023614405.1. Classification (NCBI taxonomy): domain Eukaryota; kingdom Viridiplantae; phylum Streptophyta; class Magnoliopsida; order Poales; family Poaceae; genus Avena; species Avena insularis. Next base: position 20,712,137 of record CM042694.1, on the reverse strand, counting down.
CTTGGCACAGAAACCACACAAAAATGATAAGGATAGGTTATTACTGAAGCAATAACTTCCAAAACTCAACAAAAGACTCCTAACTAAATTTGGGTTATCTCCCAATAAGTGCTTTTCTTTAACGCCTTTGAGCTAGGCATAAGAAGCAAGAATAGAATCAAGTATTCTCAAATGAAGAAGCATTAAGAGCAAAAAAAAATTAATAGGAGAGGCAAACAGAATCTTCTCTCTTCTTAGGGAAGTGTTCTATACCTTTCTTGAGTGGAAATTGATATTTAATGGTGCCTTCTTTCATATCAAAAATGGCACCAACAGTTCTAAGAAAAGGTCTTCCCAAAATAATAGGACAAGAAGCATTGTATTCAACATCCAAAACATAGAAATCAACAGGGACATAGGCATTGGTAACCATAATAAGAACATAATTAATACTCCCCATGAGTTTCTTTTTAGCATTATCATCAAGTTGGACATTTAAATAACAATCTTCCAATGGTGGCAAATCAAGCATTTCATAAATCTTTCTAGGCATAATAGAAACACTACTATCAAGATCACATAGAGCTTTGAGATCAAAATCATTCACTTTCGTATTAATGATGTGTTCCCAACCATATTCTAATTTCATAGGAATAGAAGCTTTATGTTTCATCTTTTCTTCTTTAATTTTTATGAGAGCATCAGTAATGTGTTTTGTAAAGGCCATATTCATAGCACTAACATTAGGACTTTTAGCAAGCTTTTGTAGGAACATAATTACTTCAGAGATATTGCAACCATCAAGATCAAAATTATAATTACCATCTAAAGTAGTAGACCTATTGTTTCCCATATTTTGAAAATTTTAGCATTTTTATTAGAGAAAGTACCATTGGTTTTAGGCATTGTTGCAGAAGGAACTTCATGTGGTTTGCTAGCATTAACGTTAGTGGTGCGAATAGTAGAAATACTAATATTTCTAGAAATTTCATCTTCTCTTTCCCACTTAGCATGCAATTCAGCTAACAGTCTAACATTTTCATCAATTCTAACTTGTATGGAATTAGTAGCAGCAAAGGGGCTTTCAATAGTTTCAGGTTTAGCAGCCATTTTATTCAAAGAATATCGTGCTTCAGACAATGATGCTATATTTCTTTCAATATTAGAGAGTTTTTCCTCAAAAGTTTTATTGAAAGCAGTTTGTTTATTAATAAAATCTTTAAGCATGACTTCAAGTTCAGAGGGTGCACTTCTATTATTGTTGCAGGAATTTCCATCAGAATTACCATTACTGGGATGATATGGCCTATAATTGTTATTATCAAAATTATTCATGTAGGCATTGTTGCTAAAATTATTATTTTTAATGAAGTTCACATCAACTTGCTCTTTTTGAGCAACCAAAGAAGCTAAGGGAACATGATTTGGATCAATATGAACTTTCCCATTAACAACCATAGACATAATAACTTCAATTTTATCACTCAAGGAGGAGGTTTCCTCAACAGAAAATACCTTCCTACCTTGTGGAGCTCTCTCCGTGTGCCATTCAGAATAGTTAACCATCATATTATCTAGAAGCTTTGTTGAAGTACCCAAAGTAATGGTCATAAAGGTTCCTCCAGCAGAAGAATCCAGTAGATTTCTTGAAGAATAATTCAGTCCCGCATAAAAGGTTTGGATAATCATCCAAGCAGTCAGTCCATGAGTGGGAAAATTCTTTACCAAAGATTTCATTCTTTCCCAAGCTTGAGCAACATGTTCATTATTATATTGTTTAAATTTCATTATTTCACTTCTCATAGATATAATCTTACCAGGAGGATAGTATTTTCCAATAAAAGCATCTTTGCATTTACTCCAAGAATCAATACTATTTCTAGTTAGGGATAGCAACCATTCTTTAGATTTTCCTCTCAAAGAGAATGGAAACAATTTAAGCTTAATAATATCTCCATCTATATACCTATGTTTTTGCATCTCACAAAGTTCAACAAATTTATTAAGGTGAGCAGCAGCATCTTCAGTACCAACACCAGAAAATTGTTTGTTCATAACAAGATTGAGCAAGGCAGGTTTAATTTCAAAGAAAGTAGCTTCAGGAACAGGTGGAGCAATAGGTGTGCACATGAAATCATTGTTGTTGGTGCTAGTGAAGTCACACAACTTAGTATTTTCACGAGTAGTCATTTTTTTGTGTTTTTAATTATAAAGAAGCAAACTAGTATAACTGATTTTTTGTGTTTTTGATAAAGAAACAAGCAAACAAAGCAGAAATAAACTAAGCAAAACAAATAAAACAAAGTAAAGAGATTTTTTATGAGGGACTCCCCTTGTTAAGATGTCCTTGACTCCCCGACAACGGTGCCAGAAAAAATCTTGATGGCTCAAAATATATCGAGCTTGTTGGGGAACCCCAAGAGGAAGGTATGATGAGCACATCAGCAAGTTTTCCCTCAGTTATGAATCCAAGGTTATCGAACCAGTAGGAGCAAGGAAACACCTCCAAGGTGTTGTTTCGAACTTGTAATCCTGCACAACACAACCATAGAACTTTGCCCCCAACTTATAGTGAGGTTGTAAATCTCACCGGTTTTGCTGGAAACAAAGGATTAAAAATATTGTGTGGAAGATAGTAATTGCTTGCAGAAAGTAAATAGAAAATAGTAAATAGATTGTAGATTGATGGTAAAAGAATGGACCGGGGTCCATAGTTCACTAGAGGTGATTCTCCTTAAGATAGATGACATGTTGGGTGAACAAATTACAGCGGGGCAATTGACAGACACTGAGAAAGCTTACATGCATATACTAATCATCTTGACTCCTATGAGATTTGTGAAGGAAATATGCCCTGAGAGGCAATAATAAAGTTGTTATTATGTATAACTTGTATATGATAGATGTTTATTTTGCATGCTCTAATTGTATTGATATGAAACATCAATACATGTGTGTTTAATAAACAAAAGGGTTCCTAGTTATGCCTCTCTTATAGACTAGCTTGTTGATTAACAAGATGATCAAGGTTTCCTGATCATGGACATTGGATGTTGTTAATAACAAGGTCACAGCATTTGTGAAATGATGTGATGAACATTCATCCGAAGTATAGCATTATGATCAAGTCATTATGTTTATATTGCTATAACATCATACAAACTAGTCTTAGTCCTTAGACCATGAGATCATGTTAATTGCTAACACCGAAAGAGTATCTTGATAACATCAAATGTCACACCGTAACAGGGTGACCATAAAGGTGGGTTCAGTGCTATGAAGGTGTTATGTTGAGGCTCATGGATCAAGAGTGGAATTTGTCAATCCCGATGACGGATAGATATAATCTGGGACCTCTCGGTGATATCACATTAAGATAGCTTGCAAGCAAGTGATGTGATCACTAGAATGTTATATCATGGGAACGAGAAAAGAGTGCATGTCGGTAACGAGATCAAACTAGGTATTTGGATACCGATGATCGAATCTCGGACATGTTTTATATCATGAGACAAAGGGATTAAATTGTTGACGTTAAAGGTTCTCATGATCACAGAAGTCATCGTTGAATATGCAGGAGTCAGTATGGATCTCAAGGTCCCGCTTCTGATTATTGATCTGAGAGGAGTCTCAATCATGTCTGCATTATTCGTGAACCGTAGGGTGACACACTTAAGGGTTGCCGGACACCATTTAGGAGCACATATGTTCCAAACAAAAGGTTTGCAAAGCGCAGGAAATGTTTCGATAGAAACAGGAATTGTTTTGATAGAAACCGGAATTGTTTCGGGTGAAATTGCAGAAAGTGGTTCTGCATGTGATATTGAAATGTTGCAAGGGGTTTTATGTAAATGTTTATTAATTAAAGTAATTAACAAAATTCTGAATAAAATAAATAAAAGAGTTTTATTAATTGAGAGTTGCATTTAATTTGGTGGAAATTAAATACATGTGAGTGGGATTTTGGGTGGAGGCCATGTTTATGTGAGTGGAGGTTCACCACATGAATGAAGGAGGAGGAGAGTCCCCCCTCATGCGCCCGGCTATGGGAGGAGGGTCTCTCCTCCCTCCTATATAAAGCCCCCCTCTCCCCTCTCACAAACTACACCTCCTCGTGAAGGATCTCTCTCCCCCTCTAGATATTTCCCCATGGTCTCGGATTAGCGAGATACATGTTCCCGGTGGCCTTGCGTCTGGAAGGAGTTGCTGCTTCCGCTGATGCTCTGGAGCGAGGAGGTGGAGGTTGTTCGGTGGCTTGAACATATGTGTGAGGACAGATGCGCTGCTGATTTGCGGCGCTCGGACTTCCACACGATCTTGAGATCGACAAGCGTACGACTACATCAACCACGAGTTCCTACTCGTTTACAAAACTCGTTGTCTTCGAGGGTAAGTTCTCCATGGATGTATGTCCACCCGTTGCTCTGTATCTAGTAGATAGATCTTGGCGTATAGTTCTCATCGTAGGAATTTTTTTGTTTTCTATGCTGCGGACCCAACAGTGGTATCAGAGCCTGATCTATGCGTAGGTGCTTTGCACGGGTAGTACACATATGTTTATATGTGGGCGATGATGATCATGTTATTGCATCTTCTATGTACTTTGGATATTAGTGGCATAGTGGGATGAAGCGGCCCGGACCAACCTTACATGTCATCGTACATGAGATCGGTTCCACGACTGACATGCAACTAGTTTTGCAAAAGTGGCTAGCGGGTGTCTGTCTCTCCTACTATAGTCAATATCTGATTTACAACGAGTGCTAATAACTTGGTTATCCTCGTTGTGGTTCATGTTCGTAGGTAAGACCGGTTCTATCTCCGAAAGCCCTAAGCCACGTAAAACTTGCAATTGATAAATTAGAGGCGTCTAGTTTAGATCGTTGCTGGGATAGTGTCTTGATATGGTATTGTTGTAAGTAGATGTATGATAGATACTCTTACAACTCACTTAACGTGTAAGTTCCATAGACCTTGGCCTTACACACAAAGGAATTATAGAGATCATACCACGATGCAAATGATAGAGATCAAATGCATGGACCATATCACCTCACTTCACACATTAGATGTTAGCATCTTATATTGCTAGTTTGGTGCTTTTGGTAGCATTATAAGATGATCCCTCATTTAGATATCAAGATAAAATGTGTTCTTCCTTAAGTATGCACCGTTTTGTGGATCGTGTTTTGAGGCATCACGTGATGATCGGGTGTTCTCGACTCTACGCTTTCATACAACGGGTGTAAGACGGTTTTACACACGTGAATACTAAGGTTCTTACTTGACGAGCCTAGCATGTACAGGCATGGCCTCGGAACACGGACCAAAAGGTTAAGCATGAGTCATATAGTTGATATGATGCCCATATAGATGCTCGCCTTTGAAGCTACACCGACTCATGTGATGATCGGACTTGGTTTAGTGGATTTGGTTCATGTAATCACCAAAAGGACACGAGGGATGTCGTTTTTGAGTGGGAGTTCATTAGTAATTTGGATTAGTTGAACTCAATATATCATAAACTTAGTCTAAATATATTTTACAAATTCTGTTGTAGATGGCACCACCTGCTTTTAATTTCAATGTGTTCATGGAGAAAGAGAAGCTTGCTGCGAATGGTAGCAACTTCACCAACTGGGCTATGAATTTGAGGATTCTCCTCATTGCTGCACAAAAGCAATATGTGCTAGAGGCGCCGCTAGGCCCCCACCAGCTCCTAATGCCCCTGACAAGGAAAATAACGTCTATATAACTCGTCAGGAGGACCACAACTTAGTTCATTGCGGCATACTGTATGGGCTAGAGCCAGAACTTCGAAAACGTTTCGAAAATGGCAATGCCTTTGATACCATGGGAGAATTGAAAATGATTTTCGATACCCATGCTACCGTAGAGAGTTATAATGCTTCTGAAAAGTTCTTTAGCTGCATGATGGAAGAGAACAACTCCGTTAGTGAGCACATACTCAAAATGTCTGGGTACGCCGATAAGCTTGTGTCCTTGGGAATAACGATTCCCATTGACTTAGGCATACATCATGTTCTCCAATCTCTGCCACCTAGCTACAAGAGCTTCGTGATGAACTATAATATGCAGGGCATGAAGAAGTCTCTTCGAGCTTCACAATGCTTAAGACTACGAAGTGGAGATTAGGAAAGAACATCAAGTGTTGATGATCAATAAGACCACGGTTTCAAGAAGGACAAGAAAGGCAAGCGAAGGAAGAAGAAGGCGGCAAATCTGTTGCAGCGCTGAAAAAACCCGAGCTGGCCCTAAGTCGACACAAGTGCTACTATTGCAAGGGATGGCCATTGGGCACAAGCGCCCCAAGTATTTGGCGGACAAGAAGGCCGTCAAGGAAACAAAAGGTATATGTGATATACATGTTATTGATGTGTACTTGACTAGTACTCGCAGTAGCACCTAGGTATTTGATACGGGATCGGTTGCTAATATATGTAACTCGGTTCAGGGGCTGCGGAACAAGCGACAACTAGCAAGGGATGAGGTCACGATGCGGGTCGGCAATGGATCAAGAGTTGATGTGATCGCCGTCGGAACGCTGCCTCTCCATATGCCGTCGGGATTAGTTATAAACCTGAATAATTGTTATTTGGTGCCTGCACTGAGCATGAACATTGTATCCGAATCGTGTTTGATGCAAAGTGGTTATTCGTTTAAGTCTGAAAACAATGGTTGTTCGATTTATATGAATAATATCTTTTATGGTCATGCACCTGTGTTGAATGGTTTATTTCTGTTGGATCTCGATAGTAGTATTACGCATATTCATAATGTTGATGCTAAAAGGATTAAACTTGATAATGATATATCTGCATATATGTGGCACTGTCGTCTAGGTCATATTGGCGTTAAACGCATGAAGAAACTCCATTCTGATGGACTTTTGGAATCACTTGATTTTGAATCATTTGATACATGTGAACCATGCCTTATGGGCAAGATGACTAGAATGCTGTTTTCCGGTTCAATGGAACGGGCGACAGATTTATTGGAAATCATACATATTGATGTGTGTGGACCAATGAGTGTGTCGGCGCGAGGTGGATATCGTTATTTTGTTACTTTCACGGATGATTTGAGTAGATACGGGTATATCTATTTGATGAAACATAAGTCTGAAACCTTTGAAAAGTTCAAAGAATTTCAGAATGAAGTGGAAAATCATTGTAACAGAAAGATCAAATTTTTGCGGTCCGACCGTGGAGGAGAGTATCTTAGTTACGAGTTTAGCACACATATGAAAGACTGTGGAATAGTTTCACAACTCACGCCTGCCAGAACACCACAATTTAATGGTGTGTCAGAACGTCGTAATCGTACTTTATTGGATATGGTTCGATCTATGATGTCTCTGACTGACTTGCCACTATCATTTTGGGGTTATGCACTGGAAACCACTGCATTCACTTTAAATAGGGCACCATCTAAATCCGTTGAAAAGACACCGTATGAATTATGGTTTGGAAATAAACCTAAGCTGTCATTTCTTAAAGTTTGGGGATGCGATGTTTATGTGAAGAAACTTCAACCGGATAAACTCGAACCCAAAGCGGAAAAATGCGTCTTCATAGGATACCCTAAGGAAACGATTGGGTATACCTTCTATCACAGATCCGAGGGAAAGGTCTTTGTTGCCAAGAATGGATCCTTTCTTGAGAAGGAGTTTCTCGCGAATGGTGTGAGTAGTCGGAAGGTAGAACTCGAAGAGGCTATTGAACCTTCTCTTCATAAAATGGTGAGTAGCGCAGCACCGGAAGTTGTTTCGGAGTTGAATTCACCTAATGAAGAGAGAGATAATGATATTGATCATGAAACTCCGAAAGAGGACACTACCGAACCTCGCAGGTCAAGCAGGACACGTCTGACTCTGAACTGCGGGCAATCTTGTTATGAATTTCATGATTGATGAAATAGATGACCCTGCGACGTATGAAGAAGAGATGATGAGCCCTAATTCCAACAAATGGCTAGAAGCCATGAAATCCGAGATGGAATCCATGTACGAAAACCAGGTTTGGACCTTGGTGGACTTACCTCACGATCGAAATGCCGTAGAGAATAAATGGATTTTCCAAAGAAAAACCGATGCTGATGGTAATGTAACCATCTATAAGGCTCGACTTGTCGCAAAGGGGTTTCGACAAATTCAAGGAGTTGACTATGATGAGACATTCTCTCCCGTAGCGATGCTTAAGTCGGTTAGGATTATGTTAGCAATTGCTGCATATTTTGATTATGAAATATGGCAGATGGATGTCAAAACTGCGTTCCTCAATGGTAATATTGAAGAAGAGTTGTATATGATACAACCTAAGGGTTTTGTCGATCCTAAGGATGCTGATAAGGTGTGCAAACTTCAGCGATCCATCTATGGACTGAAGCAAGCATCCCGGAGTTGGAATCTCCGCTTTGATGAGGTGATCAAAGAGTTTGGATTTGTCCAAACTTATGGAGAGGCTTGTATTTACAAGAAAGTGAGTGGGAGCAATGTGGAATTTCTGATATTATATGTGGATGACATATTATTGATTGGAAATGATATAGATCTTTTAAACAGTGTTAAAAGTTATCTAAACAACAAATTTTTGATGAAGGACCTTGGTGAAGCTTCATATATATTAGGCATTAAAATCTATAGAGATAGATCAAGACGCCTAATTGGGCTATCGCAGAGTACATACCTTGATAAGATATTAAAGAAGTTTAATATGGACGGAAGTAAGAAGGGGTACTTACCTATGTTGCAAGGCAAGACATTGAGTAAGACTCAAAGTCCGGCTACGACAGAAGAAAGAGAGATAATGGATAAGATCCCCTATGCCTCAGCCATAGGCTCTATAATGTATGCCATGTTATGTACAAGACCGGATGTGGCACATGCTATTAGTTTGACTAGTAGGTACCAATCGATCCGTGTTTGAACCATGGATAGCAGTCAAAAATATCCTTAAGTACTTGAGAAGAACTAAGGATATGTTTCTTGTATACAGAGGTGAAGAAGAGCTAGTCGCTAAGTGTTATGTCGATGCTAGCTTTGACACTGATCCGGATGACTCTAAGTCTCAATCCAGATACGTATTTCTCTTGAACGGAGCAGCAGTTAGTTGAAGGAGCTCCAAACAACCTGTGGTGGCTGGATCAACGACGGAGGCGGAATATGTTTCTTTGCCGAGAAGCGGCCGGTTTGGATGAAGGAGTTCATAACGGAACTAGGTGTGGTTCCTAGTGCGTTGGACCCAATGGTGATCTATTGTGACAATAATGGAGCCATAGCCAACGCCAAGGAACCAAGGTCTCACAAGAATTCCAAGCATATTAAGCGCCGGTTTCACTCCATCCACGAGCATGACAAGGATGGAGATATAAGGATTTGTAAAGTGCACACGGACCTGAATGTAGCAGATCGGTTGACTAAAGTACTCCCTAGGGCAAAACATGATCAACACCAGAACTCCATGGGTGTTAGATTTATCACTATATAAACTAGATTATTGTCTCTAGTGCAAGTGGGAGACTGAAGGAAATATGCCCTGAGAGGCAATAATAAAGTTCTTATTATGTATTCCTTGTATATGATAGATGTTTATTTTGCATGCTTTAATTGTATTGATAGGAAACATCAATACATGTGTGTTTAATAAACAAAAGGGTTCCTAGTTATGCCTCTCTTATAGACTAGCTTGTTGATTAACAAGATGATCAAGGTTTCCTGATCATGGACATTGGATGTTGTTAATAACAAGGTCACAACATTTGTGAAATGATGTGATGAACATTCATCCGAAGTATAGCATCACGATCAAGTCATTATGTTTATATTGCTATAACATCATACAAAGTAGTCTTAGTCCTTAGACCATGAGATCATGTTAATTGCTAACACCGGAAGAGTATCTTGATAACATCAAACGTCACACCGTAACAGGGTGACCATAAAGGTGGGTTCAGTGCTATGAAGGTGTTATGTTGAGGCTCATGGATCAAGAGTGGAATTTGTCAATCCCGATAATGGATAGATATACTCTGGGCCCTCTCGGTGATATTACATTAAGATAGCTTGCAAGCAAGTGATGTGATCACTAGAATGTTATATCACGGGAACGAGAAAAGAGTGCATGTCGGTAACGAGATCAAACTAGGTATTTGGATACCGATGATCGAATCTCGGACATGTATTATATCATGAGACAAAGGGATTAAATTGCTGACGTTAAAGGTTCTCACGATCACAGAAGTCATCGTTGAATATGCAGGAGTCGATGGATCTCCGTGTCCCGCTTCGATTATTGATCGAGAGGAGTCTCAATCATGTCGCATTATTCGCGAACCGTAGGGTGACACACTTACGGGTTGCGGACACCATTTAGGAGCACATATGTTCGGACAAAGGTTTGCAAAGCGCAGGAAATGTTTCGATAGAAACAGGAATCGTTTCGATAGAAACCGGAATTGTTTCGGGTGAAATTGCAGAAAGTGGTTCTGCATGTGATATTGAAATGTTTCAAGGGGTTTTATGTGAATGTTTGTTAATTAAAGTAATTAACAAAATTCTGAATAAAATAAATAAAAGAGTTTTATTAATTGAGAGTTGCATTTAATTTGGTGGAAATTAAATACATGTGAGTGGGATTTTGGGTGGAGGCCATGTTTATGTGAGTGGAGGTTCACCACATGAATGAAGGAGGGGAGGAGTCCCCCCTCATGTGCCGGCTATGGGAGGGGAGGGGTCTCCCTCCCTCCTATATAAAGCCCCCCTCTCACCTCTCACAAACTACACCTCCTCGTGAAGGATCTCTCTCGCCCTCTAGATATTTCCCCATGGTCTCGGATTAGCGAGATACATGTTCCCGGTGGCCTTGCGTCTGGAAGGAGTTGCTGCTTCCGCTGATTCGCTGGAGCGAGGAGGTGGAGGTGGAGGTTGTCCGGTGGCTTGAACACGTGTGCGAGGACGGATGCGCTGCTGATTTGCGACGCTCGGACTTCCACACGATCTTGAGACCGGCAAGCGTACGACTACATCAACCACGAGTTCCTACTCGTTAACAAAACGCATTGTCTTCGAGGGTAAGTTATCCATTGATGTATTTCCACCCGTTGCTCTGTATCTAGTAGATAGATCTTGGCGTATAGTTCTCATCGTAGGAAATTTTTTGTTTTCTATGCTGCAGACCCAACAATTTGATTGGGCATTACATCATTATACATAGACCATAATCCAACTTCATCTATGACTAATAATCCACCTTCAGGTTATCATCCGAACCCCCTCCAGTATTAAGTTGCAAGCAACAGATAATTGCATTAAGCAAAGTGTGTAAAGTAAACAATACGATTGTTCTATGAACAAAGGATTGTTGTTTTCTCCCTAGTAGCAACAACACATCTAGTACCTTAGATATTTCTATCACTTCCCCATATTCCTAGAGGCATGAACCCACTATCGAGCATAAATACTCCCTCTTGGAGTTGCTAGCATCTACCCAGCCAAGATAGCTACTAACAACAGAAAGCATACAAGATCACAAATAACATAGACATGATAGAATCAATAATAAATCTGAAATACCATCTCAATATCCATCGGCTCCTCGCAAACACAACATGTAAGATTACAAATAGATGATCTTGATCATGAATGGAGCTCACAATATCTAAACATGGTAGCACAAAGGAGAAGAACCAACCATCTAGCTACTACATGGACTCGTAGTCCAGGGATGAACTACTCACGCATCACACCAGAGGAAGTCATGGTGATGCAGAAGGCCTCCAGTGTGATCTCTCCCCTCTGGCAGGGTGCCGGGAAGAGCTTCAGATCCCTCCCGATCTAGGGATGGAGATGGTGGCGGCTACAAACTCTTTCGTGGAATTTTGATCGGGTACTTAGGGTTTTCATCCCGGAGGCAATATATAGGCGAAGGGGCAAGGTCGGTGGAGCGCCAGGGGGCCCACACCCACTGTTGGCGCGCCCTCAGGCCGCGCTGCCACCTCGTGTGGCCTCCCTGGTGCGCCACTTTGTCTCCCTTCCGGACTCCGTGTTCCTTCTAGTGAAATATTGACTTGGGCTTTTGTATGGTCCAATTCCGAGAATATTTCCTTACTAGCTTTTCTGAAACCAAAAACAGCAGAAAACAGGCAACTAGCACTGTGGCATCTTGCTAATAGGTTAGTTCCAGAAAATGTGTAAAAATACTCCAAAGTGTGGAGAAAACATAAGAAAGTAGATATAAAACAAGCATGGAACATCAAAAATTATAGATACGTTTGCAACGTATCAAGGACATGTCCGGAGTAGCATCATGAGTGGTGATATGGAAACATTGGATTTCCATGAGTTCATATTATGTTTCAGGAAGGTAAAGGTTGAACCAATCACTGGTGAGATCATCGATGACAACGGTATATATTTGATATACAATTTTATAAATGTTTTAATCTTGCAAACACATTTGCAGTCTTAAGTATATTTGATACTTGTTCTGTTTTGCTGAAAACATGTCCTTCTTCATAGAGGTGATTGCTGGAGAGGAGGTGAAGTTGCATGTTGATGGTGAGCATGATGATGATGGCCGACAACACTTTAGTGTGTCTCACACTTTGTGAGACAGTTATTCATATGAGCTTGTAACAAACAGGTGTTCCACTTTTATGAATGATCTCTATTCGTGTTCATATCTTGTTTGATTACTTGTGAATTATCCTTGTTGTTTGAAACTAATTGATAATACATGAACATTTGTAAAATATTGAAATGCCTTAAAATATCCAACTTCATGATATGTTCATTAATGAATGAAACCATTATTTAAATTCAAAAGTTATGTTGATAATATGTGAAAGTCATTCGATTTATTGTCACACATAAATCATACCCAAATTCGGCAAAATAACTTTAACACCGTGTATTACTTGAATACAAAGTGTTTGATGAATTTTTAAAAGTAAATACATATTCGATGTATTGTGTTTTAACAAAAAAAATGGTAATTATCATTATATGATTGTTTAAATGTGTAAAGAAGTTTACCAAAGGAAACATATGTATGAAACTATTTTATATGATCAAAGTGTTTCATCAAACAAAGGGTATAAATATGAAAGAGAATCTAATTACTATGATTTGATCAATAGTAATGAAATTTGACTTTATAAGAATGGTATAAAAGAAATTGTGAAATGCAAAGCGTTTTGAAACGTCAAAATGCAAAGAATCACAATGTGATATTAGATATCAAATTGGGTGAATAGATGGCGCTAAACAAATCGTTGTAGTGTAGATGTAGAGACCACTAGTTAGAAATAGTTAGCACTCAATTAGAATATATAGTGAACCATTTGAATTCGTGAAAGCGGCTCCATATCTAGTATGGATCATCGTAAAAGTTTTTGGGTTATTCGATATAACCAAAACAATAAAGAATAAGTCCTTGTAGAGTATTCATTGGAAACTTTGAATACGAAATCCATAGCTAAAACCAAAAGATAAGCAAAACTAGTATTGCTTGGATTTTGGTACATTTTCGAGAAAGTTCGCATTCAGTGATATTTCTCGATTATGGAGCAATTGGAAGATAGTGAAAAACATGATGAGGATTCAAAACCCTCGTCAGAATGTTGAGAAGCGCAACGGAAAACGTTCATGAACGATTCTCTTCATGAAGGAAAGAATCAATGATAATGATCATTGTGTTTTCCCCATTGGTATTTTCACTACATGAAGTAGGATTCAAAATGTAGCCCATATCTTGTATGGAGACATTTGTGAATCATTTGTCATGATTACCAGAATATGACATACTTACGAACTACTAAGGAAAAATGGTAAGCTAAAGTTATGAGAAATCCCATGGCAGAATTCCCTTGAGATTAGAAAGCAATTCATTGCTGAATCTCACAAGTAAAAGGGGTTACTTGAATTTTCCCAAATGACTGCAAAGGCATAGTGGAAAAAGGTGGTAAATGACAAAAGCACAATTTGTCAAGTATTGGAGGAATTCAATTGAATTTGATTCAAGTGTGCTAAATTTCTAGTGGATTTAAAACTAGTAAAAGTACTAGTATCTCATAGTAAATCTCCAAGTTTGATATTTGATCAAAGGATTTTGAAATTGTTCAAAATAGTGAGTGGATATGCACTTTGCATAAAATTGAGTGGGAGCTATAAAAGTCTTCCTAAAACAATATGTGAATGACATATTTGTGAATGGGAGCAATATAAGTCTCAAATTCATATATGTAGGAACATAGTTTGAGTAAGAGTAGTGACTCATACCAAATATGTTAGAAACATATTTTGAGTGGGAGCTTATAGGAGTGATTCTTAAGTGTGTATACGACACATTAAGAATAAAAGCGCAAGTACCAAAAAATAATGATTTATAAGGTGTAGAAGTTGATCATAAGTGTATTATGATATTATGTAGTATTCCTTAAGGGATTCAGAAAAGGCTTTCAGAATAGAAGTTAATTAGGGACCTAGTACTTAATAACTCAAGTTAGGAATAGTATTAAGTTTAACATCAATGGTTGAAAGAAAGAAAAGGATGATCATCATCCACAATGTTGAGACATAGGTTCTATCTTAGAAAATCATGATGGTAACTTAACATAAAATATGATCCAAGAAGAAACGTTTAAAAGTGATTAAGTTTGAATCACGGAAAGTTGAGTTGAGTTTGTCCATAGTGTCTAATAGAGAACTGTAGACATGTTTTCCAAGTCCATAAAGGATGACATATCTTAAAGCATAAAGGGTTATGTTATAAGGGAATATGTTGGAAACTCCTGTAAATACCGATTAAAGTCAAGTAGGAAGCGAGGTGAACAAAAACATCAAAAGTTGCCAAGAGTGCACTCGTGTTTCAATGAATACATTTATAATAATATATAAGGGTACCATCTAAAGTGTTGTATAATGTTATGGCGGGGCTAGTTTGCTTTTAACGTAGAATGATGTGTCCCAGGGCACAGTGCCCATGAGAAAGTCCTCGAGGTTGATCTAAAGGCACTGTAGGCTCCTGGAATCAGGCCTCGTTCTTCTGCCATAGCGATGATGCATACACATAGATGTTATCATGTGATGATAAAGTATTAATGTCAATCAAGGTGAGATTAGTAAGTTGCAAAGGATTTGGGATTGTAAAGTACAAACCCAAGACTCAACCTCTTCCATGAGCAAGCTTGTTCAGGGTATCGGATATGGTGCCAATGATTAAGAACAAATGCAGCTAGTGTATTTGTACTCTAGTGCAAGTGGGAGACTTATTGGAAATATGCCCTAGAGACAAATAGTATAAGGACTATTATCATATTTCATAAAGTTTATGATTAAGTTTTATATCATGCTATAACTGTATTGAGTGGAAACATCAATACACGTGTGATATATAAACAACCAGGGGTTCCTAGTGAAACTCTAGTCACTGGTTCATTGGTCAACAGATGATCATGTTTCCTGATCATGTGGCATTTATGCCAGTTGGAAATGGAGTCAACTCATTCGGAGAATGAGATGATGAACCAATACCCAACGTAAACATCGTGACCCGATCATGTCACGAAGTTCAAGTTATGATGATTAGAAATGGATCCTCGTAGACTATTCCTTAGATTGTGAGGCTATATCAATCACTGTCTCCTAAGAGTGCTTAGATAGCATCAAGCGCCACTTGGTAATACAGTCGTTATAATGGTGTGTTCAGGTACTCGGAGGAAATCGTAGAGGCAATATATGTCAAGAGCGAGATTTGTCCGTCCATGTGACGGAAAGATACTTGATGGCTCAATGCACGGCGCCCAGAAAAATGCTTGATGGCGGTGTTGATGTAGAGCTCATTGGGAACCCCAAGAGGAAGGTATGATGAGCACAGCAGCAGGTTTCCATCAGTTATGAAACCAAGGTTTAATCGAACCAGTAGGAGCAAGGAAACACCCCAAAGGTGTTACTAGCTGAGCTTTGGCAGGGCACACTACCGGTGCTAGTAGCAACGTGGAGACCTGCACAACACAACCGCGGAACTTTGTCCCCAACTTGCGATGAGGTTGTCAATCTCACCGTGTTTTGCGGAAAACAAAGGATTAAACGTATTGAATGGAAAGAAGTAAAAGTTTGAAGAAGGAAACACAAAGCAGTAAATAGTTTATAGATTGTATGTAAAGAAACAGGACCGGGATCCATAGTTCACTAGAGGTGGCTCTCCTTAGATAGATAACATGCTGGGTGAACAAATTACAGTGGGGCAATTGATAAACACCGAGAAAGCAATACATGCATATACTAATCATCTTGACTCCTTTGAGACTTGATTGGGCATTACAACATTATACATAGACCGCCATCCAACTGCATCTATGACTAATAATCCACCTTCAGGTTATCATCCGAACCCCCTCCAGTATTAAGTTGCAAGCAACAGATTATTGCTTTACGAACTGCGTGTAAAGTAAACAATATGATTGTTCTATGAACAAAGTATTGTTGTTTTCTCCCTGGTAGCAACATCACATCTAGTACCTTAGAGATTTCTGTCACTTCCCCAGATTACCAGAGGCATGAACCCACTATCGAGCATAAATACTAACTCTTGGAGTTGCTAGCATCTACTTGGCCAAGATAGCTACTAACAACGAAAAGCATGAAAGATCACAAATAACAAAGACATGATAGAATCAATAATCAATCTAAAATAGCATCTCAATATCCATCAGATCCCCGCAAACACAACATGTAGAATTACGTATAGATGATCTTGATCATGAACGGAGCTCACAAGATCTAAACATGAAAGCACAAAGGAGGAGAACCTGCCATCTAGCTACTACATGGATCCGTAGTCTATGGATGAACTACTCACGCATCACACCGGAGGCTTGCATGGTGAAATCCCCTCTCCGGCAGGGTGCCGGGAAGAGCTTCAGATCCCTCCCGATCTAGGGATGGAGATGACGGCGGCTACAGACTTTTTCGTGGATTTTTGATCGGGTACTTAGGGTTTACGTCCCGAGGGCATCTTATAGTCGGAAGGGGAGGCCGAGGGGGTGCCCGGGCTGGCCACACCACCCCCTGGCGCGGGCCAGGCCTAGTATTCTGGCACTTGATGACTTCCGGAAAAATAGGCACTTTGGCTTTTGTCCCGTCCAATTCTGAGAATATTCATTTTCTGACTTTCTTGGAACCAAAAATAGCAGAAAACAGGCGGTAATTGTGGCTCTTGTTAATAGGTTAGTCCAAGAAATCATATGAAAAGTACTCCAAAGTTGGAACAAAACACAAGAAAATGGATAAAACCAAGCATGGAACATAAAAAATTATACATACATTTGCAATGTATCAACATCCCCAAGCTTAACTCCTGCTCGTCCTCGAGTAGGTAAGTGATAAAAAGAAAGGATAATTTTTGAGGTGACATGCACCGTCAAAGACTTGATCAAAGTATTTGCAAAACATTCAAAGCTGGGATCATAGTACTTCAATCATAACATGAAAGACAAAGTTCTAGCAATAAGCAAAGAAACTATGATGCAACATGAAAAGGCACCAACAAAAGATTCATGAATAACATGCTTTGCAAGACGTTTGTTTGTTTCACATAAAGAAAACATAGCATAATAGCATTCAGCTTGTCCCTCAATAGAGTAGCAAATATAAATGCATAGGACACCTTCAAAGTTCATAGGAGTGACTAGATACAATAGTTTAAAACAATCAATATCAAGTTATGCATCAATCAACTAGTCTTGGGACAATGCACATAGAACTAAGAATGGCCACTATGCTCTCAAAGTAGGTGCATAAAGATAGAAGGTGGAGACTCATATAATGGTGGAAGAAAGGCCTTTTGTAAAAGGAAGTAGGGATTCAAGTCTCATAAAGAGCTTCCAAAGATTATGGTACTTATAGCTTTCAGCTCTCATTGCCCCTATCATAAGCATCTTGAAGTGATTAAGCTTAAAGTGAACAAACTATGGTGTAGATGCTTGACGAAGTATAAGTCAGAAATCTGATGTCCCTTGTATACCAGGGCCGCTCCTCATGCTACTCAAGTTTAGTCACCGGTAAGTTCTTGTCATTGTAAGTATATGTGTATCATAGAGAACCGCCACGGGTACCCTTGCCTGATACGGAAGAATCCCCATATCAAAATGACAAGGCAAGCAGACAACGAGCATCTCAGCATTCTTCTTATTTACCATGAGAATATGGTGCTTTTTTCTCTCTTTCCTCTTTTCATAGTATCTCTTTTTTTCTTTTCTCTTTTTTTCTCAACATAGGACTCTTTTTTTTATAAGAAGAATGCTTCATAGACAGCTCATTATGGTTACGCTGCAGGTTTCCACCATGTTAGCATGGATTAGACCTGCGGCCCAGGCGTTTATCTAACACATATACATAACTCCATGGACTTACAAGCTCCCCTTTCATTTCACACCGACGACATCCATATACAAAAGAGCATGATATCAACTAGGTACAAGTACCAAGTGCAATGTTGAAAGCGTTCCCCATGAAAGCATGGTTCTGCTAATTCCCGACAAATAAGTCCAAGCATATACAACATAGACGACACAATGGTTCAAGTTTATTAAGGGCAAGAAAAATAAAGTGTGCCATCAAGTTCGTGAGAGCTTTAATCACTAGTTTTCTCATAACAAGTTTAATTTGGAAGGTAAACAAAAGCATGAATATACTTGGAATAGCAAAAGCTATTAGGTAGTTATGGTGTACTCTTTTGAATAACTTGGTTTAGGGAGTTGGATGCATGAGTGGAACTCATACTTGGTTGTGGAGGCTAGCAAAAGACTAGGAGCGACAAACTAAGAGACCAATAATGGCCATAATCATGCAGAGCGACAAAACATCATTAATCAAAGCATAAAGTGATACTACAAGTTGAAAAACTAAAGGATCATAAAGGCTTTAGTGACTTGAGATAGTCATAACATGGTGTGAGCATGTGCCAAGTCAACCCAAATAAAGCATCAAAGGAGAATACCACTATACTATGCTTTAATATGCTAAAACAACGCATGATTCATCCAAGGCACATTAAGCAATCTCAATTGTTTATAACAAGTCATGCTACAACAAAGAATACTAAGCATAAGGCCAAAACAATACCAAGCATGGCATGACAAAGCATAGGCCACAGTCAAAAACAAGCTCTCTTTACCACATAAGCATGAACTTTCCTACTCTTTTCCAAACCAAACCAAACTATTTGCAAACCAATGTATGAAAGAGGGGGTCCAACCAATTTATTCAGAAAACTAAGCAAACAAAAGCAAATGAAAAACCAAAACAGAAACAAAAAGAAGACGCTCCAAGAACAACACAACTGTGCATGAAACAATAAAAATGAAGCGTTTGGAAGAAACGTGGGATTTTTATTGATGAAGAAGGGGATGCCTTGGGCATCCCCAAGCTTTGACGCTTGTACTTCTTGGATATTTCTTGGGGTGACATGCGTGGCATCCCCAAGATTGAGCTTTAGTCCATCCTTCATCTCATTCCTCATTCCTTCCATACACCTGAAAATTTTCCTTCATACAAAACTTCACACAATCTTTATTAGCAACATTAGTGCACTCAAGATAAATAAGTCTTAAGGTGCAGTTTTAACACCAAATAAACTTCCATTAGAATACTAGATACTGTAGCACTTCCCTCAAAAAGCTCAATTCCCCAAAAAAACTCAAAAAGGAACCAACAAGAAGCAAATACAGAAAATGACAGAAATCTGTCAAAACAGACCAGCAGGTAAAGACGAATTTTTTCGAAGACCTTCTGTTGCTCAAATAAAAAAGTGTTGAACTAACGAAAGTTACATAACAACCTGGGGCAGAAGCACAAAAACTTACAGCTCAATCCGACATACAGAGCTCTCTCACGAATGTTTACGGTGAAGCACAAAAATCTGTTTCGGGACAGCAACTTTCCCAATCATTACTTCTCTCTCATTAGAGGTTACTCTTGGCACAAAAAGCAAATAAAAAGGATAAGGAGAGGTTATTACTGAAGTAATAACTTCCAAGACTCATCTTAAACTTTTGGGTTATCTCCCAATAAGTACTTTTCTTTAACGCCTTTAAGTTAGGCATAAGAACCAAAGAAAGAATCAAGTGTTCTCAAATGAAGAAGCATTAAGATCAATACCAGAAATATTTTCAACAAGGCAAGGTATATCATCCAAATAAATTCTAGAGGATCCTCTCTCAATGCTCTTAGGTTCAGTATTCTCATCAAAAGGGATTGTAGGAATAATCCAATCAAGACTCTTTTCTATGGCATCATGTATTGCTACTAGTTTCAAGGGTATTGGTATCTTAGGTTCCTCCCCATTAGGTTCGGTTTTGTTCATCTTTTCTCACGTACCAACAACATCTACACATGAGCCTAGTATATTGAATCGTTCAAAGACTTTCCTAGCTTCCTTGGCAACATCATAGAACTCCTTAAACAAAGATTCTAGAATAAAATCCCTCTTTTCAGGGTCTTCAATTTCTTTAAGCTTAAGAAACATTACTTGCATTAAGGGGTTGAGGTTAACAAACCTAGCTTCCAACATGTGAATTAAAGAAGATGCAGCAATATCATAGTTTGGAGCAAGTTCTGCAAGGGATCTATCCTCAGTATCTTCATGCTTACTAACATGATTAAAGAATTCTTCAATATTATCTTTCCCAATTATAGAACCACTACCAATTGAAAGGACTTTCAGGGTGAATTTGGGGATCAACATGGTGAGCTAAGGAAGAGGTGACAACTAAAGGAGACTTAATTTTTGTGTGTTTTTGGTAAAGAAAGCAAACTAGTAAAACTAATTTTTTTGTGTTTTTTGAATAACAAAACAAGCAAACAAAGCAAAAAGAAACTAAGCAAAACAAAAACAACAAAGTAAAGAGATTGGTTATGAGGGACTCCCCTTGTGAAGATGTCCTTGACTCTCCGGCAACGGCGCCAGAAAATCGTTTGATGGCTCAATGCACGGTGCCCAGAAAAATGCTTGATGGTGGTGTTGATGTAGAGCTCGTTGGGAACCCCAAGAGGAAGGTATGATGAGCACAACAGCAAGTTTCCCTCAGTTATGAAACCAAGGTTTAATCGAACCAGTAGGAGCAAGGAAACACCCCAAAGGTGTTACTAGCTGAGCTTTGGCAGGGCGCACTACCGGTGCTAGTAGCAACGTGGAGACCTGCACAACACAACCACGGAACTTTGTCCCCAACTTGCGATGAGGTTGTCAATCTCACCGTGTTTTGCAGAAAACAAAGGATTAAACGTATCGAATGGAAAGAAGTAAAACTTTGAAGAAAGTAAACACAAAGCACTAATCATATTGACTCCTTTGAGACTTGATTGGGCATTACAACATTATACATAGACCGCCATCCAACTGCATCTATGACTAATAATCCACCTTCAGGTTATCATCCGAACCCCTCCGATTATTAAGTTGCAAGCAACAGATTATTGCTTTACGAACTGCGTGTAAAGTAAACAATACGATTGTTCTATGAACAAAGGATTGTTGTTTTCTCCCTAGTAGCAACAACACATCTAGTACCTTAGAGATTTCTGTCACTTCCCCAGATTACCAGAGGCATGAACCCACTATCGAGCATAAATACTAACTCTTGGAGTTTCTAGCATCTACTTGGCCAAGATAGCTACTAACAACGGAAAGCATGCAAGATCTCAAATAACAAAGACATGATAGAATCAATAATCAATCTGAAATAGCATCTCAATATCCATCGGATCCCCACAAACACAACATGTAGAATTACAAATAGATGATCTTGATCATGAACGGAGCTCACAAGATCTAAACATGAAAGCACAAAGGAGGAGAACCAGCCATCTAGCTACTACATGGATCCGTAGTCCAAGGATGAACTACTCACGCATCACACCGGAGGCTTGCATGGTGATGAAGAAGGCCTCCAGGGTGAATTCCCCTCTCCGGCAGGGTGCCGGGAAGAGTTTCAGATCCCTCCCGATCTAGGGATGGAGATGACGAAGGCTATAGACTCTTTCGTGGATTTTTGATCGGGTACTTAGGGTTTACGTCCCGAGGGCATCTTATAGTCGGAAGGGGAGGCCGAGGGGGTGCCTGGGCTGGCCACACCACCCCCTGGCGCGGGCCAGGCCTGGCCGCGCGGCCAGGTGGTGTGGCCACCCTCTGGCCCCTCTCCGTCTCGTATTCTGGCACTTGATGACTTCCGGAAAAATAGGCACTTTGGCTTTTGTCCCGTCCAATTCCGAGAATATTCATTTTCTGACTTTCCTGGAACCAAAAATAGCAAAAAACAGGCAGCTGGCACTGTGGCTCTTGTTAATAGGTTAGTCCAAGAAATCATATGAAAAGTACTCCAAAGTTGGAACAAAACACAAGAAAATGGATAAAACCAAGCATGGAACATCAAAAATTATAGATACATTTGCAATGTATCAATAGTTAAGGGCCCACTCGGAGAAGTTATATCCAATAGCTGTGCATCGTGTGATTTGATCATAGGGATATCACTTGTCGAAACGAGTCAAGTAGCATTGTTCGGTAACGACATTGAACACGATATGGTGATGTCATTGATCAGATCTCGGGAAATGCAAGTATCGAGAGATAAAGGGAATAAGACACGATCATCCTGGTTAAAACGACAAAAGATCTTCGTGGAACACACAGGGGTCACATGGCCATCCAGGTCCCTCTGTCGATCATTGGTCCGATAATGTCCCGACCATGTTTGGAGTGTTTCCGAACCGTAGGGTATCACGCTTAAGGGTTTGATGATGCTTAGAGAGTGTTTATAGGATCGGAAGAATCACCGAAGAATAGTAGAGAGAAAACCGGAATGGTTTCGATAAGTCCGGAGATGTCCGGGGTGGAGGTGGAAGGTGTTCCATAACCACGGAGACTGAATAATATATGAATGAACATTAAATATTAATTTAATCATCTATTCACAATTATTTAATAAAAGATAAAATCAATTTAAAGGTCAAAAGGCTTAATGGGACAATTCCGGAGGGAAGAGGGCCCATTAGGGAAAAGGCAAGAGGGAGAAGGGCCAGAGGGGTGGCTGGTGCCCTAGTGGGACAGCCCCCCACGCGGGGCCCATGAGGGTGGCCGGAGGTGCCACCCCTCCCCCTCTCCTCTCCTTTTGTTCCACCTCGGGACTTTGAGGGAGGTAGTACCTCCCCTTCCCCTATATAAAGTGGGGGTATTTTGCCAGATAAATACACACAATATTCAATAAAGGTTTTCTCACTTTTGGGAAGACCTACAATAATTGATATTCTCTCTCTCTCTCTCTCTCTCTCTCTCTCTCTCTCGTGACCATGGTCCCAAGTTCGGACTGTCTTGAGCAGAGACATCTTCACATGAGCGCTGTCATTGGGATTCGGATCCGTGAGCTATACTTCGCAATCTTTGGATCGAAGCGGAGTCATCGTCAGGCACCGGACGTGTGTAACTCCCTGCGAGGTGTCACACTTGAGGAACTCAAGTTGTTGGAGCCACAGGAATGCAAGGACTTCATCTCGACCTTGAGGTCGGCTTCGGCTCGTCTACATCAACCACGCTCTCCTGAGCGTTGACAACGCTTTTCGGTCTTCAAGGGTAAGTTCGCGAAAAGTCCCCCTGTTACTATATTACTAATAGATAGGTCCTGGCAACATCACGGGTTCAGGGGCGTAGGGTAAAAATTTATTGTTTTCATACGCGGAACCCCTACAAGATCGAATCTAGAGTCGGTTCACAACTATACAGCAGGAGCTATACGGGCTCCGCCCGTATAGTTGCTCGTTATGCAAGACGGCTAGGGTTTTCGACCCCTCCTTTTAAAGCTGATCGCGTCTAACCTTTTTCATTAAGTTTTCGCAGAGCTATAGCCTCTAGCCTCGAAATATCTTTGTCCTCCCTATACAACCCCTTTAACAACATCATAGCAAAGCCATGCAGCCCTTCCACGTCAACAAGATCTGGAAGAAGAAAGAAGAGAAGACCGTGAAGAGGATCGAAGAGGCAGAACCGAAAGGATCGTCGTCATCATCTGGCTCAGAGATCAAGCCTCTCCCAAATTGGGAGGACATGTTCCCGCAAAGGATGGAGATGATGAGACAAGCTGAGCGGGGAAGGACCAAGGATGAGTACCTCCCTAATCCTTATCGTCACAACATAGGATCCTATTATAAACCTCCTCTTGGTCCATCACCTCTTAAACCTAAGAAGGTGCGACAGGATGAGATTCATTATAAGATCTATGAACTAGAAAAGGCTTCTAAGGCATGCATTGAAACAATTGGAGAGGGGATTGACTCCTACTGGATGATGAGCAAAGATCTTGAGAAAAAGGTTGATGACATCGATGGTAGAGTTGGTTTCTTAATTAAAACTATTTTTGAGTTGACAGATGAGAATAAGTTCCTCAAGAGGAAAATGTTGAAGCTCCAATACGACATGGTCGAGCTCAGCATCCGCTTTGCAAGCATAGTTAAAGAGGGCAATGTGAAAGAAGAAGGTGATGCTCTTTCTACCCAGGAGGAAGAATATGTACCAGCAAGGAGTTAATTGATCCCACCTAGCTTGATTCCAAGCTTGGGGAGATCTTTAAAGACCTTGTAATCTATCTTATAAGTTTTATTATCATTTTACATTAATTCAGACTACAAGTAAAGTTTGCATCATTATGATTCCCTTCAGGAATAGTCGATCCCTTTTATGAAATTCCGAGTTATTATTATATATGGAGCAATATTGAGTTTGTGTTGGTTTTACTTGATATATGAATGGCTTGAGTATAATTGTGCTTGCAATTGATGATAGCAATAGAAGTCTTCCACACCATTGGTATTAATAGAATACCTAAAGACAATTCAGTCAATATGTTGTAAGTCTACGGTATGATTTACAAAGAAAAATTATTTACACAACTGAGAAAGAAGAAACCTTGAGCAAAGGAAAATAAAGTGCTATCAAAATAGAGTAGGAACAAGTCAAGGTAGAATCTTTAAGTCATAAGAATGCTTCATATATAGTTGGAATTTGGTAATTGAGATCGTTAAACTTTGAATTCCTACATGAAGTGGAATATATGGCTAGCTCCTTTGCACAACACTTAAACAAAAGTGTGAGCATATATATATACAAAGAAAAAGAAAACGAAGAATAAAAAGAGCGAGTGTGCAAATAGCAAGTAGGAATATACCACTGAGTTATAGTATGACAAAGAAATATTTTTGAGATTCTAAATCCTAAGTGAATACGCTGATCCTAAAACACTTGGGACTACCTCGTTAACTGTCGTGGTGGTGTCACGGCAGATGCCATGGATAGGCTAAAGGTGGGACTAATATGCGCTAGGGGAATCCAGGGAGGGATAGTAGAGTGATTCTCTACACAGAAGCTTCGTATTGATGTTCAGTCTCCAAGATTACAAGTGCTCCTCGAGCTGTATTGACAAGAGGAGGAAGAAGAAACTCTCTTACTCTTGCCTACTAACTAGCCCAAGATCCCTAGATCCACTAGTGTTTTTCTTGCTACCTCTCTCAAAAAGACCCAACCCCCTTACTAGAACCCCAACCCCTCCCCCTATATAGGGGTGGTTCGGTCCTGGCCTAGGGCATACGTGGAGGCATATTCCTAAGAATATGCCTCCTCCCAAAGTAGTAACCCGACAGGGGTGCTTTTCCCCTGCGTCACTCTTGCTTTAGCGACGTTGCCTCTGCGGCGCCTGCGTCAGCCGACGTGAGCGTCGTCACCCTTGTCGGCCACGATCCGGTGGTCCTGCCCTTGCTTTATTCGCTCATCCAGTACGCACCGGGCCTTCTTTTTGACCAGAGAGATTCCTTCCTTCTCCTAGAAGCCAAACGAGGATCCGGATCACAGTTGATCCGGCCACGCCTGTTCCTGCATATAAGCTAAACAAGTGTATCTGACTTACTCCTTGAGTCGGACGAGAAAATGTTAGGCGACCCCCTGGTCCGGGTTACTCCGTGATCCGGCCTGCCTTGAGGCGACTCGGCCAGCATCCGCTTTGACCTTGCCGAACCTCGGATAACTCGGCCCTTATACCGGGTGACCCTACGGGGTTATCCCCAACATTAGTCCCGAAGCTGGTGCGGCCTTAGCGGCCTTGGTCGCTAAGGCCACATCAGTTCATTAAATATCAAGCTTCGGATGTTTATTTCCGGGTTAACTTTTTGTCTCGGATTATATGGATTTACGTTCCCTTCGCACGCTCCAAGTTTTCACTTGCCGGCCAGGTCACCACTTTGCCTCGGATCCTATGGTTTTACTTTCCCTCTGCACAGTTCAAGTTTTCACTTGCCGGCCGGGTTACCATCGTGGCTCGGATCCGGGCCTTGCTTCCTTCTCTCGTACGCCAACCCACGTAACGGTTAATCATTGCGTTGCCTTATTTTAAGGGCCTGCACAGTAACCGCCGCAGTAAATGTCAGCGTTTACTGCGCGGGGGTTACGTCACGTCTATCTCCTCGTTTACCGCAACTGCACGTCGTGTCATGGGATCACTTTTACTCTACGGCCCCCGGTGTGGCTTCTCTCTGATTGGTCGATGCTGGTGATACACGGCCACACCATGTGGTTTTCCAGCGCAGAACGATCCCACTCGTTAATGACTGGGGGCGGTTAAATAGGGGAGGAGCACGCTCCTTAGAACTTTTCCATCTCTGCGCCCCCTCGCCTATTCCTCTTCTTCTTCCTCGCAACTGCGCCGCCGCCCGTGCCCGTTGTAGCAGCACCGCCGCCGCACCTTCTCCGTGCCTCCTCACCGCAGTCATCGCTGCACCTCTGTTTAGCCACGGGTCCTCGTCAGTCTAGACCGCAGAGCCCCGCCGCCGCTAGCTCCAGCGAGGACAGCGGAATCGAAATGACGGAGGAGGAGCTCATCGTCGTTGAGCAGGAGATGGAGGAGGCGCCGGCGTGGCGGACCGCGGCGCGTGGGCCGGCTCCTGGGTCTGCGAGGACTACATCGACTGGCTCTACCGGACCCGGCGCATTCCCGCCGGCGTCGCCGCTCGTCTCCCCTCCTCGGAGTTGGCCCCCTCACCCAATCCGGGTGAGTTCGTTGTTTTCCTATCCCATTTCCAACGGGGATTTGGGCTTCCAGTGAGTGATTTCTTCCGGGCTGGATCCGGACCTATCACCTGCAACCACATCATCTCCCGGTGAACGCCATCACCTCTCTGTCTACTTTCATTTCTTCGATCGAGGGCTACACCGGGCTATGGCCTACGAAGGAGCTGTGGATCCGGTTCTTCGGCCTCCGTCGCAACGTCGTCCCCAACATCCACGTTGAGTCGGAGGACAAGCAGCTAACTCAGTTCGGAGCTGCCTCGATCTCGCCCTGGAGGTATTCAATCTTTCCCCGGGTCACCGGGCTTGACTCCTGCAAAGGATGGGCCTGGACCTTCTTCTATGTCCGAAACGAAGGCACGGAAGATTTGATCCGGTTGCTGCCCTACGCTCCGGGTCCCCCTAACACGGATTTCTGGGAGGAGGTTGCCAAGAAACCTACGGCTCTGGCCAACCAAGTGAACAAAAGGTTTGCAGAGCTGAAGAAGCTCGGATTGCGCAACAAGGATGCCATGATCACATTCGTGCGCAACCGAATCTCTCCCCTTCAGCGGCGCACTCACAAGTTGTGCCATATGAGCTTCGGTCGCGACCCCAACCGAACCTCCTCGTTCGAGTTGAGCAATACGGAGATCTTCCACCAGGTCAAGGCTCTTTTCACCACCCATAAGGACTTCTCCGCCGAATGGACGTGGGGAATCGAGCATTACTGCCATGACAGGCTCCCTCCCGCGGTAAGCTTCGCGGCGTAAACTTATTTCGGATCAATCATATGTCGGTTCTTATCATATTTCTGACTTTGCTCCTTGTGCTTTTTTCTCAGCTGTTTCTCCAGCAGACCCTCGAGGATGGCCCGGATCTGACCCTTAAGTGGGCCCCGGACCGAGAAATTCCGGATGAGGAGGAGCCGGACCAGGAGATGTTCCTCCCCACACCCGATGCCACCAAACGACCTAGCGGTAAATTCTCTTCTCTTAGAGATTGGCCCGACGATGAGGATCACTCGGATATCGATGTGATTGAACCCGTTGAGGCTGTCCCTCTTTCTTTTGCCTTCCCGGCACCAGCTAACCCCGGTGGGCACATCCACGAGGATTCTCCACTTGCCACGGGCGAGCCTGTTCCGGTGGCGTCAAAGAAGAACCGCGGATCCGCGTCGAGTTCTTCTGAACCTTCTCAGCCTTCCAAAAGGCAAAAGAAGGCCGGAGACAAGACTGCCTCCAAACAGGCAGGCAAAGCCCTGGCACGGAGGACCCGGAAACCGAAGGAGGCCGAGACCTCGGATGCGTCAGTTCTTTTTTCACTGCGCAACACACTTCTCCCTGCTTCGGGGTAATTTCACTCCTGACATTATGTTCTCTTGCAGGGCTCCTGTGGAGGTCCCTCAGAGCGGATCAAGCATCTCCTCTCCTCTTCGGTCCAGTCCTTCCCTCCCGTGGCACGAAGTCACGCTGAGCCCTATTCCGGAGGGCTCTGCGGCCGCTCCGGGTTCCGCAGTACCTCCTTCAGAGGGACGCGACCTCGGATCGGGAGGGTCGGATCGGCCGAGGCAACGGCGTCTGGCACTTCGGCATTGCCGCAACCAGCAACTACCAAGTCTACCGCAACTCTAGCACCAGCAGCAGCTCCAGCACCAGCCACCGAACCAGCGCCTGTCCTGGCTCCGAAGAAACCAACAACAGCTCCAGCGCCAGACAACAAAGCTCCCGTGCCAAGTTCATCTGCCTCGTCCGAGTCATCTCAAGCTCGGCGAGGACCCACTCCAGCGGCTTCCAAGGGCAAATCCACTGTGGTCACTTCCTCCCAGCAGGCCAAAGGCAAATCCACCTCCGTCGGCTGGGCGTGAACCTTGTCGTCGATGCTTCCAAAGAAATCACCAGCAGCGACGGATCCTCCTGCCGAGCCAGCTGATTCGCAGTAGATGGTTCTTCACACTAGCCCGGCTCTTGCCCTGATTGAAAGGAAAGAAGCTCACGCAAAGGGCTTGGTGGCACCTCACATGCCCACTAGCGAACGGTACCCTCCGAGCCTCATCAAGTTTGTCATGAACTGGAATAAGGTGGAGTTCGTCTACAACGACGATCTCCCGGAAAAGTTCGGCCCAGCTGAATTTTCCGCTCAGATGAATACCGCCGCCAAGGCCATTAACCCTGCTGGGCGTATGATGGAGGTACGTCGCTTCTTCTTTACATGCTGTAGATAATAACCATTAGTCCCCGAGCCTCCGGCGGAGTAACTTGTTACTCGGTCGGATGCTCCTTAGAAGATCAACGTAGCTGCATGTAAACTTCAAATATGCACACACCTAGAGCCGGGTTAAGTTCCGCTTGGCCCGGATCTCATATACTTCGAATATGCACATACCTAGAGCCAGGTTAAGTTCCGCTTGGCCCAGATCTTGTACACTTCGAATATGCACACACCTAGAGCCGGGTTAAGTTCCGCTTGGCCCAGATCTTGTACACTTCGAATATGCACACATCTAGAGCCAGGTTAAGTTCCGCTTGGCCCGGATCTTGTACACTTTGAATATGCACACACCTAGAGCCGGGTTAAGTTCCGCTTGGCCCGGATCTTGTACACTTCGAATATGCACACACCTAGAGCCGGGTTAAGTTCCGCTTGGCCCGGATCTTGTACACTTTGAATATGCACCGAACTAACTTTACACGCCTGTGCCTTTGACAGGTAACCACCAACCGTCGGAGCGCCGAGTTTCAGCGCCTGCTTGATACCCACAAGATCTTGCGTGCAAAACACGTTGCACTTGGCGCGGAGCATGAAAAGAGGGGTAATTTCCTCTCTTAACACCTCACCGTTTCGTTTGTTTCTGCCGGACTAACCTCCTTATTCGGTTTTTTGCAGCTGGGGTGGAGGCTAAAAACAAGATTATGCGGAAAAACTTGGAGGAAATCCGAGGTATGTCCCCTTTTGGCCGACGTCGCTGTGTTTTCCTTTCTTTCTGTTTCTTGGCTCGGCAAACATTCACTCCTCGGCTTTGCCGGGTCAACACACTATTTCAGCATCGCTAGAGGATAGTGTGCACGTGCCTGATATGATGCTGCATTTTCTCGAACAAGCAGGACAGCATCAAGCCGAGCTGAAGAAGAAGGACGATGAGCTTGCCCTCCTCTGGACCAAGGACGGCGAGATAGCCAAACTCAAGGCCGAAATGGAGAAGATGAAGGCCCAACACAAAACTGAGCTCCAGAAAGTTGGCCAGAACTTCACCGAAGAGCGTGAGCGCTTTACCCTTCAGATCTCCAAGGACCAGGATCTGCTCAAGGAATCCGAAGTCCGGCTTGGGTCGGCGCTTGCCGAGCTTGAACAACTTTGCCAGAGACGCGATAGTTGTATCAAGGAGTTGACCAGGATCCATCGCCATATCTCACGTAAGTTTCGTCTCCTTGCCCGACCTAGTTTTCCGGGTTAGCTCATATGCCTTTGCTTCAGCATCCTCCCTTTCCTTATTTTCAGATAACTTTCCGGAGGGTACTGTCGGGCGTGCCGCGGCAGATACCCGGAGGCTTCAGCATCACGCTCCTTGTGGAAAAACTGATGGAGATTGAGACTCAACTTGACCTCTGGAGGGAATCTGCCGGGCGTGCCACGGCAGATACCCTTCTCCATCATATCCTTTCATGGTATGAGAAAATCGATCTGAGCCTGCTCACCCGCCGGCGCACCGCATCCAAATGGACCGATGATCCGGAGTGGATAGCTCGGCGCCAGGCTTGCGCCTACAGCCTCATCAAATATTCTCCAGTCCATGACTAGGTTGAGGGGCCGAGCTTTCTGGAATCCAGCGAGGAGGAGCGGATGGAGAACGTGGAGGATGGGTCGGGCGATGATGGAGAAGATGCTGCTTCAGATATTGAAGACAGTGATGATGACGCCGAACTTCCTCCTCCTGCCGCTCCTTAGTTGAAAAAACTTGAAAATTTATCAGATCCCCGGTATGCCGGGTGCAATTGTATGCTGAATACATAATATTTTGCTACTATGCTTGTATGCCGGATTAACTTGGGTGTAGTCCCCGAGTTTCATTTTCTTGTTCGTCCAATTCTCTGGCTCGATCCGTGTCTACCTTGATTCGGTTTTACGACTTACGAACCCGAGCCTCAAGAATCGTTTTAACAATACTGAGAAACTTTGAGGCTTGGCTCAAAATAATTCAACATAATAGCTTGAAAGTAAATACGGGGTTAGTCCGGAAAAAAATAAACGTTAGCTGGAATAGGATCGTTTCCTTAGTAGTTTTTCATGTGCTACGCAATTCCAAACTTGTTCCCTTGCTTGCCATGAAGCCAATTCTTGTTGGACAGCAGCAAGTCGAAGGGTTGGGTTTTTGGTGCTCACACATTACTAATCCGGGTTAAGCGAAACGAGTCATTCCAGCTAACGCATAAAAAGTAACAACAATCATCTATTAAGGCAGTCCCCGAGTTACTGCTCGAGGCTCCGCTATTTCATTGATAGGCTCATTGCCGACATACATACCGACATATGAGGATGACTCGGGTACATACACTCTTTAGCTACGTGTAGAAGGGACGAAGTAGTGCTACATTCCACGGTCGCTTGGATTCCTCTCCGGACCTGTCCGCCTTGTTCTTTTCCTATGGCTTTGCATCTATGAGATAGTAAGAGTCATTGTGCAACGCTTTGCTCACAATAAATGGTCCTTCCCATGGGGGGGATAATTTATGCATGCCAGTGGTACGATGTACCAACCGGAGCACCAGATCGCCTTCCCGGAAGACTCGGGGGCACACTTTCCGGCTATGATAGTGTCGGAGATTTTGCTGATATATGGCGGATCTAGACAGTGCCAGTTCTCTCGCTTCTTCCAGCAGATCAACATCATTTTGCCGGGCTTCTTGCACTTCGGCTTCCATGTACTCTAGGCGAATCATGCTCTATGTCGGCTGGTAATACAGCTTCTGCCCCATATACCAGAAAGAACGGTGTGTAGCCTGTTGATCGATTTGGAGTGGTTCTTAAACTCCACAATACCGCTGGTAGTTCTTCTATCCAGCACCCCGCTGATCTTTGCAGCGGCTCAATGAGCCGGGGTTTTATCCCGGATAGCACTAATCCGTTGGATCTTTCCACTTGTCCGTTCGATGCGGGATGGGCTACCGAGGCTATGTCGAGTCGGATTTTCTTATCTCGGCAGAATCGTGTAAATGCTCCTTCAGCAAAATTGGTGCCGTTATCAGTTATGATACTATGAGGATAACCGTATCTCAAGATGATGTCTTTGAGAAATGTCACAGCCGTAGCTCCATCACATTTTCTTATAGGCTTCACTTCGATCCATTTTGTAAACTTGTCCACCATGACCAGAATGTGCGTCATGTTCCCTTTTGCTGGTTTGAACGGGCCAACCATATCCAAGCACCACACAGCAAATGGCCATGTAATTGGTATAGTTTTGAGTTCCGACATAGGCATATGTGTCTTGGTGGCGTATCTTTGGCAACCATTGCATTTTATCACCAGATCTTCTGCTTGCTCCAAGGCGCTTGGCCAGTAAAATCCATGCCGGAATGCCTTTGCCACTAAGGCCCGGGATGAGGCGTGATGCCCGCATTCTCCTTGGTGTATATCTTGGAGGATGTCAAGTCCTTCTTCCGGATCAACACACCGCTGGAGGACATTGGTTACACTCCGTTTGTACAGCTCGGAATTGATGATTGTGTAAGCTTTGGCTCTTCTCTGAGTTTGCCTGGCTAGCACTTCCTCGGTGGGTAACGTTCCATCTTTCAAGAACTGGTATATAGACAATGCCCAAGCTGGTATTGCTCGCGCACGGAACAGCTCCTCATCAATTTCCATCCGATCCACCGGCATAACTTCAACCGGATCACTCTGAACAGTCCCTGGGTCTAACGAGGTAGTCCCCGGGTTTGCCGAGGTAGTCCCCGGGTTTGGTGTACTACCTCCCATGTCAATGTCCATGGGCTTAGCTCCGGATTCCGCGTTTTCCGGGACATAGATTGAATCGGTTCCTGGGGACGGCCTGATAGATGGCTTTCTGAGGTGCTCCAATGCAACACCCGGTGGAATTGCCTGTCGGGTCGAGCCGAGCTTCGACAGCATGTCGGCAGCTTCGTTTTCCACGCGAGGTACATGATGAAACTCGCATCCCTCAAAGTAACCCGAGATTTTCTGCACATGAAATCTGTATAGTGCCATGTTTGGATCCAGGGCGTCCCACACTCCGGACACTTGTCAGACATTAGATCCGAGTCACCAAAGCAGATTATCCGACGTATGCCAATTTCCTTTGCCACTTTGAGACCATGCACAAGAGCCTCGTACTCAGCGACATTGTTCGATGCCGCGAAATGGATCTGCAATACGTACTTGAGCTGATCCTTCTTTGGCGAGGTAAGCACAACCCCGGCACCTAATCCGGTTTTGGTCTTCGATCCACCAAAGTGCATCCTCCAGTAGTTCGGATCCGGTGGCGGTGGTTCGTATTGTACCTCGGCCCAATCCACGAAAAAGTCCGCTACAGCCTGGGACTTGATCGCTTCTCTTCTATCGTATTGGGGCGCGTATGGTGCTAGCTCAATTGCCCATTTTGCAATCCTGCCATTCGCATCTTTGTTACCCATTATCTCGGATATGGGGGCTTCGCATATCACTTTGATGGGATGCTCCTCAAAGTAGTGCTTTAACTTCTTTGCCGCCAAATAAACTCCGTATGCCATCTTTTGAAAATGCGGGTAGTTCTGTTTTGAGGCAGACAATACCTCGCTCAAGTAATACACTGGTCTCTGCATCGACTTACCCTCTTCATCTCGTTCCACTATAATCACTGCACTTACAACTCGGTTGGTTGCGGCTATGTAGAGCAACATTGGCTCCTTCGATAGTGGAGAAGCTAACACTGGTGCGGTGGCCAACATCTTTTTCAAGTGGGCAAAAGCTTCATCGGCCTGCGGCGTCCAAACGAATTTATCTGATTTTTTCATGAGTTGATAGAGAGGCAGTGCATTTTCCCCTAACCAACATACAAACCGACTCAACGACGCCAGACATCCAGTGAACTTCTGGACGTCATTGAGACACTTCGGCAGCTCCATTCGTTCGATGGCTCGGATCTTAGTTGGGTTAACCTCAATACCTCGGCTGGAGACGAGAAATCCGAGTAATTTCCCAGCCGGGACACCGAAGGTACATTTCTCCGGGTTAAGCTTCATCCGGAATCTCCTCAAGTTCGCGAATGTTTGCTTTATGTCGTCAAGGAGCGTTGCGCTTTCCTTGGTATTAATAACCACATCATCCACGTAGACTTGTACATTTTGACCTATTTGATCGTGCAAACATTTTTGCATACATCTTTGGTACGTTGCTCCTGCGTTTCGTAAACCACACGGCATAGTGCGATAGCAATAAGCCCCGTACGGGGTAATAAAGGCAGTTTTTATTTGATCATCCGGGTTCAGAGGTATTTGGTGGAAACCAGAATAAGCGTCAATAAATGATAACAGTTCACATCCTGCGGTAGAGTCGATGACCTGATCTATCCTCGGCAGTGGAAATGGATCTTTTGGACACGCCTTGTTCAGGTTCGTGTAATCGATACACATACGCCAAACCACCGCCACGTTCGGATCATCCTTTTTCTTTTCTACCAGCACCGGATTAGAGAGCCAATCCGGATATAGCACTTCCATGATGAATCCTGCTACTAGCAACCGAGCTATCTCGTCACCAATGACCTTTCTCCTATCCTCGGTGAAGCGTCGGAGAGGCTGCTTCACCGGCCTTGCTCCGGGTCTTACATTCAAAGAGCGCTCGGCCAACTCCCTCGGAACACCTTGCAAGTCCTGTGTGGACCAAGCAAAAATATCCCGATTCTCACGGAGGAAGTTGACGAGCTCGCTTTCCTATTTGTCAGTTAACCCGGCCCCAATTGTCACGGTACGCTCCGGAAACACGTTATCCACCGGGATCTTCTTGGTATCCTTCGCGGCTTGAAATGAAACGCTTCCATGTGGGTTACTTAACGCCGGCATATACTGCTGCGCAGACTGAGCTAATGCCGCCACCTCTTGGATTTTTCTTTTCTCTTGGGCAATTACGAGTGACTCGGCTAGCTTAGACCCGGCTGAAGCGCACTCAATAGAATGTCGGAAATCCCCAGCGATTGTAATTGCACCATTTGGCCCGGGCAACTTCATCTTCAGATAACTAACGTGGCAACTTGCCATGAATTTGCTCAGTGCCGGTCTCCCGAGTAATGCATGATACGTGCTCTCCAAGTTTACCACCTCAAACTCCAGATTTTCGGTTCGGCAGTTATCCCTCGTACCGAATAGCACGTCGACCGGACTTTGCCTATGGGTTCGCAGGATATGCCGACACGACCGTGAAAAGTTGTTCTTGTAGCCTGGAGCATGTTCTCCGAGATGCCCAACTTGCACAACGTATCCGCATACATGATGTTAATGCTACTGCCATTGTCGATCAGTACCTTGGAGAACCTCACATTAATGTTTGGTCCAATGAACGTCGGATCTAACACTAGTGCATACGAGCCCGGACTTGGCATAAGCTTGGGATGATCTTTGACGCTCCGTAATTTCTGGTCCGACCAAGACATGTACCTCGCCACTGCAGCATAACCGCTTAACCTCCATATGTCGGCGTTGCAAGCTCTTCCTATCTGCTTTCTCTGTTGTGAACACACAATAGCTCGTGATGTTCCCCGACTCATTTCTTCCCTCGTTTCCGGAGTACCTCTGATCCAATTGTTGCTGGTTTTCCACCTGATGCACTGCATCCCTTCTCTCACTGTTGTCATACCTCGGCGGAGGGGGAGGCAACATCAGTTGCTGCGTGTTTGCTCCGGAGAGCAATTGCTGCCGGGGTAACTCCTGCCGAAGTTGATCATTCCAAGGTGCCTGAGCATTCCCCGAACCACCTTGTTCTATCTTGCGCATCCACTCACATTGTCTCATCGTGTGACCCGCCGGGCTGTTCGGATTTGGCGTGTGAAACTTGCACGACTGGTCCAACATTGACTCGTAGGTATACCTCGGACGATCTTTCTTTTCTTGCCATTGCTTCTTCTGCTCCAGAGTCCACATTTTCTTGCCATCGTTTCGAGGAGTCCATTGCCCTCCCGTTCTCTGGCATTGGTTGCTCCCTGCCCCAGGTTGATCTTGATTCACGGCCGCAACTTGTTGCAAACCATATCGCTGGTCCGGTTTATCGTCTCTCCTTTTTCCCTTGTAATCGTTCTTCCGGGATGACCCGAATCCGTCCCTCGGATAGTACTCCTCATTTGACTCGTTCGACGCGATCCTAGGTTGAGTCGGATCACCCAAAGCATAAGAATCCGCGATCCGAATCATCTCTGCCAATGTGACTGGCATTTTCCTTTGCAATTTCATCCACAACTCGCTGCCATATCTACATCCTTGTGCGAACCATGCTATAGCCTGTGACTCTATGACTCCCTCACATGAGTTTCTCACGGTACACCACCCGGTCAAGAATTCACAGTCTGTTTCGTTAGATCTCTGCTTGCACATTGCCAGGGTCTGCGGTCTATTCGGTCTCTGATACGTACTTGAGAAGTTGCTGATAAACATTTCTTCAAAATCTATCCAGCAATTGATGCTTCCAGGTGGAAAATTGTTCAGCCACACCCTAGCCGGACCTTTCAACATTTGGGGTACATATCGTACAGCCCATCTCAAGTTGCCAGTCGCAATTTTCGCAGCTGTTGCATAGTTTATCAGCCAATCCTCCGGCTTTGTACTGCCGTCATACGTCTTCGTGCCCCTGGGTAACTAGAAATTGGGTACTGGCGGTTCCTTCATGATCCGGGGTCCAAAGCATGCTGGACCCGGAGGACCTTGACATTCGATCTGTTCCGATCTATACAGGCGATCTAGTTTTAGCCTGGCATCATCCGGCATCAAATCTCTGCTTCCCAATCTCGACCCTATCACATGATAGTCCGGTCTTGCGTATCCCGCATTCATCATCTCTGAGTTTCCATCATTGTATCGGTCTTTCTCTCGTCATGCTCCTCTTTGTTGCATACCATGGCCGGCACTTTGCTCTTGCCTTGGTACATCCTGCTATTGCGGTTGACCCGCTCCTGCCGGGTTTCGCTGTCCGGCATTGCCGTTGGCAGCATTCCCTTGACCGATATTGCCTTGGTCACGGTTACCTCGGCCAGCTTCGCCTCGGCTCATACTTCATCGATCGTCGTTTTTCCGCATCTCTTTTTCCTTTCCAAGACGTTGGGTCGACGAACGATCTGCTTGTTCCGTCTGGCCGAGGTTACTACCTCTTCTCTTCTAGGGCCACCATGAGGCGATGATGCGGCTCCAGTGGATTTCTCCGGGTTACCCATCACCGAATGGATGATTTTAGAAGCTCCAACTCTCTCCGGGTTACCTCTCAACAGCTCCTCATTCTGCCTGTTCGCGATCCGAACCAGCTCGTTAACCCGGTCTTGCTGTCTTTGGCGGGCTTCACCCGTCAGACCCTCTAGCTCGGACGCCACGACATCTGCTGCTCTGAGGTTCTTCGCCGGGGTACTATACTTCGGCAACCCCACAGACAGATAGTTTTCCGACCCTTCTGGTCCATCATCACCTTCTCTGTTCATCTCGCTTATGAGGTTTCTCCCTTTTACCCTCACTGCATCAACCTTGTTCGCTTTCACGTACTCACGCAGCGTCATGTTCAACGACTGCTGAGCCGCTGCTATTTTCTTTGCGCCCTCCAGTATCTTTCGCCAGGTTTCCTCTAGCTCGGCCTGTGCCTGAGCCGGATCTACCACTGCTGCCACCGGGTTAGCCAAGCTATCCATAGCTTCCCTCAGCACATTCTCAGGCCTCTCTAGCGGAGGACCCCTAGCTTTCCTTGGTGCCTTGGGTGTTACCTCCGGGTCTGGCGCTAGATCCTTGCTCGCGCCCGCGCCTGGCGCAGTCATCATCTCCTCTGCATGGTCCGGGAGCGGCGTCACGCTCATGAGCCACAGTGAGGGGTGGTTCCCCCGCATCGACGACGCGACGTGGATGAACGCAAGACACGTCCACAGCAACATAGACCTTGTGCGCGCCGAGCTTGACGAAGACGCCGTTGCACGGAAGGGGGCGCGTGCCGAAGTAGCCAATATTGTCGCTGACGTAGTCCAGCGCACCGAAGCGCTGAACGAGCCCGGAGACGATGCGTTCACCGGTGCCGATGAAATTTCCCGTCCGGATATTCACCCCTGCTAACGCCGCATGCCCCACGGTGGGCGCCAACTGTCGTGGTGGTGTCACGGCAGATGCCATGGATAGGCTAAAGGTGGGACTAATATGCGCTAGGGGAATCCAGGGAGGGATAGTAGAGTGATTCTCTACACAGAAGCTTCGTATTGATGTTCAGTCTCCAAGATTACAAGTGCTCCTCGAGCTGTATTGACAAGAGGAGGAAGAAGAAACTCTCTTACTCTTGCCTACTAACTAGCCCAAGAACCCTAGATCCACTAGTGTTTTTCTTGCTACCTCTCTCAAAAAGACCCAACCCCCTTACCAGAACCCCAACCCCCCCTTATATAGGGGTGGTTCGGTCCTGGCCTAGGGCATACGTGGAGGCATATTCCTAAGAATATGCCTCCTCCCAAAGTAGTAACCCGACAGGTGCTTTTCCCTCGTCAATCTTGCTTTAGCGACGTTGCCTCTGCGGGCGCTCACACCGACGTGAGCGTCGTCACCCTTGTCGGCCACGATCCGGTGGTCCTGCCCTTGCTTTATTCGCACATCCAGTATGCACCTGGCCTTCTTTTTGACCAGAGAGATTCCTTCCTTCTCCTAGAAGCCAAATGAGGATCCGGATCACAGTTGATCCGGCCACGCCTGTTCCTGCATATAAGCTAAACAAGTGTCTCCGACTTACTCCTTGAGTCGGACGAGACAATGTTAGGCGACCCCCTGGTCCGGGTTACTCCGTGATCCGGCCTGCCTTGAGGCGACTCGGCCAGCATCCGCTTTGACCTTGCCGAACCTCGGATAACTCGGCCCTTATACCCCGGAGTGACCCTACCCGGGGTTATCCCCCCAACATTAACTCATTTGGTTGAACCAAATTCTTTTACATTATGTTGAGATTCATCTTTTATGAACTATTGATCACTAAGGTGTGGATGCCTTCTAATACTATTCCGATTGTTCCAGTAAGGTACTATTCATGAACTTATTCCTATATATCGTACATGATAAACATATGCTGCAACAGCCTCATTTATTTTATTGACTCAGTTTCATGAATATGAGGATCACATCCATTAAGCTAGAGCTTGCTCGGGACGAGCAAGAGTCTAAGCTTGGGGAAGTTGATGAGTGCATATTTGCATCCTGTTTTATATTATTAATTTGCATTGTAGATGTAGGATCTTGGTATTTTACGGTGTTCGGGCGCACATTTTATGTCTGTTTTGACCAGGATCAGGACAGATGATGGATCCAATGGGCACAATTCTTGAAGTAGTTGCACTGTGGAGAAAAGGAGTCAAAAACAACGTAAATCGCTTATTTGGAAAATATGAATAATGCCAGAAGAAAACCAGAAGCGAACAAAGGAGACATAGAGCATAACGACCAACTATACGGGAGGAGGAAATATTCCCGCCGTATAGCTCCGTCCGTATAGCTGGCGCCTCCTCCGCCTCGTCAAATAGTTTCACCCCATGCAATTGGTTCACAGAGACGACATATACAGAACACCCAGAAATCGCGAAAATCTCACCTCCAAAAGGCATCTGGAGGGGGAACTCGTCCACCAGGGATCCATCTTCACCCTGCGTAGATCCGGGAGGGTAAGGCATCGATCTTCATCAACCACCAGTTCATTACCACCATTCTCATCCATCCCATCTACATCTTGTCTAGATCTTGCTGTAATTCCTATACTCGTTGTGGATTTATACAAGTATTATTCACCTATGATTGTTTCCATTACCATTGCCATGATGTTGATTGCCTCCATGTCTGAGTAGATCTTTAGTTCTTGGGGAGATGGAGAAACCCTAGCATATGACTGACATGAGATAGAGATTATTATGGTATACATCATTATGTGTACATGTTAATTGTCTTCATCTTGATATTAAGGAGAAGTGCACCTTCTTAATATTTGCCTCTTATGGGGACTCGATGAAGGGGATTACTTGTTAGTAGACGGAGGGATGATAGCGCTTACTGTGACTATAAAGTTGTTATCATTCTTTACGTACTAACTTGGAGAACCAAGGAGAACTCATCATGCCATGTCCATGCCATGGGAGAAATCCCTTAATAGCACGTTAATGCGATGGTTGTCGGTTACTGTCTGCTGTGGTTATGAGGATGATGTGTGCAGCGGTTGCTAGCAAATCGTCCATATATGGAGCTCCTGCCACATACATACACACTATGAGAATATTTGTTATAATACTCTCAATTACTTAGTCTAAATTGCTAGTGGTGGATCCACTAATCCCTGAGAACACCTTTTTCCCTATTGTAGTTCCAACGTTCTATTGCACACGCGATTCTTACTTTCTGCATTAAGTTTTGCTTACTTTAAATTACCTATTTCAACCAAAACCCAAAAACAACTTTATCTTCCTTGCATCTTAAAGTTATTTCTTAAGTACTCCGTTTAGTTATAGTTAAAAGCATTTTAGTCTTTTGCCTACTGCTCCCTATGGGATCGATATCTTTATTTCAAAACTAGCTACAAACGATTAGTGCACTTGCAGTCATCACCAATCTATCGCGATAGATCTCATTGTTTAACAACTTGTTCAACTTCATTCAAATTTACTAACTTAAATGTTATCAATACCAATAACATCATTCATATATGTTGACCACATATCTCAGAATGATTTCACGCTCCCACTCAAATATGGCATCCATATATGAGATCCAGGGATTTCACTTGGCTCCCACTCAAAATATGTCTACTACATATTAAGATTTGGCCAAGATACCTAGCTCCCACTCAAAATATGTCACTTACATATTAAGATTTGGCCAATCTAATTAGCTCCCACTCAAATGCAGGTCCTCTCGATAATCTTGGACATTCCAAAATTCTTTGGTCATCATCAAATTGAGAATTCCAGCTAGGAGACTTCAATATCCATATATTGCTAGTGTAAATCCAATAGACTTAAGCAACGCTACATTTGTAGACAACTCCTTGAATTTGCCCATACTTTGTGATAAATCGAGCTTTATGTCTCCATTTAAGTTTCATTTCCATCTTATGACTTTGAAGTCATTCAGAGATATCAAGTAAACATATTTACTTAATAAGATCAAGTAACACATTACTTTGCAATCTTAAATGTAACTTAATATAGGATTTGATGACTCCTGGTCATTTCTCGCACTTAGGTCCATCACGCTTGTTTGTAATTAGTAGGTATGTCTTGTTCATAAACATGACAAGTGAATTAATAAAATAATTCCACAAACTTGCAGAATATATCGTTGAATCCTATTTCTTTAGTAAAAGCATTCACTGAGACTTAATGATCATTATCATTAGTTTCTCCTCTATTTGTAGAGTTCGGTTTCATGAAACAAAATTCGCTGCACTACTCAACAATCAGGAGGTAAGGTCAAAATACCTTGTTTTGATCTTTTACTTTCTTCCACCTGTATCTTCATCAAGACACATCAACTTTGGACAACATCAGGTTTGCCCCTTGTGGAACATGTATTCATAGTTTCCTAATAATATGCTACAAAGACTTGTTTATTCGCCACAATTTTGAATTATCGAAACCTCCAGAAACTTGAACATGCCATAACTCTTATGGTGTTGTTTCCACGAATCTTTAGATGTTCCTTTGTATTTCAACTGAGTGTTTGCTCATTTCGATATCTAACTATAA
The DNA here is from genome assembly GCA_023614405.1 of Avena insularis. Classification (NCBI taxonomy): domain Eukaryota; kingdom Viridiplantae; phylum Streptophyta; class Magnoliopsida; order Poales; family Poaceae; genus Avena; species Avena insularis. Next base: position 20,670,122 of record CM042694.1, on the reverse strand, counting down.
ACAATAACTATAACCCTGATAAGAGATAATATTATATAATATGTATTTAATACACAATGATTATGATATTTAGACATTTCAATAAACTTTGAATTTGCCCTATTATCATAATTTGTGAAACCTCTTTCACATGTCCTTTTATGCCAAAATTAACTTAAATACTTTAGTCATGTCGATCAAATCGAACAAACTTTTGTATTCTTGTTAATTCAATATCCTCCTTCACTTTGAAATCTTTTGAAAAATTCAAAACAGTTTCAAACTTATGTTTCATTAAGAAAATGCCCATATTCACTTAAATCCACAATGAAGTATGAAATAATGATTTCCACTATTTATTGAAAATACGATACATCACTATGTATAAATTTCAACATGAAGTATAAATAATGATTTCCACTATTTGTTGAAAATACGATACATCATTGTGTATAAAGTTCAATATTTCTTTGCATGTCACTGTTTTACGAGAATGCGGGGTTTTAGTCATTCTGCCCAACGAGGCATGGTTTTGCAAAGTCTCTAGATTAAGCATCTAAGACCCCGATCTTCATTTATAATGAAGAACATGCAATAACCAAAATGACTTAAACTATAGTGTCATATCATTATTAAACTTTGGATATCTTTTAGCATTCTAATCCTTTATAAACGTTTAAACTATTATCATTAACATAGTGATGAGAATAACTCATTTATAATCGTAATGTGACCATACATGTATTATTCATAAGAACGGTATAACTGGCTTGTAACTTATTTATATGAACAATCGTCCCGCCAAAAGCAAGACACATAACCAAGGATTACAAAATTATATTCAAGTCCACTAATCCAAATGATAAACCTTTGAGGAAAGGGGTGATGTCAGCCATCAATTGTTTTGCTTGCCGTCATCAAGCCACATTGCCTCAATTCCAGCAATTCTCAAGCAGACCATCATGTTTTCACAAAATGGGACAAGTATCTAATACTTTTGTAAACTGCAATGAGTTTTGTAAGAATTACATTTATAACTTTCTATATCTGACATATACCCTTTTCATTCATGAACTCCATTGCAATCAAGCCCTTCTGAGAGTTCACAACTCTAATGCAAGATTGCTAAGTGTTTCACTAAATATTCTCTTTTCATCCATCACGGAAGAAAACTCATCCAACGACACATACTTTATGTGCCTGATCTTGCAGAATACAAGATTGTAATCCAACTCCCCATCGAATGGAGAATGGCTTATTGGATGATTATGGAGAACATACGAATATTGCAGAGTCATCGGATTATCTCCTAATGGCCATTGTATCAAGAAGAGAAGATCACCTTTTATGAGGATATCCCTCTGGCGCGGGTATTGATCTATAAAGTTGGACCCTTTTGCTAAGTTCCACATGAAGCAATAAATTCCCCATGGTCACAAAAGACATGTGGCGCCCCGCTAAACCCACTACTAGAAAATCTTTGTGTTTTTGTGCATTGCATCATCATGACCGCATGCTCATGTCATCATGCCACATTGCATTTGAGCATCGTCGTCATCATGCATGGTTTTGTCTAAAACTATTTTCGAAATGCCTAGTTTTGTCTTCTAAATATTCCCGTCTTTATTTCAAATCAAAACCACCGGGCCTCTTCCGAGTATTTTGTTTTGTCTAAAAATAGTTTACAAAAGGATTTTAAAAAAATAAAAAATAATAATAAAACTATTTTTTGGACCGGGGAGGCAGCCCAGCCGTTAGGCCAGGCCACCTACAACTCGGCTCATCTAAAACAAAACCTAGCCTATCCTACCCTAAACCTAATCTCCCTCTAGCCAGCCCGCCGTCACACGCACAACACGCATGCAACACACTCACGCGGCAAACACACGCACCCAGACCCGACCAAACCCACCTGCTCCACCACCTGCACCCATCCCCACGCCACCTGCCTCCCTGTCCCACCTGGGCCCCAATCCCGTCGCCATCTGCCTCCCACCCCGACAGCCTGGCCCCACCACTCCCCCATCCCCACCTGCCCTTGCTCCTCTCTCCTCTCCCACACGCGACCCATCCCCGCCGCCGCCTCCTACCTTCCCCGCGCGACCCCCTTCCTCCCTCGCAGAGTCGCCCGTCCCTGCCACCAGATGCGCCGCTGCCGCCCTCCGGTCGCCTCCCTCCCAGACCCGCGACCTCCCCGAGCGCCCATCCCCCGCTCTTCTCCTGGAGGAGCTCGCCTCGGCTGCCCTCTCGCGCAACCTTTCCCTCGCCGCCACACGCGCCCGCCCTGCCGCTCTCTCTCGAGCCCCTCGTAGGACCCCGCACAGTCCGCATCGCCGACCCCTCCGCTCCTCTTCGTCCTGGCCGCCACCATCCGCACGGGACCACATGTCCTCCTCGCTGTGGCCTCTGCTCCGTGCGATGCTGCCCTCGGCCACATCTCCTGCGAGCCACCGACGCCGCCGGCCCGCCTCTGTTCCGGCGACCCCTCCTCGAGCCGCTGGCCTCCACCCTTACCGTCTGGTCGTCCCCTGCATCGATCTTTCCCCCTAAGCTCCTCGTCCCTTGCAGCGCTCTGCTACTTCCGCCTTCGCGTCCAGGCCGCCACCCTTGCAGGAGACTTCTTCGACCTGTCTTGGTCGCCGTCGTCGCCCGTGTGAACCTCTACAGTGCCATCCAAGGCCCCGCTCGAGTTCGGCATGTGCCTGCTTCCATGCATGATGGTTCTAGCGAGGAGATGGATGTTTGCTGCTGCCTTTGCCCGTGTTGGTGATGTGCTGATACGGTTTTGTCCCAGATAAGATGAGGAGCATGCTACCTCTGCTTCGGTATCGGCAAGATCTGTTGTGCATTTTCGTCAATCCAAAGATAGTCCACACGGAAGGCGGTGGCGCCAGATCGACAAGGTCTCCTTCCTAGAAGCACCGAATTTGTAGATCTCCGTCACGGACGCCAAGATCTTCGTCTTTGAACACCAAGTACTCCTACCCGGACCCGAAGACCACGGATGCCAAGACCCCGTTCCCGGAGGCGAAGTTCGAACCCAATGACAACCAAGATCTTCTTCCCGGAATGACAAGTGCTTCGACACGGATCCGATGGTCGAGACTCCGAAGACCGATCTCGCCGAGCCCGATCCCCATCGAACCCTCGGAACCCCAAGATCTTCGGACCTTGATGTGTGACCCCTATCCTATCCCTATTTTTATAATATATAATATCAATCTATTGAATTTAAATTGTTCATACATGCTTACCTGTCTGTGGTTTGGGGGCATTATACCGATTCACCTAATAATTAAATATGGAGCGCTTATGCGGGCTATTCCTGTCTATTAGTGCCTCTATTTAAATTTGTGTAGCGAACCGATGCCATGTTTTGCCTTGTTAATTCCACATTTAAATTGCGGGGTATTTAAATAACTTGAACCATATAACTAATTGTCGGGACACCGGTTCTGCTTAATATTGCCTAATTGCACCGCAGCTGCATCATAGCATAATCATGCTGGATCTTTTGCCGTAGTATTAAATATTGCATCTGGTGTTTCTTCTAGTGTTTGCTTCTTCGCGGAATAGGTCGATGAGTGGATGCGAGTATCGACAAGTTCTCTGGATATGTTCCGTCGGCAGTGTTTCCCAGGCGAGCATCTCTCCCCTTCTACCTATTTTGCATTTATAGTCTTTATTTCCTCCTGTTGATCTACAACTATCCGTGTCGCGATGCTCTAGTTTCCGCGCACCAGTTATATCCCGTGCAGCCTCTATATTGCCATGGACACCTCCTAATACCTGTTGTTTAGTAGATAGCTGGCCTTGCGAGTCGTAGTTGCTTGCTTAGGTGCGATCTCGTGTTGCCGAGTACCATAGTTGTTGGAATGCTGGCAAATGTTTATGGTGGAGACGATCATGTCTTTGATTACAACTATTAAATTGCTGTGATAACTAATGAAAGTGGCACCGGTGGGCAATTATATGTTATTTGGTTTTTCATGCCCACTTGTGTCCCGTAGGCCCTGAGTACTTGATACCTGTTCCTTGACTATTCGCACTATCCACATCCGCGAGAGTCTATGAATCCCCCTTAGCCAGAGCTTGATTCATTTCTTATTTCTTGGGGCCACAGCTAGTTTGGGGCTTTATTACTATCCTGTACCTATGCCATGCTTTACTGCTTTATTTATGATTGTGCGTGGAGCACATGTACTATTTTGGAATGTTGAATGCTTTCGCGGTATTGACAAGCCCAGTCACACTTTCGGGTTCCCAGATGCTTACAGCCATTGGCACAAACCCTGGGTCCGTCTCGGAGCCGGCCAACTTCGTTGCGGGTAGCTTAGTGGGGTGGCCCCCTGAAATATTTTATGAATCCTCTGATTGCTTTGTCGTGAAAGCCTCATTGGATTTTGAGTTGGTTTTTTCGAGGTTGATCGTGTGTGTGTTGCTATTTGTGCATCCCTACAGGGTAAATCTTTCTGAAAGCCGTGTCCACGGCTATGGACAACTTGGAGCACAGTATCTCGATCATAATTGTGGCGCCCCGCTAAAACCACTACTAGAAAGTCGCTGTGTTTTTATGCATTGCATCATCATGACCGCATGCTCATTTCATCATGCCACATTGTATTTGAGCATCGTCATCATCATGCATGGTTTTGTCTAAAACTATTTTCGAAACGCCTAGTTTTATATTCTAAATATTCCCGTATTTATTTCATACCAAAACCACCGGGCCTCTTCCGGGTATTTTGTTTTGTCTAAAAATAGTTTACAAAAGGATTTAAAAATAAATATAAAATAATAATAAAACTATTTTTCGGACCGAGGAGGCAGCCCAGCCATTAGGCCAGGCCACCTACAACCCGGCCCATCTAAACCAAAACCTAGCCTATCCTAGCCTAAACCTAATCTCCCTCTACCCAGCTCGCCGCCAGATGCACAACACGCACGCAACACACTCACGCGGCAAACACACGCACCCCAGACCTGACCAAACCCACCTGCACCATCCTCACGCCACCTGCCTCCCTGTCCTACCTAGGCCCCAATCCAATCCGCCATCCGCCTCCTCCCACCTGCATGCCCCCCCACCACTCCCCCATCCCCACCTGCCCTTGCTCCTCTCTCCTCTCCCGCACGTGACCCGTCCCCACCGCCGCCTCCTACCTTCCCCGCTCGACCCCCTTCCTCCCCCGCAGAGCCGCCCGTCCCCGCCACCAGATGCGCCGCCGCCGCCCTCCGGTCGCCTCCCTCCCAGACCCGCGACCTCCCCGAGCGCCCCTCCCCCGCTCTTCTCCTGGAGGAGCTCGCCTCGGCCGCCCTCTCGCGCAACCTCGCCCTCACCGCCACAGGCGCCCGCCCTGCCGCTCTCTCTCGACCCCTCGCAGGCCCCCACACGGTTCGTGTCGCCGACCCCTCTGCTCCTCTTCGTCCCGGCCGCCACCATCCGCACCGGACCACATGTCCTCCTCGCCACGACCTCTGCTCCGCGTGACGCCGCCCTCGGCCACATCTCCTGCGAGCCACCGACGCTGCCGGCCCGCCTCTATTCTAGCGACCCCGCCTCGAGCCGCTGGCCTCCACCCTCACCGTCTGGTCGTCCCCTGCATCGATCTTTTCCTCCCAAGCTCCTCGTCCCTTGCAGCGCTCTGCTACTTCCGCCTTCGCGTCCAGGTCGCCACCCTCGCAAGAGACTTCTTTGACCCGTCTTGGTCGCCGTCGTCGCTCGTGTGAACCTCTACAGTGCCATCCAAGGCCCCGCTCGAGTTTGGCATGTGCCTGTTTCCATGCGTGATGGTTCTAGCGAGGAGATGGATGTTTGCTGCTGCCTTTGCCCGTGTTGGTGATGTGCTGATACGGTTTTGTCCCAGATAAGATGAGGAGCATGCTACCACTGCTTCGGTATCGGCAAGATCTGCTGTGCATTTTCGTCAATCCAAAGATAGTCCACACGGAACACGGTGGCGCCAGATCGACAAGGTCTCCTTCCTAGAAGCACCGAATTTGTAGATCTTCGTCACGGATGCCAAGATCTTCGTCTTTGAACGCCAAGTACTCCTACCCGGACCCGAAGACCACGGATGCCAAGACCCCGTTCCCGGAGGCGAAGTCCGAACCCAACGACAACCAATCTCTTCTTCCCGGAACGACAAGTGCTTCGACACGGATCCGATGGTCGAGACTCCGAAGACCGATCTCGCCGAGCCCGAACCCCATCGAACCCTCGGAACCCCAAGATCTTCAGACCTTGATGTGTGACCCCTATCCTATCCCTATTTTTATAATATATAATATCAATCTATTGCATTTAAATTGTTCATACATGCTTACCTGTCTGTGTTTTGGGGGCATTATACCGATTCACCTAATAATTAAATATGGAGCACTTATGTGGGCTATTCTTTTCTATTAGTGCCTCCATTTAAATTTGTGTAGCGAACCGATGCCATGTTTTGCCTTGTTAATTCCACATTTAAATTGCGGGGTATTTAAATAACTTGAAACATATAACTAATTGTTGGGACACCAGTTCCGCTTAATATTGCCTAATTGCACCGCAACTGCATCATAGCATAATCATGTCTGATCTTTTGCCCTAGTATTAAATATTGCATCTGGTGTTTCTTCTAGTGTTTGCTTCTTCGCGGAATAGGCCGATGAGTGGATGCGAGTATCGACAAGTTCTCTGGATATGTTCCGTCGGCAGTGTTTCCCAGGCGAGAATCTCTCCCCTTCTACCTATTTTGCATTTATAGTCTTTATTTCCTCCTGTTGATCTACTGCTATCCGTGTCGTGATGCTTTAGTTTCCGTGCACCAGTTATATCCCGTGCAGCCTCTATATTGCCATGGACACCTCCTAATACCTGTTGTTTGGTAGATAGCTGCCTTGCGAGTCGTAGTTTCTTGCTTAGGTGCGATCTCGTGTTGTCGAGTGCCACAGTTGTTGGAATGCTGGCAGATGTTTATGGTGGAGATGATCATGTATTTAATTACAACTATTAAATTGATGTGATAACTAATGGAAGTGGCACCGATGGGAAATTATATGTTATTTGGTTTTTCATGCCCACTTGTGTCCCGTAGGCCCCGAGTACTTGATACCTGTTCCTTGACTATTTGCACTATCCACATCCGGGAGAGTCTATGAATCCCCCTTAGCCAGAGCTTGATTCATTTCTTATTTCATGGGGCCACAAACTAGTTTGGGGCTTTATTACTATCCTGTACTTATGCCATGCTTTACTGCTTTATTTATGATTGTGCGTGGAGCACCTGTACTGTTTGGAACATGGAATGTTTTCGCGGTATCGACAAGCCCAGTCACACTTTCGGGTTCCCAGTCATTTACAGCCATTGACACAAACCCTGGGTCCGTCTCGCAGCCGGCCAACTTCGTTGCGGTTAGCTTAGTGGGGTGGCCCCCTGAAATATTTTATGAATCCTGTGATTGCTTTGTCGTGAAATCCTCGTTGGGTTTTGAGTTGGTTTTTTCGAGGTTGATCGTGTGTGTGTTGCTATTTGTGCACCCCTGCAGGGTAAATCTTTCTGAAAGCCGTGTCCGCGGTTATGGACGACTTGGAGCACAGTATCTTGATCATAGACAAGCATAACTAAAGTAGTGCTATAAATTTGACTTAATATGTGACTAGTAATCAGCTTCACTACAATGGAATGGATAATAAAAGTGCCAACAACTGGTGGAACTGGGGTGGATCGTGTCATGTTATACCTGTCTAGTAAGTATCACAACTCCCATGGAATGAAATAAAAGTGCCAACAACTGCTGGGTTTGGGATGTCACATGCTAATTGTATCTGACTAGTAAGTACTGCAACCACAACTGAATGGTTAATTAAAACTGCCCACTACTTATGCTATCAGGATGACTCATGATATCTATATCTGACTAGTAAGTGCTTCAACTATAATGGAATGAATAAAACTGCCAACTGTGTGAGTTCCTCGGTTTGACTTCCTCGTATGGTCTCGAGGGGGAAATGCCAGGATGGGTATGATCGTGTTAGTATCAGGTTGGTCCCGAATAGGTCTTTCTTACCCCTCTCTAATAGCCGGCAGTTATATCGAGTCTCTATAGGTTGTATAGTGCATGCTTCGCTGCCGCTTCAGTCCACCATACCTATGTAGGCGAGAGCCGCCGAATTCTAGCCTCGCTGCATCGGCCTCGATCGACGCTCCTCTTTTTCCTTTGCCCTTTGTCGGCACCCCTTTTGTTTTAGCAGGTTTGAGATCGACGTCGTTAGCAGGGTTACCTTCCGGCTTGGCCTGGGCAGGGTTATGGACGCCATTGGTTATTCTTCAGGGCTCTTAGCCCCATTTGCATCTTGTCCGTACTCGAACGTTATAACGTTTTCAAGGTGATTTGGATCTTTGTATAGTATATCTGTATTCTTGACTCATGGAGTCGTTGTTGTATATATATGTTCTGTGGGTTCCATCATGGACTAATGTGTAATGGTATTACTTCGTTCTCCACCCGCACGCAAGTGCTGGTGATGCCCTTGAATCGTTTCTATGCGGGTTTGGCGGGAAGCGCTAAAACTTGCATAGGGCCGATTCGAGGGTGTTACAGAGTGGTATCAGAGCTCAGCAGTTACGATACCCCACAAGTCCAGCCTGTAGGATAACCTAGCTAACGGCCGAAGTAGAGTGTCAAAACTATTTTGCAAAATCGGTTGGATAGATCTGATTAGGTCTGCTTTAACTCCTTACCCTCTGCTATTCTCCTCTTACCTCCGCGTGTTTTGGATCTGTTCTCTTCCCTTCTTCTAGTCCAGGATTTCTCATGGTTGGGTTTCCATCATACCTTCAGGGTTTCTCTTCCTTCTTTGGTAACGGTGCTTCTACATCCGGTCTTCATGCTATCTGAGGAATCCTTCATCTGTTGGACTTCTCTTTGTTCCTTGTTGTGCCTTTTGGTGTTTTCAACGCGACAACATCATCTACGCCAGATCTGATGCAGAGTCTGCATCACTCCTTTGTTTCTAAACCTCGTTTGTCGAGATCTTTAGTCTAATTCCGAGAGTTGGTTGCATAATTCTGCTATTCATGTACGGAGTAATGATATGAGTGTGGGATGGAGTCGTGACCATATCACTACTCTTATCATTCGCTTTTGTATATCGAATCGGTGGATCCAGCAATTTTACTCCGTCCACGGAAGTTAGGGGTGGCCGTATCTTTTGATACCTCTATCTTCGTCTTTGTTTCTCCAGAGTGTTCTCGACGAGCGTGGACAATGACCTCTTGCTAGTGGTGTCGCGAGCATCTACACAAAGCGAGAAGATTCAGATCGCCGACCTTCTTCCCGGTACCACGAGGCAGATCTCGAGGGCGAGATCCCTTGTTAGTGGTGTCGAATTGTGGCGCCCCGCTAAAACCACTACTACAAAATCGCTGTGTTTTTGTGCATTGCATCCTCATGACCACCATCTTGCCCCTGGATTGACGCCAAGTCCACGAAGCCACCACCCGACCGTCCATCGGAACGATGACTATTACTATACTACTTTACCTTCGTAACGACCATGACCATATAAAATCACATGCCCTCCTGCAAAATAAAGTTAGACGCCTCTACTTTATCTATTGCAAGTTTTACGTGGTTGTTAGGGCTTTCGCAATAGAATCGTTTCTAATCTATGAACTTTCCAACCACAACATGTGACATGGGTATACCCTACAGCTACTTGAGCTTGGTATATATGGTCTAGATACGGCAGAAGCCCACGGCGTTGCCAAGGCCCAATGGAGAATTTGAGTGTCCCACGGACTCTCGATTGCTTGCGAGACAAGAAGAAGTTTAAGATAGAAAGTTCAAAGGGAAAATCCTAATCTGTAACTGAATCGACCTGCTACCCGAGACCTAGCCTACCTATATAAAGGCTAGGAGGGGGCGGCGAGGAGGACACACGCAACCCTAGTTTCCACAACTCTCGCCAGATTGCATCTGCGCGCCCCTGTAATCTTTCATTCCTTCGTTAATTCCAAGAGCAGACAAGCAGGAGTAGGGACCTCTACGAGGCCTAAACCTGGGTAAAACTTGCATCCCTGTGTGCTTGTTTGCTAGACGACTGATGCCTCCAGCGCTCCCTCCTTCTCCAAAACCCAAGTCCATAACAATGGGCATTGACGAGTTAAACCCTCGTCAATTAGCACCTCTGCGGGAACGGGGAGTGCTGATGTCGTGGCTTCGTCGGCCCCATCAACCGTGATCTACCACTCTGTAACAGCGGAGATTCGCCAGCTCTTCGGCGCGTTCGACTTCACCGTCCACACGCCGGCCACTCGCCCGGCTTTCGAGTCCATGGGCGATGGAATCGGCCCGGCGATTGGGAGATTCCGCTTCTAGGTTGGTCAACTGGGCACGCTTCGCATGCCTAACCAGCCGACAGCACCCGTGATTTCTCCAGCATCGTGGTTCCCGCCACCAGTCGGCACCCTCAGCAAGCTCAACACCTCAGCAGTAGCTGGGAGCACAGATAGCGACAGCAGTCGCGGATCCGATCTGGGTGACCAGGCCACTGAAGATGGAGCTTACGGCTCTGGATATGAAAGTTACAGGAGCAACAGCTTCCCCAACCACTTCATGTGCGCAGTCATCAATGCAGGCGACACTACCACCAATCGCGAAAACGTTGGCACCAGATCTGGCACCGGACCGCCCAACGGCAGCACGCCCAACGGCACCAGACCACCCAACATCAGTACGCCTAATGGCGGCCCAACCAATGGTGGCAACGGCACACCCGTCAACAATGGAGCGGGAGGAGAACCGCCAACCATAGTGAACAAACATACTAGAGAGCATGTAGTGATCAAGCTCAACGACAACGAGTGGGCCCGCTGTCGAGAAGCTCTACGAGGCAATCCTCTACCCCTCAACTCCCTGCAAGACATGCTAATGGGCTACCATTGGCTACTGAAGGAGGAATACAGACGCCAGCAACATGCAATCGCACAACTCGAGCCGCGTAAAAAGGCGGCGGATGAGTCAAGCCTTCGGCGAGCCAGGCTCTCCTCCCACGGAGGATCCTCCTCCAAAGGCAACGAGTACCTGGCCAACAATAGAAGATCTCGACTGGCCCACCTCACCGAGGAGGAGCGCGTAGAAGCCGCGAAAGTCCTCGACTTCGGCTCCATGATGGTGGATACGCGGGGCAACGTGCTCCCGAAGACGCCACAAGCCGCGGTAACGGCGGCCACAATGTACCTCCTCAATAACCAGCCGCCAGCTGGAGATCCACGAGCTGCCATGCACCGATCTACGATCGCAGGTTTGGGGCTAGTTGAGGCCACCCTCGACAAAGAGCCTGCACCTGAGCCAAAGAAAAGCAAGGCTCTGGCAAAACGCTATTCCTCGCCCTCGTCCATCGATGATAGCCACGATCTATATCAGCGTCGCCGCTCACGGCGACACGATCGCAACTACGATGCGCGCGATGACCTCACGCAGCGAAAAATCGACAAATCGAGGGCAAGACACGCTCGTTCGACTGACTCAGAAGAGGACGAGACTGAGCTCTACGGTGCTAGATGCTTCAGCAGGGCCATCAGGCAGAAGCGAATGCCTAAAGGGTTCAAACTACCATCAGAAAACCCAAAGTTTGACGGTCTACAGGACCCGAAAATCTGGTTGGAGGACCACATCTCCTCTGTCAGAGTACATGGCGGGAGTCGAAGCACGGCCATGCAACGCCTGCAGCTACAACTGCGGGGCGCCGCTCGCGCATGGCCCAACAATCTCCCGCGTGGATCCATTCGCAGCTGGGAAGAGCTGGTCTACAGCTTCGTGTGCAATTTCAAGGGCACTTACAAAAGGCCCGCATCAATCGAAGAGCTCAGAAGCTGCCAGCAAAGATCGGGTGAATTGCTACGCTCGTACATCCAGAGGCGGTCCATCATTAAGAACTCTGCAGAAAACATCTCGGAGGACCGCGCAATCGACGTATTCAACGGCGGCGTTCGCCGTATAGAGCTCAGGGAGGAGCTGGACCGCTCGAAGCCCAAAACGATCGACCACCTAATGGAAATCACGAATCGGTGGGCTGACAGAGAAGACTCGGTGAAGAACCATACCTACTCCGACGATGACGACGACCTCATGCGAAGACGCGACCGCCGAGGCAAACGTCGGATGCGCGTCTACGACGACCATGACGAGTTCAACATGGTCACAGCCGGCTACACCGACAAACGCAACGACAACCGCAACAGCAGATACCGCAGTGGTGGATACCGTGACAGCGGAAAAACCACGCAGGTGTGGCAACGCCGCACTCGCGAAGAGGCACCCGCAACATCTATCGAGGAAAAACTTTCCGGGCCATGCAACATGCACTTCTACATCGACAAGCACGATGGCAAGAAAAAATCCAGCCACCTTCTCAAGGACTGCCGCGAGTTGATCAAACTCCACGAGGGCCTGGCCCGGATGAATCGCGACATAGTCAATAGGGGCTATGGAGCCGCCCCAAGCGCTGTGGCACATGGAGCTCCTCCACCACCGCCCAGACCACCAACACCCACGGCCGCGCCGGTCGAGCATCACGGAGGCGAACCATACCCACGAGCCGTGGGCAACATGGGGATGATCCAAAAAGGGCGTCCCTCAAATCGAGTGCAGAAGGCCATCACTCGCCAAGTCAACTTAGCGATAAACTCTCCACCTTCCACCACTGAGTACCTCAGTGGAAGCGACTCCTGCATTACCTTCGATAGGCGCGACCACCCGTGCCAAGTTCCTCGTCCAGGCCACTATCCCCAGGTACTCGAGGCGTAGATTGGGGGTTTCGACATGAGTCACGTCTTCATGGATGGCGGCAGCGGCATTAACCTCATGTTCGTGAGTACCTTGCATGCGATGAGGATCCCTCTAACGTGTCTGGACGTTTCAGACACGACGTTCCACGGCATCATCCCAGGGAAGGGCATATATCCCCTGGGCAAAATCAACCTCGACGTCATCTTCGGCACGCCGCAAAACTTCCGGCGAGAGCGCATCGACTTTGAAGTCATCGACTGACCTTCACAATACCACTGCATCCTCGGACGTGTCGCGTTCGCAAGGTTCATGGCAGTGCCACACTACGCCTACCTACAGATGAAAATGCTCACAATCAACGGCAACTTTGAGAGGTCCGACAGCTACGACAGGGAATTCAACAGAATCTCCCAGTCCTTCTGCATGCAGGAGGAACTCGCAAGATTAAAGGAGTCGACAGACAAAAGTCTCCCTCCCTTGAGCAGGCCAGGTTCACCCGATCTATCCTTCGACTCGTCGGTGCACATGAAGAAAGTCCAGGTCCACCCAACGGACCCGACCAAGACGGCCCTCATCGCCAACAACTTGAGTTCCGCATAGGAACTCGCGCTCGTCGAATTCCTCCGTGAGCACTAGGAGATCTTCGCCTGGTGTCCAGTGGACATGCCAGGAGTTCTCAGGGAATTCGCCGAGCACTCACTCAACCTAAATCCAGACGCAAGGCCAGTCACGCAGACAATTCGGCGACTGTCTGAACCAAGAGCAAAAGCAGTCGGGATGGAGATCAACAGACTCCTCGACACAAAATTCATACGCGAGATCAAGGAAAGCACTTGGCTCGCTAACACAGTGCTTGTGCCCAAAAAAGACAAGGATATCCTGTGGATGTGCGTGGACTTCACCTCCTTGAATAAGCATTGCCCAAAGGATCACTTCCTGCTGCTGCGAATCGACCAAATCATCGACTCCACCGCGGGATGTGAGCGTCTCTGCTTCCTCGATGCCTACGCAGGCTACAATCAGATTCGAATGAAGGAGGAAGACCAAGATAAAACGGCGTTTACAACGCCCTTTGGTGTGTTCTGTTACAACACGATGCCCTTCGGGCTAAAAAACGCAGGAGCCACCTATCAGCGGTGCATGCAGGACTGCCTCAAGAATCAACTTGGCCGCAACATCCAAGTCTACGTTGAAGACATCGTCATCAAAACAAAAGAGGAAGCCTCGCTAATCGACGATCTACACGAGACCTTCGCCAACCTCGAGCGCTACTAGATCAAGCTCAATTCGGACAAATGCGCCTTTGGCGTACCATCTGGGCAATTACTCGGGTATCTCATCTCCACGAGAGGGATCGAAGCAAACCCGAAGAAAATAAAGGCCATACTAGCCATGGAGAAGCCAAAGAACGTAAGAGGCGTCCAGCAGCTGGCTGGGCAAATCACGGCGCTCAGCCGATTCATTAGTCGAATGGGCGAAAAGGCACTGCCCTTCTATCAACTTCTTCGCAAAACTGACAAGTTCGAGTGGACAGACGAGGTGTAAGAAGAATTCGAAGACCTCAAACGTCTACTATCCACCTCGCCAGTACTAGTGACCACGCGAAAAAGAGTTGTTGTTTCTCTACATCTCCGCCGCCAACCAGGTGGTCAGCACGGTGCTTGTGGTGGAACGAGCCGAAGAAAACAAGGTCCACGGGGTCCAGCGCCCAGTCTACTACCTCAGCAAGGTGCTCACGCCAACAAAACAGTGGTACATGCACTACCAGAAGATGGCGTATGGCGTCTTTATGACAGACAGGCGACTACGCCACTACTTCCAGGAGCACCCAATCGTGGTGGTCAACGACGCCCCGCTCGGGGAAATCCTCAATAACCCTGATGCCACCGGACGAGTCGCGCTTTGGGGAATCGAACTGTCTCCACGAGACATCACATACGAAAAGCGCGACGCGATCAACTCGCAAGTCCTCCTTGATTTCCTCGTGCACTGGATGGAGAACCAGCTCCCTGAAAAGCCAGATATGTCCTACCTCTAGACAATGCACTTTGATGGGTCTAAACGAAAGGACGGAGCTGGCGCAGGTGTCATACTGACATGGCCCCAGGGATACAAGCTGAAATACATTCTGCGAATGCAGTTCACTGCCTCCAACAATGAAGCAGAGTACGAGGCTCTAATCCATGGGATGCGGATGGCGAAAGCCTGTGGCGCCAAGACTCTCATCATCTACGGCGACTCCAAACTGGTAGTCAACCAAACGATGCACGAGTGCGACGCACTAAGTGACAACATGATCACCTATCGCGACCTCTACGACACACTCAAAGGGGACTTTGATGGCTGTGAGATATGACACGTAGGCCGCGAAAGCAACAAAGAGGCGGACACACTCGTCAACATTGGCTCCACTTGTGCCCCCATACCACCTGGGGTATTTCTCGAGCGCATCTGCGAATGCTCCATCAAGCCAAAAGCTCTAGAGAAGAAAGCAAGGGCGTCAACAGACTCGGGCGCTACGCCACCCAACGAGTCAATGAAACTCGACAACCTGGAGCTTGATACAGGACTCGAAGGACCAATGAGCGTCATGATGATCGAGCCATCTTGGACACAACCCTACATTACATACCTACGCAGCAAGAGGCTGCCAGACGACCCGACTAACGCACGGCAGATCGTGTGCTGCTCCAAGGCGTTCGCCCTTATCAACGGCGAACTGTACAAGCGCAGCATCATAGGAGTGCTCCAACGGTGCGTCTCCAACAGGGACGGAAGGGCCATCCTCCTCGACATCCACAAAGGCACCTGCGGGCACCATGCTGGCAGTCGCGCCCTCATTGCCAAAGCTCCACGAGCTGGATATTACTAGCCCATGCGCGATGCCAAGGACATCGTCCAGCGCTGCAACGCTTGCCAACGATTCGCGGACAAACCTCACGCACCTGGCGCGGAACTCCGCCCAAAACCATTGGCTTGGCCCTTTGTGCAATGGGGACTCGACATGGTCGGCAAGCTCCCGAAATCTTCGCCAGGAGGTTACGTTTACCTCTTGGTCGCAGTCGACAAGTTCACCAAGTGGATCGAGGCTATGCCGGTGACAAATCAATCAGGAGCCAGCATTGTCAAGTTCTTCGAGTCCATTGTCTACCGCTTTGGAGTGCCACATAGCATCATCACGGACAATGGGATGAACTTCACCTCTAAGGAGTTCTAGGAATTCCGCAAAAACTTGGGAATCAACATAAGCTACGCCTCGGTGGCCCAACCGTAGACCAACGGTCAAGTCGAAAAGGCCAACGACCTCGTTTGCGGTGGAATCAAGAAGCGACTCCTCCGGCCACTTGAACAAGCAGCCGGATGCTGGCCAAACGAGCTGCAATCCGTACTCTAGAGCTTACGCACAACTCCAAACAGTGCCACGGGATACACCCGGTTCTTCATGGTGCACGGTGCTGAAGCGATGCTACCCGCAGAAGTACGCTACAAAGCCCCGCAAATGGTCGCTTACAGTAAGCAGGAGTCAACTCTTGCACTCGAAGACTCTGTCGACCTCCTTGATGAGGCATGGGAAATCGCAGCAGAGAGATCAACAATCTACCAGCAAAGCCTCCGCAACTACCACAGCAGAAGGCTACGCCCCAGATCCTTCATCGAAGGAGACCTGGTCCTGCGACTAAAGCAGCAAGGGCATCTCAAGCTCGAGTCCCCTTGGGAGGGACCTTATGTGGTTACAGAAGTAATCCCAGGTGGCGCATATCTCCTTAAAGATCTCGAGACAGGAGTCGCATACTCTAATCCCTGGAACGTCGCGCAATTGCGTCTACAAATAAGGCTATTCAGCCAGGCTACTTAGCCACACATTGTACCTCGTACTATTCTGCGAATAAAGAAAGCTAAGTGCCTCAAACTTTGTGTTTCCCTTATTTTCTGGCAATTTTATCACTCGAGGGCTGCGCCACCCTTTACACTCTCATTCTACGAACAAATCGCAGTATCCTGAGTAGCTGACACAACATCAATCAAACCATTGATAAACACCAACCCAGTTGCAACGCACCTGACAGGTTGGCAAGGTGCTAAGATAACACAAGTCAGGCTAACGAAAAGGAACTTCAGAGTACAAATACACTCGCAAAATATAAAAGCTAGCAAGCTCTTCACATATCAATGAGTATTAATTACATCCAATATATTCATATGAACTTTACAACACTTGTACAATTATGCGCAGGATACAAGTCATGCTACTACTGCAACATAAGAACGTTCATTTGTTCCTCAAAGAAGTCGACAATTTCTTTCGTTGGGCCATCAACCGCTTGGTAGTGCGAAACCATGTCCCAGGTCATACCCTCTGGCGGAGGTGGCGGCCCAACGGAAACAGCCGGAACATCTACATCCGGCCTATGGAGTCGCACCAGCGATAACGCAGCCTTAGCACCAGCTACTAACTGCTATCGCATGCACTCGCGAACCACACTCAAATCCGGGAAGTTTGCCAGAAGAGCCAACATGCTTGAAGGGACGGCGTCCAGCGGAAACATCATTTGATAGATATGCCTAAGGCACGACCGCGCCTTCTTCAAAAAGTGAAGTACTCGAGAAGCACGATCCTACAGGGTCGCAAGCACGGTCGCATGATCGTCCCAAAAGTACCCACTCGCAAGTAGTTGCTCCTGGGTCAGCTCATTCATTTGAATAGCAATCCCGTCTTTCTCATCCTGCGGATGACGAGCACTAACAACTACACCAAACAAAAGGGCAAAGTATGAAGACAAGGCATCGCCGCGACTGATGATGGCTCAATACACGGCGCCCAGAAAAGTGCTTGGTGCGTGGTGTTGATGTAGAGCTCGTTGGGAACCCCAAGAGGAAGGTATGATGAGCACAGCAGCTAGTTTCCCTCAGTTATGAAACCAAGGTTTAATCGAACCAGTAGGACCAAGGAAACACCTCAAAGGTGTTACTAGCTGAGCTTTGGCAGGGCGCACTACCGGTGCTAGTAGCAACATGGAAACCTGCACAACACAACCACGGAACTTTGTCCCCAACTTGCGATGAGGTTGTCAATCTCACCGTGTTTTGCGGAAAACAAAGGATTAAACATATCAAATGGAAAGAAGTAAAAGTTTGCAGAAAGTAAACACAAAGCAGAAACAGTTTATAGATTGTATGTAAAGAAAAGGACCGGGATCCATAGTTCACCTTAGATAGATAACATGCTGGGTGAACAAATTACAGCGGGGCAATTGACAAACACCGAGAAAGCAATACATGCATATACTAATCATCTTGACTCCTTTGAGACTTGATTGGGCAATACAACATAATACATAGACCGCCATCCAACTGCATATATGACTAATAATCCACCTTCAGGTTATCATCCGAACCCCCTCCAGTATTAAGTTGCAAGCAACAGATTATTGCTTTATGAATCGTGTAAGGTAAACAATACGATTGTTCTATGAACAAAGGATTGTTGTTTTCTCCTAGTAGCAACAACACATCTAGTACCTTAGAGATTTCATCACTTCCCAGTTACGGAGGCATGAACCCACTATCGAGCATAAATACTAACTCTTGGAGTTGCTGGCATCTACTTGGCCAAGATAGCTACTAACAACGGAAAGCATGCAAGATCTCAAATAACAAAGACATGATAGAATCAATAATCAATCTGAAATAGCATCTCAAGATCCATCGGATCCCCGCAAACACAACATGTATGAATTACAAATAGATGATCTTGATCATGAACGGAGCTCACAAGATCTAAACATGAAAGTACAAAGGAGGAGAAACCAACCATCTAGCTACTACATGGATCCGTAGTCCAAGGATGAAGTACTCACGCATCACATCGG
This sequence comes from Avena insularis, assembly GCA_023614405.1. Lineage (NCBI taxonomy): Eukaryota > Viridiplantae > Streptophyta > Magnoliopsida > Poales > Poaceae > Avena > Avena insularis. The sequence continues at coordinate 20,651,493 of CM042694.1, read as the reverse complement.
AGGCTTGCATGGTGATGAAGAAGGCCTCCAGGGTGAATTCCCCTCTCTGGCAGGGTGCCGGGAAGAGCTTCAGATCCCCCCCGATCTAGGGATGGAGATGATGGCGGCTACAGACTCCTTCGTGGATTTTTGATCGGGTACCTACGTTTTTCGTCCCGAGGGCAACTTATAGGCGGAAGGAGAGGGGTTGGGGGGCCACCCGGACCACCCAGCTGCCTGGCCGCACGTCTAGGTGGTGTGGCCGGCCCCCAGCCCTTCTCCGTCTCGTACTCTGGCACTTGATCCCTTCTAGAAAAATAGGCACTTTGGATTTTGTCCCGTCCAATTCCGAGAATATTCATTTTCTGACTTTTCTGGAACCAAAAACAACAGAAAATAGGCAGCTGGCACTGTGGCTCTTATTAATAGGTTAGTCCAAGAAATCATAATAAAAGTACTCCAAAGTTGGAACAAAACACAAGAAAGTGGATAAAACCAAGCATGGAACATCAAAAATTATATATACATTTGCAATGTATCAACTGACTAAAAGAAAAGATAAGAGAGCAAAAAGCTAATATTTGAACTGCTCACTCAGCTGCGCCACCTCCTCCAAGAGATACTCCTCGCGGGCGGTAGCCTTCTCCGCCTTCGACTTCCATAGATACGTGTTACCACGGAGGATGGGAAACTCACGCTCCAGTTGCTTAATGCGATCGCGCAGTCGCAAAAGCAAGGACAACTCATCCACCTTTGAGCGCGGCTGCGCCAAGGTTTCATCGGTGGATGGAGGATCACGAGGATCACTCGATGGACCACTCGATGTACCCTATCACAAACCAAGCAAGAGAAAATAAGGGACCAAGAATACATTGATAAAAGGCTCAAAAGCATTCAGGCACGGCAAAGTCTCGACAGGGATACTCCCACAAAAGCATGTTTTCAACACGAAAGTAAACTACAACTATTACAGATTAGCTACTAAGGAGCAGTCTGCTTCTTCGACTTTGACTTGGACTTCGGGGGCCTCGTCGAATCCGTGGCGGTCTCTGACGCTGTAGACTTTCCGGTGCCAGCCCCTGATGACGCAGCCTTCGTCGCATTCTTCGCTCGCTGTAGCTCTTCGGAGTGTTTGGCGACTGTATTGATGAGCCGTGGCCCATACTTACCACAGCCAGTAGCGAAGGAAGCAAACACTACCTGCTGGCCATCTGCGCCGACGGGCATCGCCTTGGAGATCATGGCAGGGTCCACCTCCACGCCATGGGCTTGCACCATTGCGAGTGCCATGGTGGCACCGACAGACTGCTGGGAGTTCCTGAAGTCCATGGAAATACCCAATACCCCTGGCAAGGGATTCCACCAGGTCCTCAAGGTTGTCAATCAACTCAGCCTTGGGGGTTAGATCCTTGCGTATGCGACTGAGCACACCCTTGGCCTTTGTCAGCGTCCCCTGAAGGGAAGCGTTACGGTCTTCGACTGCGGCGACAGCACTAGCCAATGCATAATCGCGACGAAGGGCCTGGGCATCAAAGCTCAGGCCGCTGACATCTACATACAGAAAAGTATTAGCACAATAACACGATGTCGAAGCAAGAGACAACAAAAATTCAGCTGAAAGAGTACCTGAGAGGGACTTAGCAATCGAGAAAAGTTGCTCCTCGAGCAACTTCTCCCTTTCGGCATTGGATACGCGCAATTCCTCTTTGCGTTTTCACAAGTCTTCTTCATGTTTTTGTGACTTCTCCAGGGCCGCGATTGCCTCATCACGACTCTTTGCCACCGCGGCAAGCGCCTTTTCAAAGGAAGCAACATGACGAAGAAGTTCGTTATCCTCAACTGCAAACCACAATACGTATCATCAATCGAATCTAAAAACTTCACGAAGACAAAGACATAGCCAAAACTAACCTTTAACAACGCGATGGCGATTGTCCAACCGTGCATGCTGTCGACCCATGTCAAGGACTTGCTCCGCCAGGCGAGCAGCTTCCTTCATGATGAGCTGCATCAGAAGAAAATAAAGTTCATCAACAACACCAAATATATATTCGACTGCCAAAACAGCAAAAAGGATGCTTAGATGGTCCTCCAGAGACTCCGAAGATGACTGTTGTGCAGTCATCCGGGTAACCACCTAATGCTCCCCAGCATGCGGGGAACTCGACGAGTTGTGCCTGGAGTGGGCCGCCAATGGAGGAGAGGAAGATCGTTTGGCCACTTCCTTGGCCATGGAGTCTGCGACTTCGGATTCCTTCACAAATTGGACGTCATCAGAAGAAGACGACGCCACTTGACTACAAAACACATCCAGCAAAAACTTCAGGGAAAGCAGCTCCAAAAATAAAATCAATACAAAGTTGCGAATGCAAAACTCACCAGTCAAATCTATCAAGGTCGAAGTATTGCTCCTCCGACGATTCCTTCGGTAGTCGCAGCTTCTTCTGGGCAGGAGCAGCCATGGAGCGCACAGGAACGGCGGAGATTGGCTCCTCTGCAACAACATAAGGGCCTTCTGGCGTCATCGGCGATGAGGCATCCGAGTTCTTGCTGCAGGAACGCTTGCGAGTGCTCTGGTCGCTGGACTCGGGGGCTCCCTCCTCCTCTTCGATTTGGATGGTCGACTCTGACTCGTCCTCTTCATCCACTTCGCAAGGGATAACCCCTTCAGGACGAGGAGTGATACATTGCAAATGTATCTGTAATTTTTGATGTTTCATGCTTGGTTTTATCTACTTTATTGTGTTTTGTTCCAACTTTGGAGTACTTTTCATATGATTTCTTGGACTAACCTATTAACAAGATGCCACAGTGCCAGTTGCCTGGTTTCTGCTGTTTTTGGTTCCAGGAAAGTCAGAAAATGAATATTCTCGGAATTGGACGGGACAAAAAGCCAAAGTTACAATTTTCTCGGAAGACTCACGGAGCCAGAAGGAGAGTCGGAGAGGGGCCACAGGGTGGCCACACCCTCCATGGCGCGGGCCAGCCCAGGCCGCGCCAGGGCATGGTGTGGGCCCCCTGGCCAGCCACCGACCTTGCCTTCTTCGCCTATAAGAGCCTCCCGATACCAAAACCCTAGATCATCAATCAGAAATCCACGAAAAGTTCCGCAGCGCCGCCGCCACCGAAGGGGAGATTCGGGGGACAGAAAGTCTCTGTTTCGGCACCCTGCCGGGATGAGGAAGTGCCCTCGGAGCCATCTCCATCGATCTCCACCACCATTGCTAATTCCCATGATGAGGAGGGAGTAGTTCTCTCTCGAGGCTAAGGGTTCTACCGGTAGCTATGTGTTCATCTCTCTCTCTATGCATGATCTTATTGAGATCATGAGCTTGTAATCTATAGATCTACCTTGCTACTCAAGTGCTTTAATAGATCTCTGCTCTCCCCATGTGTGTGAAAGTGACAGCGTGCACACCATGGTGGCACTTAGGATAGAGATTACAAATACTTGTTATGAGTTATATTTGGAGTTGGATGTCTTTATGAAATTGTGGTGTTTGTTGGACTCATCTAGTACTCAAGGTGACAGTGTGGGGTTATCTAGATGGGAAAGGCTTACTTTGAGGTGTGCTGTTATAGCCCTACCATGGATTAGAGTGTCCAACCGGAGAGTAGTTAAGAGTAGTATCATGAAGAGAAGATATTTATATGAGAGTGTTCACTAGTGAAAGTATGATCCCTAGTCCTTGTTTCTTAGCATTGAAACTCCGTTTGCAACTAGATCTGTTACATGTTTGCTTGCTTCCATCTTTATTTCAGTTTTACTTTAGTCTTTTCCACGCCATCAAGTTATTTTCTATCACCATTACCACTTATAAATATCCCTACCACTTGTATTTCACTATCCCTTCGCCGAACTAGTGCACCTATACACCTGACAAGTGTATTGGGTGTGTTGGGGACACAAGAGACTTCTTGTATCTTGATTGCAGGGTTGCTTAAGAGGGGATACCTTTGACCACTTCCTCCCTGAGTTCGATAAACCTTGGGTGATCCACTTAAGGGAAAACTTGCTGCTGTTCTACAAACCTCTGCACTTGGAGGCCCAACAACTGTCTACAAGAATAGAAGTGCGTAGACATCAAGGAGGAAAATTGGAAGACACCTTCCAATCCTGCATTCAGAAGATACATTATTATACATCAAGTACTTAATGGCAATCGACAAAGAGAGCTACTTCATAGTACAATTCTACCGCAGGAGGAGGGTTGGAGGCGTCGAAAGGAGGCACGACTGGTTCTCCTGGGAGAACCTCCTTGGTGGTGTATTTGATCACCAGTCGCACCCTCTTATCAACCTCACCCGCAGAAATGCCATCGGCAGATACGCGAGTGGCATCATTCACACCGGCCCAGCAGAACATGGGGTGGACTCTGGCCTGCAGAGGCTGGACACGGCGGCGCAACCATGTGCGAATGAGGGCAGCGCCTCCCTCTTCTTTGCCTATGCGACTCTCGAGGTCGTAGACGCGCTTATACAGCACCTCCGTTTCCTCGGACTCGCCAGGCATCACGATATTCTTCCAAGAGCGCCTCCTCTTATACGGCATCGCAGGATCAAAGGGCGCGAGTCCGTAGTGCTCTCCGTCGGCCTTCTAGTCGTGGATGTAGAACCACTTGTCTCTCCACCCTTGGACAGACGCAGTGAGCTTGATATCAAAGTAGGTGACAGAGGAGTCGATGTGGATTCCGCAGCCTCCTACGTCGTAGACTACCGAACCGGACGTCGACTGGCGTTTGAGCTTAAAAAGCCTCTTGAAGAGGCCAAAGTGTGGCTCGACTCCGAGCCAGCACTCGCAAAGAGTAATGAAGCAGGAGATGTGGAGAATAGAATTTGGGGACAGCTGATGCAGCTGGAGCCCATAGATACAAAGGAGACCCCTGAAGAAAGGATGCAGGGGGAGAGAAAGACATCGGATGATGAACGCAAGGAACATCACCCGGAAACCAGGAGGAGGACAAGGGATTACCTCCTCACCGGGCACTCGCAAGTAGTCCTCCACGGACGGAAGAACTCCATCTCGACGATGAAGGTGTAGCTCGGCGGGCTTGATGATGGACGCACGCCAAGCGCCGTTGGTAACACGGGTGCCCGCACCCTTCTTCTTCCCAGCGCCAGCGGCGCTGGTACCCATGGCGGCGGTACTGCCCTTCTTCTTGGTGGCGGCAATGGCGGCGCGGAGCTAGTGGCAGCGCCTCCCTTCTTCTTGCCCATCTTCCGATGGCGGTGAGAACGGAGGAAGTAACTGGGGAAGACACGGAGTTGTTCCAGTGCCGCAAAGAGAAAGTGCGCAGGGAAGCAGAGAGCAGCAGCAATGGCGATGGAGGCACGAGCAAAGAAGACGGATGGGGAAATTACCGCAACTACGCTGCTACTTAACCTCCTCGCGGACACCATCCAACGGCCAGCAGAAACCCTACTACACGTGTGGCGCACATCGCCATTGACACGTGGCGAAGCTGAAGCACGAACCGTCCCCCCACTATTCCCATTACGTGCGGAAATCGAGGAGACGCAGTTAAAACAGAAGATTACGCACGCCCGGTCAAATCGAAGTCAGAAAGTGGGACCCACCACTCGTCACGTCCCGTCAAAGCTGCTCACGTGGGCAACCCAGGTCATCACATCGTCAGCACTAACGTCATTGATTTCAGCAGCAGAAGATTTCGACTACTTTAGTCCTCGCTTCAGTCTTCGACTCAACCGAGCACTCGGGGGCTACTCCCATAGGGAGCGCTGGTCGTGCACCCTACGATTATCTTTATGCAGGTATATGAATATTCAGAAAATACCCACCACTAGAATCTACGATTCGATTGTGAATTATGGGTTACTCCCATAGGAAGCGCCGGAAGCAAATTTGACTGAAACAAGCAGCAAAAGACGACAGTAGTCGCAAAAGGTCTTTAGTCCCCGCTTGAGTCTTTGACTCAACCAGGCAATCGGGGGCTACTCCCATAGGGAGCGCTGGTCACGCACCCTATGATTATTCGTACATCATACTGTGTGTTGATAACATCCACACTCAAATGCTATGGCGACTCCGCCTCATATTTTCCCTGCAAAGAGACTGCGTCTCCTAGGCCACCCGAATCATCTCCGCGATGACAAAAATTCGGATGTTGCGCTTACAGGGAGAAGATAAGACCTGAATAAGGCCTGAAAACGCATCTGCTGCGCACTACGAGAAACATATTTGTGCCTGTAGGCAGGATGAACATGCCTTGACGGACGCGTCGAGTGCTCACACTTATACACTGGAATTTGACTCTTGTAAGACCTCCGCGGCCTGAGTCGAATTACGCCAGCACTTTTCCGAATTTGAGTCCGTGGACTCGAGTTTGAGTAGATTGTGTTGTTTTGCCCTAAGGCAGTTAACTGATACCGATACATCGGATAAATCGGGCACGAATATCAACAATCCCTATGACACAAACATAACACTCGGAAAATGCTCAGTCATGCACTAAAAAGACTTCATAAAGTCCCGAGTCGAATCTGCAATTCCACTAGACACTCGGGGGCTACTGACATGGGTATACCCTACAGGTACTCGAGCTTGGTACATACGGTCTAGATACGGCAGAAGCCCACGGTGTTGCCAAGGCCCAATGGAGAATTCGAGTGGCCCACGGACTCTCGATTGCTTGCGATATAAGAAAAAGTTTAAGATAGAAAGTTCAAAGGGAAAACCCTAATCTATAACCGACTCGACCTGCTACCCAAGACCTAGCCTACCTATATAAAGGCTAGGAGGGGGCGGCGAGGAGGAAACACGCAACCCTAGTTTCCACAACTCTCGCCAGATTGCATCTGCGTGCCCCTATAATCTTTGATTCCTTCGTTAATTCCAAGAGCAGACAAGCAGGAGTAGGGACCTCTACGAGGCCTGAACCTAGGTAAAACTTGCGTCCCTATGTGCATGTTTGCGAGCCGACTGATGCCTCCAGCGCTCCCTCCTTCTCCAAAACCCAAGTCCATAACAATGGGCATTGACGAGTTAAACCCGCTCGTCAACATGGATCCAAAAGTTTTCTATACTACACCCCTTTCGGGGCCCTCCGTTGTAAATGTTATATCAACTATTGAATGAGAGACAGACACCCTCTAGCCACTTATACGGTACAAGTCGTATGTTGAGCGTGGAACCCGTCTCACATACGAATACGCGTAAGGTCGGTCTGGGCCACTTCATTAAACAATACCGCAATATAAACAAGTACACATTAGAGGGTAACAACTAAGGGATCAATGTCCACACAATACTTGTGCGTACTGGCCGTACAACACTCCTATGCATAGATCGGCTCTTATACCACTGAAGGGTTCCGTAGAAGAAAACAAAAAATTCCTACGTTGGAACTCCCTAACGCCCAAGATTTATCTATGTAGTAATGTAATAACGACTAGAGCGTATAGAATACAAACCCTTATAGACCGTACGTGGTTAACGTTCCGAGGGGAACATGGTTGTAGTACTCGAACTCGTAGCCGACCTCAAGGTCAAGAAGCTCCTCGTAGGTCACCTCTTGCCCCTTCTTCATCGTGCAGCAGCTCCAGATCACGACATCCAATGTGCCTCAAGTGAGGCCCCTCGTGGTTTCGTACACATACGGTGTACGATGACGACCTCTGACTCCTTGATCCCTGCCGAGAGTGCGGAAGTAGATCTCTGGCTTGGAATCCCTAAAGAGCAACTACGGGCTGCAGGTGCGCCGTCTCTTGTGTGAACAGTCCTTTCTTGGAACCGTGCCAACACATGGAGATAACTATGTAGAGATAGAGAGGAAGGAATTATCTAAGGAAAATGCCTTAGATAACATCTCAAATTGTGTGTTTAATCCCACCCATGGGCACCCCTTTATATAGGGGGAGGGAGGTGTGCCCTCCCCTTTGGGTTTCCCATGTGGGACTATTCAAGGGAGAGAGAGAGAGGGGAAGTTGCATGGGCCTCATGGACAGCCATCTAGGGGTGGGACCCACCTCGTGCATAGCCCTAGGCTGGTCGGGTGGGCCCCTTGAGGTGGCTAGGCCTTGGCCCTTCCCTCTTACGGTTTTCCCTCATGGGCCTTTTTTCCCTAGGAAGTTTGGCCCATTAGTGGAATACCCCTTCAAATTAGATTTTAATATTATATTAAATATTAGTTACATTAATTAACATGCAAATACATATTACAAAATCTAATTTGACCCGAAACACCTTTCGGTTCCCTATCGATTTCCTCTAAACGACTTCAGAACTTTCCCGGAACGATTTCGATTCTCTCACAGAACTTTCCTGGTTCCCTTAAGTGTATTTCCCCACGGCTCGAGAATGGCATAGACATGATCTCCATCAATGATCAATAGCGGGACCGGGATGCCCATAATGACCCCTATGCATTCCACGATGATAATGTCCTTTGAACCGTAAATGTCGTTTCCCATTGCCTTTGCCACTTGATACCTAGTTCACCCAAGATTTGATCTACGGTATCTCCATACCTTCATTCGATCTCGTTACTGTTGAACTTGTTTTCTCGTTCCCATGTCGTTGCATTCCGTGACCTAGTCACACGCTTGCAAGCTCCATTAATGCAACATCACCGAGATGGCCACAAATGTATCTGTCCATTACATGGATGGGCAAATTCTTGTCTTGATATGTACTCCTCTACACACCCCTTTGGGAAACCTGAGTGGCACCATTTTGATCATCCAGTCACGGAATGATACTTGATAACCATCTAAGCTCCCTCCAGAACGCTGATTTGCATTATCTCATAGTTTAAGGATTAGGTTGTGAGATTTCCTTAGTTTATCAATAATGATGAACTTTGTAACTAGATCTCATTATGATACAACGTGTTGGGCTGTTTTTCTATCACATCATTTAACTAATGACATGACCTCATTGTCAATTGGCATAAATGCCCATGATCTCGAAACCCTAGATCATCCTCATGACCAATGAACTAGTTCGCTAGAGGTAACTAGAGACTTGGTTTGTTTACATACCACACATGTATTATCGCTTTGTATTAATACAGTTATATCACAATATGAAACTATTATGAACTAATTGAGATATGACAATAAAAACCTATTTATTATTTGCCTCTAGGGCATATCTCCTTCATTATATAGGGTCATCTCGCTAGGTTTTACAAGATTACAACCGAATCATTTTAGGTTTCAGAGGATTTGACCTAATCCGACTAGGCCTAGCTAGGGTCTTGGGCCTTCAGCTTCCAGTCGTCGGGATTCGTTCGATGTCTCCTTCCAGTCGTTGTCCTAGTAGGCCCACTCGCAGTGGTCCTGAGCCAGACGAATCTCCCTTCTAGGCATACCCCGATTGGCATATCCCTATCATGAGTGGTGCAATCTTGTCGATAGTTGGTCTAACCCCAAGAACCAGGTCATGTCTTGTTTACTCAACTCCCCCTATTTTTAATTGTTTAACCAAGACAGTCTCTTATACTATATCCTCTCTGTTTGTATAGGCATGTCTGAAAAACAAGGAGAACAAAAAGTGCATGAAGTACCCTGCTACCACATTTTCTTGTAGCTACGAGGTTTTTTGCAACATCAAGGAAGAAGCCTTCGAACTGGTCAAAAATGGCTTGATTGACAATGTGAAGAAGTAACTCTATGTTCTCCATAACACTTTCCATCTTTGACATCTTCGTAAAATTTAATTCCCTGTTTGTCTCTGAAATGGATACGATGTGCTTATAATTTTCTTGTTAATTTTCTTATATTAGCTTATATTCTTAAAACTAGTATACAGTCATGGAAAGTAAGATGGTGCCATATGCTTCAGAAGATGGCACTGAACATGAACCATTTCCTTCCACCAACATTGTCCACTATGCATTATCGCAAGATAAGGAAAAACCAACTTTCCTGAAGAATATTGGCATACATCCAAGTACTTCAAGACCAACCAAATCTTAAGTTGAAGTGCAACTCGAGGCTAAGAGAGCAGGTAATGAGTAATTGCACTCTACCATTGAGGAGTTGCAAAAGGCGAAAGAAGCTGGCAAGGCAGACATGCTGAAGTATGTTGAAAATTCAGCAGTCTTATGATATTGAAACATTTATGTTAGTTTCTGTAAGGCTCTACTCGTTTATGTGTGTGACGTGAAACATTTATCCTAGAATTTTCGGTGTAAATCTATAATCCGATGCACAAGTGGGCTATTAGAATGTCAAGTTGAATGATCGCCAACACACTTCCGTGACCAAAACAATAACGTCATGCTAGTGAAGAAATATTTCCATCATGTATAGACGTTGATGTGGCGCCTGTTCGTTGGTCAACCGCCATGACAAAAACCAAGCGTCACGGAAAAAGATGACATCATCATGCCTTCCATGATGAAACAAATTTTTCATAGTGGGAGATACTTGCCTCTCTCTAAACGGTCAAGGCATCTTTACCCGTTGGTCCATGCGTTCGTTGTGTCATTGATCTACATGGCGGTAGACCACAACGAACATAAATTCTTCATGACTTGGATGACGTTAGATGCGAGGTAGGTGACTTAGCAACCAGCATATGATGTTAGGTAGCTGCAGCAACGACATCTAGCCATGATGGAAAATTATCGCGATGTGGATGATGTCATGGACAATAATCATGACGTCACTTTACAATGCTAACGACTATTTGGGATACCGTTTTCCATGTGGAGCCATCCGTGATAGAAAAAGGTCAGGTGCGACTAGCCCAGGCAGGCTCCGCTAGCCGTGACCAAAACACCGGAATATCACCGATGTCCATGACGTTTTAAGGTAGCCCAATCGTCACAGATCCATTTATGACATGAGATACATGACCTTTTTATCGTCACATAATTTGTCACGGGTGGCCAAGAATGACATTATGTGTCTGATCCATGACGTTTTTAAAAGGTCATGTATCTAACTATTTCTTGTAGTGCAATCCCAGCTTAGTTCTTCCAATAGTTAACGCTTCTAGCAGGTCTCCTTCGGTGTGAGTTGTGGTGCATCACCCTCGGTGCTAGATGCACACAGTAATGTGTGTGAGTGTAAGGGGAAACTATTTTGACGCATCAGGTGCCTTCCTCTTGTTTGAGTTGGATCTTCTTTCTATACTTGTCATTGGCAATGCGATGGAAGTATTTAGTAGTGTTTTTTCCTTTTTAGATATGTTTCACCTTAGCACATTGAGCCAACATGAACTATTCATCACGTCTTAATTGCTTTAGTTTTCAATTCACATTTCTCACACCATACCTTTTAGATGGATTAAAGGGGTGACACTTCTGCTTTTTGATCAAGTTAATTAATAATATATAAAATGTGTCTTTTTCTTTTTGTGTAATTACTTCTCAGAGTATGAGCACACACGTGAGAAATTTTTGGATGACGTAGCTTATTCTACCATACTTCCATCGGGTTATTTCCTTTTTTGAGAAGGATACCCACAGTTTGGCCATCATCACATAGAAACCCTCTTGATGTTGTCATGTTAATCAAAAGAAAGGGGCCTTATTTTCTAAGTGAGCTTTTTCACCCCACTCAAGTTGCTGCGGTGTGTGATATGATGTAGACCTAGTCGACGCTTGAACACTTCCTAGAGGGATTTTATCATGTTTTTCATACGCTAAACTTTCTCTATAATTTTCCCAAGTAAGTTGTAAAAATTCCTAAATGTACTATCTCTCTTATGTCTAGAATATCTTTTTGTTCCGAAATTTCACCGATCTATTAATAATCATCAACAACAGGTACAAAAAGGACCAAAAGTAATAAAAATTAAAATAGGTCAATGAACCACCTAACGATGACTACAAACACTATGACGAGCCGAAGACGCGCTGTCATCCTCGGCCCTCCATCACCGGAGTCAGGTAAAGATTGTCGTAGTAGAGCTTGTTGTAGTAGACAGACAGAAAGTCGTCGTGCTAAGGCCACAAAGTACCAACACACTGTTATAAACACGACAGGAAAATAATGAAGAACAAAAAGAAATTGTAGCAAGGGGACACATATTTAACATAGAAAAATCTCCCCAACACAAAGAGGAAAAAACCACGGGTGCCAGCGAGCAAAATTTCACTATATCAGGGAGTGTTTACACAATGCCGAAGATTTTCACTATTGCAACTTATCCTAGATGGTGGTTTACGAGAGGTATATACAGCGGTGGAAACTTAGATCTTCAATGATCCATACCGTGGGGGGAGGCTTCGCCCTCCCACACCACACAGTGATCCCCCTTGCCCCGTTTGTCAGAAGTTGGCCTACTTAATTGAATCTGAATCATACTTCAACAAACTTCACCGTGAGACAAATTCCTTCTTATAGCATCAAATCAATCCTCTCCTTGAACAACACAAACAAAACACTTTCGGTGCCAACAACCACTTGGGCTAAATAGTTATACCAACTAAGATTAAGTATAGCTCAAACTAAGAAACATGAACATGCTTTGTCATCATACCAGCAAGATTATCATGAGTGCTTATCTTGCATACCTTTAGTTTACCTTGTGCGACAACGTCACGAACATAATGGTGACATCAATGTGCTTAGTTATCTCCTGGAATATTTGATCCTTAGTAAGGTATTTGGCACTTTGACTGTCACATAATATATTAATGTAAGAATCATCCTAACAAAGCTTAGAATACAAACCTTTTAACCAAACAGACTCTTTGCAAGCATCAGCAATACCCATATATTTTGTCTCGATCGTAGATTGAGCAATGACTGGTTGCAGCGTTGCCTTCCAACTCATAGCACATCCACCTATCATGAACACATGACCTGTGAGGGAACTCCTCTTATTCAAGTCGGAACTCCTCTTATTCAAGTCGGTAGAAAAATCTAAATCCACATATCCTCTGAGTCCTTCATCAGTCTTGCCAAACTTCAAGCAAGCATTTGATGTGCCATGAAGATACCTGAAAATCCACTGAACAAATTTCTGATGTTATTTACCAGGATTAGCCATGTAATGACTCACAAACCTCATAGCATGTGATAAAATCATGGCGAGAACAAACCATGGCATACATCAAGAAACCAACAACACTAGAATAAGGAACTCGTGACATGTACGCAAAATCTTCATCAGAACTAGGACATTGGAATGCTGACAATTTAAAGTGAGGAGCAATAGGAGTACTAACAGACTTTGCATCATGCATCTTAAAATGTTGGGGAACTTTCTCGACGTAACTCTGCTGACTAAGAAATAACAACCAAGATTTTCTATCCCGTTTAATTTCCATACCTTGGATTTTCTTAGCAGCACCAAGATCTTTCATCTCAACTTCACTACTTAGGTGTTCATTCAAAGTAGGGATTTCTTTCATGCTCTTGGCAGCAATTAACATATCATCAACATATAAGATCAAGTATATAGGTGATCCATTAACAAATTATATGTAAACACAGCTATCAAACTGAGACCTCTTAAAACCTTGTGAGATCATTAATGAATCAAACATTTTGTACCACTATCTTGGAGATTGCTTCAAACATAAAGTGAGCTCTTCAATTTGCATACATAATCCTCTTTTCTAGGAACCATGAAAGTGATTAAGTTTGAATCATAGAACGTTAAGCTAAGTTTGTCCGCAGTGTCTAGTAGAGAACTATGGATATATTTTCCAAATCCATAAAGGATAACATATCTTAAAACATAAAGGGTTATGTTATAAGGAATATGTTGGAAACTCCTGTAGATACCAATTAAAGTCAAGTAGGAAGCGAGGTGAACAAAACATCGAAAGTTGCACAGAGTACACTAGTGTTTCGATGAATACATTTATAATAATAGATAAGGGTACCATCTAAAGTGTTATATAATGTTATGGCGGGGCTAATTCTCTTTTAACATAGAATGATGTGTCCCAGGGCACAGTGTCCATGAGAAAGCCCTCGAGGTTGATCTAACGTCACTGTAGGCTCCTGGAATCAGGCCTCGCTCACGCCATAGCAACGATGCATACACAGATTTGTCATGTGATGATAGAATATTAATGTCAATCAAGGTGACATTAGTAAGTTGCAAAGGATTTGGGACCGTAAGTCTGGCACCCAAGACTCAACCTCTTCCATGAGCAAGCATGTTCAGGGTACCGGATATATGGTGCCAATGATTGAGAACAAAATGCAGCTAGTGTATTTGTACTCTAGTACAAGTGGGAGACTGTTGGAAATATGCCCTAGAGACAAATAGTAGTAAGGACTATTATCATATTTCATATGGTTTATGATTAAGTTTTATATCATGCTATAACTATATTGAGTGGAAACATCAATACATGTGTGATATACAAACAACCATGGGTTCCCAGTGAAACTCTAGTCACTGGTTCATTGGTCAACAGATGATCAAGTTTCCTGATCATGTGGCATTTATGCGATTGAATGAGGCCATCTCATTCTGAGAATGAGATGATGAACCAATACCCAACCTAAACATCGTGACCCGATCATGTCACGAAGTTCAAGTTACAATGATTAGAAATGGATCCTCGTAGACTATTCCTTAGACCGTGAGGCTATATCAATCACTGTCTCCCGAGAGTGCTTAGATAGCATCAAACGCCATCTGGTAAAACGGTGGTTATAAAGGTGTGTTCAGGTATTTGGAGGAAACCGTAGAGGAAATATATGTCAAGAGCGGTATTTGTCTATCCATGTGACGGGAAGATACTCAAGGGCCCACTCGGAGAAGTTATATCCAATAGTTGCGCAGCGTGTGATTTGATCATGGGGATATCACTTGTCGGAACGAGTCAAGTAGCATTGTTCAGTAACGAGATTGAACACGACATGGTGATGTCATTGATCAGATATCGGGCAATGCAAGTATCCAGAGACAAAGGGAATAAGACACGACTGTCCCGGTTCAAACAACGAAAGATCTTCGTGGAACGCACAGGGGTCACATGGCGATCCAGGTCCCGCTATCGATCATTGGTGCGGGAGTGTCCCGACCATGTCTGGAGTGTTCCCGAACCGTGGGGTATCACTCTTAAGGGCTTGATGATGCTTAGAGAGTGTTTATAGGATCGGTAGAATCATCAAAGAAAAGAAGGGAGAAAACCGAAAGGATTTCGGTAAGTCCGGAGGATGTCCGGAGTGGAGGTGGAAGGTGTTCCATAGCCACGGAGATTGAATGATGTGTGAATGAATGTTAAGTATTGATTTAATCATTTATTCATAATTATTTAATAAAGATAAAAATCAATTAAAGGTCAAAAAGGCTTAATGGGCCAATTTCCGGAGGGAGATGGCCCATTAGGGAAAGGCAAGAGGGGAGAAGGAGCCATGGGGTGGTCGGTGGCCCTATTGGTCCAGCCCCCCACGTGGGGACCATGAGGGGGTGGCCAGCGGCGCCTCCTCCTCCCCCTCCTCTCCTTTAGTCCCACCCCGCGACTTTGAGGGAGGGTGTACCTCCTCCCCCTATATATAGTGGGGGTATTTGGCCAAGATAAATACAACAATAATCAATAAAGGTCTCTCTACTTTTGGGAGGATCTCCAATTGGTATTTTCTCTCTCCCCCTCTCTCTCTCGTGACCGTGGTCCCAAGTCTAGACTGCGTGAGCGAGAGACATCTTCATCGCGGAGCACCGTCGTGATGCGGGACTCGGATCCGGGAGCTCTACTTCCGCAACTGCTGCTGGATCGGGGAAGCGGGAGTCATCGTCAGGCACCGGACGTGTGTAACTCCCCATGAGGTGCCGCACTTGAGGCACTCAAGTCGTTGGAGCCAAGGAGCGCAAGGACTTCATCACGACCTTGAGGTCGGCTTCGGCTCGTCTACATCAACCATGTTCTCCTGAGCGTTGACAACGCTTTTCGGTCTTCAAGGGTAAGTTCGCGAAAAGCCCCTCCCATTACTGTATTACTAATAGATAGGTCCTGGCAGCTTCAGGGGTTCAGGGGCGTAGGGTAAAATTTTATTGTTTTTATACGCGGTATCAGAGCTAGATCTATGCGTAGTAATGCTAGTACGGGTAGAACACACGAGATGTAGCGTGTGGGTCTTGATCTTTTAGTTGTTACCCTCCCACGTGTACTTGTGTACACCACAGTAATGCTTGATGAAGCGGCCCCCAACCGACTTTACGCGTTCATTCGCGAGACTGGTGCACGCTTGACATACGGCTTGTACCGTATAAAGTGGCTTAGGGGGGTGTCTGTCTCTCTCGCATTAGTTGGTATACCATTTGTAACGGAGGGCCCCGAAAGGGGTGTAGTAGAGACAACTACTTGATCAGCGTTGTGCTGAAAGTTCGTAGGTAAGAACGGTTCTTGTGCGAAAGCCCATTCAGCCACGTAAAAGATGCAAAGATAAAGTAGAGGCGTCTAACTTTGTTTTGCAGGAGGGCGTTGCTTTGTGATATGGTTGTGGCAAAGGTAAA
Source organism: Avena insularis (assembly GCA_023614405.1). Taxonomy (NCBI): domain Eukaryota; kingdom Viridiplantae; phylum Streptophyta; class Magnoliopsida; order Poales; family Poaceae; genus Avena; species Avena insularis. The sequence continues at coordinate 20,635,118 of CM042694.1, read as the reverse complement.
GTGATTACCTTTTGTTACGTAGTAGTAGATAGTCACGGAGGTGACGGACTACCACGCCGGAATGACATCGGTACCCTGGTGTCTACGGCGCCGGAACCCTGGCACTGGAACCCGGTGATGGCGGATGGAGATCACGATGTGAAGGACCATATCACATAGCATTTACATTCAATGTTATTGTTTGTATATCTTATTGTGTGCTAGTATTAGATACTCGACGGTAGCCTAATAAGATGATCCCTGTTAAAATTACCAACGATTGTGTTCCCCCTTAGTGTGCACCACCAATAAAGTTCTTCGGTATGAGGTAGGCCGTGATGATCAGGTGTCAGACATATCTATGTTCACATACAGTGGGTGTAAGCCATGTTGCACAGCGAAAACACTAAGGTTGAGTTGGCGAGCCTAGCATGTACAGATATAGCCTCAGAACACGAATGGTCGAAAGATCGAGCACGAGTCGCATGAATGATGTGACCGACATTCAGCGTCCACCCTTGAACCCACATTGATGGCAGTGATGATCGGGGGAGATGTGGTTGATAGGGGTCATGTTATCACTAGGAACCCTTTGGGGGATAGGTGTTTCTAAGTGGAGTTATCATTAACTCATTTAATTCTAAACTTAGTCTAAATTCCTTTTGCAATTATAAATGTAGATGGCTCACCGTGAAGCTTACTTTGTCATTGAGGATTGGGTAAAGGTTAAGAAACTTAGACTTGATGGATCCAACTTCCCTAGTTGGCTTGTGCGCCTAAATGATCTCCTTACTAGGAATCATGTGGTAGACTACATACACCGCATGATGGATTTGACTGAGCCAGACTACTATGAGACCCCACAAGAGCTGGCAGACCGCTACTATCATCAAGAGATGTCCACCTACATTCAGATAATAATGCGTTACGGGATGGTGGATGAACTACATCCACTCATGGGTGATCTTGATCCATATTCGATGGTGGATCAGCTGAGAGCAGAGTTCATAGGCCATGTGCGCATGTGGAAGTATGAGCTGCTTGGAGAGTTCCTTTCCGTACAGATAGAGGAGCACACATGTCTAAAGGGTCACTTGGAGCGGATGCTTGATGCACACATGAGACTGGTTCACTTCGTGGATTACTGGATGGCTGGTCCATTTGTGATAGACATACTGCTTCGGTCGTTGCCTCCTAGCTACGAAGGACATGTCCGGAGTAGCATCATGAGTGGTGATACGGAAACATTGGATTTCCATGAGTTCATATTACGTTTCAGGAACGTAAAGGTTGAACCAATCACCGGAGAGGTCATCGATGACAAAGGTATATATTTGATATACTGTTTTATAAATGTTATAATCTTGCAAACACATTGCAGTGTTAAGTATATCTGATACTTGTTCTGTTTTGCTGAAAACAGGTCCTTCTTCATGAGAGGTGCTTGCTGGAGAGGAGGTGACGTTGTGTGTTGTTGGCGAGCATGATGATGATGGCCGACGACACTCTCCCTCGACATTTATCATTTAGTTTATGTTTTAGGATGATTATTGTAATCAAGAGATTGTGAACTTCTATAGTGTGACTCACACTTCGTGAGACGGTTATTCATATGAGTTTGTAACAAACAGTTGTTCTACTTTTATGAATGATTTCTATTCATGTTCATATCTTGTTTGATTATGTGTGAATTATCCTTGTTGTTTAAAACTAATTGATAATGCATGAACATTTGTAAAACATTAAAATGCCTTGTTTAAAATATCCAACTTAATGATATGTTCATTAATGAATGAAAAACCATTGTTTAAATTCAAAGATATGTGATAATATGTGAAAGTCATTCGATTTCTTATCACATATAAATCATGCCTAAGTTCGGAAAAATAACTTAAACACCGTGTATTACTTGAATACAAAGTGTTTAATGAATTGTTAAATAGAATACATATTCGATGTATTGGGATTTGATGAAAATGGTAATTATCGTTAATTGATTGTTTAAATGTGTAAAGTAGTTTACCAAAGGAAACATGAATACGAAACTATTTGATTTGATCAAAGTGTTTCATCAATAAAGGGTATAAATATAAAAGAGAATCAAATGCTATGATTTGATCAATAGTAATGAAATTCAATTTTATAAGGATGGCATAAAAGTAATTGTGAAATGCAAAACGTTTTGAAACGTCAAAATGCAAAGCATCACAATGTAATATTAGATATCAAAGGGGTTAAATAGAAGGCACCAAATAAATCGTTGTAGTGTAGATGTAGAGACCATTAGTTAGAAATAGTTAGCACTCAATTAGAAGGCAGTGAACCATTTGAATTCGTGAAAGTTTTGGGGTTATTCGATATAACCAAAACAATAGCGAATAAGTCCTTGTAGAGTATTCATTGGAAACTTTGAATACAAAACCCATAGCTGAAACCAAAAGGAAAGCAAGATTCGTATTGCTTGGATTTTGGTGCATTCTTGAGAAAGATCACTTTTAGTGAGTTTCTCAATTATGGAGCAAATGGGAAATAGTGAAAAACACGATGAGGATTCAAAACCCTGCATCAGAGTGTTGAGAAGCACAACGGACAACGTTCCTGAACGACTCTCTGCATAGAAGGAAAGAATTAATGATATTGATCATTGTGTTTTTCCCCACTAATGTTTTCACTATATGAAGTACGGTTCAAAATGTAATCCATATCTTGTATGGAGACATTTGTGAATCATTTGTCATGATTTGTGGAATATGACATGCCTACTAACTACAAAGGAAATAATGGTAAACTAGAATTATGAGAAATCCTAAAAGCAAAATTCACTTGAGATTAGAAAGCAGTTCGTTGCTAAATCTCATAAGTAAGAGGGTTACTTGAATTTTCCCGAATGACTGCAAAGCCATAGAGGAAAAGGGGGTAAATGACAAAAGCACAATTTGTCAGGCATTGGACAAATTCAAATGAATTTGATTCAAGTGTGCTGAATGTCTAGAGGATTTAAAACTAGTACTAATATCTCATAGTAAATCTCCAAATTTGATATTTGATCAAAGGATTTTGAAGTTGTTCAAAATAGTAAGGAGATATACAATTTGCATAAAATTGAGTGGGAGCTATAAAAGTCTTCCTGAAACAATATGTGATTGACATATTTTTGAGTGGGAGCAATATGAGTCTCAAACTCAAATATGTAGGAACATATTTTGAGTAGGAGCTTATAGGAGTAATTCTTAAGTGTGTTAAGAATGAAAGGCGCAAATACTTATAAATAATGATTTATAAGATGTAAAACATGATAATAACTGTATTATGATATTATGTAGTATTCCTTAAGGGATTCTGAAAAGTGTTTCAGAATAGAAGTTAATTAAGGAACTGGTCCTTAATGACTCAAATTAGGAATAGTATTACGTTTAACATCGATGGTTAAAATAAAGAAAAGGATGATCGTCATCCACTATGTTGAGACATAGGTTCTATCTTAGAAAACCATGATGATAACTTAGCATAATATGTGATCCAAATAAGGAACGTTTGAAAGTGATTAAGTTCGAATCACAGAATGTTAAGCTAAGTTTGTCCGCAGTGTCTAGTAGAGAACTATGGATATATTTTCCAAATCCATAAAGGATAACATATCTTAAAACATAAAGGGTTATGTTATAAGGGAATATACTGGAAACTCCTGTAGATACCAATTAAAGTCAAGTAGGAAGCGAGGTGAACAAAACATCGAAAGTTGCACAGAGTGCACTAGTGTTTCGATGAATACATTTATAATAATAGATAAGGGTACCATCTAAAGTGTTGTATAATGTTGTGGCGGGGCTAATTCGCTTTTAACGTAGAATGATGTGTCCCAGGGCACAGTGTCCATGAGAAAGCCCTCGAGGTTGATCTAACGTCATTGTAGGCTCCTGGAATCAGGCCTCGTTCTGCTGCCATAGCAACGATGCATACACATAGATGCTGTCATGTGATGATAGAATATTAATGTCAATCAAGGTGACATTAGTAAGTTGCAAAGGATTTGGGACTGTAAAGTACATACCCAAGCCTCAACCTCTTCCATGAGCAAGCATGTTCAGGGTACCGGATATATGGTGCCAATGATTGAGAACAAAATGCAACTAGTGTATTTTTACTCTAGTGCAAGTGGGAGACTGTTGGAAATATGCCCTAGAGACAAATAGTAGTAAGGACTATTATCATATTTCATATAGTTTATGATTAAGTTTTATATCATGCTATAACTGTATTGAGTGGAAACATCAATACACGTGTGATATACAAACAACCAGGGGTTCCCAGTGAAACTCGAGTCACTGGTTCATTGGTCAACAGATGATCAAGTTTCCTGATCATGTGGCATTTATGCCAGTTGGAAATGAGGTCGTCTCATTCTGAGAAGGAGATGATGAACCAATACCCAACCTAAACATCGTGACCCAATCATGTCACGATGTTCAAGTTATGATAATTAGAAATGGATCCTCGTAGACTATTCCTTAGACCGTGAGACTGCATCAATCACTGTCTCCCGAGAGTGCTTAGTGTTGGAGATATGCCCAAGAGGCAATAATAAAGTGGTTATTATTATATCTTTATGTTTATGATAAATGTTTACATCCCATGCTATAATTGTATTAACGGGAAACATTAATACTTTTGTGTTTTGTAAACATAAAAGAGTCCCTAGTAAGCCTCTTATTAAACTAGCTTGTTGATTAATGGATGATCATGGTTTCCTGATCATGGACATTGGATGTCGTTAATAACAAGATCATATCATTAGGAGAATGATGTGATGGACACACACCCAATAGTAAGCGTAGCATAAGATCAAGTCATTAAGTTCGTATTGCTATAAGCTTTCAAATTCATAGTAACCTAATCCTTCGACCATGAGGTTATGTTAATCACCATCACCGGATGGGTACTTTGATGACATCAAACACCGCTTCGTAATTGGGTGGTTATAAAGGTGTCATTGGGTATTATGAAAGTATGTGTTGAAGTGCATGAACCAAGATTGGGATTTGTCCATCCATATGACGGATAGATATGCTCTGGGCCCTCTCGGTGGAATGTCATCTAGTTAGCTTGCAAGCATGTGACTGGATCACAAGGGATGACATAACATGGAACGAGTAAAGAGTACTTATCAGTAACAAGGTAGAACTAGGTATGGAGATACCGACGATCAAACCTCGGATAAGTAGAATATCGTGTGACAAAGGGAATTGGTTTCGTATGTTAATGGTTCTATCGATCACGAAGTCATCGTTGAGTATGTGGGAGCCGTTATGGATCTCCAGATCCCGCTGATGGTTATTGATCGGAGAGGTGTCTTCATCATGTCTGCATATTCACGAACCGTAGGGTGATACACTTAAGGTTCGAAGTTGTTTTTAAGTAGATATGGAATGTGCATTGGAGACCAAATGTTGTTCGGAGTCTCGGATTGGATCTGGGACATCACGAGGAGATCCGGAATTGTCCGGAGAATAAGATTCATATATTGGGGATCATTTTCTAAGTTAGGAAATGTTTCGGAGTGTTTGTATGGAGATTCTAGAAGGTTTCGGAATGTTCTGGAAGGTTCTAGAAGATTTCTTGGAGTTTGCTTGAAAACCAAGAAAGGATCAAGGAGTCTTTGTGGGGCAAGACATGGATTCGTGGGGGAGGAGGATTCCTCCCCCCTCCCAATCCGCCGGCCAAGGAGGGAGGGGAGTCCTACTAGGACTCCCCCTCCCATGGCGCCTCCCTCCTTTAAATAGAGGGGAGGGGCGCCACCCCCTAGATCTCTCCCATAACAAACCCTAGCCGCCGCCTCTCTCCTCCTCCTTCGCTCTGCTCTGGCTTAGGCGAAGCCCTGCAGAATTCTCTACTCCACCACCACCACCACACCGTCGTGCTGCTGGGATTCCGTGGAGAAGATCTACTACCTCCGCTGCTCGCTGGAACGGGGAGAGGAAGGTCTGCTTCGACTTCGCACGTGTGACCGACTGCGGAAGCGCTGCCGGAACGCGGCGCCGGAAGGATCGTCCACACGATCTTGAGATCGGCAAGTGATCGACTACATCAACCCCGAGATCTAATCTCGTAACGCTTTCGGTTCTAGGAGGGTTAGTACAGATCTATCTCATTGCACATGTCTAATAGATTAGATCTTGGCTTTTATCTTGATTAGATATTGGTTTTGTTCGTTCTTGCGGTAGAAATTTTTTGTTTTCCATGCTACGAACCCATCAGTGGTATCAGAGCCGTGTCTATGCGTAGATCTGTTGCACGAGTAGAACACAATGGTTTTGTGGGCGTTGGTGCTCATGTCGTCTTTTGCTTTGTGTACTTTGCATCTTGCGGTATGGTGGGATGAAGCAGCTCGGGCTAACCTTACATGTCATCGCACATGAGACTTGCTCCACGCTTGACGTGTAACTTGCTTTGCACAAGTGGCTTTGCGGGTGTCTGTCTCTCCCATCATAGTATAGATCCAATCTACACTTTGCACTTGATAGCACTTGTATCAACGTTGTGGTTTAGTTTCGTAGGTAAGATCCGTTCTTATTTGAAAGCCCCAAACCACGTAAAACATGCAAAGAAAATTAGAGGCGTCTAACTTGTTTTTGCAGGGGTTTTGTGATGTGATATGGCCATCATGTGATTGTGATTATATTTGATGTATGTAATGATCCTTGTTGTAATATGGCAACCGACAGGAGCCTAATGGTTGTCTTTAATTCTGTTAAGACCTGCGTGTCTATTCATCTTGTAATAGCTTTATTCTAAGTAGTTGTAATAGTTGCTAGTGATGATGGACAACCATGAAGCGCTTATCGACCTTGACGCAATGCTGGTGATGATGGAGATCATGTCCGTGCTTTGGAGATGGAGATCAAAGGCATAAGAAGAAAGGGCCATATCATATCACACTAATTATGAATTGCCTGTGATGTTAATCGTTTATGCATCTTGTATTGCTTAGATCGCGACGGTAGCATTATAAGATGATCCCTCTCACTAAACATCAAGTAATAAAGTGTTCGTCCTTAGTAGGCACCGTTGCTAAGACTCGTCGTTTCGAAGCATCTCGTGATGATCGGGTGTGATAGATTCTACGTGTAGATACGACGGGTGCAAGCCAGATTTGCACATGCGGATACTAAGGTTAACCTTGACGAGCCTAGCATGTACAGACATGGTCTCAGAACACGGAATACCGAAAGGTAAAGCATGAGTCATATGGATGATATGATGAACATGTTGATTGTTCGCCTTTAAAGCTACATCATCTCACGTGATGATCGGACTTGGTGTAGTGGATTTGGTTCGTGTAATCACTAAAACAACTGGAGGGATGTTGTTTTGAGTGGGTGTTTATTTGTAATTTGGATTAGTCAAACTCAATTTATCATAAACACAATCAAAGTGAATTTGCATAGTTTGTTGTAGTCATTAGCATCCGTTCACCACCTTACGCTTAGTTATAGTTGAGATAGTAGAACTATAGAAATTCTGGATATTTGCTTTACGAACTGGTATCGTATTGTTTTGAGTGTCAATCTAAAGTCATATTGCAAACTTTCAGCAAACTCCGTTTACTCTGTGAAGTTTAATAAACAGTATTAAATCAAGAGTAACAATTCCAGTGTTAGTATCTAATGTATCATGTTTGCCCTCATGATTCTTGATACTCAAAAAATTGTTTTTAATATCAAGTTTATCTAAGAGCTGAAAGCAATGTTTCAGAAACCATCATATGTGAAAGGTATTGTGATATCTAAAACAATGTGTTGGTTACAACATGATAGAGTATATGTCCTCATATTTGATGAGAATTTGTGAAGGTTGGAGACGCTGGTCGTCCTAATCCTCCAAAAGGTTTTGGAAAAGAAACATTATACTCGCAATTCACCTTTATAAGCTATAGCAGCTTGATCATGAAAGTTGTCATGATAAGGATGAATAGAAGATGTAAGTAAAATGTTTACTACACTAAAAGATTACTAAAGAATGGAATTTTGAAAGAATGCCAAACATTTGATGAAGGTAATCCACTTCAAAGTGCAAGTCCAAAGGTATTAGTATTTGAGTATACACACTTTGTACTATGTGTCATGTGAATGAAACCACTATTGATGTTGATAGATTCTTTTAAAAAGAAAAAGGAATTGTTGAAAGAGAATCTATAAAATATTTGGCAGAAAAGAAAATATTGGAGATATCCAACTTAGGTATATAGAAGATACATGTTATGGTTGTATTCCTTGGTTGTTAAACAATGTGGTTCTGCGGTATTGGATACCGAATTGGTTGGTATGAAGTGTCATACAGGACAACACAATTTATGAACTACAATGGCCTAACTAACTAGCAAGAGAATATGTGATGATGTTCATCGAAAACAAACAAAGGGTTGTTGTGTTGCTCGTTAACATCAAAGCTTGCCTTCAAGATTTTTTTCAATAATTGTTATTTTGATCAGGTATTATGACGACAAAAGGTTGTTCAAATAATTACCGTATTCCATAATAGATGGATGATATACAAGTCTGGTTGGAGAAATAACAACCATAAAACTAATGCTAAAATGTCGCAAGAAAAATGATTGAAAGATCACTTGCAAAGTGACATCGCCGTTTAAATTATATTGAAAGGGATACATGAAGAAACTCCATGTTGATGGATTTTTGGAGTCTTTGATTTTGATCAAATGACACTTGTGATACTTTCCTGGAGATAATTAAAACTCCGTTCGTAGGCCAAAAGAGGAACGAACGACTAACTGATTGGAATTTGTACATATTGATGTATATAGTTCATTATGTGTAGTCGTGGGTGATGGATTTCAACTTCATATGCTTTCTCCAAAGATTTGAGTGAGTATATGTATATACTTACTCAATAACGAAGAAGTATGAAACATTTGAAAATGTTCAAAGACTTTCAAGATGAAGTGGAAAATTATTGTAACAAGAAAATAAAAAAAAGTTTATGATTGGATCATAAAGATGTTTGAGTTACAAGTTTAGCAAAACACCTAAGATTTGAGGAATCGTTCCATGGATTTGCATTTCCCAAAACACCATAGGAGTATGGAGTGTTCAAGATATGTAATGAAACCTTGTTTGACATGGTAAGATCAAAGGTGTCATTTATAAAACTGCCATTATATTTTAAAGATTAAAGCTTTAGTGACTACCGCTTTTACACTGAAAAGAGCTCCATCGTGATCCATTGAAATGACACCATATAAGTCATGGTTTGGGATAAAACCCAGGTTGTCCTTTCTTAAATTTTTGGTATGCTAGGCATAAGTAAAATGTTTACAACCAAAGTCGGATGAGCATGTCTTTATAGGTTATTTCGAATAACCATTGCGTATTCCTCCATAACACCGAAGACAAAAGTGTTTGTCACTTAGAATGTCGAGTTTCTTGAGAAGGAATTTTTGGTGAAAAGTTAAGTGGGAGGACAATAGAACTTTGACAAGGTTGTTGAACCTTGGCTAATATGTGCTGAGTTGCGCAGCGTCGGTAAGTGTCCCAGAGGCAGCAACAATGCTCATGGCTCACGTGTCTCAAAGGTTTTGGTCACGAAGATCTAAGTTACTATTGAACCAAGTAGGTCGGGTAAGTAATCAAATGCCAAGATTTGAGAGTTAAATCATTATTGTTTGACAATGATGAACCGACTACATGCAAATAATCAATGATGGGCCCTGACTTCATTAAGTGGCTTGAAGACATAAAATCCGTGATAATTCCATACACGAGAAATCAAGCTTTGAATTTGAAAGACCCTCTGGAAAGGTGCAAGACCTTACAGTCGTATATGGATCTATAAAGAAATAGACATGGATGTTTCACATCTATGAAATAGTCGACATGTCGGAAAGAGTTTACGACAATGTTCAAGGAATTGACTATGATAAGATTTGATCTTTCATAGCGATATTTAGTCTGGATGGATTAATGTAGCAACCACTACATATATTTTGGTATATGGTAGTTGAACAAACAAAACAAGTTCTTCTAATAGAATGGTTACCTAGGATGTGTCCATGACACGATCCAAAGGGTTTTGTTAATTCAAAGGATGCTAAAATAGTATGCAAAACTTCAATGGTTGAAGTGAGCATCACGGAGTTGGAATCTTCACCGTGATGAAACCATTAAAAGGTTTAATTTCATCAGAGATGATGAAGATGTTTGCATTTTGCAAGAAATTAAGTGGGAGCTAAGACATATTTCTAATACATTATGTGAAAGACATATTGTTGATTATAAATGATGTATCTTTTATTGACACGGGTTAAGAATTTCATTTCGATGAAAGACTTAGGCATAACCCAAGAATTAGGCATCAATGTCTATATGGATAGATTGAGGCGCTAATATGGTTTTGCCAAATGTACATAGATAAGATGTTGAATGAGTTCAATATGGAAACAACAAGAAAGGTTCTTGGCCTTGCGGAAAGGACTGAATCAAGATTCAAGTGTGTTGACACGAGATTCAAGTGTTTTGACACTTGGTGAAATCACAAGAATATTTTGATCAATCATTCTTTGAGATGTACACATCCAGATATGTCCTATGCTCTAAATGTTATGAGCATATACCAGAATGACTCATAAGATGATCATTGGACAATAGTAGGGATATTCCTATGATCTTTGGAAGAACTAAGAATATATTATTTATATAGTGGTGACAAATAGTTCATTGTAAATTGTTACATTGATACTAGTTTTATCACAAATTAAGTTTATCTCAATTTAAACTATGGGTGGCACAATGTAATAGAAAGGAAGTTCCATAACGGATTTGGTTGAGTACCAAAGTTAAAACATTGTGACAGATACTACAACAAAAGGCTAAGTATATGACTGCTATTGTAGCAGCAAATGAGGGCATTTGCGTTAAGTAGTTTGTTATCAAACTAGGTGTGGTTCATAGCGGGATAATACTATGAAGATACATTGTATGACAATTGTATCAACATGATGTAATCCCAAGGAACTAAAGGTCTCACCAAAGGACCAAATTTATACAATGCCATCTCATTGGAGAATGAGTAATGCGTAGAGACGCAAGGACATGCAAATACACACGGACCTGGAAGTGTCAGATCCGAAGATTATGTTTACCACTAGAAATAGTGTCTATACAACACCCGAAAGCCATAGGTGTTGAATGCACAAATTTTTAACTAGATTATTGACTCTAGTGCAAGTGGGAGACTGTTGGAGATATGCCCAAGAGGCAATAATAAAGTGGTTATTATTATATCTTTATGTTTATGATAAATGTTTACATCCCATGCTATAATTGTATTAACCGGAAACATTAATACTTTTGTGTTTTGTAAACATAAAAGAGTCCCTAGTAAGCCTCTTGTTAAACTAGCTTGTTGATTAGTGGATGATCATGGTTTCCTGATCATGGACATTGGATGTCGTTAATAACAAGATCATATCATTAGGAGAATGATGTGATGGACACACACCCAATAGTAAGCGTAGCATAAGATCAAGTCATTAAGTTCGTATTGCTATAAGCTTTCAAATGCATAGTAACCTAATCCTTCGACCATGAGGTTATGTTAATCACCATCACCAGATGGGTACTTTGATGACATCAAACATCGCTTCGTAACTGGGTGGTTATAAATGTGTCATTGGGTATTCTGAAAGTATGTGTTGAAGCGCATGAACCAAGATTGGGATTTGTCCATCCATATGACGGATAGATATGCTCTGGGCCCTCTCGGTGGAATGTCATCTAGTTAGCTTGCAAGCATGTGACTGGGTCAAGGGATGACATAACATGGAACGAGTAAAGAGTACTTATCAGTAACAAGGTAGAACTAGGTATGGAGATACCGACGATCAAACCTCGGATAAGTAGAATATCGTGTGACAAAGGGAATTGGTTTCGTATGTTAATGGTTCTATCGATCACGAAGTCATCGTTGAGTATGTGGGAGCCGTTATGGATCTCCAGATCCCGCTGATGGTTATTGATCGGAGAGTTGTCTTCATCATGTCTGCATATTCACGAACCGTAGGGTGACACACTTAAGGTTCGAAGTTGTTTTTAAGTAGATATGGAATGTGCATTGGAGACCGAATGTTGTTCGGAGTCTCGGATTGGATCCGGGACATCACCAGGAGATCTGGAATTGTCCGGAGAATAAGATTCATATATTGGGGATCATTTTCTAAGTTAGGAAATGTTCTGGAGTGTTTGTATGGAGATTCTAGAAGGTTTCGGAATGTTCTGGAAGGTTCTAGAAGATTTCTTGGAGTTTGTTTGAAAACCAAGAAAGGATCAAGGAGTCTTTGTGGGGCAAGACACGGATTCGTGGGGGAGGAGGATTCCTCTCCCCCTCCCAATCCGCCGGCCAAGGAGGGAGGGGAGTCCTACTAGGAATCCCCCTCCCATGGCGCCTCCCTCCTTTAAATAGAGGGGAGGGGGCGCCACCCCCTAGATCTCTCCCATAACAAACCCTAGTCGCCTCTCTCCTCCTCCTTCGCCTCGCTCCGGCTTAGGCGAAGCCTGCAATTCTCTACTCCACCACCACCACCACACCGTCGTCTTCTGGGATTCCGTGGAGAAGATCTAATACCTCCACGCTCATTTGGAACAGGAGAGGAAGGTCTGCCGACTCATACGTGTGACCGATCATGCGCTGAACGGCGCCGTATCGATCGTCCACACGATCTTGAGATCGGCAAGTGATCGACTACATCAACCCCGAGATCTAATCTCGTAACGCTTTCGGTTCTACGAGGGTTAGTACAGATCTATCTCGTTGCACATGTCTAATAGATTATATCTTGGCTTTTATCTAGATTATATCTGGGTTATGTTCGTTCTTGCGGTAGAAATTTTTTGTTTTCCATGCTACGAACCCTTCACTTAGATAGCATCAAACACCATCTGGTAAAACGGTGGTTATAAAGGTGTGTTCAGGTATTCGGAGGAAACCGTAGAGGCAATATATGTCAAGAGCGGGATTTGTCCGTCCATGTGACGGGAAGATACTCAAGGGCCCACTCGGAGAAGTTATATCCAAAAGCTGTGCAGCGTGTGATTTGATCACGGGGATATCACTTGTCGGAACGAGTCAAGTAGCATTGTTCAGTAACGAGATTGAACACGACATGGTGATGTCATTGATCAGATCTCGGGCAATGCAAGTATCGATAGACAAAGGGAATAAGACACGGATGTCCCGGTTCAAACGACGAAAGATCTTCGTGGAACGCACAGGGGTCACATGGCCATCCAGGTCCCTCTGTCGATCATTGTTGCGGGAGTGTCCCGACCATGTCTGGAGTGTTCCCGAACCATGGGGTATCACGCTTAAGGGCTTGATGATGCTTAGGGAGTGTTTATAGGATCGGTAGAATCACCGAAGAAAAGAAGGGAGAAAACCAGAAGGGTTTCGGTAAGTCCGGAGGATGTCCGGAGTGGAGGTGGAAGGTGTTACATAGCCACGGAGATTAAATGATGTGTGAATGAATGTTAAATATTGATTTAATCATTTATTCATAATTATTTAATAAAGAGAAAAATCAATTAAAGGTCAAAAAGGCTTAATGGGCCAATTTCCGAAGGGAGAGGCCCCATTAGGGAAAGGCAAGAGGGGAGAAGGGGCCATGGGGTGGCCGGCGGCCCATACCAAAGAAATCATGAATAGAACTATGCTTCACAACCAGAGAGAAAACAACATTATAATCAATACCTGGAATCTGACTGAAACCTTTTGCTACTAACCTTGCCTTAAACCTTGGGGGCCCATTAGAAGACAAACCTTCCTTCCTTTCGTATATCCACTTACAGCGGACGACTTTCTTTTGTTTATGCAAGCGCACAACATCCTTTGTGCCATTCTTTTCAAGCGATTACATCTCTTCTTGTATAACAGAAACCCACTTCTCACGGTCAACGGATGCAACAACTTCTTTGTATGTAGCAGATTCAGAATCATGCTCCACCTGTTCAGCACAACTCAAAGCATAATGAGCAAGATTACACTCTTTAATTAAATGGCGAGGTGGAACTATGTTACGCATCGGTCTATTAGCAGCAATAGACTCATGTGGCTGCTGCAAAACAGTACATGATTGCTAAACAACATAATCATCAATGTTTCCTCATTAGTATCATCAACAACAACATCATTATCAACAGTTTCCTGGAGGTGCTCCACCTGCACACCAACTCTCTCGTCTTCACTGAAAATAGGAGTAGGATTAGAAGGCAAGCTGTCATGATACCTAACAGATTGATTGAAGGCAACATTCCTACTCAACAAAACCCTTTAGTTTCAGGATTCCATAGTTATTACGATTTAACTCCTGAACCATAACCAAGGAATATGCACTTAACAACTCTCGGCTCAAGCTTTCCATTATCAACGTGAGCATATGCAGTGCAGCCAAAAACTTTCAACTATGAATAATCAGCAGGCGAACCTGACCATACCTCAATGGGGGTTTTCTTCTCAAGGGGAATAGAAGGTGACCAGTTGATGACGTAGCACGCTGTGTTGGCTGCTTCAGCCTAGAAACGCCTACCCATACCTGCATTGGACATCATACAATGAGCCCTCGATGTGATGGTTCTATTCATGCACTCAGCCACGCCATTCTGCCGAGGAATATAGGGGATGGTGTGGTGTCTGACCATGCCATCGTTACTGCAAAACTCCTCAAACTCATTAGAATAGAATTCCATAATATTGTCAGTACATAGTACCTTTGCCTCTTTTCAGTGTGCTTTTTAACCATAACTTTCCATTTCTTAAAATCATCAAAAACATCAGATTTATGCTTCAGAAAATAAGGCCACACTTTTCTTGAGTAGTCATCAATAATTGTAAGCATGTAATTAGCACCACCAATAGAAGTCTTACGAGAAGGTCCCCATACATCAACATGCATATAATATAAAATGTCTTTAGTGGTATGAATGGAAGTATTGAATTTAACTATTTTATGCTTACCAAAAATGTAGTACTCACGGAACTCAAACATGCTCAACTTACAACCATCAATCAGCTCTCTCGTGATCAACTCTATCATGCCATGTTCGCTCATATGCCTAAGACGCATATGCCACAAATTTGTTTTACTACAATTATCAGAATCATTAGAATTAATAGCAGCACGATGGCCGGGCAAAGTGCTACCTCTAAGATCATATAATTTAGCAGAATTCATATCACCCATCATGTGAATAAGAGAATCTTTTTGATACCTTTAACAATATACGCCCACCAGCGTAGTTGTATCCATTAACATCCATGGTACACAGGGAGATCAAATTCTTGGCCATGCTTGATGTATTATTCACGAGAGTTCTGACGATGAATGTTTAGTCTTTTTGCTGCTTCTGCTTCTCATGATGATGACGAGATACTTGCTACTGCTTCTAGATGGGTTTGAGGATCTCGCATTAAAGAAAAGGCCATCTCACAATTTTTTCACCAACATTGAAAGTGACTCTGATTCACATATCCGCCAAACCAGCTCGTCCGTAAACAACTCAAGCATTTTCACATCTACTTGCTCCATTTTCAAAATATAATATGTTTTAGCTTTATGAAAAGAGTGTATCTAGATCTTCTTAGTATGTAGGTTTATCTAGATTTGGAGTGAACCTACACACTAAAAGAGTCTAGATATATTTTTTTCACAAATCTAAAATATCTTATATTTCGAAACGGAGAGAGTATAATTTTACCGAAGATTGACCTCTCATCGGGGTCAAAATGCCAGGGTGCAGGTCGCAGGCAAGTCGCGCAGGACAAGCGGTAGGCTGGGAGACCGACGGGAGGAGTCGGGCCGGACGTACCCGTACGCATGGGGCCCTCTGAACGTGGACATCCACCTCGTGGGCGTGATGGCAGACAGGCAGCGAGCGGTGATTCTTTCCACGATATGGAAAAGGTCGTCACCTCACCCGTCTTTTCACCACCTAGCTGCCCCTGCCCTCCTTCTCTCTCTCATGGGATGCGATGCGGGGGCATTGATGCGTGGGGGCATGGAGACGTCCCGTCACCGGCGCAAGCCAACAAACCGCCGCTGCGCCACCACTCCCTCTGCGTGTGGTACGTATGGGCTTCTACCGCCCGGTCGGCGTCGATCGCCTCGATCCATCTACCAGTTGAAAACCACCGCACAAACCACTCCGCCTTTCTCTCTCTAGACTCCCCCTCGTCTCATCCGATCTGCAGTTCTCCAGCATACGGGCAAAATGTATCGTGTGCTCCCATGTCCTGTCCCTGTACTTTTAAATTGCATCCTGCTGTCTAGGTTAGCAGGTTACGTCTACAGTTATGTTGTACGTGCGTATACAGTGGCTAATTACACCCAACAAGTTGGCCTTTGCAAGTCTTGTCGGTCAAAACCCCAGGACATGTCCGAGCACCATTGTTATCGTCGCATTCCTAGCTAAAAGTCTTAGTTCGGTACATAGATGTTCGGAGTTCTGGGAATGCGGTGGGACATCTCTAGAGGGACGCAACGGTTACGGGTCATCATTGTTTTCTCGATCTAACGGTTTTCGATATTTGTTTCTTTTTTCTTTCTCTGCCTTTTATTTTGGGTTTGCTCATGATGTTCGTCACACCAGATGTACCGTGTGGTTTGCTATATTAATATATCAGTACGAAAGACTATTTCGGGGAGGGGGAGGAGGAAGTCCTGTCGGTCAGAACTACAATAGAACACCTGATGTTCGATCCCTCGCAAGGTTTTGGCTTCCAAAAATTACCCCGAGGGGCTCGGGATATGCTCGGTTATCGGAAAATCCCGAGCGCTTCTCAGAAAACACTAAAATTAAAATTTATATACGGTTATTTAAATTTCATAATTTTGGTAACAGATTGTTCATGGAATAATCTCATTTTTGTTTGGCCCGTACGTCCATTCCTGGGAGTAGTCGGGACTGGTACCAAATCCTTGATCCCTCGTCAAACCTTGTCTTTTACCCTATGCCCTGAATTAGATTTCATAGATCTGTGTGTAGATTCATTCAAATATATGAATCTAGATAAATCCGCAACACTTAATTCGAAACCGAGAGAATGTCTTTTTTTCGAAAAGAGGAGTACAATCCGATCAATGCATCGGTGGATGCATAAAACCTTTTATTAAAAATTTATTATCCACAATTATTATAAGACCAAGGGTCGCTCAAAGTCGATACATGAATCAACCAGTAAAAAAGGAAAGCAAATGACTATTACTACTGTGCTCCCAGCCACCCTAGCTGAAAATATCTAAAGCGGCTATCAGGAAAAGTTCACAACCAATATTCATGGCACCTCTCGTTGGTCTTGTGGTAAAAAGAAGCGCCCATTGCTGAATTTAACATACCACCATATGAATAACCTTTATAAATTTAAAAGTTCTTGTCTCGTTAAAAATCAAATAGACCAACATAAAGGCGAAACGCCAATGTGAATTCTATCCTTTGGTGATTTATGCAGTCCTTTTATCGAATTCTCAAACATATTAGTAATATTCATGTGCGGAAGAAGATCATAAGCCAAATAGACACTGCGCCAAAGAAGTCTCGCAAAAGGGAATGAATGAAATAAATAAGTGCTATACGGTTTCCTGCGCCCCGCAACTCCCTTTTGCCAGGTTGTCTTTTGTGAGCAATTAGAATTAGATATCTACTAAATATAATTGTTTCTCTAATTGCCACTCTAATCGCTTCGGAATTTCTTTGGATAGTTAACTGCTCCAAACAGTCTTAACGTTAACGTGGTCGTCTACGTTTAAAAATTTGGCGGCTAGGTGAGCCTGAGCGTACGCACAGTTGCGCGTGAAGTTGCACTGTTCTAAATGGCCCAGGGAGAAAGAATTGTGTGCCTGACGATGGCAAGGCAGGCTGCATTAACGTCATGTCTGGCACCACTGTCTGTCTTCTGAATTCTGATGATGCCCAGCACCAGCTGCTGCTGCGTGCTCGATCCGTCCCATGCATGCGTCGAGAGGAAAAACAGACGTAGTAGTAGCTGTGCTGTCGGGCTGTACGTACGTACGCGCTGGTCCACATTTGTACGTACGTACGTACGGTACAGTGGAAATTGTGTTAGGCGATCTGGCGCGCTAATTTTAGTGCTCCACCGTACGTACACGTTTACTTCGTGCTGTGATCAGATTGGAGGGTTGGAGTGTCCCCGCGCCACATGCAGATGTTGGTCGAGGACTCGAGTTATACGGTGCGTACGTGCAGGTTCGCTGGCTGACGGCCCTCTTTGTGTCCTGCATCCATCACCACGTGTACATGTAGCTGCACTGCACCCTATTCTCAAGAGAGCGAAGTTCCGAACAAAAGCGTGGGGATTTTTTTTAACAGGGGAAGGGTGCAGCTACAGCCTAAACATTTCATTTGCTCAGAAGCATGATACGTCGTGGATTACAAACCCAGGTGCTGAATAGCATCAACTGCAGTCAGTCAGCACAACACAGGGCAAGACATGTTGTTGTAAGCAATGTTCCTACAAGAACAGGTAGGCCTTGATCTTAAAGAACGTTTGGCCTGCTGAACACAAATGTGAGCTACACCATTGACATCTCTAGGAATATGGAAGATAGAAGCCTACAATGGATGGACAATGTTCTGAAATTGGATCGCATGCCTTCTGATTTCTCAAAGCATAGCCTGATCTTTAGCTCCTGTCGCGACAGCCGCCTTAGCAAAATTTAGGCAGTCCGTGAAGAAGACATGCTTATAAAGGTTGAAGGCAGAAGCAAAATGGGCCGCTAAGAGCATAGCTTGAGCTTCAGCTTGCAGAGAGGATTCCACCCTTGCGATTGATGCAAGTATGAAGACATCAATCCTGCCCTACTCTCCAGATTCAGCATAGTAAACTCCAAGTCCTGCGGTGGCCGAATTGGAAGAGGTTCCCAACTTCCAGGCAGCATCGGCATAAAGCTTCGGTCCTGTGAAACAAATATCGGATGGAACAGATAAACCAAGGTTAGTTGAAGGTTGGACTTTTGGCGTGGACGGCACTGGCGAGATCGTCTCCATATTGTTGATGAGTGCAAATGTTTGCATCGCCACCTGTTGGGGAATGATCTTTTTCCTATCAAATCTATCGTCGTTCCTAGCTTTCTAAAGGCACCAGAGAAAGGTGCACATGAAATTCAGATTAACTTTAGGGTGACCTTGGTTCAGGAATTCAAGGATTAATTGCTAAATGTCAGGCATATTAGCAACCAAGGATTCAGGTTTGACAAATA
Source organism: Avena insularis (assembly GCA_023614405.1). Taxonomy (NCBI): domain Eukaryota; kingdom Viridiplantae; phylum Streptophyta; class Magnoliopsida; order Poales; family Poaceae; genus Avena; species Avena insularis. Next base: position 20,615,860 of record CM042694.1, on the reverse strand, counting down.
GAGGAGGAAGAAACCAGGCTGCTTTTGCAAAGGGACAGAGAGAAAACAAATGCAAATCAATTTCAAGCACTTCACATCTGCTACATACCTTGTCAATGTGTCTTCAGAATTGAGAGGCTCTGCTCCCAGTGGCAAGAGCTTGTCTGAGCAATCTCCAAGCAAAAGTTTTTATTTTGGGGATCATTTGCTTGCAATTTCAAACCTGTTTCATGATGTTTCTGGTGGACTCTTGAATTTGATCCGGCTTCGGCTCTCCTGCATCAAAAAGAGCTTGCAAACAGGTTTTGTAGGTAGATTTTGAGTTACATTTGCCATTGGGAGTGAGCTTCCAGCATACAATGTCATCTTCCTCCGTTAGCATAATAGGAGTGTTCTTTATGGTTCGAGCCGTGGGTTGGAGAAGCAAAGAAAGCATGCGATCTTGATTGCGACCAATCCAATTCGATCAGTTCTTAGGTGGGCTAGGCCTAACTAAAGAAGAAGAGCTCTATTTGATAATACAAAGCAACCTAAACTAGCATTGATGGCGAACCTGGAACCCTTTATTTGTAGCATGGACAATTCGTGAAACTAGTTGTCCTATCTCAAAATAATTATCCCAAAAGAGCCGATTGCCATCGTATTTCAAATAAATAGTGCCATTGCCATGTTTTCATTCGTTAGTTTCTGGTCCAGATGTGAGCTTATTAACTTGTTTGGCATTTTTTTTCTTTTATATAAGCCCTTTCTTTAAGGTGATTTTGGAATTGTGTCCACTGCAGTACTATAACTCTCTTGCTGGGTAGACAAAATCTTGGTCTTGCACAATTAAGTTGTCATAAATTTTTTCCCACCCAACAAACCAAGGCGAACTCCAAATGGAACTAAACCCATTACAAAGTTGAATTTTACAGTTTTGATGCAAAAGAGGCAGTACCTTGAGAACCGATGACCAAAAGGCAAATTTTGGAATATTTGGGTTGGGCCTCCAAATTGAGGCTGAATGGAAGTACTTGGCCTTCAAAATGTCATGGAGGAATGAATTGGGGTTTTCTGCAATCCTCCGGACCGCTGATAAGATTAGGCCCATGGTGGTCGCCTGTATATTTCGAATCCCTAAGCCACCTTCCCTTTTTGGCGCGCAAATATTCTTCCATGCTACCAAGCAAAGAGGCTTCAAAGTCAATGATATATATATACTATAAGTGTACAAAATAGAAATGTGGAATATTTTGTACTTTAGGCTAAACAAAAATGACAAAAGTCTGGATCTCCATTCGTTGAATAGTACACATTTGAAACTATAAATTTGCCCGAGAATCCTGCAAGTCAAAGAGGCTCTAAAAGAGAACTCACTCATAGAAAAACCATATGAAATGTAGCAGTACACTGGATTCATCATTAGATAAAATTCCTAGGGGATTCAGTCCAACAAAACCACCGCCATGAGAAGAAATCCTAAGAATCCGAATCCTCTCGAAATTCGTATTGATAATCGTTTGAACACTCCAACTTGGTAGTAGTAGCAGGGAAATTAAAAAGCATCCACAAGCTTACAAATGCTACTCGAAAATCGACCACGCCCTGCCGCAGCGAGGGGCATGCATGCGCCCATGACTCGACTCGCAGTCTCCGGCCGGACCGACAGTTTCTCCGGTCCCGTCGTGTCCCTCTGCCACCACTCACGCATCGACCGATCACTTTCCCGGCCTGCGACTGCGAAGCACACGTGTGAGTGGACGCGAGTGTGTGCGCGGTGCGCCTGACCGATCGATCAGATCAAAGCCTGCCGCTCCTTGGACCAGAGACTCCAGTGCTTCGCCGCACGTGAGAGCGCCTGCAAGCGCTGCATGCATGTGTATGTGCCGCCAAAGTCCATGGCGGAAAGCGGTGGCCACACTACTACCATAAAACTGACCGTCTCGTACGTGCTTCGACTTGTCTTTCGCCATGCATGCGCGGCGATCCAGCAACACCAAGGTCTCTCCGGCGAGACCGTGTAAAAGGGGGACGATCCAGCTGCAGGCCAGCAGGGGCCCTACGCGTGGCAGCCTTTCTCTTCTGGAGCACGAGGGAGGGAGACGAGCTTGCATCGTGGAGGCCCGTGCATCTGTGTGACCCATATTTTGTCGAGTAGCGCTACTTTGTTCAAGGCCTCTGCTGCACGCGTGCAGCTGGCCTACGCCCGCATGAGCTGCCCCTACATGATTACAGTGCTATAAATATAATTTCCAAGGTGAATATTATGGTATGACATGTTATTCATTTAATGTTATGTTGTGACGTTTATAGTTGTATGTTATGCCCTGAAAACATGTTTACGATATCTGATCCAATGGTTTAGTTATTGTTAGTAAGGAGATTATCGTGGCAGTCTCTTGTTTACCCATGTCACAAGTTGCTTTAAAACACCAAGTGTAGGAAGATGAGAGGGACGCGGGGTTCGCATGACACACAAACCTATGCATTATTTCTGAGTGTGTGTTTTTAAGTAAACGAGTGTGATATATGTAGATATGTGTAGTATTGGAGGGTGTAGCCAAGAGACTAAATCTATATCTAGCTAGCGCCGCATCTTTTGGTATACGCGCATCTAAAGATAAAACGAGATCAAATATTTGTGACCAAGTGATGGAAATGAAACGCTACATAACATAGCACACATATCGTAGTTTCCTTCTCAACTACATGTTCTAGGACATGTTGTCCCATATAAATGTTAACCGTTAAAGTATGCAAATTGTGTGTATTCAGTTATCCATACTATGATCACAACCATTAACGGGGAGAAATATCAAGTGAACGCCATGTCCATTGTTTTCATAAGAGTTGAACCTCTGGTTTATCCTTTTGCGTTCTAGAGGATTGTTCACTTTTATGTCTATTGTTTTCTCCATTTTACTATCAAGCAGCCACTCACTCTCCGCTGCTTTATTTTCTTAATGCATAGATAACTAAAATTGTGACACTTGACTTGGAGAGAACAAACAACTGTACATTATTGTCATGCGGGGTCTGTACCTATATCTGTCGAACATATAAGCAATAATTCATATGATTTAATCCAAATAAATAATTGATAAAGCATGATCATACAATTAGCAATTAAACAGATCATGCAAACTAACATAGCATATGAACAGATTGCATCAAAACATGATAAACTGATAATGTCTACTCCAAACGCTAGAAAAAGAAACTCTAACAAAAACTGAAAGAGAAGGTTTTGGTTCACGTATGGTGTTGTCTGAGCAGCAGCGGCAGTAGTAGCAGCAACATCGTTGTCATCCATTTTAAGGTTGCTGAATAGGTCGATGACGTTCGTAAAGAAGTCGTCGTTGGGGAACTCATCGTCGGATGAATCCGTGGTTGCCAGTAGTCGTGCTTGAGCGCTCACCAAAAATGTGATCACCCCTCACCCGTACAGGTTCAGCAAGAGGTGGAGTTCCAGAGGACTACTAACCCGGCCCGTGGTGCACACCGCAAGCTAGAATGGAGAAGATGAAGACGACGGCACAATATACTAGAAGAAGGTGCGTGTGATGAGTCGTAGTCGCGTAGGGTTTGCGTCTTACTTTATATAGTGCCGGTCGGGTAGGTCGTGGGGTGCAACCCACGTCCGAATCAACATAGCACACGATACAAAAAGTTTGGCTAATTATCGCGTCCGTTAATAACTAATAATTAATTTTCGCAAACAGAAAAATAATGCTCCACGAGAGTTGCTTCTCTTCTCACCCACTTAGTAGTGCTAGAACAACCTCCTATATAAGGTGGTGCAACTCCCTCTTAACTATCAATGTAGGACTAAACTTTAACTCCACTAACACACACAAGAGTGCCACAAATAATGGGCGAAATAGTATTTCAGAATTTGGGCCAAAAGATCAACACTAGACTACACCAAATTCCAACAATATCTATATTGAGAGGTGCTATAATTATCCTTGGACTTCGGGGTTATCACGTTTGTATTATCCAACATAGATGGAGGTGTAGTCGTTGGATCCGCTCACCACCCTCTTGCGCTTCATATTATTCATCCGTGACTATATACTTCACCTCTTTTTGGTGTGTTTGTATTTTTGTATGGATTCCTATTATGCATAGGCCGGCTGTTATCTCAACTTTACTTGTTTCACCTTGACGCGACGTTTGTGCATTCAATAAAAAAAAACCATTTGTCCAAAAATTCACAAAAGGTTCTAGCTTTGAATGTGAGATTCGGCCATATTCCTTTTAAGAAAGAGATAAAGATAAATAAATTGCCATTTGCACGTCCATTTCAGAGGATCGTTGACCTGCACTACATACACCATTGCTCGAATCCCATCCGCACGTCACCAAAATAATCAACTACTCGTATTTCGACGGGATTGGCGGACGTGGGGCTGGTATACTTTTATCTGAAAAGAGAGAGGAAGGAAGAAAGTAACAGGAAGGAAGAAAGTAACATGGTCAGTGCCCACGTAATTGGTCGAAATGTTGGCTGTATCTTCCCGGTCGACGGGCGATGGTACACCTCTCTAGCTAGCTTTGGGTGGGAGTCGTTTGCTTTCTTGTGGCTGATGATCAGGGCTAACCGCATGTTTGCTTCACAAGATTCTAAAAACATGGGAACTTGAGAAATACATGAATCGGATAGGGAACAGACTTGCAAAACAGAGTGAAAAACATAGAAATGTAAACTTGGTTGTTTGTCTTACAGAAATAGGAAAAAACATAGCATTCCTAATAAGCATGCTCAAATCAAAATCAAACCACGGGGAAGTACAATTAGGATGTTATTGTGTCCTTTTTTTGAAATGGAGGGTGTGACCCCTCGCCTGTGCATCGAAGAGATGCATACGACCTTTATACGCTTTATTAAAAAATTCAACAAAGAATGGACAAAGAATATACATCACAAAGCTGAAAGTCACAACGCAACACCTACAAACTTCACAATGGACAAAATCATGTCATGTGGGAAAGAAAATGAAACAATGGCCCGGAAAGACAACGAAGTAACTCCAGCAGCTAAGCAACGGGAACAATAGCATACCTCGATACACCCTCTAGGCGAAACGAGAGCGTTCATCCGGATTAACAAATTCTTAGTGAGCACTTGTGTACCACTGAGTAAACACTTGGGAAGTGCATGCATATCTCTGTACTGTAATTAACTTTGGACATCTTTGCGCTTTTCTCACCTGACAATGGGATCAAAGCCAGCAGGGCGGATGCCCGACAGTGGGAGCTGATGTTACATGTCACATCGACCTGATCACATCCTAGGCAGGGACATGATTCGCCAGAAGGAGCCAGGCTAGAGCTCTGTGGAAAAATAGGGAAACACCTCATTTATGGGGTGCTGTTCATCACCGCATGCACGTACCTGCCATCACCTGACCCGTGAAGGATGCAAATATAATTTGATACGAAACGACGTACAACAATGGCCTTGATGGCAGATTTGACCAGGTCGTTCAATTCTTCGGCTAGGTTTTTTTTTTTAATAGCGGAGTGTCCCGGAAGGGGCTAGAACCATATATTAATACAACAGTGAAGGTTTACAATGATTATAAAGGACCTCATAAAATAGGAAAATAATACATAGATCCTTGGCATATGTAGAAAGGACCTTGCTAAAAGATTTGTAATTACAATCTAGTCCTTCCTCTTCCTCACTGCGGAGCAGGGAGCTCAGATTGTTGCAGCCATGGACAGAGACGGGGACGCAACCACTTGCCTCTGGCCCGGCGAAGCCCTCAACATCTGCGCTCAAAAAGGGCCTCCCAGTGGAGGTTGAAGACATGCCGGAGCTCACCGGCGTGGACAGGACCGTCCTGGTCAAAAGATTCGGCATCTTGCTAGTAGATGCAGAGAAGGTGCTCCAGGAATGCTTGGTTCTAGTACTCCGATACCACTCTAGCTCAACTCCGATTCTGACCCTTCTTTTCCTTTGCACCGCCTTGGTGCTTGAGGAGAAGAAGAACAGCAGAGCCAGCAGAAGGGCGGGAGTAGCAGAGGAATGCCAACACCACAACAGAGGACGCGACTCACCATGACCCGAGAACCTGCCACGGACTCGGAGAGGTGAGCATAGATGATAGGGGCGGTGACGCACCAGATGATGGACCTTATTTGGAGGGCGAGTGGTGGTCTTCTCCGCCGCTGCCTTCGGCTCTCCCCATGAGAGCACCGCCGCCGGGAGAAGAGGAGCCACTTCGAGCGGGGGGAGGCCCAAATCCTTCAGCTTGAAGCACCCAGATTGGGCCTTATTAAGAGGGATGTGAGCGCCTGCCAAGACCTTCCGCCTCGCCGCTTGCCACCAGCGCCAGGAGGAAGGAGAGGCCAGACACAGGGTGCGGTGGCTCCGGCCGTCGAGGACCACCGGCCTACCCTCAGGCTCCACTAAGGGAAACATGGGATCACCCCAAAATCTAAACCTAAACCTAAATCTACTGCTAGGGGGAGGAAGCCAGCCTCCAGATCCATCCTTTCGCCGGCGGCCGGAGCTACCGGAGAGAGGGGAGGAGAGGGGCGGCGCTGGAGATCTGGAGTCGACTCTCAAAGTCTAGAAGGAGCGAGAGAAGGGGTGATATAACATTTTCTTCGGCTAGGTGTTGTGCTGGATTTATGGTATCACAGGCAACAGAACACAACAACCTGTAAATCCACTGTTTGGATGGCCTAATTGTGGCGATTGCCAACTATGCAAAAGGGTGACTCAAGTGCCATGGAAAGACGTGGGATTGGTAAGAAATGTCCAAAGGCGGAAATGCAATTAAATAAGATGGAAGTAAATAAAGCCTCTTTGAAATAAACTTCCGTCCCGCTATATTAATATAGCAACCAATCGATAGCTGTGAAATCATAGCTGAGGCCAACAACACAAATACAGTCCAAAAGAAATAACAAAAAAACAAAGAGAAAACACTGCCAAAGCCGGTGGCTTAACCAAGAAAAGGAAATGACTCGTCACCGCTGCATCCTCCGGAGAATTTTCACCACGCTCCTAGCACTCCGTAGCGTCGCTTACCAAAGCAGCCTCCAAGAAAGGGGAGCGACGATGACGACGTTGCTGCCCGAACCGTTTTAAGGGTATCCGGAATGCGTTCTAAGGTTTTCCCTGGTACGCTACGGGTGTGGGGAAGAGGTACATCGTCCTACGCACTTAGGAAGGACGACGACACCCGCAGGCGTTACCGCGTCGATGCCACAATGGCAAGTATTTCTCCCAATCCCTCAAAAAAATCAGACCCTGGACGCTCTTTGGCGCTCCACCAGACTTGCCACCCACTAGCATGCGCCACTAGGGTCTTGCAGTCATCACCCTCGTCTCACCATGGCACAACCAGACAGTTATCAAGGAGTTGGTTTTCTATACGAATTGATATCTAAATTCAACTTGTTTATCTTCATGGATTAACCGTTTTATTCTAGGAATGATGTGTGCGCGCGAATGCTCCGATCCTGCACACACACGGCCAGTTGTAGAGACGGTTCAGGTGTGCACGGGATACAGTTGGTGATGGGGACTAATTAAGTTACAAACTCACATCATATATTGCTGTCGGGATCAAATATACAGCATATCGATAGCTCTTATCACGAAAAAGAAGATCGACGAGAGTGACTTGTCGGATGAGGCGAAAGCCAGATGCATGTATGTATACCGGATTCCCAGTCGCAGCCCTAAGTCTGATCCAAAACCACGTACCAGCTCCAAACAATGTCGCTCTCCAGGAAATAGTTGCGGGCAACTTGCCATCAAGCATCGGATGCCGACATAATTTAATCGATCGTGGAGGAAACTACCGGCAGCACATGCCCGCATTTCCACAGAAAAATGATACCACTCCAAAACTGGATAATCACTGAAAAATCTTGAAACTATCTGAAAGTCACCAGGGCATGTAGGTCTTCCATAGGTGGTCTAAAGACTTATTTGTAATTATTTATTACTTTTAAAGTTTGTATACTATTGTTTATATGATTATAAATAAATAACTAGAAATTTTGAAAAATGCATTGTAGTGGCTCTGTACCAGGTGCAAACGAAGACGAGTGCCACTGGTTACACGAGTCATTTGGCATAAATGGCCCTTTAGCCAACTTATAATGGAAGACATGATCCTTGCAAAGAAAAACAATGGCAGACATGGTCTCTCGGGGAACTTTTTTTCTGCTTCTGGCTCTTTGGACACCATTTTGGTTGGCGGGGACTAAAACCCATCAGCCGTCTGTTGGACTGGTGATATCAGATCTGAGCCGTCTGTTGGACTCGCAATATCAGATCTCTGAAAATGAAATATCTAAGTCATTTGAGTCCTACCAAGATAAACAACGACACTTAGCTGTTTTTATTGACCCAGAAGGTTCGAAGAAGCTCTAGGATTCATGGAATCACGCCAAGCATAATGGCATCACTTACCAGGTTTGGAGTAAAATCTGCTAAGTCATTTTTGTGCAGCTAGCCCAACTGAGGTTTCGTGGCTTCAGCCACGTCAGCCCAAATAGCGTGAGCCCATGAAGCTGAAGCAAAAGTAAGTTTTGTCAAGAGCCACAACAAGTCGCATTAAGTTCGGACTGACTGCATAAACTAGGATACGATTATCTGCAAACATGCATGGGCGAGTAAATGGACTTGCAAGGTGTCGACATGGATCTCCCTGCTGAGCTCAGAGGATCTACCAGGAGATACATTGGGTTGACTACTCGTTTTTTTTTCTTTTTCTCGATCGTTCGCTCGACTCGATAAAAGAGCTCGATCACGTTTTTGGACAAGGCAACGGGCAACGGGGCACGTCACGGGCTTTTCTCGTGGCGATGTGAAGGTCGCGGCAGGTGAGTCGCCGGTGGCCGCGTGGGTCGTAGGCCCGCCGTGTCCCTCGCCGCTCCGACATGGCATCCAGATCCTCCATGAGCGGTTTTTTGCCGAGAGTGCCCTAGGATTTTTCACATGGTTGATTTGGGAAATGTCGTGGGAAGCAGAGAACAGGACAGAAGAGAGTCCCGTCGTCGGTGCCTCGTCCCGTACTTACGCTGGCCGACGCGCCACGTCGTGTCGTCGTCTCTCCATCACTCGCACCCATGCACCCGCGTTCGGTGGATCACGGACGCCACGCGTCGTACATGTACTGCCCGGCGGTCTATATATAGTTTTGTTTGACCTACCACGGATCGACGACGATCGGCCACAGTCGTCGTCGGTCGAAGTAACATTATAGCTGCAGCTAGCATGTACCGCCGAGGACTGGTCATCGATCAAGCCCGCCTCCGGTGGATGGATGAGAGATCGACACGGAGAGCTGATCAGGACGATGCGTGCGTTTCCATTCGTACAAGTTGATTGATCTCGTCTTTTTTAGCTGCTGATCCACCCATTGATTTTCATCAGTGGAGTACGTACTACTGTATCCTGCAGGAGGTGACGGATTACCCCTACTCCGAATTAACACTACTCTCCTCTGGCGTACTCGGAGTCGTACCGGACGCCCATTGGCCAAATGGGTCACACCCCTGTCCTCGCCGCGCATGTGTCGAAACCTCGTACATCATATATACCAGCTGGTGTCCATGGCGTTCGTACGTGCACACTAGCTTCAGAGTTTTGAGCATTGAGTTGCCTCGCTGAACATGCAGTGTCGCCTGCCGGTGGTCCTGTCGTGCTACCAATTAACATGCACGTACGTACGCGTGCGTGTCTGCACGCATATTCTACCGCCACGTGTACTCTGCATTCTGCAAACTTGTCGCTGCATGTGAAAGAAAATTTCCGTTCAGGTTATAGTAGGGAATCATGGTTGGACCGTAAAATAGCTAGCTAGAAATTCAACAAGTGTCTGGCCTAGCTACCGATCGATAACGACCCGCTGCACTGCAGAAAAGTATGCATGCACTGTATATGTGGCACCTGTCGCTTGTCTATACATGCTCCCGACCCTCCGTTACGAAGACGCCACCCAGATCGAAGCGGGAAGTGTTCCCGTCGCTGCAACAGTAGCGGTAGCTAGCTAGGCCTAGGTCAAAGTTGCTGATGGCGAATCAATCCGGAAGCTGGCCATGGTAGGGAGATGAGAATCTCTCTCTCGGAGACTTCGAAGAGCTTAACCCAATTAGGCGCGATTAGACTAAGACAACGGATGATGCCGGGTAGGTTCCCTCTACACGATTTTGTCAATACCGGTGACCATCTCATAGCTACACTTTTCGTCACCTCTTACGGCACATAATTCGTTTTTTAACATACGGGAAGTTGGATTAATATAGTACTCCCTCCAGTCCATATTATTGTTCTCATATTTATTTAGATTCGAATGTATCTAGACTAAATAGTTAACTATATACATCCTAATCTATACAAAATTGAAAACAATAATATGAATCGGAGGGAGTATAGAAACATGGACCGGAATGTGCGCGCAGAGGATTCATCGATTTGCATTCGCCTCCTAGGTATGACCACATACTACTCGTAGTCCTCTTAAGTCCAATTGAACAAATCTATTTAATCGAAGAGTTAAAGCATCTAGCCATCTTATCCTACGACCGAACTTTGAAGTGCAGATTCGGTTCCAAATTTAAATTCAAGAAGTTGCAGAACTGCACACCAATACTCCTAAATGTGTGCAGTGCCTGCCTTGCAAGGATACAAGTAACATGAGATCGTTCCCGTCTTTTCAAGCAAACCCTGAAAGAAAATCGCCGGAAGTGACAGGAGCCAGCAGAATATTAATATACATATATCTCCAGCTGCGTGCCTCCATAGTGGAGGTGGGAACGAGTCATGTCTGGAATCATGGACGCAGGTTCGAGTTCAGTCGCCGAGTAAACAATTTGGAGACGACTGGCCGCGGCGAGGCCACATCGCCGGACCTCTTAAACAAATGCGGGCGACCGGGACGAGGAGGCCGCCACAAGCGGCGGTTTGGCGAGAAAAATCTCGCGAGGATTGTCCCATGTCCTCTCCCTTGGATCGGGGTCCGTTGCTGGCTAGCCTTTGTTGCGTGATGCGACGCGATATCGGGAGGTTTTCCTGTTTTCTCATCCGCGTGCACCAGTACTACAGGGCTTCCGTGGGAGCTGCCCGGAGATATCAATTGAGTCTCGTTACGAACCGGACTGATATGAGCGTTAGTCTCGGTTCGAACGGTTTGGATGTCGCACGGGACAAGGTCATAATTAGTCACGGTTCGAGTGGGACCGTAAAGGGGTTTGCCGCTAGCCTCAAACTTTTTAGTTTCAGTTGGTGTCTTCAACCGGGACTAAAGGTTCATGTTCCTATATAATCCTATATGCTTGTGTGTGAGCTGGTTTGTTTTTCACTTCTTATGCATAAGTTGTGTATGTTCCTTTGTTTTTCATCTATATGCACGAGATCCACCACTCTATGAAAACGACGATCAGACGAATCCACACCCTTCTCAATGCTAGCAGTAGGATCGTCGCTGACGAGGTGAAAGAGGAGGTAAGTATACCTTATTCTTGTCCCGCACAACGCCGTCATAGTCACTATAACGACGATTGATCAAACTCTAACCTTAGGGACCTTTCTACACCGCCGAGCGCAGGTCCGAGGTTCCCACCTCTACCGCCGTCGGAGTGGCAAGCAGAGAAGACGGGGACCCGTCAATTCTCAGCCATAGATAACGAGGATGGAACAGATTGTGGCAGCCGCTAAGGTTTTCACCCTACCCGCCGCCTCTAATTTTCTCAATGGAGGAGGTCACGTACTGTATGGTGGAAGAATTGATTCGAGCTACTCCTACCATTTTGAACGCTCTAACTCGGAGGTAGTGAAAAAACAACGAGACACGATTTATAAATATCACTCCCTGCTAAAACAACGACCACGCCCTGCCGCGGCGCGGCGCGTGCATGAATGGACGCCATTTTACTCAACGTGCAGTCTCCAGCCGGACCGACACTTCCCCCGGCCGTCCCGTCGTGTCTCTCTTTCGTCCTCCTGCCACTCATGCATCGATCCCGGCTTGCGACTGCGAACCACACGTGTGAGTGGACGCGAGTGTGGTACGTGCCTGGCCGACCGATCAGATCAGAGCCTGCCCCTCATTTGACCAGAGACTCCAGACCTCCAGTGCTTCGCCGCACGTGAGAGCGCCTGCGAGCGCTGCATGCATGCCTACGTGACACCAAAGTCCATGGCAGAAAAGCTGCAGCCTTTCTCTTCTGGAGCACGAGGGAGGGAGACGAGCTTGCATCATGGAGGCCCGTGCATGTGTGTGACCCATATTTTGTCGAGTAGCACTACTCTGTTCAAAGCCTCTGCTGCAGGCGTGCAGCTGGCCTACGCCCGCTTGTCGTATGTTCCAAGGCTCTCGTCTTCCCGTGTAGCGTGTACAAACAGAGGATGGTAGAACTTCAAGCGTGTATGCCCGGTTTACTTCTCTCAGTATTCGACAAGTTTGAAGATGTGGAAGATTTGGTGGACACCCAATTTTCTCAAATACTCTTGCATCCAATACTATACGATATGGCTGCCTCGGAGAGAAAACTCATCCAGGTTCCGCACCCCTCGCCGGCATTATTGCCGGTCGGCTCCGCCTTCGTTGGCCTTAGGGATTTAGAGGTGTGGCGGACCATGGCCTCTCGCTGGGCGGAAAGTTTTTCGTTCTTTGTTTGACCTGTTTTTTAGTATATTCTTCGGGATTTTGAGGCGACGGCTACACCTTGAAGTCAGAATAATGTCCTCCTCGTTCTATCCTCGCTCTGGTGGTGCATCTAGCGCCGATGGAAGGCACGTGGAGTCGTTTGTCTGACGAATCTCTTGGTATTCTGTCTGTTTTCATCTTCGTTTGTTTGTTTTCAGGTCAGTCTCTTTCGATCTACGGTTGGCATCATTGGCGATGATTGCTGCTCTAATGCGTTGTTCCTTTATGGCCTTAGCACGACGATTTCCCGTCTGTCTACTATAACAAGTTCTACTACGACAAGCTTTGTCTGGCTCCGGTGATGGAGGGGCGAGAACGGCAGCGTGCTTTCGTCTCCCACTAGTGTTTGTAGTCGTCGCTAGGTGGTCCAATGACCTATTTATAATTTTTATTACTTTTAGGCCTCTTTGTATCGTTGTTGATGATTATTAATAGATCGGTGGAATTTCACAAGAAAAGAGAATTGTAAGTTTTAAATCAAGAGGTAGGTGATATAGAATTGAACTCGTGTTGAACATTATACTACATGCACATGAACAACTTACATATACTTACTATCGAAATGCACTGAATATCGACATGCACAATATGATCTTGAAGATTTGCACCTAGCAAAACTCGGAGCGACCTGCATATTTTACGTGTAGAGCTTATTCTGAATCGAATCATGGTTGTATTAATAAGAAGAGGATCAGATTAGGTGAAGAAGCACGCTCGGAATTTTCGAAACGGATCCAACGAGATGGGAGATAGGGACCATGGCACGACATCCCATTTTGGTTGTGTTGTCGGGCCCACCTTGAGCTTCGGTTGTCGGATTGACATCAATATTTTAGGTACAAGATTGTTTTGACCTAAAATTACCTATATATACATACTGGTATTTTATTTCACAATGGATGCAGGCAGAGAGACATATCACATAAATAGATAGGCTGGAATCCAATGTCGAAGGAATATTGGAGGGGAACCGCAGACAAAATGGCCTAAAACCGTCTCTCCTCCTTCACTAACGCCTCCACATCACTCTCCATCATGAGTGGAAAAGTATTCTACCCGTGGACTATGGGTTTATGGTGATAACTTGACCTAATCTCTTTATGTATTATCATTGTAGTAATATGTATGAGCTGCCCTACATGATTACAGTGATATAGATGTAATTCTCATGGTCGATATTATGGTATGAGATGATACATGTTATGCACTTACTGTTATGTTGGGATGTTCACAGTTGTATGTTATACTCTAGACATGTTTAAGATATCTGATGAAATGGTTTGGTTAGTGCATGTTAGGAGGTTATTGTGGTAATATCTTGTTTACCCACATCGGCTACCCCATATGTGGGCCCCTGTCTGGTGGCCTCCATCAAGCTCAAGCTGATGGCATTCTCAGCGCTAATGGCGACCGACGATTCTCCCGCCAGGACTCCAGTTCCCGCCCGCTGGCCGCAACCTTTCCTTCCTAGGCCGTGCCATTTCCCGCCCGACTCTCCCTTCCCACTCATCGTTCCCTCTCGTTGTTCCCGCTCGTCGTTCCCGCCGAGCCCCCCTCGCTCCTCCCGCGAATATAAAAAGGGGGCCGGGCACCGGGACAGAGCACCCTTCCCTCCCTCGCCATTCCCTCCCCCGCCATGCCGAACAGTCTCCCTATGACATGGATCGAGCTCAGCAAGTTCGCCCTCTCCGTGTACCCCCTTCTTCCTCTTCCCCTTCCTCCCAGGGCGCCGGTGAATCTTCGGGTGGGGACATGGGAGAGTTGGTGCAGGGAGAGGCGGAGTTGGTGGCGGAGGTGAAGGCGGAGGGGGAATTCAACAATCTTGAACAGCACACTCGTCCTAGAAGTAGGTCCATGAGCTTCTGGCGCCTTCCTGGCGGGAGGCCGGTCGGCAACTCCCGAAGGCTGCGGCTGGAGGCTGAGGAGGTGGCGAGGGAGGCAGTAGCGGCCATCAAGGACCGTGACGAGCGGGAAGCGAAGGAATCGATGGAGGCTGAGAAGACCATCGGGGTCGCCGTTGAGGCCGTGCTGGAGGAGGAGCGGCAACGGCATGACGCGCAAGAGACAGCGGAGGCCACGGCCTTGGGCAACGTCTTGTCCAAGGCCACCTCCAAACGGGAGGTGCTGGCGGAGGAGCGTGCAGCGATCAAACGGGAGGTGCTGGCGGAGGTGGTTGCCCTGCGTACTGTGGTGGCGACGGCGGCCCAACGGGAGGTGGCGGTTGCCGCCACCAAACGGGAGGCCATAGCGGCGCTCTACCGCGCATCCCTAACAGCGGCCAGGCAGAGGGAGGCGGAGACCCGAGCGCGCAACTGCAGGAGTTAGGCAGCGAAGGCCAAGAACTTGGCCTTGGTGACCCGACGGGCACAGGCAGCCAAAAACGCAACCTCCGGCCAGGACAAAACTGATGATTAGTAGATTCGTTTATCTAATATTGTGAGTAATTTTGTGTGTATGACGTGCGGGCCTAGATGCTTATGTAATGACAGTAAGTTATTAGTAATTTTATGTATAACGTGCGGGCCCCAGCCCGGACTCGCGGGCAGTTTGAGCCCCCGCAAACCGAGCTCAACTTTCTGCCCGATTTGCGCTGAAACGGACGGGCCCGAGACTGGAGGCCGATTTGTGAGTGCGCGTTGGACCGTGGCCTCGGTCCGTAGGGACGGAATCGGATGGTGCGGGGTCCGTTCGGGCCGTTGGAGTTGGCCTGAAGGTAGAGGTACGGTTATCTGCATCCAAAGGATGCATGGGCGAGTAAATGAACAAACGATGTGTCGATGGATGGACGGTGGATCTTCCTCCTGAGCTCAGATGATCTACCAGCCTTTCTCTCGAAACCCCGTAATCATAGATTTTGTCTTAAAATAGATATCGCGAACCATTTAAAATTTGACCATAGACACCATTAAGTACTCCCTCCCATCCAAATTAGTTGGCTCAACTTTGTCAAGATATGAGAATGTATCTAATAGTAAATCATGTATAGATACACCCGAATCTAGACAATCTAAATCAACTAATTGGATCGAAGAAAGTATTGTTGGAATTTAATGAGTTTTGGGCTATTGACCCATTAAACAAATTCTGAAATTCTCTTTGGCCCATTTGTGCATGGCAGCATATGGCTGTGCACGTGGTGTCAAAGTTTTCCCATACTGCTAGTTGAGTGAGAGTTACAGCTACTTATATACTAGGCTGTTCCACCACTCACTAAGGTGTGAGAAGAAGAGCAGCTCTCGCGCACTCCTCCTCCGACGCCGCCCGCCTCGCCTCACCTCGTCACGATGCGACGCGCACGCGCGGGCGTTGCGGGAATCTCGCCGAGCCGAGCTTTATTTTTGCTAGTTGGAAAAATTAATCATAGATTAATTACGAGTCATTAACCGATGCGTTAATCAGTCAGCCGTTTCTAATCTTTATTGGACGTGGGCTCTTACCGACTCGGGCGTGGGCTGAGTCCCACGGTCTCTCTGACTTGCTCTATATAAACGTCTGCGCTAAACCTAATCGGCATCGCTTACCACACGCGTCTCCTTCCAGTCTATTGCACCGCCGCTTTCGTCTTCCCCATCCCGGCTTGCGGCGTGCACCGTAGATTAGGACAGTAGGCCTCCGGAACCCCGCCTCTTGTGAACCTGTACGGGTGAGGGGCGATCAGGTTTTTGGGGAGTGCTCAAGCGCGACTACTGGCTTCCACAACGTCTTCCGACGACTCCTTCCCCGACGAGGACTTCTTTCCGGACATCGGTAGCCTCTACATCGACGACATGGCTGACGACGCTGCTACCACCGCTGCAGCTACTGCTGCTGCTGCCGCTGCTCTACCATATGTAATACTGAACTTCTTATTTCAGATTCTGCTAGAGTTCCTTATTCTAGCGTTTGGTGTAGATGTGATAGGTTTGTCTTATTTAGATATAATCTGTTTATCTACTTTGTTGATCTGCATGATTAGTTTTGGTACTGTCTGTATGATCATGTTTTATCAGTTTATTATTCGGATTAAATTATATGGATTATTGCTTATATATTCAACAATCCAAAAACCTGATTCTAGGCAACTGAACTCCACTGGTGTAGCCGCGGCTACTAGGCCTCCTTCGTTTGATGGTATGCACTATAAGAAATGGCGTGCGAGAGCAATTCTATGGTTTAAAAACCTAAACTGCAATAGCGCCACTCTTGGCAAACCTGAAGGAGATCTTTCTGCTGAGCAGGAAGCGACCTTTAAGAAAGCCGATAATATGTTTATCGCGGCTCTGTTAAGTATTCTTAGGGACAACATTGTTGACCCATATATGTCATTTGATAATGGTTAAGACGCGTGGGATGCGCTCGAGGCCAAGTTTGGGGTCTCAGACGCTGGCACTGAGTTGTATGTCATGGAGCAATTCTATGACTACAAGATGGTTGATGAGCGCTCCGTCCTTGAGCAAGCTAATGAGATACAATCACTTGCCAAATAACTCGAGCAGTTCAAGTGTACCTTACTGGACAAGTTTGCGGCCGAAGGCATTATTGCCAAGCTTCCTCCCATGTGGAGGAGTTTTGCTACTTCTCTGAAACATAAGAGACAAGAGTTTTTCATAACGGATCTCATTGGGTCTCTTCATGTGGAAGAGAAGGCGAGAGCAAAGGACACATGTGCTCGAGGTTTTGAGGGAGCTTCTAGTGCCAATTTGGTACAGAAAAAACTTCCAATCCCACAAGTTCAAGAATAAGAACAAGTCTGATGGCAAAGGAAAGTTTGATGGCAAGAACAAGGCCACTCACTCCACCAACTTTAAGAGGAAGAATGATAAGAAGAAAGGTTCTTGCCACGTCTATGGTGATCCTGATCATTGGGCTCCTAGCTGCCCTAATCGCTTTGATAAGCGGCAACATGGGAACAGCGGCAAGACCGCTAATGTTGTTATTAGTGATACTGAAATGAAGGACGTTGGATACGGTATTTTACCTATTATCCTTTCAGTATGTCATTCTCCTGATTGGTGGATTGACACGGGTGCTAATACACATGTATGTTCTGATATATCCATGTTCTCTTCTTATCAGGTCGCAAGGACTCCCTCCGTGCTGATGGGAAACGGCTCACGTGCTTCTGTTCATGGTGTTGGTATGGTAAATCTGAAGTTTACTTCTGGGAAGACCGTATAGCTGAAGAATGTGCAGCACGTTTCGTCCATCAATAAGAATCTCGTCAGCGGATCACTCCTACGTCGAGATGGCTTTAAGTTGGTGTTTGAATCCAATAAAGTTGTAATCTCTAAGTATGTACAATTTGTTGGAAAGGGTTATGAGTGTGGAGGTCTGTTTCGCTTATCTTTGTCAGACTCGTGTACTAAAGTTATTAATCATGTTTGCAATGATAATGAGTCCAATATTTGGCATTCACGACTTTGTCATATTAACTCTGGTTGCATGACGCGGCTAGCCAATATGAGTTTAATCCGAAATTTACCACTGTCAAAGGTTCTAAGTACCAAGTTTGTGTGCAAGCAAAGCAACCCCGCAAGTCTCATACGGCTGCGGAACCGAAAAACTTAGCACCTCTAGAACTTATACATTCAGATCTTTGTGAGATGAATGATGTGTTGACACGAGGTGGAAAAAGATACTTTATGACGTTGATTGATGACTCCACTAGATACTGCTATGTTTATCTTCTGAAATCTAAAGATGAGGCTTTGAGTTACTTCAAAAACTATAAAGCTGAAGCAGAAAACCAACTTGATCTTAAAATCAAGCGGTTAAGGTCGGATCGTGGTGGAGAGTACTTTTCAAATGAATTTGATATATTCTGTATGGAACATGGTATTATTCATGAGAGGACGCCTCCCTACTCACCTTAGTCAAATGGGGTGGCCGAAAGAAAGAACCGCACTCTAACTGATTTGATTAACGCCATGTTAGATACATCGGGTCTTTCCAAGAAATGGTGGGGGGAGGCACTAATGACTGCGTGTCATGTCCTAAACCGTGTTCCCGTAAAGGATAAAACCATGACTCCATTTGAGGAATGGGAAAAGAAAAGGCTTAAACTCTCTTACTTACGAACTTGGCGATGTTTGGCGAAAGTCAATATTCCAATACCCAAGAAGCGAAAGCTTGGATCAAAAACCGTGGATTGTGTTTTTCTGGGATATGCTTTTCATAGCATTGTCTATAGATTTTTGATAGTAAAATATGAGGTATCCGACATGCATGTTGGTACGATTATGGAGTCGAATGATGCGACTTTCTTTGAGGACATCTTTCTCATGAAAGGTATGTCTAGCTCATCAACTCAGGAGATGACTAGTTCATCTAGTCGGGAATTTGTTATAATTCCTGAACCCACTATGCCGATAGAACACTATGATGATCCTGTGGAGGACGACAATGAAGCTCCTAAAAGGAGCAAGAGACAAAGGATTGCAAAGTCTTTTGGTGATGATTTCATGATGTACCTTGTGGATGATAATCCCACCTCTATTTCAGAAGCTTACGCATCTCAAGATGCTGACTACTGGAAAGAAGTTGTACGTACTGAGATGGATTCCATCTTAGCTAATGGAACTTGGGAGGTCACCGATCGTCCTTATGGGTGTAAACCTGTAGGATGTAAGTGGGTGTTTGAGAAAAAGCTTAGACCTGATGGTACTATTGAAAAGTACAAGGCATGTCTTGTTGCCAAGGGTTATACCCAGAAAGAAGGTGAAGACTTCTTCGATACCTACTCACCTGTTGCCAGATTGACCACTATTCGAGTACTACTATCCTTGGCTGTCTCACATGGTCTTCTCGTTCATCAAATGGACGTTAAGACAGCTTTTCTAAATGGAGAGCTAGATGAGGAAATTTATATGGAGCAGCCTGATGGATTTGTAGTAGATGGTCAAGAAGGAAAAGTGTGTAAATTAGTAAAGTCTTTATATGGTCTCAAGCAAGCTCCTAAGCAGTGGCACGAGAAGTTTGAAAGAACTTTAACCGCTGAAGGCTTTGTTGTAAACGAAGCTGATAAGTGTGTGTACTATCGCCATGGTGGGGGCGAGGGAGTTATCATGTGTCTCTATGTCGATGACATATTGATATTCGGGACCAACCTCGCTGTTATTGAGGAGGTCAAAGAGTTCCTATCTCGCTGCTTTGAGATGAATGACTTAGGAGTGGCTGATGTAATCTTAAACATCAAGCTACTGAAGGATGATAATGGTGGGATTACACTACTTCAGTCCCACTATGTGGAAAAGATATTGAGCCGCTTTGGGTATAGCGACTGCAAGTCTTCTCCAATGCCTTATGATCTGAGTGTGCTACTTCGAAAGAATCGAAGGAATGCTAAAGATCAATTGAGATATTCTCAAATCATTGGCTCGCTCATGTATTTAGCCAGCGCTACGAGGTCTGACATCTCCTTTGCTGTAAGCAAACTGACTCGATTTGTGTCAAATCCTAGAGATGATCATTGGCATGCTCTTGAGAGAGTTTTGCGATATTTGAAAGGTACTGCGAGTTATGGATTTCACTATACTGGGTATCCTCGAGTACTTGAGGGGTATAGTGATTCAAACTGGATATCTGATGCTGAGGAGATTAAGGCCACAAGTGGTTATTTGTTTATACTTGGTGGTAGCGCTGTTTCCTGAAAGTCTTGCAAACAGACCATCTTAACGAGGTCAACTATGGAAGCAGAACTCACAGCATTAAACACAGTCACTGTTGAAGCAGAGTGGCTTCGTGAGCTTTTGATGGACTTACCTGTGGTTGAAAAACCTATACCCGCCATCCCGATAAACTGTGATAATCAAACTATGATCATCAAAGTAAACAGTTCTAAGGATAATATAAAGTCATCAAGACATGTGAAGAGGAGATTGAAATCTGCCAGGAAACTGAGAAACTCCAGAGTTATTGCATTGGATTATATCCAAACATCTAAGAACTTGGCAGATCCCTTCACAAAGGGTTTATCACGTAATGTGATAGATAATGCATTGAGAGAGATGGGTTTGAGACCCACACAATGAGTTGTTCGCAGTGGCAACCCACTCTATGTGATCGGAGATCCTGTGAATTAGAGCTAGGAGACAAGTTGTTGATCAGCTGAGAGGAGAGTATGCCCATATTATATTTACATCTTCATAAAGATGCAATACTCTCTTATTCTGCATGGCAGGTTGAGATTTATCTTAATGTGTTTCAAGTCGCTTTTCTAAGTAGAGATGTTGTCCTGCAGAACATCTGTTGAGGAACACACTTATATGAGACTGACTGTTAAACGTCGTAGTCCGTGAGAGTTGAGTGTTCTCTAATAAACTCATAAAAGGCCTGGAGTATGACGCATAAGCTCCAAACCGCAGGGAAGTCCTGCGGCAGCCCTGTACCGGTCTAGATTTTGTGTGAAACTAGTGTGCAGAAAACTTGTAGTTCAAGGCATAGTCCACTATTCAAGTTGCTCGCTAGTGTAACATTAAGTTTAATGTGGAAGTTCAACTTAACAGTCTTCACTACACATCGGTATATAAAACAATATTCTAGAATTGAAATGAGGTGATGTGCCAATGAGACTTTGTGGGGATTGTTGAAATTTGGTGAGTTTTGGGCTATTGGCCCATTAGACAAATTCTGAAATTCTCTTTGGCCCATTTGTGCATGGCAGCATATGGTTGTGCACGTAGTGTCAAAGTTTAGTCTCATACTGCTAGTTGAGTGAGAGTTACACCTCCTTATATACTAGGTTGTTCCACCACTCATTAAGGTGTGAGAAGAAGAGTAGCTCTCGCGCACTTCTCCTCCGACGCCGCCCGCCTCGCCTCGCCTCGTCACGACGCGCGCGGGGGGTTGCGGGAATCTCGCCGAGCCGAGCTTTATTTTTACTAGTTGGGAAAATTAATCATAGATTAATTACGAGTCATTAACGGACGCGTTAATCAGTCAGTCGTTTCCAATCTTTATTGGACGTGGGCTGTTACCGACTCGGACGTGGGCTGAGTCCCACGGTCTCTCTGACTTGCTCTATATAAACGCCTGCGCTAAACCTAATCGGCATCGCTTACCACACGCGTCTCTTTCCAGTCTATTGCGTCGCCGCTTTCGTCTTCCCCATCCCGGCTTGCGGCGTGCACCGCAGATCGGGTCAGTAGGCCTCCGTAACCCCGCCTCTTGTGAACCTGTACGGGTGAGGGACGATCAGGTTTTTGGGGAGTGCTCAAGCGCGACTACTGGCTTCCACAACGTCTTCCGACGACTCCTTCCCCGACGAGGACTTTTTCCCGGACATCGGCAGCCTCTACATCGACGATATGACTGACGGCGCTGCTACCACCGCTGCAGCTACTGCTGCTGCTGCCGCTGCTCTACCGTACGTAATACTGAACTTCTTATTTCAGATTCTGCTAGAGTTCAGCGTTCGGTGTAGATATGATAGGTTTATCTTATTTAGATGTAATCTGTTTATCTACTTTGTTGATCTGTATGATTAGTTTTGGTACTGTCTGTATGATCATGTTTTATCAGTTTATTATTCGGATTAAACCATATGGATTATTGCTTATATATTCAACAAATATTTAGATTTATCTATATTTCGACAAACTTTCGACATGTATTTTGAAACAGAGGAATTACTCGGTAGTTTTCTTTTTCTCGGTCGTTCTCTCGATAAAAGAATTTGAACACTTATAAACATGCAACGGAGTCTCGTCAAGGGTTGTTTTTATGGCGGCGATGTGATCGGTCGTGGCAGGCAGTGCGGTAGCCGCGTGGGTCTTAGGCCCGCCGTGTCGCTCGCCGCTCCGACATTGCATCCAGATGCTCCGTGAACGTTTTGACGATCGAGAGTGCCCCGGGATTTTCACAACAAGAAGAGAATCCCGTCCCGTAACTAGGCTGGCCGACGCATCGTCGTCTCTGTCCATCACTCGCACGAACCCCGCGTTCGGTGGATCTCGGACGCCACGCGCTGTACATGTACCGCCCGGCCGGTCTATAGTTTTGTTTGACCTGCCGCGGATCGACGATCGATCGGCCACAACCACAAGTCGTCGTCGAAGTGAAATTAAGCTGCAGCATGTGACTGAAATTAAACGGTGGTCATTTGAACAGAGCCCCAAGTACGTGCTGCCCAGGACTGCCCGACCAAGCCGCCGCCGGTGGATCAGAGATCGAGCTGGCCATGGACGATGTGTACGTCCCATCGTACAAGCTGATTGATCTACATCTACCCGTGTTGGTTTTCATCAGTGGAGCACCTACTACTGTGCCCCGCAGGAGGTGACGGATTACCCGTACTCCGAATTAATACTGCTGTGGGCTGTGGGGATACTCGGAGTCGTATCGGACGCCCATTGGCCAAAACGTGCCATCCCTGTCCTCGCCGCCGCGTGTCGAGACCTCGTACTACAGCATACCAGGTGTCCGTGGGGTTTCGTACGTGTGCATCCTAGCTTCGTCAGAGCTTTAAGTTGCCTGAACATGCAGTGCTGGTGGTTAGACACAGCTTGTTTCCCGAGGGTCTCACTCCGCGACGATTCTTATAGTACTTCGCTATCGCCCAGTCAACCGTCACCATCGATCAAGAGATCTCTGTTTGGTTCCAGCCATATTTCGCCAAATCAAAGTGTGGCTAGCCATAAAAGTGTGGCTGAAAAATTTGGGGTATGTTTGGTTCTAGGCCAATATTTCTTAGCCAAACATTTACAACCACAATTTAGTTGGCATTCTTTTGCTCACTTTTGCCAAAGTTTGACTTCAAAATTTTCAGCCACACTTTTATAGCTAGCCACAGTTTGACTTGGCAAAATATGGCTAGGAACCAAACAGGCCCTTGAAGACAAACTTTGACAAAAGTGGGCAAAAAGAATGGCTCTATGACAAGTGGGTCATAAGAGTAATAAAGTGTGGCAAACTAAAATGTGGCAAAAACCAATCGCATGCCAACTAAAGTGTGGTTGACAAATTTGGCTTGACAAAGTGTGGCCTAGAACCAAACATACCCTAAATCTCAAGATATACGCATACTCACGACCCTCCGATTCGAAGACGCTGTCGCAAGCGGGAAGTGTTCCCGTCGCTGAAACAGTAGCGGTAGCTAGCTAGGCCTAGGTCAAAGTTGCTGATGGCGAATCGATCCGGAAGCTGGCCGTGGTGGAGAGACGAGATTCTCTCTCTCTCGGAGATAGCGAAGAGCTTGACCCAATTAGGCGCGATTAGACTATGACAAGGGATCAGGCCGGGTAGGTTCCCTCTACGAGATTTTGTCCATGCCGGTGACATCTCGTACCTACACTTTTCGTCACCTCTTACGACACATAGTTCGTCGTTCAACGGGAAGTCGGATGAATATACTACTAGAACATGCATGTACATGGACAAGTCGTAGCCCTGGTTGGCCCAATTTGTCCCATCAGTACGTCCAATTGAACGAACCAACTTAATAACCCAATAATTAAAGTAAGCACCTAGTCATCTTAACCTACTAGGACCGAACTTTAAGGTGCAGATTTGGTTCCAAATTTGAAATCTAGTAGGAGGTACAGAACTGCAGACAGCTCCTACATGTGTGGCAGGCCACAAATAACTTGAGATTGTTCCCGTCTTTTCATCAGCACCAAACGTGCACACCTGTCGAGCAAAAGACTAGCTAGGAGTACCGCTACTGCCAGATCTCGAATATATATATATGAACTGATATATACCTGCCCCCACATAATGGATATATCTCCAGCAGAGCTGCGTGCCTCCGTAGCGGAGGTGGGAACGAGTCATGTCTGGAATCATGGACGCAGGTTCGAGTTCCATCGCAGAGTAAACAGCTCGGGAGACGACTGGTGGCCGCGGCAAGGCCACATCGCCGGAGTGCTTAAACAAATACGGGCGTCGATCTGGTGATGAAAATCTCGCGAGGATCGTCCCCTGACTCCCTTGGCTCGCGGTCTGTTGCTGCCCGGCCGACCTTTGTTGCGTGTTGCGACTTGCGACGCGCGAGATCCTGAGGTTTTCTTGTTTCCTCGACCCTGTACAAAGGCAACAAAAAGCTTGGTTTACTGACACTACATTTCTTTAGTCGATCCTAGGGTTCATGTACCGAGCGGTGTTTCCTTCCCTATTCAGGAGTACATCTCGTACTCTACTCGTTGTCCTAGTGTACAACACAATCAAGACTTATTCTGAGCTCGTTTGGATTGCAGAAAAGTTAGAAAATAGAGGAGTGACAAGTGTATTAGTGGAGATTCGGTGCACATAGACACTAGTGCTCTCTCGTTTTAAAACAAAATTAAAAATGTTACTTTTAATAACTTTCAAAAAATTAGAAAAGATATCTCGGGAATACATGTGCATGGTCCATATATTTGTGCAAAATTTCTGTAAAACTATGGTTTTAATTTAGGCTACAGAAAAAACAAATTTCAGACAGTAAATAAGACTAGAAATACGCATGTTTTGTTAGAAAATTATCTCTTTTGTGTAGTCCAAAATATAACATATTTTTAAACAAAATTTATGTCGTACATTCTAGATGTATGTATCTAGTTATATATTTATTTCAGAATTTCTGGAGACCTACGAGTACAACTTTCAATTGTTCTAAAAATAAGGAAGACCGATGCCCATGTGCCAAAAACAGTTTCCGCAGAGGTATTTGATACCAAGATTAGATGATATGAATTATGTTGCTCTAGCCAACTATGCCACGACTTACTTGTGTTAATTGTTGGGTGAGTTTTCGTAGAAAGTGAATCTGAGTTGAGGTCTATTTTCGAAACAGACTCCGTCCCGTTTTATGAGTAAAATAACCATCCATATAAATTTCACAAGCTATGGTATAGAAAAGGAGTCTGTTGCGGTAACAACACAAGCATGTCCAAACTAAAAAAGACAAAAAAAGCTCTCGAAAGCGGGAGGCGCTCAACGGCCGAATGAGGTGGAGATCCTGAGACGCCTCCAACAAATGTCGCAACAGATCTCCAGTCTCTCCCTATCTCGTTGTCAATGCAATAGGTATCATTGTTGCAAAAATGTTAGGAATTCAAAAACCGAGTCAGAAACATGTTGATGGAAATTCTTCTCAATCACCATCTTTTTTCTAATAGTCCAAAGGGCCTAGGATAACGCTGCAAACACTAAGCCGAAGAGGCGGTTCCCCTTGCCCGTATGGTTCGCTTGGGTATCCATGAATTCATTGAGATGTTGGGCCTGCCAATCAGGACCCAAGACTTCTCGGACGAAACTCCAAAGAAAGAAAGTCAGGAGGCAAGTGAACAGTATATCTATTCCTGATTCGGGGACCCCCACATAATGGATATAACCCATCTCGACCCATGCCGCTTTGTTACCTCCACGCCGGAAGGAAGACGATCCCGGGTGAAGAGTTGATGCCTCTATCATATGATTTGAAAATGTTGCCAAAAATAGGAATTCAGCTGCATACCCATGAATGCACATGCGCTCGTCCCTAGGACTTGGCCTGATTTGGAAATAGGACGAAGAAGGGCCATGAATGGGTTTATAAGCGGTCCAGATGGATTGGGGTTTGGATGAAATAGGAAATTGCATGTGCTATATGGAGTCTTAGGTAAGGTGGAGGATTAGCAAAAAAAGAGGGTGTTCAAGATGGAAAAGTTAAAATCAGACAGCTAGCCAACCATAGAAGAAGGAAGGGAGAACACGAAACATGATATTGTCGCGAAAGGAGGGTGGTAGGAAAATCTGTCGCACTATAATAATAATCGAGTGAATATACTACTCTTCAAGTTTTATAATGGATTTAAGTGACTCATTGACGAGGGGTAACCTCAGAAATGCCCATGGTTATGGCATTAGGGTTTCGTGAAAAGAGAACACTTGGGATTTCATTGGCTGATCAGACAAACAAGGGAGTCGAAGTCGTCTGATTGCTTATGGTCAAATCGATTACATATCACTCAAGTATTTTTTTCGGTGCCTCTTCGTTGGTCCTCCCACCCTATATATAATAGGCTGTGTCCTGAGGCTGTATTCATGAGATGTGTCTGTAACCAACTGCCAAAAGTTGCCATGTGTTGAACTTTAATCCAGGAGTCAGAATGCCACGGGTTTTGGAGCATATAATATTATTGTGTTCCTCGATATACGGATCCAGCAAGGTAAAATTTTGTAGAACCGTATAGTGTGCTTGAGTGAAAGAATACCCATCCGTACTTATCATTAGTTTCTTTCCTAGCGTGCTTTTTCCACTCGGTCTCCCCTCATGTCGGATTCAAGAACACCAATCGGCTTAAGGTCAGGAGTAAAGTCAACACAAAACTGAATGACCTCCTCTGTTCCATACCCATTGGAGATGCTTCCTTCTGGCCTAGCACGGTTATGAACATATTTCTTTAAGATTCCCATAAATCTCTCAAAGAGTAACATATTGTGTAGAAATACAAGACCGAGAATGACAATCGCTTCAACTAAGTGAACTAGGAGTTGTGTCATAATATTGAAAAAGGATGGTAGGAACAACAACTCGAAGCTGACTAGACATTGGACCACATCATTCTATAACCTTGGTAGACTTTCTGGATCGATTAACTTCTGAGAAATTGCATTCAGCAATGAACATAGCTTCACAATGGGTACTCGAATTTTTTCTGGTAGAAGCCCCTTCAATACAACCGGAAGCAATTGCGTCATAAGAACGTGGCAGTCATGAGAATTTAGGTTTTGGAATTTTTCTCTTTATATTTATTATTCCCTTTATATCCGATGAGAAGCTAGACGGGACCCTGATACTGCTCAGGGATTCAAAAAAGATTTCCTTATCTTCTTTGGGAAGAGCATAGCTGGCATGACCTTGAAACTTCTCTGAATGCATGTCGTCTCGGTCTTTCATACGTTATCGGTCCTACCGTGATTCCGGTGTATCTTTATTCTTACCATATACGTCCAAGAAGCCTAGCAGGATCACACAAAGATTCTTCATCAGGTGCATGACATCGATTGCAGAACGAACTTCTAGGACTTTCCAATAGACTAGCTCCCAAAATATAGATTTCTTCTTCCATATGGGTGCGTGTCTGCTAGTGTCATTCGGAATAGATTGTCTGCCAGGACCCTTTCCAAATATTACTTTTAAATCCTTCACCATATCAAATACATCATCACTAGTAGAAGGGGACAGGCTTACTCCGGTAATCTACCTCACCATTGAAATGCTTGTCTTTCTTTCTTAAGGGATGCCTGGGCGAAAGAAATCGACGATTCCACAGATACACATTCTTCTTACATTTATCCAAATAACTTTCAGTCTCAACTAAACAGTGCATGCATGCATTGTATCATTTGTTCGTCTGTCCTGGAATATTATTAAGACTAGGTCAATCATTTGATGGTTACAAACAACAACGCTTGTAGGTCAAATTTCTCATGATTGTGCTCATCCCACACACGTACATCTTGTTTGTACCACAACTGTAAAAGTTTTTCAACTAATGGCCTTAGATACGCATCAATGTCGTTGTCGGGTTGCTTCGGGCCTTGGATGAGCACTGGCATCATAATGAACTTCCGCTTCATGCACAACCAAGGAGGAAGGTTATAGATAGAGTCATAGGCCAGGTGCTATGACTGCAGCTCTGCTCCCTAAAAGGATTCATGCCATCTATACTTAGATCAAACCATAAGTTCCTCGTGTCACCTGCAAAGACCGAGAACTCTCTCTCGATTTTTCTCCACTGTGACACATTAGCGGGGTGTCTCAACATCATGTTTTTTATGGTATTTCATGTGCCATCACAATAATTTGGCATGCACTTTGTTTCTAAACAAACATTTCTACTGCGATATTATAGGAGCATACCATGTCACCTTGGTAGGAACCCGCTTCCTGGGTGCTCGCCCTCAACATCACGAGGGTCATCTCGTTTAATCTTATACCGCAATATAGTGCATACCGGGCATGCATCCAAATTCTCATACTCCTCACCGTGGTAGAGAATGCAGTCATTAGGGCATGCATGTATCTTCTACACCTCTAATCATAGAGGACAGACAACCTTCTTTGCTTCGTACGTACTGGCAGGCAATTCGTTATCCTTTAGAAGCAACTTCTTTATAATTTTCAACAACTTTTCAAATACCTTACCAGTCACACCGTTCTCTGTATTTCATTGCAGCAATTCCAATATGCTACCCAACTTTTTCTAGCCATCTTTGCAATTTGGGTACAACATTTTTTGGTGAACCTATAACATTTGCTCGAACTTCAACCTCTCATTTTTACTATTGTAGTCTCTCTTTGCATCAGCAATGGCCCAACTAAGATCATCAGCGGGCTTATCTAATGCCTGTTCTTCAGCTTCTTCTTCATTGTCTTCCATTGCAGTACCACCGTATTCAGGGAATATAAGATAGTTGACATCATTTTCTTCTTCTTCGTTGCCATCCATCATAATCCCTCTTTCTCCGTTCTTGGTCCAACAATTATAGCCGGACATGAAAGCGTATTAAAAAAGGTGGGTGTGAAGGATTTTTGAGGAAGAGTAATCCTTTTGATTCCGACATACACCACATGGATGATACATTGCAAATGTATCTATAATTTTTGATGTTCCATGCTTGATTTTATCTACTTTCTTGTGTTTTGTTCCAACTTTGGAGTACTTTTCATATGATTTCTTGGACTAACCTATTAACAAGAGCCACAGTGCTAGCTGCCTGTTGATACATTGCAAATGTATCTATAATTTTTGATGTTTCATTCTTGGTTTTATCCACTTTCTTGTGTTTTGTTCCAACTTTGGAGTACTTTTCATATGATTTCTTGGACTAACCTATTAACAAGAGCCACAGTGCCAGCTGCATGTTTTCTGTTGTTTTTGGTTCCAGAAAAGTCAGAAAATGAATATTCTCGGAATTGGACGGGACAAAAGCCAAAGTGCCTATTTTTCTGGAAGGGATCAAGTGCCAGAATACGAGACAGAGAAGGGTCAGAGGGTGGCCACACCACCTGGCCACGTGGCCAGGCCTGGCCCACGCCAGGGGGTGGTGTGGCCAGCCCAGGCACCCCCTCGGCCTCTCCTTCCGCCTATATATTTCCCTCGGGACGAAAACCCTAAGTGCCCGATCAAAAATCCACGAAAGAGTTTGTAGCCGTCGTCATCTCCATCCCTAGATCGGGAGGGATCTGAAGCTCTTCCCGGCACCCTGTCAGAGAGGGGAATTCACCCTGGAGGCCTTCTTCATCACCATGCAAGCCTCCGGTGTGATGCGTGAGTAGTTCATCCTTGGACTACGGATCCATGTAGTAGCTAGATGGATGGTTCTCCTCCTTTGTGCTTTCATGTTTAGATCTTGTGAGCTCCGTTCATGATCAAGATCATCTATTTGTAATTCATACATGTTGTGTTTGCGGGGATTCGATGAATATTGAGATGCTATTTCAGATTGATTATTGATTCTATCATATGTTTGTTATTTGTGATATTGCATGCTTTCCGTTGTTAGTAGCTATCTTGGCCAAGTAGATGCTAGCAACTCCAAGAGTTAGTATTTAAGCTCGATAGTGGGTTCATGCCTCCAGTAACTGGGAAGTGATGAAATCTCTATGGTACTAGATGTGTTGTTGCTACTAGGGAGAAAACAACAATCCTTTGTTTATAGAACAATCGTATTGTTTACTTTACATGCAGTTCGTAAAGCAATAATCTGTTGCTTGCAACTTAATACTGGAGGGGGTTCGGACGATAACCTGAAGGTGGATTATTAGTCATAGATGCAGTTGGATGGCGGTCTATGTATTATGTTGTAATGCCCAATCAAGTCTCAAAGGAGTCAAGATGATTAGTATATGCATGTATTGCTTTCTCGGTGTTTATCAATTGCCCCGCTGTAATTTTTCACCCAGCATGTTATCTATCTAAGGAGAGCCACCTCTAGTGAACTATGGATCCCGGTCCTTTCTCTTTACATACAATCTACAATCTTTTACTGCTTTGTGTTTACTTTCTGCAAATTTTACTTCTTTCCATTCGATACGTTTAATCCTTTGTTTTCCGTAAAACACGGTGAGATTGACAACCTCATCGCAAGTTGGGGACAAAGTTTTGTGGTTGTGTTGTGCAGGTCTCCACGTTGCTACTAGCACCGGTAGTGCGCCCTGCCAAAGCTCAGCTAGTAAGACCTTTGGGGTGTTTCCTTGCTCCTACTGGTTCGATTAAACCTTGGTTTCATAACTGAGGGAAAACTTGCTGATGTGCTCATCATACCTTCCTCTTGGGGTTCCCAACGAGCTCTATATCGAACGACGAGCACATCAAGATCTTTTCTGGCACCGTTGCCGAAGAGTCAAGGACATCTTCACAAGGGGAGTGCCTCATAACCAATCTCTTTACTTTGTTGTTTTTGTTTTGCTTAGCTTCTTTTTGCTTTGTTTGTTTGTTTTGTTCTTCAAAAACACAAAAAAAATAGTTTTACTTGTTTGCTTTCTTATTTCAAAAACACAAAAAAACTAAGTCTCCTTTAGTAGTCACCTCTCCCCTAGCTCACCATGTTGATCCCTACATTCACCTTGAAAGATCTTTCAATTGATAGTGGTTCTATAATTGGGAAAGACAATATTGAAGAATTCTTCAATCATGTTAGTAAGTATGAAGATACTGAGGATAGATCCCTTGCAGAACTTGCCCCAAACTACAAGATTGCTGTAGCTTCTTTAATTCACATGTTATAAGCTAGGTTTGTTAACCTCAACCCCTTAATGCAAGTAATGTTTCTTAAGCTTAAAGAAATTGAGGACCCTGAAAAGAGGGATTTTATTCTAGAAACTTTGTTTAAGGAGTTCTATGATGTTGCCAAGGAAGCTAGAAAAGTCTTTGAACGTTTCAATATGCTAGGCTCATGTGTAGACGTTGTTGGTACACGAGAAAAGATGAACAAATCCGAACCTAATGGGGAGGAACCTAAGATACCAATACCCTTTAAACTAGTAGCAATACATGATGCCATAGAAAAGAATCTTGATTGGATTGTTCCTGCAAACCCTTTTGATGAGAATAGTGAACCTAAGAGCATTGAGAGAGGATCCTCTAGAACTTATTTGGATGATATACCTTGCCTTGTTGAAAATATTTCTGGTATTGATCTTAATGCTTCTTCATTTGAGAACACTTGATTCTTTCTTTGCTTCTTATGCCTAACTTAAAGGCGTTAAAGAAAAGTACTTATTGGGAGATAAACCAAAAGTTTTAGATGAGTCTTGGAAGTTATTACTTCAGTAATAACCTCTTCTCATCCTTTTTATTTGCTTTTTGTGCCAAGAGTAACCTCTAATGAGAGAGAAGTAATGATTGGGAAAGTTGTTGTCCCGAAACAGATTTTTGTGCTTCACCGTAAAAATTCGTGAGAGAGCTATTTATGTCGGATTGAGATGTAATTTTTTGTGCTGCTGCCCCAGGTTGTTATCTAACTTTTGTTAGTTCAACACGTTTTGATTTGAGCAACAGAAGATCTTCGAAAAAATTCGTCTTTACCTGATGGTCTGTTTTGACAGATTTCTGCCATTTTCTGCATTTGCTTCTTGTGGGTTCCTTTTTGAGTTTTTTGGGGGAATTGAGATTTTTGAGGGAAGTGCTACAGTAGCTAGTGTTCTAATGGAAGTTTATTTGGTGTTAGAACTGAACCTTAAGACTTATTTATTTTGAATGCACAAATGTTGCTAATAAAGATTGTGTGAAGTTTTGTATGAAGGAAAATTTTCAGGTGTATGGAAGGAATGAGTAATGAGATGAAGGATGGACTAAAGCTCAAGCTTGGGGATTCCACGCGTGTCACCCCAAGAAATATCCAAGAAGTACAAGCATCAAAGCTTGGGGATGCCCAAGGCATCCCCTTCTTCATCAATAAAAATCCCAGGTTTCTTCCAAACTCTTCATTTTTTGTTTCATGCACAGTTGTGTTTTTCTTGGAGCGTCTTCTTTTTCGTTTTTGTTTTGGATTTTAGTTTGCTTGGTTTGCTTAGTTTTCTGAATAAATTGGTTGTACCCCCTCTTCCATACATTGGTTTGCAAATAGTTTGGTTTGGTTTGGAAAAGAGTAGGAAAGTTCATGCTTATGTGGTAAAAAGAGCTCCTTTTTGACTATGGCCTATGCTTTGTCATGCCATGCTTGATATTGTTTTGGCTTTATGCTTAGTATTCTTTGCTGTAGCATGACTTGTTATAAACAATTGAGATTGCTTAATGTGCCTTGGATGAATCATGAGTTGTTTTAACATATTAAAGCATAGTATAGTGGTATTCTCCTTTGATGCTTTATTTGGGTTGACTTGGCGCATGCTCACACCATGTTATGACTGTCACAAGTCACCATAGCCTTTATGATCCTTTAGTTTTCAACTTGTAGTATCACTTTATGCTTTGAGCAATGATGTTTTGTCGCTCTGCATGATTATGGCCATTATTGCTCTCTTAGTTTGTCGCTCCCAGTCTTTTGCTAGCCTCCACAACCAAGTATGAGTTCCACTCATGCATCCAACTCCCTAAACCAAGTTATTCCAAAGAGTCCACCATACCTACCTACTAGCTTATGCTATTCCAAGTATATTCATGCTTTTGTTTACCTTCCAAATTAAACTTGTTATGAGAAAACTAGTGATTAAAGCTCTCACAAACTTGATGGCACACTTTACTTTACTTGCCCTTAATAAACTTGAACCATTGTGTCTTCTATGATGTATATGCTTGCACTTATTTGTTGGAAATTAGCAGAACCATGCTTTCATGGGGAACGCTTTCAACATTGCACTTGGTACTTGTACCTAGTTGATATCATGCTCTTTTGTATATGGATGTCGTCGGTGTGAAATGAAAGGGGATCTTGTAAGTCCATGAAGTTATGTATATGTGTTAGAGAAACGCATGGGCCGCTGGTCTAATCCATGCTGACATGGTGGAAACCTGCAGCGTAACCATAATGAGCTGTCTATGAAGCATTCTTCTTATAAAAAAAAGAGTCCTATATTGAGAAAAAAGAGAAAAAAAAGAGATACTATGAAAAGAGGAAAGAGAGAAAAAGGCACCATATTCCCATGGTAAATAAGAAGAATGATGAGATGCTCGTTGTCTGCTTGCCTTGTCATTTTGATATGGGGATTCTTCCGTATCATCGGGCAAGGGGTACCCCGTTGGCGGTTCTCTATGATACACATATACTTACGATGACAAGAACTTACCGGTGACTAAACTTGAGTAGCATGAAGAGCGGCCCTCGTATACAAGGGACATGAGATTTCTGACATATACTTCGTCAAGCATGTACACCATAGTTTGTTCACTTTAACCTTAATCACTTCAAGATGCTTATGATAGGGGCAATGATAGATGAAAGCTATAAGTAACATAATTTTTGGAAGCTCTTTATGAGACTTGAATCCCTACTTCCTTTTACAAAGGCCTTTCTTCCACCATTATATTGAGTCTCCACCTTCTATCTTTATGCACTTACTTTGAGAGCATAGTGGCCATTCTTAGTTCTATGTTGTCCCAATACTAGTTGATTGATGCATAACTTGATATTGCGTGTTTTAAACTATTGTATCTAGTCACTCTTATGAACTTTGAAGGTGTCCTATGCATTTATATTTGCTACTCTATTGAGGGACAAGCTGAATACTATTATGCTATGTTTTCTTTATGTGAAACAAACAAACGTCTTGCAAACCATTGTTATTCATGAATCTTTTGTTTGTGCCTTTTCATGTTGCATAATAGTTTCTTTCCTTATTGCTAGAACTTTGTCTTTCATGTTATGATTGAAGTACTATGATCCCAGCTTTGAATGTTTTGCAAATACTTTGATCAAGTCTTTGATGGTGCATGTCACCTCAAAAATTATTCTTTCTTTTTATCACTTACCTACTCGAGGACGAGCAGGAGTTAAGCTTGGGGATGTTGATACATTGCAAATGTATCTATAATTTTTGATGTTCCATGCTTGGTTTTATCCACTTTCTTGTGTTTTGTTCCAACTTTGGAGTACTTTTCATATGATTTCTTGGACTAACCTATTAACAAGAGCCACAGTGCCAGCTGCCTATTTTCTGCTGTTTTTGGTTCCAGGAAAGTCAGAAAATGAATATTCTCGGAATTGGACGGGACAAAAGCCAAAGTGCCTATTTTTCCGGAAGGGATCAAGTGCCAGAATACGAGACGGAGAAGGGTCAGAGGGCGGCCACACCACCTGGCTGCGCGGCCAGGCCATGCCCGCGCTAGGGGGTGGTGTGGCCAGCCCAGGCACCCCCTCGGCCTCTCCTTCCGCCTATATATTGCCCTCGGGACGAAAACTCTAAGTGCCCGATCAAAGATCCACGAAAGAGTCTGTAGCCGCCATCATCTCCATCCCTACATCAGGAGGGATCTGAAGCTCTTCCCGGCACCCTGTCGGAGAGGGGAATTCACCCTGTACGCCTTCTTCATCACCATGCAAGCCTCCGGTGTGATGCGTGAGTAGTTCATCCTTGGACTACGCATCCATGTAGTAGCTAGATGGATGGTTCTCCTCCTTTGTGCTTTCATGTTTAGATCTTGTGAGCTCCGTTCATGATCAAGATCATCTATTTGTAATTCATACATGTTGTGTTTGCGGGGATCCGATGGATATTGAGATGCTATTTCAGATTGATTATTGATTCTATCATGTCTTTGTTATTTGTGATCTTGCATGCTTTCCGTTGTTAGTAGCTATCTTGGCCAAGTAGATGCTAGCAACTCCAAGAGTTAGTATTTATGCTCGATAGTGGGTTCATGCCTCTGGTAATCTGGGGAAGTGACAGAAATCTCTAAGATACTAGATGTGCTGTTGCTACTAGGGAGAAAACAACAATCCTTTGTTCATAGAACAATCGTATTGTTTACTTTACATGCAATTCGTAAAGCAATAATATGTTGCTTGCAACTTAATACTGGAGGGGGTTCGGATGATAACTTGAAGGTGGATTATTAGTCATGGATGCAGTTGGATGGCGGTCTATGTATTATGTTGTAATGCCCAATCAAGTCTCAAAGGAGTCAAGATGATTAGTATATGCATGTATTGCTTTCTCGGTGTTTGTCAATTGCCCCGCTGTAATTTTTCACCCAGCATGTTATCTATCTAAGGAGAGCCACCTCTAGTGAACTATGGATCCCGGTCCTTTATCTTTACATACAATCTACAATCTTTTACTGCTTTGTGTTTACTTTCTGCAAACTTTTACTTCTTTCCATTCGATACGTTTAATCCTTTGTTTTCCGCAAAAACGGTGAGATTGACAACCTCATCGCAAGTTGGAGACAAAGTTCTATGGTTGTGTTGTGCAGGTCTCCACGTTGCTACTAGCATCGGTAGTGCGCCCTGCCAAAGCTCAGCTAGTAACACCTTTGGGATGTTTCCTTGCTCCTACTGGTTCGATTAAACCTTGGTTTCATAACTGAGGGAAAACTTGCTGATGTGCTCATCATACCTTCCTCTTGGGGTTCCCAACAAGCTCTACATCGAACGACGAGGACATCACCTGTTTTCTGCTGTTTTTGGTTCCAGGAAGTCAGAAAATAAATATTCTCGGAATTGGACGGGACAAAAGCAAAAGTTATTATTTTACCGGGGGACACTTGGAGCCAGCATACGAGACGGAGAAGGTCCAGAGGGTGGCCACACCACCTGGTGGCGCGGGCCAGGCCAGGCCGCGCCAGGGGGTGGTGGGCCTCCGCACCCTCGGTCTCCCCTCTCGCCTATAAGAGCCTCCCGATGCATAAACCCTAAATTGTCAAGCTTCCGGCCACGAAAAGTTCCATGGCCATACCGCCACCAAGGGGAGATTCGGGGACAGAAGTCTGTTCCGGCACCGCCGACGGAAAGTGCCCCCGGAGCCATCTCCATCGATCTCCACCACCATCTCCATCACCATTGCTGCTTCCCATGATGAGGAGGGAGTAGTTCTCTCTCGAGGCTAAGGGTTCTACCGGTAGCTATGTGTTCATCTCTCTCTATGCATGATCTTATTGTGATCATGAGCTTGTAATTTATATATCTACCTTGCTACTCAAGTGCTTTAATAGATCCCTGCTCTCCCCATGTGTGTGAAAGTGACAGCGTGCACACCATGGTGGCACTTAGGCTAGAGATTACAAATACTTGCTGTGAGTTATATTTGGAGTTGGATGTCTTTATGAAATTGTGGTGTTTGTTGGATCCATCTAGCGCTCAAGGTAACAGTGTGGGGTTATCCAGATGAGGAAAGCGAACTTTGAGGTGTGCTGTTATAGCCCTACCGATGATTAGAGTGTCCAACCGGAGAGTAGTTAAGAGTAGTATCATAAACAGAAGATATTTATATGAGGGTGTTCACTAGTGAAAGTATGATCCCTAGGCCTTGTTTCTAAGCACTGTGCTATTAGATCTATTACATGTTTGCTTGCTTTCTTCTTTATTTCAGTTTGCCTTTAGTCTTTTCTCACGTCAACCACACGCCAGCAAGCTATTTTCTAGCACCGTTACCACTTATAATTATCTATACCACTTGTATTTCACTATCTCTTCGCCGAACTAGTGCACCTATACATCTGACAAGTGTATTGGGTGTGTTGGGGACACAAGAGACTTCTTGTATCTTGATTGCAGGGTTGCTTGAGAGGGGATACCTTTGACCACTTCCTCCCTGAGTTCGATAAACCTTGGGTGATCCACTTAAGGGAAAACTTGTTGCTATTCTACAAACCTCTGCACTTGGAGGCCTAACAACTGTCTACAAGAATAGAAATGCGTAAACATCAATGGACAACATATAAAACCATTCCTCTTGTTTACCACAGCCACATTGATAAAAAATGCACGCCTTTAATGAACACGCTAGAGCGTCGGTTAGCGTACATCCATGGTTGACTCATCTGCATTAAATAAGTATATCAAATGCAATCATGATGCTAAAATTAGTACCGGTCTAAAATTATATGCACACAATGATATTTCGGCTTCGGATGCGATGACATACTACGTACTAAAAATATGCACTGATTTAAAAACTTTCTACTCCATTTTTAGTCCCGGTTGGAGGCACCAACCGGGACTTAAGGAGTTGTAGAAGGCTGGGGCCAGCGCGAGCCCGTTCAGTCCCGGATGGTGTCTCTAACCGGTACTAAAAATGAACCTTTAGTCCCGGTTGGAGACACCATCTGATCTCCATCCGGGACCAAACATTTAGATTTATTTAATCGTGGGTTGCAATAGTATTCGGTGGGTGGCGACACTGTATCATGGGTAAGTGTCGACACTATGTCGTGAGTGACGGCACTCGTGAGTGGCAACACTAATTTGATGGGTGGAAGCACTATGTCATGGGTGAGTGTCGACACTATGTTGTGGCGCTTAATCTATAAATAGGCAAGATGCATCCTTGTGAAGTTATAAACTACAAGATGATGCGAGAAGGACACCACTACGACACAGCTTCTCGAAGATGTCTCAGGATCCCTGTCCTCAGATATCTTCGAGGAGCTCGCCATAGAGACACTCTCTAATATGTGAAATTTGTTAGCTCTCCGGCGTATTGAATTAGCTAGAGAAGTTATAAACTGCAAAATGGTGCGAGAGAGACACCAGTACGGCGGAGCTTCTCGAAGATGTCTTAGGATCCCGTTCTCAGACATCTTCGAGGATCTCTCCATAGAGGCACTCCCATATATTGATATCGAGGAGCTTCTCGAAGATGTACGGAGCTAGTGTGTCTTCTTATGAAGCTTTTTTGAATCAACCCTATTTTCATTACAATTTTTTGAGTATTATTGTTTACCGTGGTACATATATATGTCTATGCATAATGATGATGTTATTTTGTTTATATCCATCCAGAATTTGAAGATGCAGTGGTTAAAAATCTCTCTACTTCGAGAGCATGAAATGATCCAAACTAGCAATTACAGATGAAATGATGGAGTTGCTAACCTTTTAGAATCCTTGGGTAGATGGGGCGTCGCCAAATCTTGATAAATCATGTCAAAAATGGGGATGAACTCGAGATCATTGAGGAGTGCCAAATCTACATTATATAAGTATATCAAAGAACCATTACACAACATTATCAATAGAGAAGTGACCAAATTAATACAAGTTCATCACACTAAAACCAAAATAAAGTAGTGACCAAATGTCATTATTGCCATAATTACTCCTAAACTAAACCCATAAATCCCTAAACTACTAGAACATGAAATATGCTAAACTAGCAATGAACTATGAAAGGATGAAATTACTAACCTTTTAGAATCTTTGGATAGGTGGGGCGTCGCCAAATCTTGTCAAAAAATATGGATGAACTCGAGCTCAAGGAGAAAACAGAGAGGAGAAGCAGCTTGAAAATGGAGTATGACTCGGGGTTGGGAGGAAGAAGATATAGGAAGGACAATAGTCCTGGTTGGTGTCTCCAACCGGGACTATAGGTCTTTCTTTAGTCCTGATTTAAGACACCAACCGGGACTAAAGGTGCTGTTCGAACTGGGACTAGAGGTCGCCGTACCCTGCGACCATTTCTAGCCGTTAGAATCGAAACATTAGTCCCGGTTCGTAACAATTAATAATGCTCCGGAACGAAAGACATGTTTTCTACTGGTGTCAGACCCAACCGTTAACTAGCTTGGCCCATATCAACCTGAACCAATGAAACCCAATACAGAAAACTAAATCATATGACCCGGTTATTGTAAAACCGTTTCCAGATTTATGGGTACGTGGTGAAAAAAATAAACATATGCTGAACCTCGATGCATTTGACAAAGAATTCATCGCACGGGTACACCCATCACTGCTACTCCCGTGCCGTTGCTGTACCTGGCACCGTACTGTATTGATAAGGTTGTTATTGGTGTCCCATGGTAACAAAAATTTAGCTGTAACATAATACACGCAACAGCCAATCACACAAAGAGACTATAGCTATAGGTGAAGCTTACATCGATTGGTTTCAAGCAGAGGATAGAGCGAGTAGATAGGTTGAAAGAAGATAAAGTTTGAGCAGATAGCTGAAGCCTCTGGGTATAGATCTCAGCTAATAACGAATATAAGTAGGTGAACCTCCTGTATAGATCTCAGCTAATAACGAATATAAGTAGCTGAAGCCTCTGGGTATAGATTTCTACTCGGCGGACTCGACCTCCTGTGGCTGAGCCGGCGACGAAGACCGGCGGGACACCTGCTGCAGCTACGCTAGCAGCGGAGAACGCAAGCACGGCTAGACACAATAGTCTTGCTCGATGGCGGGCTAGACTAGGAACTGGTCGATCATGCTCGCCGTGTCGGTGCCCTAGCGTGTGGTGTCCAGGAACGAAGGGGAGCTACGCGCAGTCGAGGGATGGTGACCTTGGCGTTCCTCTACCTGCACGACCCTCCCTCCGAGTAGACCATTCTCCTCCATATCATCTTCAACATCACATACAAGCTGAGAAGTGCATCATCAGGCACGTACACCTATAGTTTGCAGTTCGGAGAGAAGAGCTTCAGATAGATCCCTATACCTTC
This sequence comes from Avena insularis, assembly GCA_023614405.1. Classification (NCBI taxonomy): domain Eukaryota; kingdom Viridiplantae; phylum Streptophyta; class Magnoliopsida; order Poales; family Poaceae; genus Avena; species Avena insularis. The sequence goes on along the minus strand of CM042694.1, from coordinate 20,575,736 downwards.
ATTAAAATACAAACTTGTAACACAATTTTTTTTTTAACAACAAGATCAAGTTACTTCTCAAAACGAACTTCGAACGATTGCTTCTGTGCGACAAATCTGGAAAAACAAGTCCAAAAAGGCTCTAACTTTGATCACGAATCTGAAAAGATACAGTTTACCAACCTCGAAGGCGATGGTCAGAATGGAACCCCGTCATCGATACACATTTTTTTTATATAGAGTTCGAGTCGATTTAGAGCCTATATTACAAGTGGTTTGGATGAATATGTTTAAGAGAGGAGAGAGAAAAAGAGTGGGTACACTTGCGTGCAAGAATGAGCTTGATGGATTTCTTTAAAGTTCACTCTTAGTCTGCCTCTACAAAAACACGACGGATCCGAGCGTTTCTCTTGGGTCTGTCCCTGGGCTGCTCTGAGAAGCGCGTTGACGCAACCCAAACTCGTATGCACGCAACTAATCGGGCCGATTTATAAAACTATAGATTTTTATTAGAAATGAACGTTTTTATTATTTAATATAATGTTTACACTCGGTCTATGCATAACTAAGATTCACACAACCGATCGTACCACCGAACTAGAGAACAAAATCAGTATACCAACATTACAACTAACACTCTCAAAATAAAAGGCCTCAAGCTATGGAGGAACAATCTGCAAATCTCGGGACAAAAATATCACTCTCCGTTTCCTCCGAATCTTCGTAGGTAGCTATGGTGACGCTGTCACAGATTGACTGCATCTGTGCACCCATGGGCAGATGGAGTAATAAATAAACAAACGAGGTGTCGATGGATGGATCATGGATCTGCCTGCTGAGCTCAGAAGATCTACCCGGCTCTCTCTCTCGAACACCGTGCACGAGTAGTACTATGATCGGTTTGAATACTCGTTGATCTTTATCTGGAACGATCGTCCCATAGAAGAATTCAGGCACTTCTGGACAAGCAACCCTGTCCCGTCAAGCTTTTATGGCGATGTGTGACCGGTCGCCGCAGAGGACTGGCTATTCGCCGGTGGCCGCGTGGTGCGTAGGCCCGCCGTGTCGCGCGCAGCCCCGACATGGCATCCAGAAGCTTTGCTTGCTTGCGCTGGAGTAATTTGACCCTGGTGGTTTGTTCTCCTTGACGGTATCGCCGTTGCTTGCGCTGGAGTAAATACTAGTGAATGCTCCACTGTTTTAAAATATAAGATGTTTTAGTTTTATAAAAAAAGTGTATCTAGACATCTTTTAGTGTAGGTTTATTGAACCTACACGTTAAAAGAAGTCTAGATACAGTCCATTCATAAAACTAAAATTTCTTATATTTTGAAACGAAAGGAAGTACGAGAGAAGTAGACAACGCGTTAGACGCGCGATAGAGCGACAGCACGGAGACTACTGCCACGGATCAGGCCGGACCGGTTCCTTATACTCTACAGAGTTTTGTGTGTACAAGCTGCGACAGCTGATAGCAGCAGTGTTGTTCGTCACCTCTTACGACACGGAAATTCATCGTTCAACGGAGTAGTACCCCGGAAGTCGGATACTAGTATGGAACATGCAGCATGGACCGAATTCGTGCATTCGCCTCAGGCTCCTGTGAACTGCTCATAGTCCTGGCTGACTGGCCCAGTTGGCAGTTTGTGCCAACACTACGATTGAACAAATCGATTCGACTCCAGAATTATCCTTCAGATTTGCTTCCAGATTATTACAACATGTGTGCCTGCCAGTGCCATCCGCAAGTAACACGAGATTGTGCCCGTGTTTTCAGCAACCAACGTGCATGCGTGTCAGCAAAGCCTGGCTAGCTTGGTCGACCTCCTACCTACTCCTAGACTTGCTACTGTCAGTAAGTGCGTGACAACTGACAAGTGACATGCCCCAAAAGAAAGAAAATCGCCAGAAGTGGAGATGGGGAGGAGTCATGTCTGGAATCACGGACGCAACTTCGAGCTCCACCGCCGAGTAAATAATTCGGAGACGACTGGCCGCGGCGAGGCCACATCGCCGGGAGCCCTTAAACAAATGCCGGCGCGATGGGACGGGGGCGGCCGCCCGCGGCGGCGGTTGGCGAGGAAACTCTTCCGTCGCGATCGGGATTTGTTTTGTGTTGTGACGCGAGAGAGATCTCGGGAGGTTTTCTCCTGTTTCCTCGTCCCTGTGCAGGCCTGGCCCGTAACAAGGGTGTTTACTGAGTCTTTGGATATGTATAGTCGTTCCTAGGGTTCAAGTACCGGAGCTGTGTACGTTCGTGGACAGCAATTTTGTCGTTAATTAGATTACTGTGGTTACTGTGGCAGAGTGGTATATATTGTTTCCTGCGACAACTGCACGTACTGTATAGCCTAATATCCATTTTTTTACCTTAAACTTTGTCACTTCTGACCGTAATTACTCGATTTAGCAATTCTCTATTCTAATTACACCCGGTTTAGCAAAAATTGTGGCATGTTTTACTCACGTTCGGTAATACTCGAGAAAGCATGATTCTCAACTTATAAAACGTTTAGAGGGCGTAATTGCGATTTCATAGGACAATCTATAGTTTTTGTCAGAGGAGGTGGTGAAAGATTCGCAGGTATGAAATCCTTTCGTATTCAAGAAATCAATGTTTCGACGGGAATTCTGGATCGTAGAAAGGGAAGATCTAAATATGGTGCAGAAAGACCTATATCGAAATGAATGGAAGCAACTACTCTCTCCGTTCGGAAATATAAGACGTTTTAGCTTTGTAAATCGAATGTATCTAGACGTCTTCTAGTGTATAGGTTCATAGAGATTCGGAATAAACATATACACTAAAAAGGGTCTAGATACGTTCATTTCACAAAGCTAAAACATCTTCTATTTCTGAACGGAGGGAGTATCGCTCTTTCCCTTGTTACGTTACCATGGTCCTTTGGGATGTAAGAGATCGCATTTGCTGGTTGTGCCCTTTCATGAGTTTAGATCTCTATATATGAATCTCTTATGAAATCCCATATTTTTGCTCATTTCAGAGGGAGTATGTGACTTCTGCATGACACTTCTAGCATTTTGTTTGCTGCTTTGCATGAAAATTTAGTACTCGGTGATTGCTATGATTGATATAGAAGACGATCCTCCGTGGATAGTGATTCTCGGAAAAGACTCATGGAATGGCCATGGAGAAGTGGCTTGCTTGGTTATGAAACACTCGATTCCAGGGAAGGGACCTACTCCTCTACGTAAAAAGTCTTTCAAAGCTCAAAAGAAAGATATAAAGGCTCGTAATCATACAACAATGGCCATCAACTAAGAATTGAAGCATTATCAAGGGCCAATACATGAACATAGGCTCCCATGAAAGCGGCAAAGTCTACCCTCTCCAAATACGCCACCCTCTCCTCCTCTCTCCCTCCCCACGGACGGCGCCACCGGGCGAAGCCCGGGCGTTGGCGTTGGCGGGGCCCTTTCTCCCCCCCCCCACAGGGTGCTTCAGCACGGACCGAGACAGCCAGTGAGGGCGCCAGGCTGCGCGAGAGGCATGGCGGCGCATCGGTCCAGGCGGCGGCGCGTCGGCTTCGCGGTGGTGGTGGGATCTCTCGGCGGCGGTGGCCGCTGCGCCGCTGCGGGCATGTGAACGTCCTCGGACGGCTACAAAGTGGCCACGGCGGCGATGCTCTAGGGACGACGGCGGCCCTGCTCGGCAGGGGGCGGGCTGGTGCGGCGGTGGGCGGCGGGTCAGCGCGGCGCACCCGTGGCAGCCTGAGCTCGGGGTGGGCAGGGCCTGGCGGCCAAATCGGTCCCAGTTGGGCCCAGATCTGGGTTTGGTGGGCCGGCCTGCGGTGTTTTGGCTGCTCTACAGATCTTGGCGGGTTAGGGTGGATGGGATTCGTGGCGTCCTCGGTCGGCCTGTTGCAGCGTGGTGGCAGATTTTACGGGCCCGTCGGGGCTCGGCCAGACCACCATGGGACTAGTTTGCCTCCGCTGAGGCTTTACAGGTCTGCGGGACCCGATCGGACCTATGGAGGACTGGTTTGTCTGCAGCCGTGTTCGGTCGACTATCGCCTCCGGCGGTGGAGGAAGTCCCCTCCCGTGCGGCCGTGGTACCATGGGCCCTATTTCACTTCTACCTATGCTGCGATGTTACAGACTTCGCGTTGAATTGCTAGGTGAGACGATGATGACGAAGTTGGGACCGGCGTGGCGCATGCTCGTGGGCGACAAGTTTTGGTGGTGGCGAGGCCTTGCCCTCGCGGGTCTCTTGTGCAACGGCTCGTCCGGGGTTATGGATAGGGCCCTCAGGAGAAATCTTTGTCGGCTCGACCGACACCGACGCGGTGCCGCCCGTGGGTGGCATCTCCCTTCCTGGAGGGCGTCGTGGCTTCCCTTCATCCACTCCCCTTGTGTGCCAGGGGGAACCCTAGGGCTAGTCTCTGGTCCGGGCAGCAGCGGTCGCTTTCCCTCTTGAGGGTGCTGCTTGGTGCTAGACGAGTCGGGGCTAGGAGCGTGGTGGGTATTCTTCGGAGGGCGCAGCGGTTGCGATCTTCCTCGTCTAGTCGATCCGTCTCTGTCTCCGTCTCCATTCCTTTTTGTTTTTTCCTTGGTGTAGTTCGGGTGTGTGTGTGTTGCTGCCCCAGCATCGTGTATCGTGTTGTGTCGTCTTTGGGCGTTGTGTTGTCTGACCCAACAGCGGTCTCACCTGCGTGCTTTATTTATAAAGCGGGACGAAATCCTGATTCGAAGAAGAATGCATGAACATATGTTGGTTGTGTGTAATTCCTTATAATTAAGTTGAGTACGCATTCTAGCACTACTTACTAGTCTATCGAGATTTATGGATCTCTCCAGCGTCCAAGCGAGACCCCATTGAAACCAAATCGGCCACTCGTTGGGTAAGGCCTTCCTTTCTATGAACATCTCACCACTGAGGGCCTGTTTGATTTATAGGATAGGAAAATCGTAGGAATAGAAAAAATATAGGATTGCATTGTCATGCCCACTTCAATTCTATAGGAATTCATATGCACCAAAGTGTATTTGATTCCACCATAGGAATCTAAAAAAGAGGTACGGGTGGATGTTTAATTTCCTATGAAAACTAGTACTCACTCCGACCCATATTAGTTGACTCGAGTTTATCTAGATTCATATGTATCTAGTTAAGTATCTAATCTAGATACATCCGTCTCTAGACAAAGTTGAGTCAACTAATATGGATCGGAAGGAGTACAAAGAAATCCTTAGGGAAAAATCCTATAGAAATTAATCCTACAAATCAAACAATCGTCGTAGGAAAATTTTCTATAGGATTTAATCCTACAAAGTTCTTAGGCAAATCCTTGGAATCAAACGGGCCCTGAAAGAGAACCTTAGTCTCTAACCCGACCAATAGGGAAGACAAAGTCAAGCTGACGGCACCCTTCGTGACATTCCTAAATGGAATGAATATCTCCTTCATCTAGTCGAGAAGGGAAAAAAAGCTCGGTGTGGAACAGAACTGTGACTATTCTAAACCGTTACATGATGAAGAAGTCCATTTTCGTCATGATCGATCCATGTCCTACCATGCATAGTGCCCGAAGAACTAGGCTTGCTTCTAGAAGATTGTATACTGATACAGTGGAATCGGCCTCGGGTGACGCCTCCCTGGTCATTAAAAGATCCATCCCTCAGTAATTAAGGTGGGGGTGAAAATTAATAAAATGTTGCTCCCTTTGTCCACAAATACGACCTCTGTTTGGAATTATTAAAAAACCAAGTTGCTAAGATCAAGACACTCCATAACTCTCTCTCATTAATCTATACATGCATTAGAGAAGTGATGACAAAGGAGAACATGCATTGGATGAGAGAGACTAATAAATGAGATCGACCTTATAATCTCGAACAACATAAAAAAGCCTTCGGCCCTTATAATCCTAAACAGAGGTAGTACTTAAGTGTGCTTCTAGACTGTCTTTAAGTCAAATTTAATACACTTTGACCCATTTATAGGAAAATATAGCAATATTTATGACATTAAATTAGTACCGTACTAGATTTGTTGTCAAATGTAATTTAGTAATATAGCTAACTTGACATCATGGATGTCGGTAATTTGTCTAAAAGTTTGTCAAATTTTAAAAAGTAACTTAAAAGAAAAGAGCTAGAAGTATACTTATTTTTGGAAAGAGGGAATATATTTCGGTTCCCTGAGTAGCAAATATTGCTAGCCTCTCCTTTCGAAGTTTCAAGGGCGCCACCGACTGCCTCCGTTGCAAAGCGACCAGTCTTTAGAAACAACACCAAGGAAAAAGCACATAAATGTGCCGCAGGCAGGCCCATGGAACCCATAGCCCATGGAGAGAGGCCGTAACCTCTGGAGCCTGGGCAGAGAGCGACGTGCACGGAAGGTTCATGTTTTCAGGTCGCTTCTCCTCCGCCTACAGGGAAGATCAGTTGCGGTTGCAGCAGGAGGTTATCCGCACTTCTGCAAAAGAAAATCTGCACATCTCGGTACTGGCAGGGGGTGGGGATGTTGTGAATCAACGTTCTGAACAATGTAATCCAGCAATTGCAGTAAACATCGCAAAAAGAAATGGTAAGTTATCTTCTCAAAGCAAACGACAAATTGCCACAGGAATCAGGCTCTCACTTGTTCAAACCAGAAATCTGTTATATACTCGCAGATGTGTAGCGGGCAAAAATTTCCGATCAGAACATCTAACGAAAAGGATCACAGGGCCAGGACAACCATGATCACAGAATAAGATGAATCACATTGTTCATAACAAAGATCGAGCTGCTACAGTTTCAGGCATCCTTTCAGTACACATGATACAACTTGCAACATAACTAAGAAAAAAACGAGGAAATAGGCACCAGGCGCAATGGAATTCCCAAACAATCTTCCAAAGAACTCACTGGCCACCACGGAGGCGGAGCACCAGGTGCAGGGTAGACTCCTTCTGGATGTTGTAATCCGCAAGTGTGCGGCCATCCTCAAGCTGCTTACCGGCGAAGATCAGGCGCTGCTGGTCCGGGGGGATGCCCTCCTTGTCCTGGATCTTGGCCTTCACGTTGTCAATGGTGTCCGAAGATTCCACCTCCAGTGTGATGGTCTTGCCGGTCAGAGTCTTGACAAAGATCTGCATGCCACCACGGAGGCGGAGCACCAGGTGGAGGGTGGACTCCTTCTGGATATTGTAATCCGCAAGGGTGCGGCCGTCCTCGAGCTGCTTGCCTGCAAAGATCAAACGCTGCTGATCCGGTGGGATGCCCTCCTTGTCCTGGATCTTCGCCTTCACATTGTCAATTGTATCAGAAGACTCGACCTCCAGGGTAATGGTCTTGCCAGTCAAGGTCTTGACAAAGATCTGCATGCCACCACGGAGACGCAGAACCAGGTGTAGTGTGGATTCTTTCTGGATGTTGTAATCTGCAAGAGTACGCCCATCCTCAAGCTGCTTACCCGCAAAGATCAACCGCTGCTGGTCTGGGGGAATGCCCTCCTTATCCTGGATCTTCGCCTTCACATTGTCTATTGTGTCGGATGACTCCACCTCGAGGGTAATGGTCTTGCCAGTGAGGGTCTTCACGAAGATCTGCATACCACCCCTAAGCCTGAGCACTAGGTGGAGGGTCGACTCCTTCTGAATGTTATAGTCAGCGAGGGTGCGACCGTCTTCCAGCTGCTTGCCAGCAAAGATAAGACGCTGCTGGTCCGGGGGGATGCCCTCCTTGACCTGTATCTTTGCCTTGACATTGTCAATGGTATCAGATGACTCGACCTCGAGGGTAATGGTCTTGCCAGTAAGGGTCTTCACAAAAATCTGCATGCCACCCCTGAGCCTGAGCACCAGGTGGAGGGTGGACTCCTTCTGGATATTGTAATCAGCAAGAGTGCGCCCATCCTCAAGCTGTTTGCCAGCAAAGATGAGACGCTGCTGGTCCAGTGGGATGCCTTCCTTGTCCTGTATCTTGGCTTTAACATTGTCGATCGTGTCTGAGGACTCGACCTCAAGGGTAATGGTCTTTCCAGTGAGGGTCTTCACAAAGATCTGCATCTGCATAGACAGAAATTGCAAACAGAACAGGATAAGTCAGCAAGATTGAGGTATGAACAGAATCACAGTCACAGTCAAAAGACTGCGACAATCTAAAACTTGTGATGGATATTGTAAACAAAGCAGGAATGCAGGATCAATTCACCAGGTTGTATTGCATATATCAGCTATTCCAATTTTTATGATAGATAACAAATCTGCAGTTGAGAAGTAGCAAATAGAACAACCATGAACAGACATGCATATGAGTTCATTAAAGACAGAGAACTTGGAAGTCGATAATCTAATTCGTAGGATCTATTTCCAGTTTGAATTAAGCAGATTTGTATCATCCATTGTAAGGCCTAACATACAGTAGCAGCACAACGACAATAATCAATAATTTGAGGAATCATCATGAAACCTTTGGTCAGGCGAGGAACAATCTGAAGCTAAACAAGAATCTACGAAAGCAGGCCCAAAACTAAATTGATCAAAACCTAATCAGCAACTATAGATCAACCCACGGGGCAGCTATAGTATTTTGATTATAATCTACACGAACATATATTGGTCCAGAGGACATACACTGACTCGTCCTCGACGATATCATGAAAAAATCTTGGATCTACCAGCATACAAGCAAACCAAGAACACGATACAGTGATCTACGCGGATCTACGGGAAATCGATATCGTGCACAATTCTATTCTAGACAAGAATATCATCTCATCGCGTTGACCAAATCAACAATCGCGCATATGCACCAAGAATTCTAGATCGATCCCTAAATATGAACAGATAGATAGCTAGGGGGAAGGGATCGATAGCGAGCCCATACCTTGTCGGATATTCGCGAGAGCTAAAGATCGATCGATCGGTGCTGTGGAGAATTTTTCGATCGGAATCGGGGGGAGTAGGTTTGGGGAAAGGGGATTCGGTGGTGTGGGCAATTTATAGATGGAAAACGGGACCGCCTCGGTTACGTCACGGCTCAGCTCACACGCGAGACGAACGGAGCGTAGGGAAACGAGAGGCGGTCGCGGAATCCGTCCCCACCACGCATTCTCCGGAAGCGTCTCGACGAGTTAAGAAAACGGTCACTCTTCGCTGATCAATGGGAAAATTATTATTGGCACACAACACAAAATAAGATTTTTTTTATGATTAGCATGATTTGTGATTTAATTTTTTTATGTCTGGCTCAAATAAATAACTTAACCTTGTTAACACGTTATTTAAAAGGTTGAACCCACTGTTTTGCTTCCAGCATAATGTTTGAAAATGTAAATACTTTTGCCACATAGGCAACAATGATCTTTTTTAGAAAAATCGAAATATTTTGTCTTTCAAAAATCATACAAATATATATATATATATATATGTACAACCAAGTTTCTATTGAAATATATTTTCATACGTGACATCACAAAAAGACAAATATTGAAATAAATGAAGTATTTTTTTTTCTTTTCACACACGATTCTGTGATTTTTATGTAGCTTATAATGCTTTTGGGACTTTTGTACCATTGTTAATGATTATTAATAGATTGATGAAATTTTGTAAAAATATATATATAATGCAACATGTTGCAAAACTCTTCCGGTATGTAGATGACATGTGTACGTATCCTTGTCAATTTTCCATAATTCGTTTATACTCAAAACACTTTTCATTTTTTTTAAGTATAGTTACAAGTACAATTGTAGTAAAAAATTGCATCCTCCATAATTTATTTTACCAATATGTTAACAAGTTAAGCTGTTCGCAAAAAATTAAGCCATAAACTATGCTAGATACAAAAAAAATTTGTTTCTATGTTTTGTGCAACAAAAGCCATAAATATTGGTGTTAGCTGCAATTTTCTCATGATCAATGAAATAAACAGTACAGACCTCTCCGGTCATCATCTTCATCTTGAGCTTCACCACTCCATCAAGCTTTTTTATGTCCTATTAAGTTCCGCATCCTATAGAATTAATCATTACATACTCTCTCTATTTCCATAATGGGTTAATTATCGGATTGCCCTCAGAGGCGTCTATGTACTCAGTTTTGCCCTTAGTGGCTAATGGTGCTCAGTTTTGGCCTTACTTCGGGCGTAGCTACTATGGCGAGGCTAAACGGCCAGTCTGAAGTCCATTCCGTATGGTGACGTTAGTGGGAGTGGGTCCGGAGCTTACAGGCGGGATCGCGCAACGACGACAAACAGACAGAGCCGAACCGGACACACCCGAACCCTTCCCCCAATTTGTCTGTGCGGCACCACCTTCTCATGTACGGTCGTCCTGCGGCGCCGCCACCACCTATGCCGTCGCGGTCGTCCCGCATGGCCACCTGCTCCACTGCTACCTGTTCCGCCGCCACCGTCCTACGACGCCACGGGTAGGGCGCTCGTTTTGCCATTGCGCCCGCCACCTGCTCGACCCGCGGTGGGGGATCCTTCCGTGCGCCCGACCGGAGCACTGATAGGTGGGTGCTGGTGTAGAAAGATAAAGTAGGAGAGTAAACCCCAGGGAGAAATGGCGAGCAGCGGCGACCCCAGAGTAGTTGGTGAGGCAGATGTCGGGTTAGAGACCCGCCGCGTCCACGACTGGGTTCCCGTGGGGTAAGTCTTGTTTCGATTGAGCTTGCTTGTGCATTTCAACAGTCGATTCGACATGGGACGCCATTGGTTTGCGGTTGATTTTGCTATTGGTTTGCTGATTGCGTCTTTGTTTTTCGTGGGTTAGGACGGAATTGCGGTTTGCTTTCTTGGTGAACATTAGAAGGGACCGGTACATTGTGGATGCAAAGAGAAATTCCATGGAGGGTTTGATTATCCGTTGCCATTGTAATTGGAGTTTCCGACAATTTGGGGAGGTAATTTGCAGCCCATAACCTTGGGGTTTGAATGGTGAAGTGGAATTAAAATACTACAATGGGGGAAGTAAATGGGTGAAAGTTAGTAATTGTGCAGAGCTCGCTACCATGTTTGCTAAGCATAAGGAGAAAGAGAAATTCCATGTGAGGCTGCAAAATGATGTGGTTGTGCCTAGGTTGGCGGGTGCACCTTCTCGGGCAGAACCATGTCATCGTAATGGCATCTCTAGCCAGAACAGTCCAGTTAGTGCATAACGACGTGGTGGCTCGACACGCGTGGGCACCGGTAGAAGGGTTCCCCTTGAAGTGGAGTCTGATGCCTACAATTCTGGGGATGATGAAGAGAGGCTATAGTCTGATGTTGTTCAGAATTTACGATGGGCATCTCGGCCTGCAAACCAAAATGAGGCTGACAATGATGTACCTTGGGTGGATGACGCGATGGGTAAGGACGAAGACCTTGCAGCTATTGAATGGGACCGTGAGAACCCTCGGATGGAAGAAGGTTCCATTTTTGCATCCATGAGTGAGTATAGAAATGCACTTGATCAAGGCAGAACGTACGTTCGAAGTTGACAAGAGCGATCAAGTACGTTACAGAGTGCACTGTCCAACTGATGATTGTTTATGGAGGATGCTCGCATCTAAAATGCGAAATAACACGAATGTTCAAGTCAAAGTGAACCCTTAGGCACACATGCCAGGAATCAACCCTTAGGAATAAAACAATCAGTAGAGCCAAGTTAAGATGGGTGGCGGAAAAAGTAAAGCGGTGGGTGATAGAAACCATCAAGTGTGTTAGAGTATTAGGCATATGCGATTGTTATGGTAGTTTAGATAGAGTTAAGATCTATTTACGTACAATCCTAAATTGACTTGTACTCCAAGATAATCCCCCGTACGCCTATATATACTCGCCCATGAGGCTCAATAATATATTTATCATATTCCGCCAAACTCATATTCTTTCATGGTATCAGCCTAACTGGTCCAAACCCGAGCCGTACGCTTATGCCGCGCCGCCCCCAGGGGATCGATCTCCATGATCTTCGCCGGGGGCCGCGCGATCCGTCGCAGGGTTCTCCCGCAGATCTGTGATCGGCTGCCCTGGTGAGTCTTTTCCGATCTACTAGATCGGTTTTTCTCTCCGTCGGTCACTTGGCCGGTCTTTTTTTTGGTTTACCGATCATAGATCGGATTGAATATTCCACCGCCGTACTCATCACCGTTCCTCTACTTCGACCATAGGCATCGACGATCTACACCGCGCATGTGCACCTGCCTCCTCCGCTGCCTGCCTCGGCAGGCTGTCGCGCACCTTGGTTGGCTGCTTCGCCTTCCTCGGTAGGTTGTTGCGGCTGTCTCCCCTTGGATCGTCTTCGCCGTCATCGCCCGGGACTTCACCGACAATGCCGCCATCAACTACAATCTATGCGTCGTCAATGCCATGGCACATACGGCACACCATCGGTCTAATCAACCGATCACGCGCCCGTCTACGCCAAGCATATCCCCGAGCATGCGCCTACCACCGATCGAGCTACGGGATGGCGATGTGTCGCCCCTTTGGGCCGCAGCGCCACCGCCTTTGGTCCATGCTACCGGCTTCTAAACGCGCTTTCCTTGGCGTGTACGTCGCTGGTGGTCTCCCGGCCGCTGCACCGACTTGCGCCCTGCAGCTATGCCGCCCCAACGGGTCATAACATCCCTGCCGGTACATCAGAACATATCAATGGCCGGATTTATAGAAGCATTCAGAAGAATTGGCGGGAAACGATGGCTGCAGAAATTGGCGGGAATTATAGATGGGAGATAATTGCGGAAAACGGTGGCAGGAGAAATTCGTAGGGACAATAGGTCAGCAGAACCCGCTGTTGCCATGCCGTCACCGACTTGTTACTTCTCTTCTATGTATACCTGTAATTGAAGTGTGTTCTACACACAATCATAAAAATACAAGAAAATTAAAAATTGCATATGCAAACCAGTTTGCTTGGCTCGGACAAACTGGCTCAGTCTGCTTGTGCCAGACTAACTAGCCCGATCGGTTTGGGACAGACCAACTAGAACGTGACATGTTGTGTGTCTGTCAGGGTTGACATGCCACTTTGCTTCGTGCAAGCCGATTGGAGCAGCCAGCTTGGCCAGGGCTGATCCACTGATTTTGAGGGCCCTAAGTAGGGATGGCACCCGCCGGGTTCGGGTCCGGGTTGCGGCCCCCCATACCCGCCTCCGCCCCATTTTCCCCGCCCCGCGACCCGCCCCGATAGCGCCGTCGAGTCCGGAAATCTACCAGACCCGTGACCCGACCGGGTCTGGGGACCCGATGGGTACCCACGACGAGGTACATCGGCGATGGGATCTACGTGGCGGCGACACTGGGAGCTGCAGCGTGGCTGCTGCGAGCTGCAACCGACGACAGCGCTAGGAGCTGCGAGCTGCGAGCGGCGTGCTGGCGGCGGCGCTGGGGGCTGTGAGCAGCAGCGGCAGCTGGCGGCGAGAGGCGTGCTGGTGGCGGCGCTAGGGGGCTACGAGTGGCGGCGGCAGCTAGCGGCGAGCGACATGCTGGCGGCAGTGCTGGGGCGGCGAGCGGCAGCGGCAGCTGGCGGCGAGCAGCGCTAGGAGATTAGTTCTCTGGGACTGGATGCGCGTGCGGGATTTGGTGTGTGGTTGCGTGTGTGCATGCGTGGTTGTGTGGTTGTGTGTGCGTGTGTGGTTGTGTGGCTCTGTGTGCGTGGTTGTGTGACAGTTAGGGTTAGGATGAATTTGTAAAAAAATTAGTAGGCTTTTGTCGGGTCCGCGGGTCCATGGGTATGGGTCCGCCCCCTCCATACCCGTCCCCTCTAGACCCGGCGGGTCTAGATTTTTACCAATAAGCACCCCCATGGGTTATTTTTCTTACCAAACCCTCCCCATTTAAGGCAGGTACCCATCGGGTTGTCGGGTATCGGGTACCCATTGCCATCCCTAGCCCTAAGGCAACATGAAATCAAGCTTCCTTGTTTAATGTGCCAAAGCTTTTATAGGGTCAAAGGGGGTAATGGCCCCCCTACTCCAAAAAAATAAATATACGAGAGATATGTTTAATATTTGTGCTAAAAAAATGAAAGATTACTCAAAGTTAATTATGACTAGCGTTCTTGGCCTATCTAGCTCCGCCACTTATTCACATAAGAAAAGACTTAGAAATATTAGTATTCCATAAGAAAAATATTAGCGTAATGCAATAGCAAATTAAGTAATCTATATATTTGATAGATCCATGATCTTTAAAATCTCAGTAAAGACATTCAAACCCACTTATTTATATTGATCTAAGGGAACTATATACCATGATAGTTATTTTATCAATTAGTGCCGTGTACATATGTCTTTAAAAAAATGAGTAGATGAGTAAACAATTAGGTATTGAATTAATAAGAGGATGGAATGAAGACAAGTAGAATTGTTGGAAATCAGAGGAGGGTTGCTTGCATAATGATATAGTTATGCGATTGTGTCCTTAGTCTACATTGAGGAATACTCACAACCTTGTAAAAGAATATGAGGATCGGTGTTATTCTCCACATTTGAAGAGGCCAACAAAATCGTGGCATCGAGAAAAATATCGAGAAATGTAAGAGTACTTTTTTGAGAAATAGGAGTAAGAGTAGAGTCATGATAGGATCTCCATTGAACCAACTATATTTTTTATACTATCATTTATATTTTCTAGAATTATTCTACATTGTTGGACATCAAATCTATTAGACAAATATGGATACACAAACAAGTCGTGGTCAGGGCCCTTTGACCATGGGGGCTCAGGGCGAGTGCCCCTTTTCCCCGCCCTATGGGCCGGCCCTGCACCCTGCCCCGCTCTAATTCGGTCGCACCCTGCCCGCAAGCACCTCCCTTCGTCCACCCCCGGCCTAACCTCTCCCCGCGCCGTGCGTCGCCGGGCGCGCCATGGCCCGTCATGCGCCATGCCGCGCTGCCAGCCGTCCACGAGCACCATGAGCGGAGGCCACAGTCCCGCGAGCACCTCCCTCCGTCGCTCCGCCCTCACCTAGTGGATCTCTCACACGCGTCCGCGCCCTCCCGCCCGCCCGCCCTCGCCAGCACGCACCCGCGCCGCCCACCATCGACGACACACGTGTGCAGACATGCAGGCGGTGGATATTGGCAGAGACATGGCCGTCCGAGCCCGAAATACGATGCAATCGGTCGGTACGATAGCGATTCGCCGAAAATTGGAAGATATTTGGCCGAAATCAGAGACCAGTGGTAGGATTTCACTAGATTCCGCCGACTCCAGTGCCAGTTTTGTGGCATTTAGGTTGAATGTTCCCTCCCGCCAAGTGATATAGGTCACACTCGGTTTGGCCGATGAATCTTCGATGTGCAGGTTGGGGAGATTGTTTCTTCGTCCCCCTTAAAAAAATTAGTGGTCGCCCATGTTTACAGGGTCCGCTTGACCGCCATTTTTTGCCGGAACCTAAAACTGACAGTTATTTTACAGTTTTGGCCTCTTTACAGTGTCCGTTAGATATGCTCTAACTTGACTTGTACTCAAAGTGATCCCCTGTACGTCTATATATACTTGTCCATGAGGCTCAATAATACATCCAACCTATTGCGTCAATACCCTCTCTACTGTACTACATCGTACCATAGGGTGACATCCTTGACCTTATAGCCGCACACGCTTCCGCACCGCGTCATCCCCGGGGAGGTCGATCTCGATGACCTCCGTTGGGGGCCACACGAACACTAGCAGGGCTCGTCCGCCGGTCCATGACCGGCTGCCCTGATGAGTCTTTTTTTCTGATCTCTAGATCAGTTTTTCTCTCCGCCGATCGGTCGAACAGGATTTATTTTTTATTCGCATATCATAGATCAGATTGCGTCGCCCACCGCCATTGTCATCGCCGTGCCTCTACTCTGATCATCGGCATCGACTATCTACCTCACGCCCGTGTGCCTGCCTCCTCCGCCACCGTGCCTGCCTCGATAGTGTTGGGTCCGCAGCATAGAAAACAAAAAATTTCCTACGATGAGAACTATACGCCAAGATCTATCTACTAGATATAGAGCAACCGGTGGACATACATCCATGGAGAACTTACCCTCGAAGACAACGAGTTTTGTTAACGAGTAGGAACTCGTGGTTGATGTAGTCGTACGCTTGCCGATCTCAAGATCGTGTGGAAGTCCGAGCGCCGCAAATCAGCAGCGCATCCGTCCTCGCACACACGTTCAAGCCACCGGACAACCTCCACCTCCTCGCTCCAGCGAATCAGCGGAAGCAGCAACTCATTCCAGACGCAAGGCCACCGGGAACATGTATCTCGCTAATCCGAGACCATGGGGGAAATCTAGAGGGGGGGAGAGATCCTTCACGAGGAGGTGTAGTTTGTGAGAGGGGAGAGGGGGGCTTTATATAGGAGGAAGGGAGACCCCTCCCATAGCCAAGCATGAGCGGGACTCTCCCTCCTTCATTCATGTGGTGAACCTCCACTCACATAAACATGGCCTCCACCCAAAATCCCACTCACATGTATTTAATTTCCACCAAAATAAATGCAACTCTCAATTAATAAAACTCTTTTATTTATTTTATTCAGAATTTTGTTAATTACTTTAATTAACAAACATTCACATAAAACCCCTTGCAACATTTCAATATCACATGCAGAACCACTTTCTGCAATTTCACCCGAAACAATTCCGGTTTCTATCGAAACATTTCATGCGCTTTGAAAACCTTTTGTCTGGAACATATGTGCTCCTAAATGGTGTCCGACAACCCTTAAGTGTGTCACCCTACGGTTCGCGAATAATGCAGACATGATTGAGACTCCTCTCAGATCAATAATCAGAAGCGGGACCTGGAGATCCATACTGACTCCTGCATATTCAACGATGACTTCTGTGATCGTGAGAACCTTTAACGTCAGCAATTTAATCCCTTTGTCTGATGATATAATACATGTCTGAGATTCGATCATCGGTATCCAAATACCTAGTTTGATCTCGTTACCGACATGCACTCTTTTCTCGTTCCCGTGATATAACATTCTAGTGATCACATCACTTGCTTGCAAGCTATCTTAATGTGATATCACCGAGAGGGCCCAGAGTATATCTATCCGCCATCGGGATTGACAAATTCCACTCTTGATCCATGAGCCTCAACATAACACCTTCATAGCACTGAACCCACATTTATGGTCACCCTGTTACGGTGTGACGTTTGATGTTATCAAGATACTCTTCCGGTGTTAGCAATTAACATGATCTCATGGTCTAAGGACTAAGACTACTTTGTATGATGTTATAGTAATATAAACATAATGACTTGATCGTAATGCTATACTTCGGATGAATGTTCATCACATCATTTCACAAATGCTGTGACCTTGTTATTAACAACATCCAATGTCCATGATCAGGAAACTTTGATCATCTTGTTAATCAACAAGCTAGTCTATAAGAGAGGCATAACTAGGAACCCTTTTATTTATTAAACACACATGTATTGATGTTTCATATCAATACAATTATAGCATGCAAAATAAACATCTATCATATACAAGGAATACATAATAACAACTTTATTATTGCCTCTCAGGGCATATTTCCTTCAGTCTCCCACTTGCACTATAGACAATAATCTAGTTTATATAGTGATAAATCTAACACCCATGGAGTTCTGGTGTTGATCATGTTTTGCCCTAGGGAGTACTTTAGTCAATGGATCTGCTACATTCAGGTCCGTGTGCACTTTACAAATCTTTATATCTCCATCCTTGACATGCTTGCGGATGGAGTGAAACCGGCGCTTAATATGCTTGGAATTCTTGTGAGACCTTGGTTCCTTGGCGTTGGCTATGTCTCCATTATTGTCACAATAGATCACCATTGGGTCCAACGCACTAGGAACCACACCTAGTTCCGTTATGAACTCCTTCATCCAAACCGCTTCCTGCGCTGCTTCTAAAGAAGCAACATATTCCGCCTCCGTCATTGATCCAGCCACCACAGGTTGTTTGGAGCTCCTCCAACTAACTTCTTCTGCTCAAGAGAAATACGATCCGGATTGAGACTTAGAGTCATCCGAATCAGTGTCAAAGCTAGCATCGACATAACACTTAGCGACTAGCTCTTCTTCACCAGATACAAGAAACATATCCTTAGTTCTTCTCAAGTACTTAAGGATATTCTTGACCGCTATCCAGTGTTCCGAACCTGGATCAGATTGGTACCTACTAGTCAAACTAATAGCATGTGCCACATCCGGTCTTATACATAGCATGGCATACATTATAGAGCCTATGGCTGAGGCATAGGGGATCTTATCCATTATCTCTCTTTCTTTCGCCATAGCCGGACTTTGAGTCTTACTCAATGTCTTGCCTTGCAACATAGGTAAGTACCCCTTCTTACTTCCGTCCATATTAAACTTCTTTAATATCTTATCAAGGTATGTACTCTGCGATAGCCCAATTAGGCGTCTTGATCTATCTCTATAGATTTTAATGCCTAATATATATGAAGCTTCACCAAGGTCCTTCATCGAAAATTTGCTGTTTAGATAACTTTTAACACTGTTTAAAAGATCTATATCATTTCCAATCAATAATATGTCATCCACATATAATATCAGAAATGCCACATTGCTCCCACTCACTTTCTTGTAAATACAAGCCTCTCCATAAGTTTGGACAAATCCAAACTCTTTGATCACCTCATCAAAGTGGAGATTACAACTCCGGGATGCTTGCTTCAGTCCATAGATGGATCATTGAAGTGTGCACACCTTATCAGCATCCTTAGGATCGACAAAACCCTTAGGTTGTATCATATACAACTCTTCTTCAATATTACCATTGAGGAACACAGTTTTTGACATCCATCTGCCATATTTCATAATCGAAATATGCAGCAATTGCTAACATAATCCTAACCGACTTAAGCATCGCTATGGGAGAGAATGTCTCATCGTAGTCAACTCCTTGAATTTGTCGAAACCCCTTTGCGACAAGTCGAGCCTTATAGATGGTTACATTACCATCAGCATCAGTTTTTCTTTTGAAAATCCATTTATTCTCAATGGCCTTTCGATCGTGAGGTAAGTCCTGATGGGTTCGTAGCAAGGAAAACAAAAAATTTCTACCGCAAGAACGAACAAAACCCAGATCTAATCTAGATAAAAGCCAAGATCTAATCTATTAGACATGTGCAACGAGATAGATCTGTACTAACCCTTGTAGACCCGAAAGCGTTACGAGATCGGATCTCGTGGTTGATGTAGTCGATCACTTGCCGATCTCAAGATCGAGTAGACGATCCTTCCGGCACCGCGTTCCGGCAGCGCTTCCGCAGTCGGTCACACGTGCGGAGTCGAAGCAGACCTTCCTCTCCCTGTTCCAGCGAGCAGCAGAGGTAGTAGATCTCTCCACGGAATCCAGCAGCACGACGGCGTGGTGGTGGTGGTGGAGTAGAGAATTCTGCAGGGCTTCGCCTAAGCCAGAGCAGAGGGAAGGAGGAGGAGAGAGGCAACTTGAAATCTAGAGAATAGAAGGGGCTAGGGGGTTTGTGCCTCCACCCCTCTATTTAAAGGAGGGAGGCGCCATGGGGAGGTGGAGTCCTTGTAGGCTCCCCTCTCCCTTGGTCGGCGGATCAAGGAGGTGGGGGGAGAGTCCTACTCCCCCACGAATCCTTGTCTTACCCCACAAGGATTCCTTGATCCTTTCTTGGTTTTCAAGTAAACTCCAAGAAATCTTCTAGAATCTTCCAGAACATTCTGAAACCTTCTAGAATCCCCATACAAATACTCCGGAACATTTCCTAAGTTAGAAAATGATCCCCAATATATGAATCTTATTCCCCGAATAATTATGGATGTCCTCGTGATGTCCCGGATCCAATCCGAGACTCCGAACAACATTCGGTCTCCAACGCACATTCCATATCTACTTAAAACAACTTCGAACCTTAAGTGTGTCACCCTACGGTTCGTGAACATGTAGACATGATGGAGACACATCTCCGATCAATAACCATTAGCGGGATCTGGAGATCCATAACGGCTCCCACATACTCAACGATGACTTCGTGATCGATAGAAACATTAACATACGAAACCAATTCCCTTTTTCACGCGATACTCTACTTATCCGAGGTTTGATCGTCGGTATCTCCATACCTAGTTCTACCTCGTTACTGATAAGTAATCTTTACTCGTTCCATGATATGTCATCCCTTGTGACCTAGTCACATGCTTGCAAGCTAACTAGATGACATTCCACCGAGAGGGCCCAGAGCATATCTATCCGTCATATGGATGGACAAATCCCAATCTTGGTCCATGCGCTTCAACACATACTTTCAGAATACCCAATGTCACCTTTATAACCACCCAGCCACGGTTGCGCGTTTGATGTCATCAAAGTACCCATCCGGTGATGGTGATTAACATAACCTCATGGTCGAAGGATTAGGTTACTATGCATTTGAAAAGCTTGTAGCAAAACGAACTTTAATGACTTGATCTTATGCTATGCTTACTATGGGTGTGTGTCCATCACATCATTCTCCTAATGATATGATCTTGTTATTAACGACATCCAATGTCCATGATCAGGAAACCATGATCATCCATTAATCAACAAGCTAGCTTAACAAGAGGCTTACTAGGGACTCTTTTATGTTTACAAAACACACAAGTATTAATGTTTCCGGTTAATACAATTATAGCATGGGATGTAAACATTTATTATAAACATAAAGATATAATAATAACCACTTTATTATTGCCTGTTGGGCATATCTCCAACAGTCTCCCACTTGAACTAGAGTCAATAATCTAGTTAAAAACTTGTGCATTCAACACCTATGGCTTTCTGGTGTTGTATAGACACTATTGCTAGTGGTAAACATAATCTTCGGATCTGACACTTCCAGGTCCGTGTGTATTTGCATGTCCTTGCGTCTCTACGCATTACTCATTCTCCAATAAGATGGCATTGTATAAATTTGGTCCTTTGGTGAGACCTTTAGTTCCTTGGGATTAAATCATGTTGATACAATTGTCATACAATGTATCTTCATAGTATTATCCCGCTATGAACCACACCTAGTTTGATAACAAACTACTTGACGCAAATGCCCTCATTTGCTGCTACAATAGTAGTCATATACTTAGCCTTTTGTTGTAGTATCTGTCACAATGTTTTAATTTTGGTACTCAACCAAATCCATTATGGAACTTCCTTTCCATTACATTGTGCCACCCATAGTTTAAATTGAGATAAACTTAATTTGTGACAAAACTAGTATCAATGTAACAATTTACAATGAACTATTTGTCACCACTATATAAGTAATATATTCTTAGTTCTTCCAAAGATCATAGGAATATCCCTACTAGTGTCCAATGTTCATCTTATGAGTCATTCTGGTATATGCTCATAACATTTAGAGCATAGGACATATCTGGATGTGTACATATCAAAGAATGATTGATCAAAATATTCTTGTGATTTCACCAAGTGTCAAAACACTTGAATCTCGTGTCAACACACTTGAATCTTGATTCTGTCCTTTCCGCAAGGCCAAGAACCTTTCTTGTTGTTTCCATATTGAACTCATTCAACATCTTATCTATGTACATTTGGCAAAACCATATTAGCGCCTCAATCTATCCATATAGACATCGATGCCTAATTCTTGGGTTATGCCTAAGTCTTTCATCGAAATGAAATTCTTAACCTGTGTCAATAAAAGATACATCATTTCTAATCAACCATATGTCTTTCACATAATGTATTAGAAATATGTCTTAGCTCTCCCACTTAATTTCTTGCAAAATGCAAACAT
The DNA here is from genome assembly GCA_023614405.1 of Avena insularis. Classification (NCBI taxonomy): domain Eukaryota; kingdom Viridiplantae; phylum Streptophyta; class Magnoliopsida; order Poales; family Poaceae; genus Avena; species Avena insularis. Next base: position 20,554,035 of record CM042694.1, on the reverse strand, counting down.
CTTCATCGTCTCTGAGGAAATTAAACCTTTTAACGGTTTCATCACGGTGAAGATTCCAACTCCGCGATGCTCACTTCAACCATTGAAGTTTTGCATACTCTTTTAGCATCCTTTGTATTAACAAAACCCTTTGGATCGTGTCATGTACACGTCCTAGGTAACCTATTCTATTAGAAGAACTTGTTTTGTTTGTTCAACTACCATATACCAAAATATATGTAGTGGTTGCTACATTAATCCGTCCAGACTAAATATCGCTATGAAAGATCAAATCTTATCATAGTCAATTCCTTGAACATTGTCGTAAACTCTTTCCGACATGTCGACTATTTCATAGATGTGAAACATCCATGTCTATTTCTTTATAGATCCATATATGAATGTAAGGTCTTGCACCTTTCCAGAGGGTCTTTCAAATTCAAAGCTTGATTTCTCGTGTATGGAATTATCACGGATTTTATGGCTTCAAGCCACTTAACAAAGACAGGGCCCATCATTGATTATTTGCATGTAGTCGGTTCATCATTGTCAAACAACAATGATTTAACTCTCAAATCTTGGCATTTGATTACTTACCCGACCTACTTGGTTCAATAGGAACTTAGATCCCCGTGACCACATCCTTTGAGGCATGTGATCCATGAGCATTGTTGCTGCCTCCGGGACACTTACCGATCTTTCGCAATTTCAAGACATATTAGCCAAGGTTCAACAACCTTGTCAAAGTTCTATTGTCCTCCCACTTGACTTTTCACCAAAAATTCCTTCTCAAGAAACTCGACATTCTAAGCGACAAACACTTTTGTCTTCGGTGTTATGGAGGAATACCCAATGGTTATTTGAAATAACCTACAAAGACATGCTCGTCCGACTTTGGTTGTAAACACTTTACTTATGCCTAGCATACCAAAAATTTAAGAAAGGACAACCTAGGTTTTATCCCAAACCATGACTTATATGGTGTCATCTCAACGGATCACGATGGAGCTCTTTTCAGTGTAAAAGCGGTAGTCACTAAAGCTTTAATCTTTAAAATATAATGGCAGTTTTATAAATGACACCTTTGATCTTACCATGTCAAACAAGGTTTCATTACATATCTTGAACACTCCATACTCCTATGGTGTTTTGGGAAATGCAAATCCATGGAACGATTCCTCAAATCTTAGGTGTTTTGCTAAACTTGTAACTCAAACATCTTTATGATCCAATCATAAACTTTTTTTTGTTACAATAATTTTCCACTTCATCTTGAAAGTCTTTGAACATTTTCAAATGTTTCATACTTCTTCCTTATTGAGTAAGTATATACATATACTCACTCAAATCTTCGGAGAAAGCATATGAAGTTGAAATTCATCGCCCACGACTACACATAATGGACTATATACATCAATATGTACAAATTCCAATCAGTTAGTCGTTCGTTCCTCTTTTGGCCTACAAACGGAGTTTTAATTATCTCCAGGAAAGTATCACAAGCGTCATTTGATCAAAATCAAAGACTCCAAAAATCCATCAACATGGAGTTTCTTCATGTATCCCTAATATAATTTAAACGGCGATGTCACTTCGCAAGTGATCTTTCAATCATTTGTCTTGCGACATTTTAGCATTAGTTTTATGGTCGTTATTTCTCCAACCAGACTTGTATATCATCCATCTATTATGGAATACGGTAATTATTTGAACAACCATTTGTCATCATAATACCTGATCAAAATAACAATTATTGAAACAAATCTTGAAGGTAAGCTTTGATGTTAATGAGCAACACAACAACCCTTTGTTTGTTTTCGATGAACATCATCACATATTCTCTTGCTAGTTACTTAGGCCATTGCAGTTCATGAATTGTGTTTGTTGGAGATATGCCCAAGAGGCAATAATAAAAGAGGTTATTATTATATCTTTGTGTTTATGATGAATGTTTACATCCCATGCTATAATTGTATTATTAGGAAACACTAATACTTGTGTGTTTTGTAAACATAAAAGAGTCCCTAGTAAGCCTCTTGTTAAACTAGCTTGTTGATTAATTGATGATCATGGTTTCCTGATCATGGACATTAGATGTGATTAATAACAAGGTTATATCATTAGGAGAATGATGTGATGGACACATACACCCATAGTAAGCATAGCATAAGATCAAGTAATTAAGTTCGTATTGCTGTAAGCTTTGAAATACATAGTAACCTAATCCTTCGACCATGAGGTTATGTTAATCACCATCACCGGATGGGTACTTTGATGACATCAAACACCGCTTAGAATCGGGTGGTTATAAAGGTGTCATTGGGTATTCTGAAAGTATGTGTTGAAGCGCATAGACCAAGATTGGGATTTGTCCATCCATATGACGGATAGATATACTCTGGGCCCTCTCGGTGGAATGTCATCTAGATAGCTTGCAAGCGTGTGACTAGGTCACAAGGGATAACATAACACGGAACGAGTAAAGAGTACTTATCAGTAACGAGGAAGAACTAGGTATGAAGATACCGACGATCAAACCTCGGATAAGTAGAATATCGCGAGACAAAGGGAATTGGTTTCGTATGTTAATTGGTTCAATCGATCACAAAGTAATCGTTGAGTATGTGGGAGCCGTTATGGATCTCCAGATCCCGCTGATGGTTATTGATGGGAGAGGTGTCTTCATCATGTCTGCATATTCATGAACCGTAGGGTGACACACTTAAGGTTCGAAGTTGTTTGAAGTAGATATGGAATTTGCGTTGGAGACCGAATGTTGTTCGTAGTCTCGGAATGGATCCGGGACATCACGAGGAGATCCGGAATGGTCCGGAGAATAAGATTCATATATTGGGAATCATTTTCTAAGTTGGGAAATGTTCCGGAGTGTTTGTATGGAGATTCTAGAAGGTTTCGGAATGTTCTGGAAGGTTCTAGAGGATTTCTTGGAGTTTGCTTGAAAACCAAGAAAGGGATCAAAGAAACCAAGTGGGGTAAGACACGGATTCGTGGGGGAGGAGGACTCCTCCCCCCAACCCGCCGGCCCAAGGAGGAGGGAGTCCTACTAGGACTCCCCCTCCCCAGGCGCGCCTCCCTCCTTTAAATAGAAGGGAGGGGGCGCCCCCTCTTGAACCTTGTCTCATAACAATCTCTCTGAGCCGCCTCTCTCCTCCACGTTTCTTCTGCACAGGCATAGGCGAAGCCCTACAGATTTCTCATCTCCACCACCACCACCACGTCGTCGTGCTGCTGGTATTCCGTGGTGAAGATCTACTACCTCCGCTGCTCGCTGGAATGGGGAGAGGAAGGTCTGCTTCGACTCCGCACGTGTGACCGTCTGCGAAAGCGCTGCCGGAACGCGGCGCCGGAAGGATCGTCCACACGATCTTGAGATCGGCAAGTGATCGACTACATCATCCACGAGATCTAATCTCGTTAACGCTTTCGGTTCTACGAGGGTTAGTACCGATCTATCTCGTTGCTCATGTCTAGTAGATTAGATCTTGGCTTTTATCTAGATTAGATCTGGGTTTTGTTTGTTCTTGCGGTAGAAATTTTTTGTTTTCCATGCTACGAACCCATCAGTGGTATCAGAGCCTTGTCTATGCGTAGATCTGTTGCACGAGTAGAACACAATGAGGTTGTGGGCGTTGGTGCTCGTGCCGTCTTTTGCTATATGTGTACTTTGCATCTTGCGGTATGGTTGGATGAAGCGGCCCGGGCTAACATTACATGTCATCGTACATGAGACTTGCTCCACGCTTGACGTGCAACTCAGACACAAGTGGCTTTATGGTGTCTGTCTCTCCCATCATAGTATAGATCAAATCTACACTTTGCACTTGATAGCACTTGTATCAACGTTGTGGTTCAGTTTACAGAGGTAAGATGCGTTCTTAGTCGAAGCCCCAAGCCACATAAAACTTGCAAAAGAAAATTAGAGGCGTCTAACTTGTTTTTGCGGGTTTTGTGATGTGATATGGCCTACATGTGATTGTGATTGTATTTGATGTATGCAATGATCCTTGTTGTAATATGGCAACCGGCAGGAGCCTAATGGTTGTCTTTAATTCTGTTAAGACCTGCGTGTCGATTCATCTTGTAATAGCTTTGTTCCAAGTAGTTGTAATAGTTGCTAGTGAAGATGAACAACCATGAAGCGGCGCCACGGACCTTGACGCAATGCTGGTGATGATGGAGATCATGTCCGTGCTTTGGAGATGGAGATCAAAGGCATAAGAAGAAAGAGCCATATCATATCACACTAATTATGAATTGCCTGTGATGTTAATCCTTTATGCATCTTGTATTGCTTAGATCGCGACGGTAGCATTATAAGATGATCCCTCTCACTAAATATCAAGTAATAAAGTGTTCGTCCTTAGTTGGCACCGTTGCTAAGACTCGTCGTTTCGAAGCATCTCGTGATGATCGGGTGTGATAGACTCTACGTGTGCATACAACAGGTGCAAGCCAGATTTGCACATGCGGAAACTAAGGTTAATCTTGACGAGCCTAGCATGTACAGACATGGTCTCGGAACACGGAATACCGAAAGGTAGATCATGAGTCATATGATTGATATGATGAACATGAAGATTGTTCGCCGATGAAGCTAGATCATCTCACGTGATGATCGGACTTGGTGTAGTGGATTTGGTTCGTGTAATCACTAAAACAACTGCGAGGGATGTTGTTTTGAGTGGGAGTTCACCTAGTTAATTTAAGAATTAAATTAGAACACTATTTATCATAAATTTAGTCTAAATTACTTGCAAATTTGTTGTAGATTATGGCGAACGTTTCCATTAATTTCAATGCGTTCCTAGAGAAAGAAAATCTTAAGAACAATGGAAGCAATTTCACGGACTGGTTCCATGGACTGAAGATCGACCTCAGGGCTGGTCAGTTGACCTATGTGCTCGAAGCACCGCTAGGTGACCCACCTGCAGAAGATGCCACCGATGACGTAAAGAATGTTTACGCCACTCGGAAACATCACTACTCCACAGTTTAGTGTGCCATCCTGTACGGTTTAGAATCGGAGCTTCAAAAGCGTTTTGAGCACCATGACCCATTTGAAATCATTAAGGAGCTCAAACTCATATTTGAGACTCGCGCGGCCATGGAAAGCTATGAAGCTTCCGAGAAGTTCTTTACCTGCAAGATGGAAGAGGATAGCTCTGTTAGCGAGCATGTGCTCACCATGTCTGGGTACGCAAACAAACTCCGAGAGTTGGGGATACCGATTCCTAATGAATTGGGGATTCACCGTGTCCTCCAATCACTGCCACCAAGTTACAAGAACTTTGTGATGAACTACAATATGCACTGCATGAACAAGACGTTGCCTGAACTATCGTCCATGCTGAAAACTGCTGAAGTGGAGATCATGAAAGAACACCAAGTGTTGATGGTCAATAAGACCACCAATTTCAAGAAACGGGGCAAGCCTAAGAACAAGGGCAACTTCAAGAAGGACGGCAAGAAAGCTGCCAGACTTGCTAAGAAGCCTAAGGCTGGTCCTAAACCTGAAATCGAGTGCTTCTCTTGCAAGGGTGCTGGTCATTGGAAGCATAATGCCCCCAAATACCGGCGGATCGAAGAACGGCAACATCAAGAAGAAAGGTATATTCGATATACATGTTATAGATGTGTATCTTACTAGTAATCGTAGTAGTGCTCGGTATTTGATCTTTGGTTCGGTTGCTCATATTTGTAACTCAAACAGAGCTGCGGAATAAACGAAGACCGGCAAGAGACGAGGTGACGATGGCGTTGGAAATGGCTCCAAGGTTGATGTGATCGCCGTCACGCTCCTCTACATCTACCATCGGGATTAGTTTTAAATTTAAATAATTGTTATTTGGTGCTGCGTTAAGCATGAACATTATATCTAGATCTTGTTTATTATAGACGGTTACTCTTTTAAGTCCGAGAATAAAGGTTGTTCGATTTATATGAGTAATATATTTTATGGTTATGCACCTGAGATGAATGGTTTATTCTTATTGAATCTCGATAGTAGTGATACACATGTTCACAACATAGATGCTAAACGAATAAAATTGAATGATAATTCTACATACATGTGGCACTGTCGTCTTGGTCACATTGGAGTGAAGCATATGAAGAAACTCCATTCTGATGGACTTCTTGAATCACTTGATTTTGAATCACTTGAAAGATGCGAAGCATGTCTAATGGGAAAAATGACTAAGACTCCATTCTCTGGAATAATGGAGCGAGCTACAGACTTATTGGAAATAATACATACCGATGTGTGCGGTCCAATGAGTGTAGCATCGCGTGGTGGATATCGTTATGTTCTCACTTTCACGGATGACTTGAGTAGATATGGGTATGTCTACTTTATGAAACATAAATCCGAAACTTTCGAGAAGTTTAAGGAATTTCAAAGTGAAGTGGAAAATCATCATAACAAGAAGATTAAATTTCTGCGTTCTGACCGCGGAGGTGAATATCTGAGTTATGAGTTTGGCATGCATTTAAAGAAATGTGGAATACTTTCACAGTTGACACCGCCGGGAACACCATAGCGTAATGGTGTGTCCGAACGTCGTAATCGAACTCTCTTAGATATGGTTCGGTCTATGATGTCTCTTACAGATTTACCGTTATCATTTTGGGGCTATGCATTAGAGACAGCCGCATTCACTTTAAATAGGGCACCATCTAAATCCGTTGAAACGACACCGTACGAATTGTGGTTTGGTAAGAAACCTAAGTTGTCGTTCCTTAAAGTTTGGGGTTGCGAAGCATATGTAAAGAAGTTACAGCCTGATAAGCTTGAACCCAAAGCGGAGAAATGCATCTTCATAGGATACCCTAAAGGAACAATTGGGTATACCTTCTATCATAGATCCGAAGGCAAAGTTTTCGTTGCTAAGAATGGATCCTTTCTGGAGAAGGAATTTTCTCGAAAGAAGTGACTGGAAGGAAAGTAGAACTCGACGAGGTTGTTGAACCTTCTTTCGGAGTTGAGAGTAGCGCAGCACCGGAAGATGTTTCGCGTCACCGCACCAACTGGAGAGGAAGCTAATGATGATGATCATGAAACTTCGAACAAAGTTACTACTGAACCTCGTAGGTCAACGAGGGTTCGTACCACTCCTGAGTGGTATGACTCTTCCTTGAACGTCATGTTAGTAGACAACACTGATGACCCTGCGACGTATGAAGAAGCTATGGTGAGCCCAGATTCCGACAAATGGCTAGAAGCCATCAAAACCGAAATGGGATCCATGTACGAAAACCAAGTATGGACTTTGGTGGACTTACCGGATGGCCGTAAGGCAGTCGAGAACAAATGGATTTTCAAAAGAAAAACAGATGCTGATGGTAATGTTACCGTCTATAAAGCTCGACTTGTCGCAAAAGGGTTCTGACAAATTCAAGGAGTTGACTATGATGAGACTTTCTCACCAGTAGCGAAGCTAAAGTCTGTGAGGATTATGTTAGCAATCGCTGCATATTTCGATTATGAAATTTGGCAGATGGATGTCAAAACAGCGTTCCTTAATGGTGACATTGAGGAAGAGTTGTACATGGTACAACCCAAGGGTTTTGTCGATCCTAAAGATGCTGACAAGGTATGCAAACTTCAGCGCTCCATTTATGGACTGAAGCAAGCATCCCGGAGTTGGAATCAACGTTTTGATAAAGTAATCAAAAACTTTGGATTTATACAAACTTATGGAGAAGCTTGTATTTACAAGAAAGTGAGTGGGAGCTCTGTAGTATTCCTAGTACTATATGTAGATGACATATTGTTGATTGGGAATGATATAGAACTTCTTAATAGCGTCAAAACTTATTTGAATAATAGTTTTTCAATGAAGGATCTTGGCGAAGCGGCATATATTCTAGGCATCAAGATTTATAGAGATAGATCAAGACGCCTAATAGCGCTTTCACAAAGTACATACTTAGACAAAGTTCTAAAGAAGTTTAGAATGGAAGAGAGCAAGAAAGGGTTCGTGCCCATGTTGTCAGGTAAGACCTTGAGTAAAACTCAAAGTCCAGCTACGGCAGAAGATAGAGAAAAGATGAATAAAATTCCCTATGCCTCGGCCATAGGTTCTATCATGTATGCCATGCTGTGTACAAGACCGGATATAGCACATGCTGTTAGTTTGACTAGCAGATATCAAAGTGATCCTGGAATGGAACACTGGACAACGGTCAAGAATATCCTAAAGCACCTGAATAGGACTAAGGATATGGTTCTTTCTTATGGAGGTGATGAACAACTTGTTGTAAACGGTTACACTGATGCTAGTTGGAACACCGATCTAGATGACTCGAAGTCACAGTCTGGATACGTATTTATTTTGAATGGTGCTGCAATAAGCTGGAGGAGTGCCAAGCAGAGCGTTGTGGCAAAATCTTCAACTGAATCGGAATACATAGCTGCTTCGGAGGCTGCACAAGAAGGCATATGGATGAAGGAGTTCATTGCTGAACTTGGCGTGGTTCCCAGTGCGTTAGACCCGATGGCCATCTACTATGACAACACAGGTGCCATAGCTAATTTACAGGAGCCAAGGTCACATAGCAAGCTGAAGCACATCAAGCTACGTTTTCATGCTATTCGCGAGTATGTCCAAGATGGTGACATAAAGATTTTCAAAGTACACACTGATCTGAATGTAGCAGATCCGTTGACTAAACCTCTCCCTAGAGCAAAGCATGACCAACACCAGAACGCCATGGGTGTTCGGTATATTACCATGTAATCTAGATTATTGACTCTAGTGCAAGTGGGAGACTGTTGGAGATATGCCCAAGATGCAATAATAAAAGAGGTTATTATTATATCTTTGTGTTTATGATGAATGTTTACATCCCATGCTATAATTGTATTATTAGGAAACACTAATACTTGTGTGTTTTGTAAACATAAAAGAGTCCCTAGTAAGCCTCTTGTTAAACTAGCTTGTTGATTAATTGATGATCATGGTTTCCTGATCATGGACATTGGATGTGATTAATAACAAGGTTATATCATTAGGAGAATGATGTTATGGACACATACACCCATAGTAAGCGTAGCATAAGATCAAGTCATTAAGTTCGTATTGCTGTAAGCTTTGAAATACATAGTAACCTAATCCTTCGACCATGAGGTTATGTTAATCACCATCACCGGATGGGTACTTTGATGACATCAAACGCCGCTTAAATCGGGCGGTTATAAAGGTGTCATTGGGTATTCTGAAAGTATGGGTTGAAGCGCATAGACCAAGATTGGGATTTGTCCATCCATATGACGGATAGATATACTCTGGGCCCTCTCGGTGGAATGTCATCTAGACAGCTTGCAAGCGTGTGACTAGGTCACAAGGGATGACATAACACGAGCTAGTAAAGAGTACTTATCAAGAACGAGGAAGAACTAGGTATGAAGATACCGACGATCAAACCTCGGATAAGTAGAATATCGAGACAAAGGGAATTGGTTTCAGATGTTAATTGGTTCAATCGATCACAAAGTAATCGTTGAGTATGTGGAGCCGTTATGGATCTCCGGATCCGTGATGGTTATTGATGGGAGAGGTGTCTTCATCATGTCTGCATATTCACGAACCGTAGGGTGACACACTTAAGGTTCGAAGTTGTTTGAAGTAGATATGGAATTTGCGTTGGAGACAGAATGTTGTTCGGAGTCTCGGAATGGATCTGGGACATCACGAGGAGATCCGGAATGGTCCGGAGAATAAGATTCATATATTGGGAATCATTTTCTAAGTTGCGAAATGTTCCGGAGTGTTTGTATGGAGATTCTAGAAGGTTTCGGAATGTTCTGGAAGGTTCTAGAGGATTTCTTGGAGTTTGCTTGAAAACCAAGAAAGGGATCAAAGAAACCAAGTGGGGTAAGACACGGATTCGTGGGGGAGGAGGACTCCTCCCCCCAACCCGCCGGCCCAAGGAGGAGGGAGTCCTACTAGGACTCCCCCTCCCCAGGCGCGCCTCCCTCCTTTAAATAGAAGGGAGGGGGCGCCCCCTCTTGAACCTTGTCTCATAACAATCTCTCTCAGCCACCTCTTCATCCAGCATTGCGTCAAGGTCAGTGGCGCCGCTTCATGGTTGTCCATCATCACTAGCAACTATTACAACTACTTGGAATAAAGCTATTACAAGATGAATAGACACGCAGGTCTTAACAGAATTAAAGACAACCATTAGGCTCACAGGTTGCCATATTACAACAAGGATCATTGCATACATCAAATATAATCACAATCACATGATGGCCATATCACATCACAAAACCCCTGCAAAAACAAGTTAGACGCCTCTAATTTTCTTTGCATGTTTTACGTGGTTTAGGGCTTTCGAATAAGAACGGATCTTACCTACGAAACTGAACCACAATGTTGATACAAGTGTTATCAAGTGCAAAGTGTAGATTGGATCTATACTATGGTGAGAGAGACAGACACCATAAAGCCACTTGTGCAAAGCAAGTTACACGTCAAGCGTGGAGCAAGTCTCATGTGCGATGACATGTAAGGTTAGCCCGAGCCGCTTCATCCCACCATACCGCAAGATGCAAAGTACACAAAGCAAAAGACGGCACGAGCACCAACGCCCACAAAACCATTGTGTTCTACTCGTGCAACAGATCTACGCTTAGACACGGCTCTGATACCACTGATGGGTTCGTAGCATGGAAAACAAAAATTTTCTACTGCAAGAACGAACAAAACCAAGATTTAATCTAGATAAAAGCCAAGATCTAATCTATTAGACATGTGCAACGAGATAGATCTGTACTAACCCTCGTAGATCCGAAAGCGTTACGAGATTAGATCTCGGGGTTGATGTAGTCGATCACTTGCCGATCTCAAGATCGTGTGGACGATCCTTCCGGCTGCCGTTAAAGCGCGCTGCTTTTCAGCAATCACACGTATGAGTCGAAGGCACCTTCCTCTCCCGTTCAATGAAAGCCGGAGGTAGTAGATCTTCTCCACGGAATTCCAGCAAGACGACGTGTGGTGGTGGTGGTGGAGTAGAGAATTCTGCAGGCTTCGCAAGCCGAGAGCGAAGGAGGAGGAGAGAGGCGGCGGCTAGGTTTTGTTTTTAGAGAGGCTGGAGGGGCGCCCTCCTCTATTTAAAGGAGGGAGGCGCTGGGGAGGGGAGTCCTAGTAGGACTCCTCCTATGGTAACGGAGTTGGGAAGGGGGGAGGAGTCCTCCTCCCCCTCGAATCCGTGTCTCGCCCCACAAGGTTTCCTTTGACCCTTTCTTGGTTTTCAAGCAAACACCAAGAACTCTTCTAGAACCTTCCAGAACATTCCGAAACCTTCTAGAATCTCGATACAAACACTTCGGAACATTTCCTAACTTAGAAAATGATCCCCAATATATGAATCTTATTCTCCGGACCATTCTAGATCTCCTCGTGATGTCCCGGATCCAATTCGAGACTCCGAACAACATTCGGTCTCCAACGCATATTCCATATCTACTTAAAACAACTTCGAACCTTAAGTGTGTCACCCTACGGTTCGTGAATATGCAGACATGATGGAGACACCTCTCCGATCAATAACCATCAGCGGGATCTGGAGATCCATAACGGCTCCCACATACTCAACGATGACTTTTGTGATCGATAGAACCATTAACATACGAAACCAATTCCCTTTGTCACACGATACTCTACTTATCCGAGGTTTGATCATCGGTATCTCCATACCTAGTTCTACCTCGTTACTGATAAGTACTCTTTACTCGTTCCATGATATGTCATCCCTTGTGACCCAGTCACATGCTTGCAAGCTAATTAGATGACATTCCACCGAGAGGGCCCAGAGCATACCTATCCGTCATATGGATGGACAAATCCCAATCTTGGTCCATGCGCTTCAACACATACTTTCAGAATACCCAATGACACCTTTATGACCACCCAGTTACGAAGCGGTGTTTCATGTCATCAAAGTACCCATCCGGTGATGGTGATTAACATAACCTCATGGTCGAAGGATTAGGTTACTATGTATTTTAAAGCTTATAGAAAACGAACTTAATGACTTGATCTTATGCTATGCTTACTACGTGTGTGTCCATCACATCATTCTCCTAATGATATGATCTTGTTATTAACGACATCCAATGTCCATGATCAGGAAACCATGATCATCCATTAATCAACAAGCTAGTTTAACAAGAGGCTTACTAGGGACTCTTTTATGTTTACAAAACAAACAAGTATTAATGTTTCCGGTTAATACAATTATAGCATGGGATGTAAACATTTATCATAAACATAAAGATCTAATAATAACCACTTTATTATTGCCTCTTGGGCATATCTCCAACACGGACATGATCTCCATCATCACCAGCATTGCGTCAAGGTCAGTGGCGCCGCTTCATGGTTGTCCATCATCACTAGCAACTATTACAACTACTTGGAGTAAAGCTATTACAAGATGAATAGACACGCATGTCTTAACAGAATTAAAGACAACCATTAGGCTCCTGCCGGTTGCCATATTACAACAAGGATCATTGCATACATCAAATATAATCACAATCACATGATGGGCATATCACATCACAAAACCCCTGCAAAAACAAGTTAGACGCCTCTAATTTTCTTTGCATGTTTTACGTGGTTTGGGGCTTTCGAATAAGAACGGATCTTACCTACGAAACTGAACCACAACATTGATACAAGTGCTATCAAGTGCAAAGTGTAGATTGGATCTATACTATGATGGGAGAGACAGACACCCGCAAAGCCACTTGTGCAATACGAGTTGGACGTCAACTGTGGAGCAAGTCTCATGTGCGATGACATGTAAGGTTAGCTCGAGCCGCTTCATCCCACCATACCGCAAGATGCAAAGTACACAAAGCAAAAGACGGTACGAGCACCAACGCCCACAAAACCATTGTGTTCTACTCGTGCAAAAGATCTACACATAGACACGGCACTGATACCACTGATGGGTTCGTAGCAAGGAAAACAAAAAAATTCTACCGCAAGAATGAACAAAACCGAGATCTAATCTAGATAAAAGCCAAGATCTAATTTATTAGACATGTGCAACGAGATAGATCTGTACTAACCCTTGTAGACCCGAAAGCGTTACGAGACCGGATCTCGTGGTTGATGTAGTCGATCACTTGCCGATCTCAAGATCAGGTAGAAGATCCTTCCGGCGCCGCGTTCCGGCATCGCTTCCGCAGTCGGTCACACGTGCGGAGTCAAAGCAGACCTTCCTCTCCCCATTCCAGCGAGCAGCAGAGGTAGTAGATCTCTCCACGGAATCCAGCAGCACGACGGCGTGGTGGTGGTGGAGTAGAGAATTCTGCAGGGCTTCGCCTAAGCTAGAGCAGAGGGAAGGAGGAGGAGAGAGGCAACTTGTAATCTAGAGAATAGAAGGGGCTAGGGGGTTTGTGCTTCCACCCCTCTATTTAAAGGAGGGAGGCGCCATGGGGAGGTGGAGTCCTTGTAGGACTCCCCTCTCCCTTGGCCGGCGGATCAAGGAGGTGGGGGGAGAGTCCTACTCCCCCACGAATCCTTGTCTTACCCCACAAGGATTCCTTGATACTTTCTTGGTTTTCAAGTAAACTCCAAGAAATCTTCTAGAACCTTCCGAAACATTCCGAAACCTTCTAGAATCCCCATACAAATACTCCGAAACATTTCCTAACTTAGAAAATGATCCCCAATATATGAATCTTATTCCCCGGACAATTCCGGATCTCCTCGTGATGTCCCGGATCCAATCCGAGACTCCGAACAACATTCGGTCTCCAACGCACATTCCATATCTACTTAAAACATCTTCGAACCTTAAGTGTGTCACCCTACGGTTCGTGAACATGTAGACATGATGGAGACACATCTCCGATCAATAACCATTAGCGGGATCTGGAGATCCATAACGGCTCCCACATACTCAACGATGACTTCGTGATCGATAGAACCATTAACATACGAAACCAATTCCCTTTGTCACGCGATACTCTACTTATCCGAGGTTTGATCGTCGGTATCTCCATACCTAGTTCTACCTCGTTACTGATAAGTACTCTTTACTCGTTCCATGATATGTCATCCCTTGTGACCTAGTCACATGCTTGCAAGCTAACTAGATGACATTCCACCGAGAGGGCCCAGAGCATATCTATCCGTCATATGGATGGACAAATCCCAATCTTGGTCCATGCGCTTCAACACATACTTTCAGAATACCCAATGTCACCTTTATAACCACCTACCATCTGAGCGGCGTTTGATGTCATCAAAGTACCCATCCGGTGATGGTGATTAACATAACCTCATGGTCGAAGGATTAGGTTACTATGCATTTGAAAAGCTTGTAGCAAAACGAACTTTAATGACTTGATCTTATGCTATGCTTACTATGGGTGTGTGTCCATCACATCATTCTCCTAATGATATGATCTTGTTATTAACGACATCCAATGTCCATGATCAGGAAACCATGATCATCCATTAATCAACAAGCTAGCTTAACAAGAGGCTTACTAGGGACTCTTTTATGTTTACAAAACACACAAGTATTAATGTTTCCGGTTAATACAATTATAGCATGGGATGTAAACATTTATTATAAACATAAAGATATAATAATAACCACTTTATTATTGCCTCTTGGGCATATCTCCAACAAGTCCACCAAGGTCCAAACCTGGTTTTCGTACATGGATTCCATCTCGGATTTCATGGCTTCTAGCCATTTGTTGGAATCAGGGCTCATCATCGCTTCTTCATACGTTGCAGGGTCATCTATTTCATCAATCATGAAATTCATAACAGGATTGCCGTACAGTTCAGGAGCTGCACGTGTCCTGCTTGACCTGCGAGGTTCGGTAGTGTCCTCTTTCGGAGTTTCCTGATCAATATCATTAGCTCTCTCTTCATTAGGTGAAGTCAACTCCGAAACAACTTCCGGAGCTGCGCTACTCGCCATTTCATGAAGAGAAGGTTCAATAACCTCTTTGAGTTCTACCTTCCGACTACTCACACCTTTCGCAAGAAACTCCTTCTCAAGAAAGGATCCATTCTTGGCAACAAAGACCTTGCCCTCGGATCTGTGATAGAAGGTATACCCAATCGTTTCCTTAGGGTATCCTATGAAGACGCATTTTTCCGCTTTGAGTTCGAGTTTATCCGGTTGAAGTTTCTTCACATAAACATCGCATCCCCAAACTTTAAGAAATGACAGCTTAGGTTTGTTTCCAAACCATAATTCATACGTTGTCTTTTCAACGGATTTAGATGGTGCCCTATTTAAAGTGAATGCAGCGGTTTCTAGTGCATAACCCCAAAATGACAGTGGCAAGTCAGTCAGAGACATCATAGATCGAACTGTTGGGTCCGCAGCATAGAAAACAAAAAAATTCCTACGGTGTGAACTACACGCCAAGATCTATCTACTAGGTACAAAGCAACGGGTGGACATACATCCAACGAGAACTTACCCTCATAGACAACGAGCTTTGTTAACGAGTAGGAACTCGTGGTTGATGTAGTCGTACACTTGCCGATCTCAAGATCGTGAGGAAGTCCAGCCAGTCCGCCAAAGACGTCCATCGATCCAGCTCAGCTCAAAGACACCAAGTCCAGACTGCATAAGCGGTGCATCCGTGATCGCACACACGTCCGGTACCCGACAACCTCATCCCTCGCTCCGAAAGCAAGGAAGCGACAGCAACGCCTTTCGGATAAATCCACCAGGAACATGTATCTCGCTAATCCGAGACCATGGGGAAATAATACTAGAGGGGGAGAGAGATCCTTCACAAGGAGGTGTGTGTGAGAAGTGAGGAGGGGGTGGCCTTTTATAGGAGGAGGGGGGTTCCCCTCCTTCATGGCCAACGCATGGAGAAGGTGACTCTTCACCTCCTCCATTCATGTGGTGGTAACTCCCTCCACATAAATTTGCCCCTTCACATTCTCTTTTAAAGTCTCCACTTTAAATGCATTAAATTTCTCCAAATTTAATGCTCTCTCATTTAATAAAACTCTTTTATTATTTTTATTCAGAATTTTGTTAATTACTTTAATTAACAAACATTCACATAAAACCCCCTGCAACATTTCAATATTACATGCAGAACCAATTTCAGCAATTTCACCCAAAACAGTTTCAGTGTCTATTGAAATAATTCCAGCGCTTTCTTAAATCTTTATCTGAAAACATATTTGCTCCAAATGGTGTCGGTATCCCTTAAGTGTGTCACCCTATGGTTCACGAATAATGCAGACATGATCGAGACCCCTCTCCGATCAATAATCAGCAGCGGGACCTGGAGATCCGTACTGACTCCTACACATTCAACGATGACTTCTGTGATCGTGAGAACCTTTAACGCTTGTAACTAAATCTCTTTGTATCGCGATATATTACATGTCCGAGATTCGATCATCGGTATCTCCATACCTAGTTTGATCTCGTTACCGACATGCACTCTTTTCTCGTTCCCGTGATATAACATTCTAGTGATCACATCACTTGCTTGCAAGCTATTTCAATGTGATATCACCGAGAGGGCCGAGAGTATATCTATCCGTCATCGGGATGGACAAATCCCACTCTTGATCCATGAGCCTCAACATAACACTTTCGTAGCACTGAACCCACCTTTATAGTCACCCTGTTACGATGTGAAGTTTGATGTTATCAAGATACTCTTCCGGTGTTAGCAATTCACATGATCTCATGGTCTAAGGACTAATATTACTTCGTATGATGTTATAGCAATATAAATATAATGACTTGATCGTAATGCTATACTTCAGATGAATGTCCATCACATCATTCCACCAATGGTGTGACCTTGTTATTAGCAACATCCAATGTCCATGATCAGCAAACCTTGATCATCTTGTTAATCAACAAGCTAGTCTATAAGAGAGGCATGACTAGGAATCCTTTTTGTTTATTAAACACACATGTATTGATGTTTCTGAATCAATACAATTCTAGCATGTAAAATAAACGTTTATCATAAACATGGAATAAGATAATAACCACTTTATTATTGCCTCTCGGGCATATTCCCTTCACGAACCATATCCAATAAAGTACGATTACGACGTTCTGACACACCATTACGTTGTGGTGTTCCGGCAGACGTGAGTTGTGAAACTGTTCCACAGTCTTTCATATGTGTGCTAAACTCGTAACTAAGATACTCTCCTCCATGATCGGACCACAGAAATTTGATCTTTCTGTTACGATGATTTTCCACTTCATTCTGAAATTCTTTGAACCTTTCAAAGGTTTCAGACTTATGCTTCATCAAATAGATATACCCGTATCTACTCAAATCATCCGTGAAAGTAACAAAATAACGATATCCACCTCGCGCCGACACACTCGCTGGTCCACACACATCAGTATGTATGATTTCCAATAAATCTGTCGCTCGTTCCATTGAACCGGAAAACGGCGTTCTAGTCATCTTGCCCATAAGGCATGGCTCACATGTATCAAATGATTCAAAATCAAGTGATTCCAAAAGTCCATCAGAATGGAGTTTCTTCATGCGTTTAACGCCAATATGACCTAGACGGCAGTGCCACATATATGCAGATATATCATTATCAAGTTTAATCCTTTTAGCATCAACATTATGAATATGCGTAATACTACTATCGAGATCCAACAGAAATAAACCATTCAGCCCAGGTGCATGACCATAAAAGATATTATTCATATAAATCGAACAACCATTGTTTTCAGACTTAAACGAATAACCACTTTGCATCAAACACGATCCGGATACAATGTTCATGCTCGTCGGCACCAAATAACAATTATTCAGGTTTATAACTAATCCCGACGGCATATGGAGAGGCAGCGTTACGTGGCGATCACATCAACTCTTGATCCATTGCCGACCGCATTGTGACCTCATCCCTTGCTAGTTGTCGCTTGTTCGCAGCCCACGAACCGAGTTACATATATTAGCAACCGATCCGTATCAAATACCCGGTGCTCATGAGTACTAGTCAAGTACACATCAATAACATGTATATCACATATACCTTTGTTTGCCTTGCCGGCCTTCTTGTCCGCCAAATACTTGGGGCGATTCGCTTCAATGGCCAGTCCCCTTGCAATAGTAGCACTCGGTGTCAGATTTAGGGCCAGCTCGGGGTTTCTTTTCAGGCGCGACAACAGATTTGCCGCCCTTCTTTCCCTTCTGCTTGCCTTTCTTGTCCTTCTTGAAACCGGTGGTGCCATCTACAACAGAATTTGTAAAATATATTTAGACTAAGTTTATGATAGATTGAGTTCAACTAATACAAATTACTAATGAACTCCCACTCAAAAACGACATCCCTCGTGTCCTTTTGGTGATTACATGAACCAAATCCACTACACCAAGTCCGATCATCACGTGAGTCGGTGTAGCTTCAAAAAAGCATCTATATGGGTATCATATCAACTATATGACTCATGCTTAACCTTTCGGTCCGTGTTCCGAGGCCATGTCTGTACATGCTAGGCTCGTCAAGTAAGAACCTTAGTATTCGCGTGTGTAAAACTGTCTTACACCCGTTGTATGAAAGCGTAGAGTCGAGAACACCCGATCATCACGTGATGCCTCAAAACACGATCCACAAAACGGTGCATACTTAAGGAAGAACACATTTTATCTTGATATCTAAATGAGGGATCATCTTATAATGCTACCAAAAGCGCCAAACTAGCAATATAAGATGCTAACATCTAATGTGTGAAGTGAGGTGATATGGTCCATGCATTTGATCTCTATCATTTGTATCGTGGTATGATCTCTATCATTCCTTTATGTGTAAGGCCAAGGTCTATGGAACTTACACGTTAAGTGAGTTGTAAGAGTATCTATCATACATCTACTTACAACAATACCATATCAAGACACTAGCCCAACAACGATCTAAACTAGACGCCTCTAATTTATCAATTGCAAGTTTTACGTGACTTAGGGCTTTCGGAGATAGAACCGGTCTTATCTACGAACATGAACCACAACGAGGATAACCAAGTTATTAGCAACTCGTTGTAAATCATATATTGACTATAGTAGGAGAGACAGACACCCGCTAGCCACTTATGCAAAACTAGTTGCATGTCAGTCGTGGAACCGGTCTCATGTACGATGACATGTAAGGTTGGTCCGGGCCGCTTCATCCCACTATGACACCAATATCCAAAGTACATAGAAGATGCAATAACATGATCATCATCGCCCACATATAAACATATGTGTACTACCCGTGCAAAGCACCTACGCATAGATCAGGCTCTGATACCACTGTTGGGTCCGCAGCATAGAAAACAAAAATTTTCCTACGATGAGAACTATACGCCAAGATCTATCTACTAGATACAGAGCAACGGGTGGACATACATCCATGGAGAAATTACCCTCGAATACAACGAGTTTTGTTAACGAGTAGGAACTCGTGGTTGATGTAGCCGTACGCTTGCTGATCTCAAGATCGTGTGGAAGTCCGAGCGCCGCAAATCAGCAGCGCATCCGTCCTCGCACACACGTTCAAGCCACCGGACAACCTCCACCTCCTCGCTCCAGCGAATCAGCGGAAGCAGCAACTCCTTCCAGACGCAAGGCCACCAGGAACATGTATCTCGCTAATCCGAGGCCATGGGGGAAAATCTAGAGGGGGAGAGAGATCCTTCACGAGGAGGTGTAGTTTGTGAGAGGGGAGAGGGGGGCTTTATATAGGAGGGAGGAGACCCTCCTCCCATAGCCGCGCATGAGGGGGGACTCCTCCCCTCCTTCATTCATGTGGTGAACCTCCACTCACATAAACACGGCCTCCACCCAAAATCCCACTCACATGTATTTAATTTCCACCAAATTAAATGTAACTCTCAATTAATAAAACTCTTTTATTTATTTTATTCAGAATTTTGTTAATTACTTTAATTAACAAACATTCACATAAAACCCCTTGCAACATTTCAATATCACATGCAGAACCACTTTCTGCAATTTCACCCGAAACAATTCTGATTTCTATCGAAACAATTCTTGTTTCTATCGAAACATTTCCTACGCTTTGCAAACCTTTTGTCTGGAACATATGTGATCCTAAATGGTGTCCGACAACCCTTAAGTGTGTCATCCTACGGTTCGCGAATAATGCAGACATGATTGAGACTCCTCTCAGATCAATAATCAGAAGCAGGACCTGGAGATCCATACTGACTCCTGCATATTCAACGATGACTGTGATCGTGAGAACCTTTAACGTCAGCAATTTAATCCCTTTGTCTCATGATATAATACATGTCCGATATTCGATCATCGGTATCCAAATACCTAGTTTGATCTCGTTACCGACATGCACTCTTTTCTCGTTCCCGTGATATAACATTCTAGTGATCACATCACTTGCTTGCAAGCTATCTTAATGTGATATCACCGAGAGGGCCCAGAGTATATCTATCCGTCATCGGGATTGACAAATTCCACTCTTGATCCATGAGCCTCAACATAACACCTTCATAGCACCGAACCCACCTTTATGGTCACCCTGTTACGTTGTGACGTTTGATGTTATCAAGATACTCTTCCGGTGTTAGCAATTAACATGATCTCATGGTCTAAGGACTAAGACTACTTTGTATGATGTTATAGCAATATAAACATAATAACTTGATCGTAATGCTATACTTCGGATGAATGTTCATCACATCATTTCACAAATGTTGTGACCTTGTTATTAACAACATCCAATGTCCATGATCAGGAAACTTTGATCATCTTGTTAATCAACAAGCTAGTCTATAAGAGAGGCATAACTAGGAACCCTTTTGTTTATTAAACACACATGTATTGATGTTTCCTATCAATACAATTATAGCATGCAAAATAAACACCTATCATATACAAGGAATACATAATAACAACTTTATTATTGCCTCTCAGGGCATATTTCCTTCAGATAGGCTGTCACGGCCTCACGGTAGGCTGCCGCACACCACGGCCGGCTACTACATCTTCCTCGATAGGATTTCGTAGCTGTCCCTTGTTGGATCGTCTTCGTCAACATCATCCGGGACTTCACCGATAATGCCGCCATTGACTCTGATCTACGCGTCGTCCATGCCATGGCGTGTACGACGCACCACCTGTTTGATCAACCGATCTCGCGCCCGTCTACACCAAGCACGTCCCGAAGCACGCCCCTACCATCGATCGAGCTACGGGATGTCGCTGCGTCGCCGCTTTGGGTCGCAATGCCACTGTTTGGTCTTCGCCTACTGGCTGCCAACGCGCCTCACAAGCGAGTACGCGTCGGTAGCCTCCAGCCGCTTCATCGACTCACGCCATGCAGCTATGCCACCCCATCGGGTCGTAGCGTTGTTGCACGCAGTCTAAATCACCATCCCCGCGCACTGTTGTCCCAGGCTATCTCCGCGACACCTCCCACCCTGCGGGCCGCCTACACCCATGCATGGTCTTCCTCACGCCAGATTCTTTTTAACCTACATCGTGTACCATTGTCGCGCCTCTCTAGGCGTCCATCATGACCACTCCGGGTCGCCGCTGGTTCGCCTTCTTCTACATCTTCATGCACAACAACCTCGTTGCCATCGTCATCTCGTCCCTACGTCACTAGCGCACCCCTACAGCACTAGCGCACAGGTTCATGATGGTCTCTATCCTTGCACCCCTGGTACTAGCAACATCGGTACACGCCTTCGTCCCTGACATGTTCCCGAGTCGGGCAAACTCGGATCGGTGCCTCGTCTACATTGTCATCGACAATGTCTTCTTCGGCATCGACCTCTACGTCTGCCTCGACCGCGTCACCGACGAGTTCTTCTTTGCATCCTTAGTTCTGACAAAACTAATGGATGCATTGTTTACAGATGTGCGTCTAGTTCTGGCAAAACTATGGTTACATCTCGTCCTTGAAGGCTCAGACTGCATCTGCTCTGGCATCGCCACCATCAACGCATCTCCAT
The DNA here is from genome assembly GCA_023614405.1 of Avena insularis. Classification (NCBI taxonomy): domain Eukaryota; kingdom Viridiplantae; phylum Streptophyta; class Magnoliopsida; order Poales; family Poaceae; genus Avena; species Avena insularis. Next base: position 20,532,054 of record CM042694.1, on the reverse strand, counting down.
CATCATCCTCGCGCACTATGCGCACACGGCTTCAGGTGCGGCTACCTCGACACCAGGAACCCCGACCACAACCTCGACCCCGGCGACCACTCGCACGGCTACATCGACCACGGCACCGCCCCACGCTGTCGCCTCCCTCGACATTGGCACAAAGGGCTACCACCTCGCTTGAGCTTCTCATCAGCTTCCTCTGTAGTCCAAGTTACCATGCCGCGACACTGTCCATGATGTTCCCGCTCGGACTGCGGGGGGATGTCAGCCTACTGGATGCTACTTCGGTTTATTTCCAGTCTGACCGTCCGCGACATTCCAGTTATCCACGACGCTACCGCTATTACTGCAGGGATGTTAGAGTATGGGTTTTGCTAGAAATCATGCGCATGTTTTTTAGTTATGTCCCCCAGTTGTCCCTCTCACCATTAGATATGCCATGCGATTTGTATAGTGTGGGAGTTACACATGAGTTACAACCTGTGAATTTAATGAGTTGCAACTGAGAATTGGTACAAATTTTATAAGTTGCAACTGAAAATTAGCATAAAATAGTAGGATTATGTCAGCGACTGAGACGTAACTAAAATCAGGCGCCTGAGATCTAGACGCTCCCTTAGAGTATTGTACGGATACGATTGTTACCGTAGTTTAGGACTCTATTTGTACTCCAAGATGATTCATGTAGGTCTATATATATCAGCACATGAGGCTAAATAATCCATACAACATATTCTGCCAATCTCCCTATCGTTCCATCTTCTTGATTTTTTCAAAGTTAGGCATACAATTTATTCTCTCAATTTCGTCTGGAGCAGCAAGCAGCAGCTAAGCACTAATGGTTCGGCCACCGTCGACGAAAATGACCTGGCCGGTAATGAAGGAAGCGGCGGGCAAGCACAGAAACGACACCGCCGAGGCGATCTCCATCGGCTTGCCGCTTCGTCGCATCGGCGTCTTGGAGTGCTCATCCTCCAGTTGATCTGCAGTTATCTGTGCACAACACAAGACGTCGATTTAACACGAAGTTCCTTTTAAAACGTGATAAGGGTGCGCTATAGAGAAGAAAGAGGCGTGTGGACTTACATCTTTGATCATATCAGTGGTGACAAATCCTGGGGCGACACCGTTCACACGGATCTTGTCCGGTGCCCACTCCGTAGCAAGGCTCCTTGTAAGCTGGTTTATAGCTCCTGAATGCATGCCAACACAGATTATGTTAAACAAATAGAACAGTACAACTCGCCATTTTACGTCCTAGATGAACTTTTTTTTAGTTTCCAAATAATTAACTCCATTAGAGTATTTTTCTTGATAACCAAAGAAAATGACAATTGGCTTGGTCGTACAAAGAAGTCATACCTTTCGTGACATTATAGATCGCGGCGCCTGCATAGCCGATAGTGCCTCCAATGGAGGACATGTTGACAATGCTGCCTCCTCCGGCGTTAAGCATAAGCGGTCTTGCGAGCTGGCTGAGATGGAAGGTCGACTCCAAATTGGTGGCCATCAGATGCGAGTACTCATCCGCCGTGCACTCGGCTGCCGCCTTGACGAACAGTTGCCCCGCGTTGTTTACCTACATGCACGGAGCAAATTATGAACATCTATATGTATATGTGTCGTCTTCACATCTTTGTATAGATTTCGAATAGCATGCTAGCTATCTTACGAGTATATCGAGCTTTCCGTCGAAGGTTTCCTTGACCGTCTCCATGAGCTTCTCCCTCTGGGCGCGCACGGACACGTCGCAGACGGAGACGGTGACCCGCATGCCCTTCTCCTCCCACCGCCGTCGGCTGGCCTCCAGCTCGGCCGCGTTCCGGGCGCATGTGTGCACCCGCGCCCCGAACCCAGCGAGTTCCTCCACTATGGCGTGCCCGATCCCTTTGCTGCCGCCGGTGACGAGCGCCGTCGTGCCGGCGAGGCTCCACCGCTCCTCTCTGCTCAGCTCGCCCGCCATCTCGATCTCTTTAGATCGCCAGGCAGACAGGCAGGATCAATAGATACGGCTATCAGCTACTGGGTGTCGAATGTTAAATAGAAGCCGCAGACGGTGAGAGGGACAAGAGTCAAGAGTACGAGATTAAGACGGAGGGATTGTTGGACCGATCTCAGCCGCAGGGCTCCTCATAGGTGGATGCAAAACACAACAAGAAAACCAGACTTTTCTTCGTAGTACATTTGGATGAGAGGATAATAATCCTTGGTGGAAAACTTTGCAAACCTTAAAAGTTTCTAGTCAAACTTTTAGACATGATCGTGTTGCGGTGTTTCTAGTCAAACTTCGTATCGACAAGATTATTACCCTAGATGAAGAGGTGGGATATGTGGGAGACTTCTAAACTAACTCTAAACTAAGTGGATAAGCGGGATAAGTGAGATTTGTTAAATCCTACTTGTCCCACTTCTTCCACTTAATTTAGAGTTAGTCTAGGGGTCTAAAATTAAGGATCCCACCTGTCCCATTTGTCCCACTTCTGTATCCCAATTTATTAGCGATTAATCCATATTTATCTTCTTGTGATGATTCTAACTTGAACACATGTACTCCTCGACCGGATTTTTCTTATTATTTTGGGACATGTGGTTCCTAGCTTAAGGTAGTTCTGAGTATTTTGTATAGAGTGCTGCTACTGCTAATCTATTTTGTAGTAGGAGTAATACCTATGTACTAGTACTTGTTCATACCCACGGATCTAGTGCACAATAAGGTCTCTCTTTTCTTTTGAATCATGGCCTTGCTACATCTACCGAATTTCAATCTCTGTATTGCTGAATCTGTCAATTCCTTTGGTCATTATCTGTACGGCTAAATCGGTCACTTTGAAATGGTGCTAAATCTGTCAAGTGTCGCTTATTATGAACTGAGAATCTGATGATATTTTTCTGTCTTATTCAGTACTGCTGAATCTTTTGAGTGCCATTGAATCTATCGAACGTTCTGTTGTTGCTATTACTAAAGTATGTTTTAGAACTAATAGTTATGTATTGGTACTTGTTTAGATCAAGACCAGTAGATGGTATTGCTCTTCTTTTGGACATGGCTAGAATATGTTCTCTCTATCCTTTTGAATTATGGCATTGCTACATCTATTGGATTTCCGTGTCTGTATTGTTAAATCTGTCAATACTTTTGGTCATTATATGTACTGCTAAATCGGCCACTTTGAAATACTGTTGAATCTGTCAAGTGCCGCTGATTATGTGTTTAGAATCTATTGATATTTTTCTGTTTTATTCAGTGTTGCTGAATCTTTCAAATGATAGTGAATCTGTCAAATGTTCTGTCGTTTTTATTACAGTACTAAAGTATCTTGTAGAACTAATACTGAAGTACTGATACTTTTTTAGATCAAGGGCAGTAGATGGTCTTACTATTCTTTTGAAACATGGCCTTGTCACAATCTAGATGAGGCTTGGGGCAATTTGGTTTGTATATGTGGGTCACACAGTCATTGATGTGAGTAGAAAGTATGCACAGAAAAGCAGGCTTGATGGTCAGTTTTGCTTGCTCCGATGATTGAGTGTGTTCGGAGAAAAGCGACTGATCCCGCACCAAGGTTTTAGTGCTGAAACAAGAATTGATTCTCGTTGTCCTGCTATTGAATTTCAGAGTCTGTATTGCTGAATCGGTCACTTTGAAATGCTATTGAATATTAATTGGGAACCTGTCGTTATTGCACCAAGCATGATGCAATTTAGGCCGTGGGTTCTTGCCTTTCTAGAAGTTTCAGCAATTTTAGCAGGCTTGCCAATCTTTGCAAAGGGGTACCTTTCTAGAAAATTCATATAAGGTTCAACATCTTGGTATTTTGGTACGTACTATGAAGTACCGAAAAACGTAAGTGACTCAACTTACAACTACTCTGTCTAACTGATGTGAATCTAGACAAAGTTGAGGCCATTAGAATACGAACTAGAGGGAGTAGTATAAAAATGGAATCAGTAAAAAAATCATCTCTCAGTTCTAATAACTAAGATGTGATGAGAGAACACTCCATGGCAGCGTGCCAGTCTATAGTACATATAGTACTCCCTACTCCATAACTCTAGTCGGCGTGCTCGATGCAGTACGCCCGACAGAACACAGCCGTAGGAGCACGGCAAAACTCCCTCCTTCTAAGAGCCATTCCCAACTCCGAGAGGCCGCATTTGGATCTTCTCTAGCACGCACTTCACATATTTTTCTCGCCATCTCACCCGCAGCATCGATCCTTCCAGGCCGCCACCCCTCTCCTCTAAATAAGCCCAACAGTCATACATAGATCTGCCCTTGCCCCCAATCATTCGGACGTGATGGCTACGGATTCGAGGCACAACTGGGTGAACAATGTCTGGACGAAGGTCGGCGATGATCTCTTCAACGAAATAGCTAAGCGTCTGGACACTACCAGCGCCATCAGGCTGGCCGCATGCTCCAAGGAGCTGTACCGCCAAGTCACTAGCGGAAAAGGTAGTAGATGCCCCAACGACATCTCCTGGACTTTGGTATCCTAGAAGGACGTCTACGACCATAAGATCGCGTGCAACTACCACTGGTGTGTCTGCACGGAGCTAGGATGTGAGTTCACTGGCGTCAAGAAAGTGTTCGTTGAGCACCTCATATCTGCCCACTTGATGACAGTGCCCAGATACAACCCCAAAAAAGGGACCCGTCTGTGTCGGTTCGTGCACCGGGCTCGCTCAGAGCTGAGGTCATCGACATCGGGAAGGAGGGCAAGTTTTTCATCGCCAAAATTGACGTGTATAGCACGGACTTGCTCCTATACGTCAGGCCGGTCAGGTCGGCGGTGTGCGAATCACCGCGGTACGAGGTGAGGTTTTGGTCGTTGGTCTTATTCGCTAGTTTCAATCAGGTTGTAGTAAAGAGGTCACCCCAGACAACGATTAGGCCATCGCCGGCAACGCCGCGCAGGAAGTGCTCATGTCTTTTCTATCCAAGCCGCGTCTTTACTGGCATACTACTGAACCTGTCATCGGCATATCTTAATCCTCTTGTGATGATCCTACTGTGAGTGTATGTAATGATGTACTAATTAGCTAGTTTATGTTGGTGGCATATTCCCTTCATAATTGGAATTGACAAAATTAAGGATCTCGAATTTCCTGGTTTGTCGTATGAATTTTACATGTATGTTGCTGACCTAGAGACCGACAGGCGACAATAAAACGAGAGACGCGTCCCAGACAGGAAATCAAGGGCGCATCCCGGCCAGTACTTTGACATGCTGAAGCATTCTCATTTCTTCGAGTACGTATGATGAGACATGTAGTGGTTCCTAGCTTAGTGTAAGCTTGTAGTTCTACACTTCTACTAAGTATTTTGTATGGAGTTCAGCTACTGAATCAATTTTGTATTAATACCTATGTACTTGGACTTATTCAGATTGAGTGGAGAAAATGCATGGTCACGCTTTCCTTTTGAACTTGGCTTTGCCACATTGTTGTACTCCCTCCGTTTCAAAATATAAGATGTTTTAGCTTTGTGAATGGAGTGTATCTAGAGCCCTTTTAGTGTCTAGGTTCACTCAAAATCTAGACAAACCTACATACTAAAATGAGTCTAGATACACTCCATTCACAAAGCTAAAACATCTTATATTTTGAAACGGAGAGAGTACATCCATTGAATTTCAATATCGGCATTGTTGAATCTATCAATTTTTTTGGTCATTTTCTACCACCGTTGAATCGGTCACTTTAAATTGCTGCTGAATCTGTCATGTGCTGCTGAATGTGAAACGTACGCGTGCTCGTCGCCCTTGTACATGGCCGTGTCACAGTCTAGATGAGACTTGGGCATTTTGGGTTGCATATGGGGGTCACACAGGCATTGATATGAGAAGAAGGTACTCAAAGCAGACTTGATCGTCAGTTTTACTTGCTCCAATGGTCGAGTGTTATTGGTGAAAACGACAAACTGATCGCGCGACAAGGTTTTTAGAGCTAAAACAAAAACTGGTTCTCTCTATACTGCTATGGTATTTCATTGCATGTAGTGTTGAATTTGTCACTTTTGAAATGTTGTTGAATTGGTCAAGTGCTCCTGAATATGAACTTCGAATCTGTTGATAATTTTTCTACCTTATTTTGTATTGCTGAATTTTGATATGAATAGCTGCCAAAAAGAATTATCGCTTCTTTGTTTCAAATCCGGCCGAGCACATCACAATACCATTTTTATTAACCAGGAGAAGAAATCCAGTAGCTCATTCGGCCCCTCTTTAGACTAGAACATTTTTATTCGTTCTTTTCGGGTTTAGGGGACTGCTGACCATAGTCCAGTGAAATTTGAGAAATGAGCCCACGTAGCATAGCCGAGAACATATTAATTCGGGCTTTTAGGGGTTAGGGGACTGCTGAGCATAGCCCACTAAAATTTGAGAATGAAGCTCATGAAGTATAGCCTACGGACTATAACCCACGTAGAGCAGCCGATGTAGAATAATCAAACTCTTTTTAATTCGGCCTTTTGGGCATTGCCCCCCACCTCTCAAAATAAAAAAACTCTATCTACCCATGTTTTTAAGAAAATACTCCATTATGTGGCATTTTATAAATTGAGATGCCAGGAGCGCTGCCCTTTTATATTTCAAAAGAGATAAACATAGACACACAAAATATTTTTAAGAAGACTAATACATAAATTATAGTACTAATAAAAGTTTAATGATATTTATTCTATAAATATCTTTGTTGTATTGGCAACACACTCAGTTTACGTTTATTTGATTTGAAGGTATTTTGTTCAAATTTATCTTGGGTTTACATTTTTTTCTTCTAGCAATATGGCATTACGGAGAGGCTGACATCACGAACCCAGTCTTTTTTGAGGGTGGGTTCGAAACAAAAGTTTAAATACTTGTACAGAGAGGCTCGCATCGGGGACCCACCAGACAGAACATACAAGGCTCCATCAGGGACCCACAAGCCAGAACATGCCAGAGAGGCTGACATAAGAGCCCCAGCAGTAAACCATACATGGCTGCCACGGTGAAAGCAGCGGACGCGGCCGGAAAAAAAAGTCCATCACACACACGTTGCACTTACAGAGAAGCTGACACATCGGACCCAGCAGGCCCAAGCATAGCCCATAAAATTAGCCTATCAGCCCCAAGCATAGCCCAATACCTTCTAATAGGCCTTTTTGTGGTCTCGTGGCCACCAACCATAGCCCATTCAGTTTAGGAGTGAGCCCAAGGAATATAAGTCATGACGAATAGGGCATCTGCCCCGAGTTAGCGCATAATCTTTTTAATTCGGCCTTTATGAGCATTTTTTGTACTCTGAGGCTGACATCTGGGACCCAAAAAACAGTCCAACATACACATGTTTCTTTCAAATAGAGGTTGTTAGCTGGGACCCAGCATATACACGTTTCCTGCACATAGGTGGTTGACATCTGGGACCCAGCAAGTTGCCAAGGTCAAAACAGCAGACATGGCCAAAAAAGTCCATCATACGAACGTTTCATTTACAGAGAGGCTGATATGTGGCACCCAGCAGCATGACCTTATACAGATGCTGCATCGAGCAATGTAGCTAGTTCGAAACAGGGAGACGCGAGCGAGAAAAAAGTTCAGCATGTACACGTTTCTTTTAATGAGAGGCTAAAATAAGGGACCCAGCAGCGTGAGAAAACGGCAGATTCGTCGAGCAACGCTATCTAGTTCGAAACAGGGTAGCACTAGAGAAGAAAAAATTCCATCATACCCATGATTCTTCTAATGTGAGGCTAACATAAGAGACCCACCAGCCTGAATAAACGGCTGATGCAACGAGCAAAGCTATCAAGTCCGGAACACAAAGGTGCTACAGAGGGTAAAAAATCCATCATACACACGTTTATTCTAATGAGAGGATGACATGTGGGGCCCAACAACGTGATTAAACGGTAGATGCATCGAACATCGCTATCAAGTTCGGAACAGGATAGTGCGAGCGAAGGAAAAAAATCCATCATACACACGTTTTTTTTCTAATGAGAGGATGACATGTGGGGCTCAGGAGGTTGGTTAAACGGTAGATGCGTCGAGCAGCGCTATCAACTCGGAACGGGGTAGCTCCAGCGAAGGAAAAAATTTCATCATACACACGTTTCTTCTAATGAGAGGATGACATGTGGGTCCCAGGAGGTTGATTAGACGGTAGATGCATCGAGCAGCGCTATCAACTTTGGAACAGGGTAGCGCGAGCGAAGGAAAAAAATTCCATCATACACACGATCCTTTTAATGAGAGGCTGACATGTGCCTCGAGCAACGTTATCGAGTTCAAATCAGGGAGGCGCGACCGAAAAGTATGGTCCGCTAGAGACACTGACGTCCGGGACCCACACGCCTCAAAAGACTCCGGCGAGTCAACATCGCGCGGGGAAACGAAAATCTTTCTTCTGCCACGCGCCAGCCAAACTTCCTCCATGTTTTTAGCAGATCCGTCATAGTAGAGGGCCGCGAAACCGGAAAAAAAGTTTTCCATCAGCCACGGCCGAGCGAGAATTTCGTCGCAGAAGACGCGCCTTCTACGATGAACGTCAGGCCAAGTTATTGGGAAAGGAAACTTTTCTTGTAGTGTGTATGATCATCAATATCTTCGCCCCCCTCAATGTGAAATCCTGGCTCTGCCCCTGCCAGATGGCATCGTTGTCGATGTCACGACCTTCCTCGTCAAACTTCAGCATGCCGGAGGTCACTAAATCTATGTAGGCTTCGTCATAGTGTGCCTTGACCAAGGACAAGGCCATCCTTGCACCAGTCCGGATGCAAGATGCTTTCTAGCTCTTTACTTTCTCGGGGGCTCGGCGTAGGATTTCCGAGTACTTGGCGACAGAATCTGCCGTCTTGATGGTAATTTCCAGTGGCTTGGCTATCTCCTTGGCCTGCTTGATGGCAGTGTTGACGAAGTTGCCAGTAAGAGTCATGCACTCCTTTGAATCCGGAGCACCTTTACCCATATTTGTTAAACCAATGGAAGCTGTGTTTTCGTAAGATACAAGGATCATGAGAACAATAATACACAATTACCTGAGTTACAGAATTAACAAAGATGGAGGAAAGTTACCAAAGATGCTCGTCTTGGCTTGTTGGCAGGTTTCTTCCAAGATGTCATGCTCCTTCTGAAGCTTCTTGAACACCTCAATGCCCCGTGCATTCTGCTCTGCGGCATCTTGGTTTTGCCCTTTGAGGCGTTCAATTTCGTCCTTCAGGCGCTGCATCTTGGCGTTGACAGATTTTTGCATAACCTTCATCGCCTCCTCATGCCCCTTAACAGCATCAGCCAGGTCTTTCTTCAAAATCTTATTTTCATCATGGAGCTCCTGGATATGCTTGGATTGCTCGATGATGCTCTTTGCCTTGGCAATGGCCTGATATTTTGTATTGAAACGTAAAGTTCAATTCGTGCCAAAAAGAACCTCTGAGTATTTGGCACGCCAACTATGGTCATCGCGGCTGATTACAAGCAACTTGGATACCGCGTTGCCTGGGCGCCTCAACTTTCGGGCCGCAAAATGATACTCTTCACCTGGTGAACCCTAAGCTTCCATGTCCCACCTCCCACCTCATGCACTGTTGTTGTCGTGGGATATCACTGCTACTACTAAAGTATAACACGGTTTTATATCAAATAGGTCACGGTTGTTATATTTGGTAGTTTAGGGTTTTATCTCAACTGTGCTTTTTAGTCATCAAGTCTTCTAGTACTATATAAACAACACAAATACTCCCAGTGTAATCATGCAACGCAATACGCAATATCAATCTATCAATATAATCAACTATTATTACATTCAAATATCAGAGCATCTCGGTTCCCAGCCTAGGGTTTAGCCCACCACTTCCGCCACGCCTGTCCTAGGAAAATCAATCTCCACCGGGGGCCACGCAACTTGTAGATTATACCCAATATATATATCGTAAAAAATTCTCGCTGGCGTTTCTTCCTCGTTCGCCGATCAAAGATCGGATTGTGTCACCCACCACTGCATGTTGTCATCATGCGCCTATACTACAACCTCAACATTGACTCGTCTCCAGCAAATCCTCGTGAACGACTGTACCAAGGACGTTGTGCACTACGTCCCAAGGGATGCCTTCACGTTCGCATGTGGGCACCTTGTCGGCTCGTCTTCGCTGACATGAACTGGGACAATCATGCCCGAGTATCCTCCTTGTCATCAACAAAGGGCCACATCTACATTGTTGTTGGTCATCATCGCCGAAAACAATCTATACCATCAACTTCGTCGCACATACCGCATCGTCGCCGCCATCACCAATCAAGGACTTCGTTAATGCTAACGGGTTCTGCGTCTCCGCGCTCCTGCATGTAGATGAATAAAACAGGTTTAATTGTTGGAGATATGCCCTAGAGGCAATAATAAATGTAGTTATTATTATATCTTTGTGTTTATGATAAATGTTTACATTCATGCTATAATAGTATTAACAAGGAAACCATTAATACTTGTGTGATTTGTAAACTTAATTTGAAGTCCCTAGTATAGCCTCTATACTTCACTAGCTTGTTGGTTGATTGATGATTGTGGTTTCCCTATCATGAACATTGAGATGTTATCAAACAACAAGATCATATCGTTAGGAGAATGATATGGTGGACATACTCCTATAGATAAGCGTAGCATAAAGATCAAGTCATTTCAATAGTTCAATTGCTATATGCTTTCTGATACATAGTAACCTAATTCCTTCGACCATGAGATCATGCATATCACCTTTACTAGATGGATGCTTTGATGTCATCAAACACCACACCGTAACAGGGTGGCTATAAAGGTGGTATTGAGTGTTCGGAAAGTATTGGTTGAAACACATGGATCAAGAGTGGGATTTGTCCATCCATATGACGGATAGATATTCTCTAGGCCCTCTCGGTGAAATGTCATCCAATTAGCTTGCAAGCATGTGACTGGGTCACAAGGGATCACATATCACGGGAACGAGAAAAGAGTACTTATCAGTAACGAGGTTGAACTAGGTATGCAGAGATACCGACGATCATAACCTCGGATAAGTAACATATCGTGAGACAAAGGGAAATTGGTATCGTATGTAAGTGGTTCATTCGATCGCAAAGTAATCGTAGAAATATGTGGGAGCCATATGAATTTCCAGATTCCTCTATTGGTTATTGTTCGGAGAAATGTCTCGATCATGTCCGCATAATTCACGAACCGTAGGGAGACACACTTAAGGATTCGACGTTGTTTGAGTAGTTATGGTATTATGAGAAAGAGACCGAATGTTGTTCGGAGTCTCGGATGGGATCCGGGATATAACGAGGTGATCCGGAATGGTCCGAAGAATAAGATTCATATAAGGAAAGTCCTGCTTTGGAGTTGGGGAATGGTTCCGTGTTTTCATCGAACATTCTAGAAGGTCCCAGAATGTCCGACTCGGAGGGGGAAGGGTACATGAATGTGTCATTGTAAGTTGGAATGATTGCATCATGTACTAGGTGTTCTTGCTGTCCAAAATAAAGGGTTTATTTAAATCCTAAATTGAAAAGTCAAACGGCTAGTTTGAAAGTCAAACGGCAAGTTTTGGAAAGTGGAAAGAGGAGGAGAAGTGGAAACCGAGTTGGGGAGGGATTCCCTCCTCCCCAAGCCGGCGCCCCACCTCAAGGCCGAGTTGGGGAGGGACTCCACTCCCTCCCCTTGGCCGCCGGCCCTCCCACCTATAAAGGGAGGGGCAGGGCTGCCCCTCCTAGCACACACAAGTTCCTATCTTCTACCTCCGGTTTAGAGCCGTTTTGGTTTAGAGCTTCTAATTGCTTTAGCCAGCGGTTTAGAGCCTTCTAATTGATTTAGAGCCTTCTAATTGGTGTGTCTAATTACTAGACCACTAATAGCCTCTCTCATAAGCTCCACCATACTACTTGGCTTAAAGGCGAAGCCTCAGGATTTCCCTCTACTTCCAGACCACGCCGTTGTCTTTGGAATCGCGAGGAGAGTGCTACAACCTCCGCTGCCTGCTGGAACAAGGGAGAGGAAGGTCTTCGTCGAGTACCGAACGTGTGACCGACTACGGGAGCGCTGCCGGAACGTGGCGCCGGAAGGATCGTCTACGCGATCTTGAGATCGGAAAGAGTACGACTACATCACCCACGAGAATCTGCTCTCGTTAAACACTTTGGAATCTTCGAGGGTGAGTTATTCCATCGACTCGTTGCTACAATCTAGTAGATAGATCTTGGCTTGTTTGTTTGTATGCGATAGAAAATTTTTGTTTTCCATGCTACGAAACCCTACAGTGGTATCAGAGCCGTGTCTATATGTAGATCTGTTGCACGAGTAGAACACAATGGTCATTGTGGGCATTGATGCTTTTATTGTAGATTGCTTTTGTGTACTTTGCATCTTGCGGTATGTTGGGATGAAGCGGCCCGGGCTAACCTTACATGACATCGTTCATGAGACTTGCTCCACGTTTGACATGCAACTTGTATTGCATAAGTGGCTTTGCGGGTGCCTGTTTCTCCTAGCATAGTAAAGATCCAATTTACAACGGGTGATCAACAATGCTAGTATCAATGTTGTGGTTCTTGTTCGTAAGTTAGAACGACACTTATTGAAAGCCCCAAACCACGTAAAATATGCAAAGAAAGTAGAGGCGTCTAACTTTGTTTTGCGGGGTGTCTGATGATGTGATATGGCCATGATTGTGATTATATTTGATGTATGCAATGTTCCTTATTGTAAGTTGGCAACCGCGTAGCCATATGGTAGTATTTAAAATCTGTTAACACCTGCGTGTCTATTAAAAATAGTTGTAATAGTTGAAGCTGGTGGGCGACAACCATGAAGAAGCGTCATTGACCTTGATGCTATGCCGTGATGATGGAGATCATGTTCGTGCTTGAAGATGGAGATCGGAAGCACAAAGAAGAAAGGCCATATCATATCACATATTATGAATTGCATGTGATGTTAATCCTTTATGCATCTTGTATTGCTTAGTAGACAACGGTAGCATTATAAGATGATCCCTCATGCACATAAATTTCAAGTTCTAAAGTGTTCACCCTTAGTATGCACCGTTGCCAAAGCTTGCTGCTCAAGCACCACGTGATGATCGGGTGTCTTTGATTCATGGTGAATACAAAATAAGCAAGCCAGATTTGCTTATGCGGTAGATTTGGTTTGATCTTGACGAGCCTAGCATTTACAGACATGGCCTCAGTAACACTTATCGCCGAATGGCTAAGCTTGAATCATATAGTAGATATGATGAACATGATGATTGTTCGCCATTGAAACTATATCAACTCTCGTGATGATCGGTGTTGATGTAGTGGATTTGGTTCGTGTGATCACTAAAACAATGTGAGGGATGTTGTTTTGAGTGGGAGTTCACCTAGTTTAATTTCATTAATTAATTTGAACTCAATTTGTCATAAACTTAGTCTAAACTATTGCAAATATGTTGTAGATCAATGGCAGCCCCTACCATCAATTTTAATGCTTCCTAGAGAAAGAAAAGTTGAAAAACAATGGAAGCAACTTCATGGATTGGTTCCGCAATTTGAGGATTGTCCTCACAATGGTAATTTGACGTATGTGCTGTATGCACCTCTAGGTTACCCACCTGCAGCTGATGCTACCGATGAAGTAAAGAATTTTTACCTCGCTCGGAAGAATAAGTACTCCATAGTTAAGTGTGCTATCTTGTATGGTTTAGAATCGAGCTTCAGAAAAGGTTTGAAGAGTCAGATCCATATGATATTGTCGAGGATCTCAAATTAATCTTTGAGACTCATGCGGCAATTGAAAGTTATGAAGCTTCTGAAAAGTTCTTTAACTGCAAGATGGAAGAGGGTAGCTCAAAGGTGAGCATGTGCTTAAGATGTCCAGGCACGCAAATAAACTTCAAAGTTTGGGTATAGTGATTCCTAATACTTTGGGGGTTTACCGCATCCTCCAATCACTACCACCAAGTTACAAGAACTTTGTGATGAACTACAACATGCGAACATGAACAAAGAGTTGCGAACTATTTTCTATGTTAAAATCTGCGAAGTGGAGATCAAGAAAGAGCACCAAGTGTTGATGGTCAATAAGACCACCAAATTCAAGAAAGGCAAGTCTAAGCGGAAGGGACACTTCAAGAAGGGTGGTAAGAAAGTTACCATACCGACGAAGAAGACCAAGGCTGGACCCAAGCACGATCTTGAGTGCTTTTCGCAAGGGAGAAGGTCCTTTGGGCGGAATTGCCCAAAGTACTTGGCGGATTTGAAGAAGCGGCAACATCAAGAAGAAAGGTATATCGATATACATGTTATTGATGTGTATCTCACTAGTATTAAGTAGTAGTGCAGGTATTTGATCTTGGTTCGGTTGCTCATATTTGTAACTCGAAGCAGGGCTGCGAATAAGCGGAAGCTAGTGAAGAGCGAGGTGACGATCGCGTAGGAAAGCGGATCAAAGGTTGATGTGATCGCGATTGGCACGCTACCTCTTCATCTACCATCGGGATTAGTTTTATACTTAAATAATTGTTATTTGGTGCCGTTAAGCATGAACATTATATCGGATCTTGTTTATTGCGAGGCGGTTACTTGTTTAAATCCGAGAATAATGGTTGTTCGATTTATATGAGTAATATGTTTTATGCACATGCACCTTTGATAGATGGTCTATTCATATTGAATCTCGATAGTGGAAATACACATATCAACAACATTGAGGCTAAGCGTTTGAAATCAGCGATAATTAGACCTATATGTGGCATCGTCTTGGTCACATTGGAGTGAAGCGTATGAAGAAACTCCATTCCGATGGACTTATTGAATCACTTGATTTTGAATCACTTGAAAGATCTGAAGCATGTCGATGGGTAAAATGACTAAGACTCCATTTTACGGTATGATGGAGCGAGCTACGGACTTATTGGAAATCATACATACCGATGTGTGTGGTCCAATGAGTGTAGCATCATGTGATGGTTATCGTTATGTTCTTACCTTCACGGATGATTTGAGTAGATATGGGTATATCTATTTCATGAAACATAAGTCCGAAACTTTTAGAAGTTTAAGGAGTTTCAAAGTGAGGTAGAGAATCAACGTAACAAGAAGATTAAATTTCTACGTTACGATCGTGGAGGTGAATATCTAAATTCTGAGTTTGGCGAGCATTTGAAGAAATGTGGAATACTTTCGCGATTGACACCGGGAACACCACAGCGTAATGGTGTGTCACGAGCGTCGTGTCGAACTCTCTTAGATATGGTTCGTTCTATGATGTCACTTACAGATTTACCGCTATCATTTTGGGGTTATGCATTAGAACAGCATTCACTTTAAATAGGGCACCGTCTAAATCCGTTGAAACGACACCGTTTGAATTATGGTTTGGGAAGAAACCTAAATTGTCGTTCCTTAAAGTTTGGGGATCTGAAGCCTATGTAAAGAAGTTACAGGACAAGCTTGAACCCAAAGCGGAAAAATGCGTCTTCATAGGATAGAAGGAAACTATTGGGTATACCTTCTATCATAGATCCGAAGGCAAAATCTTCGTTGCTAAGAATGGATCCTTTCTAGAAGGAATTTCTCTCGAAAGAAGTGACTGGAAGGAAAGTAGAACTTCGAGGTTGTCGAACCTTCTCTCGAAATTGCGAGTAGCGCAGCACCGGAAGAAGTTCTGTGGTGCTGCACCAATAAGAGAGGAAGCTAATGATGGTGATCATGAAACTTGGTTGAAGTTGCTCTGAGCCTCGAGGTCAACGAAATCGTACCACTCCAGTTGGTATGATTCCGTTATGAATGTCATGTTGGTGGACAACACCGATGACCCGAGACATATGAGGAAGCGATGATGAGCCCAGATTCAATAAATGGCAAGAAGCCATGAAATCCGAGATTGGATCCATGTACGAAAACCAAGTATGGACTTTGGTGGACTTACTGGGATGGCGGAAGGCATCGAGAACAAATGGATTTTCAAGAAGAAAGCAGATGCTGATGGTAATATTCTGTCTATAAAGCTCGACTTGTCGCAAAAGGGTTTCGACAAATTCAAGGAGTTGACTACGATGAGACTTTCTCACGGTAGCGAAGCTAAAAGTCTGTGAGGATTATGTTAGCAATCGCTGCATATTATGATTATGAGATATGGCGGATGGATGTCAAAACAGCATTCCTCAATGGAGACATTGATGAAGAGTTGTATATGATGCAACCCAAAGGTTTTGTCGATCCTAAAGATGCGACAAGGTATGCAAGCTTCAACGGTCCATCTATGGATTGAAGCAAGCATCCGAAGTTGGAATCAACGTTTTGATAAGGTAATCAAAAGTTTTGGTTTTATACAAACTTATGGAGAAGCTTGTATTTACAAGAAAGTGAGTGGGAGCTCTGTAGCATTCTTAATACTATATGTGGATGACATATTGTTGATTGGGAATGATGTAGACCTTCTTAATAGTGTCAAAGAGTATTTGAATAAAGTTTTTCAATGAAGGATCTTGGCGAAGCAGCTTACATATTAGGCATAAAGATTTATAGAGATAGATCGAAGCCAAATATCATTGTCACAGTACATATTTGGACAAAGTTCTAAAGAGGTTTGGAATGGAAGATAGCAAGAAAGGGTTCTTACCCATGTTGCTAATCGACCTTGAGTAAAACTCAAAGTCCGACATCGGCGAAGATAGAAAGGATGAGTAAGACTCCTATGCCTCAGCCATAGGATCTCTAATGTATGCCATGCTATGTACTAGACCGACATCGCATATCTTTGTTAGTCTAACTAGCGAGATATCAAAGTGATCCGAGTGGATCATTGGACAATGATCAAAAACATCCTTAAGTACTTGAGAAGAACTAAGGATCTGGTTCTTTCTTATGGAGGTGATGAACAACTCGTTGTTAATGGTTACACCGATGCTAGTTGGAACACCGCTCCGGATGATTCTAAATCACAATCTGGCGACGTAGTTATTTTGAATGATGCGATTAGCTGGAGGAGTGCAAAGCAAAGCGTTGTGGCGAGATCTTCAACTGAATCGGAATACATGGCTGCTTGAAGGCTTCACAAGAAGCGATATGGATGAAAGAGTTCATTACTGAGCTGGGTGTGGTTCCAAGTCTACTGGACCCAATGTCTATCTCTTTGTGATAACATGGGCGCCATAGCCATGCGCAAGAACCAAGGTCACACAAGAAGCTGAAGCATATCAAGCTGCGTTTCCACGCTATTCGAGAACATATCCGGGATGGGGATATAAAGATTTGCAAAGTACACAGATCTGAATGTGGCGGATCCGTTGACTAAACCTCTCCAGGGCAAACATGACCAACACCAAACTGCCATGGGTGTTCGGTATATTACCATGTAATCTAGATTAGATGACTCTAGTGCAAGTGGGAGACTGTTGGAGATATGCCCTAGAGGCAATAATAAATGTAGTTATTATTATATCTTTGTGTTTATGATAAATGTTTACATTCATGCTATAATAGTATTAACAAGGAAACCATTAATACTTGTGTGATTTGTAAACTTAATTTGAAGTCCCTAGTATAGCCTCTATACTTCACTAGCTTGTTGGTTGATTGATGATTGTGGTTTCCCTATCATGAACATTGAGATGTTATCAAACAACAAGATCATATCGTTAGGAGAATGATATGGTGGACATACTCCTATAGATAAGCGTAGCATAAAGATCAAGTCATTTCAATAGTTCAATTGCTATATGCTTTACGATACATAGTAACCTAATTCCTTCGACCATGAGATCATGCATATCACCTTTCTTTGGATGGATGCTTTGATGTCATCAAACACCACCCGTAACGGTGGCTATAAAGGTGGTATTGAGTGTTGGAAAGTATTGGTTGAAACACATGGATCAAGAGTGGGATTTGTCCATCCATATGCGGATAGATATTCTCTAGGCCCTCTCGGTGAAATGTCATCCAATTAGCTTGCAAGCATGTGACGGTCACAAGGGATCACATATCAGGAGCGAGAAAAGAGTACTTATCGATGTGAGGTTGAACTAGGTATGCGGAGATACCGGCGATCATAACCTCGGATAAGTAACATATCGTGAGACAAAGGGAAATTGGTATCGTATGTAAGTGGTTCATTCGATCGCAAAGTAATCGTAGAAATATGTAGAGCCATATGAATTTCCAGATTCCTCTATTGGTTATTGTTCGGAGAAATGTCTCGATCATGTCGCATAATTCACGAACCGTAGGAGACACACTTAAGGATTGACGTTGTTTGAGTAGTTATGGTATTATGAGAAAGAGACCGAATGTTGTTGAGTCTCGGATGGGATCCGGGATATCACGAGGTGATCCGGAATGGTCGGAGAATAAGATTCATATAAGGAAAGTCCTGTTTGAGTTGGGGAATGGTTAGGTGTTTTCATCGGGAACATTCTAGAAGGTCTGGAATGTCCGGTACTCCGGGAGGGAAGGTACATGAATGTGTCATTGTAAGTTGGAATGATTGCATCATGTACTAGGTGTTCTTGCTGTCCAAAATAAAGGGTTTATTTAAATCCTAAATTGAAAAGTCAAGCGGCTAGTTTGAAAGTCAAACAAATTTTGGAAAGTGGAAGAGGAGGAGAAGTGGAAACCGAGTTGGGAGGATTCCCTCCTCCAAGCAGCGCCCACCTCAAGGCCGAGTTGGGGAGGACTCCACTCCCTCCCTTGGCCGCAGCCCTCCCACCTATAAAGGGAGGCAGGGCCTCCCTCCTAGCACACACAAGTTCCTATCTTCTACCTCCGGTTTAGAGCCGTTTTGGTTTAGAGCTTCTAATTGCTTTAGCCAGCGGTTTAGAGCCTTCTAATTGATTTAGAGCCTTCTAATTGGTGTGTCTAATTACTAGACCACTAATAGCCTCTCTCATAAGCTCCACCATACTCGCACCGGCTTAAGGCGAAGCCTGTGGGATTCCCTCTACTTCGGTACCACGCCGTTGTCTTTGCGGAATCGCGAGAGAGTGCTACAACCTCCATGCCTGCTGGAACAAGGAGAGGAAGGTCTTCGTCAGTACCGAGCGTGTGACCGACTACGGGGCGCTTCTTGAGCGTGGCGCCGGAAGGATCGTCTGCGATCTTGAGATCGGAAGAAGCGACTACATCACCCACGAGAATCTGCTCTCGTTAAACACTTTGGAATCTTCGAGGGTGAGTTATTCCATCGACTCGTTGCTACAATCTAGTAGATAGATCTTGGCTTGTTTGTTTGTATGCGATAGAAAATTTTTGTTTTCCATGCTACGAAACCCTACATTAATCCCAGACATATACAACCGCTCCTTCAACAAACGCGAAAGTTATATTACATCTGGATAAATAAAACAAGTTTGATCCCTAACATCTACTACCGCTACAGTTCAATCACCATCGACAACCACATCGCCGTCTTCGTCCACCACGACCTCGCCGTCAGAGTTCCAGTCTAATTTTTATTTGCACCGCTTGCTAAATTTGTTCTTACAACCACTTTGTCTACTCCTACGCTTACGACGCGCAACTACCCCTTACTGCTCGCTTTCTTTCCACATCTAGATGGTAACCCGATTTAATTGAAAGATGCCATTCTTGGTAAAATTCCAGTCTTGTAAGTCAGAGGTGCCACTCCTTCCAATAGGAGTTTTGAGGATATCATCAACATCTTGATCGAAGAAGTGCTCTTTCAGCTTTAGTTCATCCCAATAGCCTCGGTTAGCAATTATGAAATCATTTACTAGATTTAGGCACACTATTTGGTATGGTATACTTGCGTCTATGGGTGAACCTCGATCTCTTCAAGCTCTTGAGGATCCCAACTAGTGCAAAGCAATGAGGGAAGAATATGATGCTTTGCTTGAGAATAAAACATGAAACCTAGTTCCTTTTCCATTCTTGGTAAAATTCCAGGCTTGAAAGTCAGAGGTGCCGCTCCTTCCAATAGGATTTTTGAGGATATCATCAACATCTTGATCGAAGAAGTGCTCTTTCAGCTTCATTTCATCCCAGTAGCCTATGTTAGCAATGCTGAAATCATTAACTAGATTTAGGTGTACCATTCGGTATGGTATGCTTGCGTCTACAGATGAACCTCGATCTCTTCAAGATCTTGAGGATCCCAACTGGTGCAAATCAATGGGGGAAATATGATGTTTTGCTTAAGAATCAAATATGGCACCTAGTTTCTTTTTCACATAACTGATTGAGGTGGGTATATCGTATTAAGAGGCATGTTGATGGTACAATTGACAGGTATAAAGAACTCTTAATTCAAAAGGTTTTAAACAAATGTATGGTATTTACTCTAAAGATATCTTTAGTCCAATTGTTAAAGCATCTAATATCAAAATTGTTTTAGCAGTTTCTCTATCTATAGATTGGAGTCTACGGCAGCTAGATGTCAAGAATGCACTTTTACATGGTGACGAGGGTTTAATTTATCAATGCCCATTGTTATGGACTTAGGTTCAGGAATTGAGGAGCGCTGGAGATCTCGGTACGGCTAGCAAACAAGCACACAGGGACGCAAGGTTTACCCAGGTTCAGGCCTCGTAGAAGACCCTACTCCTGCTTGTCTGCTCTTGATTGATGATGATCCGAAGGATTACAATGTCACCGATGGCGGTGGATGCACAGATTGGATCTGGCGTATGTCTAGATCGTAGATCTATCTATTGTCTATTGTGGGAGTCGCGGTGTCTAGATCTATTGTGGCGTAGCGTGTTGAGGGAGAGGATGCCTTCTCGTTGGACCCTCCTAGCCTTTATATATGAGGAGGCTAGGTCTCAGGTACCAATACGAGTTGGTTACAAGTTAGATTAGAACTCTAGTATTGAGCTTTCCTTGTCTTGTACGTTTGGGAGTCCGTGTCCATATGCGCTTCATACCACTCGAACCTTCATAGGTGTCATGGATCTTGGCAATTCGTCGAGTGGGCCTTCCGTCGAGCCGCACCAGGTACGATGTAGTTGAGTGCCTATTGGGCATACTCATGTCACATGGTGTTCTAGAAGAGGAGGTTTACATGAATCAACCCTAAGTTTTGAAAACTCAAATTCACCTCATCATAAATTCAAACTTGATAAACCTCTATATGGACTGAAACAAGCCCCTAGAGCATGGTTATCCCACCTTAGCTCAAAATGGCATGATATTGGTTTCACTTCATCAAAGATAGACACATCCTTATTAATCATATACCATAAGTCAGTTATCACTATTTTGTCTTAATTTATCTTGATGAAATTATAGTGACAAGCTCTTCAGATCAAGCTATTTTTCCTACTTCGAGATCTAATGAAAGTTTTGCTATCAAATATCTTGGTGACTTACAGTTCTTTTTAGGAATTGAGGTAACAAAGATACATGATCCTATGATTCTAAACAAATAAAAATATGTCTCTAATTTACTTGATAAAGTTTGTATGAAACCGTGCAACTATGCTTCTACACCTTTGTCCTCTACAGATAAATTGTCCCTTGCAGAAGGGACACCTCTTGGTTTTGAAGATAGTACTCAATATCATAGCATTGTTGGTGTTCTACAATACCTTACATTGACACTTCTAGACTTAGCCTTTTCCGTCAACAAAGTTTGTCATTATCTTCATACACCTACAACAACTTATTGGACAACTATGAGGAGAATTCTGACATATGTGAAGGACACAATAAGTACTAGAATTATATTTATACAATCATCCTCTAATATTTTGAGTGATTTTTCAGATGCTTATTGGGCTGGTTGTCTTGATGACAGAAGGTCAACAATAGGTTTTGCAATATTTGTTGGAAGTAACCTTGTTTCTTGGAATGCTAGAAAACAAGTTATAGTATCACGTTCCAATATAGAGGCTGAATACAAAGTTTTAGCAAATGCTACAACAAAGTTGATATGGGTTGGAGCACTCCTTGGTGAACTCAGAGTATAGTTGAAGGAAAAACCATGTTTGCGGTCTGACAATCTGGGTGCAACATATCTGTATGCAAATCGTATCTATCATGCATGTACAAAACATATAGAGATTAATTATCATTTTATGAGAAAAAGAGTTGCAAGCAAAAATATTGATATCAAGTTTATCTCTAGCAAGGATCAACTTGTTGATGGCTTTACAAAGACAATTCATGTCAGAAACCTTCATGAGTTTAGGCGTAATTTAAATATTTGTACAAGTTCAGATTAAGGGGACGGTTAGACATATATTATATGGTTGTATACCTATGGAATAGTATGCCACCGATATACCTGTCACCTATGAACGTGCCACGCCATGGGCTCTTCCTATCCTATATAACACGAAGCCGATCCCCCTAACAGGGATATCGTTTCCGCCTGCAGTCCCTTATGAATACTCCAAGCTCCATGGCTTTATAAAGAAAAACTAAAGGCATCGATCTCAATATAGCGTTCATTGGTTGATTCCCTTTCCTGCCGAATCCATCTCAGCTTGCCACTCATGTCCTGGCCTCCACCTCCTTCCCATGCTCTTGCTCTTCTGCCCGGTCGAGCTTGCCTATCAATGCGCCCCCATCCAGGATGCTTCCAAACATGGCGGCCTCATAAATGTAGTTCACCTGCCAAGGGTGGTGGCTCGCATGGGCGAGGAGCCATGCTATTTCGACACCGAGTCCCTTGGAGAAGAGTTGAGCCATTTGCATGCGCAAGGATTCAGCGAGGTGCTCCTCGTGATGCTTATCCACTTCGCCCTGCCGGATGTACTCTAAGGGGCGGTGACGAGGGATCACCATAGGGCGCCGAGAAGGTCTTCATCCTGGTGGTCGAGGAATCGGCGCACATGGTTACAGGTTTTCTCACCATCGCAGGCGTAATCAGGGTCTAGCGGCCTGCTGAAGCTAGTGGTGCGGAATTCTGCATCGAAGACCTCGTCAAAGTCGGTCGCACGTTGGGGCCACGTTGGAGACTTGCGGGCCTTAGGCCATCCTAGGAGGGCGCGTCGGAAGAGCATGTGTCGGTCGTTGGTGATGTGCCATGTGTATTCATTGGCGACCATCCGGGCTGAGGGCTCGTGCCACCTCTGGGTAAACATCCGTGCGCCTGTGGCGGCGTATGCCTCGTAGATGGCCCGGAGCATCGGCTCACTCACGACACCCGATGTTGTGATGTCAGCCACGTTGAGGAATGAGTTCATGATCTCAGAGTTGATCAGGTCGGAGCCCACGTCGATGACGGCGTGGCTGTTCACGCTCAACACCAGGTCGCTCATGATGGCGCCGCGTCGAAGCCTCGGGCCGTGGCCTCAGCACCAATTCCGAGCACGCTGCCGTCGAATAGGTAAACGACTTGGGCGGCACGACGATCCATTTGCGTGGAGCGGTTCTTGAGGCATGTCTTGTTCGCCACCTCCATCGCGATCTTCTCCTGGATGTACGGGATACCGACGGTGACGGCCTCACGTTGTTGACGACCGCACGGGGTGCCCAACGCGTGGGCGTCGGCGATCCCATCCTGCACCAGCCCTTGGAGCGAGGGGAACACGTGGATGTACCCGTACTCGTAGTAAACGGCCATGTTAGTCACATAGTTGGAGAACATGGTGCGCACGTCGGCGGCACCAATGAGCATGTTTGTCATGCCGCCGCCGAACAGGGCACTGGTGGTCGTCATGGCCTCGGGCCAGTCGGTGGCGCCCAGCTGCGCGAGCACCTGTGGCGATGCTTGCCTCAGCCCCTTTTCCTTAGGGGGTAGGATGTTGCCGATCCACTAGTAGAAACCAGGCTATTAGCCTGATTCGTAAGGACCTTTAGTCCCGGAATTCGAACCGGGGCTGCCAAATCGGGACTAAAGGCAGCTTTAGTCCCGGTTCTGTTACGAACCGGGACTAGAGGTCCACCACGTGGCCCCACGAGCCGCGCTAGGCATGATCTTTAGTCCCGCTTTGGCAGCCCCGGTTCGAATTCCGGACTAAAGGTCCTTATGAACCGGGACTAACAGTCTGGTTTCTACTAGTGGTTGTCCACTTCTAATAAGTTACATAAAATGAGGAGAAGGACTTCCTTCGTACTATTCATTCCGAACATGTCATTTTCCCCTAAGCTACGTACTTCCGATTTTCCTTATGAAATTTCACATGCACATGCTTACTCGATGTGTCAACTACATTCAAATTTATTTTTTTCAAAAAATTGGGGACTTTTAAATACAATTTCTGAGCCGTCCAAAAGTTAGCTTCATATGTACTCATGTTTCAAGTACTCCCCCGCTCCATAATAGGTGTCGCTGTTTAATATAAGGTTGTACTAAATTATCTATACTTATTTTGAATCGGAGGGAGTAGTACTTTCGAACAAAAGAGCAATAAGTAGGCAGATGCTCTTAGCTTCATCTTCTAAAGGTTAGTATCAATGAAATTTTCGAACGAAAAGGCAACAAGTAGACATGAGAATTCGAACTTTGGAGTTGCGAAAGTCTGAAATGTTGGAACTTCTGAAATATTTATAGAGTAAAATACACAAGAGGTCCTAAAAGTTTGGAGAAAACCTTATGCAGGTCCTAAATTTTTTAACTTGTGCACCGGATGTCCTAATTCTTAGATCCATGTGCACTGTAGTCGGGACTGTAGCTGAGAATTAGGACCTGCAGTGCACAACTAACTGAGAATTAGGACCTCCGGTACACAAGTTAAAACTT
The DNA here is from genome assembly GCA_023614405.1 of Avena insularis. Taxonomy (NCBI): domain Eukaryota; kingdom Viridiplantae; phylum Streptophyta; class Magnoliopsida; order Poales; family Poaceae; genus Avena; species Avena insularis. The sequence continues at coordinate 20,507,421 of CM042694.1, read as the reverse complement.
TTAGGATCAGCATATAGTTTTCTTCAAACTTTTAGTACCTCCCGTGCATTTTACTCATATCCACTGTAGTTTCTTCAAAGTTGGAAATTCTGAAAGGCTTAGTGGATGGTTATGGATGTTTGGTGATGTGACACTAGTGGAAACGAGGTCTTTTGTTGATCCCGAAAAGGGGCTTTAACACCGGTTCTTCTACGAATCGGTGTTAAAGGGGGGGCCGTACCAGCGTGGCTCCTGCGGCAAAAAAGGAGCCCCCCTTTAACACCGGTTCGTGCCACACAGTGTTAAAGGTCCCTATGACGATGACAGACCCCTTTAACACGGTTCGTGGCATGAACCGGTGTTAAAGGAGAAACTAGATAAGACACCACCCCAGCCCACACACACCCCACTCTTCCATTCTTTCACATTTTGGAGCCTAGCAAGAGGGTGTGAAGAGTGCTAGTTTGTGTTTTTTTCATATGCACTAGAGGTGTTCGGTGAAATGTCCGAGAGCTCAAAATAAGCTTTCTTGTTGCTCTTTCCGTCTCGGTCGAGGTCGGCAACTATAGTTTCATGTGTCATTGATGTACTATATATATAAATGGTCATCTCCCTATTATTTTTTGATATATACTACATATTAATGCAGATGAATCGGCAATGGATGTCTGTGACCGCCGCACTTCCAGTACATTACGGGCCTCCAAAATTTCATCGTTGTGGCTAATGCAAATCGTGGTCACAATGGTTTTATGTGATGTCCGTGTGTTCCTTTGTCGAACAAGAAAGACTACTCAAATACCAGAACCATTCACGCCCACCTGCTTCGATCCGGTTTCATGCCCAGCTATAATTGTTGGACCAAGCACGGAGAAAAAGGGGTTGTGATGGAAGACAACAAAGAAGAAGAGGATGATGAAAACTATCATAATATGTATCCTGAATATGATGATAATGCAACGGAGGTAGATAATGAAGATCAAGAGGGAGCAGATGGGCCCGCTGATGACGATCTTGGTCGGGCTATTACTGATGCAAAGGAAGAATGTGAAACTGAAAAGGAGAAGGAGAAGCTGGAGCAGATGTTAAAGGATCACAAAACATTGTTGTATCCAACTTGCGAAGATGGCCACAAAAAGCTAGGTGCCACCTGGATTTGCTGCAATGGAAGGCGAGAGAATGGTGTGGACCGGACAAGCATTTTCAAAGTTGTTGGTAAAAATGAAGAATCTTCTTCCAAGAAATAATGAGTTGCCCAACAGTACATACCAAGCAAAGAAGGTTGCCTGCCCTCTAGGATTAGACGTGCATAAGATACATGCCTGCATTAATGACTGCATCCTCTACCGCGGAGAATCGAGAATTTGGATGCACGCCCGGTATACCTTTGCAGTATAAGATCGACGAGACGATCCTGGCGATGTTGAGGGCGAGGCCCCTAGGAAGAAGGTTCCCGCCAAGGTTATGTAGTATGCTCCTATAATACCACGGTTAAAACGTCTCTTTAGAAATAAAGTGCATGCCAAGTTGTTGCGATGGCACATGTAAGACCGTAAGAAAAGGCGATGTTGAGATACCCGCTGATGGGTCACGGTGGAGAAAAGTCGGCGAGAGTACCGGACTTATGCGTGGCGCAAGGAACTTAAGGTTTGGTCTAATCTGACGGCATGAATCCTTTTGGTGGCGAGCTGCAGTCCACAAAGGCACTGTGACCCTATGTATCTATAACCTTCCTCCTTGGTTGTGTATGAAGAGGAAGTTCATTATGATGCCGGTGCTCATCCAAGGCCGAGGCAACCCGCAGCGACATTGATGTGTACCTAAGGCCATTAGTTGAAGAACTTTTTACAGCTGTGGGTCAAACCAGGTGTCTGTATGTGGGATGAGCACAAAGGGGAGCCATTTGACCTCTGAGCATTGCTTTTTAACCATCAATGATTGGCTGCTCTTAGTAACATTTCAGGCGGACAAACAAGGGATACAATGCATGCACACACTGTTTAGATGATACTGAAAGTGTATATTTGGATAAATGTAAGAAGGTTGTGTACCTAGGGTATCGCCGATTTCTTCCAACACGCATCCGATGAAAGAAAGGCAAGCATTTCAAGCGTCTGGCGAGAACCCGGAGGAAGCTTGTCCTCTGCGGTGAGGAGGTATTTGGTATGGTCAAGGACCTCAAGTAATCTTGGAAAAGGTCTGGCAGTCTATATGTTCGAATGACGATGCGGACACGCGCCCATGTGGAAGAAGCAATCTATATTTTGGGACCTACCCTATTGGAAAGTCTTAGAGGTCCGCTCTTCAATCGACGTGATGCACGTGGCGAAGAATGTTTGCGTGAACCTGCTAGGCTTTCTAGGAGTGTATGGGAAGACAAAAGATACACGGAAGCCGACAGGACCAGCAATGTGCGAAGGCCCTGAAGAGCCTATGCATCCCGAGAACGAGAAGGGTAAACGATGCCACTTAACTCCTGCCATTACGCTCTTACCAAAGCGAGAAGGAAATCTTTTTGAATGTCGAGCAGTATCAAGGTCCGTCGGCTTCTCATCGAATATAAAGGGAATAATAAATATGGCGAGAAAAAATTCCAAAACCTGAAGTCTCATGATCGCCACGTGATTATGACACAATTGCTTCCGATTGCATTGAGGGGCTTCTACGAAAATTTTCGAGTACCCATTGTGAAGCTATGTGCATTCCTCAATGCAATATCTCGAAGGTTCGATCCGGAAAGCCTACCAGTTACAAACAAATGTGGCCCAATGTCTTGTCGACTTTGAGTTGGTGTTCCCACCATCCTTCTTCAATATTATGACGCATCTCCTGGTTCACCTAGTAGAAGAGATTGCCATTCTCGATCCTGTATTTCTACACAATATGTTCCCCTTTGAGAGTTACATGGGAGTCTTAAAGAAATATGTTCATAACCGTGCTAGGCCAGAAGGAAGCATCTCCAAGGGCTATGTAACAGAGGAGGTCATTGAGTTCTGTGTTGATTTTATTCCTGACCTTAAAGGCGATTGGTGTTCCGAATCACGACATGAGGGAGACTGCGTGGAAAAGGCACCCTAGGATGTAAAGCAATGATATGTAGGGACGGGCATTCTCTCAATCAAGCACACTACACGGTTTTACAAAGATCTATCTTGGTTGCCCCGTATATCAATGAACACAAGAATTTAATACGCCTCAAACACCCGGGGCAGTCTGATGAATGGATTATAAGTGAACACATGGCGAGTTTTGGCGGCTGGCTGCAAAGATTTCTCACGAATAACACCACTGTTGGGGATCAGCTGTACTTGTTGGCCAGGACACCATCTTCGACTGTATGTACTTTCCAAGTGCGAGATAAATGGGAATACATTTTACACGATAGGCCAAGATAAAAGAGCACCAACCAAAAGCAGTGGTGTCCGCTTGATGCAGCGAAGACAATGGGCAAAAGACCACGTATTATGGGTTCATAGAGGAGATATGGGAACTTGACTATGGACCTAATTTTAAGGTCCCCTTGTTTCGATGCAAATGGGTCAAGCTAACGAGGAGGGGTTGAGGTAGACAAGAAGTGCGGAATGACAACGGTGGATCTCAACAATCTTATGAAGAACTTAGGCAGACCATTCATCCTAGCCAATGATGTGGCTCAGGTTTTCTATGTGAAGGACATGTCCTCCGGACCAAAAAAAAATATGCAAGCGAATACATCATATGATGAGCCAAAGCGTCACATAGTTCTTTTCAGGAAAAGAAACATCGTGGGAATCGAGGACAAGATGGACATGTCAAGATTATAATAAGTTTGATGAAATTCCGCCCTTCACGGTGAAAACTGACCCAAGCATTCCGTTAAGTAAAGAAGATGCTCCATGGTTACGTGCAGCGATCATAAGGAAGGACATATGCCAAGAAGTTCATGCTCATATTATGTAACTCTAGTTCATGTTTTTAATGGCCTGAAATAATGTCGACACTCACCCCTATTATTAGTGCTGACTCGTGTTTTGTTCCGGTTGGTGTCTCCAACCGGGACTAAGTTCATCTTTAGTCCCGGTTGGTGTCTCAACCGACTAAAGGTTCATCCGCCATTTTTTCCGCCATTTTTCTTCCCTTGATTCTTCTTCCCATTTTTCTTCCCGCCATTTTTCTTCCTTGATTCTTCCCGCTAGTTCACTATATATATATGTAGGGGTTGGCCTCCATTGTCATTGCACATCTCTAGACTCATATCGCAACCTCATCACTCTTTCCCATGGCTTCCACCGTAGCACTAACCCCGAGGGGAGGCGGGCGCTTTGCGCCTCGAACTACCCCCCCCGGCCTCTGTGTCCCCGTCGGCTGGATCTTTGGCGTCGGGCGTGCAGTTCCTCCTATCCCTCTAGGTGTGGCGCTCCGGATGGCCATCACGAACCACTACTACTTCGAGCTCACGCCGGAGCAGCGGAGGAATCCCAGATGGCATCCCGACTATTTCCCTACTTGGGAAGCCTTCTTCGTGGATCGGCATGAGAGGCGCTCGCCGAGCACGGAGGGCGACCCACCTCCTCCTAACTTCAGCAGGCCGGCCGTCGGCTACGGTGGCCTTGATCGGACTCTCCAGGCGTCATGGCCTGTGACATCGCCGACTCTAACCCCGTCTGCTACCCTCAAGTCCAGCCCACGCGCTACCCTCAAGTCCAGCCCAGCGTACTCTCCGGAGGTTCAATTCTGGCGACCCAGCGGCAGCGATGACGGCGGCGGTGAGTACGACGACTACAGTGGCGAGTATTACAGGTGTAGGCAGGAGCATGACTGAATCACTCCAATATTCCGAAACAAATTTGGCCGATTGTTACTTAATCTGGCCATGTATCTTAATTTTCAGTTCTTTTATGTATCTTAATTTTCAGTTCGATTGCCGATTGTTACTTAATCTGGCCATGTATCTTAATTTTCAGTTCTTTTATGTACCAACAGGGGATCAAACCTTTCCGTCCACCTCTGGTGAAAAGACAAATTCCTACCGAATCGGCGGGAAGTGGGTCGATATGAACTACAAGTACATGATCGATGCTCATGATTTTTTACAAAAATCATTTTAGGTTCACAATATGCTATTTTATCAAAAAACAATGCAAGTTGAGCGAGGCTTGGTGAGATTCAAGTGTATACAAAGATGCGACATTTAAATATCCAATCAATTCAAAATGTTAATACAAAGATGCGGCATTAAAATATGATTTGATCTAATAAAAATCATTTTTAGATGCTTAATATTTCTTATGTTCAAAGTTTTAGGATTTAACAATTTATTTTTATTTGAATTGAATAATCAAAATTTATATGTAAGTGTTTTAATTATTTTGAAAATTTTCATGTAAAGTAAATATAAAATGATTTACATGAATGGATAGATATTATTTTTCTGAAAATTATGATATATTATTCATATTTTCTGAGTTGAAATGAAAAGATATGAATTTTCTAAATTCATATCATATTTTTGAATTAAAATGCCCTTTAATGCATGAAATAAATGCCCCCTTTAACACGGTTCGACAGGAACCGGTGTTAAAGGGTATTTATTCGTTCCATGCACCCCCTTTAACACCGGTTCGTGGCTGGAACCGGTGTTAAAGATGTAATGTCTTTAACACCGGTTCCAACCACGAACCGGTGTTAAAGGGGGGTATTAAATTCACCTTCCCCTTCCTTTCTTCCCCCCCAGTGCCGCCAGATCGCGACCGCCAGACGCCACACCGCCATCGAAGCGAGAAGCGCCACCGCCACCACCCATCCGGAGAGAGAAGCCACCGCCGGCCGCCACCGCCCTCGGAGAGTGAGGGAGGAATCGTCCGTGGGTGCCCTGAATCGTCGGCCCTGTCACCCACCTCTGTCCGCCGCTCGCCATCGACAACGCCGGCGTCCCCGACCTTCCCCGGCCTCGTCGACCCCACCATCGGCTTCCTGGTGAGCCTCTGGTGCTCAGGCACATCTTCTCTTCCTCCCTCACGGTCTATATCGCCTCCGCATCGTGTAACCGCCACCAACCGCCGCAGTTCCTCGTCGTTCTCTGTTCTCCGGCGACCAAAAAGGGGAGGCGCCGCCACTACTAGGTCCGCCTCGACCTCCTCTTTCCAACCAGCCCAACCACAAGTCCCCGCGTGTAGCAGATCGACGGGAGCAAGATCGACCTGAGAGGAGCTCCATTGCTGACGTCAGCGTGATGCAATATTCGTTTTCTTTTTCTTTTATTATTTCTGTAATTATTTCAGTGAAGAAAATACCTGACATGTGGGCCCTATCTGTAAGCGACAAAAACATTTCCATAAATGTTTTCTAATTAAGAAAATTGTTTATGTAAATTCCAAAAATGCAAATGGTTTTATAATATTCCAAAAAATAATTTAAAATGAAATAATTGAAAATGCAATTATTTTATAATGCATCCGCGCGCAGAGAGCAGCCGCGCCGGCGCCGCGTCCAGCCCTCGCCGTCGGAGCCGCCGCCCTCGCCGTCGGAGCCGCCGTCCACGCCTCTGCGTCTGGCAGTCGGCGGCGGCACAATGTGAACAATGTGTCAAAGTTGGCGGCACAATGTGAACAATGTGAACAATGTGGGGAATGTGAACAATGTGAACAATGTGTCAAAGTTGGCGGCGCCGCCGTCCACGCCTAAACCCTAACTGACTCATTTGTGTATTTATTTGTGTATTTTGGTATGAACGCAATTTGTTGGCACTTGTGTAGTACTTAATTTTTTTTGGTCGCAATATGTCGGTGATTATTGAAATCAACACCAACTATTATTGACACGATACGAAGTAGTTCCCCCATGTCGTCAGTCCAACAGGAGCAACCATTTCCCCACCAGTCTTGCTTGTCTTTTTTAATATAGTGTATCATTGCACATCTCACTAACATCGGGAAACTCGAAACTAAGATGGCATGTAATTATGGAGGGAGTAGTAGTATAGATAGGGTGTCAAGCGGGGCGGGTTCGCGGGCAACATAGTTTCATCCTGATTAGGGTTTCGACCCCTCGGAACTCGTTTAAAATGATCAAGCATCCTTAGGGTTTTAATTTCATTTGTGTATTTTTGTATGAAAAATATGTATATTTGTGTATGAATCCAAGTCCACTTGAATGTTTACACTCTTACTCTAGATAATATTATTGTTTTAGAAACTATGGATCCACTTAGTAGAAACCTTGAAGAAGAAGAAATAATGGAGAACATTATTGATGAGGACACCTCACAATATCTGAACTTGGAGGGACATGATGACGACAGCTCAAGTACTAGTCATGGAGAAGATAAAGACTCCGATGAAGACTCCGGTGAACGCAATTTAATGGTTACAAAGTCCGGCGAGGTATATGCATTGATTAAGCCTCTGCTGACTTCCACCAACAATCTTGTTCTACATGTATTAATTAATTAACGCTTCTTTCTTCTTTTAGCCCTCTGGATCGACCAGCCAGCATCCATCTTCTTCTACAAAAAAGAGCAAGCGGTAGCGAGCCGGCGGTTGAAAGATCGCAAAGTTCACGATCGAAGCGATCCGTGTTGATGGCAGGCCGATGGAGCCCAAGAAGGCCTTGAGCAAATTTGTACGTCGGTGGAGTTCTTGTTAGGGACCAAATCCCAATCATAATTGAAAATTGGAATAAGCCAAAGTCGTGACGGTACCTTTGTCGATGACAGATCCAAAGAAACGCTTTGGAATTCGTTGTTGGTAAATTTCACCCTTCCGCCAGAGGAGGATGAAAACAACCCGGTTATAAAGGAAAAGGTCAAAGAGTGAACTCTAAAGAAGATGGCTGACGCTTTCCGCAACTGGAAGACAAAATTGAACAAATTTGTCAAAGCTGGCGAGACTCCAAATTTCAAAGACGCATATTATGCGAAGGTAAGACCTCACTGGCCCGAATTTGAGACATATAAAAAAAGTGCTATAGCTAAAAGAATTGAAACCAATACGCTTAATGCCCTCAAGAAGGAATATCACCGGAGGGGCGGGTCGGTGGCTACATATCTCGGAGGCCTAAGTGGGAGGAAGCTGAGAAGGCCTGCTGAGAGAGGATCACACCCAGACGGATGGGTGGGACCTACGTGCAAAGACTTGGTTCTACGGAATCGGGGCAAGGTTGGACCCGAAGCGATTGTGTATCTTCCCAACCCTCCTTGCCAAACCCGTCCTTGAACTCATCACGGCATACGAGGAAACATCCGCCAGACCTTCCATCCCGACAGAGAGAATGACCAGCTCACACGCGCCATCGGTAAAAAAGAACACCCTGGACATGCACGAGGCACAGGGGGTATGACGTGGAAGGATGGGTTTGCCGACTGGAGCGACTCTTACAGATGGCACGGCAGGAAAGAAAAAGAGCGTACAAAGCGGATGACACAGATAGAACATGCACTTGCGGCGCTGCAGGCGCAAGTGAATGCACAACAGAGCCATCAAGCTACCGGCCCATCTCAGCGGCACGAAGAGCCTGCATTGGAAGCTGCCGCTGCCGGACTCTGGCGGAAAGCAGCGGTGGCTTCCACGGAACGTGCAGCACGCTTGAAATGACGGGTCCTCGATACCCGTGGATGAGATCACGGAGAGCGAACACGCTGAGCTGCATGTGAGATTAATGGGCTTATCCATTAAGGTGGCTGTCGGCTATGCCTTACCTCCTGTAGCTGGTGGAACTTACCACTACCGACCGATTCCAGATGGCTATGCTATTGTCGGGGTGGATGAGGTTGTGAAGGAATATGAGGAAGCACAGCTTGACCATGCTACAGGTGAAGGGGAAACACAACTCAAATTTGCAGTGAAAACAACCATTCTTTGGAAGAAGGAACACATTGTGCTTCCAAATTGGAGGTCACTGGCACCCCCGCCGTCTCCGCCACGTCGTGATCGAGCCGCTTCAGCTATCTCTGCTGGCAGCCATCTCCGGCCGGCAGCCATCTCTCTGCGTCACCATCTACGCCCGTCACCATCTCCGGTGCTTCAGCCATCTCCTCAAGCGTAAGCGGAAGAGCACCGCCACGAGGAGCATCAAGAGCTTGCCACAAAGAAATCGCAGGAAACCGTGCCAAAGAGTTCAAAAACTACGTCCCGCAGCCTTCCGCCAAACCATTGCCGGTTTTACCGTGGAATCGCGGTGACGAGGAGACCAATAGGATCTCGGAAGAACAGGTCAAGAAATTCTTTGCACCTAGATGGGCCGAGCCAAAGGAGAAAATAGATCCGGCGGTGGTGGAGAAGTTTTACAAAAATCTTTCGAAACCTGAAACCCCACTTGTGCGGACTACGGCGCAGATTTTGAAGGCGGATGCAAAGCGCCGTGGGAGACTGAAAGTAGCGATCGTGAGGCACCCAGAAAACAGTTCCCATGCTCGGAGAGCAGGAAAACCAATCATGTGCCCGCTCCAAATGTTCGACACGGGACGCTCCTCCGTAAATGATTACGAGGCGAGCTACAAAGAAAGGCCAATGTGTTGGGGATGACTTCCATTGCATACTTGAACGTGATGGTAGACAACTTGCCCAACTGCGATGCCAACCCCATACAGCCATGGTTGTATGGGAAGAATCTCGTCAAGAAAGAGGAGCTCAAGACTCTACCAACAAAGATGCGAAAATTGCACAAGTGGTACCTTCATTTACGCAAGGCAGAAAGTTAGAATGGATCACAGCGCATATAAGAGATGATATTTTCTTCATGGAGACGACGCGATCAACTTCAACATTTAAGACTTGCATTTTCTATTCAATCAGAAGGAACTCGACAAAGCTGCCATCAGCCTTTATTGTGTGTAAGTACTATTTCTATAATTTATATCTCATCTCATTCACTTTATTAATTGCATATATATATATATATATGCTCACCATATATGTATATACTATTATGCAGGAAAAAGGTTATGGAATGCAGGAAAGGAGGCCCTTTTGACATTGGGTTCGTTGACCCAAATAGAGTTCATGAAGAAGTGGTAGAAACCAAACCCGGGCAAATAGAAGATTACTTGCTAACGTCTTTACTGAGACAACAAACCAAAAGGGAAATACTATTGCCTTACAACTTCTCGTGAGTGTTACCCTCTCTTGTACACATTCTATTTCGGCTTACTCGATGTTAAGTGTAACTAATGATGAGTTATCGTCGTAGGTTCCACTTTATTCTGCTAGTCATTCAACCCGACTCAGGAAAAGTCCTTGTCATGGACTCGTTACGAAAAGAAAAAGAGATATGGGCAAACTTTAGAGAGATGCTCCAGAGGTAATTTCAATCATATTATCGCACTAGATCGGCAGCTTTCGTGACAATAAGTAATTAATTACTCCTTTATCCATTTTCTTTGTCGGACAGGGTTTGGAAAAGGTTCACGGGCAGGGCCATGGGTGAATGGTCAGAAGAACTAAAATTTGTAGACCAAAATGTAAGTAATACTAGCTAGCTTCCAATTCCATTATATCATGCTTTATTGATTATTATTTTGATTGAACTCTCTATTCTCGTAAAGTGCGCGCATCAGGGACACGACAATAATTTATGTGGGTACTATGTTTGCGAATTCATTACATAACACGATATGTGCGACGCCAAGCCGCACTAGAACAACTTAGAGTAAGTAAACAAAGTCCACAACATTATTTTATTACCATCAATTGTGTTGAGTTTTATTCTTATATATATATTGACCCCATTCTTCATATATATTAAGATCGATCGGATGCGGGACCAACTCCTACCATTTGACGCATACGAGCCATTCAAGAGGAATTGGCGGGGTTCATACTTGATGAGGTCGTCACGCCTGGCGGAGAACTCTTTAGATATCCACCAAAATGAACGATGACGATGTATGTGCCGATGACGATGTATGTGTCGATGACGATGTTTGTGTATAATAATAGTTGCTTAATTATTCATGTACTCGTATGTACCGATGATTTATTTATGTATAACGCTCGATCGATTCCCCTCCCCCTCCCGCGAAATCGCCCTAGCAGGCGGAGGCAGAAATGTGGCGAAGATAGGCGTTTTCGCCAACGGCGAAAACGCTCAAATCTTCGCCACAGGAACTTTAACACCGGTTCGGATCTGAACGGTGTTAAAGAAGTCTGAGGCCTGCGGCAGCCCCACGTGCGCCACCTTTTAACACCGGTTCGTATAAGAACCGGTGTTAAAGGGCCCCCCCTCTAACACCGAACCCTCAACAGCGGTTGGGGAACCGCTATTAGAGGGCCCTCCCAACCAGAGTTAAAGGGGGGGGGGCTCCACTAGTGTGACTATACATTACGGTTACAGACCTACCTGTGTTGTGCTGTTACTAGAAACGTAGTTCTTTTTTTCCTGTTGCCTAGAAACAGGTGCTCTATTTTCATTGATTAAGGAGAAGATTTGCCATGTTTAGTTCTTACAGTTTATGTACCGTGCTTATCGCATATCTTTGGTTTTACCACGGGTCTTCATATTTCGAAAGTGAATGTCTTTTATAATGTTTAAATGAACATACTCCATCTGATCAATAATAGGTGTCGGTGGTACGAAACACTTATTATGGATCGAAGTGAGTACATGTTTGAACTAATCTGATTGTTTGCTTCATTGGCAGAAGGGTTTTCGCCCTGATTCCGTAACTACAAAACATTAGTAACCTAGTCCAAAACGGTATAAATGAAATTTATGATAATAAATATATATCTCAGAAAAAATAGTTATTCTTTTTTCATGAGACTTTTGGCTACTCCCAATGTCCATCTACCAAAAACAAGGGCTTCGGTTCGGAGCAGATTCTAACTCTAGTCCTGGTTCGTCCCGGTTCCAACGGCTAGGAGGCCGGGGCAGCTCTAGTCCTGGGTCATTCCGGACCTCTAGTCCGGTTCGTGATACGGCCCGGGACTAGAGGGCTCGCGCCAGCCAGTCCCACGTGCGGGAGCCTGTAGTCCCTGTTGGTATCACGGCCCGGAACTTGAGGCCAATCAGTAGTCCCGGTTCGTAATAATAACCGGGACTAAAGAAAACGGGTAAAAAAAATCACGGGTTCTTCTGTGGCAGGAAAACAAGCAAAAATCCTGATGCGGCAGGAGAACGGCTACCCTCCCCCCGCATGGCTGGAGATCGTCTTTTCTAGTTTCAAAAGCATGACAAAAAAATATAAAAAAATCCAAAAATAAAATCCTTCGAACTGTAGTTATAATAAGTGATTTAGTTGTTACAAAAATTAACAAACATGAATTTTGACATAATTTGAAAAAAATGTCAACAAAACTTCAAACGGCCACAACTTTTGCATACAATGTCAGAAAACTGTATGACCTATCAAAACATGCAGAAAAAATTTCTAGTTTCATTTCAATGGCCTTAGGCTGTTTTGAATTCTTTTATATTTTTAAAATTCGAAATGGAAACAAGTTATTTCAACAATTAATTTTTTTTAGTAATTTTTTATGTCATATTTGTATTCCTCACATTTTTCTAATAATAATGGATATATTATTTGTCGAAATTCAATTTTCAAATTTAAAGACATTATTTATGTTATATTAAATGAATAAATGACAAAAGGTGAATAAAATATTATTTTATTTAGTTTTTTATTTTCATTAGGATAAAATATTATTATTACTTATTTATTGTTGTTTACTTAGATAGTTGTTTGTAATTTCGAAAAATAAAGATGTGTGGCATATTGATATGAGTTAATACAATTGATATAGTAGTCTTGACAACAAGGTACAATGTCCTTCGCGCGAGGATATCCTGATGGAATGGAGAAGTTAAACGTGCTGAGGTGGAGTAGTGCTAGGATGGATGACCGACCGGGAAGTTTGATCATAAATAATTTGACCTAAGATTAATTATAGTTAGTGTTAAAAATATTCCAAGTGAGAGATTAATGAGTCAAACAATTCAAAAGTTCAAGAAAAAATTAAAAATAATTGAAAAAAAATCTTTAGTTCTGGTTCGTAATCCCGCGCTCGACCGCAGCCTCGTGAGGGTTTTTAGTTCTAGTTTATGATTGACCGAAACTAAAGGGCGGCCTTCAGTCCTGATTCCGTATTCCTAGTTGGGCAATCGGGCTTAAAGCCCTTGCGAACCAGGACTATAGACCCGTTTTCCACCAGTGTGCAACTATTTCGTGTTTCTAACAGTGCCTTGTTATGTCACTAGCATCGTGGCGTTGTCCAAGTTTTCAACATATATCCAGGTCATGTCATGTCTGAAAGGTACGTATTTACTTTTCCAGCAATGCGATCTTTCGTTCTACTCCCTCTGTTTCAAATTACTCCGCGCGTACGCTTACCTAGGTGGCCTAGTATTCTCTCCTTTTTCATCAAAAAATTCTTAGAATTTTTGGTATACGTAGTATATATTTCATACTATCTATTTCAAAAATTCGAGGATTTTTTTGAATGAAAAATGAGGGAGTACTAGTTCACCTACATAAACGCGTCGGCGGAGTAATTTGAAACAGAGGGAGTAGTACGAGCATTAATTTGCTTGTGTACCTTTTAGCACGAGTATTATCATAATCATTATCAACTTGTGTTGGGTCAGTAGGAGAAGGTGCTTAGCTAGTATGTCATAAGGAAAACATGAGCCACCATCATTCCAGAATATAAAACATGCCAACATCAAATACTACCACATGTAATTGTAACCATACTAAATGTGTTTGACAACAGGATGAACAGAAACAGGTAAAAGAAAAACATATATTCGCAAAACATGTTTAAGCAGTAGACATGTGCACAAGTAACATATTGATCGTTTACACATGGAAAAGCCGTGGTTGCAGTGGAGAGTCGACGACAGAGACGGTGAAACGAAGATGCGTCTGACTTGCGTAGCCGAGCCGTGATGAAAATCGCGCGAAGCGCTTGACAAAAATCTAATTCACCCTCTCCCATACATGATCACAAAGGCGACCGACTCAGAAGTCATGCTCCCCCATTCGCCATGTATGTCGTGCTCGGGATGGAGTATACTATGGTGGCAGCGCATGAAGAGAGTTGGCAAACTGCTGAACGTAACAATTGTTAGAAATAATAGGCTAAAACATTAGACACATGTGTTATTTCAGATTTTTCCTAAATCTCAAACAGGCGTTGTGCGCATGGCCACGACGTGGCATAGCTGCTCTGTAAAAGGACAACGCCCTGCCACGTGGTGTCTCATTGTCACGTCGCGTGGTGACCGACCCTCGTGGTGTCCCCTTGCCACTATAAAAGGAGGCCCATGTCGGTCGAGAGAAAGGGAGACTTAAAAGAAATAGAACTAGCTGAATTCTTCCTTGAGAAAACAATTATAATCATATGATTATCCACCAGATAGTTGATAGTTACAGGACATAAGAGCAGAGCTGCACAACCTTATAAGTGAGTAAGAAGAGGAGCCATACACGTGCACTCCTCCTCATCCGCTGCCGCCCGCTTGCTCGCCATGACGGGCGTACCCCTGTTTGCGGGACACGTCTGTCACAATTAGTTGGTTTGGGTCGCTCCCGAATATTGGGCTATTTGGAGCCGACTCGAACGTGGGCGACATGAAATCGTCCCACGTTGTACCAATTAGGGTTTGTTCCTAGCTGGTATATATAACCGTCTACACGAATTCCAACGTGATTGATGTTGGATTATTAGGCATAATTTCCAGGATTAATTCCAAAATATATAATATGACCGCAAATATGTGAAACTCTAACATACTAGATGAATTAATCAACAAGAAAAGTAGCCATACAAAAACATCCGCAACGACAACCATACTAAAATGGCAGATTAGATCATAGCACACGCACATATCGTTTGTAAATGAAGAAGTCGTTGGGCAGTGGAGGCGACAACAACTTCTCAAAGGAGACTACGTTGAAGACGAGTCGCCCATGGATCAGGAGATCGCCCATAAAGATGCGTCGTGATGTTGAACTTGAGCAGTCACGCGGGGTGCTTCCCAAAAACCTTATTCGCCCTCTCTTGTACATGATCGCAAAGGTGAGTAGTTCCGGCGACCTTCTCTCCCGTCTACCGGTGTACGCCGACGCGTGGGATGGAGTAGACTACGGTAGCGGCACAAAGAGAGAGAAGGAGAAACCCTAGATCTGTTCAGTCAAAGCCACACACCTCAGAAAATCCCGTACAATACACGGTGTGGACCAAGCCCATTTCGTGCATGTTCGGGTCGGTTATCAGATAGCCCACAATCCGGGAGCGACCCGAACCAACTTAATATTAAACACGTTTGTCAAACCACACACATTTTCTTGAGTAGCAAAATAAAGCTCGGCTCGGCGAGATTTCCGCAACTCCGCGCACGCTTCGTGATGAGACAAGCGGGCAGGCGTCGTCGTCGGAGAAGGAGCGTGCGTGTAGCACTTCACTTCTCACTCATTTACTAAATGGTGAAACAGTCCACCTTATAAGATGATGTAACTCTCCTCCAACTTTCCATGTGAGACTAAACTTTAGTTTCCACTCTTCTTGCCACACACATGTGAGCTGCCACCAACTTGGCCAAATCACTTATGGGCTTCCACACACTTGGGCTTTGAGATTTAGGAAAAATCTGAAATCACACATGGGTCTAATGTTTTAGCCCATTATTTTTACATGTTATCTTCTTATTTATCCTCTTTGAGGTTACTATCGTACTTTCTACCTTTCTAAATTATACATTGTTGTATTTATATTCTAAATTATACATTGCTTGAAGCATTGGTTCCCTTTTTTGCAGATTACTTTTCTAGATATTTGCCACAAGATGGCAATTTTTAGATCAGTGCTTCTCCTTCCATACAGGTCAGTTTGGCTATAGATACTATTAGAAAATGATTATCATAGGTCCTGATTCAGCAGCATTTCCATTTAAACTAGGATTTCTAGATCAATTTATATCTACTAGTACTTATTAACGTCGGTCTCTTACAAAAAATCTGAACACGAAGCAATTTAAATTATCCTCGGTGAGAGTCCTGTCGCCTCAAGGGTCTCAATGGAAGGTTGTGCGTGTTTCAAGAGTTCGGGAGAACAGAGATCAAGCACAAAATGTGTATGAACAGACATTGTTGTTGACAACCATATTCAGGGTACCTGATTCAGTTACTATAGCCCACACATAAGGTGCGTGCAGCCAGCTTGTCTGCCTAGCTTACTGTCTCGAATGTTTACTGTACTTCTTCTTGGCAATTCACTTAACTTACTTAGCAGCTAAACATCTAGTTGATTCTTTTTGCAATGCATCGATCTGACCTGGTAGCTAGACATTTATGCACTTTTTTCACAACACATTCATACTCACTTGCCCAGATTTCAGATTCGACCACTACACAGGTTTACAACCTCACATGTTAAAAAACAAATGTGTATTGAATAAGTGCATTGCTTAAATGAGAGTTGATGGAGTTCATTGACGGGAAATAAAAATAATTTCATATTCATCTTTTCCGCGGCGGTAGCGCCCACGCTGGCCCGGCCGTCTGCACGCCACACGCTGTTCGCCAAGGAAGCCGGTGTCGCTGGTGATGCACGTGGTGGCGCGTCGCGGCTGGCGGTCTTGGTGTCCGAGGGCGCGGTGCCGGCCGGCGCGCCGTGCAGCTTCGAATCCGAGTTCATGGACTTCAAGGCCCCGGTGATCGGCGCGGAGGATGTACCCAGCCCGTCGCCGTCACCATGATGGGCGCGGCCGACGAGAGGAAGGGATGGAAATTCTGGACCCGAGAGCACCGCCAACAGAGCGATGCAGATCGAGTGTGATGGGGTCTGATCTATCATTACTGCAATAACATAGTCTAGCTATGCATGAGTTTCGTGCAATATGTGCCGTGTCAGCTGCTCGTTTGTTCTGGGTGTACAAATTGCTTTAGAACTATCGCAAAAAAATTGGGAAATGATACACATCACCCGGGGGATGGAACCGTTCCATCCCCCGGCTCCTCGCACGCCTCTTTTTTCTGCGCGTGGGCTGTGTGGTTGTGGACCGCTCCTCGCACGCTTGCCTTATCCCATCGTTCTCTCCTTCACTGGGAGAAATTCTCCAGCCTCTTCCTCGCCTCGCAGCGGCCGGAGCACCTCGCCCCACCTGATCCCCTGCTTCTGCGACATTTCCCTCGCCGCCTCCTATCCTCCTCTTCCCATTCTCCGGCGATCTCCCCCGTCCAGGCCTCAAGGTCCCGTCGGTGCCGCTCCTTCTCGGGGTTTGACGCCGCCCAAGATCTGTCGGCACTCGGTGGTGGTCCTGCCCGCCTGTCCGTGCGCGACGGTGGCGCTGCCCGCGACGATGGCGGTGCTGGCCGCGCCGGTGGTGTGGTCCAGCCCACCTTGGTGTAGCGCTGTCAGTGCGAGATGGTGGTGTTGCCCGCGCCGATGGTGATGCTACAGCGGTGGCGGCGCTCTGCTACAGCGGTGCCGGTGGCGGCGCTCTGCTACAGCGGTGGCGGCACTCTGCTACATCGGTAGCCGATGTCTGCTACATCGGCGATGGAGGTCTACTACAAGCGGCGGCGGCGGCGGTGACGCTCGCTACAATGGCTACGGCGCTCTGCTACAAAAGCGGGCGTCTTTGCTACAGCGATGGTGAGGTCGCTACATGCGGCGATGGCGCTTGCTCCGGCGGTGACCCCGCTTGCGCCTGCTCGCGTCCTTCGCGATTGCGGCTCCTCCTGCCGCCGCCCATGCGCCCGCTGCGCCTCTGCTGCCGCCGCTGCGCAGCAGCGTTCCCGCACCGCACGCCGTGGCACCGGCCGGCTGCGCCCCTGCCTCCTCCCATCGTTGCCCAGGGAGAAACCCTCCTTCGCCGACGACCGTGCCCCCCCCCACGTGGTCCTCCTCCGTCCCTTCCCCACCTCCTACCTTGTGTGTGTTTCTCGAGGCCTTGCTGTAGAGGCCCGTCGGCGCTGCTACAAGGGCATGACGGCCTTGCTACAGAGGCGCGGCGGCGCTGCTACAAGGAGAAGGCACGGCGATTGTTTTTTGCTGCACTTACTGGATTTAATTGCTAGAATTGTTTTGAGGTTTTGCTACAATTGTGCAAAGTTTTTGCTACGAGGTGTCCGGTGATGTTTTTGAGCGAGAGTCTCCGGCGAAGTTGGTTTTTTGCTACATTAGAAGAACTTTGTTGCTACAACCGTCTTATGATTTTGCTACAACAGTGTCAACTTTTTGCTACAAGGTCTCCGGCGAGAGTCACCGGCGAGTTTTTTTCGACGATGTTTCCGGCGAAATCGTTTTGCTACATTAGTACATTTTTTTTGCTGCATGGTCTCCTGCGAGTTCTCCGACGAAGTCTCCGGCGAGACGTTCTATTTCTGAAACGAACCGTTTTTTTTGCTTCCGAAGCAAAAGCGGGAACATATGTAGCAAAAACAGGGTGTTCTGCAGCAAAAGCGGGATTTTAGGGACACGTGGCGCGTGCAGAAGCAGGACGATGGGAGCTCCCATCGTCCGGGGACGGACGCCTAGCACTTTCCAAAAAAAATTGCTTTAGAAAAACATGGGTAAATTCTAATCGGAAACATAAATTTACACCATGTACTGGGTTTGTCCACGAGTATCTCCGCCATATAGCACGTGAGTGTACCCTAAAAACATGTCGAATATGTGGCAGAGGATGGATTTGACGAGCGTCCTATGCCGAGATGTATATCGACCATCAGAATAGAGTTGCTATCCAGTTAGGTAGCTGCCCACCCAGATCAATTTTAGCTTGTTTTCCTGCTTCTTATCCATATTAGTGGTCGCAACTTTGTCTAGATACAAATGTATCTAGTCTACAAATCTAGATACAAATGTATCTAGTCTACGAATCTAGATAAAGTTGCATTCAAACCATTAATATGGAGCGGGGTGTAGTAGAACGTAGATTTCTAGTTTACAAAAATGGTTTCAGAAATTTGGTTTGGTCAAAGTCGACGGTGAGTTGACTTTTTGCCACGTGAGTTGACTTTGATCCAAAACAAATTCGAACAAATTTTTTGAAACTATTTGTACAACAGAAATCAACGTTCTACTAGGAAAACAATACAAAATAAGTGGGTAGCTACCCATCTCGGTAGTGAATCCACACTCTATGGACCATTCACACGAGCTAACTTAATCTTCCCATTTTTTATTTTCTAGTTTACATTTTGTTTGTTCTTTCTTTTCTAATATCTTCTTATATTTTCTGTTTTCGAGGGGGGTAAAAAACCATCAAGGGTTTGAAAAGAATACGTCCAGCGAATTAAAAAAATCATGAGGATCTCTAAAATCTTGATGAGTTTGAAACATATGTTCATGAATCTAAAATAATGTTCAAGGGGTTAAAAAACCGTTCACTGATTCACGGATTAAGTTCACCTGGTTTAATAAGAATGTTCACAAGGTTCTAAAAACTATTCACGGTCTAAAAACTTATTAATGTTTCTGTACAAATGGTTCATACTGTTTGAAAATGTGTTCATGTTTTTAAAAAATGGTTTAAAATAAAAACATAAAACATAAGAAAATGAATAATAAAAACATAAAATGGGAAACACAAAAAATGAAACAATAAATACACAAAAAACATAAAACGTAATCTAAAAAACAAAATGAAAATAAAAAGAAAAACCCTGTAAAAAGAGAAAACGTACATGAGTTCCGTCTCCCAACTATAAGGCGGAAAAGGAAAGGGCTTAAGACTATCAGACCCAATAGAGCCTGACCTGTGTCCTGTCTCTCTAATGCCCTATATATTCTGAATTTCTGATACGATGGTGGATGAGCACGGGATGTGAGCTTGGCTCGCAGCGGAGGAAGCGTAGTAGTTTGGGGTGACCAGAACTCAACGAAACATTATTTTGAAATCATGAACATGTGTAGGCGGATGAGTGGGTAGTAGTTTGGGGTGACCACTGACAAGCACGGTAGGCGGATGAACACGACGGCAGAGGGTATGTATGACGCATAAAACTAGTTGGAAGAACAGATCAGTTACACACTTTTGCAGTCATACAAATACTCCATCTACTTGATTTTGCTCAAAGCTAGGCGTCTAATTTATTCTCTCCATTTCGTCAGCTGGAGCAGCCACAGCAGCTTAAGCGCTAATGGTTCGGCCACCGTCGACGAAAATGACCTGGCCGGTAATGAAGGAAGCGGCGGGCAAGCACAGAAACGACACCGCCGAGGCGATCTCCATCGGCTTGCCGCTTCGTCGCATCGGCGTCTTGGAGTGCTCATCCTCCAGTTGATCTGCAGTTATCTGTGCACAACACAAGACGTCGATTTAACACGAAGTTCCTTTTAAAACGTGATAGGGATGCATGCGCTATATAAAGAAGAAAGAGGCGTGTGGAGTTACATCTTTGATCATATCAGTGGTGACAAACCCTGGGGCGACACCGTTTACACGGATCCTGTCCGGTGCCCACTCGGTGGCAAGGCTCCTTGTAAGCTGGTTTATGGCTCCTGAATGCATGCCAACAAAGATTATGTTAATACAAATTGTCATTTTAGGACCTAGATGAACTTTTTAAGTTCCCAAATAATTAACTCCATGAGAGTGTTTTCTCTCTCTCAAGTCTCAACCCTCTTTTTTCTTTTTGAAATCCTCAACCCTCTTCTTAATAACCAATGAAAATGGCAATTGGCTTGGTTTAAGTCATACCTTTCGTGACATTATAGATGGCAGCGCCTGCGAAGCTGATAGTGCCTCCAATGGAGGACATGTTGACGATGCTACCTCCTCCGGCGTTAAGCATAAGCGGTCTTGCGAGCTGGCTGAGATGGAAGGTCGACTCCAAATTGGTGGCCATCAGATGTGAGTACTCATCCGCCGTGCACTCCGCAGCCGCCTTGACAAACAATTGCCCCGCGTTGTTTACCTGCAAGGAGCAAATACAAATTACAAATACAGAAATCATGAACATCTGTATATATATCGTACGTCTTCAGATTCTTTACTCAGCTGCAGGCAGCGTAACGATATTAATTTGACAGAAGCTAGCGTACGAGTATATCGAGCTTGCCGTCGAATGTTTCCTTGACGGTCTCCATGAGCTTCTCCCTCTGGGCGCGCACGGACACGTCGCAGACGGAGACGGTGACCCGCATGCCCTTCTCCTCCCACCGGCGGCGGCTGGCCTCCAGCTCGGCCGCGTTCCGGGCGCAGGTGTGCACCCGCGCCCCAAACCCGGCGAGCTCCTCCACTATGGCGTGCCCGATCCCTTTGCTGCCGCCGGTGACGAGCGCCGTCGTGCCGGCGAGGCTCCACCGCTCCTCTCTGCTCAGCTCGCCCGCCATCTCGATCTCTTTAGATCGGCAGGCAGACAGGCAAGATCAATAGATATACGGCTGTCAGCTCGGCCGCCATCTCGATCTCTTTATATAGAAGCCACACACGTTGAGAGGGACAAGAGTCAAGAGTACGAGATTAAGACGGAGGGATTGTTGGACTGATCTCAGCCGCAGGGCCTCAGAGGTGGATGCAAAACACAACAAGGAAACTAGACTTTTCTTGGCACGTTGAATGCTGGATAAATCTTTGGTGGAAAACTTTGCAAACCTTAAAAGTTTCTAGTCAAACTTTCAAACATGATCATGTTGCGGTGTTGCCTGAGGAGCAAGCAATCGGCAAAGACAGGAGAAAGCGGCCTGCGGTGACTGTTTGTGACGTCGTTGATGATCCGAATGAAGTTCCTTTTTTTTGTGCGAAATCCGAGCATGAAGTATTCAGTGACGACTGGGCGTATATCAACTTATTTTGCACAACTACGACAGGGCATGAGGAAGGCATAAAGCCCACGGAGATCGTGTGCTGGCCTATTATTCGCGTTCTGGCCCATCTCGTTACGCACGTTATGGTGGCGGCCCTCGCGCGCAGAAACTCGCACACGTCGTCGTCGGACATGGAAGATGGAACCGGTCGTTGAGATCAAGCGACATGGACAAGAACAAGCAAGTGAAGTAAATGATCAATCAATCAAAGAGGACAACAGTGCAGCCCTATTATTCTCGTCGACCTCTGTCCAGGCCTCCAGGTGACCGACCAGAGAGTACACACGACGCAGCTAGGAGGACCGCCGGCCGGCTTCACTGGTCCTTCCGCGTGCCGGTGGCGGTGGCGTAGGCATCGTTGGCCCACTTGAACACGTACCACAGCACCCCGACGATGGCGTCGCCGTACCCTCCTCCGGCGCCTATCGTCGCGACGCCGCCGGCGTACGGCGACGGAGCATCGGCTGGCGCCTGCAGCCAGGGGCCGGCCTCGAAGCCGAACACCTGCACCTGCACCTGCTCCTCCTCTCCCTGCAGGACGCGGCCGGCGCCGTGCGCCAGCGCGAAGGCGGCGCAGAGCACGAGCGCGGCGAGCAGGACGGCACGAGCCATTTCTCCTTTCTTTGATGGACGCTTCACGCCTGGATGTTGCTGAGATGACTGAGACTTCTCAGACTCTGATCGAGTTCGTGCTTGGCTGATCGAGGTGTGCTCGCGATTAGGCCGATTTATATGCACGTATTGAGGGGATTCAAAACTGAAACCGATCAAACTAATGTGTGTTTTAATTTTGCTTCGACCGAAACTAATGGAATTGGTTATGGGCGCTCACATTAAACATTGGAGAAGCGCTTCAACGCTCAACTACAAAACGCATCGCATGCAGCGGCTCGGTTACACGTACGTTGGAGTTTTCTTGCTACGCTTAACTAGTGGGAGCTGCAGAATAGCCACATTTCGTAGATCTCAAGCAATGTCACAGTCCGTTTTATGACGAAAACTCCTTTTTAATTAGGTCCTAACCTCCAATGCTCCTTGTATATTTAAAAAATTAAAACCATATTTACAAGTTTCAAAAACTCTCCCTAGAGCAAAACATGATCAACACCAGAACACCATGGGTATTAGATTTATCACCATGTAACTAGATTATTGTCTCTAGTGCAAGTGGGAGGCTGAAGGAAATATGCCCTAAGAGGCAATAATAAAGTTGTTATTATACATATTCCAAGTCTATGATAGATGTTTATTTGCATGCTATAATTATATTAATTTGAAAACGTTAATACATGTGTGTTTAATAAACAAAAAGAAAGTTCCTAGTTATGCATCTCTTATAAAGTAGCTCGTTGATTAACAAGATGATCAAGGTTTCCTGATCATGGACATTAGATGTTGTTAATAACGAGGTCATAACATTAGTGGAATGATGTGATGAACATTCATCCTAAGTATAGTATTACGATCAAAGTTATTGTGTTTATATTGCTATAATATCTAACAAAGTAATCCTAATCCTTAGACCATGAGAATGTTAATCACTAACACTGAAAGAGTATCTTGATAACATCAAACGTCACACCGTGAAAGGGTGATTATAAAGGTGGGTTCAGTGCTACAAAAGTGTTATGTAGATGCTCATGGATCAAGAGTGGGATTTGTCCATCCCGATGACGGATAGATATTTTCTGGGCCCTCTCGGTGATATCATATTGGTTAGCTTGCAAGCAAGTGATGAGATCACTAGAATGTTATATCACGGGAGCGAGAAAAGAGTACATGTCGGTAACGAGATCAAACTAGGTATGAAGATACCGATGATCGAATCTCGAACATGTAATATATCGCGATACAAAGGGATTTAGTTACTGGCGTTAAAGGTTCTCACGATCACAGAAGTCATCGTAGAATGTGTAGGAGTCAGTATGGATCTCCAGGTCCCGCTTCTGATTATTGATCTGAGAGGGGTCTCGATCATTTCTGCATTATTCACGAACCGTAGGGTGACACACTTAAGAGACACCAACACCATTTGGAGAAAATATGTTTTAGACGAATAAATTGCAAACTGCTAGAATTATTTCAATAGACATCGAAACTGTTTTGGATGAAATTGTTGAAACTGGTTCTGCATGTAATATTGAAATATTGCAGGGGGTTTTATGTGAATGTTTGTTAATTAAAGTAATTAACAAAATTTTGAATAAATTTAATAAAAGAGTTTTATTAAATGAGAGAGCATTAAATTCGGAGAAATTTAATCCATTTAAAGTAAAGACTTTAAAGAGGAATGTTAAGGGACACTTTTATGTGGAGGGGGTTACCACCACATGAATGGGGGAGGTGAGGGGTCACCTCCATGGGGTGCCGGCCATGGGAAGGGTACCCCCTCCTCCTATAAAAGGCCACCCCCCTCACCCTTCTTCATCACACCTCCTCGTGAAGGATCTCTCTCCCCCTCTAAAATTATTCCCCCATGGTCTCAGATTAGCGAGATACATGTTTCCGGTGGTATTTCGTCTGGAAGGAGTTGCTGCTTCCGCTGCATCGCTGGAGCGAGGAGGCGGAGGTTGTTCGGTGGCCTGAACGTGTGTGCGAGTGCGGATGCGCTGCTAGTTTGCGGCGCTAGGACTTCCACACAATCTTGAGATCGGCAAGCGTACGACTACATTATCCATGAGTTTCTACTCGTTAACAAAACTTTTTTGTCTTCGAGGATAAGTTTTCCATGGATGTATATCCACCCGTTGCTTGTATCTAGTAGATAGATCTTGGCGTATAGTTCTCATCGTAGGAAATTTTTTGTTTTCTATGCTGTGAACCCTTCAATACTGGGTATCCACGAGTACTTGAGGGATATAGTGATTCAAACTGGATACCTGATGCTGATGAGATTAAGACCATAAGTGGTTATTTGTTTACACTCGGTAGTGGTGCTTTTTCCTGAAAGTCTTGCAAGCAGACCATCTTAACGAGGTCAACTATGGAAGCAGAACTCACAGCATTAGACACAATCACTATTGAAGCAAAGTGGCTTCGTGAGCTCTTGATGGACTTACCTGTGGTTGGAAAACCAATACCCGCCATCCCGATGAACTGTGATAATCAAACTGTGATCATCAAAGTAAACAGTTCTAAGGATAATATGAAGTCATCAAGGCATGTGAAGAGGAGATTGAAATCTGCCAGAAAACTGAAAAACTCCGGAGTTATTGCGCTGAATTATATCCAAACATCTAAGAACTTGACAGATCCCTTCACAAAGGGTTTATCACGTAATGTGATAGATAATGCATCGAGGGAGATGGGTTTGAGACCTACACAATGAGTTGTTCGTAGTGGCAACCCACTCTATGTGATCGGAGATCCCGTAAATTAGAGATGGGAGACAAGTTGTTGATCAGCTGAGAGGAGAGTATGCCCATATTATGTTTACATCTCCATAAAGATGCAATACTATCTTATTCTACATGGCAGGTTGATATTTATCTTAATATGTTCTAAGTGGTTTTTCTAAGTAGAGATGTTGTCCTGCAGAACATCTATTGAGGAACACACCCTATATGAGTCTGTCTGTCAAACATCGCAGTCCGTGAGAGTTGGACGCTCTCTAATAAACTCATGAAAGGCCCTGGAGTATGACGCATAAGCTCCAAACCGCGGGAAAGCCCTGCGGCAGCCCTATACCGGTCTAGATTTTGTGTGAAACTAGTGTGCAGAAAACTTGTAGTTCAAGGCATAGTCCACTATTCAATTTGCTAGCTAGTGTAGCATGAAGTTTAACGTGGAAGTTCAACTTAACAGTCTCCACTACACACCGGTATATAAAACAATATTCTGGAATGAAAGTGAGGTGATGTGCCAATGAGACTTTGTGGGGGATTGTTGTAATTTGGTGAGTTTTGGGCTATTGGCCCATTAGACAAATTCTGAAATTCTCTTTGGCCCATTTGTGCATGGCAGCATATGGCTGTGCTAGTGGTACCAAAATTTAGTCCTACATTGCTAGTTGGGTGAGAGTTATACCTCCTTATATACTAGGTTGTTCCACCACTCACTAAGGTGTGAGAAGAAGATCAGCTCTCGCGCACTCCTCCTCTGACGCCGCCCGCCTCGCTACGCCACGCCACGCCTCGTCTCGTCACGACGCGCGCGCGTCGTGTGTTGCGAGAATCTCGCCGAGCCAAGCTTTATTTTTGCTAGTCGGAAAAATTAATCGTAGATTAATTACGAGTCATTAACAGCGCGTTAGTTAGTCAGTCGTTTCCAGTCTTTATGGGACGTGGGCTATTACCGGCTCGGATGTTTCACTGACCTGCGCTATATAAGCGTCTGTGCTAAACCTAATCGGCACTGCTTACCACACGCGTCTCCTTCCAGTCTATTGCGTCGCCGCCTTCGTCTTCCCTATCCCGGCTCGAGGCGTGCACCGTAGATCGGGACAATAGGCCTCTAGAACCCCGCCTTCTTGTGAACATGTACGGGTGAGGGGCGATCAGGTTTTTGGGGAGCGCTCAAGCGCGACTACTGGCTTCCACAACGTCTTCCGACGACGAGTTCCCGAACGACGACTTCTTTCCGGACATCACCGACCTCTTCGACAACCTCAACATGAGCGACGACGTTGCTGCTACAGCTGCAGCTGCTACTGCTCTACTGTGCGTAATACTGAACTGTCTCTTTCAGATTCTGCTAGAATTCTTTATTCTAGCGATTTGTGTAGATGTGATAGGTTTATCTTATTTAGATATAATATGTTCATCTGCTTTGTTGATTTGCATGATTAGTTTTGGTACTGTCTGTATGATCATGCTTTATCAGTTTATTATTCGGATTAAATCATATGGATTATTGCTTATATTTTCAACACTTTAAATCATATGGATTATTGCTTATATTTTCAACGCTCTCTAGTTACGCTTCCGAATTTGAGGTGAACTCCTCCTTCTTAGAATTTGACATGTTCACGCCGACATCTTTTGACACCTTGGTCGTCATACTTGGCGTCGCCACACTTGACGAACCAACCGGGGTCACTTCCGGTTCTACCAATGTCATCTCATCGTTCAAGACAGTCTCATGCTGCCCCACGTGAACACTAGTGTCGTCGACACCTGCGCATACTACCTTGATCGCTCCCCACAACTTTGCGGTCGACTTCCTGTCGAAGGTCCGTTGTATGATGTCGTTAGGTAAGACTGAGTAGAGAGATAGCAACACCAGACGATCATTGCGGTACTTCGTGGTTCCTTTCGCGTACTCCGTACCGCCAATATTGATTCCGCCCAGAGGCCTTGGGTTTTGAGCGCGTTGCTCATCTTCACTGGCCACAAGCCGTAGTTGTCGCGGTCGAACATCGGATACACCGTCGATGCCGCTTCCGTCGCCATCATTACTTTCGTGGCGTCGGAACTTCACGGTCGATTTGATCTCCCGTTACTAGGAAACCAAGTCGGCTCTGATTACCATATGCGCCGCAGAAAGTGGGTCAAAAAGATTCTATGGTGGGGTCCGTCTCCACTTTTTGTGGCGTATAGAGACATATGCGCCACAAAACTTATTACTTGTGTGGCGCAGAAAGTTGGTCCCCACCCCGGGTGCGGGTCCCACATAATATCTATGGTGCATGTCTTGCCAAATGCGCCACAGAATTGGACAAGTTTCTGTGGCGCATTCCCTAAAGTGCGCCACTGATATTTTTCTGTGGCGCATGGTTCGCTACAAAATGTCTTATCTATCTATAGTTGTTTTACTAGTAGTGCAATTATTGGTCTAGACCCGGTAATACTTTCGTCAAGATGATACACGCCGAGTACTTTTCGACGGAGACGACCAAGTTGATCCTGGCGAGACGATTTCCGGCGTGACAGGCAAGCACGCACGTTGTAGCTAACCAAGCCGATCGATCAACTAGTAGCTAGCTCACGTACAATGCAAACACATGGACTAGATCAATGGCGTCTTGCTATCTCGCTGGAACACGGAAACGATTGATCGCCACACGCACGTATCATGCGTGCCTTTCTCTTCTTTATTTCTCAATCTCTCAGATTACAAGCTATGGGCCTTTCTCTTCTTTATTTCTCAATCTCTCAGATTACAAGCTATGGGTACAAGCATATATACAGGGGCGGAGCTAGCATGTATTCATTGGTGTCAAATGACACCGATGAAATTTTACAATTCTCCTTTGTCTGTGAAGCAATACTCTTAGAATTAGAAATGACACCGGTAAATTCAAAGCAATGACACCAATGAACTTTTTTCCTGGCTCCGCCCCTGCATATATATATGCGTACAGTATTAGACCGACTAGGTATTCTATTCGTATATAACATGAACTGCTATTTGTATACTACTCCAACCCCAGTCGTGCTTATGTCTAACAGTGTCAGCACCGCCGCAGTGAGGAAAATCAGCTTAAAAATAATTTAAATTTAGCATATAAATAAATTCCTGAAATGTTTGAGGCTCTTCCTAAATGCATATTCTCTTAGCGGCAGTCCTAGGAATTGGTGATATCATCTCAATGCGTAGTCTCTTCAGAGCTGTTAGAGAGATCTGCATTTGATATTTTGATTATCTCTTGAGCTAATACTAATATCTGGGCTAGCATTTATTTTGCTATAAGGTGGAGCATGTTAAAAGACGTCCATCAATAGAAAGACCCAAGCCTTTTCCACAACCTGAATATGCAATTGCTGGATCCGAATTCGTGAAGGAAACACAAAGGTTTCAGTACAGCTAGTCCGAGTACAACACAGATCTCGCATCGTACGCAAGGCGAGAACTCTCTGTGGTCCGCATGGATCCGTGTCCTATTTGGCTACGTAGCCTTACCGTAGATACAAGTATATATGTTCGACCCTGGATCGTTGCATAGTACGTAGAGACAGCAAGGTTGCAGCAGCAGCTAGCGAAATTGATCGATGGAGAAGTCGACGACGACGACGACGACGACGCTCTCGGAGTCGGACGAGGCCGTCCGCGAGATCCTCTTGCGCCTCGACGACGCGGCCACCCTCTTTTGTTGCGCCATCACCTGCAAGCGCTGGCGCCGCCTCGTAGCGGACCCGGAGTTCCTCCGCCGCTGGCACCGGTAGCCGCCGGCCGGCCGGCCCTCGTGGGCACCAGGTTCCAGCCGAGACAAGCCCACGTACCGACTCCAGCAGCAAACTCTGATGAAATAATCTGCATTTTCCTGTTTATCTTCTTACAGTTGAATAAAACGTCGTCGAGTAGCGTGAGCATGTTCACGCCTCGGGTG
Organism: Avena insularis; assembly: GCA_023614405.1. Classification (NCBI taxonomy): domain Eukaryota; kingdom Viridiplantae; phylum Streptophyta; class Magnoliopsida; order Poales; family Poaceae; genus Avena; species Avena insularis. The sequence goes on along the minus strand of CM042694.1, from coordinate 20,478,441 downwards.
CGTAGGATTTTTTTATCGCAGTTTTCAGTACCGCCATGGGTAAGCTCGGAGTGGTTGTACTGTTGTTTTCTTTCAGTTTCCAGCTGGTCCTGATCTGCTGATTCGTATCGTATATCTATTATCGCATAAAGGTTGCAAACTTTAACGCAGCGCAAAATCCCTGTGTGTTTATCGTCTTGAAGCTCGTGAGTGCGTGTGTGAGTCCAGGAGAGATCGAATGAGTTACCGAGATTCCGCATCGACAAACTTGCTTTCTTCCCGTTCCCCGGACCTTCCCTGCTCAGCACTCGTCGATCGGAGCCCCCTAGATCGGCTTGCTTCTTCATCTGTGACGATTAGTTCAGTATTCAATTTGGTTCGATTTATTCGGAAGCCCTTTTCACCAGGCCGTTTTCGTGATATACTACTCGTTACCATGGTCGGGCTAAATCATCCCACACGTCTTGGGTTTGGGTGATCGTGCCGAGGAGGACAACGAGGACGATCTGCCATCTTCGTTTTCGCGGTCGACTCCTCGTCCTATTCACCCGAGAGGATTGAGGAGTCGGTGGGGAGGGGCCCAACAGTTCCTTTCCTTCGTAGGCTGACGCGCTGTGGCAGGAAGGAGTAAATGGCACTGGTGATCACTCGCAAAACTAGCAAAACCGTAGGTGAACTCGCAAAGTTGGTGCATTCGAGATCACAAAAGTCGGTATGTTTAACGCTTTTTGTCCAAAATTGGTTACACGCGGGGGCACATGAGGGTTAGGGGAACTAGATTTTTTTAAAGAAACTGCCCAAAATGTCTGTTTTGTAAAAGATCGATTCATCACCACATTGTTCACACCTAATTTAATTTTATGCAAATACCCTCTATATTTTCTATTTGTCAATGTGGCCATTGTACTGTTCCATATGCGGCCTGAACAACAAATCCTTGTAGAGCCCAAAACTTCCATTTCTCGTACTTGTTGTCCCCCTTGCTTGGCTCTTCCTCTAACGGGTTGCTGTGTAACAAGTGAGTTGGGCCTAGTAGAACGCCCATGTTTTTTCTCATCTGCTTGATGAATTAATTTTAAGATATTGGACTTCTCTATTAGAAAAGGTTGTTCCAATGGGTCTCATCTTCTTCCATCGACGCTAAGGAGGAGAAAAGGATTGAGTCAAAAGAAAAGGATAATTTGGAGTTTTATCGACAATTATTTATGTAGGTGGGGACCTAATATTTTTGGAGTCCTTATGTGAGGAATTACAAGAGAAAAAGTTCCAACAAAACAGTGAATTAGGAAGGATTGGTCGACGGAACAATCATTTTTCCATAAGATTAAGTCGATTTTGATTGCAATCAATTAGACAAATAAAAAAGAATTACTTTATTTTGTAACTTATTTATTCTCTTTTCATTAAGTTTACTTTTATTTCTACCTTATTTATTTTTATTTTTATCTTGTTTGTTGGAGTAAAATATGAATTATTAGTGATAAATGAGTGGTTGATAGCTCTGGTCTCGAAAATCAGTTTAGTTTATTGAATACGTTTGTTTCCTAAATTTTTTATTATGTCCATTATGTTTGTTTCATAAGAAAGAATGAATGGCTCGGCTATATGAAATATGTTAGGGATATGTCAAGCCGGGTATGCTCATCAGAGAGGTTAACCAATGGGTATGGTTAGCCTATGGCCGCCCCCTAATGGTCTTACACGCGTAACAAGACCTGAGCAGGCACGGTTTGATGCCTGGTCGGTTCAGGGGAGTCGCATATAGATCGGGAGACTAAAAACTTGAAGTGCAAGGCAAGAAGAAGATACAGTCGGTATCTTCTAGGACTGCCATCCCCATACCGACACAGGAGTCTTGTGAACCCTAAGCCTGGTTGTGTATATAAGGTTGGCTTAGGGTAGCACATAGGTAGTACATCATATCAGCTGAGCACAGAGGTCTTAGTCGTCGGAACCTTGTAAATCGATACACAAGCAATACAACAAAGCAGAGTAGGTCTTTACCTCCAGAGTGAGGGTCCGAACCTGGATATCTCGCCTGTACCAATCTCGTCCCCTATTGAACCTATTTTGTTGCACTCTGTCTCATTGGTCGCTCTCGCAATCGTATCCTCCATGGTATTCCCATGACATTTGGCGTCCACCGTGGGGCCTACTGCTCAAGGTTTAAGGATCAGACGGGATCCCAAATCGGCTTGACTATCTTTAGTGGCCGGTTCATGCAATTTGGCACCCTCAACTTCATCAACGAGGCAACATCGACACCGACGCTCATGCAGCGACTAGCGAAGCTATCCTTCTGGTTGGTTCCATTGACATCTTCATTGGCTATATCAATGCACACCCTGAGGGAAGTATCGACTCAAACACGAACACCTTGGCCCTCGACGATGAAGGTGGTTACCTTAGCGATGCTGTAGGTGGCTACGAAGAATCAATCTACCCGCTGTTGGACGAAGGACTTGGCAACGGATCTGAGGATGAATTTGGTCCGTTCTTTAGAAGAGAAACAACCTGGGTCGGCATTTTCATGGGAGTGGCATGGGTGACACGGATCCCCTGGCAACTCATGTCTCCACCGAGAACACGACTACTTGGGCTACAAAAATTGAAGCATATAGTTCAACTCTTATTCAGCGGAAAGGCCAAAAAAAACTAAGTGAAACGTGCATGGGAGAAAGACATTTCTATGCATTTTTTTGAAATGGAGGATGAAACCCCTGTCTCTGCAACGAAAAGATGCATATGGCCTTTTTTATTATATTATTCAACAAGGTCTGACAGAAAGCATACGAGAAAACACTGAAAGCCACCACACAACACCTACAAACCCAACAATAGGTGAAGAACATAATAGTGGGGCCCTATGCCATGGAAAGACGAAAATCCCCACCAACTAGGAGTCTGGAATATCGCATACCTTGAGACACTCTCTAGGCAAAATGCAGCACACTCATCCGGTCTAGCAGACTCTTAGCGAGCACCTCATGCGCATGCTACAAAATTCGTCACCAGAATCAAACTATCGATCAATCATCCGAGTAAAAATCTGCATAGTCTTCGCCAAACCTGCTGAAAGGGCATGTATGCCCCCATATGTGGTTTTGGTAATTAATGACAATCTCTATGGACTAATGTGTAAATTGAGTTTCACTTGTAGGTTTGTCCATGGGCATTGCTTGGACCATGTGTTGGTTTTAAGGTTGAAAAAGAAGAAGCATTGTCCAAGGGCTTTATGCCTATTGGAATCATGAAGAAGAAGAAGAAGAAGAACAAGATCAAGTATGTCTTGAAGGAGAAGAAGATGGAGTTCCTTATGGCTATCTTCAAGACATCATCAAGAAATGAAGGGCAAGCTCAAGGTGCCTCATCTCTAGAAGATCTCATGCTTGAAGCTTGCCATCCTTGGCGATCATGGAGTGATGAAGACAAGTTCGAAGAAGAGGTTTCCCCATGGAGTATGGGGTAGCTATTCGCAAGTCTTCATCAAGCAAGATAAAGCAAGAGCAATCAAGAAAGGTGATCCATCTTGAGAAGGACAAGATGGTATACATAAAACTCAAGTGGAATGCTCAAGGCAAAGGTATGATCTTGATAGGCTTCCTATTTTACCAGTCTCTTGTAGTGTTGGGAGACCGAGTTTAGGATAGATAGCCGTACAATCAAGAGGGGCTCTCGAGTGAGTGCTCGACTGTATCTTTCGGAGAGAGCTCAAACCTTTGTATACAAAGCATCATCTTTCTTGGTTGTTGTTTGGTTCTTGTCCATGTGAGGATCTAGAGCTTGTGGTTATCTTCTTAACAAGCTCTAGTTCATCAAAAACAGATTTCCTTTGCATATCTTATTGTGTTTTTGTCTTGCGGGTTTTCCGGCTTCACACTGACATGGTTATACCCGACGGGTACATAGCTTCAGCATACCTGGTCCAGCCCAAGGAAGGCCCACAGCAGACATACGCTGGCCCATGAAGATTTTCGGGTGGCCAAGGCCCATGACGCCTTCGGATCCTTGGAGAGCAAGACTAGAGTTCGAATACAACTTGTAACCTACTCGTATCGGTACCTGAGACCTAGCCTCCTCATATATAAAGGCTAGGAGGGGCCAACGAGCAGGACAGATCCATACTTTCGTACACGCCTCCACGCCAGATCGAATCTGCGCACCCTGTAACTTTTGGTTCCGCCGTAATCAAAGAGCCGACAAGCAGGAGTAGGGTTTTCCCTCGGGGCTGAACACAGGTAAATCTCGTGTCCCCTGGTTGCTTGTCTGTTAACCGTGCCACGATCTCCAGCATCCCCATCTTCTCCAAAACCCAAGTCCATAACAATGGGCATTGACGAGATTAAACCTCGTCAATTGGCGCCGTCTGTGGGAACTAGGGCTGCTGATTGTGCGGTCGTGACGGTTCTGACCCGATCGATCTACAACTCCTCGGCGACGGAGAACCATCTCCTCTTCGGCGCTTTCGACTTCACCGCCCACTCGCCGGCCACCATGAAGGATTTCGAGCCCGTAGGCGACGGACTCGAAATTCTGTTCGAGAGCTTCTGCTTCCAGGTGGAACAAACTGGCACCCTCCGCCTCCCCGAGCGGGTGCCTGTGCCGTCCATCAGGCCCGCTTCGTGGGCTCCGCACCCCGTGCTACGCACGTCACCATCAACAGATGAGTTTTACAGCGACAGCAGCTGCAACTCCGATCTATGCGATCCACCTTCGGATGAAGGGACCTACGGTTCCGGATCCGAAAGCTGCGGCAGCAGCCAACCAATCTGCAGGCGCTATCTGTGCGCCGCGATCATCCAAACCGACGAGGAAACGCCTAACCCGCCGCCCAACCCCAACCCGCAGGACATAAACGGCGAAGACGGGGAAAACAGGGGCCACCTCATCCAACTTAGCAAAGAAGGATGGGCCGAAGCACGCCGTGCCGTCGCAGGCAAAATAGTCCTACCTCTGGACTCCCCACGTGATCTGCTGATGGCATACCACTACCTCCTCATCGAGGAGCACAAGAAGCAAGTCAAGATGCAGGAGACGCTCGACAAACGCAAGAAAGCAGCCTCTGAGTCCAGTGCGCGACGAGCTGTGCTCTCCACCATGGGACCCGGCTCTAGCACAAACGGAAACCAAGGAAACAAACACCGCTCTCGGATGGAAAACCTGGACCCGAAGGAACGGCGTGACGTGACCCGAACCCTCCACACATCGTTCATGGATATGGGCCCGGCAGCAACATCACCCGAAGACGCCAAGCCGCGATCATGGCAGCCATGCGTATCTTGCGGCTCACCCACCTCCGGAGGGGACCGAAAAGGGCCATGCATAGGTCCGCACTCACGGACTAGGACTAATCGAGCTGCGCTCACGAAGGCAACTCCACGGGCGAAGAAGAAAGCTCCGGCCAGGCGCGACCGGAGCCCAACCCCCTCATCCGAAGATGAAGAAGAACACGATCTTCCTCGAAGAAAGAAGAGCTCGCACCTCCATAAGCACGACTACGACGCCAGGGACAAGCTTACACAGCGCAAGATCGACAAAGCACGTGCCAAACGCGCATGCTCATCCGAATCTGAGATGGATGAAGACGAAGGAGAACTCTGCGGGGCTCGATGCTTCAGCAGATCCGTCCGGCGAACACAGATGCCACGCAACTTCAAGCTTCCTTCGGATACTCCGAAGTTCAACGGCACGCAAGATCCAAAGTCCTGGCTCAGTGACCATCTATCATCCGTTAAACTCCACAGAGGCAACAAAGAAACCGCCATGCAATGCCTTCAGCCGCGGTGACGAGCGCGCGTCCGCTCAGCACCTATCATCGAGATCCATCCGAAGCTGGGAGGAGCTAAACATAGCTTCATCCGAAATTTCAAAGGCACCAGCAAAAGGCCCGCCTCAATCGAAGAGTTGCGAGCCTGCACTCAGAGAACGGGCGAATCTATTCGCTCATACATACTACGCTGGTCTACGACCAAGAACTCCGCAGCACACATCTCCGAAGAACGGGCCATCGACGCCTTCAGGGACAGCGTCAAACGCCCAGACTTCAAGGAGAAACTTGGACGCGTAAAGCCTAAGACACTCGACCAACTCATGGAAATTGCTATGATTGGGCGGGGCGAAGATTGCATCCGGTAGGCGCAATCGGATGAAGAAGGGCGAATACGGCGAAGACGCCGAAACGCCAGCAAGAGGAGACCGCTGCCACGAGGACCCGACATGGTCGCAGCCAGCTACGCCGACCGCCGTAACGACATCAAGCGGCAGCGAGGATACCGCAGCGGAAACTTCCACGACGACCGACGACCAACGCAGTCGTGGCAACGCCGCGACCGCGACAACGGACCTTCAGCACTCGACAAACTTTCGGGTCCATGCACCATCCACTTCTACATCGACAAACAAGATGGCAAAAAGCTAGCCACATGCTCAAGGACTGCCGCGAGTTCCAGAAACTCAGCGAAAGCATGGTACAGATGAGGCAACAAGCTCCAATTCCTGCGTTCGGAAACGCACTTGCGCCAGGCGAAATAGCACATGGAGCTCCTCCACCGCCTATTGAGGCCCACATCAACCAATCGCGCAGTATAAAACAACGTCGGTGCATACCCCCCACCAAAAGGAGCACTCAATATGATCTGAAGGGCGTCCCAAGCAGTGCGAAGAAAATCACCCGACAAATCAACATGGCGTGATAACTCACGCAATCCCTAAGTACCTCAGCGGATCGGAGTCCCATCACATTCACCCGCGGATCACCCTTGCAGATCCCTCGCCCAGTCATGCTGCCACAGTGCTGGGCGCAGATCGGAGGCTTCGAGATGAGTCGTGTGTTCATGGACGGCGGCAGCGGTATCAACCTAATATTCGCAAGCACTCTAGCAGCTATGCGGATCCCGCAATGTAGCCTGGAACAATCAGACACAACGTTCCACGGCATTGTCCCAGGGAAGGGCATCTTCCCCCTGGGCAAAATAGGGCTCGACGTCATCTTCGGGACACCGGACAACTTTCGGCAGGAGCGCCTAGAATTCGAAGTGGTGGACTGGCCGTCGCAATACCACGCCATCCTGGGACGCGTAGCATTCGCAAGATTCCTGGCCGTCCCACATTACGCATACCTACTACTCAAGATGCCAGGACCAAGGGGCTTCATCACAGTCCACGGGAGCTTCACCCGATCGGACCAATGCGACAGGGATTTCAACAAAATCTCCCAGTCCTTCGGCATGCAAGACGAGCTTGTAAGGCTCCAGTATGCGGACAATGGGCTACCCCAGTCACCAAGCGAGCCTGATATGTCTTTCGACTCCACCATCAACACCAAAAAAGTACAGGTCCATCCAACGGATGCCTCCAAGACGGCGCTAATCGCCAACGACCTCAACACCGCATAGGAAAGCGCGCTCGTCGAATTCCTCCGTGAGCGCTGGGAGTGAGGCCTTGTGTGACATTGAGTGAGCATCAAGCCACCACACCTCAAGGTGAGCCATTTGTGGCGTTCAAAATACATTGCGCCATCGCACCTCTCCAATGGAGACGTAGCTTCTTTGAAAGTGAACTTCGGGATAAAAATCATCGTCTTCGCGTCTATCGGTTATCTCTTAATCGGGCCCTTTACTTATGCAATTTACATTGTGATAGCTATCGTGCTTGAAGTATTTTATCTTGTTATCACCTTATTACTTATCTTGCTTAGAATAGGTTGTTCGTGCACTTAGTGAACCTAGTGGTTTAGGTTTTGTGCTCTATAAATTAAACGTTAGTTTTATTACGTATTTATTAGAGCCTAAACTGTAATAATTTCAAAACGCCTATTCACCCCCCCCCCCTCTAGGAGACATCCGTTTCCCTTTCACCTGCCGTCGACATAGCCACGATGCAAGATAGTGCACCCGTCCCGCGTGAGTCCATCAAATCACGTCCGTCACCGCGACCCCGTTGCTCCATGCAACACTGCTCCACCTTTAGCCCCCACCTTCCAGCACTCGCTCCAAACTGATGCCCTTGGGAGGGAGAGCGACGCCAAAGCGCTGCTATCATCATCTTGGGTTTCCCCCGGAGCAGCCCGAGTGAGTATGCGGTGGCTGCAAAAGACGATGCCTTCAAGAAGGAAATGTCTCCTACAACGCCGCCATCGCCCACCGGAGCTTGGTTTTCACCTTCAGCCACGTCGAACATGCATCCGGGACTAGGTGTTGGACGTGCCCCACTAGCCTTACCCTGTAGTCCCACCACCGCAGAAACAATGGGCACTACCGCTGATACAACAAGCGATCTCCGCAGCTCATGTTGTCCTTCCTCACTTCCCGTCCAGAAAACAAAGTCCATAGCCGCTACCATCTGGAGCGTAGCACCGCCGATGTACGCCGTGCCACTACTGGACCAGCGCGCAGCCACACATCGAAGACACGGCGGCCGCAGCACGCCAGAGAGCCTCCATGCCGTGGTGCCCGGCAGCCGCACCATGCCCCGGCTCGGAGTCATCGCCCCGCGCCGATCTCCAGGCGTGAGGGGGGCGAGCGCGTCCAGCCACTTTCAGCGATGGCCAAGCTTTGCCCGACCACGCCCTCTGGCGACAACAAGGGAGGGGGAAGGGAGGAGCCAGGGGACATGAGATGGTGATCATAGCACCCAGATCGCCGCCGCTGGCGCTCCACTGCCGCACGAAGCCCACGGCAGAGCATGTTGCCGTAGGCCGTAGCACTTGTGAGTGTGATGCCAACGCGGCTCCTTAACCGCACAGAGTTTGGGGCGGTGATGAAAATAGGGCCAGCCGGGCTAAAAACCAATAGCTTCCTTAAAAAAAAACAATAGGTGGATACGAATCCGTGAAGGAAACAAAAAGGAACGGAGGTAATACTACCTAGTTGGAGTACAGCACAGATCATATTGTATATGCAAGGAAAGCGCATGATCCGTGTCCCGCCTGGTTACCTTATAGTCGACCGCGGATACATATATGTTCGACCCTGGATCGTACGTCGTTACCTTTGCCTTTGCAGGGACAAGCTTCCGGCAGCATAATCGATCGATGGCGAAGTCGACGTTCTCGGATGAGGACAACAAGGCCGTCGTCGAGATCCTGCTGCGCCTCGACGACGTGGCCACCATCTTCCGTTGCGCCACCACCTGCAAGCACTGGCGCGGCATCATATTGGATCCGGGATTCCTTCTCCGCAAGTGGCCTGCAGATCAGTGGAATCCAACAGCCAACTCCGATGAAGAGCTTGATAGCGGATCCAAGGACGAAGAGCTTGATAGCGGATTTAGGGTCTAAGGACGATCGAAGAGCTTGATAGCGGATCTAGGGCGTGTTTGGTTGTTTGGTCATATATTTTTTGTTTTTGTCACTTGTTCCGCTGGATGCTGCATGTGGCGAGATTTGGTTTCGGCCAACTTTGACACTTTATTTAGTAGCCCGCACGGTGGTTTCTCCATTAAAAGGCCGGGTCTTTGGTTGTCCGGTGCAAAAAGAGAAAATAAAGGGTTTTGTGTTTAACTAACATGCTTTTTCTTAATCTTCTCTAATACATTCTCTATCTCGAGATAATATCTAGATAAAAAAGATGCTCCTCGATGTTACGAATCTATTACCACAAAAGATTTGTAATTTCGTTGAGTGTTTGAAACGCTACGTCTTTTTCCTTTTAGAGCTTTTGAACTAATTTTATCATTCGTCACACACACTTGATCATTTTGAAATTTTCTTTAATGGGAAGCTTCAGTTCATGATTCCACACAACTTTGATGTTGTAAGTTTTATGATTGACATTCCTATAAAAGGCCGGGTCTTTGGTTGTCCGGTGCAAAAAGAGAAAATAAAGGGTTTTGTGTTTAACTAACATGCTTTTTCTTAATCTTCTCTAATACATTCTCTATCTCGAGATAATGTCTAGATAAAAAAGATGTTCCTCGATGTTACGAATCTATTACCACAAAAGATTTGTAATTTCGTTGAGTGTTTGAAACTCTACGTCTTTTTCCCTTTTAGAGCTTTTGAACAAATTTTATCATTCGTCACACACACTTGATCATTTTGAAATTTTCTTTAATGGGAAGCTTCAATTCATGATTCCACACAACTTTGATGTTGTAAGTTTTATGATTGACATTCCTATAAAAGGCCGGGTCTTTGGTTATCCGGTGCAAAAAGAGAAAATAAAGGGTTTTGTGTTTAACTAACATGCTTTTTCTTAATCTTCTCTAATACATTCTCTATCTCGACATAATGTCTAGATAAAAAAGATGTTCCTCGATGTTACGAATCTATTACCACAAAAGATTTGTAATTTTGTTGAGTGTTTGAAACGCTACGTCTTTTTCTCTTTTAGAGCTTTTGAACAAATTTTATCATTCGTCACACACACTTGATCATTTTGAAATTTTCTTTAATGGGAAGCTTCAATTCATGATTCCACACAACTTTGATGTTGTAAGTTTTATGATTGACATTCCTATAAAAGGCCGGGTCTTTGGTTGTCCGGTGCAAAAAGAGAAAATAAAGGGTTTTGTGTTTAACTAACATGCTTTTTCTTAATCTTCTCTAATACATTCTCTATCTCGAGATAATGTCTAGATAAAAAAGATGCTCCTCGATGTTACGAATCTATTACCACAAAAGATTTGTAATTTCGTTGAGTGTTTGAAACGCTACGTCTTTTTCCCTTTTAGAGCTTTTGAACAAATTTTATCATTCGTCACACACACTTGATCATTTTGAAATTTTCTTTAATGGGAAGCTTCAATTCATGATTCCACACAACTTTGATGTTGTAAGTTTTATGATTGACATTCCTATAAAAGGCCGGGTCTTTGGTTGTCCGGTGCAAAAAGAGAAAATAAAGGGTTTTGTGTTTAACTAACATGCTTTTTCTTAATCTTCTCTAATACATTCTCTATCTCGAGATAATGTCTAGATAAAAAAGATGCTCCTCGATGTTACGAATCTATTACCACAAAAGATTTGTAATTTCGTTGAGTGTTTGAAACGCTACGTCTTTTTCCCTTTTAGAGCTTTTGAACAAATTTTATCATTCATCACACACACTTGATCATTTTGAAATTTTCTTTAATGGGAAGCTTCCATTCATGATTCCACACAACTTTGATGTTGTAAGTTTTATGATTGACATTCCTATAAAAGGCCGGGTCTTTGGTTGTCCGGTGCAAAAAGAGAAAATAAAGGGTTTTGTGTTTAACTAACATGCTTTTTCTTAATCTTCTCTAATACATTCTCTATCTCGAGATAATGTCTAGATAAAAAAGATGCTCCTCGATGTTACGAATCTATTACCACAAAAAGTTTGTAATTTCGTTGAGTGTTTGAAACGCTACGTCTTTTTCCCTTTTAGAGCTTTTGAACAAATTTTATCATTCGTCACACACACTTGACCATTTTGAAATTTTCTTTAATGGGAAGCTTCAATTCATGATTCCACACAACTTTGATGTTGTAAGTTTTATGATTGACATTCCTATAAAAGGCCGGGTCTTTGGTTGTCCCGTGCAAAAAGAGAAAATAAAGGGTTTTGTGTTTAAGTAACATGCTTTTTCTTAATCTTCTCTAATACATTCTCTATTCGAGATAATGTCTAGATGAAAAAGATGCTCCTCGATGTTACGAATCTATTACCGCAAATGATTTGTAATTCGTTGAGTGTTTGAAACGCTACGTCGTTTTCCCTTTTAGAGCTTTTTGGAACAAATTTTGTCAAATTCGTCACACACAGTTGAAACCCAGTTGATCGTTTAAAATTTTATTAAAAGGGAAGCTTCAGTTCATGATTCCACACGACTTTGATGTTGTAAGTTTTATGGTTGACATTCCTATACCAGTAGATCTACGTCTACGTACGTATAATAGAGTAGTTTAGATCTACTCGTCTATAAATGTCAAAATAAAAAACTTACAACATGAAAGTTATGTAAAACGGTGAGACGCAGCTACACCCTAAAGGAAATTTAAAACAATCGCCCATGTACAATGAATTTAGCAAAATTCGTTCACAAACCTTATAAATATGAGCACGAAATAGACCCCTAAAAAATCTACGAAACTAGAAACTAAGTGTTGGAATGGAATCGCAGCGTCGATTCACATCTTTTTAATGTACATTATTTTGAATTGAAGCATTGTTAGGCAGATCAGAGAGAATTAAGTTAACCACGTTTAGGGAGGAAAGTTCAGGTTGCATGAGGCGGGAAGATTTTCCCAGCAAGTCTATCCCAGTGGAAACGTCCAAAATCGACGTTCATGGACCAATTTCTGGTCTGTTTTAAATCTCGTGTCATACAAAAATTCATACGACCCAACACACCAAATAAACTTATTTCTTCCCGCCCGTGCGAGAAACAAAGATTCGGGCGAGCAAACACACCCCTATGGACGACTTTGGTCCGTTCTCTAGTGGAGAAACAATCTCCGATCCTAGCGGATCGACGCTATAGCCTATTTATCTAATTATATCTTCCTCTTCCTATTATTAGCTGAATAAAACGTCGAGTAGCGTGCGCATGTTCACGCCTCAAATGCCTAGGATCTTTTCCAGTTTTCGGTAGGTAGCTGATTACATCGACCGATCAACTCCGTTTCCTATCAGTTTTCAGCGGATTTGTTGATTCATATAAATATAAGAAACGCGGAGAAATAGGCTGCAAGCTTTACGCAGCACGAAAACCTTGTGTGCTCAGTCTTCATGCTCGTGAGTGCATGTGTGAGTCCCGGTGATTATCGATTCCGCAACGACAAACTCGCTTTCGTCCCGTTCACCTGGGCCTTCCTTGCTCGGAACTTGTCGCCTTACCTTGAGCTTCTTCGTCCGAGCCCATGTCATTGAACCGTGTCGTGCAGCTGGCCACGCGTGGAGGTGGAGGCCTCCTTTTTAAGTATAGGTGCACTTTGTATCCGCCTGATGACGACCTCCAACCCAATGCCGTTGTGTTTGCAATGTGCAACAAACGCAGAGGTGTTGCCCTAAGCTAAGACTATAACCATCGAAGTGCTCCCATAAAGTGCTTCAACATGAAGGAGCGCGACCAGATGTATGGTCCATGGCGCAGGCGCACGATGAGACGGTCATGTGCCGAGGCGATATGCACTAGCTGGTTGTTAACGAGACAAACTTCTATCACATCCGAATGTCAACATCGAGATAGGGCACATCTCCTTGACGAAATTCCTCAGACTGACAAAGGAAGAATTCCTCCCAATGAATATGGTTGACTTCACGCATGACCATGCCACTGCAAGTTCAGTGACAAATCTTTGGCACGCACTATGTAATCTTTCATGCAGGAACCTGTAAGATAGGGGAAACCATACGTTAGGTGGCCTTGTATTGCTCATTATATAAGATGATTACAAGGAGTTCCGGTTACATACAACACGGACATATATACACATGCATACGTATCCTACATCTATACAAACACGTGTAGGATATGTATTCTAACACCCTCCCTCAGTTAAAACTGGACAGCCAACTAATGTTGAGACTGTCCCGAAAGTCCAAGAAGAGAGGCGATGGTAATCCTTTGGTGAATATGTCCGCGAACTATGATGAACTAGGAACATGTAGCACCTTAACCTCGTCAGTGGTCACGCGATCTCTGACAAAGTGTAGATCAATCTCCACATGCTTGGTACGCTGGTGATGCACTGGATTCTGTGTCATATAAACAGAGCTCACATTGTCACAGAAGACCACTGAAGCATCATGCACCGGTCGATGAAGCTCCAAAAGTAGTTGTCGAAGCCAACAAGATTTAGCCACCACATTTGCTACCGCCCGATACTCAGCCTCCGCACTCGATCGGGAAACAGTGTGCTGCTGCTTAGCCGTCCAAGACACCAAATTTGCGCCGAGGAACACACAATAGCCTGAAGTAGACCGTCGAGTGTCTGGACATCCTGCCCAGTCAGCGTCAGAGTAGGCCAGCAATTTATTTGATGTGCGTCGATACAAAGTGAGACCATAGTCGGTGGTGTCACGAATGTAGCGTAGAACACGCTTCACAAGGAGCAAGTGATTAGCCCGTGGATCATGCATATGAAGACATATCTGTTGTACATCATAGGAGATATCTAGCCGAGTGAAAGTGAGGTATTGGAGACCTCCTGCAATACTGCGATATTCTGTAGGATCAGCCACAGGATCACTAGACTGAGCTGCAAGCTTAGAAGCTGTATCAACTGAAGTGGAGATAGATTTACACTATAACATACCAGCTTTGTCAAGAAGCTCCAATGCATATTTCTCCTGTGAGAGGAACAAACTGTCCTTAGTGCGTCTGACTGAGATGCCCAGAAAATAGTGAAGCTCACCCATATCTGTCATGCTAAACTGTTTACGAACAGAAGCAATTAAATTGTGCAACAAAGTCAGAAAAGACGCTGTCATGATAATGTCATCCACATAGAGCAGGAGATAGGCCATGTCAGTGACACACCGGTAGACAAACAGGGAGCTATCGGACTTGGAGCCAACAAAACCAATAGTAGCAATGAACGAAGCAAACCGTTGAAACCATGCTCGAGGCGCCTGCTTCAAACCGTAGAGAGATTTGTTGAGGCGACACACCTTGTCAAGAAATCTGGGATCAATAAACCCGGAAGGCTGTCGAGCATACACGGTCTCGATGAGTGTACCATTGAGGAAGGCGTTCTTGACATCAAGCTGATGAATCAGCCAGTTACTAGAGAGTGCAAGTGACAACACCGTGCGTATGGTGGTTGGCTTGACCACAAGGCTGAAAGTCTCATGAAAATCAATACCTTCGCGCTGAGTAAAACCCCAGAGGACCCAATAAGATTTGAATCGTTCCAACGAACCATCAGACTTCATCTTGTGACAAAAGATCCACTTGCCAGTGACAATGTTGGCACGACGAGGAGGATCAACCAAGTCCCAAGTGTTGTTGAAGAGGAGCGCACTGTACTCTTCAACCATTGCAGCATGCCAGTTGGGGTCTTTGCGAGCACCACAATAAGTCTTCGGTATTGGAGACAATCCTTCAACATGAAGATCAAAAATCATCTTGGACTGCACAATGTCGTGCTTGGCACATGTGAGCATGGTGTGAGATGGTGGCGATGGTGGTGCTCGAGGACGACGAGCCCGAGGAGCATCCGTAGCGGCAGGCGGGGTAGAAGCCGTGGATGGCGATCTCGTAGAAGGCTCCAGGGAACCATCATCCGTAGACGCGGCAGGCGAGGGCGATCCTGACGACGATGATCCGACCGAGGACGGGCAAGGCGAGGTGGCCCGAGCTGGCGTGCGCGGGGCGGAAGATCCTGCCACGGCAGGAGAAGTGCCTGCGGCGAGCCCGAACGCTGCGGCAGTGCTGAGTGGCATGCCAGAGCCAAGTAGTGCCGATAGTTCGAAGTTCCAAGTTCCAGTGCATGGCATCAGCAACATCGGCTACTCAACCTGCAGAAAGTCATAACTTTGAAAAGTAGGAGTAAAGGATGGTGGTGATGCATTAGAGGCAAAGGGAAAGACAGACTCGTCAAACACGACATGGCGAGAGATGATGATCTTTTGGGTGGAACGATCAAGGCAACGATAGCCATGATGTTGAGATGGATACCCAAGGAACACACACGGCACGGAGCGAGGCGCAAGTTTATGCGGGGCAACGGCGGTGGTGTTGGGGTAGCATAAGCATCCGAAGACCCTACGACCGTCATATGCAGGGTCGACACCATGAAGGGCTCGAAAAGGCACGCGATCCGCGATGGCCTTAGAAGGCAGCCGATTGTGCAACAGTACGGTTGTATGGAGAGCCTCGGCCTAGAAGCGAGGTGGCATGCTAGCTTGAATTAGAAGGGTGCGAGTGATGTCGTTAAGGGTGCGAATAATTCTCTCGGCTTTACCTTTTTTGTGAAGTATAGGGACATGAGAAGCGGAGTGCTATCCCATGGCGTTGGGCAAACGATTATAGGGAGGAATTATCGAACTCACGACCATTGTCACACTTGATGGCTTTCAAGGGTGCATGAAAATGAGTTTGGGCTAAGGCGTGGAGGGAAGACAAGTGTGAGAAGGCTTCTGACTTGGCACGTAAAGGATAAACCCAAGCGTATTGAGTGAAATCATTGAGACAGACGAGATAATACTTAAAGCCAGAAATACTCTTAACAGGAGATGTCCACAAATCATAATGTATAAGTTGAAACGGAGAACGTGTTACACGATTGGTAGAAGAAAAAGGTAGACGAACATGGCGACCTAATTGACAAGCATGACACAAACTAGATTTATTTTTATCCCTAGGAATAATGCAGGAGCGAGCTAATGACTCCATGACCGGCCGTCCAGGGTGTCCAAGGCGCCGATGCCACATAGCAGGGTCGACAACGAAGAAGGCGTGTGGGCGGCTGGGAAGGAGGTGCTGACAGGGTAGAAGGCTCTGGGACTATTGCATCTGAGAATCTTGGTCCTGGTTAGAAGGTCCTTCACAAAAAAACCAACAGGGTCAAATTCGACGGAAACACGATTATCAATGGTGAATTGACGAACGAACAGGAGGTTTTTGACTATATCGGGAGTGGAAATAGGAAAACGTGCATGCCCGATAGCGGTGATTGGAAGGGTGGAACCGTTACCGACAACGACAGCACGAGAGGAAGAAGAAGGAGGAGACACGGAGGTGAGCATATCAGGGTTCGATGCGAAGTGGGAGGTGGTGCCAGTGTCCATGACCCAATCGGTGGTGGGCGCTTGAAGGCCCATCGTCTGGAACTGATTCATCAGCGCGGACTGGTCCCATGAGGCAGTCGATAAAGCCGGTGATGACGAGGGTGCAACACTGAGCCCATATGCAGGAGCCTGAGGAGCATAGCCGCCGTAGCCATAGCCATAGGCGTGCGGCACGGTGTAGGGCCCTTACACGTAGAAGGCGTGCTGCGGGGGCGGTAGGCGGTGCATGTAGCTGGGGGGTCAAGCCTGCATACCAGGGCCGTATGGCCACATCTGGATTGCGCCGTTCCAGGGCAGGAGCGACGTGGGCCAGGTTGGAGGAGCGGTGGCCGGAGGTGTGACGACGGGGCCGGCTTGGATGATGGTGGTGTCCTTAGCAA
Organism: Avena insularis; assembly: GCA_023614405.1. Classification (NCBI taxonomy): domain Eukaryota; kingdom Viridiplantae; phylum Streptophyta; class Magnoliopsida; order Poales; family Poaceae; genus Avena; species Avena insularis. The sequence goes on along the minus strand of CM042694.1, from coordinate 20,461,382 downwards.
CGTCCGTTGCAACCTTCTTCTTTTTCTTGCCCTTGTCACCGTTGCCCTGTCCGGAGTTGGGGACAGTGGCGACGTTGGAGTAGAGGGCCGTGTCGCCGTTGCCATTGTGCGAGCGACGATTCTTGCGCTTAATGTCTTGGAGCGCAAGAAGAGAATGACACTTCTCAAACGAGATGCCGGGCATGAGGGAGATGAGATCGGCAACGCCCTCGTATTGCTCAGAAAGTCCGTTGAGGCAGTGGATCACCAGCTTGGCGTCGTCTTCCGGGGAGCCGAGATCCGCGAGACCGTCGGCGAGGGCCTTGATCTTCTTCAAGTACTCGGTCATGTTCATCTCGCCCATCTTGATCTCACCCAGCTCGGTGGAGAGGTGGAGCTAGCGGTTGATCTTGTGGTCGTTGAAGAGCCCGTTGATGCTTGTCCACAGCTCGACGGCGAGGAGGTCTTCGCCCGGTGTCATGGCGGCGTCGAGAAGGCTGAGGGACACGGACCCGTAAAGCCAGGAGACCACCGTGGCATCCAAGAGAGCCCACTCCGGAGTCGGAACGGACGGAGCAGGGGCATCGACATGGTCGAGCAGCGCATACTTGCGGAGGGCGGCGCGGAAGAAGGTGTGCCATTGGTGATGAACGTTGGTGTCAAGGGACAGCTCGACGGGGACGTGCCCCTTGATGGAGTGGAGGTCGACGGCTTGGGCATGCAACGAGGTGAGCGAGAAGGCCCCCGCGCTGGAGGAGGGGGCGGTGGTGTCGGGCGAGCTTTGACTGGGCGTCATCAGCTTCTTTGGCCTCGCGGTCTTCTTTTTTCCTTCACGGCTTGCGCGATCCGTGCGGCGTCGTCACCATTGCAGAGGGGCGGCGAGGCTAGAAGGGGAGAGGTGGGTGGTTTGCAGAGGTCGAGCGTCGAGATCGGCTGCAGCGGCGGCGGCGGAAGCGGGAGGAGGTGAAATGGATTGTATGGGCACCTAGAGAGGAGGGTGAATAGGTGCTACACCAATATTCTTTTTCAATTTTAGGCTTAGCACAAAGGTAAATTCTCTAGATAAACTAATGTGTGGAATTTCCCTATATGCAAACCTATCTACTAGCGAGTAAGGAGCGAGTGGAAGAGGAACGAGTGAACCGAAGTGAAGCACGCGGAGACATAGGATTTGTTTGCTCGCGGTTCCTTCCTTGTTAAGGGAAGTACGTCTATGTTGGAGGGGTGGGCGGTACTAAGACCACCACGCCACAAAATGCCTCACCCTGTTCTCCGGTGGATCTCGCCACAACAGGCCTGATCCACCTTCCACTATAGGTACCCTTCGAGGCGGGCACCGGCGCCTTTACACAACTAGCGGGGCAACAACTCCACAATAACTTGGAGGCTCCTAAAATGACAACAAGCTGCCACAAGAACAAAGTTGTCAAATACAATAACACAATCTAGGTATTAACGAGAATACTAGATCAGGGATTTCTCCAAGTGAATGGAGAGGAGTTGAAGCGCTTGATTCTTGATGTTGATGATGAACTTCTCCTCCTTCAATTCCACCAAAGGTCAAGACCTTAGGGTGGTTGAAGTGGGAGATCGAGATTTAGAGCTCTTGCACAGGGTCTGGTCGAATTCAAATGAATCAAGAGTTCTGGACATTGGGGAAGAAGGGGTACTTATACCCCCTTCCAAAAACCAGCTGTTGCACACTTTGGGGGCCGGATTATCCGGCCCAAGTGAGGGCCGGATTATCCGGTCTGGGGAAACTCCGCCCCAGACTCGGAATATCCGGTAGAAAATCCGCCCCCTCTCTGAGCGTCACGCCGAGCTTGCCCTTGATCAACTTCTGGGGGCCGGATTATCCGGCCCTATGCGAAGGCCGGATTATCCGGCCTGGGGAAGAAAAACCGCCCCAGTTCGGATTTTCCGGTAGAGAATCCGACCGAATACCGAGCGACGCGCCTTGGCTCCTTTTGCTCGAAAACTGGGGGCTGGATTATCCGGCCCTTACGAAACCCGGATTATCCGGCCTGGGGAGGAAAAACCGCCCCAGTTCAGATTTTCCGGGAGAAAAACCGCCCCAGTTCGGATTTTTCGGGAGAAAATCCGACTGGACCCAGAGCGACGCGCCTTGGCTTCCTTGAGAGATGAGGTATGCCGGATTATCCGGCCCTTGGAGGGGCGGATTATCCGGCCCCCCTCAAAACTTCCTGCACACTTAGCACACATGAAAAGTCTCCATAGTATTGTTATCTAACACGCAAAACATAGGAAAACATGAAATGTTCTTTCAATCTCCCCCTTTTTGGTGTTAGATGACAATACCAGGATTTGCAGGAGAAAGACACAAGACAAACAAAGATAACTATGGAAGGGACTCCCCCTCAATGTGTGCATAATAGAGTTTTGCATTGGAATACAAATGCACACAAATAGGTGAATCTATTCCATAGACAAAAGGGCAAAAACACATACCACCGAAGTAGAGAATAGGCATCCTTGACATAAATCACAATTATTATTGGATAACCATTATGAGCGCGCGCCTTCCGTGATAAACCACCAGCAATAGGATATGAATAGATATAACCATGAGCATAATCCATGATATGAAGTCCATAGGTATCATCCAGACAACCACATAAAGTCGCAACCACAAATCACAAACCACGAATATAAAAGTTCAACGCTAAATGGGCATAAGCAAGAAATAACGAATAAAAAGTGCAAGTGCTTATGCCCGACCCATGCAAATCCACGGACAACCTAATAGAACTACTTCTCCCCCTTTGGCATCGAGACACCAAAAAGGGAGAAGAGCGATGCTAGCGCCCCGTGGGATCACTCATCATAGTCCTCGTCCTCGTCCTCGTCCTCATGATCTTCCTCATCCTCATCTTCAAGCTCCTCAGTGTCACCTTCCTCATCATCAGCAGCAGCAGCAGGCGCAGAGGGGAACAAGTGACGCTCCAGCTCACCATAGTTCAGCCCGGAGGAAGAGTTCCACCGAGCATATGGAGTGGGAGGTGTAGGAGCTGGAGGAGCACCCAAAGCGCTAGACATGTGGTGGAGAATGAGCTGCTGGGAGTGAGCCAACTCATGGCGCTGCCTGTAGGCCTCATACTGACCCTTGCGTGTGTCCACACCCATGCAGAGGATGTGGCGCTGGAACCAGTTCGGCTGCTTGATCTCGCGGGCCACGGGAGGCCTTTGAGGGCAAGCAGGCATCCCTCATGAGGCCCTCGGGAGGCGGAGGAGGGTGAGCGTCTTCGAACCTTGTTGTAAATCTTCTTGGCCTTGTGCACCGAGTCAATGTGGAACTCCTCGGCAGGAAGCAGGTGGCGGATGAGCAACATAATGTAGGGCGCATAGGGAATGGACAGACGGTTGAACATAGCATCACACAGCTCATGGTAAATGAAGTCCATGACATCCATCCTGTACTGCACTGACTCGTCCTCACAGGAGGCAACCTCATGAGAAAATTGAAGTAGCTGAACAAGGTGACCACGAATGCTGTCATTGTTGCCCCCACTCGGTGTAATAGAGTCACGAAAGAGACCCACCAATGCAGCATAGATGGGAGCAAGACCAGCCACGATGCAAACAATTCCATTGTCCACGATACCGGAGAGAGCGAGATCCTTGTTGGGCTTCAACCGAGTGATGACGCGGTGGCCATCGCTCTATCCTCTGCGGAAGGAGTACCCCAAAACCTCAGCAAACACGTGAAAATCAGCAGTCATGGGCCTGTCATGAGTCATCCACTTCATAGTGCGACGCTCATCACCACAAATCACCAGAGTGGAGAAGAATTGCTTCACCACCTCAGAGTCAAAGGAGCACTGGAGGGACATGAGATGGTGCAGCCCCATCCTCTCAGCCACATACATCGCATCCACAAGATGCGCCTTCTCCAAAGCATCAGCAAGTACCAGAGGGTGCATAGGCCTAATGTTCAGCCTGGCATAGATGTCTTCATAAATCCCTTTCCATTCTGCACACCAAAACCGGGTATCCCCCAGCTCATCATCACGAGGCAGCTCAGCAAACAAGTCACTGACGAATGGCAGAGAAGGAGACCGCATCCAGAGCCCTGTAGTTGATCTTGGGCTCTGACATGGGTATACCCTACAGGTACTCGAGCTTGGTATATACGGTCCAAATACATACAGGCCCACGGTGTCGCCAAGGCCCGGATGGAGGGACTCGAGTAACCTAGGGACTCTCGATTGCTTGAAAGACAATAAGAAGCTAAAGATAGAAAGTTTGAAGGGGAAAACCCTAACTTGTAACCGACTCGACCTGCTACCTGAGACCTAGCCTATCTATATAAAGGCTAGGAGGGGGCAGCGAGGAGGACACACGCAACCCTTAGTTTCCACAACCCTTGCCAGATTGCATTTGCGCACCATTGTAACCTTCGGTTCCTTTGATAATTCCACGAGCAGACAAGCAGGAGTAGGGACCTGTACGAGGCCTGAACCTGGGTAAATCCTTTGTCCCCTGTGTGCTTGTTTGCTAGCCGATAGATGTCTCCAGCGCTCCCTCCTTCTCCAAAACCCAAGTCCATAACAATGGGCATTGACGAGTTAAACCCTCGTCAATTGGCGCCGTCTGTGGGAAGTGGGAGTGCTGATGTTGTGGCTTCTTCGGCCCCATCAAACGCGATCTACAACTCTGCGACAGCAGAGATTTGCCAGCTTTTCGGCGCCTTCGACTTCACCGTCCACACGCCGGCTACTCGCCCGTCCTTCGAGTCCGTAGGCGACGGAATCAGCCTGGCGATTGGGAGCTTCCGCTTCCAAGTTGGTCAGATGGGCACGCTTCGCATGCTCGATCAGCCGACAGCACCGACGATTGCCCCAGCATCATGGTTCCCTCCATCAATCGACACCCTCAGCGAGCTCAACGCTCCGGCGGCAATTGGGAATATGGTCATCGACAGCAGTCGCGACTCCGATCTAAGCGATCTGGCCACTGAAGATGGAACCTACGGTTCTGAATCTGAAAGTTGTGGAAGCAACAGCTTCCCAAATCACTTCATGTGCGCCGTCATCAACGTGGGCGACACCTCCGCCAACCGCGGCAACGGTGGTAACACCGGCAATGGCACCAACCCGCCCAACGCCGCCAACGGTGGCAACATCGGCAATGGAGGAGCAGTCGAACCCCCCAGCATAATCAACGAGCAAACCGGCGAATGTGTCGTGATCAGGCTCAACGAGCAAGAGTGGGAACGCTGTCGCGAAGCCCTACGAGGTGCACCTCTACCCTTTGGGTCCCCTCAGGAACTACTGATGGGTTACCACTGGCTCCTAAAAGAGGAATTCAAGCGCCAGAAACAAGCAATCGCGTAACTTGAGGCGTAAAAAGGCGGCGGACGAGTCAAGCCTTCGTCGCGCTGGGCTCTCCTCCTACGGAGGATCCTCCTCAAGAGTCAACGAGCATCTCGCCAGGAAGAGGCAATCACGGATGGCTCACCTCACCGAACAAGAACGCATAGACACCGCGAAAGTCCTCGACTTCGGCTCTATGACAGCCGACACGAGAGGCAACGTGGTTCCCAGAACACCATAGGCCGCAGTGACAGCGGCCACCATGTACCTTCTCAATAACCAGCCACCGGCTGGAGATCCCCGAACGGCCATGCACCGATCTACGATCGCGGTCCTGGGGCTAATCGAGGACGCCCTCGACAAAGAACCAGTACCAGACCCAAAAAAGGGCAAAGCATTAGCAAAGCGCTACTCCTCGCCCTCGTCAGCGATGGCGGTCATGACTGTCTCGGCCGCCCGCTCAGCGACACGATCGCGACTACGATGCATGCGATGAACTCACGTGGCGCAAGATCGACAAGTCAAGGGCACGGCGTGCTCGGTCGACCGACTCGAAAGAAGAAGATGGGAGCTGCGGCGCGGATGCTTCAGCAGATCCATCAGGCAAAAGCGAATGCCTAAAGGGTTCAAACTCCCATCGGAGAACCCAAAATTTGACGGTCTGCAGGACCCCAAGATCTGGCGGGAGGATCACATCTCCTCCGTCAGGCTACATGGAGGCAGTCGAAGTACTGCCATGCAATGCTTGCAGCTACAGCTGCAGGGCGCCGCCTGGGCATGGCTCAATAACCTCCCACGCGGATCCATTCGCAGCTGAGATGAGCTGGTCTACAGCTTCGTGCGCAACTTTAAGGGCACGTACAAACGCCCCGCCTCAATCGAAGAACTGAGATGCTGCCAGCAAAGATCTGGCGAATCGCTGCGCTCTTACATCCAAAGGTGGTCCATCATTAAGAACTCCACGGAGAACATCTCGGAAGACCGCGCGATTGATGCATTCAATGGTGGTGTCCGCCGCATGGAACTCAGGGAGGAGCTAGGCCGCTCGAAGCCCCAGACCATCGATCACCTGATGGAGATTGCGAATCGGTGGGCTGATGGAGAAGATTCCGTGAAGAATCGCGTTCACTCTGACGAGGAGGCAGAACTCAAACAAAGACGCGACCGCCGGAGTAAGCGTCGCATGCGCGTCTATGACGATCGCGATGACGTCAACATGGTCGCAGCCGGCTATGCCGATAGACGCGACGATAACCGCAACAACGGATACCGCAGCGGCGGATACCGCGACTCCGGGAAAACCACGCAAGTGTGGCAACGCCGCACTCGCGATGAAGCACCCGCGACCTCCATCGAGGACAAACTGTCCGGGCCATGCACGATACACTTCTACATCGACAAGCATGATGGCAAGAGAAAGTCTAGCCACCTCCTCAAGGATTGCCGCGAGTTCCTCAAGCTACATGAGGGATTGGTTCGGATGAACCGCAATGTAGTCGAAAGAGGCTACGGAGCCGCTCCAGGCGTCATGGCACATGGCGCACCACCACCACTTGGGCCACCCCCGAACAGAGCTGCACCGGACCAGCACCACGGAGGGGAACCATACCCACGGGCCATGGGTACCATGATGACCCAAAAGGGACGCCCCTCCAATAGGGTGCAGAAGGCCATCACTCGCCAAGTCAACTTGGCCATGCACTCGCCACCATCCACCACTGAGTACCTCAGTGGTAGTGAGTCATGCATTACCTTCGACAAACGTGACCACCCGCCTCAAGTACCTCGCCCAGGTCATTGCCCCCTCGTACTCGAGGCGCAAATTGGAGGCTTAGACATGAGTCGCGTCTTCATGGATGGCGGAAGCAGTATCAACCTCATATTCGCAAGTACCTTGCGAGCAATGGGGATCCCTCTAACCTGCTTGGAGGCATCGGACACAATGTTCCACGACATCGTCCCAGGAAAAGGCGTATACCCCTGGGCAAAATCAACCTCGACGTCATATTCGGCACGCCGAAGAACTTCCAGCGCGAGCGCATCGACTTTGAAGTTGTCGACTGGCCCTCACAATACCACTGCATCCTCGGGCGCGTCGCGTTCGCTAGGTTCATGGCAGTACCTCACTACGCCTACCTGCAGATGAAAATGCCAGGTCCCAACGGCGTCATCACGATCAACGAGAGTTTCGAGCGATCTGACAATTGCGACAGGGAATTCAACAGAATCTCCCAGTCCTTCGACATGCAGGAGGAGCTCAAGGATCGAAGGAAACGAGACAACGATGCCCCCCCTGAGTAGGCCAAGCTCACCTGACCTCTCCTTCGACTCATCTGAGCACACAAAGAAGGTGCAGGTCCATCCATCAGATCCCGCTAAAACGACCCTCATCGCCAACAACTTGAGTCCCGCATAGGAACTCGCGCTCGTCGAATTCTTCCGTGAGCACTGGGAAATTTTTGCCTGGTGTCCTGCGGACATGCCAGGAGTTCCTAGGGAATTCGCCGAGCACGCACTCAACATCAACCCCGACGCAAGGCCAGTCAAGCAAACAATCAGGCGACTGTCTGAGCCACGGGCACAGGCAGTCGGAATGGAGATGAACAGACTCCTTGAGGCCAAATTCATACGCGAGATCAAGGAAAGCACTTGGCTCGCCAATACGATGCTGGTGCCAAAAAAGGACACGGATATCCTGCGGATGTGCGTGGACTTTACTTCTCTAAACAAGCACTGCCCAAAAGATCACTTCCCGCTACCACACTCCACCGCTGGATACGAGGGCCTCTGCTTCCTCGACGCCTACTCAGGCTATAACCAAATTCGAATGAAGGAGGAAGACCAGGAGAAGACCGCGTTTACAACGCCCTTCGGCGTGTTCTGCTACAACACAATGCCCTTCGGGCTAAAAACGCCTGGAGCCACGTACCAGCGGTGCATGCAGGCTTGCCTCAAGGAGCAACTTGGTCGCAACATCCAAGTCTATGTCGACGACATAGTAATCAAAACCAAGGAAGAAGCCTCTCTAATCGACGACTTGCGCGGAACCTTCGCCAATCTCGATCGCTACCGGATAAAGCTCAATCCGAACAAATGCGCCTTCGGCGTACCCTCTGGGCAACTGCTCGGATATCTTATCTCCCCGAGAGGGATTGAGGCAAACCCGAAAAAGATAAAGGCCATACTAGCCATGGAGAAGCCAAAGAACATAAGAGGCGTTCAGCAACTAACCGGGCGAATCGCGGCCCTTAGTCGATTTATCAGTCGAATGGGAGAAAAGGCGCTGCCCTTCTATCAGCTCCTCCGCAAAGCTGACAAATTCGAATGGACCAACGAAGGGCAAGAAGCATTCGAAGACCTCAAGCGCCTGCTATCCACCTCGCCAGTATTGGTAACTCCACGAGAAAGGGAACCACTGCTGTTGTATATCTCTTCCACCAACCAAGTGGTTAGCACAGTGCTCGTCGTCGAACGGGCCGAGGAAAACAAGGTCCACGGCGTACAACGCCCGGTATACTACCTCAGCGAGGTCCTCACGCCAACAAAACAGCGGTACCCGCACTACCAGAAGCTGGCGTACGACGTCTTTATGACCGCTTGATCGTGCCATTACTTCGAGAACACCCAATCGTGGTAGTCAACGGCGCCCCATTGGGACATATCCTCAATAACCCGGGCCCGTAACGAGTCGCGCTTTGGGGAATCGAACTGTCTCCACGAGACATCCATTACGAAAAGTGCGGCGCAATCAAGTCGCAAGTTCTCCCTGACTTCCTCGTACATTGGATGGAAAACCAACTCCCGGACAGGCCAGACATGTCCTACCTCTGGACAATGCACTTCGATGGGTCCAAGAGGAAAGATGGAGCAGGAGCAGGTGTCATACTGACATCGCCTCAAGGGGACAAGCTGAAGTATGTCCTGCGAATGCAGCTCATAGCCTCAAACAATGAGGCTGAATACGAGGCCCTGTTACACAGGATGAGAATGGCAAAAGCCTGCGGCACAAAGAGGCTAATCATATATGGTGACTCCAAGCTGGTCGTCAACCAAACAATGCACGAAAGTCGACGCACTAACGACAACATGATCGCATACCGCGACCTCTCGACACACTTGAAGGAGACTTGATGGTTGCGAGTTGCGACACATAGGTCGCGAAGCAATGAGGAGGCGGCACTCACCAACATAGGCTCCACTTGCGCACCCATACCACAGGGTATTTCTCGGCGCATATGCGAATGCTCCATCAAGTCAAGGCAGAGAAGAAAACAAGCGCAGAACGGACTTGGGGCTACGCCACCCAATGAGCCAATGAAAATCGATGACTTGGAGCTCGACCACGGGACTCGAGGACCAATGAGCGTCATGATGATCGAACAATCCTCGACGCAGCCGTACATTATGTACCTCCTCGAAGCGCCCTACGGACGACCCACAGACGCGACGACACATCGCGCGCGGCGGCTCCAAGGCATTCGCGTTATCAACGGCGAATCAGTAAACGCAAGCATCACAGCGTGTTACAGCGATGCGTCTCTAGCCGATGGAAGAGCGGTCCTCCTCGACATCCATGAAGGGACCTGCGGGCACCACGGCGATCCGCCCTCGTTGCCAAAGCTCTGAGCTGGATTTCTCGCCCACGGCCATGCGCGGCGACAAGGATATAGTCCAAAGTGCAACGCTTGTCGGCGATTCGCAGACAAACCACACGCACCAGCGCAGAACTCGCCTATCCCATTGGCTGGCCGCCGCCCGATGGGGACTCGACATGGTTGGGAAACTTCCAAGGTCCTCGCAGGAGGCTACGATACCTCCTGGTCGCAATGACAAATTCACCAAGTGGATTGAGGCCATGCCGCTGACCAAGCAATCGAGGCGCAACGCGAGAAAGTTCTTGAGTCCATCGATACCGCTTCGCATGCCGCACAACATCATCACCGACAACGGAACGAACTTTACATCAAGGAGTTCCAAGAATTCTCTGCGAACACGGGATCAACATCAGCTACGCCTCAAGAGCACACCCACGGACCAACGGTCGGTGGAAAAAACAAGCAGGCTCGTCTGCGGCATCAAGCGACTCCTCCGACCACTCGAACAAGCCACGGGCTGCTAGCCAGATGAACTGCAATCTATACTCTGGAGCCTGCGTACAACTCAAACAAGCGCCACCGCTACCGCCATTCTTTATGGTACACGGAGCAGGCGCAGACTACCCGCGGCACGGTACAAAGCGCCATGCGTAGTCGCCACAAAAGCAGGAGTCATCCCTACTCGAAGACTCACGACCTCCTTGAAGCAAGAGAAATCGCCTTAAAGATCCACGATCTACCAGCCAGAACCGCAACTATCATAACAGAAGGCTTAGCCCCATTTCCTTCGAAGGTGACCTAGTCCTGATCAAGCGGCGAGGACATCTCAAGCTCGAGTCCCCCAGGAAGGACCGTGCGTGATTCTGAAGTAATCCCGGTGGCGATATCGCCTTCAAGATTTAGAGACAGAGTCACACTCCAACCCTTGGGCGTCGCTGGCGACGCTTCTACCCTTAGTCATTTCTTCTTTACTTTTGCATCGCAAATAAGGCTATTCAGCCAAGGCTACTTAGCTACACATTGTAATCCGTACTGATCTTCGAATAAATAAAAGCTAAGTGCCCCAAAACTCCGTGTTCTCTTTTCTTTTGTCAACTTTCATACTCGGGGGCTCATACCACTGTACACACATGTTCTTGAACAATAACGCGACATCCCGAGTAGGCACATCAATCGAACCCCTTAGCACAAACTCAACCCGGTAACGCACTTTGACAAGTTGACAAGGGAACGATACAAAGATGGCCAAGCTAACGAAAAGGACTCGCATAAGTGCAACGCACCCCACCCTTATAAAGCTATTTGTATACATTCAACAATAAATTATCTACAAATATATATGAGCTTTACAACACCAGTACACTTATATGCAGGATACATATTTGGCTACCCTTGCAACAGAAGAACATTAGTCTGTTCCTCGAAGAAGTCGACGATCTCCTCGGCTGGACGATCCACAGCCTGATAGTGCGGCACCATGTTCCAGGAAGATCCTGCTGGTGGCACCGGTGGCCCAGAGGCAATGGCGGCGACATCCACGTCAGGCATGTGCAAACGCACCACGGAGAGGGCAGCCTTGGCACCAGCCACCAACTGCTGCCTCACGCACTCGCGAACCGCGGGCATATCTTGCAATTTGGTCAGAAGGGCCAGCAGGCTTGATGGAGTATCATCTAGCGGGAACATTGCCCGGTAGATTTGTTCTTCAAACATGACTGCGACTTCTTCAGAAAGAGCAGCACTCGCGAGGCGCGATCCTGCAGGGTCGCTAACGCAGTCGCACGATCATGATCTACCTAGAAGTATCCACTCTCATGAAGTTGCTCCTGGCTGAGATCATGAAGGCGGATGGCAATCCTATCCCTCTCCTCCTGCGGACGGCGTGCGCTAACAACTACATGAAGCAGCATCAACAACATGAGTACAACGTACCATTGCGATTAACTACAAAGAAAAAGACGAGGATGAGCAAACTAACACTTAAACTGGTCGCCCGATTCGTCACCTCGCCAAGCAGATATTGCTCATGGGCGACGGCTTTTTCAGCCTTGGACTTCCACACGTCCGCGCTACCACGGATCACAGGCAATTCACGCTCCAGTTGCTTCACGCGATCACGAAGTCGTGAAAGCAAGGACAGCTCCTCTACCCTGGAGCATGGTGGTGCCATTGCATCCTCAAGAGATGGCGAGTACGGGGTTCCTCCCACAGGACCACTTGATGTACCCTACCAAAAATCAAGCCAGAGGCAAATAAGGCGACCAACTCAAAAGTCAAAAATTACAGATGCATTCAGGATCAATAAAAGTATCTACAAACACATTCGCCAACATGCATGTTCTCCAATCAGAAGAGCAAGTTCATCAGCTATTACAAGAAACTAACTACGGAGCAGTTGGCTTCTTCGACTTCGATGACCTCGGGGGCTTCATCAAGTCCGTGGCGATATCGATGCCATCGACTTTCCGCCCCCGAGGTCAAGCTTTCGCCTTCTTTGCGCGATTGAGCTCCTCCGAATACTTGGCAACAGTGTTTATCAAGGAATGGCCATATTTGGCACAGGCAGTCGTAAAGGAAGCGAATACTACCTGCTGACCATCCGTGCCAACAGGCATCATCTTCGACACCGCAGAAGGATCCACTTCGACTTTGTGGGCTTGCACCATGGCAAGCGACATGGTCGCGCCACGAGAGGAGTTCTTATGCGTGGCGTGCACACCCCAAACGACTCCATCAGCTCTTCCACATTGTCGACCAGCTCTGCCTTCGGCATCAGCTCCTCCTGGAGGTGACTCAGGGTGGCTTTGGCTTTGGACATCGTATTTTGGACAGCGGCGCTACGATCTTCGACCGCAGATACCGCGCCTGCCAGAGCGTCATCGCGACCAAGGGCTTGTGGATCAAAACTCAAGCCACCAGCATCTACATCAAAATACACACATGGATAAAACTTCTAATGCCACCGGCACTCTGAGAGGAAGAAGAACATCAATAAAATATCTACGGTAAAAGTACGAGAGGGCCTTGGATCGAGAACGCTTGCTCTTCGAACAACTTCTCCCTGGCCGCAAAGGAGGCACGCAGATCCTCTTCGCGCTTCTGGGCTTCATCACGAGCCGCGATCGCCTCGTCGCGCCCCTTCACAGCTGCGGCTAGCGTCTTCTCCAACGTGGTGACATCACACAGTAAAACATTATGCTTAGCTACATGGCAGTCAAAAATTTGGCTGTCAGTCGATTATACCAAAATACAGAGAAGGCGAAAAGGATAAGTATAGAACACTCACTCTCGACCACGCGGTGGCGCGTCTCTAGCATCGCATGCTGACGACCCATCGCCATCACCTGCTCCGCCACCTACGCGACTTCCTTTACAAGGAGCTGTCGCACAAAACAAGGAGTCAGTAGAGGGCAACAAAAGGGCGTTGACTGCCAAATTATAAAAGAAAGAAAGATATACTTACATGGTCCTCCAGCGACTCTGAAGAAGATTGCCGAACCGTCATCCGAGCAACTACTCGATGCTCCCCTACGTGAGGAGAGCTCGAAGAATTGTGCCCGGAGTGGGCCGCCGCCGGAGGAGAAGGAGCGCGCTGGACCTCTATCTTGGCCCTTGAGGTTGCGACTCCTGATTCCTTCAAAAATTTGATATCGTCAGAAGATGACGACGCCTCTTGACTGCAAGACAAAATCCGCACTCAGAAAGGGCAAACTCCAAGGCAAAGCCAACAAGAAGAAACCAAGAGAAGAATGAATGCACTTACCAATCAAATCTGTCAAGATCAAACGTGGCCTCTGCCGACTCCGACAAAGACTCCTTGGGCAATCGCATCTTCTTGCGAGAATACGGTGCCACAGCCCTCACAGGAACAGCTGGAATTGGCGATTCCGTGTCCACAGCCATGTCTCCTGGAGATGAAGGAGTCGACGCGTCGGAATCCCCGCTACATGAACGCTTGCGAGTATCCGGACTCTCGGACCCGGGGGCTTCCTCTTCCACATCGGAAGGGACAGTCGACTCAGACTCGTCCTCTTACAAAGCTTCACGAGGAATAATCCCCTCAGGGAGGGGAGGCAGGCAAGCGACACCGCCACCTACATACAAAAAGTAAAGATCAAAAACACAATAGGAAAGCAATCAAGAAAATAATCTACTACATAGCGCAACCATACCGAGAGGAGGATTCAAGCATCGAAGGGAGGAACGACTGCCTGCTCAAGAAGACATCCTTGAGGGTGTAATTCGTGACCAGTCGTACCCTCTTATCTACCTCACTCGCGGACATGCCATCAGCGACACGCGAGTGGGATCAGCGCCACCCCATTGGAACATGGGATGGACCACGGCCCGAGAGGCTAGACGCGACGCAGCCAAGTCGACAAGGCGCGCAGCCTCCCTCTCGCGCCTATGCGACTCTCAAGGTCACAGACGCGCTGATATAGCACGTCTGTCTCGCGAAGTTCGAAGGCATGATCACGCTCTTCCAAGAACGCATCTTCTTCTGGGAGTCGCGGGATCGAAGGCGCGAGTCCAAAGTGCTTGTCCTTGGCCTTCTGGTCGCGAACATAGAACCATTTGTCCCTCCATCCCTGGACGGACTTGGTAAGCTTGATGTCGAAGTAGGTGGCGGATGGGTCGACGTGGATTCCGCAACCACCTACGTCATAAACTAAAGAGTCAGATGCGGACCGACGCTTCAATTTAAAGATGCGCTTGAAAAGAACAAAGTGTGGCTCGATTCCGAGCCAGCACTCGCAGAGAGTGATGAAACAAGTGATGTGGAGGAGAGAATTTGGGGACAGCTGATGGAGCTGAAGCCCATAGAAACAAAGAAGACCCCTAAGAAAGGGGTAAAGAGGCAAGGAAAGACCGCGAATGATGAATGCAAGAAACATCACTCGAAAACCAGCGGGAGGAGCAGGAATGGTCTCACCGCTGGGGACGCCATGCTGTCGATCGGCAGAGATAACTCCATCTTGGCGAAGAAGACGGAGATCCGACGCCTTGATGATAGAGGCGCCATCGCCATTGGTCACGCTGGCGCCGCGACCTTCTTCTTCCAGCCGTGGCGTCTTTGGTGCCCGCGGCGAGCCACCTTTCTTCTTTGCCCCAACGACGGTGGCCGTGGAATTAGCGGCAGCGCCTTCCTTCTTCTTCCCCATTGCGCGGCGGCGATGAGAGCGAAGGAAGTAGCTTGGGAACGAACGGAGCTGGTCCAGCGTCGTGGAGAAGATGGGCGCAGAGGAAAGCAGAAAAGCAAACGGCAATGGCGATGGCAGCAAGGAAGAAAGAGCACAGATGAGAAATTACCACTGCAGCATCGCTATGCAATCCAACGGCTGACAAAAACCCTATTGGACGCGTGGCACGCATCACGTAGGACACGTGGAGAATAGGAAGCGCGAACCGTCCCCCCACTTCTACCATTACGCGGAAATCGAGGAGGCGCAGTTAAAAATAAGATTACGCACGCCCAATCAAATCAAAGTCAGAAAGTGGGACCCACCGCTCGTCACGTCCCGTCAAAACCGCTCACGCGGGCAACTAAGGTCATACAAGCGTCAGCACTGACGTCACCAATGCTATGCAGTGGAAAACTTCTACTATTTTAGTCCTTGCTGGAGTCTTCGACTCCACCAAGCACTCGTGGGCTACTCCCATAGGGAGCGCTGGCCGCGCACCCTACGACTTTTCTTTTTCTTGTTGCAGGAACATGGACAATCACAAAAGCAAACTCAACCACTCGAAACACGTTCGATTATGGACATGTGTTACTCCCATAGGGAGCGCCGGAAACAAGCAGGCAAAAGAGGACAACAGTCGCGAAAATATTTTAGTACCTGCCTGAGTCATCGACTGAAACAAGCAGGCAAAAGACGACAGCAGTCACGAAAGTGTTTTAGTACCTGCCTAGGTCATCGACTGAACAAGCAAGCAAAAGACGACAACAGTCGCAAAAGTTCTTTAGTCCCTGCCTGAGTCTTCGACTCAACCAGGCACTCGAGGGCTACTCCCATAGGGAGCGCTGGTCGCACACCCTATGATTATTTATACAAAAAAGCGGTGTGTTGATAACATCCACACTCGAAACTCATGGCGACACCGCCTCATAATTTTTCCCTACAAAGAGACTGCGTCTCCTAGGTTACCCGAATCGTCTCCGCGATAATAAAATTCGGATGCCGCGCCTACGGCATGAAGGTAAGACCTGAATAAGGCCTGGCAACACATTTAACTGCGCACTACCAGAAATATACCCGTGCCTACAGGCACGATGAACATGCCTTGACGGACGCGTCAAGTGCTCACACTCATATAACTGGAATTCGACTCTTGTAAGACCTCCGCGGCCTGAGTCAAATTACACCAGCACTTTTCCGGATTCGAGTCCGGGGACTCGAATTCGAGTAGATTGCGTTGTTTCACCCTAAGGTGGTTAACTGATACCGATGCTTCGGTTATATCAGGCACGTATATCAACAATCCCTATGACACAAATACAAGCAATCGAAATGTACTCATTTTGGCACTCGAAGCCTTCAAAAAGTCCCAGTCGAATCTGCGATTCCACTGGACACTCGGGGGCTACTGACATGGGTATACCCTACAGGTACTCGAGCTTGGTATATACGGTCCAAATACATACAGGCCCACGGTGTCGCCAAGGCCCGGATGGAGGGACTCGAGTAACCTAGGGACTCTCGATTGCTTGAAAGACAAGAAGAAGCTAAAGATAGAAAGTTTGAAGGGGAAAACCCTAACTTGTAACCGACTCGACCTGCTACCTGAGACCTAGCCTATCTATATAAAGGCTAGGAGGGGGCGGCGAGGAGGACACACGCAACCCTTAGTTTCCACAACCCTTGCCAGATTGCATCTGCGCACCATTGTAACCTTCGGTTCCTTCGATAATTCCACAAGCAGACAAGCAGGAGTAGGGACCTCTACGAGGCCTGAACCTGGGTAAATCCTTTGTCTCCTGTGTGCTTGTTTGCTAGCCGATAGATGTCTCCAGCGCTCCCTCCTTCTCCAAAACCCAAGTCCATAACAATGGGCATTGACGAGTTAAACCCTCGTCAGGCTCCTTGCCCTTCCTCTTGGACACACCCTTCCTAGTCCTCTTGGATTGTTCAGCCATGCGCCTCTTTTCGTTCTTCCTTCTCCGCAATTCAACTTCGTCCACTAGGTTACCTTGACCGTCGTCCTGAAAGTACTTGGCGCGAGGACGGCGCTTGTAGGTCTTGGGAACACCGGAACCACCTGTGAGGAGAATAAGGCCGATAGCAAGGGGATAAGCATACACACAAGTCCAGGAGAGAGCATGGAACAAGTAGGCAAAAAGTTCATAGGTCAAAACTACTCAATACATACACCATAGTGGCCCAGCGGAGACTTGAATCAGTCGGATTATCCGGCTGGCCAGGCGGATAATCCGGCCTGGCAGTGAGGATAATCCGCCCGCAAATTTCGATTTCACCAAGAATGCATGCAAAAAAGTAGATCGGGCCTAGAAACTGTAAGACTACGATTTCTATGCGAAAACACATCCTTCTAGACAACATTCCATCCAACAAGATACACATCTAGCCAAAGATGGGGAGAGAGGGAGTTACCCTCACTCATTGGAGGAAGAACACGGAGGAGAAGGTACCCGGAGGCGCGGAGAAGAAGATCCGGGGAGGCCCGGAAAATCCGGTGGCCGGAGAGGCTCCGGGGAGGGTGAGGGGCGGCAGGCGGCAGCTGGGGAGAAGGAGAGGGCTGGGGGAGAAGTGCTGCTCGTTATGAGCCCTTCTCCCTGAGCCCTGCCCTTTAAGATCGAATCCACCAGGGCCGGATTATCCGGCCAATACTTGGGCCGGATTATCCGACCTAAAATCTGGGATTCTATTATACACAGAACCAGGACCGCGCGTCCCCAAACAACACCCCCACAAGGTGTATAAGGGACTTGTGTGCAAGAATAGATGGCTTAGAGGTAGGGAAGGCTTAGGATTAAGAGAGCCAAACTGGGATGGTACTAGACACTCAAAATTGCAAAAAAAACAAATCAAATAAAAGCCAAGATTGAGTGTGATTCCCATAAGAACAAGAGAGAGCAAATAACATCCAAAAAGATCCAATTCTCCACAAAGGAGAGGGCGGTGGCCGAAGCCACCTTGTTGGAGTGTATGGTGTGACACCGTGAAGATATATCTTGGGTTCACGACCATAACTTGCTATTGGTATTATGGGGGGAGGGTTAGCCCAATAAGTTAGGACCACACTCCCCCTATATCCATGCCCACACCTAGACCAAACAAGGATTGAGATGTACGAGTGGGTGCACGGGTAATCAAGACAAGCTCCCGGAATCAATGATATTTAGCTCATTCCTCAAATAGCAGAATCTTGCTTCATCAAGTGGCTTTGTAAAAATATCCGCCAGTTGGTTCTTCGTGCTCACAAAAGATAGATCAATATCACCTCGAGCAACATGGTCACGAATAAAATGATTCCGAATCTCAATATGCTTCGTCCTTGTGTGCTGAACTAGATTGTACGCAATTTTCATAGCACTTTCATTATCACATAAAAGAGGCACTTTGTCCCAATTGACACCGTATTCCTTTAAAGTTTGCCTCATCCACAATAATTGAGTACAAGCGCTGGCAGCAGCAACATATTCAGCTTCGGCGGTGGAGAGAGATATACAATTCTGCTTTTTGGAGGACCAACATACAAGAGATCTTCCCAAGAATTGACAAGCTCCGAAGTTGACTTCGATCATCCTTATCACCAGCCCAATCTGAGTCAGTATAACCACATACAGAGAACTTGGAGCCCTTAGGATACCAGAGACCAAAGTTGGGGGAATGAACTAAATATCGAAAGATCCTCTTGACCGCCAGTAAGTGGCTTTCTTTAGGAGCTGCTTGATACCTTGCACACACTCCCACACTCAACACAATATCGGGTCTAGATGCGCAGAGGTAAATAAGAGAGCCGATCATGGACCGGTATACCTTTTGGTCCACATCTTTACCATGAGGGTTGAGTTCGAGATGACACTTTGTTTGCATCGGAGTAGCGACACCATTTAGATCCGTCATCTTGAATATCTTGAGCATGTCTTGGATGTACTTTGCTTGATTAATAAAGGTTCCTTCTCTTAGTTGCTTGATCTCGAATCCAAGAAAGAACCGTAATTCCCCCATCATAGACATCTCAAACCTGTCAATCATAAGCTTTGAAAATTCATCGTTAAAAGCTTTGTTAGTAGAACCAAAAATGATATCGTCTACATATAGTTGGCATACGAAGAGCTCCCCCTTAACCTTCTTAGTAAAAAGAGTGGGGTCGATTTGCCCAACTTTGAAGCCACGATCTAACAAAAGCTCTTTAAGGTGCTCATACCACGCACGTGGGGCTTGTTTAAGGCCATAGAGTGCCTTATCGAGTTTGTAGACATGGTTCGGGAAGTTAGAGTCCTCAAACCCCGGGGGTTGCTTTACGTATACCAACTCATGTAGAGGACCGATAAGGAAGGCACTCTTGACGTCCATTTGCTGCAACTTAAAATTGTGATGAGCATCATAAGCAAGTAGGATACGGATGGACTCAAGACGAGCCACATGAGCATAGGTCTTGCCGAAGTCGATGCCCTCAACTTGGGAGTAACCTTGTGCCACAAGTCTTGCCTTGTTCCTCACAACAATGCCATTCTCATCTTGCTTGTTCTTGAAAATCCACTTGGTGCCGATAACATTGCGGCACTCTTTGGGTTTCTCCACTAGTTTGTAGACTTTGTTGCGCTCGAAATTGTTCAATTCTTCATGCATAGCAACAACCCAGTCTAGGTCTTCAAGAGCTTCAAAGACCTTCTTAGGTTCCACCATGGAGATATGAGCTTGATGCTCACCAAAACTGGCCAATTCTCTTCTAGTAGACACCCTTCGTCGAAGATCACCAACAACCTTGTCGAGAGTGTGACCCCTCAACTCAAGGTTACGATTAGCCCAAGCCTTGCAACGAAGTTCAATAAGTTTGTTGTCTCTTGGTGGAGGAGATTCATCACTTGAGTCTTCATTGGAGGCATTTTCTCCGCCTTGATCAGTAGCTGGAACATCAGTAGTAGGTGGTGGAGATGCATGCCCTTGAGGTGAGTCCGTAGCCATAACAGGAGGCTGCAGAACTGGAGAGTCAGGGCCGGATAATCCGGCCGATGAAGAGGCCGGATAATCTGGCCTGGGAGGACTTGCAGCAGCATCTTCAGGAAGCCTGGGACTCGCTTGAACTAGCGAGGAGCCGGATAATCCGGGGTCAGCCGGAAAATCCGGCCTGGAGCTTGTGTTGATATCTTCACCACCAGGAGCTGCATGGACAGCTGGAGCGGGGTGGCCGGATAATCCGGTATCCACCGGAAAATCCAGCATGGAGCTTTCTGGAGCAACTTGACCTTCAGCAGTTGATGGAGATGGTGTATAAGTTGCCCCCATGGTTGGAGCATGTTGCGTATGTGTAGATGAGGGCTCTATATGAGTAGAGCATTGTCCTTCCCGGTCCGCCACAAGGGGTTCCTCAATGGGGCGGAAGAATCCCACGCCCATTCTTCTTATGGCATCTTGGGGTATTTCAACATCTGCATCACAAACACCAACTTGCTCTGCATGGGAACCGTCATTTTCCTCGAACACCACACTACAAGATTCTACAATAGTTCCAGAGAGCTTATTGTAGACTCTATAAGTGTGGGATTCGGCACCATAACCAACAAAAATACCTTCTAGAGCCTTAGATTCAAACTTAGATAAATGAACTCCTTTAATAAGAAAAAACACTTACACCCGAATACCCGAAAGTATGAGATGTTTGGCTTGTTACCGGTAAGTATTTCATACGGAGTCTTGTCCAAAATCTTGCGAAGGTATAAACGATTGGATGAATGACAAGCAGTAGAGATTGCTTCAGCCCAGAAGTTATATGGAGATTTGAATTCGGCCAACATTGATCTTGCCATGTCCATTAGAGTTTGATTCTTCCTCTCGGCTACACCATTTTGTTGAGGGGTGTACGTAGCGGAATATTGATGTCTTATCCCCTCTTCACTTAGGAACTCATTTAAGGTGTAGTTCTTGAACTCCGAGCCGTTATCACTCCTTATAGCTAGAATGGGGACGTTGTGTTGACGTTGAACCTCGTTGGCGAAGTCGATGACAGTTTGTTGAGTTTCACTCTTCAACTTGAAGAAATAAACCCAAGTGTATCTTGAGTAATCATCAACAATCACTAGACAATACTTCTTCCTACCGAGGCTTGCATGAGATGGAGGTCCGAAAAGATCCACATGAAGAAGCTCCAAGATCCTTTTTGAAGAGATAATAGTTTTCCTTCGATGAGGAGAATCATGCATTTTCCCTTCAACACACGCCCTGCAGACACGATCTTTGGCAAAAGAGACATTTTCTTTTAGTCCAAGAATGTGGCCACCCTTGTGGAGACTTTGCAAAGTTCTCATATTGACGTGGGCTAGTCGGCGATGCCATAGCCAACCCGCGTCAGCCTTTCCGAAAAGACACATTGGACCTGTAGTGGTTCTCCCCGAAAAGTCTACCACGTACAGGTCGTTTTCGACATATCCCACGAAAGCGACTTTTAGAGACTTGCTCCACAAGAGTATCACCAAATCAGCATCAATGTAAACTGCAAAGCCCATCTTACCAAGGGCACGAACTGAAAGTAAGTTATACCCGAGGGTCTCAACAAGCATGACGTCCACGAGGGAGATATCGTGAGCCACCACAACTTTGCCGAGACCCAATACCTCAGATTTTGACTTGTCACCATAGGAGACGATAATGTGTTCAAGGTTTGGCCGCATCTCCGTGATGATCTCCTTACTTCCGGTCATATGACTCGTACAACCGCTATCGAGTACCCATTTAGAACAACCGGAAGCATAGCCCTGCAAGAAAATTACTTCTTGGTTTTAGGTACCCATTTTTCAATGGGTCCTCTCATGTTAGTAACAAGGGCCTTGGGAACCCAAATAGACCAAGGAATGTAACAATCATAAGGCCCTACATAACTAGCATAAACATCACCATAAGCATCACAATATAGTTCGAAGTTAGGATTGTTGATCCCTGCAAAACCATCATAATTAGTCTTGTCATTGGTAATGTTGCTAGTCTTTGATTGAGCAGTCTTGTTCTTCTTCTTCTTCTTGTTTTTCTTGATCTTTATCTTGGGTATGTAACCAAGACCTTCTTTACTGTTGTTTGTCCTTTGCCTGCTCAGTATCTCATCAATAACCCCTTTACCTTTGTGTTGAGAACTCCTTGCAAGATCTTCTTTTCCAAAGGATGGAGATGAGGTACTTGGTATATTGTACTGTTTCAATTGAGTTTGGAGCTGGTCATGAGACTCATTTAGAGTAGAATGATCACTCTTTAATGCCTTGTGAGCACTTTCAAGATCATCAAACTTCTCCAAAAGTCTAGCATGAATAGCCCCAAAATCAATCTTTTCTTTCTTTAGTTTCTTTACCTTGGCAAGGGCATGGTCACGTTATTTAATGAGCTGAGCTACAGCTTCTTCTTGTGACTCCTCTAGGGATTCGAGTCTTTCTTCCAAAGAAACTCGAGTTTCCTCTTCCTCTTCCAAGGCATTCTTCAAAGAGGCTATCTCCAAGGCATCTTCTCTTTCAATTCTGCCCTTTTCTTCAAGGAGATCTTTGGCTCGAGCAAGTTGACTCATAAGAGTATCAAAATGGAGTTTGTGCTCACCTTGTAGGTTAGTGAAAAAAGTATCCAAGGCAATAACTTCTTCTTTCATTTCAAGACTTTCATGATCATCCATATCCAAAATTATGTTAGTCTTAGAAAATGAGGAGTTAGAAGTCGATACCTCGGATCCTCTTGCCATTAGGCAAGTGGCGTTGTTGTTGATGGCGTTCTCGTTCGGCGAGTCGAAGAGAGAGGAGGGAGTCGATGTGGTGGCTATAGCAGCCACTTCGCGGGAACTATCATCATCCTCTTCATCTTCACTTGCGGAGGAGTATTCCTCTTGAGCTACAAGGACCATCTTGTGTTGCTTCTTGAAAGGGTCATTCTTCTTAGCAAATGGCTTCTTCTTAGGAACTTTGGATCTCTCTTTGAGAATGAGCCTGCCACCATTGTCTTCTCTATTTTCATAAGGACACTCGGCTACAAAGTGCAGTCTATCTCCACAGTTGAAGCAAGTTCTCAATCTTGGGCCACTTTCTCTTCTTCCATTTGACCCGTTCTTGTGCTCAAGTTCAGACTTGGCTTTGGCAGGGTCCTTCCAAAAGTTCCTTGCATAGAATGCCATGTACTCACCATGAGCATGTTTGACCTCATCGGGGCAGTCCATGGATCCCCTCTCAAATGCTCCTTCATCATCCTCTTGCTCAACAACATTGGCTTTGAGAGCCATATTGACACCCTTTTGCATTCCAATGGCCCGAGCACGGGCATCTTGAGCATTCTTTTCTGCCACTTTGAATGACGCTATTTCTTGCATGACTTCATTGGATGTCATTTGATGATAGTTGTGTCTACCTTGCAAGCTCTTCAAATCCGTCGGTTCGAAAGGCATTAAGGCACTCACATACTTTCTTTTTATCCATGCATCATCAATGTGAGTGGCCCTATGCTTCCAAAATGTTGTTGCGATGCCCTTGAGTCTTCTATACATGTCCTCATGGTTTTCACCATCCAACATGTAGAATCCCTCAGCTTCGTTACTAAGGGCATCATACCGGTTTCTTCTCATGCTTTCATTTCCAACAAAAAGGTCCGTAAGAGCATCCCACGCCTCTTTAGACGTGTTGAGATGTTCAATGTGTGGCATGTCCTTGGGACCCACACCCAGCTGTATCATGTGGAGAGCAGTGACATTCAACTGGCTATCCACAACTTCCCTTCTTGTTAGATTGGTTTGATCTCCAACATGAAGACCTTCAATGATCCTCCACAATTCAATAGAGGAGCTGCAAACATGAGATTTCATTAGAAATTGCCATTGGTTAAAAGAAGATGAAGTGAGCTTGGGAGGATCACCCCTATTGTTTATATGAGGATGAGGGATAGGTGGGTCGGGGGAATATACGTGGCGAACCTCACTATATTCCTCCTTACCACTTCCCTTTTTGGAGGTGGAAACATTTAGTTTTTCACCTTCCACATCATCATCGTTAGATCCGGTGTTACCCTTTTCCTTAGATGATGGTGAGGGAGCCTCAGAGGAGGATGGAGATGGGGCTATGGATGATGTAAGGCGAGCAATCATTTGATTCATCTCCTCCAGGCCTCAAAGGATTTCAACAAGGTTGTTTCCAACGACTTGAGATCATCCATTGTGACCTTATCCACAGCCTCATTTCCATCATCCCTGGTACCCATACTACTCTTAGGCGGTTAAGCCCGAATTAAGAGCTGGGGCTCTGATACCAATTGAAATGGATCGTATGGGCACCTAGAGGGGGGGTGAATAGGTGCTACACCAATTTTTAATACCTTTTCAATTTTAGGCTTAGCACAAAGGTAAATTCTCTAGATAAACTAATGTGTGGAATTTCCCTATATGCAAACCTATCTACTAGCGAGTAAGGAGCGAGTGGAAGAGGAATGATTGAACTGAAGTGAAGCACGCGGAGACACAAGATTTGTTTGACCGCAGTTCCTTCCTTGTTAAGGGAAGTACGTCTGCGTTGGAGGAGTGGGCGGTACTAAGACCACCATGCCACAAAAGGCCTCACCTTGTTCTCCGATGGATCTCGCCACAATAGGTCTGATCCACCTTCCACTATAGGTACCCTTCGAGGCGGGCACCGGCGCCTTTACACAACTAGCGGGGCAACAACTCCACAATAACTTGGAGGCTCCTAAAATGACAACAAGCTGCCACAAGAACAAAGTTGTCAAATACAATAACACGATCTAGGTATTAACGAGAATACTAGATCAGAGATTTCTCCAAGTGAATGGAGAGGAGTTGAAGCGCTTGATTCTTGATGTTGATGATGAACTTCTCCTCCTTCAATTCCACCAAAGATCAAGACCTTAGGGTGGTTGAAGTGGGAGATCGAGATTTAGAGCTCTTGCACAGGGTCTGGTCGAATTCAAATGAATCAAGAGTTCTGGATGTTGGGGAAGAAGGGGTACTTATACCCCCTTCCAAAAACCAGCCGTTGCACACTTTGGGGGCCGGATTATCTGGCCCAAGTGAGGGCCGGATTATCCGGTCTGGGGAAACTCCGCCCCAGACTCGGAATATCCGGTAGAAAATCCGCCCCCTCTTTGAGTGTCGCGCTGAGCTTGCCCTTGATCAACTTCTGGGGGCCGGATTATCCGGCCCTATGCGAAGGCCGGATTATCCGTCCTGGGGAAGAAAAACCGCCCCAGTTTGGATTTTCCGGTAGAAAATCCGACCGGATACCGAGCGATGCGCCTTGGCTCCTTTTGCTCGAAAACTGGGGGCCGGATTATCCGGCCCTTGCGAAATCCAGATTATCCGGCCTGGGGAGGAAAAACCGCCCCAGTTCGGATTTTCCGGGAGAAAATCTGACTAGACACAGAGCGACGCGCCTTGGCTTCCTTGAGAGATGAGGTAGGCCGGATTATCCGGCCCTTGGAGGGGCGGATTATTCGGCCCCCCTCAAAACTTCCTGCACACTTAGCACACATGAAAAGTCTCCATAGTATTGTTATCTAACACACAAAACATAGGAAAACATGAAATGTTCTTTCAGGAGGCGAAGGTCCGGTTAGGGTTTTGCGTCTGATACCATGTAAGATAGGGGAAACCACATGTTAGGTGGTCTTGTATTGCTCATTATATAAGAGGATTACAAGAAATCCCGGTTGCATACAACACGGACATATATATAAGGAATACACACGCATACGTATCCTACATTTATACAAACACGTGTAGGATATGTATTCTAACAGAACCATATTGCCACCAAAGTAGATGGCGCACTCAGTAGATGGCACACTCCTGCCGTTTAGCATGCTCTGTGGCTACCCGTCTAGAGATTTGGACTCAACAACAAGGCGATGAACACCAAAGTGGAGATGGTGATGTGTACCGGCACCGCACAAGGGTGATCGACCATAAGTTGATCGAGCAAATCCACCGCTTCTCAATCACAGTCATGCAACCTACTCGTCGATATGTGGGAGTTGTAGCCTAACCTACACTACAACCTTTGAAGTGCTAATGATCGACACGAATAAGTACAAGTCATGTTTTGTGAGTGCTCCCATAAAGTGCTTCAACATGAAGGAGCGTGGCCAGATATATGGTCCATGGCGTAGGCGCACGATGAGACGGTCATGTGCCGAGACGATGCGCACTAGCTGGTTGTTAAAAAGACAAACTTCTATCCGTAATGTCAACATCAAGATAGGGCACATTTCCTTGACGAAGCTCCCGAGACTGACAAAGGAAGAGTTCCTCTCAATGAATATGGTTGACTTCACGCATGCATGACCATGCCACTGCAAGTTCAATGACAAATCTCTGGCACACAGGGTCAGGAGGTGGTGGGACCCACAATTTCTCTCGCCACGTTCACTGCTAGGAGCAGTGGACACAATGCGTGGATCATCCAGGTGAGTAAGAAGGCTTTTCCTCTCTAAATTTATAACCATTTACTCCATTCGATCCATATTATTGTTCTCAGTTTTATCTAGATTCGGATGTATCTAGTAAACATTAATATGGACCGGAGGGAGTAGCTATTTCATATGTAAGACAAATATGTTTACGCCTGACCCTGTGTTTTCCTAAATTTATTCAAAATCCCACCTTTGTTCCATGGAAAGAAAAGATCTCGGACGTTTTAAACCATACCAGTCACACTGAAACAGGAACTTTACGAAACATTTTCCAACGATTGACACACATTTTCTGGACAAGATGTAACCTAATGTTAGAGCCTCTTCAATTTAGAACTATTGAGCTATATTTCATATGCACTCCATCCCATGTTAATTGACTCGATGCGCAAAATTGCCACATTTCAATTTTCAAACCGAACCCTCGCCGGGCACGCGGTCACCCGGAAAGACGGAGAATTTTCGAAACATTTCGAAATGCTCGCACGCATCCAATAAAACTGCCCACACGGCCACCAGTCTCTCTCTCTCTCTCTCCTCTCCATTCAGCCATCTTCGCCTCGGCCTCCCCGTAAACCCCACCTCGCCGGAACCCTAGCCCATCCCGCCGCTCCCCCTCGCGCCGCCGCCATGAGGGAAATCCTGCACATCCAGGGCGGCCAATGCGGCAACCAGATCGGGGCCAAGTTCTGGGAGGTGATCTGCGACGAGCACGGCATCGACCAGACGGGCAAGTACGCGGGCGACGCCGACCTCCAGCTCGAGCGCATCAACGTCTACTACAACGAGGCCAGCGGCGGCCGCTACGTGCCCCGCGCCGTGCTCATGGACCTCGAGCCGGGCACCATGGACTCGGTGCGCTCCGGGCCATACGGCCAGATCTTCCGCCCCGACAACTTCGTCTTCGGCCAGTCCGGCGCCGGCAACAACTGGGCCAAGGGACACTACACCGAGGGCGCCGAGCTCATCGACTCCGTCCTCGACGTCGTCCGCAAGGAGGCCGAGAACTGCGACTGCCTCCAGGGTACGTCCTGTACATTCCGCCGGATCTGTGGTTTTACCCTCTCTGTTCGATTCCTGGAGCCATATGGCTTGCAGATCCAGGTTTTATGACGCATTCTTTTGTCCTGAGTTCTAGATCTGAAATGTTTGGCCTGGATCTAACTGGTTTACGAGGCAATTCAGCAATTAACCGGCTAATTTCTAGTGTTTTTTACTCACCCCCCTACTCATTGCAGGATTTCAGGTCTGCCACTCGCTGGGAGGAGGGACTGGCTCCGGAATGGGCACCCTGCTCATCTCCAAGATCAGGGAGGAGTACCCAGACCGGATGATGATGACTTTCTCGGTGTTCCCATCGCCCAAGGTGTCTGATACTGTCGTGGAGCCATACAATGCTACGCTCTCTGTCCACCAGCTTGTTGAGAACGCTGATGAGTGCATGGTTCTCGACAATGAGGCTCTCTACGACATCTGCTTCCGCACTCTGAAGCTCTCCACACCCACATGTAAGGCTCTCTACCACGTGTTTCTCCCCTGTATCTTTTCTTTGCAATTTTTGTCATGCATCAGCACCCACGAATTAATATTTTGGTGGACTCTTGTCCTAGTTGTTAATACAATAATGTATCATGTTTAGAGTCACATATCTGTCCCTTTCACATGCTGTTCAGGAGTCATTAACTCCCATGATTGGCAAAGCAGCATATCTTTATGTCCATGTGCCTTAGTCTTTGCATTATAAGTGAAGTCAATTACTGACTGCAGTGATGTAATTTGCATCTACCTTTCATGTCAGTCTACAATTGTAGAGGCACACAAGACCTTTCAATATATATGTTTTACATCATAGATTGACTGGGTGTGAACTCTAATGTTTGTACCTTTTACACAGTAGTGGTAGTTCACTGTTTCAGTTCATACTTCCTAGGCTTCTAGGTTATATTTCCGAAGTCAGTATTTGATTGCCTCTTGCCCCCTGTACCCTCTCTTGAAGAAACATGTTACTATCATTTGGTGCAATGAAAGAAGAACATACTGCACTGCATATCTGCTGTTGTTCTGTATTTTTTGCTAAAGTTGTTAGGTTGGTATTTACCTTTCTCTCTTTTCTGCAGTTGGTGATCTCAACCACCTTATCTCTGCGACCATGAGTGGTGTTACCTGCTGTCTCCGCTTCCCTGGCCAGCTCAATTCTGACCTTCGGAAGCTTGCTGTGAACCTGATCCCGTTCCCACGGTTGCACTTCTTCATGGTTGGCTTTGCTCCACTGACCTCGAGAGGGTCACAGATGTACCGTGCCCTCACCGTACCAGAGCTAACTCAGCAGATGTGGGACTCAAAGAACATGATGTGTGCCGCTGACCCTCGTCACGGCCGCTACCTCACTGCCTCCGCCATGTTCCGCGGGAAGATGAGCACCAAGGAAGTGGACGAGCAGATGCTGAACATTCAGAACAAGAACTCATCGTACTTTGTGGAATGGATCCCCAACAACGTCAAGTCGAGCGTGTGCGACATCCCGCCCACCGGCCTGAAGATGTCTTCCACGTTTGTTGGCAACTCGACGTCGATCCAGGAGATGTTCCGCCGCGTGAGCGAGCAGTTCACCGCCATGTTCAGGAGGAAGGCCTTCTTGCACTGGTACACGGGTGAGGGCATGGACGAGATGGAGTTCACCGAGGCCGAGAGCAACATGAACGACCTGGTGGCCGAGTACCAGCAGTACCAGGACGCGACGGCCGAGGAGGAGGAGGATTACGAAGACGAGCAGGAGGAAGAGGAGGCCGCCTAAGCAACCACCTTCTTTCCCCCCAGTTTCCCATTGATATACCTTGTATCTCTCGTTAGTTGTTCTGAACATTGGTGTTAGGGTGCTTGTGGTACTGTTAGATATCTTACCTAGATGCGGTTTTACGTTCTGAATGGCATGTTGCCGTGCTCAGACTTATTCTTTTTATTATGTGTCGGTGGTTGTGTATGCTCATAACGTTATGAGCACGTGGTGTAAGATTTGACTGGTTGGTGCGTGTTATCCAGTAGGTACTAGATTGCCAATTTCCAATCTGTGTCTAGTATCTTTAGTCCTATTTACTATCTTGGAATGCATGGTTATTCTATTGATTGAACTGCCTGTAGGTTGAAAGCGGTGATGCTATTTCCCCCTAGATGCCATGTTGAATGCTGCTTTGTTGGGAGTATATTTTTTGACCGAGTTTGTTCCTGCTTTACGGATAAAATCTCCAGTTGTATGCTGGTGGGTGGTGGCGTTTCAAGCGGTGTGTAACTGTTGTTGCGATGCCTAGGCAAGATCAAACTTCTGTAATGATTTGATCCCATATAAACCTTCCAAATCTCGTACTCCCTCTGTCTCAAAATAGATGTCGAAGATTTGTCAAAATTTGGTTGAATTTTTGTTTCTTTTAACTGTCGAAAGTTCAAATTCAGAAAGCTGTGACCATTTTTTTCCAAAATCCAACACCACCTTTCCAATAAAGAACAGGAGGCAAACAATGCTTCCACGACATGAATCACCTCGAACAAGTTTCCTAAGGCGGTTGAGAGATAAAAGGAACTCCTGTGATTGAGTAGGTGAACAAGGACTAGTAGTCTGCAGAGAGTCAGCTAGTTTGACTCGCTCCAATGCCTTTTTGGTTAACCTTACACCATCAGGCCCTCAGTGTAATCTGAATCTTGAAACACCGAATTCAGTATATACAGTGTAGAGATTATAGGTTGTCTGTCTTCCAGAGTAACGCATAACCAACAGTTAATTCAGGGTTTAATTACCAAGGCAAGATAGGATGAATAATCCTCTGTCGTACTAGTACAACGTACAATAGCGTACGCAGTTGACAAGCCCAAAACCCGACGTGCATTCTTCAACACTAGCAGCTCCAGTTTCAGAGTAAATTGGAGAACACGACCTAAAACTAATCAGTGATAATTTTGTACTAGTAGTACATTCCGAGATAAGAACTGGCGACGATCATCCATGCCAAGGCTACATACAGAGCATCCAGCTAAACTCCCATCTACCGATCAACCCCAGCTAGCAACCATCCTCTAGCTGCTAGCACGGCGACTACACGAGATCAAGTCCATACAAGCTTTAGGGATGGAAGTGAAAGTTAGTGCGGATCAACGTACATCGGGGGTGAGGGGCTGATCAGCGCTTCCTCTTGCGCAACGGCCGCCGCTGTTTCGCGATGAAATCGAAGACTTCTGCCAGCGTCGCTTTCCGGTTGTGCTTCTAGTTCCACAGCTCCGGAACGGGGGTGCGTCCGCTGGGGTTGTACTCATTCATCGAATTGTAAAGACAGACGAAATCGAATTGTAGGGCATCGACTGTACTGTTTAGTTGGGAGAAATTAATGGATCTAGTACTCTGTTCATACGCCCTAAGCGTTCTACTCCTACACGCTCGTACTGAAACTATGGCGCAGATCTGCGAATCTGCATTGTTCCAGCTTCTAAACCTGGAGTTCGAAGCAGAGGCTCCCTTTTTACCCGTGGTTTGCCCCTGAGAGCAGAGGGGAAAAGGCACGGTAGTTCCTGACGGACCAGCACTTAGTCATTGGCGACGTGCATCTGCAGCTTAGAAGACAATAAAGTTCATTTCAAGCTAATCTCAACATCAATCAGAGTGGCGCAGCGGAAGCGTGGTGGGCCCATAACCCACAGGTCCCAGGATCGAAACCTGGCTCTGATAATTTTTCTATTTTCTTATAAATTTGATTTTCTTTTGCAATTTTTTCATTTAATAAGGTTTCGACTAAATTTCTTGCGAGCAGAAAATTCAGAAGAACAGCACAGGCACTCTTCTTGCGATCCAGTACTCCAAGTGATAGAGTGTTGTAATTGTTCGATTGGGAAATTTAATTTAAGTCTTGTGCTTACATGCTCGCATCGCATGTGCTTCGATCGAGAACAAACAAATCATGATTCCTGTGCGGTCTACGCAAGTGTCATGAACAAAGGGTTAATTTTTTTGCATCATGGCCGTGTACTACCTTCTTCAAGTGAATTTTGGAAGAGAACACCGAAAGAGAATTTGGAAAACAGACCATGTATATATACAGTGTGGTAGTTTGAGTTGTACTTAGCAACAGAGAAACCCAGACCATGAGTGGCCAGCCTCTAGTGAAGATCCCAGGGTGGTTCTATCTCGCCGTTCAGGTTTGCAGACTATTACTACTTCAGTATAGATTGGACTGCTGTCGATGTTGGCCTGCAGCTCCATCATGCTCATTCCATGTTGATGTTCTTCAGGACGCAATCGGATGGCGTTTGGCAGACACCCTCGTACTTGAAGAACCAGCACCGAGTCATGGACTAAACGCTGTAGTAAGTATACGTGACGTTGTGATGCAGAAGATTGATCAACGTACGAACGAAATTACCATCTAGGCCTTTTCCTTGTTTCGCTATAAGAAGAGGCGCGTCACAGACAGTACAACAACAATTAGAGTGGCGCAGCGGAAGCGTGGTGGGCCCATAACCCACAGGTCCCAGGATCGAAACCTGGCTCTGATATTTTTTTATTTTTCTATTTTGTAAAATTTCTTCAGCAGTCTTTAACGTGCTGCCTGCCTGCCTGTTTGTGCTCGATACAAATTAAGTCGAACCAACACAGCAGGTCAAGAATCTTGCTAACAAAAACCGCGGAAAAGATTCATTGGATTTGCATGGATCCTTAGAAACCTTGAAAATTGCTCGAGTGGTCAATTTCCAAGATTCCGAAGAACAGCACAGCCGCTCTTCTTCTCATTAGGCGAAACCCTCTGCTTCAAAGACAAACAGCCTCGATGACACAGGAGGTCCACAGACCACAAATCCACTCCTGCGTTGAAGAGAGCTCTTGTATTGGAGGAGAAAAGAAAGAATGTGCAGTCATGAACAGTGAACAGAAAAAAAAAGGACTCTGCTCAAACCATCCTGTGCAGCACGACAAGTACTCCCTCCGTCTCAAAATAAGTGACTTGAGTTTGTCTAGATTCGCTTGTACCTATATACTAAAACGTGTCTAGATACATCCGAATTTACACAAACCCACGTCAGACTACTAGTACTAGGTTATAAGAGAAACTCAGACTGAACGGCTTGTTTTCGATGCAGAAACTCAAAATGGCCCAGCATCTATAATCCGACACGGGATCATATCAAAAGCCTCCGGAACTTTCTTGCTGTTCACACGCAGAATTAAGATAGACTGCACCCAGTTTCCAATAAATGACATCATACGCAACAGCTGAATATCGTCCGCTCTATGGCCATGCTTTAATCGACCTGACCCAGTCGTTATAAAACTGAACGCGAGTTCAATCTTTCTCCATGGTGAAACATACAATGCTGAAGAATACAAATAGCAAAGAGCATGTAGTAAGTTTCATGCCAACATGATTTTAACTAGTTTTCTCTATCACCAACTAAGAAACGCCGGAGTTTGTATTATAATATAATCAACCACAAAATCTAATTAGAAAATACTGTCTACTCATAAGAGTACTTTTTATTTTCTGCTTTCATGCTTTTCAAAATACTGAAAAAACTAGTACAATCTGATCTTAATCGATGCAACTGTACTTTTTCTAGGAGCACACAATGATCCAATCAGTGCACATGTAAACCGCTAGGCACATCAAATCCATATGAAGCAGGCAAGACAAAAACTAAATTGTCAAAGATGCTTAGCTAGCTGGGATGAATCAGATAAATTTTCTCATTTGCTCTTCTGCAAAAGAGGCATCCGTGGAATTGCTACCTTGTGAAAATCTCTAAGCATCTTTGACTATCCAGGATACAGCTGAAAAACAACAAATATTGATGATGGAACTTTTTTTCTTTCAAGAATAAAACACGGACGGTGCATTATTTTATAGTAGAAGAAAGGCCAGAAGGCCATCAAATCCTCGAAGGCTGATCGCTGCTAACAGGGGTGGAAGCTCACCTCGGTTCAATAGGATCTAATCTTCATCAAGCAACGAGAAAGAAAAGACACCAGTCCTAGCTAATCCTGACGACCGTCATTGAAGGTGCTGCTCTGTTGAAAACCACGTCATTCCCGTATCTCCAGATACACTAGAAGACCAGCGAGACCACGATCCACAGGTCTCGCCTGATCGCCCTGTCCAATATCAGCGACGACCACCACCGTATGAAAGGGGAATCCGCCAGAGGCTTCCACTCTGGTTTGTTCCACCTCAGGAGGATGTCAGCCTAGAGTCCATGCGTCATCACGCATCCCATGAGAAGTGTTGGATTCTCCTCCTCTTTGTCGTACAAAGGGCATGCTGCCGTAGTGCCGTTCATGCTAGGCTACACCGCCTTAGGCGATCAGCTGTCCAGCATCTGTTCCTCGCAGCTAGCTAGGCAAAGAAACGACAGCTATAAGGCGACCGTGATTTCCATACCTATTCAGCAACATGATAGATTGTTCTGGCAGCGAAGAACGCATCGTAAGCAGATTTGGCGGTGTCGGCCCCGTCTCCACCGCCAGATGAAGGTATCGTCGCGATCAGGTTGCAGCTCAACGATAACTAGTCTTCCCCACAGAAGGAGGAATTCCCTCAGCGCATCCTGGTCGAGGTCTGGGACGCAATCTTGGAGTCAAGCTCCTGCCATCGCCTCGCTCATGCAGCAAGAGTTGCACGCCACCGTGCTGACACTAAAGCTCGCAGGTTGGGCGTGAACTCTCCAATCCGTTTCCCATCCAACCACCGGTAGGTCCAGAACAACGTGGACTCGCCATTCCCCACTATGGATGTCGTGGCTACTTTGAAAATCGCATGGACTTGTCTCGGGATATGGATGTTGTGACCAGCCTAGGGCTTCGCCATGTCGCTACGTCGCAGCCAAGGCCATCTACATCTTAGAGTTGTTTTCAGGAGCCTGAGATTAGGTATCCCCAGGACACCCTAGCGCTTCGAGGTAGCAGCATCCTCCCAAGCCACAAGATAGTGTCCAACTTTGGTGTTTCGCCTACCCTTCCACACAAACCCTTAGCAGATACCTTGAAGTGCGTCCAATGTCCCTAGGGTCACATCCAAGGACATCATCACATGTAAAGGGATTTTGTGAGAGTGGTATGTACCAAAATCGCTCTCCCACCCCGATTAACGAGGCGAGCCATCCAGGGGGTAGCCAATTTCTTGTTCTTTCGATGAGCGGCTGGAGTAGGCTTCAGTCAGTGTACGAAGGCCCAAAGGGAGGCCCAGGTAAGTGCAAGGCAACAGAGCTATGTTGCAGCCCAACCCAATCATCATAACCTGCTCTTGTTCCGGCGAACAACGAATTAGGTGGGCTGCAGACCTAGACCGGTTAGTGTGCAGTCATGAGGCCTCGCCAAAATTCTCCATGACAGCCATGCAAACACGGGTGTCCATGCAACATCGTACTAATAAAGGTCATGCCATCTTCTGTGTAGAAGTATGTACGGTCCATGATGCCCCACAGGTTAAGGCTCGAGAATATCCCTTGTTGTGTGGCCTTCCAAACAACAAGTGTAGCCCCTCCATGACTAGGTCAAAGAGCATTGGGAAAGGGGATCACATTTTCATAGTCCCCTCATGTTGTATATGCGGCGCCCCGTAGCTCCATTGAGTAACACTCACGTGGAGGCTGTGGCGAGAAGTTCACCCACCATGTTCTGGAAATGAGCCCCAAAGCCCACTTCCTGGATGATCTCAAAGAGGAAAGCCGAGTCCATGGTGTCAAACGCTTTAGTTATGTCTAGCTTCAGGAGAATTACATCTGTGTGGTAATGATGTTGTCTCCTAGACATTACTTGCGCTAGCTGGAAGTTATCATGGAGGAATATGCCACATATGAAGGCACTTTGATGCAATCCCACTAACTTAGGCAGTTGCGGAGCCACCCGAGTTGCTAGGACTTTGGCTACCAGCTTAGCCAGATTGATAAGGCTGATAGGTCTAAAGTCCTTCACTTCCACGGTATCCTAGGATTTAGTAAAAGTGTGATCAATGCTTGGTTTATGGTGCCAAAACCACGGTGATCTAAACGCCAAACCATTGTGAAAGCATCCATGATGTCGTTCTTGATGATCAACCATCAAGATCTGTAGAAATGGCTCGTAAACCTATCAAGTCTCGGTGCCTTGTCTTGTTGCTGCGATCGGATGGTGGACTACACCTCCTCGATGAATTCATGTTCGACAGAGGTCAGGTCATGTGATGGCATACCGAGTTGGTCTAGATCAAGTGTGAATCCATGCTCTAAGGCACTCCTGAGAAGATGCTCATAAAAATCATCCACCGCCGTGGCCTTTCCTTTATGTCGACTACTAAGACACCATCCACTTGAAGATGTGCAATATGGTTGTTCCGTTATCGATGGTTTGCATGCGCGTGAAAGAATCGTGTGCAAGCATCCCCCTCTTTAAGCCACGGGATGCGCGAACGCTGGTGGGTGACGTCATTTCTAAAGAGGCAAGGCCAAGAAGTTTACGCTTGAGGGTTTGATGCAGCTGCATTTCTCCTGGCGAGAGGGCCTTGGTATCCATGGCCACATCCACCCTAAGAATCAGTTCTCTGCCTAGCAGAATCTGGAGTTTGACGCTACCAATGAACATGTCACTCTAGCTTATCAATGCTTTGGACATGTCCCTGAGCTTGGCGTCCAGCCGCTTGAAAGGGTTTGCCACATGCGCCACTAGTGTCCATGTAGCCTCCATTATGCCATAGAAAATTCATCCACCTTAGTGTTGGGTTATGATGTCTGCAAGTGCACATATCGTTTGTTGCTAGTTTCAAAGTATAGATGTCGATCCCATAGGGAGCCCAAAGGTAAGTGTATGAATGAAGTCTCTGTCACACCCAAAGTTGTCATAGGTCTTCGAGTGAATTGACTGCAAGTGTGGAAATAAGTATGAAATTTGGATTAAACTGGATGTATTTAAATAAAACTAAAATGTAAACTTCAGGAATAAAAAGCATAAAAATAAAGAACGATTCGATTGTTTGTGGTTTTCTGCAGATGACAAAGTAGGCGGGGGGAGATATAGTTCATGGTGATAGTGACTGTGCCAGGTGGATGAATGATAAGTGTAACAATTATAATCTTATAAGTATATGCATAGGCGAGCAACCCATAATTAGCCAGAACTCCTCTTGGTAGATTTCATCCCAACTTCAATAATTCTACTAGTCTGTTACCAAAACCATGGTCAGTCACTAGACGATTAAGATCCTTCAGGTTGCTTAGCAATTAAGCTCCTTGGATCGGACTAATGTAATAAGCACAGTGGTTCCTCGCGATCCTCGAGTCAACTAGTTTCCCATTGATATCCCCGTGTCACTCGAGGGTCGTCGGTCTGCTAGCAAACAAGATCATATCTATGTAGAACAAAGTATCATGTTGTCTGGACCCTTAATTGGACAACAAGCATTAGGCATCCCACAGATAGTCAAGCACACGTAATATAATAATTAAAATCAATCATAACCTAATGGAAAATATATAAAGGCACATCACATCTCACCAATCTCTTTACATCTCCGACGCTCAAGGAACTTACTCATACATGAGAGAAGAAAGCATCATCGATATAATTAAATAAAGGGAGTTCTTCTCGATATTACCGTGGAGATCCACAATAAGAATAGAAAAGTAATCCAACACAATTCAAGATAGGAAGAAACAATCTCAAACCCTAATCTTGCAAAGTAAAGATCTCTCTTTCTCTCAAGTACAAGTAATGCCTGTGAGGGTGTGATGGCTAGGAGGTAGAAGATCGTGGAGCGAGATGAAGAACGTCTTCTTCTTCTTCTTCTCCAGATCTCTTCTTTCTCCTCTCTGGATGGGATGGTGGCTACTGTGTTATGATTTCCTCCCCGACCTTTTCATGAAAGTTGTCCCTTTTGACAAGACGGAGGCGGTGGCAGCTATACGGCATGAACTATATGGCTGGGAAAATATTCTCGCCGTATAGTTGCTCGTTAAAGCTTCTGTTTGCCTCCCTTGATTGCTTCCAAAAAGAGACTTGCTTGTTTTTGCCTGAATATTATGTTTCTCTTGTTAAAACCTTCTGTTGATGTTTAGAACCTGAAACACACATTAAAAACCAAGTTTTCTTTGCTACCGAAATATTAGCGTTAGGTAAAGCTAGAAAACGATCAAATCCAGAAGAAAACCATCAATAAAAACCATCAAAAATATGTGGAATCTCACAGCTACCAACTCCCCCAAGCTTAGATGTTGCTCGCCCTCGAGTCACAAGAAAATATGGAAGAATAGCGGAGATTCGAGACTGAAATAAAAGAACTTACAAGCTCGAATTGGTGTCAAATTCTTTTCTTCACAATTCCTGCAATCTTAAACATGATCATACAAGTATTCACAAGATTGCACCGAGTCCACTTCCTAACCACGTATATCATGCTAGCAAATAAATCATATGCCCGAGCAAGTGTCAAAAGTTTAGCTAAGAAAGTGAAACAAATTCTTTTGGTGTCTCTTTTTGTTGAGAGATGAAAACTTTTTGCTCTTGTTTCTTTAATCAATTGAGAGTACTCAAGTTGGCGCCAAAAACATTCAATTTAAGAACAACTCATCTCTTGCCATGTCAAAATTTCAAGACTTTCAAAGCACCTTTTTTCTTTTCTTGTTTTTCAAAAACTTTAGCCCTTTCATAAAGAAATCATGCCACTGTTTTTAACATGTTAATTGGGACTGTGTTGCGCAGTCATGATCATGCCAATAGATCAATGTTGAGAAATAGTGGGTTAGAGGAGTACTACAACTTCACTTGGAACGTGAAACCACGACGAGACTAAAATTTTACCCGTCATAGCATTGCAGCTACATACGCTTACATAACTCAACAGCCGAAATCAAGTGGTTTCCCACATTTAGATCGTTCGTTGGCCAAAGGAGTTAATAGTTCCTAATGGAGTACGACGGTGTTGTTATGACACGCGTAAAGCAATATCTTACGGTCATTATTAGAAAAAGCAGTGGCATAATCTCTACTACTTCGGAGCATCCATTTTATAAGACAATTTCATTCAAGAGTGTTATCGAGTCTATTTACATTAACCTCAACTGGGGTTGAGTAGTTCTAAAATCAAATCCTTTGGGCTAAACATGGACTCAAGTCATCTTTTGGATGCTTTTTCTTGTTGTAAAAAATGTCGGAAATATTTTTAACCAAGTTCATTGCTCATTATTTCAAAGCTAAAAAGGAGACACTGGCAAAGGAATAGAATTTATAGGATAACAAGCTAAGTGGGGAATGACTCAAGTGAAAGCGAGTAAATAATTGTAGGGTCAATTTAAAGTTGCAGAAAAGGTGATGAAAGGAATGTGATACCTCTTGTTGCTTGCTTCGTTCTCGTACTTGAGTCGAACCCCCTCTACATTTCCCTATTGCTAAGTCTTCTGAAATTGAGCAATCTCCGAGAGAAACAAAGAAACAAATTTTCTATAAAAGTTACAACTAATTTTTTTGTGTTTTTGGTTTAGGAATGCGAACTGAAAGTAAACATGCAATTTTGAAGAAGTAAACTAAATCAAAAGAAAAAAGAAAAATATGAAGTGGGTCAGATACTGCTGGTAATAGTCGAGGAAGTGGGTCATGAAGTGACTAAAGTTGTGAGTTAAGGCACTAACATCCTCATTCACTCCTTGTAGCGTGTGGTCAATCTCCCCAACATGCCGGTTGAGCTACTGAAACTCTTGATAGGGGACGTAGTTGAACCCCTGCTGCTGCTGATTGGGCCATGGGTCCCAGGATCCCCCTGCTACTGCTGTTGTCCCTCCCAAGCAGGGTTGTATTCCTACTCCTGCTCCTACTCATGCTCATCATGCTACTCTCCTTCTTCATCTTCTTCTTGATCAGGCTGGAATTCAGCCATGATCTCCGCCACTTGATACTTGGTGAGGATCCATGTGTCCTTCTCCATAATCAAGAAGGC
This sequence comes from Avena insularis, assembly GCA_023614405.1. Classification (NCBI taxonomy): domain Eukaryota; kingdom Viridiplantae; phylum Streptophyta; class Magnoliopsida; order Poales; family Poaceae; genus Avena; species Avena insularis. The sequence goes on along the minus strand of CM042694.1, from coordinate 20,421,918 downwards.
TTGTGTACAGGGCAACGGAACCTGCTTGTACTGTGCATCCCCAAGATAACCAAACTGATATGCTCAGAGCCTCTTGTCAACTCGGTAAACACTAAGGAAACCACAAGCAGTTAAATACTTGACATCCATAAGTTTGGAGCCATCAACAGGTTGCATAACAGGTAATGTAATGTTCAATGCTAGGGCAAGGTGGGTTACCAATCCACCAATGCGAATGTCACCTTTCTTTTTGTTGCTCTGGTGGCGAAGGTGCTGGAGGAGTAGAGCCGCAGGATTGGGGCTTTGCGGTGCATTGGGGAAGAGTGCCTTGGTGATCATGGCCATGTCCGCATTGGCCATGGAACCGGTATCTCCTCTTACCAACAGTGTATTGGCGAGGAACAAGGCGTAGTAGCAAATTGTTGGGTTTTGAATGGTGGACAACTTCTTCTGGTAGAAGTCCCTACCACCGTTAACAGAAATAACCTCCCAAGTTTCTCCACTTGAGACGCTATATAAATTTGTAACGGTTGACTCCCCACCGTGAGGGAGGCCAAAAGCATCACAAAATTGTTGGAAAGTTATTTCATATGGCTGCTGGTTTATGGTAAAGCTTACCATGCATGCATTACCTTTCTCCTTGTGGTCATCGTAGAAAGAGGCGAGGAACTCATAGGTGAGCTTGGTGTAAGTATTGTGGCTTGCGTAGGTGAGTAGTGATAGCCCCACTTTTTCACACATGAGGACGAAGTACACCCTCAACCCTGCTACGGTGAGAAAGCTATCATCGGCCCAATGTTTGGGCATCACCCTCCTTGATGAAACAATGGCCAACTTGCTGTTGAGCTCGGCCCGGAGCCCCAAGCTCTCGCCACGTTGGCGCTTGCTCTTGCGAAAAATGCTACCAATTTTGTTCATTTTGATGCACTAAAAAATTTCACCATGAAACCCTAGGCATATAGTTTCTACATGATATACGAACGATTCTACATGGAAAAATTTAATCCTAACGTGTAAAATCAAAAGGAAAAACAAAATAAGCTTGAGTTCATCCACTAGATCAATGTGAGAGTTTCAACCATGGAACTCTAAAAATAAAGCATGGATAGAGAGAAACATACCGATCTGTTGATTCCCCTACTCAAACGAACGAAATCCACGAAGAATCAAGAGTTCTAGGTGGGTTTTGAGAGGTTTGGAGAGAGAATATGAGAGAAAAAGTGAGGAGGAGGAAGAAATCTAGCCGCCCGACGCGATTAAGTGGTCGCGCCGAACTATACGACCGCAACTATACAGGCGGGATAAGTAGTTCCCGCTGTATAGTTGTGGCGGCATCGACAATTAGGGTTTCTTTATGCTAGATCACATCTATACATGCGCGACTATACGGCCGGACCAAAATGGTCCCGTCGTATAGTTGGTCATCAAACCTTCTGTACCTCGAGATAAATTTTCTGAAACATGCATCGATAACTATATGGCCAAACTATACGGCCAAATTTTTTATTCCCACCGTATAGTTGGTCGTTAAACCATCAGTATCCTAGAAAAGAAATTTGACGAAGGAATCGATATCTATACGGCCGGAACTATACGATCGGAATTTTTATTCCCGTCGTATAGTTGGTCGTTAAACCTTCTGTTCCCTGGAAAAGAAATGTGTCGATGGCAAAGATATCTATATGGCCAAACTATATGGCTGGAATTTTTCATTTCTGCCGTATAGTTGGTCGTTAAACCTTCAATAGTCATCAAAAAAATTCTATTTCTTTGAGGATTCTTTCTTATCCTGAAACTTAGCGAAACACCTTGTTTTTGACAGAAAAATGACAGTAAAAATTGTCGACCAATATCAGCATGTATAGAGCAGGATTTTTAGTACTACTAAACTTCTTCTCCTCAACTGGAGATTCACCTTTTAATCTAGACAAAATGATTAAGTTAGTTTTTGTAGATAAAACTCAAACTATTATTTTTATACTTATTCTACGCTTGTTCAATTGATATTTCTACTACTTTTTGAGAGCTGCATCTTCACGGGCATGCTTCCGCAAAAATGTCTATGAAAAAGTTGGAGGAATGCGATGAACATTTTATTCTTTAATTTATTTTATTAAAGTGATAGGTTGACTCCCATTAAGCATTTTATTAAGAATGGTTGAATAATTTAACCCCTTCTTTGTTCTCGAATTCTTACCTTGGGTTGCCCCTTATCAAAGGCACTTACTATATGAACTCGTTTTGCCAGTGAAATATATGTTTCTCCTGCTTCTAGCTTCTTTGGAAAATACCGGATGATTTTAGCATCATAAACATTGAAGATTATTTTTCCCTCAACACAATCAACTGACGCTCCTGTGGTACTAAGGAAATGTCTCCCAAGTATTATTGATAATTTTTCATCCTCTAGCATTTCAAGAATAATAAAATCTGTGGGAATACATGCTCATCTATTCTAAGTATAACATGGTCAATCATATCAATGGGTTGTTTAGTGGACTTGTCAGCCATCTGTAAAGTGATAGTAGTGGTGGAATACTCCCCTAATCCTAGCCTTTTATAGAGTGAATATGGGATTACACTAACTCCTGCACCTAAATCACACAAGGCATTGTGAATATCTGTTTTGCCATTTGAGCATGAAATAGTTGGTATTCCGGGATCTCCCGATTTAGATAATAGCTTCCCATTAGCAGGATAACTAGTCACCATGGCAACGGTTTCGGTTATTCTTTCTTCCTACTAAGAATATCACAGAGGAATTTAGAATAGGTAGGAACTTTTATTGCATCCACAAATGGGATTTCTAGACGAAGATCACCAAGTGCCTTTTTAAAAGAATCATAGATTACCTGATCCGGTGCTTTATTTTTTTGATCTGGATAAGGAAGCTTTTAATCACCTTCCTTATTCTTTTCTTTACCTTTTGTGGGGGATCAGGCTCTTTTGTTGCTTTCTTTTGTCGTTGCTTATCGCTCTTCTTCTTTTCTACTACAACAACTTCATCTTCATTGTTCATCTCTTTTTCTTTTCTTGGATCAACTGTCTCTGCATCAGAGTCATAACGGTCATCTTGTGCATCATTTTGCTCGTCCATGGTTTGATCTTGTGTTTCTTGGGCAGTTTCATCTTGAGGATCCACCACTGTATCATCTTCTTGGCTTGCTTTGAGCAAGGCCTTTTCCTTTCGATCTTTTCCAGCTTCATATTATAGTGGTCCTAATGGTCTTGTAACAACTACACCTCCCCTTGTAACAACATTAGTAGAAACAGGAATATCTATATCATCTTGACGAAAAATTTGATAACCAATGCTATTTGTTCATATTGGGTTTCAATCATACTAAGGTACTTGTGAAATAATTTTATTTCTTGGCCAATCTCATCATAATTTCCTGTGAGTTCTGCCAAAATCTTCTTATGTTTTTGAAATTGCTTATGCGGGTTATCATGAGATTTTGCTTGTCGATGTTTTAATTCTTGAAAAACTTTTCGAGTTTCATCTTCTTCCATAAAAACTTGTAACAAGTCTACTTTGTTTTCCTTAACAAGTTCAGAAGGTATACCTTTTTCTTTCATTGTTTTGCGTACTTCAGGCATAAGAATCATTCTTAGCCCTAGTAGACATCAATTCCAAACATGCTTTAACAGTTAAAGTATTTATCAATCCTCCTACTGAGAAGTCAAGCAACTCTCTGCATTGAGTATTAAGACCATGGTAAAATAAATGGCAAATAGTTGATTCAGAATAGCCATGATTAGGAATATTATTGATCATTCCAAAGAATCTATCCCAGGCTTGTGGGTATTTTTCGCCCATGTTCTGAATAAAGTTGCCTATATTCTTTCTAATTTTAGTTACCTTTTTAAAAGGATTAAACCTATTTATCAATTTAACAATGCAGTTTTCCCAACATTTAATGTAATGACGAAGGAGAAAATATAACCAGTCTAGAGCCTTACCTTTAAGAGACCAATGAAATAATTTTAGACGAGAGAAGTCTCTTAGCAAACCTTTTGGTCCAAGTGATGTTATCACATCATCGAACTCTCTAAGATGTCTTCCTAGGTCTTCATCTTCCCTTCCACTGAAAGCTTTTTCCTGCAAAATTTTAATACTCTCACCATCAAATCGATATTCTCTAACTCCAGGATTAGGAAATTATATTGGTTGTTTAAGAAAATCAGAACTTGGAGTACTGTATTCTCTGAGAGTTTTCTCAGGTTTCTTGGGAGCTGTCTTGTAATGGACATGATTTCCATAAACTCACTGAGGTTTTCAACTTCAACCTTATTTGATCTTAAAAGTTTTTTCAATAATTTTCCCGTGCCTTTGAATAGGCAGACGCTCAATATAATCTAGTAAATAGGTCCTACCAGAGCATGTAGACCCTTTGTCTCCTAGAGAGACCATTTTGTAGTAGTGACACCTAAAATGTCAAGAGACAGACACTTAGCGCTTAGCTCTCCGGCAACGATCAACAAAATAACTTGATGTCTACAAGTACACAGATCGTTCGTAGCTAGTTTTGAAGTATAGATGTCGATCCCACAGGGAGCCCAAAGGTAAGTGTTTATGAATGAAGTCTCTGTCACACCCAAAGTTGTCACAGGTCTTCGAGTGAATTGACTGCAAGTGTGGAAATAAGAATGAAATTTGGATTAAACTGGATGTATTTAAATAAAACTAAAAATGTAAATTTTAGGAATAAAAAGCATAAAAATAAAGAACGATTCGATTGTTTGTGGTTTTCTGCAGATGACAAAGAAGGCACGGGGAGATACAGTTCATGGTGATAGTGATTGTGCCAGGCGGACGAATGATAAGTGTAACAATTATAATCTTATAAGTATATGTGTAGGTGAGCAACCCATTATTAGCCGGAACTCCTCTTGGTAGATTTCATCCCAACTTCAATAATCCTACTAGTCTGTTACCAAAACCATGGTCAGTCACTAGACGATTAAGATCCTTTAGGTTGCTTAGCAATTAAGCTCCTTGGATCGGACTATGCAATAAGCACAGTGGTTCCTCGTGATCCTCGAGTCAACTAGTTTCCCATTGATATCCCCATCGGTCTGCTAGCGTACAAGATCCTATCTATGTAGAACAAAGCATCATGTTGTCTAGGCCCTTAATTGGACAACAAACATTAGACATCCCACAGATAGTCAAGCACACATAATATAGTAATTAAAATCAATCACAAATTAATGGAAAATATATAAAGGCACATCACATCTCACCAATCCCTTACATCTCCCACACCCAAGGAACTTACTCATACATGAGAGAAGAAAGCATCATCGATATAATTAAATAAAGGGAGTTCTTCTCGATATTACTGTGGAGATCCACAATAAGAATAGAAAAGTAATCCAACACAATTCAAGATAGGAAGAAACAATCTCAAACCCTAATCTTGCAAAGTAAAGATCTCTATTTCTCTCAAGTACAAGTAATGGCTATGAGGGTGTGATGGCTAGGAGGTCGGAGATCGTGGATCAAGATGAAGAACGTCTTCTTCTTCTTCTTCTTCTTCTTCTTCTCCGGATCTCTTCTTTCTCCTCTCTGGATGGGATGGTGGCTGCTGTGTTACGATTTCCTCCCCGACCTCTTCACGAAAGTTGTCCCTTTTGACAAGACGGAGGTGGCGGCAGCTATACGGCGGGAACTATATGGCCGGAAAAATATTCCTGACATATAGTTGCTCGTTAAAGCTTCTGTTTGCCTCCATTGATTGCTTCCAAAAAGAGACTTGCTTGTTTTTGCCTGAATATTATGTTTCTCTTGTTAAAACCTTCTGTTGATGTTCAGAACCTGAAACACACATTAAAAACCAAGTTTTCTTTGCTACCAAAGTATTAGCGTTAGGTAAAGCTAGAAAAAACGATCAAATCCAAAAGAAAATCATCAATAAAAACCATCAAAAATATGTCGAATCTCACAGCTATCAGGTTCGCAGCATAGAAAACAAACATTTTCCTACGATATGAACAACTAAGCACCAATATTTATCTATATAGATACAAGGAACATGTGGATATACATCCATAGATAAGTTACCCTCGAATACCGAATAGCGTTACGAGATTTATTCTTGTGGATGATGTAGTCGTACACTTGCCAATCTCAAGATCATGTGGAAGTCCAGCGCTGCAAAGCAGCTTGATACGTTGCTAACGTATCTATAATTTTTGATGTTCCATGCTTGTTTTATATCTACTTTCGTATGTTTTGTCCACACTTTGGAGTATTTTATACACTTTCTTGGACTAACCTATTAACAAGATGCCACAGTGCCAGCTGCCTGTTTTCTGCTGTTTTTGGTTCCAGGAAAGTCAGAAAATGAATATTCTCGGAATTGGACGGGACAAAAGCCAAAGTCAATATTTCACCAAGGGGAACACAGAGCCAGAATATGAGACGGAGAGGGGTCAGGGGCCAGCCACACCACCTGGCCGCGCGACCAGGTCTGGCCCGCACCAGGGGGTGGTGCGGCCGCCTAGGGCACCCCCTCGGCCTCCCCTTTCGCCTATAAGATGCCTCCGATACAGAAACCCTAAGTACCCGATCAAAATTCCACGAAAGAGTCTGTAGCCGCCGTCATGTCCATCCCTAAATCGGGAGGGATCTAAAGCTCTTCCTGGCACCCTGCCGGAGGGGAGAATTCACCCTGGAGGCCTTGTTCATCACCATACAAGCCTCCGGTGTGATGCATGAGTAGTTCATCTCTGGACTACGGGTCCATGTAGTAGCTAGATGGTTGGTTCTTCTCCTTTGTGCTACCATGTCTAGATCTTATGAGCTCCGTTCATGATCAAGATCATCTATTTGTAATCCTACATGTTGTGTTTGCGGGGATCCGATGGATATTGAGATGCTATTTCAGATTGATTATTGATTCTATCATGTCTTTGTTATTTGTGATCTTGCATGCTCTCCATTGTTAGTAGGTATCTTGGCCGAGTAGATGCTAGCAACTTCAAGAGGGAGTATTTATGCTCGATAGTGGGTTCATGCCTCTAGGAATCTGGGGAAGTGACAGAAATCTCTAAGGTACTAGATGTTCTGTTGCTACTAGGGAGAAAACAACAATCCTTTGTTCATAGAACAATCGTATTGTTTACTTTACACGCAATATTTAATGCAATTATCTGTTGCATGCAACTTAATACTGGAGGGGGTTCGGATGATAACCTGAAGGTGGATTATTAGTCATAGATGCAGTTGAATTACGGTCTATGTATAATGTTGTAATGCCCAATCAAATCTCATAGGATTCAAGATGATTAGTATATGCATGTATGCTTTCTTGATGTTTGTCAATTGCCCCGTTGTAATTTGTTCACCCAATATGTCATCTATCTTAAGGAGAATCACCACTAGTGAACTATGGATCCCGGTCCTTTCTTTTACCATCAATCTACTATTTACTGTTTTCTTTCTGCAAGTTATTACTATCTTCTACACAATACGTTTAATCCTTTGTTTTCAGCAAAACCTATGAGATTGACAACCTCACTGTAAGTTGGGGGCAAAGTTATGTGGAGGATTCCAAGTTGGAAACAACACCTTGGAGGTGTTTCCTAGCTCCTACTGATTCGATAACCTTGGTTTCATAACTGAGGGAAAACTTGCTGCTGTGCTCATCATACCTTCCCCTTGGGGTTCCCCAACGAGCTCGATATATTTTGGACCATCAAGCTATTTTTCTGGCACCGTTGTCGGGGAGTCAAGGACATCTTCACAAGGGGAGTCCCTCATAACCAATCTCTTTACTTTGTTTTATTTGTTTTTCTTAGTTTATTTCTGCTTTGTTTGCTTGTTTAGTTTATCAAAAACACACAAAAACTAGGTGTACTAGTTTGCTTTCTTTATTAAAACACAAAAAAATGACTACTCTTGAAAAAACTAAGTTGTGTGACTTCACTAGCACCAACAACAATGATTTCATGTGCACACCTATTGCTCCACCTGTTCCTGAAGCTACTTTCTTTGAAATTAAACCTGCTTTACTCAATCTTGTTATGAGAGAACAATTTTTTGGAATTGGTACTGAAGATGCTGCTGCTCATCTAAATAACTTTGTTGAACTTTGTGAGATGCAAAAACATAGGGATATAGATGGAGATATTATTAAGCTTAAATTGTTTCCTTTCTCTTTGAGAGGAAAAGCTAAAGAATGGTTGCAATCCCTAACTAGAAATAGTATTGATTCTTGGACTAAATGCAAAGATGCTTTCATTAGAAAATACTATCCTCCTGCTAAGATTATATCTATGAGAAGTGAAATAATGAAATTTAAACAATCTGATAATGAACATGTTGCTCAAGCTTGGGAAAGAATGAAATCTTTGGTAAAGAATTGTCCCACTCATGGAATGACTACTTGGATGATTATCCAAACCTTTTATACAGGATTGAATTATTCTTCAAGAAATCTACTAGATTCTGCTGCTGGAGGTACCTTTATGACAATTACTTTGGGTGCTGCAACAAAGCTTCTTTATAATATGATGGTGAACTATTCTGAATGGCATACTGAGAAAGCTCCACAAGATAAGAAGGTAAATTCTGTTGAAGAGACCTCTTCCTTGAGTGATAAAATTGATGTTATTATGTCTATGCTTGTTAATGGGAAAGCTCATATTGATCCAAATCATGTTCCCTTAGCCTCTTTGGTTGCTCAAGAAGAGCAAGTTGATGTGAACTTTATAAGAAATAATAATTTTAGCAACAATGCCTATAGGAATAATTTTGGTAATAATAACTATAGGCCATATCCTCCCAATAATGGTAATGCTTATGGAAATTCCGACAATAATAATAGGAGTGCACCCTCTGAACTTGAAGTTATGCTTAAAGATTTTATTAGTAAACAAACTGCTTTCAATAAAACTATTAAGGAGAAACTCTCTAATGCTGAAAGAAACATAGCATCATTGGCTGAAGCTCAATCTTCTTTGAATAAAATGGCTGCTAAAACTGAAACTATTGAAAACTCCTTTACTTCTACTAATGCCATACAAGTTAGAATTGATGAAAATGTTAGACTGTTAGCTGAATTGCATGCTAAGTGGGAAAGAGAAGATGAAATTGCTAGAAATATTAGTGTTTCTACTATCACTACCACTAATGTTGAAGCTAGTAAACCTAATGGAACCTTTTCTAATAAAAATGCTGAAATTCTTCGAAATATGGGAAACAATAGCTCTACTACTTTAGATGATAATTATGATTTTGATCTTGATGGTTGCAATATCTCTGAAGTAATTAAGTTCCTACAAAAGCTTGCTAAAAGTCCTAATGCTAATGCTATGAATATGGCCTTTACAAAACACATTACTGATGCTCTCATAAAAATTAAAGAAGAAAGGATGAAACATAAAGCTTCTATTCCTATGAAACTAGAAGATGGTTGGGAACCCATCATTAATATGAAAGTAAATGATTTTGATTTCAAAGCTTTATGTGATCTTGATAGTAGTGTTTCTATTATGCCTAGAAAGATTTATGAAATGCTTGATTTGCCACCATTAGAAGATTGTTATTTAAATGTCCCACTTGATGATAATGCTAAAAAGAAACTCATGGGGAGTATTAATGATGTTCTTATTATTGTTAACAATGCCTATGTCCCTGTTGATTTCTATGTTTTGGATATTGAATGCAATGCTTCTTGTCCTATTACCTTGGGAAGACATTTTCTTAGAACTGTTGGTGCCATTTTTGATATGAAAGAAGGCACCATTAAATATCAACTCCCACTCAAGAAAGGTATAGAACACTTCCCTAAGAAGATAGAGAAGATTCCTTTTGCCTCTCCTATGAAAACAAAATTTGCTCTTAATGCTTCTTCATTTGAGAATACTTGATTCTTTTCTTCCTTCTTATGCCTAACTTAAAGGCGTTAAAGAAAAGTACTTATTGGGAGATAACCCAAAAGTTTTAGATGAGTCTTGGAAGTTATTGCTTTAGTAATAACACCTTCTTATCCTTTTTATGTGCTTTTTGTGCCAAGATTAACCTCTAATGAGAGAGAAGTAATGCTTGGGAAAGTTGTTGTCCCGAAATAGATTTTTGTGCTTCGCTGTAAAAATTCGTGTAAAATCTCTATACGTCGTTTTGAGCTGTAATGTTTTGTTCTTCTGCCCCAGGTTGTTATCCAACTTTAGTTAGTTCAGCACTTTTCGATTTGAGGAACAAAAGGTCTTCGAAAAAATTGGTTTCTATCTGCTGGTCTGTTTTGACAGATTTCTGCCATTATTTGCATTTGCTTCTTGTTGATTCCTTTCTGGGTTCTCTTTGGGGAATTGAGCTTTTTGAGGGAAGTGCTATAGTAGCTTGTGTTTTAATGGAAGTTTTACTTTTGTTGGAACTGAACCCAAACACTTATTATCTTGAATACACTAATGTTGCTAATAAAAATTGTGTGAAGTTTTGTATGAAGGAAAAAATTTAGGTGTAAGAAAAGAATGATGTAATGAGATTAAGAATGGACTAAAGCCCAAGCTTGGGGATGCCACCCCGTGTCACCCCAAGAAATATCCAAGAAGGAAAAGTGTCAAAGCTTGGGGATGCACAAGGCATCCCCTTCTTCATTAATAAAAATCTCAGGTTTCTTCCAAACACTTCATTTTTATTATTTCATGCATAGTTGTGTTATTCTTGGAGCGTCTTTGTTTTTGTTTTTGGTTTTCGTTTGCTTAATTTGCTTGAATAAATTGGTTGGGCCCCCTCATACATTAGTTTTCAAATAGGTTGGTTTGGACTGGAAAAGAGTAGGAAAAGTTCATGCTTAAGTGGTAAAAAGTGCTTGTTTTTGATTGTGGCATATGCTTTGTCATGTCATGCTTGATATTGTTTTGGCTTTATGTTTAGTGATTTTTTTGTAGCATGACATGTTATAAACAATTGAGATTGCTTAATGTGCCTTGAAAGAATCATGTGTTGTTTTAGCATATCAAAACATAGTATTGTGGTATTCTCCTTTGATGCTTTATTTGGGTTGACTTGGCGCATGCTCACACCATGTTAAGACTATCCCAAGTCACCATAGCCTTTATGATCCTTTAGTTTTCGACTTGTAATATCACTTTATGCTTTAATTAATGATGTTTTGTCGCTTTGCATGATTATGGCCATTATTGCTCTCTTAGTTGGTCGCTCCCAGTCTTTTGCTAGCCTCCATAACCAAGTATGAGTTCCACTCATGCATCCAACTCCAAATGAAACCAAGTTATTCCAAAGAGTCCAACATACCTACCTATTAGCATTTGCTATTCCAAGTATATTCATGTTTTTATCTACCTTCCGAATTAAACTTGTTATGAGAAAACTAGTGATTAAAGCTCTCACGAACTTGATGGCACACTTTACTTTTCTTGCCCCTAATAAACTTGAACCATTGTGTCATGTATGTTGTATATGCTTGCACTTATATGTTGGGGATTAGCAGAACCATGCTGTCATGGGGAACGCTTTCAACATTGCACTTGTACATTGTACCCAGTTGATATCATGCTCTTTTGTCTATGGATGTCGTCGGTGTGAAATGAAAGGGGAGCTTGTAATTCCATGAAGTTATGTATGTGTGTCAGAGAAACGCCTGGGCCACTGGTCTAATCCATGCCTAATCATGGTGGAAACCTGCACCGTAACCATAATGAGCAATCTATGAAGCATTCTTCTTATAAAAAAGAGATAGAGATTGAGAAAAAGAGAAAAATAAAAAAGAGATGAGAAAAGAGGAAAGAGAGAAAAAAAGCACCATTTTCCCATGGTAAATAAGAAGATTGCTGAGATGCTCGTTGTCTGCTTGCCTTGTCATTTTGATATGGGGATTCTTCCGTATCATCGGGCAAGGGGTACCCCGTTGGCGGTTCTCTATGATACACATGTACTTACTATGACAAGAACTTACCGGTAACTAAACTTGAGTAGCATGAGGAGCGGCCCTCGTATTCAAGGGACATGAGATTTCCAACTTATACTTTGTCAAGCATATACTCCATAGTTTGTTCACTTTAACCTTAATTACTTCAAGATGCTTATGATAGGGGCAATGAGAGCTGAAAGCTAATAAGTACCATAATTTTTGGAAGCTCTTTATGAGACTTGAATCCCTGCTTCCTTCTATGAAGGCCTTTCTTTTACTTTTATGTTGAGTCTCCATCTTCTACCTTTATGCACCTATTAAGAGAGCATAGTGGCCATTCTTAGTTTAATGTGCATTATCCCAAGACTTGTTGATTGATGCATAACTTTGATATTACTTGTTCTTAAACTATTTGTATCTAGTCACCCTTATGAACTTTGAAGGTGTCCTATGCATTTATGTTTTGCTACTCTATGAGGGACAAGCTGAATACCATTCTCATTATGCTTTCTATATGTGAAACAAACAAACGTCTTGCAAAGCATTGTTATTCATGAATCTTTTGTTTGCGCATTTTCATGTTACAACATAGTTGCTATGTCTTATTATTAGAACTATATCTTTCATGCTATGTTAAAGTACTATGATCCCATCTATCAATGTTTTACGAATACTTTGATCAAGTTTATGATGGTGCATGTCACCTAAAAAAATATTCTTTCTTTTTATCACTTACCTACTCGAGGACGAGCAAGAGTTAAGCTTGGGGATGTTGATAAGTTGCTAACGTATCTATAATTTTTGATGTTCCATGCTTGTTTTATATCTACTTTCTTATGTTTTGTCCATACTTTGGAGTATTTTTATACACTTTCTTAGACTAACCTATTAACAAGATGCCACAGTGCCATCTGCCTGTTTTCTGCTGTTTTTGGTTCCAGGAAAGTCAGAAAATGAATATTCTCGAAATTGGACGGGACAAAATCCAAAGTCAATATTTCACCGAGGGGAACACGGAGCTAGAATACGAGACGGAGAGGGGCCAGGGGCCGGCCACACCACCTGGCCACGCGACCAGGCCTGGCCCACGCCCGGGGGTGGTGCGACCACCTAGGGCACCCCCTCGGCCCCCCTTTCTCCTATAAGATTTCTCCAATACAGAAACCCTAAGTACCTGATCAAAATTCCACGAAAGAGTCTGTAGCCACCGTCATCTCCATCCCTAGATCGGAAGGGATCTGAAGCTCTTCCCGGCACCCTGCCGAAGGGGAGAATTCACCCTGGAGGCCTTCTTCATCACCATGCAAGCCTCCGGTGTGATGCGTGAGTAGTTCATCTCTGGACTACGGGTCCATGTAGTAGCTAGATGGTTGGTCCTTCTCCTTTGTGCTACCATGTCTAGATCTTGTGAGCTCCGTTCATGATCAAGATCATCTATTTGTAATCCTACATGTTGTGTTTGCAGGGATCCGATGGATATTGAGATGCTATTTCAGATTGATTATTGATTCTATCATGTCTTTGTTATTTGTGATCTTGCATGCTCTCCGTTGTTAGTAGATATCTTGGCCGAGTAGATGCTAGCAACTCCAAGAGGGAGTATTTATGCTCGATAGTGGGTTCATGCCTCTAGGAATCTGGGGAAGTGACAGAAATCTCTAAGGTACTAGATGTGCTGTTGCTACTAGGGAGAAAACAACAATCCTTTGTTCATGGAACAATTGTATTGTTTACTTTACATGCAATGCTTAATGCAATTATCTGTTGCTTGCAACTTAATACTAGAGGGGGTTCGGATGATAACCTGAAGGTGGATTATTAGTCATAGATGCAGTTGGATTACGGTCTATGTATAATGTTGTAATGCCCAATCAAATCTTATAGGAGTCAAGATGATTAGTATATGCATGTATGCTTTCTCAATGTTTGTCAATTTCCCCGCTGTAATTTGTTCACCCAACATGCCATCTATCTTAAGGAGAATCACCAATAGTGAACTATGGATCCCGGTCCTTTCTTTTACCATCAATCTACTATTTACTGTTTTCTGTTTATTTTCTGCAAGTTATTACTGTTGGAGATATGCCCCAGAGGCAATAATAACAGTGGTTATTATTATATCTTTGCGTTTATGATGAATGTTTACATCCCATGCTATAATTGTATTATTAGGAAACACTAATACTTGTGTGTTTTGTAAACATAAAAGAGTCCCTAGTAAGCCTCTTGTTGAACTAGCTTGTTGATTGATTGATGATCATGGTTTCCTGATCATGGACATTGGATGTGATTAATAACAAGGTTATATCATTAGGAGAATGATGTGATGGACACACACCCATAGTAAGCATATCATAAGATCAAGTCATTAAGTTCGTATTGCTGTAAGCTTTCAAATACATAGTAACCTAATCCTTCAACCATGAGGTTATGTTAATCACCATCACCGGATGGGTACTTTGATGACATCAAACACCGCTTCGTAACTGGGTGGTTATAAAGGTGTCATTGGGTATTCTGAAAGTATGTGTTGAAGCTCATAGACCAAGATTGGGATTTGTCCATCCATATGACGGATAGATATACTCTGGTCCCTCTCGGTGGAATGTCATCTAGATAGCTTGCAAGCATGTGACTGGGTCACAAGGGATGACATAACATAGAACGAGAAAAGAGTACTTATCAGTAACGAGGTAGAACTAGGTATGCATATACCGACGATCAAACCTTGGATAAGTAGAATATCGCGTGACAAAGGGAATTGGTTTCGTATGTAAAATGGTTCAATCGATCACGAAGTCATCGTTGAGTATGTGGGAGCCGTTATGGATCTCCAGATCCCGCTAATGGTTATTGATCGGAGAGATGTCTTCATCATGTCTGCATATTCACGAACCGTAGGGTGACACACATAAGGTTCGAAGTTGTTTTAAGTAGATATGGAATATGCGTTGGAGACCGAATGATGTTCGGAGTCTCGGAATGGATCCGGGACATCACGTGGAGATCCGGAATGGTCCGGAGAATAAGATTCATATATTGGAGATCATTTTCTAAGTTAGGAAATGTTCCGGAGTGTTTGTATGGAGATTCTAGAAGGTTTCGGAATGTTCTTGAAGGTTCTAGAGGATTTCTTGGAGTTTACTTGAAAACCAAGAAAGGGATCAAGGAGTCCAAGTGGGGCAATACACGGATTCGTGGGGGAGGAGGTTTCCTCCCCCTTCCTACCGCCGGCCCAAGGAGGGGAGTCCTACTAGGACTCCCCCTCCCCAGTCGCGCCTCCCTCCTTTAAATAGAAGGGAGGGGGCGCCCCCTCTTGCACCTCCTATCATAACAACCAATCTCAGTCGCCTCTCTCCTCCACCTTTCTTCTGCACAGGCATAGGCGAAGCCTCAGAGATTCTCATCTCCACCACCACCACCACGCCGTCGTGCTTTGGGATTCCGTGGAGAAGATCTACTACCTCCGCTGCCATTTGGAACAGGGAGAGGAAGGTCTTCGACTCCGCATGTGTGACCGTCTGAGCTCATTGAGCGCTGCTGGCCGCCGGAAGGATCGTCCACACGATCTTGAGATCGGCAAGTGATCGACTACATCATCCACGAGATCTAATCTCGTAACGCTTTCGGTTCTACGAGGGTTGGTACCGATCTATCTCGTTGCTCATGTCTAATAGATTAGATCTTGGCTTTTGTCTAGATTAGATCTGGGTTTTGTTCGTTCTTGCGGTAGAATTTTTTTGTTTTCCATGCTACGAACCCATCAGTGGTATCAGAGCCTTGTCTATGCGTAGATCTGTTGCACGAGTAGAACACAATGAGGTTGTGGGCATTGGTGCTCGTGCTGTCTTTTGCTATGTGTGTACTTTGCATCTTGCAGTATGGTGGGATGAAGCGGCTCGGGCTAACATTACATATCATCGTACATGAGACTTGCTCCATGCTTGACGTGCAACTCGTTTTGCACAAGTGGCTTTGCGGGTGTCTGTCTCTCCCATCATAGTATAGATCAAATCTACACTTTGCACTTGATAGCACTTGTATCAACATTGTGGTTCAGTTTCGTAGGTAAGGTCCGTTCTTAGTCGAAAGCCCCAAGCCACGTAAAACTTGCAAAGAAATTTAGAGGCGTCTAACTTGTTTTTGCAGGGGTTTTGTGATGTGATATGGCCTACATGTGATTGTGATTGTATTTGATGTATGCAATGGTCCTTGTTGTAATATGGCAACCGGCAGGAGCCTAATGGTTGTCTTTAATTCTGTTAAGACCTGCATGTCGATTCATCTTGTAATAGCTTCGTTCCAAGTAGTTGTAATAGTTGCTACTGAAGATGAACAACCATGAAGCGGCGCCACGGACCTTGACGCAATGCTGGTGATGATGGAGATCATGTCCGTGCTTTGGAGATGGAGATCGAAGGCATAAGAAGAAAGGGCCATATCATATCACACTAATTATGAATTGCCTGTGATGTTAATCCTTTATGCATCTTGTATTGCTTAGATCGCGACGGTAGCATTATAAGATGATCCCTCTCACTAAATATCAAGTAATAAAGTGTTCGTCCTTAGTTGGCACCGTTGCTAAGACTCGTCGTTTCGAAGCATCTCGTGATGATCGGGTGTGATAGACTCTACGTGTGCATATAACGGGTGCAAGCTAGGTTTGCACATGCGGAAACTAAGGTTAATCTTGACGAGCCTAGCATGTACAGACATGGTCTCGGAACACGGAATACCGAAAGGTAGAGCATGAGTCATATGATTGATATGATGAACATGAAGATTGTTCGCCGATGAAGCTACATCATCTCACGTGATGATCGGACTTGGTGTAGTGGATTTGGTTCGTGTAATCACTAAAACAACTCGAGGGATGTTTTTTTGAGTGGGATTTCACCTAGTTGATTTAAGAATTAAATTTGAACACTATTTATCATAAACTTAGTCCAAACTACTTGCAAATTTGTTGTAGATTATGGCGAACGTTTCCATCAATTTCAATGTGTTCCTAGAGAAAGAAAAGCTTAAGAACAATGGAAGCAATTTCACGGACTGGTTCCGTGGACTGAAGATCGTCCTCAGGGCTGGTCAGTTGACCTATGTGCTCGAAGCACCGCTAGGTGACCCACCTGCAGAAGATGCCACCGATGACGTAAAGAATGTTTATGCCACTCGGAAACATCACTACTCCACAGTTCAGTGTGCCATCCTATACGGTTTAGAATCGGAGCTTCAAAAACGTTTTGAGCACCATGACCCGTTTGAGATCATTAAGGAGCTCAAACTCATTTTTGAGACTCGCGCGGCCATGGAAAGCTATGAAGCTTCCGAGAAGTTCTTTACATGCAAGATGGAAGAGGGTAGCTCCATCAGCGAGCATGTGCTCACCATGTCTGGGCACGCAAACAAACTCCGAGAGTTGGGGATACCGATTCCTAATGAATTGGGGATTCACCGTGTCCTCCAATCACTGCCACCAAGTTACAAGAACTTTGTGATGAATTACAATATGCACTGCATGAACAAGACGTTGCCTGAACTATCGTCCATGCTGAAAACTGCTGAAGTGGAGATCATGAAGGAGAACCAAGTGTTGATGGTCAATAAGACCACCAATTTCAAGAAACAGGGCAAGCCTAAGAACAAGGGCAACTTCAAGAAGGACGGCAAGAAAGTCACGACTGCTAAGAAGCCCAAGGCTGGTCCTAAGCCTGAAACTGAGTGCTTCTCGCAAGGGTGTGGTCATCGAAGCGTAACTGCCCCAAATACCTGGCGGATCTGAAGAACAGCAACATCAAGAAGAAAGGTATATTCGATATACATGTTATAGATGTGTATCTTACTAGTAATCGTAGTAGTGCCTGGGTATTTGATACTGGTTCGGTTGCTCATGTTTGTAACTCGAAACAGGAGCTGCGGAATAAACGAAGACTGGCGAGAGACGAGGTGACGATGCGCGTTGGAAATGGCTCCAAGGTTGATGTGATTGCCGTTGGCACGCTCCCTCTGCGTCTACCATTGGGATTAGTTTTAAATTTAAATAATTGTTATTTGGTGCCTGCGTTAAGCATGAACATTATATCTGGATCTTGTTTATTGCGAGACGGTTACTCTTTTAAGTCTGAGAATAAAGGTTGTTCGATTTATATGAGTAATATCTTTTATGGTTATGCACCTGAGATGAATGGTTTATTCTTATTGAATCTCGATAGTAGTGATACACATGTTCACAACATAGATGCTAAACAAATAAAATTGAATGATAATTCTACATACATGTGGCACTGTCGTCTTGGTCACATTGGAGTGAAGCGTATGAAGAAACACCATTCTGATGGACTTCTTGAATCACTTGAAAGATGCGAAGCATGTCTAATGGGAAAAATGACTAAGACTCCATTCTCTGGTATAATGGAGCGAGCTACAGACTTATTGGAAATAATACATACCGATGTGTGCGGTCCAATGAGTGTAGCATCGCGTGGTGGACATCGTTATGTTCTCACTTTCACGGATGACTTGAGTAGATATGGGTATGTCTACTTTATGAAACATAAATCCGAAACTTTCGAGAAGTTTAAGGAATTTCAAAGTGAAGTGGAAAATCATCGTAACAACAAGATTAAGTTTCGCTCGACCGCGGAGGTGAATATCTGAGTTATGAGTTTGGCATGCATTTAAAGAAATGTGGAATACTTTCACAGTTGACACCGCCGGGAACACCACAGCGTAATGGTGTGTCCGAACGTCGTAATCGAACTCTCTTAGATATGGTTCGGTCTATGATGTCTCTTACAGATTTACCGTTATCATTTTGGGGCTATGCGTTAGAGACAGCCGCATTCACTTTAAATAGGGCACCATCTAAATCCATTGAAACGACACCCTACGAATTGTGGTTTGGAAAGAAACCTAAGTTGTCGTTCCTTAAAGTTTGGGGTTGCGAAGCATATGTAAAGAAGATACAGCCTGATAAGCTTGAACCCAAAGCGGAGAAATGCGTCTTCATAGGATACCCTAAAGAAACAATTGGGTATACCTTCTATCATAGATCCGAAGGCAAAGTTTTCGTTGCTAAGAATGGATCCTTTCTGGAGAAGGAATTTCTCTCGAAAGAAGTGACTGGAAGGAAAGTAGAACTCGACAAGGTTATTGAACCTTCTTTCGGAGTTGAGAGTAGTGCAGCACCGGAAGATGTTTCTATGCTGCCTGCACCAACCGGAGAGGAAGCTAATGATAATGATCATGAAACTTCGAACGAAGTTACTACTGAACCTCGCAGGTCAACGAGGGTCCATACCACTCTTGAGTGGTATGACTCTGCCTTGAACATCATGTTAGTGGACAACACTGATGACCCTGTGACGTATGAAGAAGCTATGGTGAGCCCAGATTCTGACAAATGGCTAGAAGCCATGAAATCCGAAATGGGATCCATGTACGAAAACCAAGTATGGACTTTGGTGGACTTACCGGATGGCCGTAAGGCTGTCGAGAACAAATGGATTTTCAAAAGAAAAACAGATGCTGATGGTAATGTTACCGTCTATAAAACTCGACTTGTCGCGAAAGGGTTCCGACAAATTCAAGGAGTTGACTACGACGAGACTTTCTCACCAGTAGCAAAGCTAAAGTCTGTGAGGATTATGTTAGCAATCGCTGCATATTTCGATTATGAAATTTGGCAGATGGATGTCAAAACGGCGTTCCTTAATGGTGACATTGAGGAAGAGTTGTATATGGTACAACCCAAGGGTTTTGTCGATCCTAAAGATGCTGACAAGGTATGCAAACTTCAGCGCTCCATTTATGGACTGAAGCAAGCATCCCAGAGTTGGAACCAACGTTTTGATAAAGTAATCAAAAACTTTGGATTTATACAAACTTATGGAGAAGCTTGTATTTACAAGAAAGTGAGTGGGAGCTCTGTAGCATTCCTAGTACTATATGTAGATGACATATTGTTGATTGGGAATGATATAGAACTTCTTAATAGCGTCAAAACTTATTTGAATAATAGTTTTTCAATGAAGGATCTTGGCGAAGCGGCATATATTCTAGGCATCAAGATTTATAGAGATAGATCAAGACGCCTAATAGCGCTTTCACAAAGTACATACTTAGACAAAGTTCTAAAGAAGTTTAGAATGGAAGAGAGCAAGAAAGGGTTCGTGCCCATGTTGTCAGGTAAGACCTTGAGTAAAACTCAAAGTCCAGCTACGGCAGAAGATAGAGAAAAGATGAATAAAATTCCCTATGCCTCGGCCATAGGTTCTATCATGTATGCCATGCTGTGTACAAGACCGGATATAGCACATGCTGTTAGTTTGACTAGCAGATATCAAAGTGATCCTGGAATGGAACACTGGACAGCGGTCAAGAATATCCTCAAGTACCTGAATCGGACTAAGGATATGGTTCTTTCTTATGGTGGTGATGAACAGCTTGTTGTAAATGGTTACACTGATGCTAGTTGGAACACCGATCCAGATGACTCGAAGTCACAGTCTGGATACGTATTTATTTTGAATGGTGCTGCAGTGAGCTAGAGGAGTGCCAAGCAGAGCGTTGTGGCGAAATCTTCAACTGAATCGGAATACATAGCTGCTTCGGAGGCTGCTCAAGAAGCCATATGGATGAAGGAGTTCATTACTGAACTTGGCGTGGTTCCCAGTGCGTTGGACCCGATGGCCATCTACTGTGACAACATAGGTGCCATAGCTAATGCACAGGAGCCAAGGTCACATAGCAAGCTAAAGCACATCAAGCTACGTTTTCATGCTATTCGCGAGTATGTCCAAGATGGTGACATAAAGATTTGCAAAGTACACACTGATCTAAATGTAGCAGATCTGTTGACTAAACCTCTCCCTAGAGCAAAGCATGACCAACACCAGAACGCCATGGGTGTTCGGTATATTACCATGTAATCTAGATTATTGACTCTAGTGCAAGTGGGAGACTGTTGGAGATATGCCCAAGAGGCAATAATAACAGTGGTTATTATTATATATTTGCGTTTATGATGAATGTTTACATCCCATGCTATAATTGTATTATTAGGAAACACTAATACTTGTGTGTTTTGTAAACATAAAAGAGTCCCTAGTAAGCCTCTTGTTGAACTAGCTTGTTGATTGATTGATGATCATGGTTTCCTGATCATGGACATTGGATGTGATTAATAACAAGGTTATATCATTAGGAGAATGATGTGATGGACACACACCCATAGTAAGCATATCATAAGATCAAGTCATTAAGTTCGTATTGCTGTAAGCTTTCAAATACATAGTAACCTAATCCTTCGACCATGAGGTTATGTTAATCACCATCACCGGATGGGTACTTTGATGACATCAAACACCGCTCAGAATCGGGTGGTTATAAAGGTGTCATTGGGTATTCTGAAAGTATGTGTTGAAGCTCATAGACCAAGATTGGGATTTGTCCATCCATATGACGGATAGATATACTCTGGGCCCTCTCGGTGGAATGTCATCTAGATAGCTTGCAAGCATGTGACTGGGTCACAAGGGATGACATAACATGGAATGAGTAAAGAGTACTTATCAGTAACGAGGTAGAACTAGGTATGTAGATACCGACGATCAAACCTTGGATAAGTAGAATATCGCGTGACAAAGGGAATTGGTTTCGTATGTAAAATGGTTCAATCGATCACGAAGTCATCGTTGAGTATGTGGGAGCCGTTATGGATCTCCAGATCCCGCTAATGGTTATTGATCGGAGAGATGTCTTCATCATGTCTGCATATTCACGAACCGTAGGGTGACACACTTAAGGTTCGAAGTTGTTTTAAGTAGATATGGAATATGCGTTGGAGACCGAATGATGTTCGGAGTCTCAGAATGGATCCGGGACATCACGTGGAGATCCGGAATGGTCCGGAGAATAAGATTCATATATTGGAGATCATTTTCTAAGTTAGGAAATGTTCCGGAGTGTTTGTATGGAGATTCTAGAAGGTTTCGGAATGTTCTGGAAGGTTCTAGAGGATTTCTTGGAGTTTACTTGAAAACCAAGAAAGGGATCAAGGAGTCCAAGTGGGCAATACTGATTCATGGGGAGGAGGTTTCTCCCCTTCCCACCGGCCCAAGGAGGAGGGAGTCCTACTAGGACTCCTCCCAGCGCCTCCCTCCTTTAAATAGAAGGGAGGCGCCTCTTGCACCTCCTATCATAACAACCAATCTCAGCCGCCTCTCTCCTCCACCTTTCTTCTGCACAGGCATAGGCGAAGCCCTGCAGAATTCTCATCTCCACCACCACCACCACGCCGTCGTGCTGCTGGGATTCCGTGGAGAAGATCTACTACCTCCGCTGCTCCCTTCGACTCCGCACGTGTGATCGTCTGTGGAAGCGCTGCCGGAACGCGGCGCCGGAAGGATGGTCCACACGATCTTGAGATTGGCAAGTGATCGACTACATCATCCACGAGTTCTAATCTCGTAACGCTTTCGGTTCTACGAGGGTTAGTACCGATCTATCTCGTTGCTCATGTCTAATAGATTAGATCTTGGCTTTTGTCTAGATTAGATCTGGGTTTTGTTCGTTCTTGCGGTAGAAATTTTTTGTTTTCCATGCTACGAACCCATCAATTACTATCTTCCACACAATACGTTTAATCCTTTGTTTTCAGCAAAACTGGTGAGATTGGCAACCTCACTGTAAGTTGGGGGCAAAGTTCTGTGGTTGTGTTGTGCACGATTCCAAGTTGGAAACAACACATTGGAGGTGTTTCCTTGCTCCTACTGGTTCGATAACCTTGGTTTCATAACTGAGGGAAAACTTGCTGATGTGCTCATCATACCTTCCTCTTGGGGTTCCCCAACGAGCTCGATATATTTTGGGCCATCACAGTCGCGCATTCGTGATCGCACACACGTCCAACACCCTAACAACCCACGAGTCCTTGCTCCAGCAAAGCAGTGGAACCAGCAAATCCTTCCATAGAAACCACCAAGAACATGTATTTCGTTAATCCAAAGCCATGGGGAATATTCTAGAGGGGGAGAGAGATCCTTCATGAGGAGGTGTGTGTGTGTGTGAGGATAGGAGGGCTCCTTTTATAGGGGAGGGGCAGCCCCCTCCCATGGCCGGCGGCCAAAGGAGGTTCCCCCACCTCTCCCTCATTCATGTGGGTGGATGTTCCACTCACATAAATTCATCCCCACTCATAGGTCCACTCCCATGCATTAATTTTGCACCAAAATTAATACCAACTCTCATTTAATAAAACTATTTTATTTATTTTATTCAGAATTTTGTTAATTATTTTAATTAAGAAATATCTGCATAAAACTACTTAAAATACTTCGATATTATATCTGAAACCATTTTCAGCAATTTGACCTGAAACAATTCCAGTGTCCATCAAAATAATCCAAGTGCTTTCAAATCCTTTATCTGGTATTATATATGCTCCATTTGGTATCGGTATACCTTTAGTGTGTCACCCTAGGGTTGGCGAATGATGCAGACATGATCGAGACTCCTCTCCGATCAATAATCACCAGCGGAACCTGAAGATCCATACTGACTCCCACATATTCAACGATGAATTTTTGTGGTCGTGAGAACCTTTGACGTCGTAACTAAATCCCTTTGTCTTGCGATATATTACATGTCCGAGATTCGATCATCGGTATCCTCATACTTATTTTGATCTTGTTACCAACAAGTATATTTTTTCTCGTTCCCGTGATATAACATTCATTATGATCTTATCACTTGCTTGCAAGATGTGTCAATATGATATTACCGAGAGGGCCCTAAGAATATCTCTCCATCATCAGGATTAAAAATCCCACTCTTGATTCATGATCCTCAACATAACACTTTTAGAGTACCCAAACACACCTTTATAGTCACCCTGTTATGGGGTGACGTTTTTAACATGATTTCATGGTCTAAGGATTAGAGTTACTTCGTATGATGTTATAGCAATGTAAACATAATGACTTTGATCGTATTACTATACATTGGGTGAATGTTTAACACATCATTCCACCAATGTTGTGACCTTGTTATTAACAACATCCAATGTCCATGATCAAGAAACATTGATCATCTTGTTAATCAATGAGCTAGTTTATATGAGAGGCATAACTAGAAACTCTTTATTTGTTTATTAAACACACATGTATTCACGTTTCCAATTAACACAATTATAGCATGAAAAATAAATATCTATAATATACTTAGAATAAGATAATAACAATTTTATCATTGCCTCTCGGGCATATTCCCTTCAATTAGGCCAAAAGGATTTGAAGTGGAAGCTGAAAGAACATTTCATGATCTCTAGTGTTTTGTGTGTTAGTGATACATTGCAAATGTATCTATAATTTTTGATGTTCCATGCTTGGTTTTATCCACTTTCTTTTGTTTTGTCCACACTTTGGAGTACTTTTCATATGATTTCTTGGACTAACCTATTAACAAGAGCCACAGTGCCAACTGCCTGTTTTCTGCTGTTTTTGGTTCCAGGAAAGTCAGAAAATGAATATTCTCGGAATTAGACGGGATAAAAGCCAAAGTGCCTATTTTTCCGGAAGTCATCAGATGCCAGAATACGAGACGGAGAAGGGATGGGGGCCGGCCACACCACCTGGCCGTGCGGCCAGGCCTGGCCCGCGCCAGGGGGTGGTCTGGCCGACCCCAGCACCCTATCGGCCTCTCCTTCCGCCTATAAGATGCCCTCGGGACGAAAACCCTAAGTACCCAATCAAAAATCCACGAAAGAGTATGTAGTCGCCGTCGTCTCTGTCCCTAGATCGGGAGGGATCTGAAGCTCTTCCTGGCACCCTGCCAAAGAGGGGAATTCACCCTGGAGGCCTTCTTCATCACCATGCAAGCCTCCTGTGTGATGCGTGAGTAGTTCATCCTTGGACTACGGATCCATGTAGTAGCTAGATGGCTGGTTCTCCTCCTTTGTGCTTTCATGTTTAGATCTTGTGAGCTCCGTTCATGATCAAGATCGTCTATTTGTAATTCTGCATGTTGTGTTTGCGAGGATCCGATGGATATTGAGATGCTATTTCAGATTGATTATTGATTCTATCATGTCTTTGTTATTTGTGATCTTGCATGCTTTCCGTTGTTAGTAGCTATCTTGGCCAAGTAGATGCTAGCAACTCCAAGAGTTAGTATTTATGCTCGATAGTGGGTTCATGCCTCTGGTAATCTGGGGAAGTGACAGAAATCTCTAAGGTACTAGATGTGTTGTTGCTACTAGGGAGAAAACAAGAATCCTTTGTTCATAGAACAATCAATATTGTTTACATTACATGCAATTCGTAAAGCAATAATCTGTTGCTTGCAACTTAATACTGGAGGGGGTTCGGATGATAACCTGAAGGTGGATTATTAGTCATAGATGCAGTTGGATGGCGGTTTATGTATAATGTTGTAATGACCAATCAAGTTCCAAAGGAGTCAAGATGATTAGTATATGCATGTATTGCTTTCTGGATGTTTGTCAATTTCCCCGCTGTAATTTGTTCACCCAACATGTTATCTATCTTAAGGAGAGCCACCTCTAGTGAACTATGGATCCCAGTCCTTTTCTTTTACATACAATCTATAAACTGTTTACTGCTTTGTGTTTACTTTCTACAAACTATTACTTCCTTCCATTCGATACGTTTAATTCTTTGTTTTCAGCAAAACACGGTGAGATTGACAACCTCATCGCAAGTTGGGGACAGAGTTCTGTGGTTGTGTTGTGCAGGTCTCCACGTTGCTACTAGCACCGGTAAGGCTCAGCTAGCAACACCTTTGGGGTGTTTCCTTGCTCCTACTGGTTCGATTAAACCTTGGTTTCATAACTGAGGGAAACTTGCTGTTGTGCTCATCATGCCTTCCTCTTGGGGTTCCCAACAAGCTCTACATCAACACTGAGCCATCAGTTAGATAACAATACCATGGAGTATCTCATGTGTGCTAAGTGTTGCATATAAATGTTCACATGAAAAGCTGGAAAACCTGTTGTTGGGGGGCTGGATAATCAGCCCCTATCAAGGGCTGGATAATCCGGCATGACCCTTTTGCCAAAGGTGGATGCGGTGTGAGTCTCTATGGGGGCGGATAATCTCTCGGATTATCCGGCCAGGGCTAGAGAGTTTGCCCGGGCCTGATAATCCGCCCCGCCCCAAGAAGTTGCCAAGCGCGTCGCTTAGAGAGGGGGCAGACTTTCCTTCGGATTATCCGGCCAGAGCTGGTGTTTTTGCTCGGGCCGGATAATCCGCCCCCAAAAGGGGGCCGAATAATCTGCCCCCGGGATAAGTTGCTAAGGGAGCCACGGCGTGACCTTCTGTGTGGGGGCGGAATATCCCCCAGATAATCCGAGGCTGGGCGGAGTTTTACCCCCGGCCGGATAATCTAGCCTTCACTTGTGCCGGATAATCCGGCCCCAGACTTCACCAACGGCTTTGTTTGGACAGGGGGTATAAAAGCCCCAATCACCCCTCTTGTTAGATCCTTTGATTCATTCGAAAAAGTACTGGTTTGTTGCAAAAAGCTCACATTCAAGGTCTCCCACTTCAACCACCCGAAGGCTCCGATCTTTGGGGAATCAGAGGAGGAGACTTCATTCATCGACATCACGAATCAAGCGCTTCACTTCCTCTCCACTCACTTGGAGATTTCTCGATCTAGTATTCTTGTTAATATCTAGATATTGTGTTTTGATATTGATAACATTTGTTCTTGTGGAAGCTTGTAGTCATTATGGGAGCCTCCAATTCGGTTGTGGAGTTGTGCCCTGCTAGTTTTGTAAAGGCATCGATTCCTGCCTCGAAGGGTACCAATAGTGGAAAGGTGGACCAGGCCTTTGGTGGCGTGATCCGTTGGAGAACAGGGTGAGGCCTATTATGGTGTGGTGGTCTTAGTACCGCCCACCCCTCCAACGCAGATGTACTTCCCTTAACAAGGAAGGAACTACGGTAAAACAAATCCTATGTCTCCACGTGCTCCACTATGGTTTCCTCATTCCTCACTCTTACTCGCCTTTACTCGGTAGTAGTTAGGTTTACATATAGGGAAATTCTTCGTAATTGCATATCTAGAGAATTTACCTTTCGTGTCAAGCCTAAAACTGAAAACGCGTTAAAATTTTAACTAGCACCTATTCACCCCCTCTAGGTGCCCATACGATCCATTTCAATTGGTATCAGAGCCTCGGCTCTTTATTCGGGCTTAACAGTCTAAGAGAAGTATGGGTGCTAAGGGAGATGGGAGTGAGGCTAGGACAAAGTCACAATGGATGACCTCAAGACGTTGGAAACAACCTTGTTGAAATCCTTTGAGGCTAAAATGGAAGAGATGCAGCAAATGATTGCTCGTCTCACTCCATCTATAGCCCCGCCTCCATCTACCTCTGAGGCCACCACTCCACTATCTAAGGATAAAGCTCATGCTAACTCCAAGGAAGATGAAGTGGTGGGTGAGAAAAATAATGGCTCCACCTCCAAGAAGGGAAGTGGTAAGGAGGATTATAGTGAGGTCTCTCATCTATATTATCCCGACCCACCTATGCCTCACCCTCATATAAACAATAGGGGTGATCCACCCAAGCTTACTGCATCTTCATATAATCAATGGCAATTCTTAATGAAATCTCATGTGTGCAGTTCGTCGATTGAGGTTTGGAGGATCATTGAAGATGGCCTTCATATTGAAGACTCCACCAACCTGACAAGAAGAGAAGTTGTGGACAGTCAACTAAATGCAACGGCTCTTCACATGATTCAACTTGGTGTGGGTCCCAAGGACATGCCACATATTGAGCACTTTAACACCACCAAAGAATCTTGGGATGCTCTCACCGACTTGTTCATCGGCAATGAAAGCATGAGAAGAAATAGGTATGATGCTCTAAGCAATGAAGCTGAAGGATTCTAAATGTAGGATGGTGAGGACCATGAAGACATGTATAGAAGGCTCAAGAGCATTGCAACAACTTTTAGAAAGCATGGAGCCACTCACAATGATGATGCTTGGATCAAAAGAAAATATGTGAGTGCCCTCATGCCTTTTGAGCCCACGGACTTGAAGAGTTTGCAAGGTAGACACAACTACCACCAAATGACTTCCAATGAAGTCATGCAAGAAATGGCGGCCTTCAAGGTAGCAGCTAAGAACACCAAAGTTGCTCGTGCTCAGGCAATTGGGATGCAAAAAGGAGTTAATGTTGCACTAAAGGCCAATGTTGTTGAACAAGATGAGGATGATAGAGGGTATGATGTTGTCTCCATGAGATGTCCCGAGGAGGTCAAGAATTATCATGGTGAGTACATGGCCTTCTACGCAAGAAACTTTTGGAAGGACCCAGCTAAGGCCAAATCTGAACTTGAGCGCAAGAATGGGTCAAGTGGGCGAAAGGAGAATGGCCCAAAACTGAGAACTTGCTACAATTGTGGAGACCGTTTGCACTTTGTGGCTGAGTGTCCCTATCAAAGTAGAGAAGACAATGGGGGCATGCTCATCCTCAAAGAAAAGTCTAAGGCACCTCGAAAGAAGCCATTTGTCAAGAAAAATAGTCCCTACAAGAAGCAACCTAAGATTGTCTTGGTGGCACAAGAGGAATATTCATCCGCAAGTGAAGATGAAGAGGATGAAGATAGCTCTCGAGAGGTGGCTGCTATAGCCACCACATCTAGCCCCACATCGCTCTTCGGCTCTCCCAGCGAAAACGTCATCAACAACAACGTCACTTGCCTAATGGCAAGAGGGTCCGAGGTATCATCTTCTATCTCTTCATTTCCTAAGACTACTATGAATGTTGATATGGATGATCATACAAGTCTTAGGATAAAAGAAGAAGTTATTGCTTTGGACATTTTTTTCACTAACTTGCAAGGTGAGCACAAACTTCATTTTGATGCTCTTATGAGTCAACTTGCCCACTCCGAAGAACTCCTTGAAGAAAAGGGGAGAATTGAAAGAGAAGATGTCATGAAGATAGCCTCTTTGAAGAATACTCTAGAAGAAGAAGAAGAAGAAGAGGCTCGAGTCTCTCTAGAGGAGAAGCTTGAGTCAATTGAGGAGTCTCATGAAGAGGTTGTTGCCCAGCTCATGAAGGAACATGACAATGCTCTTGCTAAGGTAAAGAAATTAAAGAAGGAGAAGATTGACTTTGGGGCTGCTCATGCTAGACTCTCTGAGGAATTAGAGAAACTTGGCATTGCCTACAAGGCATTGGAAAGTGAACACTGTACTCTAAATGAGTCTCGTGATCAGCTCCAAACTCAATTGAACAGGTATGATATTGTTGGGGATCGGTGCGAAAAACAAACAATTTCCTACGATGGAACCCCAGAACTGCCTAGGATCTATATGTAGTAATGCGGCAATAGCCAATGCGTATAGAATACATACCCTTGTAGACCGTACGCGGTTAACGTTCCGCGGGGAACGTGGTTGAAGTAGTCGTACGTGTAGCCGACCTCAAGGTCGCGAAGCTCCTCGCAGGTCACCCCTTGCTCCTTCGTCATCTTCATCGTGCAACAGCTCCGGCTCACGACATTTAAGCCCCCCAAGTGTTGTGTCTCGTGTCTTCGTACACATCCGGTGCACGATGAGACCTCCGGCTCCCCGATCCCGCCGGGAGTGCGGAAGTTGATATCCGGCTAGGAATCCTTGCAGCACAACGGCATACTGTAGGTGTGCCTCGATCGCACAGCCCAGACTTGGGGACATGGTCACAAGGACTAGAGAGAGAGGGAAGGAGGAAGTTAACCAAAGGACTTCTCCAAATATTGGTGTGTTCAATCCCACCCATGGGCACCCCTTTATATAGGGGGAGGGGGTGTGCCCTCCCCTTTGGGTTTCCCATGTGGGACTATTCAAGGGAGAGGGGGAGGCGCATAGGATTCATGGGCCAGCCAGCCAGGGGTGGGCCCCACCCCGCGCACAACCCTAGGCTGGCCGGGTGGTCCCCCTTGAGGCGCCTGGGCCTTGGCCCTTCCCTCCTTTGGTTTTCCCTCATGGGCCCTTTTTCCCTAGGAAGTTTGGCCCATTAGTGGAATACCCCTTCAAATTAGATTTTAATATTATATTTAATATTAATTACATTAATTAATATGTAAATACATATTACAAAATCCGTCTTGACCCGAAACACCTTTCGGTTCCCTTTCGATTTCCTCCGAACGACTTCGGATCTTTCCCAGAATGATTCCGGTCCTTTATTCTTTCTCCGAACAACTTCGGATCTCTCTACGGAACAATTCCGGCTTTCTCTTTCTCTACTGTGATTCTGTCTTACGAATGATCGCTCTCATCGTACCCTTAAGTGTATCCTCACTCGGCTCGGGAATGCTCTAGACATGATCTGTATCAATGATCAATAGAGGGACCAGGGATGTCCATGTGACCCCTATGCATTCCTGATGACAATGTCGTTTGAACCGCTAAATGTAGCATCCTCTTCCTTTTGTTTCTCGATACAACTTGTCCGAGATCCAATCATTGGTATCCCATACCTTGTTCAATCTCGTTCACAACAAGTTCTGTTTTCTTGTTACCGTGATATTACATCCTCGTGACCTAGTCACATGTTGCAACATTTATGGATGTAATCTCACCAAGCCGGTCGTATGTATCTTTACCCGTCATGTGGGTGAACAAATCCTGGTCTTGCAGTCACATGTCATCAACTGTTCCTTCAGAATACCCAACATAAACCTTTATGGCCACTGTATTACCAGATGATGGTTGATGTAGTCAAAACAGCCTCGGGAAACAGTGAGTAATATGAGCTCACGGTCTAAGGAGAAGGAGTCTAGGTATAGTTGTTGCAACAATGAACTATATGACTTGATCGTGTTGCAATCCTTTGAGGAATGTCCAATCACATAATTCTCCAATGATATGATATCGTTGTCAGTCGGCATAAATGCCCATGATCTTGAAACCCAGATCATCTTCGTGACCAACGAACTGGTATGAATAGAGGCTACTAGGGACTTTGTTGTTTCATACCACACTTGTACCAATGTTTATACTTGGCACAGTTATAGCACAATATGAAACTATTATAAACTAATTGAGATATGACAATAAAAACCTATTTATTGTTTGCCTCTAGGGCATATCTCCTTCAGTCTCCCACTTGCACTAGAGTACAAATAACATAGCTTGCATTTTACTCATATAAACCATATACCATATGCGTTTATAGATCATGCATGCTCATGGGAAACGTCATGTCCATGTTCTGTTTTACCAGATCATTATGTCTTTTGCAAATCGTTAATGTCTTGCTAACTTTGACATTCACACCATTATATTATAATGAGTCAAAGTATTTGTTTGGCGACAAAGTGAGACTTTGTTATAGTGTTTATGATGACGGTCGTTTTCACCGTTGTCATCTAAACTTCGAAACACACTTTGTTATCCTTTGTGTATATACTATAGTTATGGCAGCGGAACGAGGCCAGATTTCCAGGAGCTTATAGTGACGTTAGATCAACCTCGAGGGCATTCTCATGGGCACTAGGCCCTGGGACACATCATTCTATGTTAAAAGAGAACTAGCCCCGCCACAATATTATACATCACATCAGATGGAGCTTTTATACTTCTATATCTATGTAGATCCTAGTGCATGAAATGCAACTATGCCACTTACATTGCTTCTTGCTACTTAAGTACAAACTAAATTCTGGTTCAGTGATCAACTCAGGAATCACTTAAAGACATGTTCTTACAGTTAAGACTTTGTCCTATCAACCAGAACTTCAGGTCACATTACGTCGAGTATACAACATGGTTTTATGGAAGAACCTATGACTGAGGCATAGGAGATGCAACGCATCTCTTTCTTCCAACCATAGTTGCAATACACAATGCTTCATACAGCAAGAACTACTTTCTTACCTTGTTCCATTCTGAGCTTCTTCAGAATCTTGTCTTAGGACATTCTGAACATCTTCCAGAATCAAGTCCAGGAAGCATTCGACATTCAGTGTTTATTAAACTCACCAATCTATCTCGATAGATTTTCTTGTTTAATAACTTCGACTTCATCCTTATTTATCTAACTTAAATATTATTAATACCAACCACATCATTCACATATGTCGTCCACATATCCCAGAATGATTTCACGCTCCCACTCAAATATGACATTCATGTTTGAGATCCAGGGATTTCACTTAGCTCCAACTCAAATATGACATTCATGTTTGAGATCCAGGGATTTCACTTAGCTCCCACTCAAAATATGTCAGCTACATATTATGAATTAGCCAAGCTGATTTTCTCCCACTCAAGTCTAGGTCCTGTTGATAATCTTGGACATTCCAAAATTCTTTGATCATTATCAATTTGAGAATTCCAATTACGAGACTTCAATATCCATATATTTCTAGTGTAAATCCAAAAGACTTAAGCATCACTACTATTATACTCAACTCCTTGAATTTGTCCAAACTTGTGACAAATCGAGCTTTTTGTCATTCATTAAGTTTCATTTCCTTCTTATGACTTTGCAGTCATTCAGAAATATCAAGTAAACTTCTTCACTTTAATAAGATCAAGTAACATGTTACTTTGCAATCTTTAATGTAACTTAATATAGGATTTTATGACTCCTAGTCATTTCTCGCACTCAGGTCCATCACGCTTCTTTGTAATTAGTAGGTATGTCTTGTTCAAAACATGACAAGTGAATCAACAATATAATTCCACAAACTTGTAGAATATATGTTGAATCCTCCTTTCTTTAGTAAAAGCATTTACTTGAAACTTTATGATCATTATCAATAGTTTCTCATCTATTTGTAGAGTTTGGATTCACGAAAAAAATTCCGCTACGCCACTCAACAATTCAGAGGCAAGGTCAAATACCTTGTTTTGATCTTTTACTTTCTTCCACCTGTATCTTCATCAAGACACATCAGCTTTGGACAACAACTGGTTTGCCCATTGTGGACGATGCATTCATAGCTACCTAAGAATGCTCTACAAAGACTTGTTTATTCGCCATGACTTCGACTTGTCGAAATCTCCAGAAACTCGAACGTGCCATAACACTTATGGTGTTGTTTCCACGAATCTTTAGATGTTCCTTTGTATTTCAAATGAGTGTTTGCTTATTTTGATCTTTAACTCTAAACGACAACTATAACTCCGATAAGAGATAATATGTATCTAATACAAAATGATTATGATGTTTGGATATTTCAACATAGTTTGAATTCGTCCAATTATCATAATTTGTGAAACATCTTTCACAAGTTCCTTTTATGCTAAACTTAACTTGAATACCTTAGTCATGTCGATCAAATCGAAGAGACTTGTTAATTCAGTATCCTCTTTGTTGTGAACTCATCTGAACAATTCAAATCATTTCAAACTTCATGTTTCATTAAGTAAATACATTTATTCACTTAAGTCCACAATAAATGATTTCCACTACTTGTTGAAAATATGATACATCATTATGTATAAGTTTCAACATTTCTTCGCATATCACCGTTTTACCAGAATGCGGAGTATTAGTCATTCTGCCCAAGAGGCATGGTTTTGCAAAGTCTCTAGATTAAGCATCTAGGACCCTGATCTTTCATAAAGAACCTGCAATAACCAAAATGACTTAAATTGTAGTGTCATTTCATTATTAAACTTTGGATATCTTTTAGCATTCTAATACTTTATAAATGTTTAAACTATTATCATTAACATAGTGATGAGAATAACTTATTTGTAATCGTAATGTGACCATAAGGTATTATTCATAAGAATAGTACAAACTGGTTTATAACTTGTTCATATGAATAATCGTCTCGCCAAAAGCAAGACACACATACAAGGATTACAAATTATATTCAAGTCCACTAATCCAAATGATAAACTTTGAGGAAAGAGGTGACGTCGGCCATCAACTGATTTGCTTGCCGTCATCAAGTCACGTTGCCTCAAAACCAGCAATTCTCAAGCAGATCCTCCTGTTTTCACAAAATGGGACAAGTATCAAATACTTTGCAAACTACAATGAGTTTTGCAAGAACCACATTTATAATTTGTATATCTTACATATCCCTTTTCATCCATGACCTCCATCTGCAATCAAGTCCTTCTAAGAGTTCTCAACTCTAATGCAAGATTGCTAAGTGCTTTTCCAAACATTCTGGAGTCATCGAATTATGTCTTAATGGTTATTGTATCAAGAAGAGAAGATCACCTTTTACAAGGATATCCCTCAGGCGTGGGTATTAATCTATGAAGTTGTACCCTTTTGCTAAGTTCCATATTAAGAAATATATTCCCATGGTCGCAAAGGACCTCAATGGGATAGGCCAAAATCTACTAAGATATTTGCAAATAGACATCTAGACTAAGTTTATAATAAGAGATCAATATATAATTGGTCTCCACTAAAATTGTCATCCCTTGGACAACTTTAGTGATCGCATGATCACTATCCTCTCCACCTCCCTTGATCATCACGGCCATCAGTGCATTATCAAAGGTAGACATTCAACAATGTCAATCACATCATCCATGTGTTCCGAGGCCATGTCTGCACATGCTAGGCTCGCGAAATCTAACTTGTGTGTATTCACTGTGCAACATGGCTTACACCCACTGTATGTGAACGTAGATATGTCTAACACCTAGGCCTGTAACCCTGGATCACCTCATACCTAAGAACTTTCTTGGTGGTTCACACACAAGGGGAACTCGGAACATTGGAATTAAATAGGGATTATCTTATTTGCTACCGTTGAGTATCTAAGTACTAGCACACAATAAGATGTAAAAACTGGTATCAACATCATATGTATAATGTGATATGATATGGTCTTTCTTGCGCCTTGATCTCCATCGAGCGCTCCGGCATGATCTCCATCTTGCCCTTGGTTTGACGCCAAGTCCACGACGCCTCCACCAGGTCGTTCATCACGATGACTATTAATATACTACTTAGTAACAGAAAAGTAAACTACTTTACCTTTGCAACGACCAATGCCATATCATAATCACATGCCCCCTGCAAAATAAAGTTAGACGCCTCTACTTTATCTATTGCAATTTTTACGTGGTTGTTAGGGCTTTCGCAATAGAACCATTTCTAATCTACGAACTTTCTAACCACAACATGGATCCAACAGTTGTCTCTACTACACCCCTTTCGAGGCCCTCTATTGTAAATGCTATATCAACTATCGGATGAGAGACAGACACCCACTAGCCACTTATACGGTACAAGCCGTATGTTGAGCGTGGAACCAGTCTCGCGTACGAATATGCGTAAGGTCGGTCCGGGTTGCTTCATCAAACAATACCGCGATATAAACAAGTACACGTTAGAGGGTAACAACTAATGGATCAATGCACGCACAAAACTTGTGCGTACTGGCCATACAGCACTCCTACGCATAGATCAGCTCTGATACCACTGTTGGGGATCAGTGCGGAAAACAAAAAAATTCCTACGATGGAACCCCAGAACTGCCTAGGATCTATCTATGTAGTAATACGGTAATGGACAATGCGTATAGAATACATACCCTTGTAGACCATACGCGGTTAACGTTCCGCGGGGAACGTGGTTGAAGTAGTCGTACTCGTAGCCGACCTCAAGGTCGCGAAGCTCCTCGCAGGTCACCCCTTGCTCCTTCGTCATCTTCATCGTGCAACAGCTCCGGCTCACGACATTTAAGCACCCCAAGTGTTGCGCCTCGTGTCTTCGTACACATTCGGTGCACGATGAGACCTCCGGCTCCCCGATCCCGGGGAGTGTGGAAGTTGATATCCGGCTAGGAATCCTTGCAGCGCAACGACATACTGCAGGTGTGCCTCGATCGCATAACCCAGACTTGGGGCCATGGTCACAAGGACTAGAGTGAGAGGGAAGGAGGAAGTCAACCAAAGGACTTCTCCAAATATTGGTGTGATCAATCCCACCCATGGGCACCCCTTTATATAGGGGGAGGGGGTGTGCCCTCCCCTTTGGGTTTCCCATGTGGGACTATTCAAGGGAGAGGGGGGAGGCGCATGGGCCTCATGGGCCAGCCGGCCAGGGGTGGGACCCACCCCGTGCACAGCCCTAGGATGGCCGGGTGGGCCCCCTTGAGGCGCCTGGGCCTTGGCCCTTTGGCCCTTGGACCTTCCCTCCTTCAGTTTTCCCTCATGGGCCCTTTTTCCCTAGGAAGTTTGGCCCATTAGTGGAATACCCCTTCAAATTAGATTTTAATATTATATTTAATATTAATTACATTAATTAATATGTAAATACATATTACAAAATCCGTCTTGACCCGAAACACCTTTTGGTTCCCTTTCGATTTCCTCCGAACGACTTCGGATCTTTCCCGGAATGATTCCGGTCCTTTATTCTTTTTCCGAACAACTTCAGATCTCTCTGCGGAACAATTCCGGCTTTCTCTTTCTCTACTGTGATTTCGTCTTACGAATGATCGCTCTCATCGTACCCTTAAGTGTATCCTCTCATGGCTCGGGAATGCTCTAGACATGATCTGTATCAATGATCAACAGAGGGACCAGGGATGTCCATGTGACCCCTATGCATTCCTGATGACAATGTCGTTTGAACCGCTAAATGTAGCATCCTCTTCCTTTTGTTTCTCGATACAACTTGTCCGAGATCCGATCATTGGTATCCCATACCTTGTTCAATATCGTTCACAACAAGTTCTGTTTTCTTGTTACCGTGATATTACATCCCCGTGACCTAGTCACATGTTGCAACATTTATGGATGTAATCTCACCAAGCCGGCTGTATGTATCTTTACCCGTCATGTGGGTGAACAAATCCCGGTCTTGCAGTCACATGTCATCAATTGTTCCTTCGGAATACCCAACATACACCTTTATGGCCACCATATTACCAGATGACGGTTGATGTAGTCAAAGCAGCCTCGAGAAACAGTGAGTAATATGAGCTCACGGTCTAAGGAGAAGGATTCTAGGTATAGCTGTTGCAACAATGAACTATATGACTTGATCGTCTTGCAATCCTTCGAGGAATGTCCAATCACATCATTCTCCAATGATATGATCTCATTGTCAGTCGGCATAAATGCCCATGATCTTGAAACCCAGATCATCTTCGTGACCAACGAACTAGTATGAATAGAGGCTACTAGGGACTTTGTTGTTTCATACCACACATGTACCAATGTTTCTACTTGGCACAGTTATAGCACAATATGAAACTATTATAAACTAATTGAGATATGACAATAAAAACCTATTTATTATTTGCCTCTAGGGCATATCTCCTTCAGATATGCCTAGCACCTCAACAACATCTTGTGGACATGGATAGGTTATTGAAGAAAATACTAGATTGAAAGAAGAACTTGTCAAGGGATCTCAACCCAAAGGCAAGGATGTCCTTGATGAGATTATTGGTAAGCAAAGTACAAGCAATGGAAAAGAGGGACTTTGCTATGTCCCCAAGACCAAGAATAAGAAGAAGAACAAGAAGAATAAGAAAAGCAAAACTGCTCAAGCAAAGACAAACACCATCACAAATGATACGACTAACTACATTGGTTTTGCAGGGTCTAATAATCCTAATTATGAATTATTTTGTGATTGTTATGGTGATGTCTATGCTAGCTATGTTGGTCCATTTGATAAGTATATTTCTTGGTCTATTTGGGTTCCCAAGACCCTTGTTACTAACATGAGAGGACCCATTTAAAAATGGGTACCTAAAACCAAGAAGAAATTTCTTGGAGGGCTATGCTTCCGGTGGGTCCAAATGGGTGCTCGATAGCGGGTGCACTAGTCATATGACCGGAAGCAAGGAGATCATCTCAGAGATTCGACTAAAACATGACCACATAACCGTCTCCTATGGTGACAAGTCTAAATCTAAGGTATTGGGTCTTGGCAAGGTTGTGGTTGCCCACGATATCTCTCTCGTGGATGTCATGCTTGTTGAGACCCTTGGTTACAATTTACTTTCTATTCGTGCCCTTGGTAAGATGGGTTTTGCAGTTTTTATTAATAGTGATTTGGTGGTACTCTTGTGGAGCAAGTCTCTAAAGGTCGCTTTTGTTGGATACGTTGAAAATGACCTCTATGTGGTGGACTTTTTGGGGAAAACCACTACAGGCCCGATGTGTTTATTCGGAAAGGCCGACACGGCTGACTATGGCATTGCCGACTAGCCCACGTCAATATGTGAAGTTTGCAAAGTCTTCACAAGGGTGGCCACATTCTTGGACTAAAAGAAAATGTTTCCTTTGCCAAAGATCGTGTTTGCAGGGCTTGCGTTGAAGGGAAAATGCATGACTCTCCCCATCGACAGAAGACTATTATTTCATCAAAGAGGATTTTGGAGCTCCTTCATGTGGACCTCTTTGGTCCTCCATCTCATGCAAGCCTCGGTGGGAAGAAATATTGCCTCGTAATTGTTGATTATTATTCAAGATATACATGGGTCTATTTCTTCAAGTTGAAGAGCGATACTAAAAAAACGGTCATCAATTTCACCAACGAGGTTCAACGTCAACAAAATGTCCCTATTTTGGCAATTAGAAGCGATAAAGGCTCCGAGTTCAAGAACTACACTCTGAATGAATTCCTAAGTGAAGAGGGGATAAGACACCAATATTTCGCTGCGTACACCCCTCAACAAAATGGTGTAGCCGAGAGGAAGAACCGAACTTTAATAGATATGGCAAGATCTATGTTGGCTGAATTCAAGTCACCATATAACTTATGGGCTGAAGCAATTTCTACTGCATGCCACTCATCCAACCGGCTCTACCTCCGCAAAATCTTGGACAAGACACCTTATGAAATACTTACCGGTAACAAGCCCAACATCTCCTACTTCTGGGTATTTGGTTGTAAGTGTTTCTTTCTCATCAAAGGAGTTCATCTATCTAACTTCGAGTCTAAGGCTTTAGAAGGTATTTTTGTTGGTTATGGTGCCAAATCCCACACTTATAGAGTCTACAATAAGCTCTCCTGAACTATTGTAGAATCTTGTAGTGTGGTGTTCGAGGAAAATGATGGCTCCCGTGCGAGGCAAGTTGATGTTTATGATGCAGATGTTGAAATACCCCAAGATGCCATAAGAAGAATGGGCGTGGGATTTTTCCGCCCCATTGAGGAACCCCTTGTGGCGAATCGGGAAGGACAATGCTCTACTCAAGTAGAGCCCTCATCGACACAAGCTCAACATGCTCTAACAGCTGGAGAAACTTCTACACCAACACCTCCAACTACTGAAGATCATCCTTCATCTGCTCCAGGAAGCTCTAGGCTGGATTATCCAGTGGACATCGGATTATCTGATCAACCTACCTCGACTGTCAGAACTGAAAACATTGATGAAGGAACTGATGCAACTCCCAGGCCAGATTTTCCAGGTGACACCGGATTATCCGGCCCTTCTCCAACTCGGGCCAGAAGCTTACAAGACTATCAAGATGAACCATGTTCTCCCAGGCCAGATAATCTGGCCCCTCGGCCGGATTATCCGGCCCTGAAACTTCAGAACAGCAGCAACCTCCTGTTATGGCTGCTGATCAACATCAAGGGCAAGATTCATCATCTCCAATTCCTGTTGATCAAGCTGTAGATCAAGGTCAATCAAGTAATTCCAACAAAGACTCAAATGATGAAGATATTCCTCCAAGAAACAACAAGTTGATTGAACTATGTCGCAAATCTCGTGCAGAAAGGAATCTTGAATTGAGAGGTGACACTCTTGATAAAGTTGTAGGTGATCTCAGATGGAGGGTGTCCATA
Source organism: Avena insularis (assembly GCA_023614405.1). Lineage (NCBI taxonomy): Eukaryota > Viridiplantae > Streptophyta > Magnoliopsida > Poales > Poaceae > Avena > Avena insularis. Next base: position 20,382,285 of record CM042694.1, on the reverse strand, counting down.
AGAAGGAAGCTAGCAAGATTCGGTGAGCATCAAGCTCACATATCCATGGTGGAACCCAAGAAAGTGTTTGAAGCTCTTGAAGATCCAGACTGGGTTGCTGCTATGCATGAAGAGTTAAATAATTTCGAGCGCAACAAGGTATGGAAATTAGTAGAGAAGCCCAAGGATTGCCAGAATGTTATCAGAACAAAGTGGATTTTCAAGAATAAGCAAGATACGAATGGCATTATTGTAAGGAACAAGGCAAGACTCGTGGCACAAGGCTATTCCCAAGTTGAAGGCATCGACTTCGGCGAGACTTATGCTCCAGTGGCTCGTCTTGAGTCCATTTGTATCCTTCTTGCTTATGCTGCTCATAATAATTTTAAATTATAGCAAATGGACGTTAAGAGTGATTTTCTTAATGGTCCTCTACATGAGTTGGTATATGTAAAGCAACCCCCAGGATTTGAGGATCCTAACTTTCCGAACCATGTCTACAAACTCGATAAGGAACTCTATGGCCTTAAACAAGCCCCACGTGTGTGGTATGAGCACCTTAAAGAGCTTTTGCTAGATCGTGGCTTCGAAGTTGGGTAAATCGATCCCACTCTTTTTACTAAGAAGGTTAAGGGGGAGCTCTTCGTATGCCAACTATATGTAGACGATGTTATCTTTGGCTCTACTAATAAAGCTTTTAATGATGAATTATCAAAGCTTATGACTGACAGGTTTAAGATGTCTATGATGGGGGAATTACGGTTCTTTCTCGGATTTGAGATCAAGCAACTTAGAGAAGGAACCTTCATAAATCAAGCAAAATACATCCAAGACATTCTCAAGAGATTCAAGATGACGGATCTTAATGGCGTCGCCACACTGATGCAAACTAAATGCCATCTTGAACTTAATCCAAATGGTAAAGATGTGGACCAAAAGGTATACCGGTCCATGATCAGCTCTCTTCTTTACCTTTGCGCATCTAGACCCGATATTGTGTTGAGTGTAGGTGTGTGTGTAAGGTGTTAAGCAGCTCCTAAAGAAAGTCACTTAGTGGCGGTCAAGAGAATCTTCCGGTATTTGGTTCATTCCCCTAATTTTGGTTTATGGTATCCCAAGGGCTCCAATTTCTCTCTATGTGGTTATACTGATTCAGATTGGGTTGGTGACAAGGATGAGAGGAAATCAACTTCTGGATCTTGTCAATTCTTGGGAAGGTCCTTGGTATGTTGGTCTTCTAAAAAACAACATTGCATATCTCTCTCCACCGCCGAGGCTGAATATGTGGTTGTTGCAAGTGCATGTACTCAATTATTATGGATGAGGCAAACTTTAAAAGAATACGGTGTCAATTGTGACAAAGTGCCTCTTTTATGTGATGATGAAAGTGCAATCAAAATTGCATACAATCCGCAGCACACAAGGACAAAGCATATTGAGATTCAGAATCATTTTATTCGGGACCATGTCGCTCGTGGTGATATTGATCTATCTTTTGTGAGCATGAAGAATCAACTTGCTGATATTTTCACGAAGCCACTTGATGAAGCAAGGTTTTTTTACTTGAGGAATGAGCTAAATATCGTTGATTCAAGGAGTTTGTCTTGATTACCCATACACACACTCTTATATCTCCTCCTTATTTGGTTTAGGTGTGGGCATGGACATAGGGGGAGTGTGGTCCTAATTAATTGGGCTAACCCTCCCCCCATAATGCCGAAGGCAAGTAAAATAATTTCTCTTAATATCATTTTGTGATATGTGAGCTTATTGATGAGTATTGGTCATGAACCCAAGATATATCTTCACGGTGTCATACCATGCACTCCAATAAGGTGGCCTCAGCCACTGCCCTCTTCCATGAGAAGTAAAATTAGAAGTAACACCTATTCACCCTCCCCCCTCTAGGTGCCCATACGATCCATTTTAGAAGCACCGGCCAGTTTTAAGGTTAGCCAACAAATCTAGGAGTAGAGGACAGTGATCCGAGGCCAAAGAGCTCAAGGCATATAGTAAGGACATCGAGTACTGCATCTCCTAATCAAAAGTTAAGAAAAACCTATCGATCACCGCTAGTGTGGGCTGTGGGTTGCTCCCTCTCATTGGACCACGTGTATATTCTCCCATTGAGGTGGATTTCCTTGAGCTCAAGCTATGCCAAAACCTACCCATCATCCTGCGATTAAGCCTATTATTGTTTTTATCTACCACATTAGTGATGAGGTTAAATTCGCCTGCCATAAGCCATGAGCAAAGGTGCAGGTCCCTAACAGTGTTGGCCTCGGTTTGGGGCCCGTGCACCCCATGAACCACCACCCAGGCTCATCAGTCTGGTTTACCCGAGCCATAATTGTGTTTGCCATGGTGTAGGGGTTGGAAAAATCTAAGGAGAGGCGCCGCACAGTTCAGTCCTGCGTGCAACGGTGTATCACTATTCGCGAAAGAGCATCGTCCTACTCATCCTTATCTCTTCCCTCATATCCCCTCACCAGTTCCTCATGACCACTGATTCTCTCTCTTGATAAATCCCCCAAAGAGCACGTCACGAGGCAGGAGGGCTCTGCCAGGCCTCCACTGACAAACCTCGTATGGGAGAAGACTGTTTTGCGCGACTGAGCACGCGGATTGGAGCCTCAGCCGACGCAGAGCTTGCTTCGAGGATGGCCGCGTGTGCGTCGCCGAGCACGCGGAAGTTCACGCGCCGTCGAGCATGCTAGCAACAATTTAAACCGGGACCAAGTGAGTAGCAACAATTGAACGTGAAAACTAGGCCGAACTAATCTCTCGTAATATGGCAATTAGGCATAATACTAACTTTTTTGATTAATCTGGCAACTAGGCAAAACTTTTTTGATTAATCTGGCAACTAGCCATAACCAATATGGCAATTAGTAGCCTGATGCTTAGAGCATCTCCATCCATACCCCCAAGACCCCCCACTCCCAGTCCCATTTTTCGTTTGGACGGTGAAAAACGGCTCAGCCACATCCCTAGGACGCTCATTTCGTCCGGATTTGACCCCAAATCCATCCGGCGATCCTAGGCAAACCCCAGCCCGCTGAGGGTCTCATGGGGGCTCCAGATAACTCTTTCCGTCTGTGTGGCCCCACATGGAAGCCTCTCATATCTCCTCTCTCTCCCCTCTTTTCTCCCTATCCATCTCTCTCATATCGTTGCTCCACGAACTCGCCCACCACCGAGAGCCCCTCCAGCCACGCCGCCCCGCCGTCAGTCCTCCGCGACGAGCAGCTCGAAGAAGCTTTTCGCTGGCCACGCCGACCCATGCCGTTAGTTGTGGCCTACGACACCACCTCGCCGGCTACGCGCGGGAGCTTCCCGCCGCCGGCCACGCCAGCCCGCTCGCCAGGCTGCCCGCCTGTCGCTCGTCGCCGCCTCTCACCAGCTCGCTAGGCCGGCCATTGAAGGAGCCGCTCCTGCCCCCGTCTCCTCCATCAGCGGGCTCTAGAAAGCAGGGGCCCGACGGTCATCCTCGGCGCGGTGGTTGTCCTAGGCCGGGCCACGGTGAGGAGAGCAACGGGGAGGCCGGCCACGTCTAGGCGGACGCGGCAAGCGGGGCAGCCGAGCGGCGCGCAAGTGAGCGGCACGGACGAGTGGCGCGGCGTGCAAGTGAGCGGCAAGGCATGCGGTGAGCTGGGCGGCGCATGGCAGAGCTGGGGGAGCGGCGCGCGGGCGGCAAAGCGGCGCGGGTGAGGCTGGGGCGGAGCACCTCCTCTAGGAGCTCGTCGTGGGGTACACACGACTGGAATGCTTTTGCCCCCGAGGCCAAAAATTAAATCCATCCGACTTTTTTGGTTCTGGGATTTGGCCTTGGGGCCTCCCTCAACTCATTCCATGAGTGTTGTTTCATTTCCCACGCGGCTGAATCCAACTCAGTCTTTATCCTGGCTTGGAGTTCTCTCTCATATTCCTTCCATGAATTCGATTTCTCGGATTTCGAGCTAGCTGCCTTTTCTTGCTCCTTGCCATTAGGGCAGCCCTTTTCTTTTTCTTAGCTAGCACAGTTTTTCACCTTAAAAAGAAGGCGCCAGCGCTTTTATAGTGGCCCCTCCGGGTCCTGGGTTGCTTTGGCGACAAGTGGTGATGCTTTTAAGGCCTAATTAATCTAGCATTTTAATTTGAATACTATCGCTAGAAACATGTGGCTGAGAAGCGCTCATGTATAGTACTTTTTACCACTTTTCTTTAGCCCGGATACACGTGGTGTGCGGGGGCTTTTTACGAAGTGGAAAGCGGCCACGGCGCGCGGGAGTTTTCCATTGCCACCGCACGAATGGGCGTAAATATGCGGCCCACTAGGTACCACAGTCCAGATAAATACACTACTGAGGAGCTCCAGACAAGTACTCCCTCCGTTCTAAAATATAAAATGTTTTAGCTTTGTAAAATGAATGTATCTAGACCATTTTTAGTGTGTAGATTCATTAGTGAACATACACACTAAAAATGGTCATCTTATATTTTAGAAGGAGGGAGTAGGAAGTGAACCTACACACTAAAAATAGTCATCTTATATTTTGGAACGGAGGGAGCGCCGCAGGTTCCTACTGCAGGCAAGAAACAGAACTTATCGAAATCAAAGCAGCACAAGTTGATAAATAGCATCGCGACGGCTGAGCGAGTTCAGCCCGGATGTTCCAAACAAGCACGGAGAAGTGGCGGCTAGACATGGCGCCCGACTACTCGAGCGAGGAAAGGAGAAAAGGAAACTAAACAGCGAGGTCCACGTACGTCTTGTTGTCCTGTCAACGGAATTGCTTCAGGAACCAACCAAACCAAAGAGTGCGAGGACAGACAGCTATGTGGTTGGTCATCGGTGTCTCAAACATCCTCAGATAGGCTTGCAGGGGCTCCTGGCTGGTCAAACACTGAAACACCCCATGGTTCGCTGCTCCCCGCCCCTCCACCGCCGCTGCAAAGGTTGAGGCTTTGCCTTTGCTGAGAAACAAGATGCCGGGCGGGCTTCATGGTTGCACACTGCACTCCCGGTATCAAAAGCACAACGGGTGTAGTAGAACCGTCCCAAATGCGAAACCTGAAAGTTCGAGGCAGAGGCTCCTTTTCACCCGTGGTTTGCCCCTGGAGAGCAGAGGGAGAAGAAGCACACGGTAGTTCCTGAAGAACCAGCATAGTCATTGAGTACACGCTGTAGTAAGTACATGAAGCGTTGGCTTATAAGAACCTCTTCACATATATGGCAACAACAATCAGAGTGGCGCAGCGGAAGCGTGGTGGGCCCATAACCCACAGGTCCCTGTATCGAAACCTGGCTCTGATATTTATCATTTTTTAATTTTGTTTTTTTGGTAAAATTTCTTCAGCAATCTTCAACGTGCGTTTTGCTCGATAGAAATTGCTTCTGAATTAAGGAAAACCAACAATTCCAATCTTGTCAGCAAAGCCACGGAAAAGACCGGAGGAGAAAAGAAATGATATGATGCAGTCCAAAACTCCCTCGAAATAGAAAAAAGGATTCATAGTCATCAGATGGAGCAGCACCGATTTGGACTCTGCTCAAATCACCCTTTGAAACATGACCCAAGTGGTTTAAGTAGGTTCTAAGAGAAACTGAGATCCGGCATCCACAATCCGACATGGGGATCAAATCAAAAGGCTCCGAAACTTTCTTGCTGTTCCCGGGCTTAATCGACTTGACTGAGTCGTCATAAAATTGAATGTGAGTTCAATCTTTCTGCATGATGAAACACACAAATGCACAATGGTTAAGAATACAAGCAGCGAGAGCATGGTAAGGCTCATCCAAACATGATTTAACTAATAATGTTCTCTTTCACCAACTAAGAAACAGATATAATTGGGAATCTGGGGCCATAGACATACCGTCTACTCATAAGAGTATTTTTTTTTCTGCCTTGATGCTTTTGAAAACCCTGAAACTAGAAATACCCCAATTGATAAATCACATAGCAAGAGATGAGGAAAATTCAGAAGAAAACAGATGACAAGTTCAGGGAATAGATGAGATGTAGCCGAGCCGAAACGACTCCAGCGGCGGCGCTAGGGTTCATATTATCACGTGCATATTCGGAATGATCCATTTGGGTTACAACCAGTGCTTAAATAAGGATTGACAGCGAGTGGTTTAGACACAGATGAAGAAGAAGACGTCCTTCTTTCTTTCTTTTTTGACCCGAAAGACGACGTCCTTGGCGCGAAGGAGATGGCTACGTGCCACTTGAACAACCTGGTCCCTTTGGATTTTAAGTTGATGATGAAGCGCGGCAATATCTGGCAGTTGAAAGCTTCGCCGTTGCTGAGAAAGAAGCTACCAGGCTTCATGGTTGCACTCGCGGTACCGAAACTTGGAAAGCTGCACAACGGGTGTAGTAGAACCGTCCCAAATGCATGCACTTGTGTGTGGATGATGGATCCTTGTAGATTCTCGATCGAATTGCAAAGCCAAATAATTGGCCTGCAGCTCCGCCATGCTAATGCCCTTTTTAAAAATAAAAAAAAGGGATCATGCCAAGGCTTTGCCGTCACCGCCGATAGGGAGCCTTGTTTGATGTTTGTGAACCTGAAGTTGGAAGCAGAGCTCCCATGGTTTGCCCCTGTAGAGCAGAGGGGAGAAAAGCACGGTAGTTCCTGACGAGCTAGCACTTAGTCATCGACTACACGCTGTATTAAGTACGTGAGGCCTAAGATTGATCAATGCACGGACGGCATTACCATCTGTTAAGCCTTTTGGTTGTCCAAACTACAATAAGGCCTGTTTCACACAAATCGCACCAACAATCAGAGTGGCGCAGCGGAAGCGTGGTGGGCCCATAACCCACAGGTCCCAGGATCGAAACCTGGCTCTGATATTTATCGTTTTTTAATTTTGTTTTTTTGGTAAAATTTCTTCAGCAATCTTCAACGTGCTGCCTGCCTGTGCTCGATAGAATTTGCTCGTGAACTGTAACAAGTAAGAATCTTGTCAGCAAAAGCACAGAAAAAGATTCTTCAACAGACAATTTCCAAGATTCTGAAGAACAGCACAGCCACCCTTCTTCACATTCGGTGAAGTCCGCCTGCTTTGAAGAAACCTCTTGCATTTGAGGAGAAAAGAAAGGATTCATCAGATTGACTCTGCTCAAACCATCCTTTGCAACACGACCCAAGTGATTTAATAAGTATAGTTAAGAGAAACCGGGACTGACGGCTTCTTCTCTATGCAAAATCTCAAAACGACCCAGCATCTATAATCCAACACGGGATCAAATCAAAAAGAAAGAAATTCTGCAATGGTTTTGATCTCTTATATTCCTCACACAATAATCACCAAACACAAATGTCTCTTAGCACAAAAGAATCGATAGAATCCACACACACACACACACGCACCCAAATCTCAGCCTCCAAAGAACCCGCTCATCTCCATTGCCAAGCCCCGCAGATAGATAGATCTCCGTCAGCTCTCGCTCAGCACTTCTTGGCGGAGGAGCTCTTGGCCCTGTGCCTGAAGAGCACCTTCTTCTTCCCGCGCGTCGCGTTCTCCACCGTGATCACCACCTTCCCGGGCTCGCCGGCGCGGAACGAGTTGCGCACCGCCTCCTCGCCGGCGCCCATCTTCCTGCCCTTGCTGACGACGATGGTGTAGGAGCCCTCGTCGCTGGGCACGAACTCCTCCTTGTAGCTCACCTCCCACCCCAGCACCGTCAGGTCCCATGTCAGCGTGGTGTCGCCCTGAAACCAGAGCCAGTCATGTTATGTTATAAACAGCTCTGCAGTTCTGAAACCTGTCTCGAGGAACAGAGTAATCGGGTACTCTTCTACCTCGCTGGCTTCGATCTCGATGGTCTCGGTGGAGCTCGCCTTGACGATGACCTCGGAGATCTCAGCGTCCTCGGCGGAGAACTCGGTGTCGCCCTCGCGCTTCAGCCCTCCGTACTTCACCGGGATGGACTCGATCGGAATGTACCTTCAGGAGACACATGTTTTTTTTAATCAGAACTGCTGCAAAGTTGTTCATGTCGTGGTCAGGTATTGACAATGTCGTCGTGGTTCTTACTTGAGGAGGGTCTCGGTGACCTTGGATGGTCTGGCGACGACGAACTTGCTCTTGGTCCTCTGCGTCAGGAACGGGTAGAAGAGGGTGCTGAACGCGTAGTACGAGAACGGCACGTTGATCAGAATCTGCAGCGTAAAAATTCAGTTAAAATCTCGCACATTCAGAAGCGATTTGGGCAGAACTATTGGAAGGAAAGCAGAGTAAGTATATAGTACTGACGTTTCTTGCGACGAGCTCGGGGTAGTTGTCCTGGAAGAGGTCGACGACCTGCCTGATGGCGACGCGGAAGTCCTTCTTGGCCGGGCCCGGCGAGTTCTTGAGGTCGGTCACCTGCAGCAGCGACGCGACGCCGCCGGGCGCGAAGTCGAGCTCGGCGACGTGGCTGTCCATGGCGCGCACCCTCCACCGGAGGAACCGGGCCTTGCCCTCGTCGTCGCCGAGCGCCGCCCTGTACACGGCGTCGTCTGCGAACACGCCGAGCGCGTTGTAGCAGACCGGGTGGCCCTCGCGGTCCGCGCCGTCGAGGCGGCACGCGCCCTCCGGCATGGTGTCGGCGCCGCCGTCGTCGGACGCGGTGGCCGCGAGGCTCTTCCACTCCCTGCGCCAGCGGAGCGTCTTGCGGAGCATCTCGAAGGCGGCGCCGGCCTTGAAGTCGCGCGCGCGGAGGAACTTGAGGAGGACCACGTCCGTGGCCTCGTCGCCCTTGCTCGGCAGCAGCGGCACGCCCCAGAGCGCCACGTCCTTGTCGACGACAACCGGCGCCGGCGCCGTGGCGTCCGCCTTGGTTTCGCCCTCGCCGGCGTCCTCCGTCGTGGCCGCCGCCGCCTCCTCCTTCTTCTCGACCGCCTCGGCCTCCTCTTTCTTCTCCTCTGCAGCAGCCACCTCGGCCTCCTCCGCTTTCTTCTCCTCCTTGGTTTCCTCTGCTTTTGTTTCCTCAGTGGCTTCCTCCTCTTTCTTCTCCTCGGCTGTGTCCTCCTTCTTGGCTTCCTCCACCTCCTCTTTCTTCTCCTCTGCGGCCGCCTGCTTCTTGGCTTTCTCCGCCTTGCTCTTCTTCTTGCCCTCCTTCTTCTTGGCCTCCACCTTGACCTTCACCACCTTGCCGATGCCGCTGCTCTCCTCCTCGAATAGCTTGCCCCCCACGATGGCCTCCTCGACCTTGGCGCGGAGCTCGGCGAGCGCCTTCCTCTCGCCCTCCTTCAGGTCGCCCAAGCGATTACTCTCCTCCCTGAACGACGTGTTCTTGGCCACCGCAGCGGCACCCGGCGCCACCGCCACCGCCTCCACCTTCGCGCTCACCTCCTTCGCCGGCGCCACTGGCACCGCCTCCACAACCCCGCCGGAGACCACCTCCACCCCCATGACAATCAACAAGAGGAAATTTCACAACACAAGCAGCAGCACGAGCAAACCAAAGTGTGCCGGAGATCTGGGTGTCTGTGTCAGAGACAGGTGGAGAAGGTGTGTGGAGCGGGGAGGAAGAAGGCAGGGCTATATACTACCAGCCCGCCGGCACAACGGCTATGGAACAGCGGCCAATGGGGTGGCGCCAGACGGGACGTGGGAGCCGTTGGGTTGCTTTCTGCGGCGCACAGCACAGCCCATGCCCAACGGCTACCTCGCACTCGCAGCAGGTAACCCCCGCTTTGTTTTGTCCGGTATCATTGCCTCCTGTTTCTTTTCTTTTCTGCGGTGGCCTGGCCTGGCCCGGTGTGCGCTCATGCTAGGCTGTTCGGCCATCTTTGCTTTATGTGGGGCCTGATTCTTAATCTGACAGCTCGGAGTTTGACCCGACAGCAAATCGTTCTTGTTCTATTGCCAAGTCATGTGTTCATAGGCAATGAATGTTTTAATCAGTATTGCATTTAGTGGTGCATTGTTTATCTGTTTATGGCATTGAAAGCTGGAGAAATGCAAAGGGGTGGTGGTGGTTCTGGTGGCAAGAACCAAGTACATATTGCAGCTCAACTCAAGCAGGGTGCATGCATGGTACAGGCACAGCACAGCAAAGCAAAGCAGCAGCCATTGCCAATCACACTCACAGCCTTGCTTTCGATCACATTGATAGACATCCAGCTGGCGCCTTTGCCAATGGGATACAGCCAACGAGACTGGCTTGGCTGCTAACCAAGAGCCAGCCCGCACAAGGACAGCGGCACGAATGAATGATGCAGTGCAAAGTGGAGATCGAAAAGAAATGGTGGTTAATGATGTACGAGATTTTGGCACCATTAGACCAGCTGCAAATAGGTTTTGATCATTGGAGGTGCAACGTCAATCTCCCATGGACACACCCACATGGTCCATGGACTGCATCGCATGTGGTCGACCGTGGTGTAAAAATCCAGATTTCTGGTATGCAAAGAAAAGAAGATGCTGATGATGAGCACTTGAACTCTGGAATAGATATTTGTCATGGTCTACTAATAAGATGACCTTCCATCTGCTACAACCGTTGGGAGGGCATACACAATAATAATAACCTAACGGACGGACGAGACGAGCTTTGCTACCTGACATGACCCACCTGGCATGACGATTTAATTACAATACAAGCTTACTTACTATACACCACACCCTGTTAATGCGGCTATCGTAGTAGTAAGGTTAATCTTCAAGCCCATTTTTGTACCAGGGACATCTGAGGTCATGAATCCAATTCAGGAGGACGCCCATATGCTGAAGAATTAGATGGCGGTCAGCTCGGATGCATGATGAAGTCGGCCAATTGGCCAGACCATGCACCAAACTGCTGACATGTCATCCACAGAAGCAACCATATTATCTCCCTCAGCGTCAAGTGTCAACTGTTTGGGGAATGAGTAAAGCAAATCAGCGGTGGTGAATTGTCTGCTTCTGCCTCATCTGCTGCTTGACGACCTTTGCAACAATGGCTTCATCAGCCTCCTTGTATTCACCAGTAACCCTGAGGGAGAGAAATGTGATGATTTGGTTATTTAGTTAGACGGTGCAGTTCCAAGACATCATAAATATCTTCAGGTGAACGACAGGAACCATAATTGCGCCTGATTTTAGAAGGCATTTTAGAAATGAGAGACAGAGCGGAAAGGATCATAACATCGGAAATGGTTCCAAAGTGTCATCAGGCAGTCTCAATTTAGGAAATGAGGAAAACGTTAAGAACTTCCGATGCACATACCGGTCATACGTCAAGAAAGCATCACCTATTTGCCCTATCACTTTGTTCCGCACCTTCTTCATACAGACCTATGATTTCCCATCCAACCAAGCAAAACAGATAAGAAAAGAGTTCCGCACAGCATCAGAATGAAGCATAGGATGAAAGGTGAAACAAAAATAACCTGCACCACATCCATAGGGCCAGCATCTGGATCCCTGTTTCGGTGGATGACAATCCCGTTATCACACTTATTTATGAAATGTGCACTCCCACTGATGTCATACATGTTAGGCGGTCCACCATTCCAGTTGTGAAGCTGGTAAAACACTAATTCAGAATAACACCAACACAATCATGTCGTTGCAAGATATGCGATTATGTGAAATATGATTTACCTGTCTAGGGTGGGCAACAAACCATACATGACATGAATGATGTTGAGCAAAGCGCTTGATCTTGGTAAGAATCTGGCTGACATATTCTGTTTCATTTCTGTTAAGAACACGTAAAAAAAGTTAAGGCTACATGTCTCTCAAAATGAATGTATGTAAATATTATTAGTAAATGGTGAAGTCGTGCTGATGAGAGGGTTCACGTAATACTTACTGATTTGAGGGGCGCTGATGGTCGAGCTCATTATAAGGATCAATCACAAGACCGCGTACTCCATGTCTAAGAACTGCAGCTTTAGCAAGATTAAGAACCCAATCAATGGATGGAAGGCAATCATCTTCGCACCTGATTAAAGAACATATATCTAACGTCAGAGCAGCATTTAAATCTTGAATTGCAAATCATCATCTAGTACAGACCTATTGTGTCCAATAAAGTACATCAAGAGATGCAGAATACATTGACAATGTTACCACATAGACTTCTAAATACAGAAGCCTTGACGACATTGTTAGCACTTAACAGTTAGTGACCTTGGTAGCGGTTTAGAAGGCTTTCAAGTGCTACAGAGAACTTTGGAAAAAATACTTTTGTTTTTCTTTCGCTTCCTCATGAAGCTATCTAGGCAGCACAAGACGTAAGGGAGACAAGAGTTTGACTCAAATGAAATCGAGATAATTAGAAAAGAGTTCTGAAGTTTGTATTGCTAAATTACGGTGATTAGCATGCAAGTCAAAAAAGGCTTATATTTTTTCCTAGAAATGGAATTGGAGAATTATAACTATGTTCCATTGCTCCTTAACATGTGGCGCACAACATCGTCATATCGTGTTTGCATGCTTCTTTACTTCTTTTTGCTATTTGTGCCACAGCATTAGTTGCTTGGTTCCTTTCATCATTTAGAATTTCAAGCTAGTAGTGATCAAGCACTTAGCAACATCATCATATGGAACAAACATATGAAAGAATACATGTGATAGGTTTATAAAGTGGCCATTTCGTTCTGTGTTTAGCATAGTTCATATCAAACATAATTTCATCGTTTAACGTCAAAACAAGTATTGGTTGAAATACTTTTAAGGGTGCTTTCCGGAACAGCGCGGAAAGGTGAGGTGGTCTCTTGCTGACCTCTTTACTGAGGGTTTTCAGTCTCGGGTTGGAATCAACCCGGACAGAACAGGCAGAAGGGTGTTAGTTCAATCTTGGTCTATGCGCATGCCCCAAGTAGCAGCTCTAGTTCTAAGTTTTGTAAGATGGGTTTCACAGGTAGATCTGAACTTTTCGAATACCCTCACCGGTGACGTCTTACCACTATTTAAACCAATGTGATTGAATATAATATATACCGTATCAGATGGAATGTCTCATTCAACCATTCTTTGCCTTCTTCAAGTTCATCTTCACTCATCCGTTCCACAGAGCCCCCATATCTGTAGAAACCAAAACAAGGATCATTGAACCAACTACATGTAATCACAAAAGCATCAGACAAGAAGAATAAATAGCCATAAGTCAGAATATCTGCACAAGTGCACGTGTGATCCGAGGAATCTATTCCAAAGAATCTTTTGTTGACTTCACGGTTGATAGCATGTGTGCCACTATTGCTTACTCTCCTCAAAAGGAACAGTCCTTGAAAAGGCAGTTGCTTATTCTAGATCATATATGAGTTCTGACACAAACAGAGATACATTTGCAGACTCTTACCTTGCATCAAAGAATGGTTTCTTAATGTGCTTCTCCAATAGCTTCCTGGCATGGTCTCTGACCTGAACACCAGAATCATCATTATATGGAGGTGCCCAATAAATGGAAGGCTAACTAGCATCAATATTAAACAATATCTTGCCTTGTTCTCCATTGAGCATAGTACAAATTTCCATCCACACTGATCGTTTATATTGCACAGTAATGCATCAATCCACTCACTTTTGCCCGAATTTGGTACTCCTGTTACTATAGTCAACTCCCCAGGAACAACCTGCAGAAGGGAAAATAAACAAAATCACATGAGAAATTTTGGATGATGCATGAAAGTCTGCTACTATAGCTTCCGATGTGCTAGAGTTCAGGCCATCCTTTTAGTGCATGCTACCCACTGAAACTGGAATCATCTAGTTGCTTTCAGCTAGATTAACATGTCATACATCATCTAGTTGTTTTCAGCTAGATCAACGAGTCATAATGCATGATTAAATGGCATGCAGTTCCCCAAATTGGTTAAATGGTCTGATTTCATGCCAAATGTCAACAGCTACTGCGGTCAGAAAACAGACTTCTATGTGCAAACAAAGAAAATAAAGAAACTCTTTTAACTTGGAGAAAAACCATCTACTCCCTCCGTTTCAAAATATAAGATGTTTTATCTTTGTGAAAGGACTGTATCTAGACCCTTTTTAGTGTGTAGATTCACTCCAAACATACATGAACCTACACACTAAAAGGGGTCTAGATACACTCCTTTCACAAAGCTAAAACATCTTATATTTTGAAACGGAAGGAGTAGTTTTTTCAGCTAGATCGACAGATCATAATACATGACTACATGGTACTTAATTCACTGAAATTGTAAAATGTTTTGATTGCATAGAAACTCTCAACACCTGTTGCAGTCAGAAAACAATGGGCAAATAAAGAAAACAAAAGAACTATTTAACTTGGCAAGGGAGAAAGCCAACTCCAACTTCAGAACAAACCTTCAAGAAAAGAGGGAAAACAAATAAAAAATGCAACTAAAAATACCTTGTAAAGCTCATCCATACATTTCCAACCAGTAGGAATTCCAAGCTCATCCCCACGAATTCCTAGATAATAACTATCGATCTCAGGGAAGAAATCTCTGAAGTTGAAAAGACCTCTTATAGGATACAGTTCTGCACCTTCTATAACCTTTTTCAATGCTTGTGGTCCTAAGAACATAAGTACCTGTAGTCCAAAAAAGAGTTACAAGAACCAATTACGGAAAGTGCAAAGATATCAAAGTTCCAATTTCCAATACAAAGTTACAAATCTAAAGACAGTAGGAACTGAATTCAGATGTGGCTATATATTTCAGGTGATTCTTTAGAATGTAGATCATTGCACACACAAAAAAACTTACAGGCTTTAATTAAGAATAACTGCAACTAGATTGATTTTAGAAAGCATCATAATACCATAATCTAGGGTGATGAAGTTTAAGACTCTTGATAGAAGTTAGCATAAGCTTATCTAGAGAGCCACGTTAGGAAAAGGACATTTTTACACCTCCGAGGCCCTGATTATGTTTGTAATATCAAAAAAACTTTCAGCACGAATAACAAGCAAAAGTATGATGGCAATATTATCTATTAGTCAAAGTTATCCATGCATGCCATCACAAACCTCATTAGCATCTTTGCAAAATTCTGTCTCGTTCTTCTTTGGCCAGCTGACCCTCCAACACCTGGTTGCATCAAATTAAATATGGCAAATGAGTTAACTGAGGGCTTGCACAGTCATAGGTACTTAGACCTTAGTAATTGTGGAGGCTGGTGATTACAACACAAACCTTTCTTTACCAAGTCGGCGAGCAAGTTCCTCAGCGAGAGCCTGCCCTGGAGGATCAGCATCTGTTGCCAGTATTATCCTAGATGCCTAATACAATGCAGCAAAACATATTCAGTAAACTGAAACCTGCATATCTCAGCAATAAAAGTTTACAATATAACTTCTGAAATGAGAAAAATACCCACCGAGTCAAGATACTCTTTGCAGTTCCACAGATATTGATACTTCTTATCCTAGCTTTACAGGGAACGTAAGAAGATGTTAGGTCACAACTAAGGTTTCAACTACAGATCAGCTCATATTAGGGAATTATACTAGCAAGTTGTTAATGGTATAAACTCTCGAAGTGACAAAAAGTTGCAGAAGTATCGGAAAATAGTTCTAACATGATCTTTGTCTGGGAGTTTGTTCGATACTTGTGCTGGTGCGCCATCTGGCACACTCACACAGTTACGATAGCCAGCCTCTTCCATGGAAAGTTTATCAATTTCACCCTCAACCTGCAATGTCATAAGAGACAACAAGCTAGTAAAAAAATGTGAACTCAGGCTAAAATGGACTGGCAACAAAAAAATTGAGAAAACATCGCATGGCAAATCTAGAACATACAATGATAATATCGCGTGCTTGCTTTATATCGTCCAAACCATACAAAATTTTCTCTGTGTTCGGCTCCTGGTAAGAAGGAAAAAATAAGTATAGATAATATTGATAAAAGTATAGTGTAAGCACGTAACCTAAAAAGGACAGTACAACAAACCTGTGAAAATTTCTTAGAGACTTCCCTGTATTTGCAGCCAACAAGGACTTTATCACGTCTGTAGGTGAAGGCAATAACAATCTGCAAATGAAATACCATATGTATGTATCACCATGTATGCTTGTCCACAGTAAAACTGCATCAACAGTACAATTATACCTTGTTGTTCCATCTACGTTGTGATACATTGTTCCTTCGAAGTGTTTCTGGTGATATCATTCTTTCTGAAAAGTATGTCAAGAGCTGCAAGAGATAACCATTTTACAAAATACCCATGTGCAAAAGTTTTTAACAGCATAAGCAAAGAATGCAAAAGAGAACTACCAAAGATGGTTTTCGTATCATTTGAAGAATATGCCAATTTAAAATACGTCTAACTTAATAGTACTTTAATCACCTCGTCACAAAGAGGCTCGAGGCGCATGTCCTCCTCACGAAGTTTCCTGTGAGGCTTGACTGCATGATTTCCTTTCACTTCCTGGTCAGTTTCACTTCCTCTATCAGTTTCATTTCCTGTGTCCTTTTTTGCTTGGTACACCTTGGAAACACCATCAGGCTGCAGACGCAAGACAGAACAGAGTGGTATCAAGTTGGTTTATTACTTTCAGTTTTCTTTAATTTGTTGGTAAGCTCACCTGGACATTGCCTTTCCAGCCACAGTTTGCTCTAAAACAATTCCATGTTGCATTTAAGCTGAAAGAAACAGCATAGAATAGAATTCAGATATTCTACACTGCATATTCCTTAAGAAACAACTCTAACTGACAAGCTCAAAGTGTGACATACATAAAAACTCACCCATCATTTCGGATGAAGACACTGAGGCTTAGCTCCTCAGTTGACCCACCTTTGCACTAGTTAACAGAAGGGAAATCATACTTAGATCATTTGTTGCCTGATAGGTCAATTTATAAAGTACAACGAGGATCAAAAAATAGCATATACTCATTTCATATACAGATGAACATGTTTTATAAGCTGGTCTTCAAACTGATCACAATTTACAAGTACATTTGTATGGAAGGGTCGTAAATACTTCCAATGTGCACGTTTTGTGAAACAGAAATGAGAAAAGGAATTACGGATATGAAATCTTGATGTCCTCAATCCAAAAACAAAACAAAAGAACTCTTACTTACTGTTGGGCAAAGCATCCGTTGAAAAGTCCCAAGCCTCCATTGAGTCATATTAATCCCTTCGTTTTTCAGCATCTCAACTAGCTTCCCGAGCCGTTGTTCACAAGCCCTCTTCTCCTCCATCGTACGAACTGCCGCCCCAATAAAATGGCACCACGTCAGTAAAACAACGACAACGATTTTACATCCAGTTGTTTCAGAGCAGAACCAACCAACAGTTGTTTCCGAGCAGCGGGCGCATTACCATTCCTGGAGCGCGGGACGGCGGGGCCGGCGGGCACGGCCTCGGGGACGGGGGCGGTGCCGAAGCAGCAGGCGAGCTCGGCCCGCCTGGGGAGGCGGTTCCCGGAGAAGGAGTGGAGCAGGCGGATGCGCTGGCCCCCCGCGGCGGCGAAGGCGGCGGGGAAGCGGCGGCGCGCGGCGAGAAGGAGGGCCGAGTCCCCGGCGGCGGCGGAGGTGGAGGCCGCCATGAGGAGGAGCGACTGGAGGGACGGCCGCGGTGGCATCACTCTAGGGTTACAGGGCATGGGCTTGGGGGAGTGGCCGAGTGGGGGAAGCGGAGCAGCGTGGCTTTGGGGGTTCGGGAGAGGGTCTTGGGGAGGAAGAAAGAGAGGCGAGGATGAGCAGAGGATTTTTGGATTGGATAGGAGGGGAAAGGAGGGAGGCCGAGAGGGGTTTAGGGTTTTACGCGCCCGCCGTCCGGCTGCCTGTTCCCTGGATTGGGCTTACATGTGGGACCATAGAGCACCGAGGGAGACCAGCCTGACCAAAGGAAACGTCCAACGTCTCTTGATTTTGTTTAGCCTTAATCCATCCATTCATTTATTTATTGGGAGTGCCTAGATCTCAGGCGCCTGAGAACTTCTTATGTCTAAGTCGCTGATGTCATCCTAATATTTGTGCTAATTCTCAGTTGCAACTCGTAAGATTTGTATTAATTCTCAGTTGCAACTCATTAAATTCTTAGTTACACCCTAGTTGTAACTCATGTGTAACTTTTATTTTACACGAATCACGAGGTAAATCGAACGGTGAAAGAGGCGACTGAGATCTAACAAGTTCTCAGGCGCCTGAGAACTAGCAAAACCGTTATTTATTTTAGATTAGATAGAGAGAAAAGCGAACGTATTCCATGGAAACAAAGTTTAGTGAAAACTTCGTGGAAACCACATTCAACGTTTTTAAAGATTACAAAAATATATGGTGTGTTAGAAAAATGATATTATATGAAAATATATATTTGAAGTTCAAATTCATATTCACTCGAGATATAAGAAGGAAGGAAATTGTGCATAAATCGTGATATTGTACTATTTGTCTCTATTCATTGATGGATTTGGTCTTTCGCATGAATTTTTATTTGAAACTGAATTTCAAATGCTTTTAGAACATCACCTCTAAAACATCCTTTATTTTTATTAGAACTTCTAGGAATACGAAAATATGATTTACACTTTGTTCTTACCGGTTTCCACCGTACCTTGGTTTTCACCGTATAATTTCTTGAGAATATTTGAAGCTACAACGGCTACATGAAGCTCATGGCAAACAAAAAATTGCATGGTAGCGTGCCAAACAAGCAACCCTGACTCAGGTGGAGGATTGTACTCCTCCATTATAAATGTCTAACGAGATGAATTTGAATTCATATCTCTAGTGTATGGTTCATAATGCTATAAAAAGGAAAAACTGCATTTTAGTAAAACCAAAATATTTTCTAGAGGTTATTCTTTTGTAGTAAGTCGTTCATAAAAAGAAAAGGGCTCCTCGAGCCGAGTTCTTACCAAATTTGAAGTCGATGGGTTAACCTTAATCTCATCTAAAAGTAGGACTTGCATAGCAACCAAATCAAGTGACACTTGGTTTGAACAATAGGTGAGAACAAATAAAAAAGACCATGTGTGTTGTAGACTTCGAAGATATTAAAAAACAGTCAGAGACAAATATATATTCGTTTTTAAGTCAAAACATAGTCAGAGACAAATATCCTTGGTATGTAGACTTCAAAGATATTTAAAAAATGCGGTGAAGATTATCCTTTTATTTCTCTAGCATGTAATAGTGTGTGCAAATTTACTGTTCTCATTTTTTGTGCTAGCTTGGTCTTGGTTTGCTATGAAAAATATTTAAAGAATATGTTTATAATGACCAAATATATTTCAAATTTGATTGTATTCCATTATATACCCGTCGAAGAAAGATAAAAACAATATTTACACTACAGGTGTATTGTTGATGGGACATTTTATCATGGCGTTTGTGCACATGTGTACTCCTCCGATAGGGATGTAGAAGTGGGACAAGTGGGTGGGACGTGACTTTTAGACTCCTATACTATATCTAAACTAAGTGGGATAAGCGGCCAAATCCCACTTATCCCGCTTATCCCAATTAGTTTAGAGTTAGTCTGCGGATCTAAAAGCGGGATCCCACTTGTCCCACTTCTGCATCCTTATCCTCCGGTTCCCCTCCTTGATCCAAAGACATGGAGTAGTAACAAGATAATGATACTAGTCTATTATTTTCCGCATTCGGTCATGTAATGCTTTTAGCTGGATTAGTATTTATTTATCATTTTATAGTAGTATTTGTGTGTGCATATTGATGGCCCTTCATAAGAAGCTTGTCCCATTGTGAACACCTATGAGAATGAGACCCATATGGTTAAACATTCAACATGATTTTCAAATTTTTGGTGGGTACCAAAAATTTGTAACCATGGACTTTTTTGCTAGATTCAAACTAATTTCAAATCAAATTTGAACTAGATGAAAATTTGTACCACTGTCCTACATGAAAAGGATGAACATGAGAGGAAGAAAACAAAATAGGCTCAACCCTGAATGTCACTCACCACAAAATAGGGCTAGGCTAGGTTTAGCTAGGCATTCTTGGTTCTCAGGTATGTTTGAATTCATCGGACATAGGGCACGAACACATAGAGAAAACACGGTGCACAACAAGATAGTGGCTACGTTTAAAACTTTGTGTATTTTCTGCCTTTTTCTTCTATTTTCATGTTCATGTCAGTTTACCGGATGTCTCCGGTTCCTATGCTAGTAATGACCCACTTTACCTGCACTATTTTATGAATTCGGATATTTCCTGGCCTATATAACCGAAAACAAATATAATGTGCATGTTGCATCGAGGACACTGAAGTATGGATGTGTGGTATCGTCTTGTTTTTTTTTTTGCAGGTAAAACCGGATCTTTATTAGATAGCAGGGATTACAGGAGGTTCGCGCTCGGTTTCCTGAAGAACAACTTCAGGTCCAGAGCCAAACCATGTGACAGTACGCCGCTCCATTCTTGCAAAGTTTGCAAGAAGGTGACTAGCCCTAACTAGTCCTCGATCCACTTTTACAATTGAACACTGATTACTACGATTAATAAGCTCTTTAATTTCTTTAACTAGGTTTGTATATGGAGAGCGATCTGATTGAGTTCCTTGCACCATCGCCACCAGGTCGCTGCAGTCTGTATCGATAATTATTGGGAGTTGGCTCTGGGCCAAGGACAGATCTAAGCCCTCGACAAGCAGAGAGAATGATACCCACAATGTCGTTTCTTAGAATCATGCCAGAGCCTGCCTCATTCTCTTTAAAATATCCATCCATGGTGAGTTTAACCGACCCGATAGGCGGTCTGATCCAAGGAATAGTAGGATGAATTACCTCCTTAGTGGAAGCAGGTAACTATGTCGTGACAATGGGTTGTTTTCCTTTGATGATTTCATCAGTGGAGAGCTTCTGTAAATTACGAATAGTGCTAAGATAGCTGCACAGGAAGTTCCTGGAGCTTTGGATACTAGGCAATGGCTTCTCATGCGTTGTTTCGTTGCGGCAGTGCCACACCCGCCACGCCACAAGTAGTGTAGTATCAATAAGCTCCTTAGGAATCTGAGCAATGAATGACCGGAACCAGGATAGAGGGTGACAGTGAAGATCACCAACAAGCGGAAGGCGCCAGTAGCCTTGCATTGCTATCCATAACTGCTCAGCATGCGGGCACCTGAAAAGAGATGAGCAGTGTCCTCGGGTTCACGATTGCATATTCTGCACCATCCAGTAACTTTCATCCCCCTACGTAATTTGCCATTCTCAGTAGCAAGGGCATTTGATGCAGCTTTCCAGGCAAATAACTTAACTTTCGGTGGCACGTCTGCATGCCATATCCTCCTCCAACATTCGTCATTTCCATCCGGGCATGAGCTAGTCGAGGCAAAGGAGCATTGAGACGGCTGCTCTGATAGAGCAAGTTTATAAGCACTACGCACCGTGAATAGGCCGTTCTTTTTCGGCTGCCAAGCGATGATATCATCGAAGCCCTGCCTAGATAATTTAATAGTCAAGATGGCATCAACATATATCAGAGAGAAAATCTCACGTACCAAATTACTCCTCCAGGCACCCTGCTCATCAATCAGTTGTGACACATAACGGATGCGCCTGTTGCCGCGGGGAGTTAAAGCTTTGCCATATGATTTTCTTGGAATCCAACTGTCTCTCCAAACAATGATCTTTCTACCGTTTCCCACTCTCCAAACTAGTCCTTTTTTCAACAACTCCAAACCATGTGTGATAGCAGTCCAGGTCGAAGAAGGATTGCCTGAAAATACTGTGTCACTGATATCGCCATGTGGGAAATATTTCGCCTTTAGTACTCTAGCACATAGACTCTCCGGAAATGCAATAAGCCGCCAAGCTTGTCTTGCTAGCACAGCTTGGTTAAACAGGCGGATGTCTCGAAATCCAACTCCGCCTTGGTACTTGGATCAGATCAGTTTATCCCAACTTAACCAGTGGGTTTTGCGCTTTCCTCGCTCCGAACCCCACCAATAATTCCTTATGAGCTTGGTCAGATCGTCACAGGCTGAAAAAGGGAGTTTGAATACACCCATGACATATATAGGAATTGCCTGCAATATAGCCTTGATATGGATAGCACGTTCGCACTGGGCTAGTATGCCATCGCCCCATTCAATTAGCTTCTTACACAGTCTTCCTTGTAAAGATTCAAAGCGACCTTTATGCATTCTACCGGTAGGCGCCGGGAAGCCTAGGTATTTATCTTCAAAACCATTCGACACCACCTCCAACATGGTTCTGATCTCTTCTTGTATCTCCTCGGTACAACACGTAGAAAACCGAACAGAACATTTACTAGGATTAATTAATTGCCCAGTACCCTTCTCATAAGCATCAATAATCTGCTTGACTCTTGTAGCTTCGTCTATGCACGCCCTGAAGAACAGGAGGGTGTCGTCCGCAAACAACAAGTGCGAAATACCAGGTGCAGCGCGACACACCTTAATTGGAGTGACGCGGCTTGATCAACTTCATATTTTAGCAAGAAAGATAAACCGTTAGCCACAAACAGAAATAAACCATGATGCCCATACACCATATGTGATATACGCATTTTTTGACATGACCTGTACATATTTAAAGGTATACATACCTAAGGTACACATACACATACACATACGTAATAGATAGATAGATATAAATATACAGCAATATACTAGTAGTATTACCTACTGAAAAACGTTTGGGGGGGAGGGTGTCTGACCCTGCCCCGCGGACCTGCCCCTGCGTGTACCAGTGATAAGCTGGTTTCTTGAAGGAAAGAAATTTCATTACAACGATACGAATCAGAAATGCTCGGAGCGGAGACAAACAATAACATGCTGTCAACTTGTTGTCTATTAAATTCTCTAGCAGATTCAGACCTCAATATTTATAACTATGAGCAGAGCTAATAAAAAAATAACTTCAGAGGGTGCAACATGCATCGGAACCAATAAGTAATAAAACACAAGGAACACCTTAAGCCAATTTTAATCTAAAAAGTACATTTTTTTAGGATATTAAGTTAAAATGTCGGACTTCAGTTTAACATCCGAAACAACAAAATAGTAGTAACATCCCCTAATCAATCCAGTAAACTAAATTAAGAAAAAATTACTAAACTGAACCAACAACGCTTTGTTGTAAGGAAGGAAAATAGGAAATACTCCACTGTACCCCAAAAAACCGAGTTGAAAATAAGCATACCAAGTGAGGAATAACAATCTGATCAAACATCTCTCGAGGTGTTTAGAAACAGAGGGAGCAGACTGTAAGATTAGCCTCTATTTTTTTGCACCGAGGACAGGGCAGCAGGTCAAACATGAACACCAACACAACAAAGGTGGATCACTTTTTTGCTCCTAGCTCACAACAAAAGATAAATCTATTGTATCTCGCACACATGTAAAGTAGCAGAAGATGTTCGCGCCTATCCAGCGTGAATACGCCTATCCAGCATGAATAACACAAGAGCTGGACAACACTCACCAAGAAAACGACCGAATAGCAGACGGACACAAGCAGTGGCGGCCCACGCGGCAATCTCCAAGCAAGCTCGACCTGCAAGGAAGAAACGATCAAAAACAGAAGAAACCTGCCTAGGATCCTTTCCTCATACCGAAACAGAGAAGCTGCGACGGCACCACTCCTGACCAATCCACACAGCTACCCGAAACAAGAACACCACTGGGTACAAAAATAATGGCTGGACAACACTCGCTAGGAAAACGACGGGACAGTAGACGAACACAAGTAGCCACGCCCCACGCGGCAATCTCCAACCAAGCTCGACCTGCAAGGAAGAAACGACCAAAAAATAGAAGAAACCTAGTCAGACAGAAGGAAGAAGAAAAGGGGAAGCCAAAATCAACGAATCTAAAAAAGCAAAGACCCAACTACGGAAAACAAGCCAGATAACCGATCCCCTCCGGTAGAACAATAGTCTACCTTAACCAAACCCACCGCAGGAGAGCTCGATGGGGAAATACACGCCTGAAAGCCAGTGAGGAAGATGGATCTAGCGGCGCAACACAAACGAGAACGGCAAGAGAGAAGCGGAGGAGTCGAAGAACAATGGGACGGGCGGAGATTTAAAGGGTGCGCAACGGCCTATACAGGCTCTCCTCACACAGTAGAACTTTCCCCGTGGGCTAATGACGAGCCGCCAGCGCGGCGACGCCGCCGGAACACGACGACGAGACGCGAAAACCCCAACCCACCCCTGACCCCGACGCCTCCATCCACGCGCGAACCAACCCCAACCCCCTCACGGCGCAGACTGGCCGCGCGGCCCCGCTGGGGGCGGGCGCATGATTTGGACATAGGGTATTCAATTTTTTTGGCAAACTTAAAAATGAAGGTTTACACTACATTTTAAACTATTTGCTCTTTGGAGACCATGAAAAACTAGACAAATGGATTGAGAAAATTTAGAAGCAAATATGCATCACACCTTATGTTGGCCATGTGCTTCCATATATTGTCGTGGGTGCTACCTCGCCATGGATACTGGCAGGCTCATGTGCTCACGACCAAGAGGCCATCTAGCAAGAGCTAGCTAGATTTTTTGTAATTTGTAATCTAGATACTTCGATGCCTATTTCCCTCGGTCGTTCTAGCTCAGTGCGTAGTTGGGATGTGTTGTAGAATTGGCCCATGGGCCGCTGGGTGTTTGGGGGCAAGGTGGAGACTGGGTTTGATAAGAGGAGTCGCATGAGAACCAGAAGAAATATGTCGTGCACATTAGGTGAATATCAGCTGCACACCCAAAGTACATTAGACTATAAATAATCGTTTTGCCAAAATAATAGGTATTCATCTAAATACCCTTAAATTGAGCTAGGCCCGCCCCTGTGGGCAGGGGCCCCCAAGCAGCAGCAGGCGGGTATGGCCGCGCCGATCCATGGACGAACCCACTGTGCGGGCGACTCCTCCCACATGGTATCCGGCCCCGCCACTCATGCCGCACCTCTCACGCCGAAAAAAACCCACCCCAATACTTAGAGCCGCCGACAACATGGACCAAGTGGGGGGGGGGGGGAGCCGCCGAACCAGGCGTGCAGGAACCGTCGTTCCATCTCTCTACCCAGCCGCCCTTCTCACGTTGCGGAAACGTACCCCAAACCTGCAGGCCACTGACAACGTGGACCAGCCACAGCGGGCCCGAGCCGCAGCAGCAGGCGGGTAGGAACGTGCCGATCCACTGCTTGGCGGGCTGGGGAGACTGCAGCAAACTGGACGGGCACGATCATCCCCAAAAGCACGATCCAACGGGTTGAACGCGACGAGCGCTGTGGAGGCTACCTGGGGTGGCACTAATTATATCTTTTGATTGTAGCCCAAGTCTTGATGACTCATACGATAAAAAAAAGTCATGATGAGACTCAAAGCTGTGATTATACGATCTGATCTCTTGCACATTATCGGTTTTCATACAAACCTAGTCATACACGACGGGTTGAAACAGCCATATATATCTACATCTCGAAGCCGCGGTTATCGATCGTGATCTCCTTCCTCGACCTAGTACGCGCTGCTCCGATCTGGCATCATGTCAACGTCCGCGTTCTTGTCTGCCCTGCGCGCCGCCGGCCGGCATCACCTCACCGCCTCAACCATCTCCGCGACGCCCGCCACCCGCTCCCACCTGCTCCGGTTCAACGGGTACACACAAATCAGCAAGATGCTGGCCAACGGCCAGCCGATCAGATCAGGCACGTTCAGCGTCGGCGGCCACGACTGGCGTATCAAGTGCTACCCAAACGGCTATAACGAGGAGCACCAGGGCTCCATCTCCCTCTTCCTCGAGCATTGGAGTCACCAAAAGACCGGGGATACCACGGCCAAGATAGGACTGAGTATACTACCTGACACGGCCTCGAAGCCAACGCACAACCGAGTCACAGACCATCGCTTCTCGGAGTCCACTTCGCTCACCTGGGGCTGGAGAGACTTCATCAAGCACGAGGATCTTGGCAAGGAGAAGCTTCTCGAGGACGACTGCCTTACAGTCCTGTGCGACGTCACCACCACCGGGCCTGGTACGGAAGACTACATCGACGTTGCCGCACCGGAGCCAGAACCTAGCAGGGTCGTGGCAGTGCCCGCAGCGCCACCGTTCGACCTGCGCGGGCAATTCGAGAAAGCCATCTGGAACAACAAGGAAGTGGACGTGAAGATCGAGGTCGGAGGGAAGACGTTCCCGGCGCACCGTTGGATGCTCGAGGCCCGGTCACCCGTCTTCAAGGCGGATCTATCGCTTGCCTCAACATCCACGGGCACAGCCGAACTGCGCATCGAGGACATGGATGCCCAAGTGTTCAAGCCTCTGCTCAAGTTCATCTACACGAACTCACCTCCCCTGCTCGAGTCGGCAAAAGCAGCAGAGAGGATGCTCGTCGCCGCGGATAGGTACGAGCTAGAAGAGTTGAAACTCATCTGTGAGGAGGCACTGTGCCGGCACATCGACATGGGCTCTGTGGATTCCGCTCTAGCATTTGCCGAGCGGCATCGTTGCTCCCTGTTGTGGAAGGCGTGCATGCAGTTCCTCCCTTATCCTGGCAATTTTGAAGCATTCATGGCAGCGGATGGGATTGGACGGCTAAAGACAGTTTGCCCGTCTGCTCTTTTGGAGCTGTTCGTGAACAAGCAGATGGCCGATGCAACAGGAGCAAAAGGGTAATCCAACGGCTGCTATATAGCTATTTAATTACTCTCAATATTTAGCAAGATAGTGATGTTAAATCCATTATTATGATACTCAATATTTAGCAAGACACTCATGTATTAAGGGAGCTAGGTAATCTGTTACTCCCCATAGTATTAAGCAGGATACGCATTTTAGAGAGATTATGATGCATGTGCGCATTGATTAGATGAAACAGTGTCTATTAGTCCGTCTCAAATAAAAGGAGGGAACTTGGTTCAATGTGTTCTTCTTCAAATACGGAAGATTTCATTACCTCTAGATGCATACAACCTAGCTTTATTATCTAGTTTATTACATAAAGAAAAGAAAAGAAAAGAAAAGGCCTGGTTTTACTATTAGTTAGAACTAGCATGGTGGCCCTCGCAATTGCGAGGGAAACGTCCGCATATGTCTACAAACCTTTTTAGAATCTATAGAACCTAATATTATGCCACTACAC
Organism: Avena insularis; assembly: GCA_023614405.1. Lineage (NCBI taxonomy): Eukaryota > Viridiplantae > Streptophyta > Magnoliopsida > Poales > Poaceae > Avena > Avena insularis. The sequence continues at coordinate 20,355,318 of CM042694.1, read as the reverse complement.
TAACATAGTTTTGTAGTCACCATGCATATTATGCTAAATAAAGATCGCTTGTGCGGGAGACGTCTTTAATCATCTTCAATTTGTGGGATAACAGTAAATATTGAAAGATAAAAGAATATATCAATGATTTTATGTGCCTTGTGTAAGGTGATGATATACGATTTGTACACATAATTAATATTAGATGATATGATATAGTTTTTATTTGATGCTAGTTTAGTGTGAGGTTAAAAATCAAACTTATATATGCTTAGAAATTTGTGGTTGACATCGAGTGAACATATCCTATATGTTGATATTTAAATAATAATGTACCGCCTAATGAATTTTATGTATAGTCGAAAGAATAAGTTAGTTATGGTAAATTAATGAACATACATGAAATTATGCTCGGATTATGTAATGCACAAATTTTAAGACATATTGGTACACATGTGTTCATAGTGAGGTTGAAGAACCTTTAATAGCTTCTATGAAAACTATGGGTTGTCATTAGCTGGCTAAATATATTTGTCTACCTTGAGATTTGAGATATTCTGGATCAATTATATATTTTCTAGGCCATGATATGTTCTTTAATATTATAATTATGGTTTATTATGTCACATTCTTAATTATGTCACATTTTAAACAGAGACACCATCTCCAAGACATAGGTTTATTTTTCTTAAGTACGTTCCAAATAATTTTAAGCTCATATGTAGTGATATATTTTATTATTCTCTTTATCTAGAATGCCATATGTATGGAAACAAAAGTATTCATATTTTCATATGTTTCCTTCACCTCATTCTCACATGTATATTTCATCCTTCGATACATTCATTCTACATATTAACTAATTGGTGCATGATTTAATTTCTTTTCTTCTCACATGATTTTTTATCAATCTCAGGATCCCACTATAAAAACTTTACGCTAGTTGGTCACCAACAATCCTTGATTAGTAGTTTCTCCATAGCACAATACTTTAGGTCGGCTTTTTAATTCACAAGATTAAAACATAAAATAAATATGTAAAATTACGGTGGCACATCCTCAAATCCTTCCTTCAAAAAAATTATAAGGGGTAATAAACTAGGGAGACTAACACATATTAACATATTCTTTGTCACTTTGTCATTGTCATTGTTCTAGCTCCATTACTTTAATATATATTACTCAACACGATTAACATTCACTGATGTCACATTAATGTTTGGAAGTATGAGCATGAAAAAAATAGGTAGATCTAAGCCATTATAAGTCAGTTCCATATACAGTTATGATGACGTATCGGCAGATATATTGTGAAGACCTGCAGGATGTTACGACGATGTATCCGTTGCAATCGGCAGATATATTGTGAAGACCTGATGGATGTGAGTCGTGAATAATGTAGGGTACACAAAAATCCTAGTATATGACATGAAATGTGTTAAATATATTTTTAATCTTACACAGACAATTCTTGTTTCCGTCGACCCACATTTCAAATACACGAGGTTCTAGACATGTGCATAAAGTCTTGCTAGTTGCTCGTGTTGTGAATTTGCATGCAAAGAGTGGATCCCATCAAGCATGGTGTCTCACGAGCCCCAGATGGTTAATTTGGCCGCACGGAGATATAATATTCTACTTTTCCAGTTACCATCACGTTCTAGTTAGCTAGTATAGGCATTTTTTTTTGAGGGAAGTATAGGCATTTGTTTAGACGGGCACAATCATATCGCTAGCTAGTCTAGGCATTTTTTCCAAACGGACCGGGTCATGTGCAGTGAAGATAGGTCTTGCATTTTTCCAAACGGGCCCAGGTCGAGTCCCGTGGAAATACGTGTTGACCCTTCTTTTTCACGCATATGTTGTACGGTAGTTTACTTTTATATTTGATGCCTATATCTAACCACTAGGGGAAAGAAGTTCTTTGCCGTGTGGGCGGGAACCTGGAACACGACAAAGGCTTTGCCGCGTGTGTGCCAGAGTAAGCGACGGCAAAGGCCCTTTGCGGTGTATATTGAGAATAATACACGGCAAAGCCTTTGCCTATGTCTTATACGTAGACACGACACAGTAAAGTGACTTGACGTTTTCGTCCGTTTAACGGAGCCAGCGAGCCTTTGCTGTGACACTTCTTTGCCGTGTGTTTTTTGCGCTTTGCCGTGTCGAAACGGGTTGCCGTGTGTCGTGTGGTTACCGTGTAGTCAGATTTTGCCGTGTGCCAGATGGGAGACCCACACGACACAACCTCCTCCTTTGTCGTGTGCCTGTGGGAAACACGACACAGTCGCCTCCTTTGCCGTGTGCCGTGGGATGTGCAACACGGCAACGCAGCCCCCTTTGCCGTGTGTCATTCCCAGACGGCACACGGCAAAGGCCTTCGAGCCAACCCAGTAGCACACAGGCTGCTGCCACCTGTCGCCTTTGCCGTGTGTATACACACGGCGCCCTTTTATTTCCCTTTTTTATTTGTTTTTCTACATCCCTGCATTTAAAACAACAGTTGATATATATGACAACAAATATATGATCCAAACAAGCAACTATGCTCCAAGCAAACATACACATGATCCAAGCACTCATACACATCACAAACATATGATCCAAGCACTCATATGATCCAAGCACTCATACACATCACAAACATATAATCCAAGCACTCATACACATCACATGATCCAAACATATGATCCAAACAATCACATATGATTCAAGCACGGCGAAGGTCGATGTCCTTGATGCACTCGATGGCCACCACATATCCACATCCTACACGGTCAAAAGCAAAATAGTGAGATTTGCATGACAAATTGTATGGCTAAATTTTCACAAGTGTAGTAGTGGCAATGTAGCAACATAGAAATATACAACTTGGCAATGGCATACAAAACTAGTATTGATCAACTTTCAAGGCAAGTTGATGGAAATGACAATTACATGTGATTTTGACAATTCTCGTGGCAAGTTGATGAAAATGACAAGTAAATTTTGACAATTGTCATGACAAGGCTAAATTTTCTACAAGTATCATGGCATGGCTAAATTTTCTACAAGTGTGATGGCATGGCTAAATTTGACAAGTGTAGGAGAACTAACCGTGATGCACACATGATAGCCACAACCTCAAAGCCCTTCTACAAGGTCAAAAGCACAATCATGAGACTCTCCAAGTGTATCGAGTACCGATATCGAGTGATGCACAAGGTCAAGTGTAGGAGAATTAACCTGGAGGACTCTGATCCAGCCTCTAGACGACCGACGGATTGTTGACGGTGAAAGGTGACTGGTTGTTCAATCCACCGTCTGACCCACCAGGCGGCGCCTGGTTGTTCGACCCACCAGGCGGCATCAAATTGGCCAACTACATGATGGGAAATTGTGAGCATTAGACAATAAGAAAATATTGAAAATTACGAGCATTAGGCAATAAAGACATGTGATCACTTACCCACGGGAATGCGAAAGGAGGAGTAGGAAGAGACCCTGGTGGAGTAGTCATAAGCATCTGGTGTGCCATCCACTGCATCATCTGTTGTTGCTGCTCTAGCATCGCTTGCTGCTGGCTAAGTTGCTGCTCCAGCTGTAGCTGCCGCTGCTCGGCCGCCTCTCTGCTTGCCCTCTCAGTGGCCATCTCCTCCTACGTCGTGTAGCCGCGATGTCATGAACATTGCAATGTAAAACATGTAGTAAAACAAAGATGACTGAGGAAGAAGAACATACCCGTAACTGGTCGACAGCTATAACCGAAGGCCGTGGATGGTCTCTCACGGCAGCATGGAGTCGTCTCGCCACGCCGGATCTGGCGCATAGATGGAACGGTCCTAGGGTCGACGGACCCGTCAGCAATCCATAGGCGGCCATTCCTCTGGCCCTGTCCCGCCAGCACGGCAACCTCAGGATCGAAGGGGGCGGTGGCAGGGTTGGAATCTTCGTCGCCCACCTGCTTGTACTTCTCGGGGTACTTCGTACCCCGGATCTTGGCTCCCTCATTGATCCACGAGGAACCGTCCATAGGCTCGTCCAAGGTGCGCATCTTCTTCCAAATGGCAAACATGGACGGCTCCACACCTGTCTTTACTTTCTGCAAATGAGGGGACACAGATAAGTGAAGGGGGACTCCCTTGCGGAGTAAAGATGAGAAGCAAAAATAAAGAAAGCATTTGCTCACCTCTTTTTGCGTGACAAGGGCGAGGGGGATGCTGCCTTGGCGGTGTGATCCACCCTTCATCTCCTCTCGCCGCTTCTTTGCGGCCTCGTGTCTCTTGAGGTACTCGGCGTGTGTCCACCATGCTACCATCACCGTGAAGCACCTCATGTCATTACCGACAAACTGAAGAGGGTTCTACATCCACAAGGTACAGGTATTAGTACAACATGAAATAGATGAAGGTCAAGAAATCAATAAAACAGAAACACAACTACCTGCAGGTACTACCATGGCTCGAAGAGCATGTCCCGGGCTTGACTCTTGTTCATCCAGATCTTACGATCGCCAAACTAGTTGTGGACAGAGTTCACGCGTGCCTCGTAGTGCATGTCTTGCACCTTCCTCTTGGCAAGCTCGTTCACGATTGCCATGCACTCCCTTGAGTTCTCCCTGTCCATGTCGAAGTAATTCTACAAGTATGCACACAGGAAAAAAGGAGTCAAAGCCACGAGTCAAAGCCGCGGTGATTTAATTATGACAAGTGAAACAAACTTACCCAGAACAGAACTTGAATCTTCTCCGCCATGTGGTTGTACTCTTTAGCCGGATCCGGGGCGTAGTGGTAATGCTTCCAAGTCCAAGCTACATCCTGCTGACCATTTGGGAGAGTGACAATCCTAGGAAAAAACGCTCGAACCAGGGCTCCAAGGATGCTCGAGTAGCCACGATACGGCTTCATTCCATCCTCGTATAGAAAGGAACTGCAAAATGAAAAATCATAATCAATATGTGATGAAAATTCCAATATATGGTTAGCGGTTCAAATAATGTACCTCTTCCCAGCGGGTACGAGAACCTTATCCGCATAGGCATAAGGTAGATCGGGGAGTCTTGCAACCCCATGCCGATACGGAGCCTTGCTCCGTGGCATAAGCCGCGGGTCCATGGCCGCGTATGCCTCAAGGTACGACGTCTCATCCTCCGGAGGCTCCCACCTCAAGGTCATGTCAAGCTCGTAGGGTAAAGACCCCAACCCCTCATCCTCCGACTGCTGCGACTGCGCCTCATCATCATCATCATCCGAGTGCGTCTCCTCCTCCTCCTGATGAACTGGCTCCTCCTCCTCCTGGTCCTCCTCCTCCTGGTTCTCCTCCTCCTCGTCCTGGTCCACCACGGCCGGGGGGGACAAGGATTCCTCCCACGCCTCCTACGCCCCCGGCGCTGTGAAGTGCGCGGTGAAGGACTAGCACGCTCTCTCGAAGCCGATGTTGAAGCTTTCTGTCAACACCCGGATTTTTAATCCCAGATGCCCGTTATGCCATACCTCGCAATCCCAGGATTACCATTTTTGCGAGACATAACGGATTGGATATCACAGTACATCATCCATTACAAACCATACATAAGGTCTTACACAAATAAGGATCTCATGATCCGGTCGAATACAACAAGCGGAAATAAAAGATAAGCGTGGCGGTGGGGTCCATCTTGAGGGCAGTGCAATGCCGACGAGATAGTCCTAGTTATCATAGCCGTCCTGCTGGCCATCATCTTGATAGTCTCCTTCATAGTATGGCCATGAGAATAGCCAGGGACAAAAGCCATGAGTACTCTTTAAGTATTTGCAAACTACCTCTAACAAGTAATATAGTTCTACGTCAAAGTGCTAAATCTAAGTTTAACTATACAGTTAAGTTTGAAACCTAAGTTGAGTTCTAAAGCAAAGAAAGATAAAATAAAGTTCTAGAATCACTTAAGTTGGGAAGCTATTGTCATAAACACAACCCTGTTGTGGTCAAGTCAAGATTCATCATTCATTTCATAAGTTGTTTGGAAAACATCTGACAATGAAACAGTATGGCCATTCCAACTGTCCATAACCGCGGACGCGGCTATTCGAATAGTTTGACACTCTGCAGAGGTGGTACACTTTCACCACAAGATTCGATACATCTATCAGGGATAACCTCGAATCATCATACTTAGTATGCAGATAATCAAACATAAATTTCCCTTTACACACCCTAGTATAAGCACCTCTCCTATGAGCATGGCCTCCCAACCATGACCATCAGTCATCTTGGGAACTGCATAGGTGGACAAAATTGAGAGGTAGCCTCATCTCAAACCTCTCCCGCGAGGGAACTAATACTAATGCATATAAATTTCTAGCTAAGCCTTACCCAATTCAGGTAGTGTGGTTGTACGGTATATTTGGAATGGTATCGCATCCGAATCCAACCATCAGTTTTATAAAAGGGTTAAGGCTCATGCCTCAATATTTTCATCATCATAAACCATTTGTGTTTCTCAACACATGTCAAAACATCTCAATAGAATGACTCATCATTCCAAGGTTTTCATAATTCATTTTCACCAAGTGCTCCCATCTAAAATGACTCAAGTTTTTGATCTACTCTAAACTACTAAGTTAAGAGGGTTCACTAAGGTGGAAATGATAGGTTCAATCTCATGCCATAGAATGACATCTAAAGGGTTCTAAATAGGTCAAGTTTTATACTCTTTATGCTACCTTCAAAAAGTAGAGAACTTTTGGGTAAAGTAAAGGAAGTAAAGCTTGTACATAAGACTTGGGGTAACTAATAGTCAAAGTGCTATGATTCAAGTATGCCTATAGCATCTTGGATCAAGTTAACTAACTTAATTCTAGCTTGCTACAATAGCTTGCACTGTTAAGGGTGGCTTGCCTTGGTTGGTGCAGTGGTTGAAGTTTTCTTCTTCTTCTTCTTGGTAGAACTCCTCCTCCTCGTAGACTTGGTCGGTACTATCGTCTATAAATACATACGGAGTACACAATCACCAAACAATACTTAACTAGTCTAATTAGCATTCTAAGACACACATTTGATGATCTATTATCATCACAAGCATCACAAGTTTAATTCACTAGTTTCATTCTTTTTAATTTAGAAAAGTAATTTCTACTCATTGAAAAATTAACTAAGATTTAATATTCACCACTTAAAATATGGGATCATGTTGACACATGTCATCACCACATATTCTAACATGTGGGAATGAGATTTAAGGGTTGGATCAATATTACTTTGGTTTAAGTTTATTATTTAATGATTTAAAGTGACGAGAAATGCCTATATAGCATTATTTTGGTACTAGTCCAAAGTCACTGCATGTAAACCTTAATATTATGACATATTCAGATAGGTATGATGAAATGTGAATTTTGAGAGTTGGAATCAACTCAAAATCTTTCTTAGTTGATTTTATAAAAATGTTGCAAGGTGCAAATGCTTTTGTTTTATTATTTTTACTAGGAGAGATCTATAACTCTAATTGAATTAAATTTAACGGGCTTGGATATATCTTTTCAATACCTTTTAGGCAAAATTGGTTTCATGCAAATTGGATTTGTCAAACTCCTAGAATTGATTTTTAAACTAGTGGATAGAAACTAGATTAACTCTAAATAGAAAAAACTAAATTTGAATTTCTAACTCGCGGGGGAACTAACTGGGCCGGCCCAGCTACACACAATGCGCGCAACAGGCTGCCTGACATGCGGGCTCCACCTGTCAGCAGCACAAAAACACCGAAACGGTATCTAGCATCCTAGGCCACACGATCTAAAGACGATCCAACGGTGGGAGGTCATCGTCGACGACAGACATTCTCGAGAGTCCACCTAGACGCCAAGCGGTGACTGGGGCATACCAGGGCTCTAGCAAGGTCGGTGAGGCGGGCAAGCGGGCGAGGCGCCATTGCGGTGGAGCTTGGGGTGCCCTAAATCGCAGACGCTTCTCCTCTCAAGTGGCTTGGCTCCAATTCGAGGCCCCGAGCAGCGTCGGCTAGAGGTGGGTGAGGTTCAGTGAGAGGTGGGGAGTGAGTGAGTGTGGAGAAATGAGGCTGGGGTGGCCGCTTTATATAGGGTCAACGAGGGGGCAGAGCGGGGTCCGGTGAGGTCATCGGTGACGATGATGCGGGGCGCTCTTGGCATGGGCGAGGGTGGCGATGGATTCTTTGTCCCCCGGCAGTCCTCTGGGGCTTAAAGGCGTGGCAAGGCGAGGGCTCTACTGGTCGGGGGGGTGCGGTGAACTGAGCACGGGCGGCGGTGTTCGACGCTGTTCCTCCGGGCTGCTGGTCGCAAGGCGGCGAACGAGGATGTATGGGCGGTTGCTGGGCCTGCTGCGGGTGCTACCATGCAAGGCTAGGGCTAGGCGAGGCCGGTGCTGCTCTGGCAGGCGCGGCGCTCCGGGGTGATCGGCATGGCGGACAGAGGCATGGGCGCGAGCAAATGCGGCTGGTCCTCCGCTTGATTTTGGTCGGGGGCTGGTCGAGGTAGTGCGGTGTGAGGGCACCTGTCTCCCAGCGAGTGAAGGAGAGTGCGGGATGGCTTGGTGCGAGCTGTCCATGGTCGACCTGGCGCATGGCGTCGGGCGGCTTGGTACTGGAGCAGATAGGGGAGAGGGAGAGAGAGCTAGGGCCGGGGTTTTACCTGGGAGGGACAAGGGGACCGAGTTAGGCCCAAATTGTTACCAACTTCACTGCTCACTATAGTGTTTTGGAAAATGCAAGATTTGTGTCTGCCACCTGTTTGATGAAATGGCCGCAAGAGACCAAAGTTTGAATTTTGGTTTCAAAATTTTTGAGTGTTCTCCACTGGTACTAGGTAGTCTCTGGTTGCAAGGGTTTTGAAAGTGGAGCTCAATTTGATGGTTTTTGAAATAGGGGTGATCTAGGCATATGCATTGAATTCAATTTTTACATGCCATTTAAAATAAGTATTTGAATGTGTTTAGCAGATCAAAAAGTGGGCCTTGGTACCTCATTATGTGTACTAGCAAGGGGTGTAAAGATCTATAATTATTTCTGTTGAGAAATGAGTGCTAGGAACACTCAAAGTAGTGTAGTGGATTAAAATGACCAAAATGACCATTCCTCCTTTTTAATTGTTTTTTATTTGATTTTCTTTGGGAAAAGTTTGGGAATGATGTAGATCATGTTTAAATCACCTAAGAACATTTTACAAGCAAAGAATCACAGAACCATGGAAATTCAAATCAAATCCTAATTTAAATGCTCATACACATGAATGCTTTCATTTTTAATTTGGAAAAGTTTTTGTTAACCCTAATTTTGATGATTTGGATCTTGATAAGCTTGGATTAAAGTTTTGGGATGTTACACTTTCGAACCACCCTTTTTCGAACCACCCTTTTTTGAACCACCACTCACAAGGTCAACCAAGCTTTTCAGCTTTTTTGTAATACCCTTTCCCCCCGGCATCTTTCAATCACCTGCAAAACAGAATGAAAAGAGTAGTTTATTAGTACACATTAAAAGCAACAATGAACATAATTAGATGAATAATAGTAAAAGCAACACTGATGAAAATAGATGAATATTAGTAAAAGCAACAACGATGAAAATCGATGGATATTAGTAAAAGCAACAATAATTATTACATAGCATAGAGTTCTTACAAATACAACAGCCCGACAAACAGTACTACATAGATTAGTCTCATATTATTACTACTACATACATCAGAAGCCTGTGTCGGGATTATGATTAGAACACATGTTTTTTCATCTCTATCATTCTCGGGCCACCAATAATCATCCACGAAACCTGGAGGTGGTCCCTGTGGAGCGTTGACTTCATGGCCTGCACGGAACACCTCGAGCAAACTCACATCTTGTTGGTTGTGAACCTCCTCAACTTCATCTTGCATAGTGTTTTCCTCCTCGGCTTCTTGGTCATCGTCTACGACCATGTCACTATTGACGGACAAGTTGATAGTGAATTGCCCGGGGAGCCCTTCTTCCTGATAAAACTCGCCATCATTTGTTGAAGGGTCTAGGCAGTGGTAATCATCCTTGTTTGGCAAGGGCGGCCTGTTGCGTGTCAGTACTGTCATCACAACATCCCAGTCCTTTAGACGTTTTGTAGGGTTTTGGCATGGGCACGAAAGATAGAATACTTGGAAGGCCTGAGTAGCCAAAATATAGACATCATCTCCCGCATAAAAGGAACTTCTATTAACTTCGACCAGTCCAATTTTAGGATCCTCTTTCACCCGATGTGGGTCAAACCAATGGCATTTGAATACAACGGGATTTAGCCCTTTGCCAAAACCGTAATTCAACTCATATATACCCTCGACTCTTCCATAATACTAGAGGCCATCTGAGCCTTCACAAAAGACTCCGCTATTTGTTGTCTTTCGGTTGGGCCGGATAGTTGTGTATTCATGGGTATGGAAGTGATACCCATTCACGTCATAAGCATTGAACATGTCGACTAAATGGTTAAAGCCCCTGGCAATATTTCTTAGCTCGGGTTGCATATCTTTGTCATGATTTGCCTACAAGTTAGAACGAGAAGTTTAGCACGAGAAGTTTAGCACAAGAAGTTGGATGGAATAGTACCAAACCACAGAACCAACTGATGAAACCCAAACCACCACCCTTATCAAATAGATCCTACTCCTCTTTCGGGTTAGGATCCCTAACTGGATTCTTCCAATATGCACGCTTGAACTGTCTATAGCAATTTAAAGAAGAAAAGTTAGGCATGAACATAGGAGCAAATGTTTGCGAAAATCTAAAGGGTGAGCACTTACTCGATGTACGGCTTCACTTCATCCATGGTGTTCAAGACATACGACTGGATCAACTCCCGCTCAGGTTTTTTCATTATGAACTTCTTCGTGCCACTTGATTTGCCACCAAGCCCTCTGAAGATGCTAAGCTTGGGTACATCCTCAGGGTTGGCGGCATTGTAACAGGAGACTGGGTTGTGCTTTGTGGGAATGTTGGCATCATAGTGCTTGGTGGTGAAGTTTGCAACCTCCTCATTAAGGACTGACTCAGCTATGGATGCCTCAATCTTGCATTTATTGCCTATTTTTGTACGAAGCCTCTGTGTTACTCTCTCCAGTGGATACTGCCAACAGGCCCACACATGTCCCCCCTTCAAAGCCTCGTCCGTGAGATGCAAGATCATATGTTGCATCGGATTGAAGAACCCTTGCAGAAGGAGCATCTCTAGATCACAAAGCAACTCAGGTGCTTGTTCATGTAGCTTCTCAACCACTTTACGGTCTAACTCCCTAGCACAAATCTGGTGGACAAAAAAGCTCAACCTCGATAGCACTCGCCAAGTCTCCTCATCGACATAGCCTCGAATCATCACCGGCATTATTCTCTCAAGACATACGTGGTAGTCATGACTCTTGAGCCCTTGTACTCGCAACGTTTGCATGTTCGCACCCCTCATCCAGTTGGCTGCGTACCCATCAGGGAAAAACAAACTTTGCGTGATCCATTGGAAGATCTCCCTTTTTTGGGGCTTTGTTGGGCAGAACGGAGCCTTTGGCTTAGACCACCCTTTTCTGCCGTTGGTTCCGAGTGGCTGCATTTTAACTTTGGCCTATCACACCATTGTTCTTGATCAATTCGAGCCTTGATGTTATCCTTTGACTTCTCAGTTTGCATTATGGTGCTCCAAAGGGCCTCGCCGATATTCTTTTCGGTGTGCATTACATCAATGTTATGCGGGAGCTCGAGATCCTCAAAGTAAGGGAGCTTCCATAAGCATGGAATGTGGGTCCACTGGTGCGTGTCCCCATATCCCACGAAACCATTCCCATCAGGCTTAGGCTGGAGAGCTTCTAACTCAACCTTGATTTCCTTTCCCGTCTTCAGACGTGGCTTTGGATCATGGACAACACGACCTTTCTTGAACCTCTTTTTATCATTCCTGTATGGATGATTCGGCTCAAGGAACTTTCGATGTTCATCAAAGCAGGAATACTTGCCTCCCTTCGACAGCCAGAAGAAAGTCAGATCCTGCATGCACACTTGGCAAGGCCACTTCCCATGCGCACACCAGCCGCAGAACAACGCACGTGCTGGTAGGTCATGCAGGGAGGTGTGGTACCAGACATACATATCGAAGTGCTCCTTGTATGCGGCGTCATATGTTCGGATCCTGCGACCTTCCTAGCCACAAAACAAGTCATCCACCAGCGGTTCTAGATACACATTCATGTTCTTACCAGGGTATTTTGGTCCAGGGATTATCATCGACACAAACATTTTCTCTGATCTCATGCAGACGCTAGGGGGGAGGTTCAGGGGAATAACAAACACTGGCCAATAGCTATATACTGCAGCCGACATACCATATGGATTGAACCCATCGGTTGATATGGCAACTGCTATGCTCCTCTTGTCACCGGCCTTTCTCAGGATATTTCTTGACAAAGTTCTTCCATGCACTACCATCCGACGGATGTATCATCTTGTCGGTGTATCTATTCCCTTCTACTGCCCACTGCATCTGCTAGGCACTATCCTCGGTCATGAAGAGCCGTTGGATCCTCGGTAGCACTAGAAGATACCGGAGGATGTTTTGGGCAACCCCGGTCTGCCTCTTCTGACCATCACCATTGGGATCGACCTCAAAGTACCTAGAGGATTTGTAGTGGATACAATCATTTGTCTTAGCATGCTCCTTTCTGAATTGCATGCATCCCTTCAGACAAGCATGTATCGGCTCATATGACATCTTAAGGTCACGGAGGAGTTTGGTTGAATAGTAGAAGTTCTCCGGCAAGAGGTGCCCTTTCGGCAGAATGCTGCCAACAACGGCCAACATATCATCGAAGTCATCTCTGGTCAAGTTCATGTGGCTCTTGAAGGCCAAAAGGCGAGCGATGGCGTGCAGTTGGCTAACATCTGTATGTGCATGAAGGGGTCTCTGCGAGGCAAACAAAGTCTCGTAGTACTTTGTCGTGTTTTCCTCCGGCTCCTCACTTGTCTCCGCCTCCTGAGGTGTCTCCGCCTCTACATGAGGGCTTTCAGGCGCATTAGCATTCACAAAGTTGTCTATGCACCTATCAAAACCAGCATCAAATTCCCCCCTTGGCTGACTTTGCTGCTGACTCTGCCGTGACTCCCTCCTAGCACGTTTCGCTAACTTTTCACCATGGAAAGTCCAAGTCTTGTAGGAAGGTGTGAACCCATAATTGACCAGGTGCCTACTAACATCATCCTTTGAATGTGTATTCAGGTTCTTGCATCTTGTACAGGGGCAGAAAATTTTGCTGGGTCTGGTGGGGACAGCAAACGCCTGGTTCATGAAGTCCTCGGCCTTTTCTTTCCATTCCATGGTAAAGTCCCACTTACTGACATAGCCCTCATACATCCAGTCACGATTCTCCATCCTCTAATCAGTACGAAACCAGACATATATAATGCTTTCAATTAATCATGCCATTAAATAAATCCGGTATTAGTTCGGTTAATTTTAGCAAATATAGATTTTACGACATGCATATATCCACCTATCTCTCTAATAGGTAAAGAGGGTCCTAGCAACCGCCGGATCCGTAGATTGAGTACATTCTCCCTACTCTACCCCGATCTGAGACAGAATTTCGGCAGCACCTCCCCGCTGCTCTCCCGATACACGTCTCGAAAAAAGCCGAGAGGAATGTGCATCTGGAGAACAACGGGGAGGCGCTGCCGAAATCCTGTCTCAGATCGAGGTAGAGCAGGGAAAACGTACCCAACTACGCATCCGCCGCTGTTCCGATAAATGTCGTAAGAGTTATACGGTTAATAATATGCGAGACCACTATGCATATTTATCCGTGTAACCCTTACGGACGGGAAGAGACACCAAGGTAACACGACGGACTTGGTGATCTAGACACAAAAATAACCCTAGGGTACAGGAGAGGAGAATAGATTTTTACCTTCGAAGAGTGATCGAGAGGTGAAGAAGATCAGCGACCCTCCCGCAAAATGCCGTACGCCATCGACAACCCCACCCTCAAACTCAACACATATCCTTCACGAACAAGAATAATTACTAATATACACATGTATTCATATATGCCAATATACAAGCAAACAAATTATACACAAGTATTCATATATGCCAAAGTCCAAGAAAAAATATACACATGTATTCCTAAATTACTACTATACACATGTGTAGATAGAGATGATCGAAGAAAATGTAAAGAAGGGATCATCTTTGGGAAATGGACTAAAGTACTACTAGTACTAGTAGCAAGCAAGGGGACATTGATGCTTTGATATGCCTCTATATTGTATACACATGTAACCCTGGCAAACCAAAATGCGCATCTAGATTTGCATTATCATCGACACAATGATGCATCAATTTGTAATATATTCACATTCGGATCAATCTGCTTGCACATATATTCTTGTTCCATTTTAAATTCTTCTTTAATTGGCGTAGATTAGGCTTAGCTAGCTAGGGTTTTCGAGGCAAACAAAGCACATACATATATGTAGAAAATACAACTAAATTCGAGGCTTAGCTAGCTAGGGCTTAGGAATAATTCGAGGATTAGCAAGCTAGCTAGGGCTTAGCTAACTAAATACAACTAAATTAGCTAGATAGGGCTTAGTTAACTAGGCTTAGAAAATACATGCATGCTAAAATTCCATCGGTAGGGCTAACTAGGGCTAACTAAATACAACTAAATTAACTGGCTAGGGCTAACTAAATACAACTAAATTAGCTAGCTAGGGCTAACTAAATCAACTAAATTAGCTAGATAGGGCTTAGCTAACTAGGATTAGCTAACTAAATACAACCAAATGTAGAAAAAACACATACATACCGAGATGGGGAGGAGGAAGCTGTCGGTGGGGGAGGGGCCAGCCAGGTCGGGTGGCCGGCATCGTGGAAGACGACCGCGCGAGGGAGGCAACCGAACCTCATGCTGGCCAAGCCGTGGCCCTTCCACGGCGGCGACCACAGATGGGGCGGGGCCGAGGTGGGCGGGTGGAGGCGGGGACGGGGCCAGCGACCATAGATGGGGGCGGGGCCGAGGTGGGCGGGTGGAGGCGACGACGGGTCCGGCGGCAGCGGGGCCAGGTTTCGGCAGCGACGGGGCCTAGGGAAGGTTGCGGTGGCACGCGGCTGTGTCGAGCTGGGACGGAGTGGCTGTGTCAAGCTGCGCGCGGGTGGAGCAAGGGGAGGATAAGGTAGGCACGGGCCCACATGGTCAATTATTGGCCACCGCCCTTTGTCGTGTGCCGAGAAGAATGGAACACGGCAACGACAGCCTTTGCCGTGTACCAAACGGAGACACACAACAAAGAAACCTTTGCCGTGTACCAGACGAAGACACACGACAAAGAAGCCTTTGCCGTGTGCCTTGTGGACCTTTTTCATTTTCTTTCCTTTTTTCCTTTCAATTGTATTTATTTTAAGTTTTTAGTGTACTATTTGTTAGTATTAGGGGGGTAGACGATCCGAGGCATGCATGTGTAATAAAGTGTGGTGGCATGCTCAAAACTCCTAAACCTGGTTCCCAAGTGTGACCCCCTTCACAGACATGCATTGTCCCCTAAAAACAAAGTGTCTGCAATCTGACTATTAGGGGGAAACTCCACGTTTCGGTGAAACCGGGGTAGATATTGTCACAACATGTTCCCAAACATGGTTTTACATCATCACATGACCTAACCAAAAGCAAAACAAGAGAGGGTTACACCGGGCTACCCCTGTTAGAAGAAAGTCTAGGGGGTAGACGACCCCGGGCCCGCGGATCAGGGTTCCGCAGGAAGAAGCGCTTCGGGGTATCATAACACCTCCAAACCATGCATGTTACCCTAGAATGTGTAATAAAGTGTGGTGGCATGATCAAACCTGCAAAACCTGGTTCCCAAGCGTAACCCTTTCGCAGACATGCGTTGTCCCCTAAAAACAAAGTGTCTGCAATCTGACTATTAGGGGGAAACTCCCCGTTCCGATTAAACCGGGGTAGATCTTGTCACAACATGTTCCCAAACATGGTTTTACATCATCACATGACCTAACCAATAACAAGACAAGAGAGGGCTACACCGGGCTACCCCTGTCAGAAGAAAGTCTTGGGGGTAGACGATCTGAGGCCCGCAGATCAGGGTTCCGCAGGAAGAAGCGCTTCGGGGCATCGGAACACCTCCAAACCATGCATGTGACCCTAGAATGTGTAATGAAGTGTGGTGGCATGCTCACACCTTATAAACCTGGTTACCAAGTGTGACCTCCTTCATAGACATGCGATGTCCCCTAATAACGAAGTGTCTGCAATCTGACTATTAGGGGGAAACTCCCCGTATCGGTGAAACCGGGGTAGATCTTGTCACAACATGTTCCCAAACATGGTTTTACATAATCACATGACCTAAAAAAGAGCAAAACAAGAGAGGGCTACACCGGGTTACCCGTGTCAGAAGAAAGTTTAGGGGGGTAGACGATCCGAGGCCCGCGGATCAGGTTTCCGTAGGAAGAAGCTCTTTAGGGAAACGGAACACCTCCAAACCATGCATGTGACCCTAGCATGTGTAATGAAGTGTGGTGGAATGCTCAAACCTCCTAAACCTGGTTCCCAAGTGTGACCCCCTTCGCAGACATGCGTTGTCCCCTAAAAACGAAGTGTCTGCAATGTGACTATTAGGGGGAAACTCCCTGTTTCGGTGAAACCGGGGTAGACCTTGTCACAACATGTTCCCAAACATGGTTTTACATCATCACATGACCTAACCAAGAGCAAACCAAGAGAGGGCTACACCGGGCTACCCCTGTCAGAAGAAAGTCTAGGGGGTAGACGACCCGGGGCCCACGAATCAGGGTTCCGCAGGAAGAAGCACTTTGGTGTATCATAACACCTCCAAACCATGCATGTTACCCTAGAATGTTTAATAAAGTGTGGTGGCATGCTCAAACCTGCAAAACCTGGTTCCCAAGCGTAACCCCTTCGCAGACATGTATTGTCCCCTAAAAACGAACTATCTGCAATCTGACTATTAGGGGGAAACTCCCCGTTCCGATTAAACCGGGGTAGATATTGTCACAACATGTTCCCAAACATGGTTTTACATCATCACATGACCTAACCAAGAACAAAACAAGAGAGGGCTACACCGGGCTACCCCTGTCAGAAGAAAGTCTAGGGGGGTAGACGATCCGAGGCCCGCGGATCAGGGTTCCGCAGGAAGAAGCGCTTCGGGGCATTGGAACACCTCCAAACCATGCATGTGACCCTAGAATGTGTAATGTAGTGTGGTGGCATGCTCAAACCTGCAAAACCTGGTTCCCAAGTGTAACCCCTTCACAGACATGCGCTGTCCCCTAAAAACGAAGTGTCTACAATCTGACTATTAGGGGGAAACTCCCCGTTCCGATTAAACCGGGGTAGATATTGTCACAACATGTTACCAAACATGGTTTTACATCATCACATGACCTAACCAAGCCTAAAACAAGTGAGAGCTACACCGGGCTACCCCTGTGAGAAGAAAGTCTAGGGGTTAGACGATCTGAGGCCCGCGGTTCAGTGTTCCGCAGGAAGAAGCGCTTCGGGGCATCGAAACACCTCCAAACCATGCATGTGACCCTATCATGTGTAATGAAGTGTGGTGGCATGCTCAAAACTCCTAAATCTGATTACCAAGTGTGACCCCCTTCGTAGACATGCGATGTCCCCTAAAAACGAAGTGTCTACAATCTGACTATTAGGGGGAACTCCCTGTTTCGGTGAAACCGGGGTAGATCTTGTCACAACATGTTACCAAACATGGTTTTACATCATCACATGACCTAACCAAGAGAAAAACAAGAGAGGGATACACCGGGCTACCCCTGTCAGAAGAAATTCTAGGGGGGTAGACGATCCGAGGCCCGCGGATCAGGGTTCCGCAGGAACAAGCGCTTCGGGTCATCGGAACACCTCCAAACCATGCATGTGACCCTAGCATGTGTAATGAAGTGTGGTGGCATGCTCAAACCTCCTAAACCTGGTTACCAAGCGTAACCACTTCGCAGACATGCGCTGTCCCCTAAAAACAAAGTGTCTACAATCTGACTATTAGGGGGAAACTCCCCGTTCCGATTAAACCAGGTTAGATCTTGTCACAACATGTTCCCAAACATGGTTTTACATCATCACATGACCTAACCAAGAACAAAACAAGAGAGGGATACACCGGGATACCCCTGTCAGAAGAAAGTCTAGGGGGGTAGACGATCCGAGGCCCACGGATCAGGGTTCCGCAGGAAGAAGCGCTTCGGGGCATCGGAACACCTCCAAACCATGTATCTGACCCTAGCATGTGTAATACAGTGTGGTGGCATGCTCAAACCTTGAAAACCTGGTTACCAAGTGTGACCCCCTTCGCAGACATGCGGTGTCCCCTAAAAATGAAGTGTCTGCAATATGACTATTAGGGGGGAACTCCCTGCTCCGGTGAAACCGGGGTAAATCTTGTCACAACATGTTCCCAAACATGGTTTTACATCATCACATGACCTAACCAAGAGAGGGTGATGACCCACAAGTATAGGGGGTGTATCGCAGTATTTTTGGTAAGTAAGAGTGTCGAACCCAACGAGGAGCAGAAGGTGCTGGCTAGTGGTATGGATCAGGAATTCTCTGCAAATACTTAGCAAACAGATTTTTAGGGTTTTTTGATAAAGCAAGTAAACAAAGTACGAGTAAATAAAGGACAATAGGAATAAATGTAGCAAGTGGCCCAATCCTTTATGCAGCAAAGGACAAGCCGGTTGTATTACTTAAGATGACCAAACGTTCTCGAGGACACATGGGAAGATTGTCAAGTGCTTTCGCTTCATATAGTTGATTAATCTTCTTTAGCTTGCTAAGTGTTCTGTGGGTGAACCTGTGCTAATGTACCGACCTTCCTAGGACTAATACATACTTATGATTATACCCCTTGCAAACATCCGTAAGTACAAGAAAGTAATTAAGGTAGAAACCTAACCACAGCTTTAAACTCTAAGACCCTTACGTCCCTTCTGCAATGGTTTCCTAACGGGGGTTCAGGTTTCTGTTACTCCGGCAACCCCTATGATTAGTAGCCAAATACACAATGCATTCCCCTAGGCCCATATAGGTGAAGTGTCATGTAGTCGACGTTTACATGACACCACTAGAAGAAGTACACCACAACTTAAATATCAAACTATTGAATCTTTCTCAACACAATTCCACTACTAACAACATGACTTCTCCCATGTCCTCAAGAACAAAATGAACTACTCACAAGACATCATATGGGTCATGATCAGAGATGGAATAATGATGTATAACAATCTAAACATAAACAATAATTCAATGGTTCACTCAATAGCATCAACTACAAAGAGTAATCAACACCAGGAAAGTTTCCCCTATGAACTATGCAAGATTCAACGCAATTGTTATAGCAATATGGAGATGGTGATGAGGGTTGATACGTCCATTTTGCATCACTATTCTATGTCTTAATTCACTATTATTCATTGATATATTTCATATTGAGAGGTGATACTTATGTTATTTCATCTGTTTTTGCATGGTTGATGACTTTTGGAGCATGGACCGCTGCAGTCAGGATTCTGATGGAAAAGGTGCTGTTTGGAGGCAAAATTCGCGAAGATCAGAAAATCCGGGAAAATATACGGAAAATTCTATTTTTCCAGAAGACTCAAGATGCCAGAAGATGGCGTGGAGGTGGGCCACAGGGGGCCACACCACCCCATGGCGCGGGCAAGCCCAGGCCGCGCCAGGGAGTGGTGTGGCCACCCCTCCACTCTCCTCCTGGCGATATCTTCCTCCGAAACCCTAAGACTGGGAGCGACCACGAAGATTCCACGCCTCCTGGGCGGAAACACCAAGAGAGAAGATCTCTCCAGAGCAGATTACTGGGGAATTCCTTCCCGGAGAGGGGAGATCTTCTCCATCAACACCACCATCAAGCTGGACTTCATCGGGATCATCATCACCACCATCATCACCATCAGCACCCTCATCACCATCTCCATATTGCTGCAACAATTGTGTTGAATCTTGCTATAGTTCATAGGGGAAACTTTCCCGGTGTTGATTACTCTTTGTAGTTGATGCTATTGAGTGAACCATTGAATTATTGTTTATGTTCAGATTGTTATACATCATTATTCCATCTCTGATCATGATCCATATGATGTCTTGTGAGTAGTTCGTTTTGTTCTTGAGGACATGGGAGAAGTCTTGTTGTTAGTAGTGGAGTTGTGTTGAGAAAGATTCAATAGATTATTATTTAAGTTGTGGTGTACTTCTTCTAGTGGTGTCATGTGAACGTCGACTACATGACACTTCACCTATATGGGCATAGAGGAATGCATTGTGTATTTGGCTACTAATCGTAGGGGTTGCCGGAGTGACAGAAACCTGAACCCCCGTTAGGAAACCATTGCACAAGGGACACAAGGGTCTTAGAGTTTAAAGCTATGGTTAGGTTTTACCTTAATTACTTTCTTGTACTTACGGATGTTTGCAAGGGGGTTTAATCACAAGTATGTATTAAGTCTTGGATGGGACGGTACATTAGCACAGGTTCACCCACACAACACTTAGCAAGCTAGAGAAGATTAATCGACTATATGAAGCGAAAGCACTTGACAGTCTTCCCATGTGTCCTCGAGAACGTTTGGTCATCTATAGAAATACAACCGACTTGTCCTTTGCTGCATAAAGGATCGGGCCACTTGCTGCATTCATTCTACCGCCTTTTGTTTACTGCATCGACTTTGTTTACTTGCTTTAAAACCCTAAAATCCGCTTACAATTATTTGCAGAGAATTCGATCCATACCACTAGCCAAAGACCTTTCTCGCCTCGGTTCGACATTTACTTATCAAAATATCGCGATACACCCCATACTTGTGGGTCATCAAGACTATTTTCCCGATCGCGCCATTGTGGAGTGAAGCATTATTGAGAGTGGAACTGTAAGGAAACTTCTCTTTGAGTATTGTTTACTTCGCTAGCTTATTTTTTATTTTTGTTATGGATAATTATTTGAGTTTCAATGAGTTTATTTGGTAATGCTACTACCACCCACTGCTAAGGTAGTAGATAAGCCACCACCTGCTGAGAAAGATGTTTTCAAAATACCTACAAGAATTATTGATCGTGTTATGGATAACTACTATGTTGGAGATGGAACTGTCCATCCCGGTGATCATTTACTCTTTATACACGAATTATGCGGGTTGTTCAAGTGTGCAGGTATTACTACAGATCAAGTTAAGAAGAAGTTATTCTCATTATCACTGAAAGGAAGAGATGAGGAATGGTATAAGCTGCTGAAGAATGGTCAAGCTCTGGAATGGGAGGAAATAGTGCCTCTCTTTTATTCAAAGTTTTATCCTCCTAGTGAGATTCATAAAGATCGGAATCAAATATACAAATTTTGGCCTCTTGATGGAGAGTACAGCTCAAGCTTGGGGAGATTGAAGTTACTAATGCTCAAATGTCCCATTCATGAGCTCCCCAACAATATTATTATCAATAACTTTTATGCAAGGCTCCCTCTACATGAAAAAGATTTATTAGATGCTTCTTGTGCTGGATCATTCACTCTGATGGAAGAAGAAGCTAAATGGGACCTTCAGGATCGTATTCAAGACAATGCTAAAGCTTGGGAGAATGACAAAGGTAGAAAGTCAGGTATAAATTATGATTATGAATGCATTGAATCTTTTATGGGAACTGACAACTTTCAAAATATTAAAAATGCTTATGGTCTAGACTCTCAAGCTATTGCTTCTTATTTTAAGGCCTTTGCTTCCTATATTGAAGTGCCTAAAAAGAAGTGGAATAAGTATCATGAACCTTATAAAGATGTTTTTAAGAGTGTTCCTGCAAGAAAATACCGAAGTTTATACTGCTAATCATGTTTTACCTGAACCTTATATTGAGAAAATGCCTTTTCCAGTTAAGGTAAAGGAACATTCTATGATAGCTAGTATGGTTAATGAAAGTATGAATAAGGCTGTTGAACCCGATAAACAAATGGTTGATGAACCTATTGTAGCAAATGTGAAAGTCTTTGTTGCTAAATATGAAAAAGAGGGACACACTATCCTTTGTAAGGATACCTCTAATATTGTTTCACAAAGTAGTGTTATGAGAGCTAGTATTCCTGTGTTTTCTGTTAGAATAAGTGATCATTGCTATGATAGTCCTTGTGATAGCTATATTGTTAAGTTTATGCATGATACTGAAAGCTACTATGGGAGAGGGAAAACTGTTCTTATGCATCTCAATAATATCAAGTTTCCTCGTTTTATGCTGAAAGTTTTTATGCTGCACTTCTTTTGCCTTCTTATGCAACTTTCCTATGGTTTCAACAACTTGTTTGTTTACAAAATCCCCTTGCATAGGAAGTGGGTTAGACTTAAATGTGTGGGTGTTTTTTGCTTCTTAATGCTCTCTTTCGCTTCAATTCATATCCCTATGAGAGCTTCTTCAAAATTATCATGCCCATCTTAATGGCTATAAAGAAAGAGCTTTAAGGGAGACAACCCAATTTGTTTTTGCTTTCAGTTTTTTTTCTTTGAGTCTTGGAAGTTATTACTTCGGTAATAACCTCTCCTTATCCGTTTTGTTTGGTTTTTGTGTCAAGATCAACCTCTAATGAGAGAGAAGTAATATTTGGGAAAGTTGCTGTCCCGAAACAGTTTTTTTGTGCTTCACCATAAAAATTCGTGAGAGATCTCTGTATGTTGGATTGAGCTGTAATTGTTGGTGCTTCTGCCCCAGGTTGTTATTTAACTTTCTTTAGTTTTGCACTTTTTGATTTGAGCAACAGAAGATTTTCGAAAAAATTGATCTTTACCTGGTGGTCTGTTTTGACAGATTTTGCCAATCTTGCATTTGCTTCTTTATTCGATTTCCTTTTTGAATTCTTTTTGGGTTTTCAGAAGGAGTTGCTGCAGTAGATTTTGTTTTGATGGTTTTTCAGTTGAAGTTGGACTCAAAAGGTTTTATCACTTCACTTATACTAATGTTGCTAATAAGAATTGTGTGAAGTTTTGTGTGGAAGAAATTTCCAGGAAGTGGAGACAATGGTGTAATAAGGAAGAGAAAGGTTTTATGACTCAAGTAATAAGTACATGAAGATGGAGATATCGATGATATTCAAGTGATAACTCCGGAAGGATCTACTAGATACCAAATTCAGAGTCCGTATTCAAATAGGTAACAGTTCTGGTAAGAAAAGTTCCGCGAAAATACAATCCAACTATATTTTTGTAGTTTTCAGTCAATAAGGAAAGCTACGAAGTGAAAAAGGGACGGAAATGGAGCCAGAGTGGCCCACACCACCCCATGGCGCGGGTCCACCCCTGGCCACGCCACCAGGTGGTGAGGCCACTCCGGACTCCGCCTCCGACTCGTTTTCTCTCAGTACCTTCCTTTTGATATGAAACTTCGTAATATATAACCCCCTGGATCCCCCGAGATCCGTATATCATGTTTTCGTCGTGTTTTTGTTTTGATCTGTTTCCATCAGGACATACTCTTTGAGAGCTTAGTAGCACACTGGTGTCCGCCAAGGATAAAGGGAAGGAGCCTATGGAGGAGAATCTTCGAGACCCCAAGCAGAGGTTGGCACCTTTAGTCTCTTGCCCTGCATCAATGGAAGCCCTACGAGTCACTAAGGAGTTATGCGATAAGTACCGGGACTTGAAGAGGAAGGTGGACATGCTTCAATGGGAGAATAATAGGCTTCGCAAGATGCTGGAAGATTTCCTCACGTTAACTAAGAGCATAATACCACCACCACCAAAGGAGTAATTCGTCATCAGGTTTGGCATCCCCTTGGTTTGTTCCAAGCTTGGGGGAGTGCCGAGGTATCACATCACTATCTTCTATCTTTTTACTTTATTAGTAGAGTCATATCATGAATAGAGGAGTTATTATGTAGTATGGTTTGCATTATGGAAGTGTCCCCTTTCTCGTTAGATTTGTATCCCTTGGTGTGAGTTTCCGTTATGGAATATTAATGATAAGTTCTAGCATTCACTCTTTTGCATAGCTTATATTAGTTTTCAATTCGTGGTTATATGATTGATCTTGTTGTTAGTATTGGTAGCACTTTGGGATCATTGAGTTAATTTAGTTGGTTTTGGCAAACCTGGCTCGGTCAGTAGCAACACCCTTTTTGAAGAAAAAGATAGAAGTACTCGAGAGAAAAATAATTTCATCATCTTTCTTTCTTGATTTGCTCATAAGTTTAGTATTCTCTAGTTAAGATCTTTTGTGCTTCCAAGGAAGATTGCATGTTTGTCTTTATCACTTGTATGTTTGTTTGTTTCCTTCAACTCTTGTACTTGCTACCCAGCCTTGCTAGCCAAAAACCTGTACTGAGAGGGAATTCTTCTCGTGCATCCACCTCCTTTAAACCAAAACCTTTGCCATTTGTGTCCACCATACCTACCTAGTAGCATTATTGCTATTCCAAGTAAATTCATGTTTTTTCTACCTCCCAAATTAAACTTGTTATGAGAAAGTTAGTGATTAAAGCTCTCACGAACTTGATGGCACACTTTATTTTCCACACTTAATAAACGTAAAACCATTGTGAACTCTCCATGAAAGTTATATGCTTGCAAATTATAGGCTGGGGATTAGCGTAACTGCGTCACACGGGAACGCTTTCAACACTTGTAAATATATACCTAGTTGATACCTTGCTCTTTTGTTTGCGGATGTCGTGATTGTGAAATAAAGGGAGCTTGTAAGTCCATGGAGTTATGTATGTGTGTTAGAGAAAGCGCTGGGCATTGGTCTAATCCATGCTGACATGGTGGAAACCTACAGCGTAACCATAATGATATCTATGAAGCATTCTTCTTATAAAAAAAGAGAGAGATAGCTATTGAGAAAAAGAAAAGAAAAAAAGAGATACTATGAAAAGAGGAAAGAGAGAAAAAAGCACCATTTTCCCATGGTAAATAAGAAGATTGCTGAGATACTCATTGTCTGCTTGCCTTGTCATTTTGATATGGGGATTCTTCCGTATCATCGGGCAAGGGGTACCCCGTTGGCAGTTCTTAATGATACGCGCATACTTACGATGACAAGAACTTACCAGTAACTAAAGTTGAGTAGCATGAGAAGCGGCCCTCGTACTCAAGGGACTTGGGATTTCCAGTTTATAGTCTGTCAAGCATATAACTCAGATTGGACCTCACTTTAACCTTAATCACCTAAAGATGCCTATGATAAGGGCAATGAGAGCTTAAAGCTAGTAAGTATCATAATTTTTGGGAGCTCTTTATGAGAATTGTAATCCCTGCTTCCCTCTTTAAAGGGCCTTTCTTTTACTTTGTAGTTGAGTCAGTAAACCTATTCCCTTCTATCTCAGCAAGTATTTTGAGTTGATGTGTTTCATTCATTCATATGATGATTTATTCAATCATGTTTCTTATGTTCCTTGTTTTGCACATTGCTCTTATCTTGAAGTCTACTACTTTGAAGGCTTTCATTGAAAAACCAGTTATTTGTGAACTCCAGCAAATTATCAACTATTCTTCGACCAAGAGCTAAGTTTGCCATTACCAATGATGATTTACTCTATGTATCTTTATTGTGTTTTATTTACTCATTGCAAGTTGAGTTTTATAATAGTGAGTTGTCTTCTATTATGATCTATGTATTTGATGAATGTGATGCTTCTTGTCCGTATTCTTTTATCGACTCTTCACTCCATAAACCTGAGGTCATGTTTATTGAGCTCAGTTTAAACTTGGGGACAAGCAAAGTCTAAGCTTGGGGGGAGTTGATACGTCCATTTTGCATCACTATTCTATGTCTTAATTCACTATTATTCATTGATATATTTCGTATTGAGAGGTGATACTTATGTTATATCATCTGTTTTTGCATGGTTGATGACTTTTGGAGCATGGACCGCTGCAGTCAGGATTCTGATGGAAAAGGTGCTGTTTGGAGGCAAAATTCACGAAGATCAGAAAATCCGGGAAAATATACGGAAAATTCTATTTTTCTAGAAGACTCAAGATGCCAGAAGATGGAGTGGAGGTGGGCCACAGGGGGCCCACACCACCCCATGGCGCGGGAAAGCCCAGGCCACACCAGGGAGTGGTGTGGCCACCCTGGCCCACTCCAGCCTCTCCCCTCTGGCGTATATCTTCCTCCCAAAACCCTAAGACTCGGGGAGCGACCATAGAAAGATTCCACCGCCTCTGCAGGGCGGAAAACACCGAGAGAGAAAGATCTCTCCTGCATGATGATTCTGGGGGAATTCCTTCCCGGAGAGGGGAGATCGTCGCCATCAACACCACCATCAAGCTGGACTTCATCGGGATCATCATCATCATCATCATCACCACCACCATCATCACCATCAGCACCCTCATCAGCATCTCCATATTGCTGTAACGATTGTGTTGAATCTTGCTATAGTTCATAGGGGAAACTTTCCCGGTGTTGATTACTCTTTGTAGTTGATGCTATTGAGTGAACCATTGAATTATTGTTTATGTTCAGATTGTTATACATCATTATTCCATCTCTGATCATGATCCATATGATGTCTTGTGAGTAGTTCGTTTTGTTCTTGAGGACATGGGAGAAGTCTTGTTGTTAGTAGTGGAGTTGTGTTGAGAAAGATTCAATAGATTGTTATTTAAGTTGTGGTGTACTTCTTCTAGTGGTGTCATGTGAATGTCGACTACATGACACTTCACCTATATGGGCCTAGGGGAATGCATTGTGTATTTGGCTACTAATCGTAGGGGTTGCCGGAGTGACAGAAACCTGAACCCCCGTTAGGAAACCATTGCACAAGGGACGTAAGGGTCTTAGAGTTTAAAGCTGTGGTTAGGTTTTACCTTAATTACTTTCTTGTACTTATGGATGTTTGCAAGGGGGTTTAATCACAAGTATGTATTAAGTCTTGGATGGGATGGTACATTAGCACAGGTTCACCCACACAACACTTAGCAAGCTAGAGAAGATTAATCGACTATATGAAGCGAAAGCACTTGACAGTCTTCCCATGTGTCCTCGAGAACGTTTGGTCATCTATAGAAATACAACCGGCTTGTCCTTTGCTGCATAAAGGATTGGGCCACTTGCTGCATTCATTCTTACTGTCTTTTGTTTACTCGTACTTTGTTTACTTGCTTTATCGAAAACCCCTAAAAATCCGTTTGCTAAGTATTTGCAGAGAATTCCTGATCCATACCACTAGCCAGCACCTTCTGCTCCTCGTTGGGTTCGACACTCTTACTTATCGAAAATACTGCGATACACCCTCTATACTTGTGGGTCATCAAGGGTGCTGGTGGTGATGATGGTCGTGGTGATGATGATGATCCCGATGAAGTCCAGCTTGATGGTGGTGTTGATGGCGACGATCTCCCCTCTCCGGGAAGGAATTCCCCTGGCAGAAATCTGTCTACCAGAGAGATCTTTCTCTCTCGGTGTTTTCCGCCCCGCAGAGGCGGCATAATCTTTCTGTGGTCGCTCCTCGGGTCTTAGGGTTTCGGGAGGATAATATACGCCAGAGGGGAGTGCCAGGGGTGGACCAGGGCGGCCACACCACCTGGTGGCGCGGCCCAGGGTGGCCCGCGCCAGGGGGTGGTGTGGGCCCCCTGTGGCCCATCTCCAGCCCTCCTTCTAGCTTCCTTCGTCTTCTGGAAAAATAGGATTTTCCGTATATTTTCCCGGATTTTCTGATCTTCGCGAATTTGCCTCCAAACAACCCTTTTCCATCAAAATCCTGACTGCAGCGGTCCATGCTCCAAAAGTCATCAACCATGCAAAAGCAGATGAAATAACATAAGTATCACCTCTCAATACGAAATATATCAATGAATAACAGTGAATTATGACATAGAATAGTGATGCAAAATGGACGTATCAACTCCCCCCAAGCTTAGACTTCGCTTGTCCCTGCTTAACCGAGCTCAATAAACATGACCTCAGGTTTATGGAGTGAAGAGTCGATAAAAGAATACGGACAAGAAGCATCACATTCATCAATACATAGATCATAATAGAAGACAACTCACTATTATATAACTTAACTTGCAATGAGTAAAGGAAACACAATAAAGATACATAAAGTAAATCATAATTGGTAATGTCAAACTTAGCTCTTGGTCGAAGAATAGTTGATAATTTGCTAGAGTTCACAAATAACTGGTTTTCAATGATAGCTTTCAAAGTAGTAAACATCGAGATAAGAGCAATGTGCAAAAACAAGGAACATAAGAAACATGATTGAATAAATCATTATATGAATGAATGAAACACAACAACTCAAAATACTTGCTGAGATAGAAGGGAATAGGTTTACTGACTCAACTTCAAAGTAAAAGAAAGGCCCTTCGCAGAGGGAAGCAGGGATTACAAGTCTCATAAAGAGCTCCCAAAAATTATGATACTTACTAGCTTTCAGCTCTCATTGCCCCTATCATAGGCATCTTTTGGTGATTAAGGTTAAAGTGACACAACTAAGAGGATATGCTTGACAAGTTATAAGTTGAAATCTCATGCCCCTTACTTATGAGTACCAAACCTCATGCTACTCAACTTCAGTCATGAGTAAGCTCTTGTCATTGTAAATACACGTGTATCATTGAGAACCGCCAACGGGGTACCCCTTGCACATGACACATGAGCTATCCCATAATCAAAATGACAAGGCAAGCGGTGAGCATCTCAGCGATCTTTTTATTTGCTATTTGCATAGGTTTTTATTGAGGATGCTTCATAGAATGCTCACTATAGTTATGCTGCAAGTTTCCACCATGATTAGGCATGGCTTAGGCTAGCGGCCCAGGCGTTTCTCTAACACACATATGAACTCCATGATCTTACAAGTTCCCCTTTTATTTCACACCGTCGGGATCCATAAGCAAAAGAACATGATATCAACTAGGTACAAAGTACCAATGAAGTGTTGAAAGCGGTCCCCATGATACATGGTTCTGCTAACTTCAACTCATAAAGCGCAAGCATATACGCACCAAAGAAGGACCCAATGGTTTAGGTTATTAAATGCAAGAAAAGTAAAGTGTGCCATCAAGTTCGTGAGAGCTTTAATCACTAATTTTCACATAACAAGTTTAATTTGGGAGATAGATAAAACAAGAATTTACTTGGGATAGCAATAATGCTAATCGGTAGGTATGGTGGACACAAATGGCAAAGGTTTTGGTTTAAGGAAGTGGATGCACGAGAAGAATTCCCTCTTAGTACAGGTTTTTGGCTAGCAAGGCTGGGTAGCAAGTATAAGATTTGAAGGAAACAAACAAACATACAAGTGATAAAGACAAACATGCAATCTTCCTCGGAAGCACAAAAGATCTTAACTAGAGAATACTAGACTTATGAGCAAATCAAGAAAGAAAGATGATGAAATAATTTTTGTTTAGAGTACTTTTATCTTTTCTTTCAACTCTCAAAAATAGTGTTGCTACTGACCGAGCCAGGTTTGCCAAAACCAACTAAATTAACTCAATGATCCCAAAGTGATACCAATACTAACAACAAGATCAATCATATAACCATGAATTGAAAACTAATATAAGCTATGAAAAAGTGTGAATGATGGAAATTCTCATTAATAATCCATAACGGCAACTTACACCAAGGGATACATATCTAACGAGAGAGGGGACACTTCCATAATGCAAACCATACTACATAATAACTTCTCTATTCATGATATTGATTGGTTCGTAGCATGGAAAACAAAAAATTTCTACCGCAAGAACGAACAAAACCCAGATCTAATCTAGATAAAAGCCAAGATCTAATCTATTAGACATGTGCAACAAGATAGATCTGTACTAACCCTTGTAGACCCGAAAGCGTTACGAGATCGGATCTCGTGGTTGATGTAGTCGATCACTTGCCGATCTCAAGATCGAGTAGACGATCCTTCCGGCGCCGCGTTCCAGCAGCGCTTCCGCAGTCGGTCACACGTGCGGAGTCGAAGCAGACCTTCCTCTCCCCGTTCCAAATGACAATGGAGGTAGTAGATCTTTCCACGGAATCCAGCGGACGACGGCGTGGTGGTGGTGGTGGAGTAGAGAAATTATGCAGGCTTCTAAGCGAGCGAGGGAAGGAGGAGGAGAGAGGCAACTTGAGATCTAGAGAATAGAAGGGGCTTGGGGCTTGTGCCTCCACCCCTCTATTTAAAGGAGGGAGGCGCCATGGGGAGGTGGAGTCCTTGTAGGACTCCCCTCTCCCTTGGCCGGCGGATCAAGGAGGTGGGGGGAGAGTGCTACTCCCCCACGAATCCTTGTCTTACCCCACAAGGATTCCTTTATCCTTTCTTGGTTTTCAAGTAAACTCCAAGAAAATCTTCTAGAACCTTCCAGAACATTCCGAAACCTTCTAGAATCCCCATACAAATACTTCGGAACATTTCCTAACTTAGAAAATGATCCCCAATATATGAATCTTATTCCCCAGACAATTCCAGATCTCCTCGTGATGTCCCGGATCCAATCCGAGACTCCGAACAACATTCGGTCTCCAACTTACATTCCATATCTACTTAAAACAACTTCGAACCTTAAGTGTGTCACCCTACGGTTCGTGAACATGTAGACATGATGGAGACACATCTCCGATCAATAACCATTAGCGGGATCTGGAGATCCATAACAGCTCCCACATACTCAACGATGACTTTGTGATTGATAGAACCATTTAACATATGAAACCAATTCCCTTTGTCACGCGATACTCTACTTATCCGAGGTTTGATCGTCGGTATCTCCATACCTTGTTCTACCTCGTTACTGATAAGTACTCTTTACTCGTTCCATGATATGTCATCCCTTGTGACCTAGTCACATGCTTGCAAGCTAACTAGATGACATTCCACTGAGAGGGCCCAAAGCATATCTATCCGTCATATGGATGGACAAATCCCAATATTGGTCCATGCGCTTCAACACATACTTTCAGAATACCTTTATAACCACCCAGTTACGAAGCGGTGTTTGATGTCATCAAAGTATCCATCCGGTGATGGTGATTAACATAACCTCATGGTCAAAGGATTAGGTTACTATGCATTTGAAAAGCTTGTAGCAAAACGAACTTAATGACTTGATCTTATGCTATGCTTACTATGGGTGTGTGTCCATCACATCATTCTCCTAATGATATGATCTTGTTATTAACGACATCCAATGTCCATGATCAGGAAACCATGATCATCCATTAATCAACAAGCTAGTTTAACAAGAGGCTTACTAGGGACTCTTTTATGTTTACAAAACACACAAGTATTAATGTTTCCTGTTAATACAATTATAGCATGGGATGTAAACATTTATCATAAACTTAAAGATATAATAATAACCACTTTATTATTACCTCTTGGGCATATCTCCAATAGTATCCCACTTGCACTAGAGTCAATAATCTAGTTAAAAATTTGTGCATTCAAAACCTATGGCTTTCTGGTATTGTATAGACACTATTGCTAGTGGTAAACATAATCTTCAGATCTGACACTTCCAGGTCCGTGTGTATTTGCATTTCCTTGCGTCTCTACGCATTACTCATTCTCCAATGAGATGGCATTGTATAAATTTGGTCCTTTGGTGAGACCTTTAGTTCCTTGGGATTAAATCATGTTGATACAATTGTCATACAATGTATCTTCATAGTATTATCCTGCTATGAACCACACCTAGTTTGATAACAAACTACTTGGCCTTAAATGCCCTCATTTGCTGCTACAATAGCAGTCATATACTTAGCCTTTTGTTGTAGTATCTGTCACAATGTTTTAACTTTGGTACTCAACCAAATCCGTTATGGAACTTCCTTTCCATTACATTGTGCCACCCATAGTTTAAATTGAGATAAACTTAATTTGTGACAAAACTAGTATCAATGTAACAATTTACAATGAACTATTTGTCACCACTATATAAGTAATATATTCTTAGTTCTTCCAAAGATCATAGGAATATCCCTACTATTGTCCAATGATCATCTTATGAGTCATTCTGGTATATGCTCATAACATTTAGAGCATAGGACATATCTAGATGTGTACATCTCAAAGAATGATTGATCAAAATATATGTAGTGGTTGCTACATTAATCCGTCCAGACTAAATATCGTTATGAAAGATCAAATCTTATCATAGTCAATTCCTTGAACATTGTCGTAAACTCTTTCCGACATGTCGACTATTTCATAGATGTGAAACATCCATGTCTATTTCTTTATAGATCCATATACGACTGTAAGGTCTTGCACCTTTCTAGAGGGTCTTTCAAATTCAAAGCTTGATTTCTCGTGTATGGAATTATCACAGATTTTATGGCTTCAAGCCACTTAACGAAGTCAGGGCCCATCATTGATTATTTGCATGTAGTCGGTTCATCATTGTCAAACAACAATGATTTAAATCTCAAATCTTGGCATTTGATTACTTACCCGACCTACTTGGTTCAATAGGAACTTAGATCCCCGTGACCACATCCTTTGAGGCACGTGAGCCATGAGCACTGTTGCTGCCTCCGGGACACTTACCGACGCTGCGCAACTCAGCACATATTAGCCAAGGTTCAACAACCTTGTCAAAGTTCTATTGTCCTCCCACTTAACTTTTCACCAAAAATTCCTTCTCAAGAAACTCAACATTCTAAGTGAAAAACACTTTTGTCTTCGGTGTTATGGAGGAATACTCAATGGTTATTCGAAATAACCTACAAAGACATGCTCATCCGACTTTGGTTGTAAACATTTTACTTATGCCTAGCATACCAAAAATTTAAGAAAGGACAACCTGGGTTTTATCCCAAACCATGACTTATATGGTGTCATTTCAACGGATCACGATGGAGCTCTTTTCAGTGTAAAAGCGGTAGTCACTAAAGCTTTAATCTTTAAAATATGATGGCAGTTTTATAAATGACACCTTTGATCTTACCATGTCAAACAAGGTTTCATTACATATCTTGAACACTCCATACTCCTATGGTGTTTTGGGAAATGCAAATCCATGGAACGATTCCTCAAATCTTAGGTGTTTTGCTAAACTTGTAACTCAAACATCTTTATGATCCAATCATAAACTTTTTTATTTTCTTGTTACAATAATTTTCCACTTCATCTTGAAAGTCTTTGAACATTTTCAAATGTTTCATACTTCTTCCTTATTGAGTAAGTATATTCATATACTCACTCAAATCTTTGGAGAAAGCATATGAAGTTGAAATCCATCGCCCACGACTACATATAATGGACTATATACATCAATATGTACAAATTCCAATCAGTTAGTCGTTCGTTCCTCTTTTGGCCTCACGACGAGTTTTAATTATCTCCAGGAAAGTATCACAAGCGTCATTTGATCAAAATCAAAGACTCCAAAAATCCATCAACATGGAGTTTCTTCATGTGTCCCTAATATAATTTAAACGGTGATGTCACTTCGCAAGTGATCTTTCAATCATTTGTCTTGCGACATTTTAGCATTAGTTTTATGGTCGTTATTTCTCCAACCAGACTTGTATATCATCCATCTATTATGGAATATGGTAATTATTTGAACAACCTTTTGTCGTCATAATACCTGATCAAAATAACAATTATTGAAACAAATCTTGAAGGTAAGCTTTGATGTTAACGAGCAACACAACAACCCTTTGTTTGTTTTTGATGAACATCATCACATATTCTCTTGCTAGTTACTTAGGCCATTGCAGTTCATGAATTGTGTTGTCCTGTATGACATTTCATACCAACCAATTCGGTATCCAATACCGCAGAACCACATTGTTTAACAACCAAGGAATACAGCCATAACATGTATCTTCTATATACCTAAGTTGGATATCTCCAATATTTTCTTTTCTGCCAAATATTTTATAGATTCTCTTTCAACAATTCCTTTTCTTTTAAAAGAATCTATCAACATCAATAGTGGTGTCATTCACATGACACATAGTACAAAGTGTGTATAGTCAAATACTAATACCTTTGGACTTGCACTTTGAAGTGGATCACCTTCATCAAATGTTTGGCATTCTTTCAAACTTCCATTCTTTAGTAATCTTTTAGTGTAGTAAACATTTTACTTACATCTTCTATTCATCCTTATCATGACAACTTTCATGATCAAGCTGCTATAGCTTATAAAGGTGAATTGCAAGTATAATGTTTCTTTTCCAAAACCTTTTGGAGGATTAGGACGACTAGCGTCTCCAACCTTCACAAATTCTCATCAAATATGAGGACATATACTCTATCATGTTGTAACCAACACATTGTTTTAGATATCGCAATACCTTTCACATATGATGGTTTCTGAAACATTGCTTTCAGCTCTTAGATAAACTTGATATTAAAAACAATCTTTTGAGTATCAAGAATCATGGAGGCAAACATGATATATTAGATACTAACACTGGAATTGTTACTCTTGATTTAATACTGTTTATTAAACTTCAGAGAGTAAACGGAGTTTGCTGAAGGTTTGCAACAAGACTTTTAAACTTTAGATTGACACTCAAAAACAATACGATACTAGTTCGTAAAGCAAATATCCAGAATTTCTATAGTTCCACTATCTCAACTATAACTAAGCGTAAGGTGGTGAACGGATGCCAATGACTACAACAAACTATGCAAATTCACTTTGATTATGTTTATGATAAATTGAGTTTGACTAATCCAAATTACAAATAAACTCCCACTCAAAACAACATCCCTCCAGTTGTTTTAGTGATTACACGAACCAAATCCACTACACCAAGTCCGATCATCACGTGAGATGATGTAGCTTTAAAGGCGAACAATCAACATGTTCATCATATCATCCATATGACTCATGCTTTACCTTTCAGTATTCCGTGTTCCAAGACCATGTTTGTACATGCTAGGCTCGTCAAGGTTAACCTTAGTATCCGCATGTGCAAATCTGGCTTGCACCCGTCGTATGCACACGTAGAATCTATCACACTCGATCATCACGAGATGCTTCGAAATGACGAGTCTTAGCAACGGTGCCTACTAAGGACGAACACTTTATTACTTGATATTTAGTGAGAGGGATCATCTTATAATGCTACAGTCGCGATCTAAGCAATACAAGATGCATAAATGATTAACATCACAGGAAATTCATAATTAGTGTGATATGATATGGCCCTTTCTTCTTATGCCTTTGATCTCCATCTCCAAAGCACGGACATGATCTCCATCATCACCAGCATTGCGTCAAGGTCAGTGGCGCCGCTTCATGGTTGTCCATCATCACTAGCAACTATTACAACTACTTGGAATAAAGCTATTACAAGATGTATAGACACGCAGGTCTTAACAGAATTAAAGACAACCATTAGGCTCCTGCCGGTTGCCATATTACAACAAGGATCATTGCATACATCAAATATAACCACAATCACATGATGGCCATATCACATCACAAAACCCCTGCAAAAACAAGTTAGACGCTTCTAATTTTCTTTGCATGTTTTACGTTGTTTGGGGCTTTCGAATAAGAACGGATCTTACCTACGAAACTGAACCACAACGTTGATACAAGTGCTATCAAGTGCAAAGTGTAGATTGGATCTATACTATGGTGGGAGAGACAGACACCATAAAGCCACTTGTGCAAAGCAAGTTACGTCAAGCGTGGAGCAAGTCTCATGTGCGATGACATGTAAGGTTAGCCCGAGCTTCATCCCACCATACCGCAAGATGCAAAGTACACAAAGCAAAAGGCACGAGCACCAACGCCCACAAAACCATTGTGTTCTACTGCGTTAATGATCTATGCATAGACACGGCTCTGATAGCACTGATGGGTTCATAGCATGGAAAACAAAAAATTTCTACCGCAAGAACGAACAAAACCCAGATCTAATCTAGATAAAAGCCAAGATCTTATCTATTAGACATGTGCAACGAGATAGATCTATACTAACCCTTGTAGACCCGAAAGCGTTACGAGATCGTATCTCGTGGTTGATGTAGTCGATCACTTGCCGATCTCAAGATCGAGTAGACGATCCTTCCGGCGCCGCGTTCCAGCGCTTCGCGATCGGTCTGCGTCGAGTCGAAGCAGACCTTCCTCTCCCCGTTCCAGCGAGCAGCGGAGGTAGTAGATCTTTCCACGGAATCCAGCAGCACGACGGCATGGTGGTGGAGTAGAGAATTCTGCAGGGCTTCGCCTAAGCCAGAGCAGAGGGAAGGAGGAGGAGAGAGGCAACTTGAGATCTAGAGAATAGAAGGGGGCTTGGGGGTTTGTGCCTCCACCCCTCTATTTAAAGGAGGGAGGCGCCATGGGGAGGTGGAGTCCTTGTAGGACTCCCCTCTCCCTTGGCCGGCGGATCAAGGAGGTGGGGGAGAGTCCTACTCCCCCACGAATCCTTGTCTTACCCCACAAGGATTCCTTGATCCTTTCTTGGTTTTCAAGTAAACTCCAAGAAATCTTCTAGAACCTTCCGGAACATTCCGAAACCTTCTAGAATCCCTATACAAATACTTCGGAACATTTCCTAACTTAGAAAATGATCCCCAATATATGAATCTTATTCCCCGGACAATTCTAGATCTCCTCGTGATGTCCCGGATCCAATCCGAGACTCCGAACAACATTCGGTCTCCAACGCACATTCCATATCTACTTAAAACAACTTCGAACCTTAAGTGTGCCACCCTACGGTTCGTGAACATGTAGACATGATGGAGACACATCTCAGATCAATAACCATTAGCGGGATCTGGATATCCATAACAACTCCCACATACTCAACGATGACTTTGTGATTGATAGAACCATTTAACATACGAAACCAATTCCCTTTGTCACGCGATACTCTACTTATCCGAGGTTTGATCGTCAGTATCTCCATACCTTGTTCTACCTCGTTACTGATAAGTACTCTCTACTCGTTCCATGATATGTCATCCCTTGTGACCTAGTCACATGCTTGCAAGCTACCTAGATGACATTCCACCGAGAGGGCCCAGAGCATATCTATCCGTCATATGGATGGAAAAATCCCAATCTTGGTCCATGCGCTTCAACACATACTTTCAGAATACCCAATGACACCTTTATAACCACCCAGTTACGAAGCGGTGTTTGATGTCATCAAAGTATCCATCCGGTGATGGTGATTAGCATAACCTCATGGTCGAAGGATTAGGTTACTATGCATTTGAAAAGCTTGTAGCAAAACAAACTTAATGACTTGATCTTATGCTATGCTTGTTATGGGTGTGTGTCCATCACATCATTCTCCTAATGATATGATATTGTTATTAACGACATCCAATGTCCATGATCAGGAAACCATGATCATCCATTAATCAACAAGCTAGTTTAACAAGAGGCTTACTAGGGACTCTTTTATGTTTACAAAACACACAAGTATTAATGTTTCCTGTTAATACAATTATAGCATGGGATGTAAACATTTATCATAAACTTAAAGATATAATAATAACCACTTTATTATTGCCTCTTGGGCATATCTCCAACAGATATGACTCTACTAATAAGGCAAAAAGATAGAAGATAGTGATGTGATACCGTGGCACTCCCCCAAGCTTGGAACAAACCAAGGGGATGCCAAACCTGATGACGAATTACTCCTTTGGTGGTGGTGGTATCCTTTCGATGAGCTTCTTGACCAATTTCCCCAAGTCTTTAATCTCGAAGGTGAGAGTACGAATCAACTCCGAGTTGTGCTTGATGCGGTGCATGATCATGCCAGATTGTGGATCCCAGCTCTTGTGATTCTTTTTCTGTTCTTCCCTCTTGGTATCTTCTTTTCCTGCATGGTTATGGATAAAGGTATGGAAGGGACTCTTGGTGCTTGGAGAAGGTGTCCTTGGTGCCAAACAGTGACGCGGAGGTTTCCCTCCAGTTGACATCCGTGCAGTCCTTCTAACCCTTGCAGGGTTCGCCACCACTCCAATGCTTGCAATGGTAGTGCCAGTGTGCTTTGTCTCCTCTTCAACTTCACTCTTGATCTCCTTCTCCTGCCCGGGGTCTTGGAGGTCTTCCTCCATAGGCTCCTTCCCTTTATCCTTGGTGGACACCATTGTGCTTCTAAACCTTCAAAGAGTATGTCCTGGCAGAAATAGATCGAAACAAAAACACGACGAAAACACGATATACGAACCTCGAGGGATCCGGGGGATTATATATTACGAAGTTTCACAACAAAAGGAAGTTACTGGGAGAAAACGAGTCAGAGGCGGAGTCCGGAGTGGACTCACCACCTGGTGGCGCGGCTAGGGGTGGGCCCATGCCACAGGGTGGTGTGAGCCACCCTGGCTCCGTTTCCATCCCTTTTTCGCCTCATAACCTTCCTTATTGTGTGAAAACTGCAAAAATATAATTGGATAGTATTTTTGCGGAACTTTTCTTACCAGAACTGTTACCTAATTCAAAGCGGACTCTGCAGGTCTCTGAATTTGGTATCTAGTAGATTCTTCCGGAGTAACCAATTGAATATTATCGATATCTTCATCTTCATACACTTATTACTTGAGTCATAAAACCCTTCTCTTCCTTATTACACCATTATCTCCACTACCTGGAAATTTCTTTCACACAAAATTTCACACAGTTCTCATTAGCAACATTAGTATAAGTGAAGTGATAAAACCATTTGAGTCCAACTTCAACTTAAAACCATCAAAACACAAGCTACTGTAGAAACTCCTTCCGAAGACCCAAAAAGAATTCAAAAAGGAAATCGAATAAAGAAGCAAATGCAAGAGTGGCAAAATCTGTCAAAACAGACCAGCAGGTAAAGATCAAATTTTTCGAAAATCTTCTGTCGCTCAAATGAAAAAGTTCAAAACTAATGAAAGTTAAATAACAACCTGGGGCATAAGCACAAAAAATTACAGCTCAATGCGACATACAGATATCTCTCACGAATTTTTACGGCGAAGCACAAAAATCTGTTTCGGGACAGCTACTTCCTCAAATATTACTTCTCTCTCATTAGAGGTTGATCTTTGACACAAAAACCAAACAAAAAGGATAAGGAGAGGTTATTACCAAAGTAATAACTTCCAAGACTCAAAGAAACACAAACAAACTGAAAGCAAAAACAAATTGGGTTGTCTCCCATAAAGCTCTTTCTTTATAGCCATTAAGATGGGCATGATAATTTTGATGATGCTCACATAGGAATATGAATTGAAGTGAAAGAGAGCATTAAGAAGAAAAAATACACACATTTAAGTCTAACCCACTTCCTATGCAAGGGAATTTTGAAAACAAACAAGTTGTTGAAACCAGAGGCTACTTGCATAAGAAGGCAAAAGAAGTGCAACATAAAAAAATTCAGCATAAAACGAGGAAACTTGGTATTATTGAGATACATAAGAACACTTTTCCCTCTCTCATAGTAACTTTCAGTATCATGCATAAAACTTAACAATATAACTATCACAAGAACCGTCATAGCAATGATCACTTATTTTAACAGAAAATACAGGAATACTAGCTCTCATAACACTACTTTGTGAGACAATATTAGAGGTATCCTTACAAAGGATACTGTGTCCCTCTTCTTCATATTTAGTAACAAAGTATTTCACACTTGCTATTATAGGTTCATCAACCATTTGTTTATTAGGTTCAACAGCTTTATTTGTACTTTCATTAACCATACCAGCTATCATAGAATGCTCCTTTATCTTAACTGGGAAAGGCATTTTCTCAATGTAAGGTTTAGGTAAAACATGATTAGCAGTATAAACTTCAGTATTTCTTGTAGGAACACTCTTAGCAATATCTTTATAAGGTTCATGATACTTATTCCACTTCTTTTTGGGCACTTCAATGTAGGAAGCAAAAGCCTTAAAATAAGAAGCAATAGCTTGAGAGTCTAGACCATGAGCATTTTTAATGTTTTGAAAGTCATCAGTTCCCATAAAAGATTCAATGCATTCATAATCATAATTTATACCTGACTTTCTACCTTTGTCATTCTCCCAAGCTTCAACATTATCTTGAATACGGTCCAGAACATCCCATTTAGCTTCTTCTTCCATGCGAGTAAATGATCCAGCACAAGAAACATCCAATAAATCCGTGTCATGTAGAGGGAGCCTTGCATAAAAGTTATTGATAATAATATTGTTGGGGAGCTCATGAATGGGACATTTGAGCATTAGTAACTTCAGTCTCCCCCAAGCTTGAGCTGTACTCTCTCCATCAAGAGGCCAAAATTTGTATATTTGATTCTGATCTTTATGAATCTCACTAGGTGGATAAAACTTTGAATAAAAGAGAGGCACTATTTCCTCCCATTCCAGAGCTTGACCATTCTTCAGCAGCTTATACCATTCCCCAGCTCTTCCTTTCAGTGATAATGAGAATAACTTGTTCTTAACTTGATCTGTAGTAATACCTGCACACTTGAACAACCCGCATAATTCGTGTATAAAGAGCAAATGATCACCGGGATGGACAGTTCCATCCCCAACATAGTAGTTATCCATAACACGATCAATAATTCTTATAGGTATTTTAAAAACATCATTCTCAGCAGGTGGTGGTTTATCTACTACCTTAGTAGTGGTAGCAGCATTACCAAATAAGAAACTCAGCGAATTATCCATAACGAAAATAAAGCAACTAACAGAAATAAACAATACTCACAGTAGAAGTTTCCTTTACCAGTTCCACTCTCCAATAGCGCTTCACTCCGTGACAACGGCGCCAGAAAATAGTCTTGATGACCCACAAGTATAGGGGGTGTATCGCAGTATTTTCGATAAGTAAGTGTGTCGAACCCAACGAGGAGCAGAAGGTGCTGGCTAGTGGTATGGATCAGGAATTCTCTGCAAATACTTAGCAAACGGATTTTTAGGGTTTTTTGATAAAGCAAGTAAACAAAGTACGAGTAAATAAAAGACAGTAGGAATAAATGTAGCAAGTGGCCCAATCCTTTATGCAGCAAAGGACAAGCTGGTTGTATTACTTAAGATGACCAAACGTTCTCGAGGACACATGGGAAGATTGTCAAGTGCTTTCGCTTCATATAATTGATTAATCTTCTTTAGCTTGCTAAGTGTTGTGTGGGTGAACCTGTGATAATGTACCGACCTTCCTAGGACTAATACATACTGGTGATTATACCCCTTGCAAACATCCGTAAGTACAAGAAAGTAATTAAGGTAGAAACCTAACCACATCTTTAAACTCTAAGACCCTTACGTCCCTTGTGTAATGGTTTCCTAACGGGGGTTCAGGTTTCTGTCACTCTGGCAACCCCTATGATTAGTAGCCAAATACACAATGCATTCCCCTAGGCCCATATAGGTGAAGTGTCATGTAGTCGATGTTCACATGACACCACTAGAAGAAGTACACCACAACTTAAATATCAAACTATTGAATCTTTCTCAACACAATTCCACTACTAATAACATGACTTCTCCCATGTCCTCAAGAACAAAATGAACTACTCACAAGACATCATATGGATCATGATCAGAGATGGAATAATGATGTATAACAATCTGAACATAAACAATAATTCAATGGTTCACTCAATAGCATCAACTACAAAGAGTAATCAACACCGGGAAAGTTTCCCCTATGAACTATGCAAGATTCAACGCAATTGTTACAACAATATGGAGATGGTGATGAGGGTGCTGATGGTGGTGATGATGATGATGATGATCCTGATGAAGTCCAGCTTGATGGTGGTGTTGATGGCGACGATCTCCCCTCTCCGGGAAGGAATTCCCTCGGCAGAAATCTGTCTACCAGAGAGATCTTTCTCTCTTGGTGTTTTCTGCCCCGCAGAGGCGGCGAAATCTTTCTGTGGTCGCTCCCCGGGTCTTAGGGTTTCGGGAGGATAATATATGCCAGAGGGGAGTTCTAGGGGTGGACCAGGGCGGCCACACCACCTGGTGGCGCACCCTAGGGTGGCCCGCGCCAGGGGTGGTGTGGCCCCCCTGTGGCCCATCTCCAGCCCCCCTTCTATCTTCCTTCGTCTTCTGGAAAAATAGGATTTTCCGTATATTTTCCCGGATTTTCTGATCTTCGCAAATTTTGCCTCCAAGCAGCACCTTTTCCATCAGAATCCTGACTGCAGCGGTCCATGCTCCAAAAGTCATCAACCATGCAAAAACAGATGAAATAACATAAGTATCACCTCTCAATATGAAATATATCAATGAATAATAGTGAATTATGACATAGAATAGTGATGCAAAATGGACGTATCAGAGGGCTACACCGAGTTACCCCTGTCAGAAGAAAGTCTAGGAGGGTAGACGATCCGAGGCCCGCGGATCAGGGTTCCGCAGGAAGAGGCGCTTCGGGGCATCGGAACACCTCCAAACCATGCATGTGACCCTAGCATGTGTAATGAAGTGTGGTGGAATGCTCAAACCTGCAAAACCTGGTTCCCAAGCGTAACCCCCTTCGCAGACATGCGATGTCCCCTAAAAACAAACTGTCTGCAATCTGACTATTAGGGGGAAACTCCCCGTTTCGGTGAAACCGGGGTAGATATTGTCACACAATGTTCCCAAACATGGTTTTACATCATCACATGACCTAACCAAGAACAAAACAAGAGAGGGCTACACCGGGTTACCCCTGTCAGAAGAAAGTCTAGGGGGTAGACGATCCGAGGCCCGCGGATCAGGGTTCCGCACGAAGAAGCGCTTCGGGGCATTGGAACACCTCCAAACCATGCATGTGACCCTAGCATGTGTAATGAAGTGTGGTGGCATGCTCAAAACTCCTAAACCTGGTTACCAAGTGTGACCCCCTTCAGATACATGCGTTGTCCCTAAAACAAACCGTCGCATCGACTATTAGGGGAAACTCCCGCTTCGTGAAACAGGTAGATCTTGTCACAACATGTTCCCAAACATGGTTTTACATCATCACATGACCTAACCAAGAGCAAAACAAGAGAGGGATACACTGGTCTACCACTGTCAGAAGAAAGTCTAGGAGGGTAGACGATCCGAGGCCCGCGGATCAGGGTTCCGCAGGAAGAGGCGCTTCGGGGCATCGGAACACCTCCAAACCATGCATGTGACCCTAGCATGTGTAATGAAGTGTGGTGGAATGCTCAAACCTGCAAAACCTGGTTCCCAAGCGTAACCCCCTTCGCAGACATGCGATGTCCCCTAAAAACAAACTGTCTGCAATCTGACTATTAGGGGGAAACTCCCCGTTTCGGTGAAACCGGGGTAGATATTGTCACAAAATGTTCCCAAACATGGTTTTACATCATCACATGACCTAACCAAGAACAAAACAAGAGAGGGCTACACCGGGTTACCCCTGTCAGAAGAAAGTCTAGGGGGGTAGACGATCTGAGGCCCATGGATCAGGGTTCCGCAGGAAGAAGCGCTTCGGGGCATCGGAACACCTCCAAACCATGCATGTGACCCTAGCATGTGTAATGAAGTGTGGTGGCATGCTCAAAACTACTAAACTTGGTTACCAAGTGTGACCCTCTTCGCATACATGCGTTG
Organism: Avena insularis; assembly: GCA_023614405.1. Lineage (NCBI taxonomy): Eukaryota > Viridiplantae > Streptophyta > Magnoliopsida > Poales > Poaceae > Avena > Avena insularis. Next base: position 20,311,845 of record CM042694.1, on the reverse strand, counting down.
TCCCCTAAAAACAAACTGTCTGCAATCTGACTATTAGGGGGAAACTCCCCGTTTCGGTGAAACCGGGGTAGATCTTGTCACAACATGTTACCAAACATGGTTTTACATCATAACATGACCTAACCAAGAGCAAAACAAGAGAGGGATACACTGGTCTACCCCTGTCAGAAGAAAGTCTAGGGGGGTAGATGATCCGAGACCCGCGGATCAGGGTTCCGCAGGAAGAAGCGCTTCGGGCATCGGAACACCTCCAAACCATGCATGTGACCCTAGCATGTGTAATGAAGTGTGGTTGAATGCTCAAACCTCCTAAACCTGGTTCCCAAGTGTGACCCCCTTCGCAGACATGCGATGTCCCCTAAAAACGAAGTGTCTACAATCTGACTATTAGGGGAAACTCCCTGTTTCAGTGAAACCGGGGTAGATCTTGTCACAACATGTTCCTAAACATGGTTTTACATCATCACATGACCTAACCAAGAGCAAAACAAGAGAGGGATACACCAGGCTACCCCTGTCAGAAGAAAGTCTAGGGGGTGACGGCCTAGGGTCCATGGATCGTGGTTTCAGAGGAAGAAGCAATTCGGGGCATCGGAACACCTCCAAACCATGCATGTGACCCTAGCATGTGTAATAAAGTGTGGTGGCATGCTCAAACCTCCTAAACCTGGTTCCCAAATGTGACCCCCTTTACAGACATGCGTTGTCCCCTAAAAACGAAGTGTCTGCAATCTGACTATTAGGGGGAAACTCCCCGTTTCGGTGAAACCGGGGTAGATCTTGTCACAACATGTTACCAAACATGGTTTTACATCATCACATGACCTAACCAAGAGCAAAACAAGAGAGGGATACACTGGTCTACCCCTGTCAGAAGAAAGTCTAGGGGGGTAGATGATCCGAGACCCGCGGATCAGGGTTCCGCAGGAAGAAGCGCTTCGGGCATCGGAACACCTCCAAACCATGCATGTGACCCTAGAATGTGTAATGAAGTGTGGTTGAATGCTCAAACCTCCTAAACCTGGTTCCCAAGTGTGACCCCCTTCGCAGACATGCGATGTCCCCTAAAAACGAAGTGTCTACAATCTGACTATTAGGGGGAAACTCCCTGTTTCAGTGAAACCGGGGTAGATCTTGTCACAACATGTTCCTAAACATGGTTTTACATCATCACATGACCTAACCAAGAGCAAAACAAGAGATAGCTACACCAGGCTACCCCTGTCAGAAGAAAGTCTAGGGGGGTAGACGGTCTAGGGTCCGCGGATCAGGGTTTCGTAGGAAGAAGCAATTCGGGGCATCGGAACACCTCCAAACCATGCATGTGACCCTAGCATGTGTAATAAAGTGTGGTGGCATGCTCAAACCTCCTAAACCTGGTTCCCAAGAGTGACCCCCTTTACAGACATGCGTTGTCCCCTAAAAACGAAGTGTCTGCAATTTGACTATTAGGAGGAACTCCCCGTTCCGGTGAAACCGGGGTAGACCTTGTCACAACATGTTCCCAAACATGGTTTTACATCATCCTATGACCATGTTACATGGACTATGTCCCAACCGGGTATTCGTAAACCTTTCCTGTCCACCCCTCGTGAAAAAGACAAATTTCTGCCGAATTGGCAGAAAAGGGGTCAGATATGAACTACAGGTACATGGTTTGATGCTCATGTTTTTTTGTAAAAATCATTTTTAGGGTGACAATTTGATGTTTCTTCAGAGTTCCAATATGCAAGTTTAGGCAGGCTCAGCCCCGAACTAAGAATCTTCGTACTCGTCATTTTGACCATAGTTTGGAGGGGGTAAGAAATAAAAAAACATGCTTTGCCGTGTAGGATGCATAAAGCACACGGCAAAGGCTTATCTTTGCCTTGTATTGTGCTTAAAGCACACGTCAAAGGCATATCTTTGTCGTGTGTCTAACTGCAAGGGCACACGGCAAAGGACCACCGTCAGCCGCCGTCAGTTGGCCCGCCTAAGGGGCCGTGGGACCCACCTCTTTGCCGTGTGCCTCGTTTGGTCTTTGCCGTGTATCCATTCTTTGCCTTGTGTCTTTTTTCGTCTTTGATGTGTACCTTTTATTTACCGTGTGTTTTATTTGGAATATACCGTGTGGGTACTCTTTGCCGTGTGCTTCTGGACCACCTCACGGCAGAGAAAATCTTTGTCGTGTTCCTGCCCTTTTGGCACACGGCAAAGGACGGAGGCGACGACAGCGAGAATTTTTCCCGTAGTGAACATAGACCGTGTCAAATAACAGATTACATAGTTATGTAACCTTTTAAATCCTGATCATAGATTATATATCCGACTATCAAAATAATTTAGGTGATGTGGATCAACGTGGTGCCTCGAAAAACGCCTCTTATATTGCTTCTTTTTCACGCATATGTTGTACGGTAGTTTCCTTTTATATTTGATGCCTATATCTAACATAGACCGTGTCAAATAACACATTACATAGTTACATAACCTTTTAAATCCTGACAAATAATTTAGGTAATGTGGATCAACGTGGTGCTTCGAAAAACACTCTTATATTGCTTCTTTTTCACGCATATGTTGTACGGTAGTTTCCTTTTATATTTGATGCCTATATCTAACATAGACCGTGTCAAATAACAGATTACATAGTTACGTAACCTTTTAAATCCTGACCATAGATTATAAATCCGACTATCAAAATAATTTAGATGATGTGGATCAACGCGTGGTGCCTCGAAAAACACTTTTATATTGCTTTTAGTATATAATAGATTTAACTTGCTCTCATAATTTGTTTTTGTCCTGGTGCATGTTCGAAAACATTGAAGGAATACTCTTGCAAATTTCGGGACCAATAATTGAGGGAGAGATTATAAGCATTTTCCTAAGACATATACCTAGCTTCTCATTTAGATGGTCTCTTAGTTAGAACTATTTTGCATATATATATATATATATATATATATATATATATATATATATATATCTTTCTCTTAAACATGGCTGTGTGCATCAACCAATGCAGAGGCGGAGATTCTCTAATAATTCCACTATGCTTCTTTATTCCATCACATACGGTGAACACTAGAGTATTGAAATTTTCGAAATTCAAATTGATCAGCTTGGGAGTTTTTCTCATACATTAAGAAAAACAAGAAACATATCCTCTATATATAGTCATCAACCCAGCGATGTCATCTTACATACAGTACATACTCTCAAGGGAGGAAACCCACTTCATTCTATCCGTCCGTCAAACATCTACCAAAAGCACCAGATGTTGGTGCGGCAACAGATTAACAGAGAGCAAAACGATGCGAGTCCTTGGCGGCACAAGCTCTGCTGCTTTTACACATCCCAGAGAACAAGACAATGGATGTGTATAATTCGAACGTCACCATCATCTAGCTTATTAGCCGAAGCACCTCGTCAGTAGGCTCCTCAGCCATGTCCTGCTCCTCTGCAATGAATTGAACAAGATAATTAGACGTCGTTAATAAAAACTGTAATTAACGGTATTTCAATCCTCATAACTGTGCAGGAGAATTTCCAGCGGTTGACCAACAGAAAAAGTATTCCGTGGTACTACATTGTAATTGACTGACTAATAAAGATTTTTTTACTTAATTTGTTGCAAACCGGAACAAGAACTGTTTATGTATAGGATCAATGGAGCTTCTTGTGGCGAAAACTGGCCGGTCTTAATAGTTATAATCCAGATGTACATTACTAAAGTGCGCATCGATCATATTCATGACCAGTTAATTTCATGAGTTGTAAACTTTCTAAAGTGTAGGTGCTCAAAACTACATACCCGTCGCATTGACTTGCTGCAGAGCATGTCCGCTGGGACCTCGTACAGGTCGTCGTCAACAGCTTCGACCACCGTGAGGGAGAAGGGTTCCATCGCTGCATGGGGCCCAGAGTCCGCCACCCAGGCCTTGTGCTGCTTCATCCCCATGGCGACGATGCCATTGTCATCCCTGGCCTGCCGCAGGAGCACTCGTGCATGAGGCCACATAGTACTAGATTTCAAACAGAAAAACCGTTGTTGTACCTCAGTAGTAATATACTCCCTCTGTTTCAAAATATAAGACATTTTAGTTTTTGTGAAATGAATAAATATCGACGCATTTTAGTGCGTAGGTTCAGAGTGAATATACCCACAAAAATGCATCCAGATACACTTTTTTCACAAAAGTTAAAATATATTATATTTTAAAACAGAGGGAGTAGTACAGTCGTAATTGTACCTGTTTGAGTGGTTTGTGCGCCGCCACGGCAGGCTCGGGGCACTGGTTCACTGCCGCCGTCCAGCCGCCCTCGCCGTTGCCATTGATGTGGTCGTTGTTCCATTCTCCGAACGCTGGGACACGCCTGCAGCGACCAGCCCTCGCTGCTCTCTGCACACATACGCGTTGTCATCAAAGATCAAGACCTCGATGGAAGAGCTAGCAGGGCAGCCAGCAGTGTGGGGTGGTGTGCTTGCCAAGGAATGCATAGTGGGACCCGCACAATAGTTAGAGCCTCTGTGTCTGTGCATTCGTGGGCCCAATGCACTAGTGTGCAGTAGTCACATGACTGCTGACCGTTGACCGTGGTTGACTAGAGAATAAGCGTGCAGTATGCTACTCACTCTGTTCCAAATTAGTTCGCGTCGCGTCGTAGTATTCTTTTATTTTTATTTAAAAAATTACTGTAATTTTTGGTATATGTAGGACACATTTTATACTATTTGTGTCAAAAATTCTAAAAAAAATTTGAATGAAAAATAACGAAGTACTAGCCTACCTACATAAGCGTGCCGACGGCGTAATTTGAAACAGAGGGAGTACAAGCTTACGATTAATTTTAGCTTCCATAGCAAGGATCGAGTGGACTCTAGCCGGATACTGTAAGTGGTAATGTTAAACCCAACACTATTTATTAATTAATCATGTGGCTCCCCGTATAAAAAACATATTACCTGTCAGCCAAAACACGCCACAACCATACATATGTAGCATCAGAGATCGTATGAATTTGAAGATAATGCTAATTTGATATACTACACTAGTACTTTTTTTTTCAAAATGGGGAACGCTAAAAAAATAATCTTACAAGACATTTGTGCACCACACGGCTCAACCGGACGGAGTGGGCAAAGACATGACTCGAGGAATGGAAATCTTACATCTGCGCAATAAATTTGCACAAAACGGAAGAAATTACTTTCTACTTACTCCCTCTGATCTAAATTAATTGACATGTCTAGATACATCTGAATCTAGCAAATCTAAGTCAATTAATTTAGATCAGAGAGAGTAGCTCAATATAACTCCATATGTACCTTGCGGCAGGGTTGTTTGTGAACGGGAAAGGGGATATGCATCCTCGGGGACTCGAAGTGCTGGGCGAGCATGCACCCGTCGTCGACGCCGTGGTCGTAGTTCCATTCCCCGAAAGCCGGTATCCTCCGTCGGTACTGTATAATCCCTCTCGCATCCTGCCAAATAGATCAGGGCACATGTCAGCATGTAACCATCAGCCATGGCAAACAAATGCAATGTCAGTTCTTGATACTCAGGGAACCGTGCATACCTCCATTGTAATCGTGATCCCCGGTGACACGAGAGCTAGTCTCCAAGTATAGAAGATAGAGGTACTGACTAGGAGAAGGCGGTGGCGTGGCTCGGTGAATTTATTGGAAAGAGTGTGTTGTGTGCTTGGGAAGGAAGACAGCCGTGTTTGAGAGGAGAAACTTGGGTCGGGAGGCAAGGCAAAGGGTGCGCTAGCTGGCTGTGAGGGTGTGCTCTAAGTTTTTCTTACTCCCTCCAACCCAAATTAATTGACTTGAATTTATCTACATTTAGATATATTTAGCACTAAAACATGAGTAGATATATACGAATCTAGACAAATCGAAGTCAATTAATTTGGGTCGGAGGGAGTACTTACTTCTAAAAAAGGGATGGGCGTAACCTGTAAAAAGGGATTTATATAAAGGAGAGTGAAGATATTTTGAGGAAGTGAGCCTAGCTCAACTAGTTGGGGAGTGGATGTACAAATTTAACACCTGGGTTCAAATCCTCACGAATGCGAATTTAGGTTCCTATTTATACTCTCGTGCAATTTATCCCGAGGACCAGGTTTGGTGCTTAACCAAGTTTAGAAATCATGGTACTCATGCTTAATGGTTGTGTGCATCCCTAGTTGGTGTAGAGGTCGGAGAAGTGAAATCCTCTCTCCATTTTATTAACTGATTCATTGTTCCCTCGCGTCGTCCCCAGGCGACGCCAGGGGAGACAAACGCATCGCCGCCAGAGTCCCCTGCTGCTGGATCCGATCGCCGCGGTGGCGACGGGCCTAGCTACCGAAGGCAGCTGGGTGGGCGGTGCGTCGGAAGCGGAAGCCGGAGCTGCTGGGGCGGTGGCGGCGGAGGCTGAAGCGCTGCGACCTAGGCGGCATCCTTGGTCGGGGTGGAGGCGGTGGTCCCCCGTGGCGGCGATCTGGTGGAGGAGGCGCTGGTGTTGGGATTTCGTTTGGAAGACCTAGATCGGCCCTCTAACCCTATTTGCCGACGGGATCCCGGCGAGGCCATGGACCTTCTAGGCATGGTGGGCGCAAGCCGAAGCAGCAAAGTGTAGTCGCGGGACGCGCTGAGAGATGGGTTCGATCTGGACCTTGTTTAGATCTGGTACTTGTGTCTGGCGTTGCCTTGCCTTCTCCTTCATTGTTCTGATCGGCGGCGTGGGGGCCTGCTGGTGTGCTTGAATAATGGAGGTGGTCCTATGGTTCCTCTCCCGTCAAGATGAAGATCTGCTTGATGCTTGCCCTCGGTGATTGATGGCTCTGAAATATAGCCATCTATGTTCACATTTAAACTGGATATTATTCATTTTTTTATGAAATATCTCTCTAAACCATGTCACTAATGCCAAATGATCAAAGACTAATGCCAAATGATCAAAGGGGTATGAAATCCTTTCTTTTTATTTTTCTCTTCGCAGATAATAACGTTTAATGATGGGAATCACTACATTAAAGTTAAAGATACGAGATTTCCAACAACCAGAAGAAATAAGGAGTCGTGGGTCGGAGGCAGACGCTTTAGCGACCAACTATACGACCGGAATAAAATTCTGGCCGTATAGTTCCGGTCGTATAGTTGCCATCGACACCGCTAGGTCAAACAGAACAACTTTCGAGAAGGGACCCCTATAAAAAGAGGTCCCGGGCGACGAGAAAAGAGCGCTCGCAGAAACCATCAGCCACCCTCAGATCTCCATCCACAACACCGAAGAGCCGCCGGAGGAATAGACTTAGATCTAATCTCTTCACCACCATAGCCATATTTCACCACTTGTAATAGTAGATCTCTTCTTCGATTAGCAACATTGTAAGACTATTGTTATCAATCTCATGATTTCCACTACAATGTTTATGATCTTTGATCTCATCTCTATGTGTGAGTAATTCACCTTGGACTAAGGGCTTCAGCCTAGACATGTAGCTTTTGTGCATGTTATTTATCATAGATGGGATCATGTATTAGTTTTTATGACATGATGATTATTATATCCTCTCTTGTTGGAGATATGCCCAAGAGGCAATAATAAAGTGGTTATTATTATATCTTTATGTTTATGATAAATGTTTACATCCCATGCTATAATTGTATTAACCGGAAACATTAATACTTGTGTGTTTTGTAAACATAAAAGAGTCCCTAGTAAGCCTCTTGTTGAACTAGCTTGTTGATTAATTGATGATCATGGTTTCCTGATCATGGACATTGGATGTGATTAATAACAAGGTTATATCATTAGGAGAATGATGTAATGGACACACACCCATAGTAAGCGTAGCATAAGATCAAGTCATTAAGTTTGTATTGCTGTAAGCTTTCAAATACATAGTAACCTAATCCTTCGACCATGAGGTTATGTTAATCACCATCACCGGATGGGTACTTTGATGACATCAAACGCCGCTTCGTAACTGGGTGGTTATAAAGGTGTCATTGGGTATTCTGAAAGTATGTGTTGAAGCGCATGAACCAAGATTGGGATTTGTCCATCCATATGACGGATAGATATGCTCTGGGCCCTCTCGGTGGAGTGTCATCTAGATAGCTTGCAAGCATGTGACTAGGTCACAAGGGATGACATAACATGAAACGAGTAAAGAGTACTTATCAGTAACGAGGTAGAACTAGGTATGCAGATACCGACGATCAAACCTCGGATAAGTAGAATATCGTGTGACAAAGGGAATTGGTTTCGTATGTAAAATGGTCCAATCGATCACGAAGTCATCGTTGAGTATGTGGGAGCCGTTATGGATCTCCAGATCCCGCTAATGGTTATTGATCGGAGAGATGTCTTCATCATGTCTGGATATTCACGAACCGTAGGGTGACACACTTAAGGTTCGAAGTTGTTTTAAGTAGATATGGAATTTGCGTTGGAGACCGAATGATGTTCGGAGTCTCGGAATGGATCCGGGACATCACGAGGAGATCCGGAATGGTCCGGAGAATAAGATTCATATATTGGGGATCATTTTCTAAGTTGGGAAATGTTCCAGAGTGTTTGTATGGAGATTCTAGAAGGTTTCGGAATGTTCTGGAAGGTTCTAGAGGATTTCTTGGAGTTTACTTGAAAACCAAGAAAGGGATCAAGGAGTCTAAGTGGGGCAATACACGGATTCGTGGGGGAGGAGGTTTCCTCCCCCCTTCCCACCGCCGGCCCAAGGAGCGGAGTCCTACTAGGACTCTCCCTCCCCAGGCGCGCCTCCCTCCTTTAAATAGAAGGGAGGGGCGCCCCTCTGCTCCCATAACAATCCCTAGCCGCCGCCTCTCTCCTCCTCCTTCCCTCTGCTCCAGCTTAGGCGAAGCCCTGCAGAATTCTCTACTCCACCACCACCACACCGTCGTGCTGCTAGGATTCCGTGGAGAAGATCTACTACCTCCGCTGCTCGCTGGAACAGGGAGAGGAAGGTCTGCTTCGATTCCGCACGCAGGACCGTCATGAAGCGCCACGGAACGCGGCGCCGGAAGGATCGTCCACACGATCTTGAGATCGACAAGTGATCGACTACATCATCCACGAGATCTAATCTCGTAACGCTTTCGGTTCTACGAGGGTTAGTACCAATCTATCTCGTTGCTCATGTCTAATAGATTAGATCTTGGCTTTTGTCTAGATTAGATCTGGGTTTTGTTCGTTCTTGCGGTAGAATTTTTTTGTTTTCCATGCTACGAACCCATCAGTGGTATCAGAGCCTTGTCTATGCGTAGATCTGTTGCACGAGTAGAACACAATGATGTTGTGGGCGTTGGTGCTTTCGTATTTTGCTATGTGTGTACTTTGCATCTTGCGGTATGGTGGGATGAAGCGGCTCGGGCTAACATTACATGTCATCGTACATGAGACTTGCTCCACGCTTGACGTGCAACTTGCTTTGCACAAGTGGCTTTGCGGGTGTCTGTCTCTCCCATCATAGTATAGATCAAATCTACACTTTGCACTTGATAGCACTTGTATCAACATTGTGGTTCAGTTTCGTAGGTAAGATGCGTTCTTAGTCGAAAGCCCCAAACCACGTAAAACTTGCAAAGAAATTAGAGGCGTCTAACTTGTTTTTGCAGGGGTTTTGTGATGTGATATGGCCTACATGTGATTGTGATTGTATTTGATGTATGCAATGATCCTTGTTGTAATATGGCAACCGGCAGGAGCCTAATGGTTGTCTTTAATTCTGTTAAGACCTGCGTGTCTATTCATCTTGTAATAGCTTTGTTCCAAGTAGTTGTAATAGTTGCTAGTGATTATGGACAACCATGAAGCGGCGCCACGGACCTTGACGCAATGCTGGTGATGATGGAGTTCATGTCCGTGATTTGGAGATGGAGATCAAAGGCACAAGAAGAAAGGCCATATCATATCACATATTATGAATTGCCTGTGATGTTAATCCTTTATGCATCTTGTATTGCTTAGATCGCGACGGTAGCATTATAAGATGATCCCTCTTACTAAATATCAAGTAATAAAGTGTTCGTCCTTAGTTGGCACCGTTGCTAAGACTCGTCGTTTCAAAGCATCTCGTGATGATCGGGTGTGATCGACTCTACGTGTGCATACAACGGGTGCAAGCCAGATTTGCACATGCAGAAACTAAGGTTAATCTTGACGAGCCTAGCATGTACAAACATGGTCTCGGAACACGGAATACCGAAAGGTAGAGCATGAGTCATATGATTGATATGATGAACATGAAGATTGTTCGCCGATGAAGCTACATCATCTCACGTGATGATCGGACTTGGTGTAGTGGATTTGGTTCGTGTAATCACTAAAACAACTGGAGGGATGTTGTTTTGAGTGGGAGTTCTTTTGTAATTTGGATTAGTCAAACTCAATTTATCATAAACACAATCAAAGTGAATTTGCATAGTTTGTTGTAGTCATTGGCATCCGTTCACCACCTTACGCTTAGTTATAGTTGAGATAGTAGAACTATAGAAATTCTGGATATTTGCTTTACGAACTGGTATCGTATTGTTTTGAGTGTCAATCTAAAGTTTAAAAGTCATATTGCAAACTTTCAGCAAACTCCGTTTACTCTGTAAAGTTTAATAAACAGTATTAAATCAGGAGTAACAATTCCAGTGTTAGTATCTAATGTATCGTGTTTGACTCCATGATTCTTGATACTCAAAAGATTGTTTTTAATATCAAGTTTATCTAAGAGCTGAAAGCAATCTTTCAAAAACCATCATATGTGAAAGGTATTGCGATATCTAAAACAATGTGTTGGTTACAACATGATAGAGTATATGTCCTCATATTTGATGAGAATTTGTGAAGGTTGGAGACGCTAGTCGTCCTAATCCTCCAAAATGTTTTGGAAAAGAAACATTATACTCGCAATTCACCTTTATAAGCTATAGCAGCTTGATCATGAAAGTTGTCATGATAAGGATGAATAGAAGATGTAAGTAAAATATTTACTACACTAAAAGATTACTAAAGAATGGAAGTTTGTAAGAATGCCAAACATTTGATGAAGGTGATCCACTTCAAAGTGCAAGTCCAAAGGTATTAGTATTTGACTATACACACTTTGTACTATGTGTCATGTAAATGACACCACTATTGATGTTGATAGATTCTTCTAAAAGAAAAGGAATTGTTGAAAGAGAATCTATAAAATATTTGGCAGAAAAGAAAAGATTGGAGATGTCCAACTTAGGTATATAGAAGATACATGTTATGGTCAGATTCCTTGCTTGTTAAACAATGTGGTTCTGCGGTATTGGATACCGAATTGGTTGGTATGAAGTGTCATACAGGACAACACAATTCATGAACTACAATGGCCTAAGTAACTAGCAAGAGAATACGTGATGATGTTCATCGAAAACAAACAAAGGGTTGTTGTGTTGCTCGTTAACATCAAAGCTTGCCTTCAAGATTTGTTTCAAAAATTGTTATTTTGATCAGGTATTATGACGACAAAAGGTTGTTCAAATAATTACCGTATTCCATAATAGATGGATGATATACAAGTCTGGTTGGAGAAATAACGACCATAAAACTAATGCTAAAATGTCGCAAGACAAATGATTGAAAGATCACTTGCGAAGTGACATCACCGTTTAAATTATATTGAAAGGGATACATGAAAAAACTCCATGTTGATGGATTTTTGGAGTCTTTGATTTTGATCAAATGAAGCTTGTGATACTTTCCTGGAGATAATTAAAACTCCGTTAGTAGGCCAAAAGTGGAACGGGCAACTAACTGATTGGAATTTGTACATATTGATGTATATAGTTCATTATGTGTAGTCGTGGGCGATGGATTTCAACTTCATATGATTTCTCCGAAGATTTGATTGAGTATATGTATATACTTACTCAATAAGGAAGAAGTATGAAACATTTGAAAATGTTCAAAGACTTTCAAGATGAAGTGGAAAATCATTGTAACAAGAAAATAAAAAGTTTATGATTGGATCATAAAGAAAGATGTTTGAGTTACAAGTTTAGCAAAACACCTAAGATTTGAGGAATCGTTCCATGGATTTGCATTTCCCAAAACACCATAGGAGTATGGAGTGTTCGAGATATGTAATGAAACCTTGTTTGACATGGTAAGATCAAAGGTGTCATTTATAAAACTGCCATTATATTTTAAAGATTAAAGATTTAGTGACTACCGCTTTTACACTGAAAAGAGATCCATCGTGATCCGTTGAAATGACACCATATAAGTCATGGTTTGGGATAAAACCCAGGTTGTCCTTTCTTAAATTTTTGGTATGCTAGGCATAAGTAAAATGTTTACAACCAAAGTCGGATGAGCATGTCTTTGTAGGTTATTTCGAATAACCATTGAGTATTCCTCCATAACACCGAAGACAAAAGTGTTTGTCGCTTAGAATGTCGAGTTTCTTGAGAAGGAATTTTGGTGAAAAGTTAAGTGGGAGGACAATAGAACTTTGACAAGGTTGTTGAACCTTGGCTAATATGTGCTGAGTTGCGCAGCGTCAGTAAGTGTCCCGGAGGCAGCAACAATGCTCATGGCTCACGTGCCTCAAAAGTTGTGGTCACGGAGATCTAAGTTCCTATTGAACCAAGTAGGTCGGGTAAATCAAATGCCAAGATTTGAGAGTTAAATCATTGTTGTTTGACAATGATGAACCGAATACATGCAAAGAAGCAATGATGAGCCCTGACTTCGTTAAGTGGCTTGAAGCCATAAAATTCGTGATAATTCCATACACGAGAAATCATGCTTTGAATTTGAAAGACCCTCTGGAAAGGTGCAAGACCTTATAGTCGTATATGGATCTATAAAGAAATAGACATGGATGTTTCACATCTATGAAATAGTCGACATGTCGGAAAGAGTTTACGACAATATTCAAGGAATTGACTATGATAAGATTTGATCTTTCATAGCGATATTTAGTCTGGACGGATTAATGTAGCAACCACTACATATATTTTGGTATATGGTAGTTGAACAAACAAAACAAATTCTTCTAATAGAATGGTTACCTAGGACGTGTACATGACACGATCCAAAGGGTTTTGTTAATTCAAAGGATGCTAAAAGAGTATGCAAAACTTCAATGGTTGAAGTAAGCATCGCGGAGTTGGAATCTTCACCGTGATGAAACTATTAAAAGGTTTAATTTCATCAGAGACGATGAAGATGCTTGCATTTTGCAAGAAATTAAGTGGGAGCGCTAAGACATATTTCTAATACATTATGTGAGAGACATATCGTTGATTAGAAATAATGTATCTTTTATTGACACAGGTTAAGAATTTCATTTCGATGAAAAACTTAGGCATAACCCAAGAATTAGGCATCAGTGTCTATATGGATAGATTGAGGCGCTAATATGGTTTTGCCAAATGTACATAGATAAGATGTTGAATGAGTTCAATATGGAAACAACAAGAAAGGTTCTTGACTCACGGAAAGGACTGAATCAAGATTCAAATGTGTTGACACTAGATTCAAGTGTTTTGACACTTGGTGAAATCACAAGAATATTTTGATCAATCATTCTTTGAGATGTACACATCCAGATATGTCCTATGCTCTAAATGTTGTGAGCATATACCAGAATGACTCATAAGATGATCATTGGACAATAGTAGGGATATTCCTATGATCTTTGGAAGAACTAAGAATATATTACTTATATAGTGGTGACAAATAGTTCATTGTAAATTGCTACATTGATACTAGTTTTGTCACAAATTAAGTTTATCTCAATTTAAACTATGGGTGGCACAATGTAATAGAAAGGAAGTTCCATAACGGATTTGGTTGAGTACCAAAGTTAAAACATTGTGACAGATACTACAACAAAAGGCTAAGTATGTGACTACTATTGTAGTAACAAATGAGGGCATTTGCGTCAAGTAGTTTGTTATCAAACTAGGTGTGGTTCATAGCGAGATAATACTATGAAGATACATTGTATGAAAATTGTATCAACATGATTTAATCCCAAGGAACTAAAGGTCTCACCAAAGGACCAAATTTATACAATGCCATCTCATTGGAGAATGAGTAATGCGTAGAGACGATATTTCACCATCATAGCCATATTTCACCACTTGTAATAGTAGATCTCTTCTTCGATTAGCAACATTGTAAGACTATTGTTATCAATCTCATGATTTCCACTACAATGTTTATGATCTTTGATCTCATCTCTATGTGTGAGTAATTCACCTTGGACTAAGGGCTTCAGCCTAGACATGTAGCTTTTGTGCATGTTATTTATCATAGATGGGATCATGTATTAGTTTTTATGACATGATGATTATTATATCCTCTCTTGTTGGAGATATGCCCAAGAGGCAATAATAAAGTGGTTATTATTATATCTTTATGTTTATGATAAATGTTTACATCCCATGCTATAATTGTATTAACCGGAAACATTAATACTTGTGTGTTTTGTAAACATAAAAGAGTCCCTAGTAAGCCTCTTGTTGAACTAGCCTGTTGATTAATTGATGATCATGGTTTCCTGATCATGGACATTGGATGTGATTAATAACAAGGTTATATCATTAGGAGAATGATGTAATGGACACACACCCATAGTAAGCATAGCATAAGATCAAGTCATTAAGTTCGTATTGCTGTAAGCTTTCAAATACATAGTAACCTAATCCTTCGACCATGAGGTTATGTTAATCACCATCACCGGATGGGTACTTTGATGACATCAAACGCCTCAGAATCGGGTGGTTATAAAGGTGTCATTGGGTATTCTGAAAGTATGTGTTGAAGCGCATGAACCAAGATTGGGATTTGTCCATCCATATGACGGATAGATATGCTCTGGGCCCTCTCGGTGGAGTGTCATCTAGATAGCTTGCAAGCATGTGACTAGGTCACAAGGGATGACATAACATGGAAACGAGTAAAGAGTACTTATCAGTAACGAGGTAGAACTAGGTATGCAGATACCGACGATCAAACCTCGGATAAGTATAATATCGTGTGACAAAGGGAATTGGTTTCGTATGTAAAATGGTTCAATCGATCACGAAGTCATCGTTGAGTATGTGGGAGCCGTTATGGATCTCCAGATCCCGCTAATGGTTATTGATCGGAGAGATGTCTTCATCATGTCTGCATATTCACGAACCGTAGGGTGACACACTTAAGGTTCAAAGTTGTTTTAAGTAGATATGGAATTTGTGTTGGAGACCGAATGATGTTCGAAGTCTCGGAATGGATCCGGGACATCACGAGGAGATCCGGAATAGTCCGGAGAATAATATTCATATATTGCGGATCATTTTCTAAGCTGGGAAATGTTCCGGAGTGTTTGTATGGAGATTCTAGAAGGTTTCGGAATGTTCTGGAAGGTTCTAGAGGATTTCTTGGAGTTTACTTGAAAACCAAGAAAG
Source organism: Avena insularis (assembly GCA_023614405.1). Taxonomy (NCBI): domain Eukaryota; kingdom Viridiplantae; phylum Streptophyta; class Magnoliopsida; order Poales; family Poaceae; genus Avena; species Avena insularis. The sequence continues at coordinate 20,296,424 of CM042694.1, read as the reverse complement.
GGATCAAGGAGTCCAAGTGGGGCAATACACGGATTCGTGGGGAGGAGGTTTCCTCCCCCATTCCCACCGCCGGCCCAAGGAGGGGAGTCCTACTAGGACTCCCCCTCCCCAGGCGCGCCTCCCTCCTTTAAATAGAAGGGAGGGGGCGCCCCCTCTTGGACCTCCTATGATAACGCACTCTCCCATAACAATCCCTAGCCGCCGCCTCTCTCCTCCTCCTTCCCTCTGCTCCGGCTTAGGCGAAGCCCTGCAGAATTCTCTACTCCACCACCACCACCACACCGTCGTGCTGCTGGGATTCCGTGGAGAAGATCTACTACCTCCGCTGCTCGCTGGAACAGGGAGAGGAAGGTCTGCTTCGATTCCGCACGTGTGACCGTCTACGGAAGCGCCGAACGCTGCCCGAAGGATCGTCCACACGATCTTGAGATCGGCAAGTGATCGACTACATCATCCACGAGATCTAATCTCGTAACGCTTTCGGTTCTACGAGGGTTAGTACCGATCTATCTCGTTGCTCATGTCTAATAGATTAGATCTTGGCTTTTGTCTAGATTAGATCTGGGTTTTGTTCATTTTTGCGGTAGAATTTTTTTGTTTTCCATGCTACGAACCCATCATCTCTTGCCTCAATCTAAGGACTTGTCAGATACCCAAGACCCCGAGGATTGAGCCAGATATAGGGAGTATGAGTAATGACTAATCTGTAGGTTGGGAACCCTAGTTATAGGAGGGGTAGTACGACTGCTCCTCTTTATGCGGCGGCGGCGGTCAGCCGGTAGTGGCTGGGAGGGATTGGTCGCCCGGTTCAACGGCGTGTCCGGCTGGAGCAGGTAAGAATATGGATATGGTGACCGGATCAAAATGCGTACGTACTAGATGGTACTCAGTAAAAAGATTAGAAGGACCAGGGTCATCGTAGCCCGGTAAGCTACTGGGCCTGTCTACGTACGTCGAGCAGGCCGGGCTCCCGTGATCCGGTCCGGTTAAGCCCGAACCGCTCAGTAGTGGAACTGACCTGAGCTCCACAACACCAGACCATAGGAATTAGGCTGGAATCGTTTTCCTCGTGCACTTGGAGCGGGGGAAGCCGACGCATAGGTAATCCCCTCCTTCGGCCGTCCATTCCCTGTACACTCTCCCCTCGGTCACCCTATTCCTCGGCGCCTCTTTCCCCGCCCGTCTCAGCCATCTTCGCTCTGGCCACCTCACTCCCCGCCCGTCCAAGCCCTACCATGGGGCAGGACCAGAAACGGGAAGCTGTACTCTGGGATGCATGGATACGACCAAAAATTCATGTATCTAGGGTTGGATACGTTAAGATATGCGGGTACATCAGGATACGTATCGGGCGATTTTCTATTTCTCAAAAAATAAAGTACTCCTACTTAAATCGGATACGTGAGGTGATACACACATGATATGGAAGGGATATGAGAATACCCTAAATCCTCCCTCGAGATATACAGCGACCAGCCCCTCTCTCATCTTTTCACCCTCCCGACCTCGGCGCCGCCCGCTGCCCTCTGCCACACTGCACGAGAGGAGATCGCCAGCCATCTATGTTGCTAGACCAGCGCACCGGAGAAAAGATCAAGCTGTCGAGCCGCCTGCGTGTGCTGCACTGTGCAGGACTGCAGGTTACTTTACCCTCCTCCCATCTCCACTTCTCCAATTCTTCTTGGTTCGAATTGATTTTACTGGCTTGTTGCGCTCCGCTGGCAAGTAGAATGGTTTGTAGTCGCTCATCTGCCGCGCAACTCCTAAACCCTAAACCCTGGGGGGCGAGCACAGGCCAGTAGAAGGGCCATAGGGTGTAGTCGAGGTCGAAGCCGATGAGGCGGGGGAGCACCTGGAAAAGGCCCAGGATCTGCAGCGCCTCCGCCTTCACGCGCTCGTCTCCCATCCCGACTCCCTCCTCCTCTAGAGGCTCCTGCTCCTCTTTTGGCGGCGGTGGCAGTTAGACGGCAGCGGTTGGGAGGGATTGGTCGCCCGGTTCAACGGCGTGTCCTGCTGGAGCAGGTAAGAATATGGATATGGCGACCAGATCAAAACTCGTACGTACTAGATGGTACTTAGTAAAAAGATCAGAAGGACCAGGGTCATCGCAGCCCGGTAAGCTATTGGGCATGTCTACGTACGTCGAGCAGGCCGGGCTCCCGTGATCCAGTCCGGTTAAGCCCACATCGCTCAGTGGTAGAACTGACTCAAGCTCCATAACACCAGAGCGGAGGAATTAGGCTGGAATCGTCTTCCTCGTGCACTTGGAGCGGGCGAAGCCGGCGGCGCAAGTAATCCCCTCCCCCGGCCGTCCATTCCCCGTACGCTCTCCCCTTAGTTACCCTCTTCCCCGGCGCCTCTTTCCCCGCCCATCCCAACCATCTTCGCTATGGCCGCCTCTCTCCCCGCCCGTCCAAACCCTACAGTAGGGCAGGACCAAAAACGGGAAGGTGTACTCTGGGATGCACGGATACGGCCAAAAGGTCATGTATCGGGGGTTGGATACGTTCGGATACGGGGGTACATAAGGATACGTATCGGGCGATTTTCCATTTTTCAAAATTAAAATACTAATTAAATCAGATACGTGAGGTGATACACACACGATATGGAAGGGATACAAGAATACCCTAAATCCTCCTTCGAGCTATACAGCGACTAGCCCCTTTCTCATCTTTTCACCCTCCTGACTTGGGCGCCGCCCGCTGCCCGCCGCCACACTGCACGATAGAAGATCGCCGGCCATCTATGTTGCTGCATCAGCGCACCGGAGAAAAGATCAAGCTGCCGAGACGCCGTTGTCTGCTACACTGTGCAGGACTACAGATCAGTTTACCCTCCTCCCATCTCCATGGGGTCCCCATCTCCACTTCTCCAATTCTTCTTGGTCCGAATTGATTTTACTGGCTTGTTCCGCTCCGCTGGCAAGCAGCTCGGTTCAAAGTCGCTCATCTGGCCCTGCAAATCCTAAACCCTAAACCCTGGGGGACGAGCATAGAGCAGTAGAAGGGCAATAGGATGTAGTCGAGGTCAAAGACGACGAGGCGGGGGAGCACCTGGAAGAGGCCTAGGATCTGCAGCGCCTCCGCCTTCACGCGCTCGTCTCCCATCCCGAGTCCTCCTCCTCTACAGGCTCCTGCTCCTCTTTCGGTGGTGACGGCAGTCAGCCAGCGGCGGCTGGGAGGGATTGGTCGTCCGGTTCAACGGCGTGTCCGGCTGGAGCTGGTAAGAATATGGATATGGCGATGATACGTTGCAAATGTATCCATAATTTTTGATATTCCATGCTTGGTTTTATCTACTTTCTTATATTGTGTCCACACTTTGGAGTACTTTCTATACACTTTCTTGGACTAACGTATTAACAAGATGCCACAGTGCCAGCTGCCTGTTTTCTGCTATTTTTGGTTCCAGAAAAGTCAGAAAATGAATATTCTCGGAATTGGACGGGACAAAACCCAAAGTCAGTTTTTCACCGAGGGGGACACAAAGCTAGAATACGGGACGGAGAGGGCCAGGGCGGCGCCACACCACCTGGCCGCGTAGCCAACCCTGGCCCGCGCCAGGGGGTGGTCTAGCCGCCTCCGGCACCCCTTCGGCCTCCCCTTTCGCCTATAAGAAGCCCCCGGGACGAAAACCCTAAATAGACCAGCCTCCAGCCACGAAAAGTTCCGCAGCGCCACCGCCACCGAAGGAGAGATTCGGGGGACAGAAAGTCTCTGTTCCGGCACCCTGCCGGGACGAGGAAGTGCCCCCGGGGCCATCTCCATCGATCTCCACCACCATCTCCATTGCCGTTGCTGATTCCCATGATGACGAGGGAGTAGTTCTCTCTCGAGGCTAAGGGTTCTACCGGTAGCTATGTGTTCATCTTTCTCTCTATGCATGATCATATTGTGACCATGAGCTTTGTAATCAAGTAGATCTACCTTGCTACTCAAGTGCGTTAATAGATCTCTGCTCTCCCCATGTGTGTGAAAGTGACAGCGTGCACACCATCGTGGCACTTAGGCTAGATATTACAAATACTTGTTATGAGTTATATTTGGAGTTGGATGTTTTTATGAAATTGTGGTGTTTGTTGGAACCATCTAGAGCTCAAGGTGATAGTGTGGGGTTATCTAGATGGGAAAAACGAACTTTGAGAAGTGTTGTTATAGCCCTACCATGGATTAGAGTGTCCAACCGGAGAGTAGTTCAGAGTAGTATCATAAAGAGAAGATATTTATATGAGAGTGTTCACTAGTGAAAGTATGATCCCTAGGCCTTGTTTCTAAGCATTGAAACACTGTTTGCAACTAGATCTGTTACATGTTTGCTTGCTTCCATCTTTATTTCAGTTTGCCTTTAGTCTCTTCCACGCCATCAAGCTATTTTCTGGCACCGTTGTCTTATATCCATACCCTTGTATTTTACTATCTCTTCGCCGAACTAGTGCACCTATACACCTTCAAGTGTATTGGATGTGTTGGGGACACAAGAGACTTCTTGTATCTTGATTGTAGGGTTGCTTGAGAGGGGATACCTTTGACTACTTTCTTCTTGAGTTCGATAAACCTTGGGTAATCCACTTAAGGAAAACTTGTTGTTGCTCTAAAAACCTCTGCACTTGGAGGCCCAACAACTGTCTACAAGAATAGAAGTGCGTAGACATCAGGCGACCGAATCAAAACTCGTACGTACTAGATGGTACTCAGTAAAAAGATCAGAAGGACCAGGGTCATTGCAGCCCGGTTAGCTACTGGGCCTGTCTATGTACGTCGAGCAGGCCGGGCTCCCGTGATCCGGTCCGGTTAAGCCCGCACCGCTCAGTGATGGAACTGACTCGAGCTCCATAACACCAGATTGGAGGAATTAGGCTGGAATCATCTTCCTCATGCACTTGGAGCGGGCGAAGTCCACTTGGAATCACTATTGTTCAAGCTTAGTTTATTTTCGCCTTGTTTGCTTGTTTCTTTATAAAAAATACAAAAAAACAGTTCCTACTCTAGTTATTATTTTCGTTGGTCTGTTATTGTCTTGCTTTATTATGCTTGCTGTCAATGGTTGGTTTCTTTGAAACTGAATCTTATTGGCAAGGTGGGTTCACGGAAGATCAAAAATATTATTACAAGGAACACCGCTTGTCACAAAAAGGGAAACACTTATGGGAACAAATTGATAAATTGTATACCATTGCTAGAAACGTGTGCTCTACTTATAATGTTACTTATTGCTTTGATAAATCTTGTTGCTGTAAGTGGTATAAACACCTCCCTTTTCAATGTGAGTATAATGATAATTTTACCATATCTTCTTATGTTAAGGGAAATTATGACTTTTATGATGTGGAACAAATTGAAGAATTTATTGCTTGGAAGGGTGCATTTGAACTTGCTAGTTTGCTTGAAAATATTGATGATTCACCTTATAAATATGAGGTTTATGGTATACTTAGATTTTTCTTTGATAATTACAAGGAAGAAAATGGCTATATTCTTAAATATATTAATAGATGCTTTCCACAAATGGAAGAGACTAATGCCTTGCAGGATCCTATGGAAGAAGAAATTGATAAATCTGAAAGCTCATTAGATGAAATAGAGGAGGAGAGTGATGAACAAAAGGAGGAAGAATGGATTAGCTACCCATGCCTACCTTCTAATGAGAGTAACTCTTTATCCCTCATATTATTTGATTGTCCCCCACACTTACCAAAGAAGGATGAATGTTATGCTCATGTTATCTATGATAATCCTTTATTTGTGCTTAACTTCGATTTGCATGGTATTAAAGAGTTTTGTTTAGAAAATGTTTAAGATAAAGCTCTAGATGATAGTCCTATATTGAATGATCAACCATCTTGTTATAGAATTGTTAAAAGTGGGATTGAAGGTTTTAATCCCACTATTTTTGAGCTTGATAAAAAATATGTGTTTGTAGATCATGAAAAGCATGCTTTATGTGATATTTATATTGTTGCGTTTATTCATGAGGCTACTGAAAATTATTATGAGAGAGGAAAATATGGTTGTAGAAGTTTTCATGGTATTGAAACACCTCTCTATGTGCTGAAAGTTTTGAAATTACTCTTGTTTTATCTTCCTATGTCTGTCACTTTGTTCTTTGCGAATTTATTTGCATACAAGATTCCTATGCATAGGAAGTGGGTTAGACTTAAATGTGTTTTGAATTTGCTTCTTGATGCTCTCTTTTACTTCAATTCATATTCCTTATGTGAGCATCCTCTCAAACTATCATGCCTAACTTAAAGGCGTTAAAGAAAAGTACTTATTGGGAGATAACCCAAAAGTTTTAGATGAGTCTTGGAAGTTATTACTTCAGTAATAACCGCTTCTTATCCTTTTTATTTGCTTTTTTGCCAAGAGTAACCTCTAATGAGAGAGAAGTAATAATTGGGAAAGTTGCTGTCCTGAAACAGATTTCTGTGCTTCACCGTAAAAATTCGTGTAAAATCTCTGAACGCCTTTTTGAGGCGTGAATTTTTTTGCTTCTGACCCAGGTTGTTATCTAACTTTCATTAGTTCAAAACTTTTCGATTTGAGCAACAGAAGGTCTTCGAAAAAATTCGTCTTTACCTGCTGGTCTGTTTTGACAGATTTCTGCCATTTTCTGCATTTGCTTCTTGTTGGTTCCTTTTTGAGTTCTTTTGGGGAATTGAGCTTTTTGAGGGAAGTGCTTCAATAGATAGTGTTCTAATGGAAGTTTTATTGGTGTTAGAACTGAACCTTAAGACTTAATATATCTTGAGTGCACTAATGTTGCTAATAAAGATTGTGTGAAGTTTTGTATGAAGGTAAAATTTCAGGTATATGGAAGGAATGAGTAATGAGATGAAGGATGGACTAAAGCTCAAGCTTGGGGATGCTACGCATGTCACCCCAAGAAATATCCAAGAAGTACAAGCGTCAAAGCTTGGGGATGCCCAAGGCACCCCCTCCTTCATCAATAAAAATCTCAGGTTTCTTCCAAACGCTTCATTTTTATTGTTTCATGCACAGTTGTGTTGTTCTTGGAGCGTCTTCTTTTTCGTTTTAGTTTTGGTTTTTCTTTTTCTTGGTTTTCTTAGTTTGCTTAATAAATTGGTTGGACCCCCTATTTCATATATTGGTTTTCAAATAGTTTGGTTTGGTTTGGAAAAGAATACGAAAGTTCATGCTTAAGTGGTAAAGAGAGCTTGTTTTTGACTGTGGCCTATGCTTTGTCATGCCATGCTTGATATTGTTTTGGCTTTATGCTTAGTATTCTTTGCTGTAGCATGACTTGTTATAAACAATTGAGATTGCTTAATGTGCCTTGGAAGGATCATGCGTTGTTTTAGCATATTAAAGCATAGTATTGTGGTATTCTCCTTTGCTGCTTCATGTGGGTTAACTTGGCGCATGCTCACACCATGTTATGACTATCCAAAGTCACCATAGCCTTTATGATCCTTTAGTTTTCAACTTGTAGTATCACTTTATGCTTTGATCAATGATGTTTTGTCGCTCTACATGATTATGGCCATTATTGCTCTCTTAGTTTGTCGCTCCCAGTCTTTTGCTAGCCTCTGCAACCAAGTATGAGTTCCACTCATGCATCCAACTCCCTAAACCAAGTTATTCCAAAGAGTCCACCATACCTACCTACTAGCTTAAGCTATTCCAAGTATATTCATTCTTTTGTTTACCTTCCAAATTAAACTTGTTATGAGAAAACTAGTGATTAAAGATCTCACGAACTTGATGGCACACTTTATTTTTATTACCCTTAATAAACTTGAACCATTGTGTTGTCTATGTTGTATATGCTTGCACTTATTTGTTGGGGATTAGCAGAACCATGTTGTCATGGGGAACGCTTTCAACATTGCACTGGTACTTTGTACCTAGTTGATATCATGCTCTTTTGTCTATGGATGTCGTCGGTATGAAATGAAAGGGGAGCTTGTAAGTCCATGGAGTTATGTATATGTGTTAGAGAAACGCCTGGGCCGCTGGTCTAATCCATGCTGACATGGTGGAAACCTGCAGCGAAACCATAATGAGCTGTCTATGAAGCATTCTTCTTATAAAAAAAGAGTCCTATATTGAGAAAAAAGAGAAAAAGAAAAAAAAGATTATGAAAAGAGGAAAGAGAGAAAAAAGCACCATATTCCCATGGTAAATAAGAAGATTGCTGAGATGCTCGTTGTGCCTTGCCTTGTCATTTTGATATGGGGATTCTTCCGTATCATCGGGCAAGGTACCCTGCATGTTCTCTATGATACACATGTACTTACGATGACAAGAACTTACCGGTGACTAAACTTGAGTAGCCTGAGGAGCGCCCCTCGTATTCAAGGGACATGAAATTTCTAACTTATACTTCGTCAAGCATGTACACCATAGTTTGTTCACTTTAACCTTAATCACTTCAAGATGCTTATGATAGGGGCAATGAGAGCTAAAAGCTATAAGTACCATAATTTTTGAAAGCTCTTTATGAGACTTGAATCCCTACTTCCTTCTATGAAGGTCTTTCTTCCACTATTATATTGAGACTCCACCTTCTACCTTTATGCACCTACTTTGAGAGCATAGTGGCCATTCTTAGTTCTATGTGCATTGTCCCAAGACTAGTTGATTGATGCATACCTTGATATTGCTTGTTTTAAACTATTTGTATCTAGTCACTCTTATAAACTTTGAAGGTGTCCTATGCATTTATACTTGCTACTCTATGAGGGACAGCTGAATGCCATTATGTTATGTTTTCTTTATGTGAAACAAACAAACGTCTTGCAAAGCATTGTTATTCATGAATCTTTTGTTTGTGCATTTTCATGTTGCAACATAGTTTCTTTGTCTTATTGCTACAACTTTGTCTTTCATGTTATGATTGAAGTACTATGATCCCAGCTTTGAATGTTTTACAAATATTTTGATCAAGTTTATGATGGTGCATGTCACCTCAAAAATTATTCTTTCTTTTTATCACTTACCTACTCGAGGACGAGCAGGAGTTAAGCTTGGGGATGTTGATACATTGCAAATGTATCTGTAATTTTTGATGTTCCATGCTTGGCTTTATCTACTTTCTTGTGTTTTGTCCACACTTTGGAGTACTTTTCATATGACTTCTTGGACTAACCTATTAACAAGACCCACAATGCCAGCTGTCTGTTTTCTGCTGTTTTTGGTTCCAGGAAAGTCAGAAAATGAATATTCTCGGAATTGGACGGGACAAAAGCCAAAGTTATTATTTACAGAGGGACACCTGGAGCCAGAATACGAGACGGAGAGGGGCTGGGGCCCAGCCACACCACAGCCATCTTTGGGCTGGCAGCGCCAGGTGGTCCGCCGCCCAGACTCCTCGGTGTCCCTCTTTGCCTATAAGTTGCCTTCTGACCTAAAAACTCAGGGGAGTTCGACGTTTTTCCAGAAGGGGTTCCGCTCCGCCGCCACCATCAGATTCCACGAAACAGCATCAGAAACTCCGTTCTGGCACCCTGCTGGGACGGGGGAATTGGAGGAGATCATCGCCATCATCATCACCATCGCTTCTCCATCGACCATCCATGATTCCCCCATCTATGAGTGAGTAATCCCCCGCTGTAGGCCATGGGGGTGGTAGGGATTGGATGAGATCGTTCATGTAATGGCATCAGATTGTTAGGGCATGGTGCCTAGTATCTTCTATTAGTGATTTATGACTTTGTTGCGATTTGTTGTGCTTAATGCTTGTCACTAGGGCCCGAGTGCCATGATTTCAGATCTGAACATGTTATTGATTCATCATGATAGTATTGTTTATAGTCTTACCTGCAACTTGTATACACACGTTATTGTCCGGAACCAAAGGCCCCGAAGTGATAGAAATTGGGATAACCGGAGGGAATGGCTTTGATGTGAGGATCACATGTGTTCACGGAGTGTTAATGCTTTGCTCTGGTGCTCTATTAAAAGGAGCACCTTAATTGCCAGTAGTTCCTTTGAGGCCCTGCTGCAAACGGGCTGGCAGGACAAAAGATGTTGTGCAAGTTCTCATTGCGAGCACGTATGACTATATATGGAACACATGCCTAGGATTATCTAGTACTTGGATGCTTTATCTTATTTATCTGCAATTGCCCTATGTTCTGATTGCTATGTGAATTGTCTTGTCCATGCAACGCCCATCCATCCATCCCTATGCCTACCGCACTCGAATCCTACTGTTTGCTGCTATAGTTACTGTTGTCTTTACTTTACTACTGCTGTTACTTTACTATTTCTACTACAAAACTGTTGCTACTGATAAACTGTTGTGAGCAAGATTGTTTCCAGGTGCAGCTGAATTGACAACTCAGTTGTTAAGGTTTATAAATATTCTTTGGCTCGCCTTATGTCGAATCAATAAATTGGGTTTCACTTCCCTCGAAAATACTGCGATACACCCCCTATACTTGTGGGTCATCACCCGCCCGTCCCGACCATCTTCGCTCCGGTCGCCTTTCCCTCCGCCCGTCCAAACCCTACTGTGGGGCAGGACCAGAAATGGGAAGGTGTACTCTGGGATGCAGGCCAAAAAGTCATGTATCGGGGGTTGGATACGTTTGGATACGGGTACATCATGATACGTAACGGGCGATTTTCTATTTTTCAAAAAATAAGGTACTCCTACTTAAATCGGATACGTGAGGTGATACACACACGATATGGAAGGGATACGAGAATACCCTAAATCCTCCCTCGAGCTATACAGCGACCAGCCCCTCTCTCAACTTTTCACCCTCTCGGCCTGGGCGCCGCCTGCTGCCCGCCGCCACACTGCACGAGAGGATATCGCCGGCCATCTATGTTGCTGCACCAGCGCACCAGAGAAAAGATCAAGCTGCCGAGCCGCCGCCGTCTGCTGCACTATGTAGGACTGTAGGTCAGCTTACCCTCCTCCCATCTCCACGGGGTCCCCATCTCCACTTCTCCAATTCTTCTTGGTCCGAATTGATTTTACTAGCTGTTGCGCTCCGCTGGCAATCAGCCCAGCTCATAGTCGCTCATCTGGCCGCGCAACTCCTAAACCCTAAACCCTGGGGGACAAGCACAGGCCAGTAGAACAGCCATACGGTGTAGTCGAGGTCGAAGACGATGAGGCGGGGGAGCACCTATAAGAGGCCCAGGATCTGCAGCGCCTCCGCCTTCACACGCTCGTCTTCCATCCCGACTCCTCCTCCTCTACAGGCTCCTGCTCCTCTTTCGGCGCCGGCGGCAGTCAGTCGACGGCGGCTGGGACGGATTGGTCGCCCGGTTCAATGGCGTGTCCGGCTGGAGCAGGTAAGAGTATGGATATGGCGACCGGATCAAAACTCGTATGTACTAGATGGTACTCAGTAAAAAGACCAGAAGGACCAGGGTCATCGCAGTCCTGTAAGCTACTGGGCCTGTCTACGTACGTCGAGCAAGCCGGGCTCCCATGATCCGGTCCGGTTAAGCCCGCAACGCTCAGTGGTGGAACTGACTCGAGCTCCATAACACCAGACCGGAGGAATTAGGCTGGAATCGTCTTCCTCGTGCACTTGGAGCGGGCGAAGCCGGCGGTGCAGGTAATCCCCTTCCCCGGCTGTCCATTCCCTGTACGCTCTCCCCTTGGTAACCCTCTTCCCCGGCGCCTCTTTCCCTGCTTGTCCCGACCATCTTCGCTCTGGCCAGGTCTCTCCCCGCACGTCCAAACCCTACCGTGGGGCAGGACCAGAAACGAGAAGGTGTACTCTGGGATGCACGGATACGGCCAAAAAGTCATGTATCGGGGGTTGGATACGTTCGGATATGGGGTACATCAGGATACGTATCGGGCGATTTTCCATTTTTCAAAAAATAAAGTACTCCTACTTAAATCGGATACGTGAGGTGATACACACACGATACGGAAGGGATACGAGAATAACGTAAATCCTCCCTCGAGCTATACAGCGACCAGCCCCTCTCTCATCTTTTCACCCTCCTGACCTGGGCGCCGCCCGCTGCCCGCCGCCACACTGCACAAGAGGAGATTGCCGGCCATCTATGTTGCTGCACCAGCGCACCGGAGAAAAGATCAAGCTGCCGAGCCGCCGCTGTTTGCTGCACTGTGCAGGACAGCAGGTCAGTTTACCCTCCTCCCATCTCCATGGGTCCTCATATCCACTTCTCCAATTCTTCTTGGTATGAATTGATTTTACTGGCTTGTTGCGCTCCGCTGGCAAGCAGCCCGGTTCGTAGCAACTCCAATGCCGATGTGGTCGCGTCTAGGCTAGCTACTGAAAATCTTGTTCATTGGACAGAAGCACATCGGTATATCAAGCTAGCTACTGGCAGTCTTGTTGGATGCACTATTGCACCGTTGGTAATTGTTTGTGAACTTGTGGTCACATTATCAAGTTAGGTAGTATCTAGTATCTAGTATTTACTGTGATGTAATTGTTCTTTGGTTTTGCTGACGCTTGGGATATGGAGAAATAGAGAAGTGGAGTAGTTGCAAACGTGCAATGTAAGCATGATCATGTCAAGGTACTGCTATATAGTAATTCCCATTGTCGTACAAAAAACAGTAACTTGTATATATTATTAATGTTTACTCTATATATACAAACGTATCCTGTATCCATGTTTTTGAAAAATCACCGTATCAACGTATCTGTTAGAGTATGATACGGACACGGTTATTATGGTAGTTTAGGATAGTTAGGACTCTAGCATAACTTGTCTTGTACTCCAAGATAATCTTGTGTACATCTATATATACTCGCCTATGAGGCTTAATAATACATCCATCATATTCCGCCAATCTCTCTCTCTCTATCGTTCTACAAGGTATGAGAGCGGCAATATCTTTGACCTAGCCGCCGCACACGCTTCCGCACCGCGCCGCCCCCGGGGTGGTCGATCACCATGATCTCCGCCGGGGGCCGCGTGACCCGTACGCAGGGTTCGCCCGCCGATCCATGATCAGCTACTCTGTAAGTCTTTTTTTCCGATCTCTTGATCGGTTTTCTTTTTGGTTTACCGATCTTAGATCGGATTGAGTCGCTCACCGCCACCGTCATCGCCGTGCCTCTACTCCGACCATCGGCATCGGAGATCTACATCGCGCCTGTGTGCCTGCCCTCTCTGTTGCCGCGCCTGCCTCGGCAGGCTATCGCGGCCTCACGGCAGGCTGCCGCGCACCATGGGCGGCTGCTATGCCTTCCTTGGAAGGCTGCCACGGCCGCCCCCCTCAGATCGTTTTTGTCGTCATCGTCCGGGACTTCACCGACAACACCGCCATCAACACCGATCTACGCGTCGTCCACGCCATGGCGCATACGGCGCACCGTCGGTCTGATCAACCGATCTCGTGCATGTCTATGTCAAGCACGTCCCCGAGCACGCACCTACCACCGATCGAGGTATAGGTTGCCGCTTGCCGCCGGGCCGCTCGCGCCGCCTTTTGGTCCACGCCACCGCTTCCAACGCGCCTTCCTTGGCGTACGTCACTGGTGGTCTCCCAGCCGCTGCACCGATTTGCGCCCCTGCTGCCCTCGGTCAATGGCGTGATACGTCCAAAACGTATCTACTTTTCCGAACACTTTTGTTATTGTTTTTCCTCTAAACTTGTGTGATTTGAATGCAACTAACACGGACTGACGCTGTTTTCAGCAGAATTACTTTGGTGTCTAATTTTTGTGCAGAAAATCAACTATCAGGAAAAATCCCGGAAAATATGCCAAATATCCTATTTCGCCAGAAGACTCACGGAGCCAGAATACGAGACGGAGTGGGTATGGGCCCAAGCCACACCACCTGGCCGCGCGGGCTAGGCCTGGCCGTGCCAGGGGTGGTCTGGCTGCCCCAGGCACCCCCTCGGTCTCCCTCTTCGCCTATAAGTTGCCTTCTGACCTAAAAACTCAGGGGGACGTTTTTCCAGAAAGAGTTCCGCTCCGCCGGCACCACCACATTCCACGATTCGGAACCAGAAACTCCGTTCTGGCACCCTGCCGGGACGGGGAATTGGAGGAGATCATTGCCATCATCATCGCCATCGCTTCTCCATCGACCATCCATGTTTCTCCCATCTATGAGTGAGTAATCCCCTACTGTAGGCTATGGGGATGGTAGGGATTGGATGAGATCGTTCATGTAATGGCATCAGATTGTTAGGGCATGGTGCCTAGTATCTACTATTAGTGCTTTTTGACTTTGTTGCGACTTGTTATGCTTAATGCTTGTCACTAGGGCCCGAGTGCCATGATTTCAGATCTGAACATGTTATTGATTTATGATGATAGTATTGTTTATGGTCTTACCTGCAAGTTGTATACACATGTTGTTGTCCAGAACCAATGGCCCCAAAGTGACAGAAATCGGGATAACCGGAGGGAATGGCTTTGATGTGAGGATCACATGTGTTCACGGAGTGCTAATGCTTTGCTCCAGTGCTCTATTAAAAGGAGCACCTTAATTGCCACTAGTTCCCTTGAGGCCCCGCTGCAAACGGGCTGGCAGGATAAAAGATGTTGTGCAAGTTCTCATTGCGAGCACGTATGACTATATATGGAACACATGCCTATGATTGTTTAGTACTTGGATGCTTTATCTTATTTATCTGCAATTGACCTATGTTTTGATTGCTATGTGAATTGTCTTGTCCATGCAACGCCCGTCCATCCATTCATATGCCTACCGCACTCCAATCCTACTGTTTACTGCAATTGTTACTAATGTCTTTACTTTACTACTGCTATTACTTTACTATTGCTACTACAAAACTGTTGCTACTGATAAACTGTTGTGAGCAAGATTGTTTCCAGGTGCAGCTGAATTGACAACTCAGTTGTTAAGACTTATAAATATTCTTTGGCTCCCCTTGTGTCGAATCAATAAATTGGGTTTCACTTCCCTCGAAAATACTGCGATACACCCCCTATACTTGTGGGTCATCATGTCGCTGCACGTAGTTCACTTCGCTGTCCCCGTGCATCGACGTCGTCGGCTTCCGCCGCGCCATCTCCTACAGCGCGGATCGCCGTCGTCTGCACATGGTATTCGTCAGATCATCGGGTTTCTTCTTCGCCTACTTCGAGCACCGCCGTCGCATTTCACAAGGTAACATGCATGGAAACCTCTCGCTATCGCAGGTCTTACCGACTACCCCAACGTCTCTAGGCATCCATCATGACCACCCAGGTCGCCGCTGGCTTCGTCGCCCTCTACGTCTTCGTCCACTACAACTTTATCGCCAGCGTCATCGCTTCATCCCCGACTACACCATCTGTTGCTCTACCTCAACAACCGCGGACAACATCGGCATCTCTCCCTTCGCCGCTCTGCGACTCGCAACCGCTTTAGAGGCCTCCTCTGCTAGTCTTTCTGACATGGCGACAAGTTCATGATGGTCCCTGCCCCTCACACGCCTGGTACTGGCAACACCGGGAGTGCCTTCGTCCCCGACATGTTCCCGAGTCTGGCAAGCTCAGATCAACGCCTCGTATTCATCGGCTTCAACAATGTCTTCTTCGGCATCGACCCCTCTACGACTGCCTCGACCGCGTCACCGACGAGTTCTTCTTGCATACTCGGTTCTAGCAAAACCAGGGCGTGAATTCGTCCCCGACGTGTGCCTAGTTCTTCCAAAACTATGGCCGCACCTCGTCCTCGGTGGCTCGGACTGCATCGGCTCCGGCATCGACAACCTCGACGCGTCTCCGTCATCCTCCTCGTGCACTATGCGCATGCGGCTTCACGTGCGGCTACCTCGACACCGGCATCCCTGACCACGACATCGGCCACGGTGACCCCTCGCACGGCTACCTCGACCTCGGCACCGCCTAATGCTCTTGGCTCCCTCGACATCGGCACAAGGGCTATCACCTCGCTTGAGCATCATCGGCTTCCTCTATAGTCCAAGCTACCATGACGTGACACCGTCCACGATGTTCCTGCTCCTACAGCGGGGGGGATGTTAGCCTACTGGTTCTACTTCGGTTTATCTCTAGTCTGACCGTCCGCAACATTCCAGTTGTTCATGATGCTACTGCTACGATTGCGGGGGATGTTAGAGTATGATACGGACACGGTTATTATGGTAGTTTAGGATAGTTAGGACTCTGATAGATTGCTAACGTATCCATAATTTTTGATGTTCCATGCTTGGTTTTATCTACTTTCTTATGTTTTGTCCACACTTTGGAGTACTTTTCATATGATTTTTTGGACTAACCTATTAACAAGAGCTACAATGCCACCGCCTGCTTTTCGTTGTTTTTGGTTCCGTGAAAGTCGAAAATGAATATTCTCGAATTGGACGGACAAAAGCCAAAGCTGGTTTTTCACGAGATGAGAGGGGGTGGGGCCCGACCACACCACCTGGTCACATGCATTCGGATTCGACGGCGCCAGGTGGTTTGGCCACCCAGCACCCCTCGGTCTCCTTTCGCCTATATTGCTCCCGATGCAAAACCCTAAATCGCTGCTCCAGCCACGAAAAGTTCCAGAGCGCCACGCCACCAAGGGGAGATTCGGGGACAGAAGTCTCTGTGCACCTGCCGGACGGGAAGTGCCCCCGGAGCCATCTCCATCGATCTCTACCGCCATCTCCATCACCATTGCTGATTCCCATGATGAGGAGGGAGTAGTTCTCTCTCGAGGCTAAGGGTTCTACTGGTAGCTATGTGTTCATTTCTCTCTATGCATGATCTTATTGAGATCATGAGCTTGTAATCTATAGATCTACCTTGCTACTCAAGTGCTTTAATAGATCTCTGCTCTCCCATGTGTGTGAAGTTGACAGTGTGCACACCATGGTGGCACTTAGGCTAGAGATTACAAATACTTGTTATGAGTTATATTTGGAGTTGGATGTTTTTATGAAATTGTGGTGTTTGTTTGAACCATCTAGTGCTCAAGGTGATAGTGTGGGGTTATCTAGATGGGAAAGGCTTACTTTGAGGAGTGATGTTATAGCCCTACCATGGATTAGAGTGTCCAACCGGAGAGTAGTTCAGTGTAGTATCATAAAGAGAAGATATTTATATGAGAGTGTTCACTAGTGAAAGTATGATCCCTAGGCCTTGTTTCTAAGCACTGAAACACCGTCTGCTATTAGATCTGTTACATGTTTGCTTGCTTCCATCTTTATTTCAGTTTTACTTTAGTGTTTTCCACGCCATCAAGCTATTTTCTATCACCATTACCACTTATAATTATCTATACCACTTGTATTTCACTATCTCTTCGCCGAACTAGTGCACCTATACACCTTCAAGTGTATTGGATGTGTTGGGGACACAAGAGACTTCTTGTATCTTGATTGCAGGGTTGCTTGAGAGGGGATACCTTTGAGCACTTCCTCCCTGAGTTCGATAAACCTTGGGTAATCCACTTAAGGCAAAACTTGCTGCTGTTCTACAAACCTCTGCACTTGGAGGCCCAACAACTGTCTACAAGAATAGAAGTGCGTAGACATCAAGCTATTTTCTGGCGCTGCTGTCGGGAGGTATAAAGGTACTCACATCCTCCGGTGTGAGTGCTCGAAGTTATTTCCTTTAGATTCTGCAATTTTGTCTTTTTGTTTCTTGTTTTCACTAGTTAGGCTTAATGGAAAACAACAACAAAATTAGAGAGCTTTATAGTATTTATCTTGAGTTAGGACATGAAGTGTTTGAAGAGAAAATTTAAAAACCTATGGAACTTTATTTGCATGCTAATAGCAATGTTGTTAGTATGAATTCTTTGGACACCATTATTGTTAATGATATGGAAAAGTGTAAGCTTGGGGAAGCTGGTTTTGATAAGCATGATATTTTTAGTCCCCCAAGCATGGAGGAGAAAATTTACTTTGATGATACTATGCCTCCAATATATGATGATTACAATGATGAAGATGATATTTTCAGTCCACCTACTATTGAGGAGAAAATTAGTTATGATTACTATATGCCTCCTATATTTGATGATGACGGTGATGAGAATAATAATGATAGCTATTTTGTTGAATTTTCTCCCACTACAATTAATAAGAATAACTATGTTTATGTGGAGAGTATTAATTCTTTTATGCATGTGGCTCATGATAAGAATGTTTTATGTGATAGTTATATTGTTAATTTTATTCATGATGCTACTGAAAGTTATTATGAGAGAGGGAAACATGGTTTTATGTATCTCAACAATATTAAGTTTCCCCTCTTTATGTTGAAAGTCTTGAAGTTGCACTTGTTTTGCTTTACTATGCTTGTTGCTTTGTGCTTTCATGACTTGTTTCTTTACAAGATTCCTATGCATAGGAAGTGGGTTAGACTTAAATGTGTTTTGAATTTGCTTCTTGATGCTCTCTTTTACTTCAATCCATATTTCTTATGTGAGCATCTTCTCAAACTATCAAGCCTAACTTAAAGGCGTTAAATAAAAGTACTTATTGGGAGATAACCCAATAGTTTTAGATTAGTCTTGGAAGTTATTGCTTCAGTAATAACCTCTCCTTATCCTTTTTATTTGCTTTTTGTGCCAAGAGTAACCTCTAATGAGAGAGAAGTAATGATTGGGAAAGTTGCTATCTCGAGACAGATTTCTGTGCTTCACCGTAAAAATTCGTGTAAAATCTGTGTACGTCCTTTTCAGGCGTGAAGTTTTGTGCTTCTGCCCCAGGTTGTTAGCTAACTTTCATTAGTTCAACACTTTTCGATTTGAGCAACAGAAGGTCTTCAAAAAAATTCGTCTTTACCTGTTGGTCTGTTTTGACAGATTTCTGCCATTATTTGCATTTGCTTCTTGTTGGTTCCTTTTTTAGTTCTTTTGGGGAATTGAGATTTTCGAGGTAAGTGATACAGTAGCTTGTGTTTTAATGGAAGTTTTATTGGTGTTGGAACTGAACCTAAAGACTTATTATCTTGATTGCACTAATATTGCTAATAAAGATTGTGTGAAGTTTTGTATGAAGGAAAAATTTCAGGTGTATGGAAGGAATGAGTAATGAGATGAAGGATGGACTAAAGCTCAAGCTTGGGGATGCCACGTGTGTGACCCCAAGAAATATTCAAGAAGTACAAGCATCAAAGCTTGGGGATGCCCAAGGCATCCCCTTCTTCATCAATAAAAATCCCAGGTTTCTTCTAAACACTTCATTTTTATTGTTTCATGCACAGTTGTGTTATTCTTGGAGTGTCTTTGTTTTTTTGTTTTTGGTTTTCGTTTGCTTGGTTTTCTTTAGGTTACTTGAATAAATTGGTTGGACCCCCTCTTTCATACATTGGTTTTCAAATAGTTTGGTTTTGATTGGAAAAGAGTAGGAAAGTTCATGCTTAAGTGGTATAAAATGAGCTTGTTTTTGACTGTGACTTAGACTTTACCATGTCATGCTTGGTATTGTTTTGGCTTTATGCTTAGTGATTTTTGCTGTAGCATGACATGTTATAAAAAATTGAGATTGCTTAATATACCTTGAAGGAATCATGCATTGTTTTAGCATATTAAAGCATAGTATTGTGGTATTCTCCTTTGATGCTTTATTTGGGCTGACTTGGCGCATGCTCACACCATGTTATGACTATCCCAAGTCACTATAGCCTTTATGATCCTTTAGTTTTTGACTTGTAGTATCACTTTATGCTTTGATTAATGATGTTTTGTCGCTTTGCATGATTATGGCCATTATTGCTCTCTTAGTTGGTCGCTCCCAGTCTTTTGCTAGCCTCCATAACCAAGTGTGAGTTCCACTCATGCATCCAACTCCAAATAAAACCAAGTTATTCCAAAGAGTCCACCATACCGACCTATTAGCATTTTGCTATTTCAAGTATATTCATGTTTTTATCTACCTTCCGAATTAAACTTGTTATGAGAAAACTAGTGATTAAAGTTCTCACGAACTTGATGGCACACTTTACTTTTCTTGCCCTTAAAAAACTTGAACCATTGTGTCGTCTATGTTGTATATGCTTGCACTTATATGTTGGGGATTAGCAGAACCATGCTGTCATGCGGAACGCTTTCAACATTACACTTGTACTTTATACCTAGTTGATATCATGCTCTTTTATCTATGGATGTCGTCTATGTATGTGTGTTAGAGAAACGCCTGGGCCGCCGGTCTAATCCATGTCGTGATGGTGGAAACCTGTAGTGTAACCATAATGAGCTGTCTATGAAGCATTCTTCTGATAAAAAAAGAGTCAGATATTGAGAAAAAAGAGAAAAAGAGAAAAAAGAGATATGAGAAAAGAGGAAAGAGATAAAAAAGCAACATATTCCCATGGTAAATAAGAAGATTGCTGAGATGCTCGTTGTCTGCTTGCCTTGTCATTTTGATATGGGGATTCTTCCATAACATCAGGCAAGGGGTACCCCGTTGGTGGTTCTCTATGATACACATGTACTTACAATGACAAGAACTTACCGGTAACTAAACTTGAGTAGCATGAGGAGCGCCCTCGTATTCAAGGGACATGAGATTCCCAACTTATACTTCGTCAAGCATATACACCATAGTTTGTTCACTTTAACCTTAATCACTTCAAGATGCTTATGATAGGGGCAATGAGAGCTGAAAGCTATTAAGTACCGATCCATTGCAAATGTATTTATAATTTTTGATGTTCCATGCTTGGTTTTATCTACTTTCTTATGTTTTGTCCACACTTTGGAGTACTTTTCATATGATTTCTTGGACTAACCTATTAACAAGAGCCACAAGCCTGCCATTTTCGCTGTTTTTGGTTCTAGGAAAGTCAGAAAATGAATATTCTCGGAATTGGACGGGACAAAAGCCAAAAATCCTATTTCACCAGAAGACTCCCAGAGCCAGAATATGAGACGGAGTGGGGCTGGGGCCCAGCCACACCACCTGGCCACGCGGGCTTGATGACCCACAAGTATAGGGGGTGTATCGCAGTATTTTCGATAAGTAAGAGTGTCAAACCCAACGAGGAGCGTATTTGGCTAGTGGTATGGATCAGAATTCTCTACAAATACTTAGCAAACGGATTTTAGGGTTTTTCATAAAGCAAGTAAACAAAGTATGAGTAAATAAAAGATGAGGAATAAATGCAGCAAGTGGCCCAATCCTTTATGCAGCAAAGGACAAGCCGGTTGTATTACTTAAGATGACCAAACGTTCTCGAGGACACATGGGAAGACTGTCAAGTGCTTTCGCTTCATATAGTTGATTAATCTTCTTTAGCATGCTAAGTGTTGTGTGGGTGAACCTGTGCTAATGTACCGCCCCATCCAAGACTAATACATACTTGTGATTATACCCCTTGCAAACATCCGTAAGTACAAGAAAGTAATTAAGGTAGAAACCTAACCACGACTTTAAACTCTAAGACCATTACGTCCCTTGTGCAATGGTTTTAACCCTATGGGGTTCAGGTTTCATTACTCCAAGAACCCCTACGATTAGTAGCCAAATACACAATGCATTCCCCTAGGCCCATATAGGTGAAGTGTCATGTAGTCGACGTTCACATAACACAACTAGAAGAAGTACACCACAACTTAAATAACAATCTATTGAATCTTTCTCAACACAACTCCACTACTAACAACAAGACTTCTCCCATGTCCTCAAGAACAAAACGAACTACTCACAAGACATCATATGGATCATGACCAGAGATGGAATAATGATGTATAACAATCTGAACATAAACAATAATTCAATGGTTCACTCAATAGCATCAACTACAAAGAGTAATCAACACCGGGAAAGTTTCCCCTATGAACTATGCAAGATTCAACGCAATTATTACAGCAATATGGAGATGGTGACGAGGGTGCTGATGGTGATGATGGTGGTGGTGATGATGATGATGATCCCGATGAAGTCCAACTTGATGGTGGTGTTGATGGCGACGATCTCCCCTCTCCGGGAAGGAATTCCCCCGGCAGAAATCTATCTACCGGAGAGATCTTTCTCTCTCGGTGTTTTCCGCCCCGCAGAGGTGGCGGAATCTTTCTGTGGTCGCCCTCCGAGTCTTAGGGTTTCGGGAGGATGATATACGCTAGAGGAGAGAGGCTGGAGTGGGCCAGGGTGGCCACACCACCTCCTGGCGCGGCCTAGGGCTGCCCGCGCCATGGGGTGGTGTGGGCCCCTGCAAATCTCCACTCGCCTTCTAGCATCCTTAGTCTTCGAAAAATAGGATTTCCGATATTTTCCGGATTTTATGATCTTCGTGAATTTTGCCTCCAAACAGCACCTTTTCCATCGAATCTCGATCGCAGCGGTCCATGCTCCAAAAGTCATCAACCATGCAAAAACAGATGAAATATCATAAGTATCACCTCTCAATACGAAATATATCAATGAATAATAGTGAATTAAGACATAGAATAGTGATGCAAAATGGTCGTATCAACTCCCCCAAGCTTAGACTTCACTTGTCCCTGTTTAAACCGAGCTCAATAAACATGGCCTCAGGTTTATGGAGTGAAGAGTCGATAAAAGAATACGGACAAGAAGCATCACATTCATCAAATACATAGATCATAATAGAAGACAACTCACTATTATATAACTCAACTTGTAATAAGTAAAGGAAACACAATAAAGATACATAAAGTGAATCAGAATTGGTAATGGCAAACTTAGCTCTTGGTCGAAGAATAGTTGATACTTTCCTGGAGTTCACAAATAGCTGGTTTTTCAATGATAGCTTTCAAAGTAGTAAACATCAGGATAAGAGCAATGTGCAAAACAAGGAACATAAGAAACATGATTGAATAAATCAACATATGAATGAATGAAACACAACAACTCAAAATACTTGCTGAGATAGAAGGGAGTAGGTTTACTGACTCAACTACAAAGTAAAAGAAAGGCCCTTCAAAGAGGGAAGCAGGGATTGCAAGTCTCATAAAGAGCTCCCAAAAATTATGATACTTACTAGCTTTCAGCTCTCATTGCCCCTATCATAGGCATCTTTAGGTGATTAAGGTTAAAGTGACACAACTAAGAGGATATGCTTGACAAGTTATAAGTTGAAATCTCATGCCCCTTACTTATGAGTACCGATCCTCATGCTACTCAACTTCAGTCACGAGCAAGCTCTTGTCATTGTAAATACATGTGTATCATTGAGAACCGCCAACGGGGTACCCCTTGCACATGACACAGGAGCTATCCCATAATCAAAATGACAAGGCAAGCGATTGAGCATCTCAGCGATCTTTTTATTTGCTATTTGCATAGGTTTTTATTGAGGATGCTTCATAGAATGCTCACTATATTTATGCTGCAAGTTTCCACCATGATTAGGCATGGCTTAGGCTAGCGGCCTAGGCGTTTATCTAACACACATATAAACTCCATGATCTTACAAGTTCCACTTTTATTTCACACCACCGGGATCCATAAGCAAAAGAACATGATATCAACTAGGTACAAAGTACCAAATGAAGTGTTGAAAGCGGTCCCCATGATACATGGTTCGGGTAACTTCAACTCATAAAGCGCAAGCATATACGCAACAAAGAAGGACCCAATGGTTCAAGTTTATTAAATGCAAGAAAGTAAAGTGTGCCATCAAGTTCGTGAGAGCTTTAGTCAGTAATTTTCACATAACAAGTTTAATTTGGGAGGTAGATAAAACAAGAATTTACTTGGAATAGCAATAATGCTACTAGGTAGGTATGGTGGACACAAATGGCAAAGGTTTTGGTTTAATGGAGGTGGATGCACGAGAAGAATACCCTCTCAGTACAGGTTTTTGGCTAGCAAGGCTGGGTAGCAAGTATAAGAGTTGAAGGAAACAAACAAACGTACAAGTGATAAAGACAAACATGCAATCTTCCTTGGAAGCACAAAAGATCTTAACTAGAGAATACTAAACTTATTAGCAAATCAAGAAAGAAAGATGATGAAATTATTTTTCTTTAAAGGTACCTTTATCTTTTTCATTCAACTCTCAAAAATAGTGTTGCTACTGACCGAGCCAGGTTTGCCAAAACCAACTAAATTAACTCAATGATCCCAGAGTGATACCAATACTAACAACAAGATCAATCATATAACCACGAATTGAAAACTAATATAAGCTATGAAAAAGAGTGAATGATAGAACTTCTCATTAATATTCCATAACGACAACTCACACCATGGGATACATATCTAACGAGAGAGGGGACACTTCCATAATGCAAACCATACTACATAATAACTCCTCTATCCATGATATGACTCTACTAAAAAGGTAAAAAGATAGAAGATAGTGATGTGATACCGCGGCACTCCCCCAAGCTTGGAACAAACCAAGGGGATGCCAAACCTAATGACGAATTACTCTTTCGGTGGTGGTGGTATCCGCTCATCTTCATCCGTCTTCCAAGGTAAAGGCTTCCCATCAACAAAGGACATCGTGGTTTCCAACATCTTCGTCTTTGAGTTTAGCACTCTCCTTCTGGTGCTCGGTGATGAGTTCGGAACAAATCTTATGGATGATATCCACTTCGCGCTCCGCCATCTTCTTGTACCTAAAGACTTCTTGTTCCAATGCTTCCATCCTGTCCTCCAGACTTCCTTCACCTTTAGGGCCTTGAACCTCTTTAATCCGAACCTCCCCACCTTTGAGCAATAACTCCTTGGGATGAATCTTCAATTCTCTCATGTATGGGTTGATGATATCTTCCAAGGAATCTCCCTTAACTGATCCAGTGGAAGACATTGAGGCTACAAATCTGAGATTTTACCTGGCAGAAACAGATCAAAACAAAAGCACGACGAAAACACGATATACGGACCTCGGGGGATCTGGGGGTTATAATTTACGAAGTTTCATATCAAAAGGAAGGTACTGGGTGAAAATGGGTCGGAGGCAGAGTCTGGGGTAGCCTCACCACCTGGTGGTGTGGCCAGGGGTGGGCCCGTGCCACAGGGTGGTGTGGGCTACCCGCCAGCTCGGCCCCTTTTTCGCTTCAGAACTTTCCTTATCGATTGAAAACTGCAAAAATATAGTTGTATTGTATTTTCATGAACTTTTCTTACTAGAATCATACCTATTTGAAAACAGACTGTGTCTCTCAATTTGGTCCTCGATGAATTTCTCCGGAGTTATAACTTGAAAGGCATCAACATCTTCATTGTAAGAATCTCCAGCAATATAGTTTTTGAGTCGCTGTCCATTCACTACTTGTGTAGTATTATCTTTTAGAGAAGAAATTTTTATTTCTCCTAAACGGTATACTTCTTCAATGATGAAAGGTCCTTCCCATTTTGATAGTAGCTTACCTGCAAAAAATCTGAGACGAGACCTATACAATAGAACTTTCTCACCAACATGAAATTCTCTCTTAAGTATTCGCTTGTCATGCCATCTTTTAACTTTTTCCTTAAAGAGCCTAGCATTCTCATAGGCTTCACTCCTCCATTCATCTAAAGAACTTAAGTCAAATAATCTTTTCTCACCAGCGAGCAAACAATCTCTATTTAGTTCTTTCAACGCCTTGAAGCTTTGTGTTCTAATTCTAAGGGTAGGTGGCAAGCTTTCCCATAAACCATTTTATAAGGAGACATTCCCATAGGATTTTTGTAAGCAGTTCTATAAGCCCATAAAGCATCATTCAACTTCTTAGCCCAGTTTTTCTAGACCTATTAATAGTCTTTTGCAAGATAGATTTAATTTCTCTATTTGATAACTCTACTTGCTCGCTAGTTTGGGGGTGATAAGCTGAAGCAATTCTATGATTAACATCATATTTAGCAAGGGTCTTCCTAAAACCACCATGAATGAAATGAGAACCCCCATCAGTCATGAGATACCTAGGCACCCCAAACCTAGGAAAGATAATATCCTTAAGCATTTTTAGAGAAGTCTCCCCGTCAGCACTCTTTGTAGGAATGGCTTCTACCCACTTAGTAACATAATCAACAACAACAAGAATATGAGTGTAGCCTTTTGAAGGAGGGAAAGGACCCATAAAGTCAAATCCCCAACAATCAAAAGGTTCAATAACTAGAGAGTAGTTCATAGGCATTTCATTGCGTCTAGAAATATTACCAACACGCTGACATTCATCACAAGATAAAACAAATTTTCTTGCATCTTTAAAAAGGGTAGGCCAGTAGAAACCTGATTGTAGTACCTTTTGTGCAGTTCTATCTCCTGCATGATGTCCTCCATAGGCACTACCATGACATTTACGTAATATCTCCTTTTGTTCATATTCTGGAACACATCTTTGCATAATACCATCCACTCCTTCTTTGTATAAGTGTGGGTCATCCCAAAAATAATGCCTTAAATCATAGAAGAACTTTCTTCTTTGCTGAGTTGTAAAAGTTGGAGGCAAATACTTGGAGACAATAAAATTAGCATAATCAGCATACCAAGGGCTTCCTCGCGAGCTCACCCCTACTGCAGCTAACTGTTCATTTGGGAAACTATCATTAACAGACATAGGGTCAAAAGAGATGTTTTCCAAACAAGATAAATTATCAGCTATAGGGTTTTCAACACCCTTCCTATCTACTATATGTAGATCAAACTCTTGTAAAAGCAGTACCCATCTAATAAGCCTAGGCTTAGCATCCTTCTTCGTCATAAGATATTTAATAGCAGCATGATCAGTATGAATGGTTACTTTTGAGTCCACAATATAGGGCCTAAACTTATCACATGCAAAAAAAACAGCTAGAAATTCCTTTTCAGTAGTGGCATAATTCCTTTGAGCAGCGTCTAGAGTCTTACTAGCATAATGGATAATGTTTAACTTTTTATCAATATGTTGCCCAAGGACAGCCCCTACAGCAAAATCACTAGCATCACACATTATTTCAAAGGGTAAACTCCAATCAGGTGGTTGAACAATAGGGACTGTAGCTAAAGCCTTCTTAAGAGTTTCAAAAGCTTCCCTACAATCATCATCAAAAACGAAGGGTACATCTTTTTGAAGAAGATTAGTGAGAGGTTTTGATATCCTAGAGAAGTCTTTAATAAACCTCCTATAGAAACCAGCATGACCAAGGATACTACGAATACCTTTGATGTCTCTTGGACATGGCATCTTCTCAATTGCCTCAACCTTAGCTCTATCAACTTCTATGCCTCTTTCAGAAACTTTATGCCCAAGAACAATCCCTTTATTAACCATGAAGTGGAATTTCTCCAAATTAAGAATAGATTAGTTTCTTCACATCTCTGTAAAACTTTATCAAGGTTGTGCAGACAATTATCAAAAGAAGTTCCATAGACAGAAAAGTCATCCATGAACACTTCTACAATTTCCTCACAAAAACCATGAAAGATAGCAGACATGCACCTTTGGAAAGTAGCAGGAGCATTACATAAACCAAAAGGCATACGTCTATAAGCATAAGTTCCATAAGGCAAGTAAAAGTAGTTTTTTCTTGATCTTGTTGTTTAACAGCAATTTGAGAGAAACCAGAATAACCATCAAGAAAACAAAAATGGGTCTTTTTAGACAACCTTTCCAACATTTGATCAATAAAACGAAGCGGGTAGTGATCTTTCTTAGTAACTTTATTGACTTTCCTAAAATCGATGCACATCCTATAGCCTACCACTATTCTTTGAGGAATAAGCTCATCATTATCATTAGGGACAACGGTAATACCTCTCTTTTTAGGAACACAATGAACAGGACTAACCCATTCACTATCAGCAATAGGGTAAATAAAACCAGCATCAAGGAGTTTCAATACCTCATTCCTTACCACTTCCTTCATCCTAGGATTTAAACGTCGTTGGTGCTCCACTACTGGCTTCGCATCTGGTTCTATGTTGATAGAATGCTGACATATAGTAGGTGAAATCCCTTTTAAATCATCCAGAGTACAGCCCATAGCTCCTCGATGTTTCCTCAAAACTTCCAATAACCTTTCTTCTTCCTTCCCTGAAAGTCTAGCGCTAACAATAACAGGATATATCTTTTTATCATCAATATAAGCATATTTAAGATCATCAGGGAGAGGTTTTAGATCGAAAACCGGATCCTTTTTAGGTGGCATCGTGGTACCCAAGTCTTCTTACAGGCAAGTTGTTCTTAAGCATCATAGGTTGATCACGGAGAATCCTATCAATCTCATTCCTTTCTTCCATGAAGATTTCACTTTCATGATCTTCCATAAATTGCTGCAAAGCATTGTCAGGAGCAAGAGAAATAGAAGCAAGTTGTTCAACCCTAAAATCCTCATTATGGGTTTCCTCTTCGCAAGGTTCTTTAGCAAATTTCGAAAAATTAAACTCATAAGATTCCCCATCAAACTTAGTCAAGATTTTATCCCTCTTGCAACCAATAATAGCTCCACAAGTACTCAAGAAAGGTCTACCAAAAATGATAGGGTAGGTTTTACTAGCAGCCGAACCAAGTACTAGAAAATCAGCAGGGTACTTAATCTTACCACAAAGAACTTCCACGTCTCATACAATACCAATTGGAGAGATGATCTCTCTATTAGCAAGGTGAATAACCACACCAATCTCTTCCAACTCGCAAGGACTGATTTCATGCAAAATTTATCTATAAAGCTCATAAGGAATAGCACTAGAACTTGCACCAATATCACATAAACCATAATAGCAATGATCACCAATTCTAACAGAAAGCACAGGAACACTAGCCTTTTTAGTTCTATTGGGATGTGAAACAATATTAGAAGCATCCTCACAAAAGACTATGTGCCCATCTTCTACGCTTTTAGTGACAAGGTCTTTCACAATTGCTACCATAGGTTCAATGTATATTTGTTCATCAGGTTTTACAGTTCTTTTTTCACTTTTGGTGATTACATTAGTTATCATAGGATGGTCCTTTACCTTTTCGGGGAAGGGAATCTTCTCGATATAAGGTTCGGGTAAGATGGGGTCAATAATGCAATACTCAGCACTTCCAATAGGAGCATAGTCAACAATATCTTTGTAAGTTGCATGGTATTTGTTCCATCCCCTTTTTGGAATTTCGATATAGGAAGCAAAAGCTATAAAGCAATTCGTAATAACTTGCAAATCAAGACCATAAATATTACTAATATTTTGAAAGTCATCGGTTCCCATAAAAGATTCAATGCATTCATAATCATAATTTATACCTGACTTTCTACCTTTGTCATTCTCCCAAGCTTCAGCATTGTCTTGAATACGGTCCAGAAGATCCCATTTAGCTTCTTCTTCCATACGAGTGAATGATCCAGCACAAGAAGCATCCAATAAATCTTTATCATGTAGAGGGATCCTTGCATAAAAGTTATTGATAATAATATTGTTGGGGAGCTCATGAATGGGACATTTGAGCATTAGTAACTTTAATCTCCCCCAAGCTTGAGCTGTACTCTCTCCATCAAGAGGCCAAAAGTTGTATATTTGATTCCGATCTTTATGAATCTCACTAGGAGGATAAAACTTTGAATAAAAGAGAGGCACTATTTCCTCCCATTCCAGAGCTTGACCATTCTTCAGCAGCTTATACCATTCCTCAGCTCTTCCTTTCAGTGATAATGAGAATAACTTCTTCTTAACTTGATCTATAGTAATACCTGCACACTTGAACAACTCGCATAATTCGTGTACAAAGAGTAAATGATCACCGGGATGGACAGTTCCATCCCAAACATAGTAGTTATCCATAACACGATCAATAATTCTTGTAGGTATTTTGAAAACATCATTCTCAGCAGGTGGTGGTTTATCTACTACCTTAGCAGTGGTAGTAGCATTACCAAATAAGAAACTCAGCGAATTATCCATAACGAAAATAAAGCAACTAATGTATAAACAATACTCACGAGAAGTTTCCTTTACCATTTCCACTCTCCAATAGCGCTTCACTCCCGGCAATGCCGTAAAATAGTCTTGATGACCCACAAGTATAGGGGGTGTATCGCAGTATTTTCGATAAGTAAGAGTGTCGAACCCAACGAGGAGCAGAAGGTGTTGGCTAGTGGTATGGATCAGGAATTCTCTGCAAATACTTAGCAAACGGATTTTTTGGGGTTTTCGATAAAGCAAGTAAACAAAGTACGAGTAAATAAAAGACAGTAGGAATAAATGCAGCAAGTGGCCCAATCCTTTATGCAGCAAAGGACAAGCCGGTTGTATTACTTAAGATGACCAAACATTCTCGAGGACACATGGGAAGATCACAAGTGCTTTCGCTTCATATAGTTGATTAATCTTCTTTAGCTTGCTAAGTGTTGTGTGGGTGAACCTATGCTAATGTACCGCCCCATCCAAGACTAATACATACTTGTGATTTTACCCCTTGCAAACATCCGTAAGTACAAGAAAGTAATTAAGGTAGAAACCTAACCACAGCTTTAAACTCTAAGACCCTTATGTCCCTTGTGCAATGGTTTCCTAACGGGGGTTCAAGTTTCTGTCACTCCGGCAACCCCTACGATTAGTAGCCAAATACACAATGCATTCCCCTAGGCCCATATAGGTGAAGTGTCATGTAGTCGATGTTCACATGACACCAGTAGAAGAAGTACACCACAACTTAAATAACAATCTATTGAATCTTTCTCAACACAACTCCACTACTAACAACAAGACTTCTCCCATGTCCTCAAGAACAAAACGAACTACTCACAAGACATCATATGGATCATGATCAGAGATAGAATAATGATGTATAACAATCTGAACATAAACAATAATTCAATGGTTCACTCAATAGCATCAACTACAAAGAGTAATCAACACCGGGAAAGTTTCCCCTATGAACTATGCAAGATTCAACGCAATTGTTACAGCAATATGGAGATGGTGACGAGGGTGCTGATGGTGATGGTGGTGGTGATGATGATGATGATGATCCCGATGAAGTCCAGCTTAATGGTGGTGTTGATGGCGATGATCTCCCCTCTCCGGGAAGGAATTCCCCAGAATCTGCTCACGGAGAGATCTTTCTCTCTCGGTGTTTTCCGCCACGCAGAGGCGGCGGAATCTTTCTGTGGTCGCCCTCCGAGTCTTAGGGTTTCGGGAGGATGATATACGCCAGAGGAGAGAGGCTGGAGTGGGCCAGGGTGGCCACACCACCTCCTGGCGCAGCCTAGGGCTGCCCGCGCCATGGGGTGGTGTGGGCCCCCTGTGGCCCATATCCACTCCGTCTTCTGGCATCCTTAGTCTTCTGGAAAAATAGGATTTTCCGTATATTTTCCCAGATTTTCTGATCTTCGCGAATTTTGCCTCCAAACAGCACCTTTTCCATCAGAATCCTGATAGCAGCGGTCCATGATCCAAAAGTCATCAACCATGCAAAAACAGATGAAATATCATAAGTATCACCTCTCAATACGAAATATATCAATGAATAATAGTGAATTAAGACATAGAATAGTGATGCAAAATGGACGTATCAGGGCTAGCCCAGGCCACGCCAGGGGGTGGTCTGGCCGCCCCAGACTCCCCTCAGTCTCCCTCTTCGCCTATAAAAGCCTTCTGACCTAAAAACTCAGGGGGGTTTGACGTTTTTCCAGAAGGAGTTCCGCTCCACCGCCACCACCAGATTCCACGAAACAGCACCAGAAAATCCGTTCTGGCACCCTGCAGGGGCAGGGAATTGGAGGAGATCATCGCCATCATCATCACCATCGCTTCTCCATCGACCATCCATGTTTCCCCCATCTATGAGTGAGTAATCCCCCGTTATAGGCTATGGGGATGGTAGGGATTGGATGAGATCGTTCATGTAATGGCATCAGATTGTTAGGGCATGGTGCCTAGTATCTTTTATTAGTGCTTTATGACTTTGTTGCAACTTGTTATGCTTAATGCTTGTCACTAGGGACCGAGTGGCATGATTTCAGATCTGAACATGTTATTGATTCATTATGATAGTATTGTTTATGGTCTTACCTGCAAGTTGTATACACACGTTGTTGTCCGGAACCAATGGCCCCGAAGTGACAGAAATCGGGATAACCGGAGGGAATGGCTTTGATGTGAGGATCACATGTGTTCATGGAGTGTTAATGCTTTGCTCCGGTGCTCTATTAAAAGGCGCACCTTAAGTGCCAGTAGTTCCCTTGAGGCCCCGCTGCAAACGGGCTGGCAGGACAAAAGATGTTGTGCAAGTTCTCATTGCGAGCACCTATGACTATATATGGGACACATGCCTAGGATTATCTAGTACTTGGATGCTTTATCTTATTTATCTACAATTGCCCTATGTTCTGATTGCTATGTGAATTGTCTTGTCCATGCAACGCTCGTCCATCCATCCCTATGCCTACCGCACTCGAATCCTACTGTTTACTGCTATTGTTACTACTGTCTTTACTTTACTATTGCTGTTACTTTACTATTCCTACTACAAAACTGTTGCTACTGATAAACTATTGTGAGCAAGATTGTTTCCAGGTGCAGCTGAATTGACAACTCAGTTGTTAAGACTTATAAATATTCTTTGGCTCCCCTTGTGTCGAATCAATAAATTGGGTTTCGCTTCCCTCAAAAATACTGCGATACACCCCTATTCTTGTGGGTCATCAAGACTATTTTCTGGCGCCATTGCCGGGGAGCATAGCTTTATTTATCAAGTTCACTTGGATTCTCTATTGTTTGCTGCTATCCATCCATCATGGGTAAGCCTCGTGATGGCAAGGTTCCTATTTTACCATCCACTACAAGAAGAGGTACGGTTCTGAACACCTCTATTGCTCTTGATTCACCATCTGTTATGAGTAAGGCGTTACGCCACCACATACACATGCTACACACACTGCTACTACTGCTGAATATGAAACTTCTGATGCTTATGATGCTGCTTCTACTGTGCTTGATAAGAGTGGTTCATTAGGTCCTTTCCTAGATGCTATGATTGCTAGAACTATAGCTGGAAATACTAAAACTCCTAATGAAGACACTACTACACCTGTTAGTTCACCTGAGTCTAGTGAAAGTTATGATATTGAAGATGGTTATGTTGAGATGACCGATGAATTTATTAAGGAATGTAAAAACACCCATGATAGGAGTGTTGCTAAGAGTCTCCTTGAGAGGCATACTATTAGACCCAAATTGTCTCCTATTGCTAAGTTTGCTGCTTCTCCCATAAACATTATAGATGAAGATTATGATTTCTCTCTCGATCTATCTTACATAGCTATTGTCAAGAAAGAACCTTTTTGTGGGACTAAGAATGAAAGTGCGGTAGCACATATGAATGAACTTTCTACCATGAGTGGCTTGTTTTCTGACGATATTAAGATGCGTACTTACTTTGTTGCTAAGATTTTCCCCTTTTCACTGAAAGGAGAAGCTAAAACTTGGTTTAGTAATTTACCCCCTGGATCTATTGATAGCCCTGATTGCTTGATTAGTACTTTCCTGCAGAAATATTTTCCTCCTAGTGCTAGACATGCTATTTTGTAGGAACTTTTTGATTTTAAACAGGGAGAAAAAGATATATTGCCTGAATCTTGGGCAAGGTTTTGTGCTTGGATTCATGCACAAGCTGGAAGTCCATTACCTAAGAATGAGCTTCTTGATATATTTTATAATGGACTAACCGAGGAATCTAGGACATACCTAGATAGTTGTGCTGATTGTGTTTTCAGGAATAGGACTCCTAAGGAAGCTGAGGAATCAATGGCTAAAATAAGCAAGAACTATGAAGATTGGACTCCTCCTAAACAAGCTATACCTGAAGTAATTGTACCTGAACCTACTATTTTGGTGCCTATTCCAACATCAAAGAAGAGGGGATTTATTGAATTAAATGATGAAGTGATGAAGGAAGCTAAGAAATGTCTTAAGGAGAAGGGAATTAAAGCCACAGATGTCAAGAATTTACCTCCTATAGAAGAATTATGTAAGCCAATTCCCCACTCATCCACTATTGAGGTACACTCTCTCCAACACTTTGATGAAGGTGATATCCCTTATTCTAAACCTCCTAGTCAATGCTTAGAAGAATTCAATATTTTTATTGCTAAGCAAGATAATTTTAATAAAAGGGTGCAAAATCATCTAATGGAAAACACTAGAGCTATTGTTGAGTTGGAAGATATTGTGGAAAGAACCTCTAATGATGTTAAAATGATTGTTAAACACTTTCAAATGGTTCAAACTCAAATAGATCAACTCTTTAAAGTGCAAAAAGACTTGCTAGTTAATGCTGCTAAAGAAAAACATGCTTATGAAATTAGAACTAGAAGTGGTGCTGCTACCCAGGATCCTCTATATCCTGAGGGGCATCCCAAAAGAATTGAGCAGGATTCTCAACAAGCTGAAAATAGTGGCTCTACTCGTAACAAAAGGAAAAAAGAAACATAAAACTGTTGTAGAACCCTCTAAACCTGCTATAGATCCTAATAGTATATCTGTCTCTGATGCTAAAACTGAAAGTGGTAATGAAGAAAATGAAGCTCCTAATGAAGAAAAAGTTGAAGAAGAACCTGAAAAGCACACTAAGAATACTAAATACACTAAAGAAGATTTTGTTGGAAATATGCCCTAGAGAAAAATAGTAGTAAGGACTATTATCATATTTCATATAGCTTATGATTAAGTTTTATATCATGCTATAACGGTATTGACGGGAAACATCAATACACGTGTGATATACAAACAAAATAGGGGTTCCCAGTGAAACTCTAGTCACTGGTTCATTGGTCAACAGATGATCATGTTTCCTGATCATGTGGCATTTATGCCAGTTGGAAATGAGGTCATCTCATTATGAGAATGAGATGATGAACCAATACCCAACCTAAACATCGTGATTCGATCATGTCACGAAGTTCAAGTTATGATGATTAGAAATCGATCTTCGTAGACTATTCCTTAGACCGTGAGGCTATATCAATCACTGTCTCCAGAGAATGCTTACATAGCATCAAACGCCATCTGGTAAAATGGTGGTTATAAAGGTGTGTTCAGGTATTCAGAGGAAACGGTAGAGGCAATATATGTCAAGAGTGGGATTTGTCCGTCCATGTGACAGGAAGATACTCAAGGGCCCACTCGAAGAGGTTATATCCAATAGCTACGCAGCGTGTGATTAGATCACGGGGATATCACTTGTCAGAACGAGTCAAATAGCATTGTTCAGTAAAGAGATTGAACACGACATGGTGATGTCATTGATCAGATCTCAGCCAATGCAAGTATCGAGAGACAAAGGGAATAAGACATGACTGTCCCGGTTCAAACGACGAAAGATCTTCGTGGAATGCACAGGGGTCACATGGCCATCCAGGTCCCTCTGTTGATCATTCGTGCGGGAGTGTCCCGACCATGTCTGGAGTGTTCCCGAACTGTGGGGTATCATGCTTAAGGGCTTGATGATGCTTAGAGAGTGTTTATAGGATCGGTAGAATCTCCGAAGAAAAGAAGGGAGAAAACCGGAAGGGTTTTGGTAAGTCCGGAGGATGTCCGGAGTGGAGGTGGAAGGTGCTCCATGGCCATGGAGATTGAATAATATGTGAATGAATGTTAAATGTTGATTTAATCATTTATTCATAATTATTTAATATAGATAAAATCAATTAAAGGTCAAAAAGGCTTAATGGGCCAATTCCGGGGGGAGAGGGCCCATTAGGGAAAAGGAGAAAGGGGAGAAGGGGCAAGGGGGAGGCCGGCTGGGCCTAGCCCCCCCCCCCCCCGCGGGGCCCACTAGTGGCCGGCGGCCACCTCTTCCCCCCTCCTCTCCTTTAGTCCCACCCCAGGACTTGAGGGGAGGTAGTACCTCCCCCCTATATAAAGTGGGGTATTTGGCCTAGAAAAATACACCCAATAATAAATAAAGGTCTCCCCACTTTTGGGAGGACCTCTAATTGATATTTTCTCTCTCCCCCTCTCTCTATCGTGACCGTGGTTCCAAGTCTGGACTGCGCGAGCGAGAGACATCTTCACCGCGGAGCACCGTCGCGCTGCGGGATTCGGATTCGGGAGCTCTACTTCCGCAACTGCTGCTGAATCGGGGAAGCGGGAGTCATCGTCAGGCACCGGACGTGTGTAACTCCCCGCGAGGTGTCGCACTTGAGGCACTCAAGTCGTTGGAGCCAGAAGGAGCGCAAGGACTTCATCACGACCTTGAGGTCGGCTTCGGCTCGTCTACATCAACCACGCTCTCCTGAGCGTTGACAACGCTTTCGTTTTCAGGTAAGTTCGCGAAAAGCCCCTCCTCACATCAGACTAATAGATAGGTCCTGGCAGCTTCAGGGGTTCAGGGGCATAGAGTAAAATTTATTGTTTTTTATGCGCGGAACCCCTACAGTGGTATTAGAGCTAGATCTATGTGTAGTAATGCTAGTACGGGTAGAACACACGAGATGTAGCGTGTGGGCGTTGATCTTTTAGTTGTTACCCTCCCACGTGTACTTGTGTATATCACAGTAATGCTTGATGAAGCGGCCCCCAACCGACTTTACGCGTTCATTCGCGAGACTGGTCCACGCTTGACATATGGCTTGTACCGTATAAAGTGGCTTAGGGGAGTGTTTGTCTCTCTCGCATTAGTTGGTATACCATTTGCAACAGAGGGCCTTGAAAGGGGTGTAGTATAGACAACTACTTGATCAGTGTTGTGCTGAAAGTTCGTAGGTAAGAACGGTTCTTGTGCGAGAGCCCATTCAGCCACGTAAAACATGCAAAGATAAAGTAGAAGCGTCTAACTTTGTTTTGCAGGGGGCGTTGCTTTGTGATATGGTTGTGCAAAGGTAAAGTAATTACCTTTTGTTACATAGTAGTATATAGTCACGGTAATGACAAACTACCACGCCGGAATGACACTGGTACCTGGTGTCTACGGCGCCGGAACCCTGGCACCAGAACCCGGTGACGGTGGATGGAGATCACGACGTGAAGGACCATATCACATAGCATTTACATTCAATATTATTGTTTGTATGTCTTATTGTGTGCTAGTATTAGATCCTCGACGGTAGCCTAATAAGATGATCCCTGTTAAAATTACTAACGATTGTGTTCCCCCTTAGTGTGCACCACCAAGAAAGTTCTTCGGTATGAGGCGATCCAGGGTGACAGGCATGGGTGTCATACATATCTATGTTCGCATACAGTGGGTGTAAGCCATGTTGCACATCGAATACACTAAGGTTGAGTTGGAGAGCCTAGCACGCTAGAGAAGCGCGGCCTCGAAACGCGAATGGTCGAAAGATCGAGCACGAGTCGCATGAATGATGTGACCGACGTTTAGCGTCCACCCTTGAACCCACATTGATGGCCGTGACGATCGGGGGAGATGTGGCTGATAGGGGTCGTGTTATCACTAGGAACCCTCACTGGGGATAGGTGTTTCTGAGTGGAGTTATTATTAACTCATTTGATTATAAACTTAGTCTAAATTCCTTTTGCAATTATAAATGTAGATGGGCTCTTTCGTGTTGACAACTAAATGGTTAGAAGGAGAGAAGCTCAGATTAGATGGATCGAACTTCTCCATTTGGGTTGCCAGTCTCCATGTTCTCCTTAGCGAGAACGACATGGTCGACTACATACTCGACGGGATGGATCTGGATCCTTCCACAGACCTTGAGACCCTAGAGGAGCGGAAACACCGATATCTCCATCAGGAGATGGCCTCCTATATTTCAGTTGTGATGCGTTTAGGAATGGTGGACGAGCTGTGGCCTTTCATGGGTGATGTCAACCCTCGTTCGGTGATGCTACAGCTTAGGACACATTTCGTGGATCAGACACGCATTTGGGAGCATGAGTTGATGGGAGACTTCCTCTCCATTAAGATGGAGGAGAACTCGTCACTGGACAGCCACTTACAGCACATGCATGATGTGTACATGAGGCCAGCATACTTCCTAGACGTCTGGATTTCAGGCTCTTTCGCAAATGCTGATGTGCTGCGGTCGCTGTCACCAAGCTACCAAGCACAAGTCAGGACTTGCGTAATGAGGGGCAACACGGAAATGGAGTTCCACCGGTTCATGACACATCTCAGGAATGTGTTGGTTGAACCAGATGTCGCTCAGGTTGTCAACGACAAAGGTATATATTTGATATACAGTTTTATAAATGTTATAATCTTGCAAACACATTTGCAGTGTTAAGTATATATGATACTTGTTCTGTTTGGTGAAAACAGGTTCTTCTGCCTGAGAGGTGCTTGCTGGAGAGAGGTGATGTTGCGTTTTGATGGCGAGCATGATGATGATGGCCGACGACACTCTCCCTCAACATTTATCACTTAGTTTGTGTTTTAGGATGATTTTTGTAATCAAGAGATTGTGAACTTCTTTAGTGTGTCTCACACTTTGTGAGACAGTTATTCATATGAGTTTGTAACAAACAGTTGTTCCACTTTTATGAATGATTTCTATTCATGTTCATATCTTGTTTGATTATATGTGAATTATCCTTGTTGTTTGAAACTAATTGATAATGTATGAACATTTGTAAAATATTAAAATGCCTTGTTTAAAATACCCAAATTAATGATATTTCATTAATGAATGAAACCATTGTTTAAATCCAAAGTTATGCGATAATATGTGAAAGTCATTTGATTACTTTTCACATATAAATCATGCCTAAGTTTGGCGAAATAACTTGAACACCATGTATTACTTAAATACAAAGTGTTTAATGAATTGTTAAAAGTATATACATATCCGATGTATTATGTTTTAACGAAAATGGTAATTATCATTAAATGATTGTTTAAATGTGTAAAGTAAGTTTACCAAAGGAAACATGAATATGAAACTATTTTGATTTGATCAAAGTGTTTCATCAACAAAGGGTATAAATATAAAACAGAATCCAATTACTATGATTTGATTAATAGTAATGAAGTTCAAATTTATAAGAATGGCATAGAAGACATTGTGGAATGCAAAGTGCTTTGAAACGTTAAAATACAAAGCATCACAATGTGATATTAGATATCAAAGGGGGTTGAATAGAAGGCACCAAATAAATCGATGTAGAGTATATGTAGAGACCATTAGCTTAGAAATAGTTAGCACTCAATTAGAATGTAGTGAACCATTTGAATTCGTGAAAGTTTTGGGGTTATTCGATATAACCAAAACAATAGCGAATAAGTCCT
Source organism: Avena insularis (assembly GCA_023614405.1). Lineage (NCBI taxonomy): Eukaryota > Viridiplantae > Streptophyta > Magnoliopsida > Poales > Poaceae > Avena > Avena insularis. The sequence continues at coordinate 20,257,488 of CM042694.1, read as the reverse complement.
TATAGTGTATTCATTGGAAACTTTGAATATGAAATCCATAGCTGAAACCAAAAGGAAAGCAAAACTTGTATTGCTTGGATTTTGGTGCATTCTTGAGAAAGCTCACTTCTAGTGATGTTTCTCGATTATGGAGCAAATGGAAAATAGTGTAAAACACGATGAGGATTCAAAACCCTACATCAGAGTGTTGAGAAGCGCAATGGACAGCGTTCCTGAATGATTCTCTTCACAGACGGAAAGAATCAATGATTTTGATCATTGTGTTTTTCCCTCCACTATTGTTTTTCACTACATGAAGTAGGATTCAAAATGTAAATCCATATCTTGTATGGATACATTTGTGAACCACTTGTCATGATTTTTGAAATGTGACATACCTACGAACTACTAAGGAAACAATGGTAAACTAAATTATGAAGAAATCCTAGAAGCAAAATTCCCTTGAGATTAGAAAGCAATTAGTTGCTGAATCTCACAAGTAAAAGGAGTTACTTGGAATTTTCCCAAATGACTGCAAAGCCATTGTAGGAAAAGGGGGTGAATGACAAAAGCACAATTTGTAAAGTATTGGACAAATTCAGATGAATTTGATTCATGTGTGCTAAATGTCTAGTGGATTTAAAACTAGTAAAGTACTAGTATCTCATAATAAATCTCCAAGTTTGATGTTTAATCAAAGGATTTTGAAGTTATTCAAAACAGTAAGGAGATATGAAATTTGCATAAAATTGAGTGGGAGCTATGAAAGTCTTCCTGAAACAATATGTGATTGACATATTTTTAAGTGGGAGCAACATAAGACTCAAATTCAAATATGTAGGAACTTAGTTTGAATAAGAGTACTGACTCGTACCCAAACATGTTAGCAACATAGTTTGAGTGGGAGCTTATAGGAGTAATTCTTAAATAAGTTAAGGATGAAAGTGCAAATACTTATAAATAATGATTTATAAGATGTAGAGGTTGATAATAATTGTATTATGATATTAAAAGCTATTTCAGAATAAAAGTTAATTAAGGAACTAGTCCTTAATGACTCAAATTAGGAATAGTATTAAGTTTAAACATCAATGGTTAAAAGAAAGAAAAGGATGATCGTCATCCACTATGTTGAGACATAGGTGCTATCTCAGTAAACCATGATGATAACTTAGCATAATATATGATCCAATTATGGAATGTTTAAAAGAGATTAAGTTCGAATCACAAAATGTTGAGCTAAGTTTGTCCACAAAGTCTAATAGAGAACTGTAGACATGTTTTTCAAATCCATAAAGGATGACATATCTTAAATCATAAAGAGTTATGTTATAAGGAATATGTTGGAAACTCATGTAGATACCAATTAAAGTCAAATAGGAAGCGAGGTGAACAAAACATCAAAAGTTACACCGAGTGCACTAGTGTTTTGATGAATACATTTATAATAATAGATCAGGGTACCATCTAAATTGTTGTATAATGTTATGGCGGGGCTAATTCGCTTTTAACGTAGAATGATGTGTCCCAGGGCACAATGCCCATGAGAAAGCCCTTGAGGTTGATCTAATGTCACTATAGGCTCATGGAATCAGGCCTCGTTCTGCTGCCATAGCGACGATGCATTCACACAGATGATATCATGAGATAATAGAATATTAATGTCAATCAAAGTGACATTAGTAAGTTGCAAAGGATTTGGGACTGTAAAGTACAGACCCAAGACTCAACCTCTTCCATGAGCAAGCATGTTCTAGGTACCGGATATATGGTACCAATAATTAAGAACAAATGCAGCTAGTGTATTTGTACTCTAGTGCAAGTGGGAGACTGTTGGAAATATGCCCTAGAGACAAATAGTAGTAAGGACTATTATCATATTTCATATAGTTTATGATTAAGTTTTATATCATGCTATAACTGTATTGAGTGGAAACATCAATACACGTGTGATATACAAACAAACCAGGGGTTCCTAGTGAAACTCTAGTCACTGGTTCATTGGTCAACAGATGATCATGTTTCCTGATCATGTGGCATTTATGCCAGTTGGAAATGAGGTCATCTCATTATGAGAATGAGATGATGAACCAATACCCAACCTAAACATCGTGATTCGATCATGTCACGAAGTTCAAGTTACAATGATTACAAATGGATCCTCGTAGACTATTCCTTAGACCGTGAGGCTATATCAATCACTGTCTCCCAAGAATGCTTAGATAGCATCAAATGCCATCTGGTAAAACGGTGGTTATAAATGTGTGTTCAGGTATTCGGAGGAAACCGTAGAGGTAATATATGTCAAGAGCAGGATTTGTCCATCCATGTGACGGGAAGATACTCAAGGGCCCACTCGGAGAGGTTATATCCAATAGCTGCGCAGCGTGTGATTAGATCACGGGGATATCACTTGTCAGAACGAGTCAAATAGCATTGTTCAGTAACGAGATTGAACACGACATGGTGATGTCATTGATCAGATCTCAGCCAATGCAAGTATCGAGAGACAAAGGGAATAAGACACGACTGTCCCGGTTCAAACGACGAAAGATCTTCGTGGAATGCACAGGGGTCACATGGCCATCCAGGTCCCTCTGTTGATCATTGGTGCGGGAGTGTCCCGACCATGTCTGGAGTGTTCCTGAACCGTGGGGTATCACGCTTAAGGGCTTGATGATGCTTAGAGAGTGTTTATAAGATCGGTAGAATCGCCGAAGAAAAGAAGGAGAAAAGCGGAAGGGTTTGATTGGTCAGGAGGATGTCCTAATGGAGGTTGAAGGTGTTCCATGGCCACGGAGATTGAATAATATGTGAATGAATGTTAAATGTTGATTTAATCATTTATTCATCATTATTTAATATAGATAAAATCAATTAAAGGTCAAAAAGGCTTAATGGGCCAATTCCGGAGGGAGAGGGCCCATTAGGGAAAAGGAGAAAGGGGAGAAGGGGCAAAGGGGAGGCCGGCTGGGCCTAGCCCCCCCCCCCGCGGGGCCCACTAGTGGCCGGCGGCCACCTCCTCCCCCCTCCTCTCCTTTAGTCCCACCCCGGGACTTGAGGGGAGGTAGTACCTCCCCTCCCCCTATATAAACTGGGGTATTTGGCCTAGAAAAATACACCCAGTAATGAATAAAGGTCTCCCCACTTTTGGGAGGACCTCTAATTGATATTTTCTCTCTCCCCCTTTCTCTCTCGTGACCGTGGTCCCAAGTCCGGATCTGCGAGCGAGACATCTTCAGCGAGCGCCCGTCGTCTTCTTGGGATTCGGATCCGGAGCTCTACTTCATAGCTATCTGCTGGATCGGGAAGCGGAGTCATCGTCAGCACCGGGACGTGTGTAACTCCCGCGAGGTGTCACACTTGAGGCACTCAAGTCGTTGGAGCCAGAAGGAGCGCAAGGACTTCATCACGACCTTGAGGTCGGCTTCGGCTCGTCTACATCAACCACGCTCTCCTGAGCATTGACAATGCTTTTCGGTCTTCAAGGGTAAGTTCGTGAAAATCCCCTCCCATTACTGTATTACTAATAGATAGGTCCTGGCAGCTTCAGGGGTTCAGGGGTGTAGAGTAAAATTTATTGTTTTTTATGCGTGGAACTCCTACATATTTTATTGCTAAGAAACATGGTAGTGAAAGAGAGCCTTGGGTCCAAAAACCTATGCCTTTCCCTGATAAGAAACACAAGTCAAAGGAAGATGAACACTATAATAAGTTGTGTGAGTGGATGAAACCTTTATTCCTGCAAATTCCTCTGACTGATGCTATTAAGTTGCCTCCTTACTCAAAGTATATGAAGGATATTGTCTCGAATAAAAGGAAGATCCCTAATGAAGAAATCTCTACTTGGTTGCTAATTATTCCTTTAATGGTAAGGTTCCAAAGAAACTTGGAGACCCAGGGATTCCAACTATCCCTTGCTCTATTAAGAATAGTTATGTTAGAACTGCTTTGTGTGATTTGGGAGCTGGAGTTAGTGTTGTGCCTTTCTCTCTCTATAAGAGGCTTCAACTTGAAAAACTGATACCAACTGATATATCTTTGCAAATGGCTGATAAATCTACCACTATTCCTGTTGGTATATGTGAGGATGTACCTGTTCAAGTGGCTCATAATTGCTTGATATTAACTGATTTTGTTGTGCTTGAAATCCCTGAAGATGATAATATGTCTATTATTCTTGGGAGACCTTTTCTTAATACTGCAGGAGCTGTTATTAATTGTAATCAAGGAAAGGTGACTTTCAATGTTAATGACAAGGAACATATTGTCTATTTCCCCAAGAAGATTGAAAGGACTTATGGTTTGAATTCAATTGAACATGTTGAGGGCATTCAAGTTGGAGAAATATATTGTCCCATACCAAGAGAAAAATTTGAAACTATTATGATTGGGACCATTGCTATCAAGGTTGAGGTAACATAATCATTAGTGGAATACAAAGTTTTGTCTCATATGGAATTGTTTTGGTAACAAGACCTGATCAACCTTGTTAACAAAAGGATTTCATTGAACAAAACAATGTTTTCACCATGATTATCTCCGCTTACTACTATTCTATCCATTTTAGTTTTTGCTTAAGCCTAACTTAAAGGCGTTAAAGAAAAGTACTTATTAGGAGATAACCTCAGTAATAACCGCTCCTTATCCTTTTTATTTGCTTTTTGTGCCAAGAGTAACCTCTAATGAGAGAGAAGTAATGGTTGGGAAAGTTGCTGTCCCGAAACAGATTTCTGTGCTTCACCGTAAAAATTCGTGTAAAATCTCTGTACGTCCTTTGGAGGCGTGAATTTTTGTGCTTCTGCCCCAGGTTGTTATCTAACTTTCGTTAGTTCAACACTTTTTTATTTGAGCAACATAAGGTGTTCTAAAAAATTCGTCTTTACCTGCTGGTCTGTTTTGACAGATTTCTGCCATTTTCTGCATTTGCTTCTTGTCGATTCCTTTTTGAGTTCTTTTGGGGAATTGAGATTTTTAAGGGAAGTTCTACAGTAGCTAGTGTTTTAATGGAAGTTTATTGGTGTTATAACTGAACCTAAATACTTATTATCTTGAGTGCACTAATGTTGCTAATAAAGATTGTGTGAAGTTTTGTATGAAGGAAAATTTTCAGGTGTATGGAAGGAATGAGTAATAAGATGAAGGATGGACTAAAGCTCAAGCTTGGGGATGCCATGCGTGTCACCCCAAGAAATATCCAAGAATTATAAGCGTCAAAGCTTGGGGATGCCCAAGGCATCCCCCTTCTTCATCAATAAAAATCCCAGGTTTCTTCCAAACGCTTCATTTTTATTGTTTCATGCACAGTTGTGTTGTTCTTGGAGCGTCTTCTTTTTCGTTTTCGTTTTGGTTTTTTGTTTGCTTTTGTTTGCTTAGTTTTCTGAATAAATTGTTTGGACCCCCTCTTTCATACATTGGTTTGCAAATAGTTTGGTTTGGATTGAAAAAGAGTAGGAAAGTTCATACTTATGTGGTAAAAAGAGCTTGTTTTTGACTGTGGCCTATGCTTTGTCATGCCATGCTTGATATTGTTTTGGCTTTATGCTTAGTATTCTTTGTTGTAGCATGACTTGTTATAAACAATTGAGATTTCTTAATGTGCCTTGGATGAATCATGCGTTGTTTTAGCATATTAAAGCATAGTATAGTGGTATTCTCCTTTGATGCTTTATTTGGGTTGACTTGGCACATGCTCACACCATGTTATGACTATCTCAAGTCACCATAGCCTTCATGATCCTTTAGTTTTAAACTTGTAGTATCACTTTATGCTTTGATCAATGATGTTTTGTCGCTCTGCATGATTATGGCCATTATTACTCTCTTAGTTTGTCGCTCCCAGTCTTTTTGCTAGCCTCCGTAACCAAGTATGAGTTCCACTCATGCATCCAACTCCCTAAACCAAGTTATTCCAAAGAGTCCACCATACCTACCTATTATCATAGGCTATTCCAAGTATATTCATGCTTTTGTTTACCTTCCAAATTAAACTTGTTATGAGAAAACTAGTGATTAAAGCTCTCACGAACTTGATGGCACACTTTACTTTTCTTGCCCTTAATAAACTTGAACCATTGTGTCGTCTATGTTGTATATGCTTGCACTTATTTGTTGGGGATTAGCAGAACCATGTTGTCATGGGGAACGCTTTCAACATTGCACTGGTACTTTGTACCTAGTTGATATCATGTTCTTTTGTCTATGGATGTCGTCGGTGTGAAATGAAAGGGGAGCTTGTAAGTCCATGAAGTTATGTATATGTGTTAGAGAAACGCCTGGGCCGCTGGTCTACTCCATGCTGACATGGTGGAAACCTGCAGCTTAACCATAATGAGTCGTCTATGAAGCATTCTTATTATAAAAAAGAGTCATATATTGAGAAAAAAGAGAAAAAAAGAGATTATGAAAAGAGGAAAGAGAGAAAAAAGCACCATATTCCCATGGTAAATAAGAAGATTGCTGAGGTGCTCGTTGTCTGCTTGCCTTGTCATTTTGATATGGGGATTCTTCCGTATCATCGGGCAAGGGGTACCCCGTTGGCGGTTCTCTATGATACACATGTACTTACGATGACAAGAACTTACCGGTAACTAAACTTGAGTAGCATGAGGAGCGGCCCTCGTATTCAAGGGACATGATATTTACAACTTATACTTTGTCAAGCATGTACACCATAGTTTGTTCACTTTAACCTTAATCACTTCAAGATGCTTATGATAGGGGCAATGAGAGCTGAAAGCTATTAAGTAGCATAATTTTTGGAAGCTCTTTATGAGAGTTGAATCCCTACTTCCTTCTATGAAGGCCTTTCTCCCACCATTATATTGAGTCTCCACCTTCTATCTTTATGCACCTACTTTGAGAGCATAGTGGCCATTCTTAGTTCTATGTGCATTGTCCCAAGACTTGTTGATTGATGCATAACTTGATATTGCTTGTTTTAAACTATTTGTATCTAGTCACTCTTATGAACTTTGAAGGTGTCATAGGCATTTATGTTTGCTACTCTATGAGGGACAAGCTGAATACTACTATGCTATGTTTTCTTTATGTGAAACAAACAAACATCTTGCAAAGCATTGTTATTCATGAATCTTTTGTTTGTTCCTTTTCATGTTGCAACATAGTTTCTTTGTCTTATTGCTAGAACTTTGTCTTTCATGTTATGATTGAAGTACTATGATCCCAGCTTTGAATGTTTTACAAATACTTTGATCAAGTTTATGATGGTGCATGTCACCTCAAAAAATATTCTTTCTTTTTATCACTTACCTACTCGAGGACGAGCATGAGTTAAGATTGGGGATGTTGATACATTGCAAATGTATCTATAATTTTTTATGTTCCATGCTTGGTTTTATCTACTTTCTTATGTTTTGTCCACACTTTGGAGTACTTTTCATATGATTTCTTGGACTAACCTATTAACAAGAGCCACAGTGCTAGCTGCTTGTTTTCTGCTGTTTTTGGTTCTAGGAAAGTCAGAAAATGAATATTCTCGGAATTGGACGGGACAAAAGCCAAAAATCCTATTTCACCAGAAGACTCCCGGAGCCAGAATATGAGACGGAGTGGGGCTGGGGCCCAGCCACACCACCTGGCCACGCGGGCTAGCCCAGGCCGCGCCAGGGGGTGGTCTGGCCGTCCCAGACTCCCCCTCGGTCTCCCACTTCGCCTATAAGAAGCCTTCTGACCTAAAAACTCAGGGGGGTTCAACGTTTTTCTAGAAGGAGTTCTACTCCGCCGCCACCACCAGATTCCACGAAACAGCACCAGAAACTCCGTTCTGGCACCCTGCCGCGACGGGGAATTGGAGGAGATCATCGCCATCATCATCACCATCGCTTCTCCATCGACCATCCATGTTTCCCCCATATATGAGTGAGTAATCCCCCGATGTAGGCTATGGGGATGGTAGGGATTGGATGAGATCGTTCATGTAATGGCATCAGATTGTTAGGGCATGGTGCCTAGTATCTTGTATTAGTGCTTTATGACTTTGTTGCAACTTGTTATGCTTAATGCTTGTCACTAGGGACCGAGTGGCATGATTTCAGATCTGAACATGTTATTGATTCATTATGATAGTATTGTTTATGGTCTTACCTGCAAGTTGTATACACACGTTGTTGTCCGGAACCAATGGCCCTGAAGTGACAAAAATGGGACAACCGGAGGGAATGGCTTTGATGTGAGGATCACATGTGTTCATGGAGTGTTAATGCTTTGCTCTGGTGCTCTATTAAAAGGAGCACCTTAATTGCTAGGAGTTCCCTTGAGGCCCCACTGCAAACGGGCTGGCAGGACAAAAGATGTTGTTCAAGTTCTCATTGCGAGCACGTATGACTATATATGGGACACATGCCTAGGATTATCTAGTACTTGGATGCTTTATCTTATTTATCTGTAATTGCCCTATGTCTGATTGCTATGTGAATTGTCTTGTCCATGCAACGCCCGTCCATCCATCCCTATGACTACCGTACTCGAATCCTACTATTTACTGCTATTGTTACTGCTGTCTTTACTTTACTATTCCTACTACAAAACTGTTGCTACTGATAAACTGCTGTGATCAAGATTGTTTCCAGGTGCAGCTGAATTGATAACTCAGTTGTTAAGGCTTATAAATATTCTTTGGCTCCCCTTGTGTCGAATCAATAAATTGGGTTTCCCTTCCCTCGAAAATACTGCGATACACCCCTATACTTGTGGGTCATCAAGTACCATAATTTTTGGAAGCTCTTTATGAGACTTAAATCCCTACTTCCTTCTATGAAGGCCTTTCTTTTACTTTTTTGTTGAGTCTCCACCTTCTATCTTTATGCACCTACTTTGAGAGCATAGTGGTCATTCTTAGTTCTATGTGCATTGTCCCAAGACTTGTTGATTGATGCATAGCTTTGATATTGCTAGTTTTAAACTATTTGTATCTAGTCACTCTTATGAACTTTGAAGGTGTCCTATGCATTTATGTTTGCTACTCTATGAGGGACAAGCTGAATGCCACTATGCTATGTTTTCTTTATGTGAAACAAACAAACATCTTGCAAAGCATTATTATTCATGAATCTTTTGTTTGCGTCTTTTCATGTTGCAACATAGTTGCTTTGCCTTATTGTTAGAACTTTGTCTTTCATGTTATGATTGAAGTACTATGATCTCAGCTATCAATGTTTTACAAATACTTTCATCAAGTTTATGATGGTGCATGTCACCTCAAAAAATATTCTTTCTTTTTATCACTTACCTACTCGAGGACGAGCAGGAGTTAAGCTTGGGGATATTGATACGTTGCTAACATATCCATAATTTTTGATGTTCCATGCTTGGTTTTATCTACTTTCTTATGTTTTGTCCACACTTTGGAGTACTTTTCATATGATTTCTTGGAATAACCTATTAACAAGAGCCATAGTGCCAGCTGCCTGTTTTCTGCTATTTTTGGTTCCATAAAAGTCAGAAAATGAATATTCTCGGAATTGGACGGGACAAAAGTCAAAGTCAGTTTTTCACCGAGCACCAGGAGCTAGAATACAAGACGGAGAGGGTTCGGGGCCCGGCCAGACCACCTGGCCGCGCGGCCAGGCCTGGCCCACGCCAGGGGGTGGTCTGGCCGCCCCAGGAACCCCCTCGGCCTCTCCTTTCGCCTATATATTGCTCCCGATGCAAAAAAACCCTAAATCGTCAAGCCTCCAGCCACGAAAAGTTCCGTAGCGCCGCCGCCACTAAAGGGGAGATTCGAGGGACAGAAAGTCTCTGTTCCGACACCCTGCCGGGACGGGGAAGTGCCCCCGGAGCCATCTCCATCGATCTCCACCGCCATCTCCATCACCATTGTTGATTCCCATGATGAGAAGGAAGTAGTTCTCTCTCGAGGCTAAGGGTTCTACCGATAGCTTTGTGTTCATCTCTCTCTCTCTATGCATGATCTTATTGAGATCATGAGCTTGTAATCTATAGATCTACCTTGCTACTCAAGTGCTTTAATAGATCTCTGCTCTCCCCATGTGTGTGAAGTTGACAGTGTGCACACCATGGTGGCACTTAGGCTAGAGATTTCAAATACTTGTTATGAGTTATATTTGGAGTTGGATGTCTTTATGAAATTGTGGTGTTTGTTGGAACCATCTAGTGCTTAAGGTGACAGTGTGGGGTTATCTAGATGTGGAAAGCAAACTTTGAGGTGTGCTGTTATAGCCCTACCATGGATTAGAGTGTCCAACCGGAGAGTAGTTAAGAGTAGTATCATAAAGAGAAGATATTTATATGAGAGTGTTCACTAGTGAAAGTATGATCCCTAGGCCTTGTTTCTAAGCACTGAAACACCGATTGCTATTAGATCTATTACATGTTTGCTTGCTTCCATCTTTATTTCAGTTTTACTTTAGTCTTTTCCACGCCATCAAGCTATTTTCTATCACTGTTACCACTTATAATTATCTATATCACTTGTATTTCACTATCTCTTCGCCGAACTAGTGCACCTATACACCTGACAAGTGTATTGGGTGTGTTGGGGACACAAGAGACTTCTTGTATCTTGATTGCAGGGTTGCTTGAGATGGGATACCTTTGACCACTTCCTCCCTGAGTTCGAGAAACCTTAGGTAATCCACTTAAGGGAAAATTTGCTGTTGTTCTACAAACCTCTGCACTTGGAGGCCCAACAACTGTCTACAAGAATAGAAGTGCGTAGACATTAGACTCTAGCCTAACTTGTCTTGTACTCCAAGATGATCTCGTGTACGTCTATATATACTCACCCATGAGGCTCAATAATACATCCATCATATTCCGCCAATCTCTCTCCCTCTATCGTTCTAGAGTATCGTCGTATCCATATCCGGGCATCCTAGGGTGTACTGCAGCGGCGAGAGGACGAACGGCGGTGGATGGTGACCAGGTGGAGATGTGTGGGCTCGTTCCTTCCTGGCCATATTCTTCCCCAATGCCTCACTTTCATAAAGCATTCTATCAAAATTATCTGAAAATTGCACATTTGTTTTGATTAAGAAAAGCATTATGGCTGACCACTACCTTCTGGACATTGGTGCATCTTACCTCCCACCTGTCAATTACACTATGGTCTCATATAGTACGAACCAATGAATGTTTGCATTATTGAAACATTGTTGCAGAATATGTGTAATTTTGTCAAATGCAAGCTCAAATATGTAGTTTTCTCTTTTCTGATAGTCATTCTAAAACATGTCATCTTTGTTTGATTTACCCTAATAGTTCTCTTTCTGTAGGAAGCTAGAAGAGGTGTAGTGTTATCTGGCTTCAAGCCTTCAACAGAGTTGCTGTGTAAACTATCATTCCCGTAGTGATGCAGCATCTGGTTACCACTCACTTCGATTAGGCGGTGGGCATCTCGCAGTGTCCACCATCGGGGTGCTCGACTCAGCTCGTGAGAGTGGAGGGGGAGCGCTTAGGCCACGTGAAGATGTTGGATTTCCAGACCTCCTCGTACCGGGAGCGGTGGATCTTCCATCCTCAAGACTTGGTGACCCTTCCCTATCCATTCTTTCTATTTTCTGTGCTTAGGGCATCTCTAACCGATCCCCTAAACTTTAGAGGAGTAAACCGACTCCTAAAACTTAGAGGAGTAAATTTACTCCTCTAAAGGTTGACGGCGCGGAACCGATCCCCTAAACTTAGAGGAGTAAACTTTTTTTGCCCCATTTCTTTCGACCACTCCACATATGCATCCACACATCTCATATATAGTTCAAACAAACAATAAAAACATACGGAGAATTCAAACACATGTAGTCCATCACTTTTGCGGTTCACATAAACATAGTTCATCGAATTTGAGGTCATCGAAATAAAACATGCATAGAGTTCATTCAAAAGTAGACTCTATCAACACCATCGATCAAGGTCACCAAAAAGAAGCCATCGACCTTGTTTGATCCAAAATACCACCAACATATCACCTCATATGTTGTGGACCACCATCGAAGAGCTCAAAGACCATCTCCGAAGAACTCATCACCATCACCACCACCTCCTCCTCGGCCACCATCACCATGAGCATCTCCACCAAAAGATCTTTGAAGGATCTTTGCTCGAGTGAGCTCCCAATACTTCCTAGACGTGGCATCCATATTGCTAGGGTCCATGAACATGATAGCACGCTCATCGATCTCCTTCTCTTTTGTTATCCTCTCCTCCTCAATTTTCACCCTCCTCTCATCGGCAAGGGCCCTCCTCTCCTCGGCCTCCATAGTATTCTTCCACTTCTCCTCCTCCATTTCCTTGAGCTCGTCCCACCTTGCCGCCTTCACATCCCTCCTCTCGGCCGCCAACGCTTTATTCGTCTCAACCATGGCACATAGTTCTTCTTTGTAGCCTCCAACTTGGGCACCTCTCCTCTTCCTCTCCTTTGCAAGCTTTTGCCCCTCGGGCCTCTTGTGTGGGTCTTCGTCTTCCTCATCATTGGCATCAATGGATATGCTAACCCTTGATCTTTTCGGAGTGGTCTCCCAATTCCTCCGCACTCACTTCTCATTTCCGGCAAGCTCGTTGAAGCAATGGTGCAAGGTGAATGCTTTGCCTCCATTCTTCTTGTTGAGTATCTTGTAGAGGTCTTGGATGAGTGGACCATGCTCCTTCATGGGCACTCCACTTGGTGGGTTGGTGGTCACGGTCTCAACACAACCGGCCTACCGGTTGCAACACTCAAGAATGGCTCCCCACCGGTGGCCGAGAGAGCCTTGTGTGTGAGTGATCGGCACCTCCACGGTGTTTTTGTAGTAGTCCTTGATGCGTGCCCAAAACTTCTTCGATTGGTCCACACCAACCGATGCATCGAGAGAGACATTCATCCATGCATAACACAATGCGACGTCCTCCTTCTCGCTATAGTTGGAGGCTCGGCTCTTCTTCTCTTTTGCTTGTGTCTCATCCACCTCGACTTCCTCAACCTCTTCTTCCTCCACCTCTCCTTGCTCGGTGGTGGGCTCATCCTCATTCTCATCGAAGTTGATGTCATTGATACCGGCGGTGTGTCTATCCTCCAATTGGCTCATGAAGGTGGCCACCTCCTCCTCCACCAGACTATGATCAAATGAACATCACCGTGTCATCGTGAGTGTACAAATGCCCAACCGATGAGAGAAGAGGAGAAAAGGGAGATTTTTACCTTGGCGACGGTACATCGAACACCTCGCGGTCATCGACGTTGACGACGCCCACACGCGGTGTCCGTCCTCGGGGAGGGTGCGCGATGATGCCTTGCGCATCGAAGAGGCTGCTGCAGCCTTCGGAAGCGACGCCTCGGCCTTCTTCCTCTTCTTCACCACCGCCGCCTCCGCGAGCGCGACTTTGGCCGGAGCCGGCTTTCTCTATTGCTGGCCGGCCACAGGAGCAAGGGGAGGACGCGTCGGATCCTCCACGCGCTTGCCGTCGGCCTTACCGGAGGCCTTGACGGCCGTGCCGGCCGGCCGCACCATGTTGTTTGCTCCCAACTTCTTTTCGGCCCCGGACACGGCGGAGATCTCCGATTGCGGCGGTGTCGGGGCGTCTCCGATGCCGGGGATGGTCGGAGAAGGTGCGCCGGAGAGCTGCGCGTCGATCCCGGGTGGAGTCGGCGACATCGGCGCCGGCAGGGAGGTGGGCGGGAAAGAACGGCGGAGGGCGGGAAGAGGAGGCGCCGAGACGGGAGGTTTTCTCGGAATTGGTTTTCTCGGAGTATATTTAGGAGTCAGAGGCCAAGTTTACTTCTCCGATGAGTAAAAATATACTCCTCTAACCGTTTTGGGGTTCGGTTAAGTGCCACGGATGAGTAAATTTACTTCTCTAACCGATTTTAGGAGATCGGTTAGAGATGCCCTTAGTTGGTTCCCAGGGTTGCCTTCGCCTGGGACGGCTACCCTATAGCCTACTGGCTCTGACCATGGTATGCTGGTGCCGGTAATTCTGCTTGCAGAGGGCTTGTTCGGTTAATCCACCCCACAAGTGGATTGGAGTGGAATGAAAGAGATCGGCATGAATTTTGACATAGATGGAATTTAATCCCTCTCAAACCATGTCAATCCATTTCAATTCCAAGCAAACCGAACAAGCCCAGATAGATAAGTGGACGGCGGTGAACGGGCGTTCCGCTGAGACCCTCGCGCAGGTTGGGTTCTCCTAGAGTCGTTACATTCATTCACTACTTGTTTAGATGAGATAATGGCTGCTCATTTTTTCCCTTTCGTTTTCTCGGTGTAGTATGGAACTACACGTTTGAAGGTGGACCCTGTTGACGGGTCAATATCAAATCCAGAACCTGCACCTGATCATGCTACATGCCATTTGATGGTTTCTGCTGCCTATATGTTTCTGTGAGTACATATGAGCATCGACATCTAAGTGCTATTTTTACTTCAAAGTTTTGCTCTTTCATAGTTTTCCTTATTTTCCTTGTTGGCCAATATTCATTGTAAGTTTTGTGCGGCAACTCGTATTTAGATGTAGAAGTGATAAACCACTGTTTTGAATTCAGTTGCCGGGAGCTTGAGTGTCAAGCCACTATCATGCGAAGAGGAGCAATTGATGCGGATATTTTACGAGCAGAAAATTCAAGAAGTGTGTAAAGCATTCAAGTCCCCCCACAAAATTCAGGTAAAGCTCGCTTCTTCCAAGATACAGCGCCTTTGCTAGCTTAATGATCGTGTGGTGACACTCAGCTGTTGCTTTGCAGGCTACAGCAATAATATATTTCAAGAGATTCTATCTACAGTGGTCTGTGATGGAGCATCACCCAAAGCATATTATGTAAACAACATCGATAAAATGAATAGCGTTGTGGTCCGGAACACAAAAAATCCCGGTGTACTGATACTCAGCTAAGATTTACTTATCTCTCAAACATAACTAAAAAACTGTTCAAACAAATGAAATCATTTATACTTCTGTGGAAGGCAATGATATATAGGTCCTAATTGAAGATAAAATATTAGCGTTTGTAGTGTCTTATACTCCTATCAGTCAATGTCCTTCCTTGCCCTGTTAGCATGTTGCTAGTGACCAAGTTAATTGATTTCAATTTGACAGGTTAACTTGTGCATATTCTTCTTGCAAAGTGGAAGAAAACCATGTTTCTGCCGAGGAACTTGGCAAAGGAATTAACCAGGACCACCAGACTATTCTGAATAATGAAATGATTGTTCTGAAAGTAAGCCATTTCCATATTTGAATTTTTAAACACCTCCAAGCAAACAGAATGTGACACTAGATTTCTTGCTTTTGTTCCAGTCTTTAGATTTTGATCTGATTGTTTATGCTCCATATCGTTCTATCGAAGGGTTTATTGATGACATGGATGTAAGTTCCGTGTCAGCATTATAAATTCATCATATTTTAACTTATCGCATGGATCCTTTGGCTAATGCCAGTCCTTTTTTTCTTTCTACGAAGGATTTTTGTAGGGCAGGTAATGAAACGGTACAACCCACAAGGATTGCACCTCTATGTATCACGCCAATCCCTGGATCGGTTCATTGGCATACATAGTATCGATAGACATCAAAGAAATAATAGTGCATCATTATTACAGCGGTATGATCCAGAATATTTCATTTATTACAAGTTTTGCAAAGCATAACGCTCGCACAATTAAGCAAGTAGCAAAAAGATAGCATAAATAAAGTAGCTCCAGTCTCCATTAGACGCCACAGGCAAACAAAATGTTGAGTGGAGGGTCGCAACCAACACTACTACTCAGAGTAACCGGAAGAGTAACCTGCAACATAAAACGTAACAGCCCTGAAGGGTCAGCACTTGGAATGCACTGGCAAGTGGAACAATGAGAGAAACAACAAAGCTAAAAGCTATATGCATATCTGGCTTGTGGGGTTCAGTCTTAGTTGCAGCAGCAAAATACTTTATCCTAACCTTTATAAATCATTTGTAAAACATTTAATCTTCAACAAACAACCCAATTAAGTTTCAACCACAAGTTTTAGCAATTACAAGTTAGAATGAAGGAGAACATGTCATAGCACCCACAATTCAGCAACTCAATCGTCCATTACCGGGGACACGGCTAAGCACTTAGTTTTACACCCTGCAGGGGTTGCACACTTTACCCATATGACTTAGTCGACCCGCTCGTACCACGGCACGCATATTGAGTCATGATAGGGAGAAGCCCAAGAAGAGACAATTCGGAAAGTAGCTCCCCAAGCCCATCCACGCACCGTACCAACCTATCACATTCACTACATCTCTGGATACGAAGAGCTCGGGTCGCCACAACCTACTAAGTCCATCCAGCCACCCATAACTCACTGGCATATGGTTGCACACCGAACCTACCAAATCAAGACACTAGTCATTTCTCAGAAACCTGGGTGGCCATCTACAAGTGAGCTACTCGGGTAAACCATAGACATGGGCCCGGCATTCACGAACCAAGCAATTACCAATCCACCCAGATAGTTCATTAATTAAGTTGTTTTCATTTTCCAAACACGTTCTTTCAAAATAATCTTTGCCATGATGTATCCCACCCTCGTCTACATAAGCACAACTAAGCACAACTACTTACGACGGCTCACCTAACGAGAAAGGCTACGACATAATAGGATATAGCATAGCAATAGATAGAACTTGTAAAACAAAACCAGCTACAATGCATATAGCAAGTAAGTAGGACATTTATGAAGCTCCACTTGCCTTGGTAGTTGCCGGAGTCAAAAGCACAGTCCGGACAGTCACACGGGTTACAATCCTCACAATCTACACGAAAGCAATTCAAACAATAAACAGACCACACATAGAGATCAACAGATGCAACACAATGCATGCATGGTACTTTAACAAAGCTTCAATAGCTTGCTCAAGTTCTCTGATCAATTCTATTACTGGATGATGCATGAGAAAGCATTTAATGCAAAGAAAACAATTTATGCATAAAGAGGTCTAGTTAATAGGTCTTTAGCCAAAACATTGCACCAAAGATGTAAACAGTGCAATACAAGTTTGACAAAAATACTACTGGATAGATAACTCCAATTAGAGTCTAGACCAAAAGGAATTACGCCAAAAAGGTTTACAGAACTTTTTCTGTGAATTAAATACTACTTTAAGCCTTTCTACAATCTCAGGAAAATACATACAGTAAACCTGGGATATTATTGCAGAATAAAATTCTATACAATTTTGCGAATCCAACGATACCTTATTTGCAATTTTTGGCCAAGTAGATCTTTTCCTATGAATTTTTGAAGTTAGACAAAGTTTCTGTCTTTTTATAAAAACTGATAAAACCGGGGAATATTCCAGGAATATTCCCGCTGACGAGCGGGCCCGGCTGACGCGGCGCTGACTGGGCTTTGACCAGTCAGCGGCTGACCGGTCCGGTCAACGGTCGATCTGGACCGTCGGTACGCGATCGGGCGGCTGGGAGCGCGCGGCGGCGTGCTCACCTGAGCGGGCGGCGGCGGCGCTCCGGCGGGTTCGGCGGCGGCGGAGCGGCCGACGGGGTGCGGCAGGAGGCGGCGGGTGCAGGGGCGGGGGCGGCGTGGCCGGCGGCGACCTCGGGCGGCGGCGTTTTCCGGCTGGAGCGGCGGCGGTCGGCGGCGACTCCGGCGAGCTCGCGGGCGGCCCTGCATGCGGTAGGGCAGACGAAAAAAGTCAGAAAAGATCCGGCGCTCCGGCACAAGGCTGTGGTACGAAGGACGGGGCGCGGAGCTCAAAGTAGTGGTCGTACCGACGACAATGGTGACGACGGCGGCGGAACTCCGGCGAGAAATCGCCGGGTCTTGGCGGCGAGATAGGTAGGGTTTCGGGGGTGGTTTCGACGAGGGGAGCGAGGGCTTTGTAGGGGCCTAGTTTGTTGAGGCGAGGGACGTCCGTATCCGAACGGCATTGGTGTGGAAGGCGGCGGCAGTAAGAAGTTCGTGTCGAGCTCCAACTGCTCGTTGGAAGGGCTGACAGGCGGGCCCGCGCCAGAAAAAAAACAAAGAGAGAAAGGAAAGGAAAAAGAAAAGGGAAAAGGGGCTGCGCCGATGGGCCTCGGGCCGGCTTCGCCCGCGGCAGCTGTGGCGGCTGGGCCCCGGGTGGCTTGCTAGGCCGCCCGGCTGGTTGGCGCCAGTTCTTTTTTTTTTTAAC
The DNA here is from genome assembly GCA_023614405.1 of Avena insularis. Classification (NCBI taxonomy): domain Eukaryota; kingdom Viridiplantae; phylum Streptophyta; class Magnoliopsida; order Poales; family Poaceae; genus Avena; species Avena insularis. The sequence goes on along the minus strand of CM042694.1, from coordinate 20,239,401 downwards.
TGAACTGCTAACTGTCTGTTTTTCTGAAATATCTGAATCTGAAAATTCAGTCCACACTAAAACTATCATAACTTTTGATCTACAGCTCTGAATCGAGCGAAACAAGTTTCTATGGGTTCGTAATTGAAAACTCTATGCAACTAAACATCTGGAATGACTATATAATGTCAAACAAGCAGATTCTAGGTAAAAACCCTAATAGGCTTGAAAAAGGGATGAGCTAGCAAAAAGGAGGTGTTTTGGCAAAACCTTTAGAATTGAAACTTTTTACAAAGATGCTCATGATGCAATGACATGTATGTATGAAATGCCAATTCTAAAATTTGGGATGTGACAAGATTGGCGACCCGAGCTCTTCGTATCCAGAGATGTAGTGAATGTGATAGGTTGGTACGGTGCGTGGATGGGCTTGGGGAGCTACTTCCCGAATTGTCTCTTCTTGGGCTTCTCCCTATCATGACTCAATATGCGTGTCGTGGTACGAGCGGGTCGACCAAGTCATATGGGTAAAGTGTGCAACCCCTGCAGGGTGTAAAACTAAGTTCTTAGTCGTGTCCCCGGTAATGGACGATTGAGTTGCTGAATTGTGGGTGCTATGACATGTTCTCCTTCATTCTAACTTGTAATTGCTAAAACTTATGGTTGAAACTTAATTGGGTTGTTTGTTAAAGATTAAATGTTTTACAAATGATTTATAAAGGTTAGGATAAAGTATTTTGCTGCTACAACTAAGCCTAAACCCCACAAGCCAGATATGCATATAGCTTTTAGCTTTGTTGTTTCTCTCATTGTTCCACTTGCCAGTGCATTCCAAGTGCTGAACCTTCGGGGCTGTTACGTTTCATGTTGCAGGTTACTCTTCCGGTTACTCTAAGTAGTAGTGTTGGTTGCGACCCTCCACTCAATATTTTGTTCGCCTGTGGCGTCTAATGGAGACTGGAGCTACTTTATTTATGCTATCTTTTTGCTACTTGCTTAATTGTGCGAGCGTTATGCTTTGCAAACCTTGTAATAAATGAAATATTTTGGATCATACCGCTGTAATAATGATGCACTGTTATTTCTTTGATATCTATCGATACTATGTATGCCAATGAACCGATCCAGAGATTGGCGTGATACATAGAGGTGCAATCCTTGTGGGTTGTACCGTTTTAGGTAACTGTGCACATCAACGGTTGAAGGTCATACATTGCTTTGACCCTTTTGCCATACTGTTCAAGAACACGTAAATTTAATGTTTACCGTGTTAACCTTGCCTGACATGATTAGGAAAATTATGCTCTATATTTTACTTAATGTTTCCATCCAAGTATCTCGTGAATGGCAGTTTCACATTCTATGTAAACCTAATCATTGAGAAATAATATGAGTTCATGAGACATATCTGGTTTGGTTAACTCTAAAATCCTAAACTTGTAGGTAAAGGTAATTGAGAACACTAGTGGTTTTACTAATTTCTAGTAACAAGATCGTAGCATAAACTTCTGAGATAAGCTAGGGGTTTAAATACTGTAGTACTTCCTCTTTCCCAAAATATAAGGCGCTTAAGGACCGGTCAAAAAGTCAAACCTTACTAACTTTGACCAAATATTTAGAAAAAAATACGCACATCTACGTTATGGAATGGACACATTAAAAAAATATACTTTATAATAAATCTAGTGATATTGGTTTGAAAAAAATACGCACATCTACATTATGGAATGGACACACCGATGGTTTCTTCCTCTGCCTAGGCTCTCTGGTTGATCCAACTTCGACTCCGCCTTCTCCAGCTATTGCATCAGCGATGCTGAGGCTCATCTCCTCACCAACTTAGGTCAGCCCCACCCCTGCCGGTATCGCGGCCCAACCCCCTGTCAGGCCCCGTGGATCAGCCCTGCCGTGGTTTAATCAGAGCCCACATGTAATTCCACCCTCGGTTACACCTGGCGTGGAAGTCGCCCCGGCCCAACCCCCGCCGATCCTGTAAATATCTTCTTCTAACCTTCTGCTCAAAAAAAATCTTCTTCTAACCCGTGGACGGAACCCCAGCTCGGCAGCGACACGACTCAGGGGCGAACTCGACGGCGAGGCGAACTCGGCCGCAGCCACGGTGACGGCGCTGCCTCCGCATCTCCCGCGCCCCTCCCCCACGACGGAGGCCCCTCGCCGGTAAGCTCCCCTTCCTCCCATCTCCCACCTCTCTAGGTTTAGGGTTCTTGTGATAGAGGAGAACAGAAGGTCGAGGATGAGGAGCTGTGGGCGGCGGAGAACAGGCAGGGTGGCACATCGAGGGCGTCCTTCTGCCGGGGCGCTGAGTGGACATTTTCTTGTGTGCAATGAGATGGTGAGAGGGGAAGCGGGGTGGGTGAGAGGCGCTTTTCCTCTCCACCACGGCAGGTCGGCAACGCACCATCAGGATGCAAGTGGACAGGCCGCCGGCACATCCGCCTCGTCCGCTCCGGCCGCGAATACTAATTAACAAGCTTAGCAGCGTCCGCGTCCTGTACTGGCCGCTGTGCCCGGCGGACAAGCCGCCCGCTGGTATGCAGCACAAATGGTTTTCACAGCTAAGTGTGTGGTTCAGTGCAAACATCTAAAGCAAAATGCCTCAGCTAAAAATATACTTGAATAAAACTTGGGCATCAGTTCATTGCTGTAACAACACACGTAGGCTAGAATATCAACATTAAATGTCGTGGTGTGGCGAATAATTCAGTACCAATGGAAACTACTGATATTTTACAACCGATCATTACAGACTATTCAAATTGAGTTGCTGCGAACAGGAACCATTGTGAAATAATAATATCTTTGTGATGTGATTGCGCTAGAGCATACTAAATTCAAATCTTCGGGATATACAGCAAGAAGACTGTTCATCAGTAGTGCATAGATAGTCCAGTACTAAATTAAGAAATGATGAAACAAAACTCATTTACATCCACAGTACTGTAGTGCTTAGATAGTTGAGTACTAAATTAATTCCACAATAATTGGACTCAGTCGAAAATAACAATAATTCCAGTAGTGTTCTAAAACAGCAGCTCAAGTCAGGCAAGAACATAATCTTCAGAGACACTTCAAGTAGGAGGAAGGAAGTTCCCATCAAACAGGCGTACCATAAATTAGTTGTTCAATAGTGAATCTGATGATAATCCTGCAATGTAAATTAGGCCCTGGAATAAGCATCCGTAACAATCAGCTAGCAAGAGAGCCAGCACACCAGAGGATACTCTCTCAAGTCAGCCAGAAAGAGTATGCTAACATAAATATCTGGGACGAGGAAAACCTCATCGATGCAGTCAGAGATTTTCTGAAGAGCAAATTGATTTACTGCATGATTATTGTACTGTTGTTCAGTTAAATCAAATATAGAATAGGAAATTGGTTTTCTGCTTCTAGAGAAAGGCATATATCCTGAACATATGTGCCTAAGTTCATATTCTCTTATGATTGTTGTAGTTTTGTTTTCAGAACTAAAAAACTTAAACCCTTTTTCACTTTTTTTATCAAACTTTAGGGGAATATGATCATTAGTGACACACAAGAGAAGTGATTCAGTATTCTAGCAATAAGACAAAGCAACTAAGTTGCAACATGAAAAGGCATAAAAAAGATTCATGAATAAAAATGCTTTGCATGACGCTTGTTTGTTTCACATAAAGAAAACATAGCAAAGTGGCATTCAGCTTGTCCCTCATAGAGTAGCAAACATAAATGCATAGGACACCTTTAAAGTTCATAAGAGTGACTAGATACAAATAGTTTAAAACAAACAATATCAAAGCTATGCATCAATCAACAAGTCTTGGAACAATGCACATGGAACTAAGAATGGTCTATGCTCTCAAAGTAGGTGCATAAAGATAGAAGGTGGAGACTCAACATAAAAGTAAAAGAAAGACCTTCATAGAAGGAAGTAGGGATTCAAGTTTCATAAAGAGCTTCCAAAAATTATGGTACTTATTAGCTTTCAGCTCTCATTGCCCCTATCATAAGCATCTTGAAGTGATTAAGGTTAAAGTGAACAAACTATGGTGTATATGTTTGACGAAGTATAAGTTGGAAATCTCATGTCCCTTAAATACGAGGGCCGCTCCTCATGCTACTCAAGTTTAGTTACCGGTAAGTTCTTGTCATAGTAAGTAGATGTGTATCATAAAGAACCGCCAACGGGGTACCCCTTGCCCGATGATGCGAAAGAATCCCTATATTAAAATGACAAGGCAAGCAGACAATGAGCATCTCAGCAATCTTCTTATTTACCATGGGAATATGGTGCTTTTTTCTCTCTTTCCTCTTTTCTCATATTTTTTCTTTTTTCTCTTTTTTCTCAATATCTGACTTTTTTTTATAAGAAGAATGCTTCATAGACAGCTCATTATGGTTACGCTGCAGGTTTCTACTATGACAGCATGGATTAGACCAGCGGCCCAGGCATTTCTCTAACACACATACATAACTCCATGGACTTACAAGCTCCCCTTTTATTTCACACCGACGACATCCATAGACAAAAGAGCATGATATCAACTAGCCCCGCCAAAACCACTACTAGAAAATCGCGTTGTTTTTGTGCATTGCATCATCATGACCGCGTGCTCATGCCATCATGTCACCTTGCATTTGAGCATCGTCATGTCATCTTGCATTTGTTTGCATAAAACTATTTTCGAAAAGTCAGTTTTCGTTTTCTAAACGCCCCGTTATTATTTCAAATCAAAATTCGGGTCTCCAGTTTATTTTGTTTCGTCTACCAGCGGTGTTCAAAAGTCCCGTTTTAAATAATAAAATATTTCTTTTATTTTTAGGAGGCAGCCCGCTAGGCCCGAAAGCCTGGCCGACCACCTCCAAACCCTAAGTCTAAACCATCTCTACCTAATCCTAATCTACCCAGCCCGAGCCACCTCACTCCCACCAATTGCCGCCTTCCACCTCACCCCAGCCTCACCTGGCCCTACCCTGCAGCCCCTACCGACACCACCCCACCTGGCCACCTCATCTCCCGCCCGCGCACAACACGCACGCAACACACCCGCGCGCAGCCAGCCGCACGCACGCCCCCACCCCGACCACCTCGGGCTCCTGCCCGCCCGGGCCCCACCTGACGCTTTTCCCGACCCGTCCCCGGTTCAACCGCCCTGGCCCCACCACCTGCGCCTCCCCACCAGTCTCGCGCCCCCCTGCACGCCACCTGCCCCGCGTCCTTCCTCTCTCCTCCCTCCTCTCGCCCTCCTCTTCCCCGATCGCGCCGACGACCGTGACCTCCTCCCTCCGACGCGCCGCCGAAGCCCCTGCGCCTCCGCCGCCTCGCGCCCCTCCGCGAGTCGCCGCCTGCAGGAGCTCCTCGCCGCTCCTCGCGCCGTCTCCCGGATCGCCGCCGTCCTCGACCCGAGCCTCGGCCGCCACCTCCGGCCCATGCCCGCCGTCGCCTCGTCTCCACGAGCTTCCCCGTCGCCGTGCACCCCGTCGGCCCCGAGCTCCGCCGTCCCTGTCCTCTGCGCGGCTTTCCCGCCTCCCTCCGTCCTCCGCCCCGCGCCTCCCTCGGCCTCGCCTCTCCGCGCCAGCAGGTCCCCGGACGCCTGCTCCTTCCGTTGGCCGCCCCTCCAGCTCACCTAGGCGGCGCCGTCCCCTCCTTCCTGCGTGCCTCTGCTCGCCCCTCGTCCTCACCAGCACGACGCCATCCCCGCCGCCAACTCCTCTGTCAACCGCCGCCGTCCGCTCCTCCGTCGACCTCGGCCTCCTCTCCCCGCCGCCGAATCCGACCGCCACCCAGCAACCTCGTCTCGACCGCGGCCTCCACACCGTGACGCCGTGGGTTCCTCTGTCCCCGGCCTCTGTTTTTATTGCCTTACAGGGAGATCCTTTTCAATAGTTGAAGGTAGCGATGTAACCGTGGTGTCACATGTCTGTGTGCTCTTCCCGAGGTTGTACTGTTATGTGATGCTGTTACGGCTATGTTGTCTTCTGCCTGCCAAGTCAAAACCCCGGACCTCTAGCTCTTCGCGGTCCGACAAGATCTCCGTCGCGGATTCAAGAGACCCAAAGTACCACCGAGACACCTCGACAAAACCGGCGCCCATTCAAGTTCGCCATCGACAATTGAAAACCGGCACCCTCCAAGATCTTCCCTCCGATACGGCAAGTACTTCTTCCTGGATCCGATGCCCGAGAACCCGGACGCCAAGGTCGTCGACACGGATACGCCAAGTACTTCCTCGAGGATGCCAAGTTCTTCCCCCAGAACGCCAAGGTCGACTCGATGGCACAGACCCGGCAAGATCTTCGCGACGACAAGATCGACACCGACCAGAGCGAATCCGATGCGCCTCCGACGCCAAACCAAGTCCTTCTTCCCGGAACGCCAAGCTCTCCTTCCGTTGTCCGAGAACGATCCCGTCGATCCGAACCCCAGATCTGATCCCCGTCGAACCCTGAGACCGAACCCCGAACCCCCGGAACTCAAGATCTTCCGAACCCAGATGTGTGAACCTTTCCCGAGCCCCTATTTTATAAATGCTATATATAAAACCTGCCGCATATTAAATTGTTCATCTCGCATGCATATCATGTGGGTTGGGGGGCACATGTCGATTCACCTCATAATTAAATATGGAGTGTTCAAGCGGAATATTGTTGTCTTATTCCGGGCTCCATTTAAATTTGTGTAGCGAACCGATGCCATGTTTTGCCTTGTTACAACAACATTTAAATTGCGGGTACCTAACTAACTTGAACCTTTTAATTAATTGTCGGAACCCCGGTTCCGCTTAATACTGTCTAATTGCACCGCATCTGCATCATATCATAATCATGCCGGATCTTCTGCCGTAGTATTAAATATTGCATCCGGTGTTTCTTCTAGTGTTTGCTTCTTTGCGGATTAGGCCGATGAGTTGATGCGAGTATCGGCAAGTTCTCCGGATATGAACCGTCGGCAGTGTTTCCCAGGCGAGCATCCCTTTCCCTTCTACCTATTTTGCATTTATAGTCTTTATTCCCTCCTGTTGATCTATTGCTATCCGTGTCGCGATGCTTTAGTTTCCGTGCCCCAGTTATATCTCGTGCAGCCTCTATATTGCCTTGGACACCTCCTATTACCCGTGTTTGGTAGATAGCTGGCCTTGCGAGTCGTAGTTGCTTGCTTAGGTGCGATCTCGTGTTGTCAAGTACCACAGTTGTTGAAATGCTGGCAGATGCTTATTGGTGGAGATGCTTATTGGTGGAGATGATCATGACTTTAATTACAACCAATAAAAATGCTAGATATAACTAATGCAGAGGCATCGGTGGGCAATAGATGTTATTTGGTTCTTCCACGCCCACTTGTGTCCCGTAGGACCCCGAGTACTTGATACCTGTTCCTTGATTTTTCGCACTATCCACATCCGGGAGGCCGTGGACCCCCCTAAGCCAGAGCTTGATTCCTTTCTATTTCTTGGGGCCACAAAGTAGTTTGGGGCTTTATTACTATCCTGTACCTATGCCATGCTTTACTGCTTTATTTAAGATTGTGCGTGAAGCACCTGTCTTTATTTTGGATCGCGCCACGCTTTTCAGTATCGACAAGCCAGTCACACTTTCGGGTTCCTAATCGTTTACGTCGTCATAAACCCTCGGGTCCGTTCGGAGCCGCCAACTTCGCTATGGTAGCTTAGTGGGTGGCCCCCTGAAATATTTCTGAATCCTGTGATCGCTTTGTCGTGAATGCCTCGTTGGGTTTTGAGTTGGTTTTTCCGAGGTTGATCGAGTGTGTGTTGCTATTTGTGCACTCCTGCAGGGTAAAACTTTCTGAAAGCCGTGTCCGCGGTTATGGACGACTTGGAGCACAGTATCTCGATCATAGACAAGCATAACTAAAGTAGTGCTATAAACTTGACTTAATATATGATTAGTAATCAGATTCAATTATAACGGAATGGATATAAAAATGCCAACAACTGGTGGATCTGGGTTGTTTGGTATATATGCCTAGTAAGTATTGCAACTCCAATGGAATGTGATAAAAGTGCCAACAACTGCTGGGTTTTGGGATTCCTCAGGACAATTATATCTGACTAGTAAAGGTTCCAACTACCACAGAATGGTAATTAAAACTGCCCACTACTTATGCTTCAGGAGGACTCATGCTATCTACATCTGAACAGTAAGTGCTGCAACTAAAACGGAATGAGTAAAATTGCCAACCGTGTGAGTTCCTCGGTCTGACTTCCTCGTTTGGTCTCGAGGGGGAAATACCAGGATAGGTATGTTTGGTGTAGTCTCAGGTTGGATCCGAATAGGTCTTTCTTATCCCTCTCTGATAAACACCAGATCCGAGAGCCGCCGAATTCTAGCCTCGCCGTGTACTGGCCTCAGTACTGACGCTCCTCTTTTTCCTTTGCCCTTTGCCGGCACCCCTTTTGTTTTAGCAGGTTTGAGATCGACGCCGTTAGCAGGGTTACCCTTCCGGCTTGGCCTGGGCAGGGTTATGGACGCCATTGGTTATTCTCCAGGGCTCTTAGCCCCATTTGCATCTTGTCCGTAGTCGGACGCTCTATCGTTTTCAAGGTGATTTGGATCTTTGTATATTATATCTGTATTCTTGACTCGCTGAGTCGCTGTTATATATATATATATATATATATATATATATATATATATATATCTGTTTTGTGGGTCCCATCGAGGACTGTTGTGTAATGTTATTACTTTGTTTTCCACCCGCACGAAAGTGCCTGGTGGGCGTCCTTGAATCGTTTCTATGCGGGTTTGGCGAAAAAAGGGCTAAAACTTGCATAGGGACGATTCGAGGGTGTTACAGAGTGGTATCAGAGCTCAGCAGTTGCGATACCCCACAAGTCCAGCCTGTAGGATAACCTAGCTAACGGCCGAAATAGAGTGTCAAAACTATTTTGCAAAATCGGTTGGATAGATCTGATTAGGTCTGATTTTACTCCTTACCCCTCTGCTGTTCTCCTCTTACTTCTGCGTGTTTGAATCTGTTCTCTTCTCTTTCTTCAAGTCCAGGAATTCTCGTGGTTGGGTTTCCGTCGTACCTTCAGGGTTTTGCTTCCTTCTTTGGTAACGGTGCTTCTACATCCGGTCTTCGTGCTATCTGAGTGATCCTTTATCTGTGGTACCATTCTTTGTTCCTTGTTTGTGTCTTCCGATGATTTCCGACGCGACGACATCATCTATGCCAGATCCGATGCAGAGTCTGCATCACTCTTTTGTTTCTGAACCTCGCTTGTCGACAGTCTGAATTTCGAGAGTTGATTGCACGATCCTTTTGTTCATGTACAGAGTAATGCTTTGAGTGCGGGATGGAGTAGCTACCATAACACTACTCTTATCATTCGCTTTGTACATTGAATCGGTGGATCCAGCAATTTTACTTTGTCCACGGAAGCTAGAGGTGGCTTTATTTGTTGATACCTCTACCTTCGCCCTTTGTTCCGGAGTGCTCTCTCGACCATCACAGATAACGACGTCTTGTTAGTGGTGTCGCGAGGATCTACATGAAGCGAGAAGATTCTGAACGTCGGTCTTCTTCCCGGTACCATGAGGCAGATCTCGAGGGCGAGATCCATTGTTAGTGGTGTCGAATTGTGGCGCCCCGCCAAAACCAATACTAGAAAATCGCGTTGTTTTTGTGCATTGCATCATCATGACCGCATGCTCATGCCATCATGCCACCTTGCATTTGAGCATCGTCATGTCATCTTGCATTTGTTTGCATAAAACTATTTTCGAAAAGTCTGTTTTCGTTTTCTAAACGCCCCGTTATTATTTCAAATCAAAACCCGGGTCTCCAGTTTATTTTGTTTCGTTTACCAGCGGTGTTCAAAAGTCCCGTTTTAAATAATAAAATATTTCTTTTATTTTTAGGAGGCAGCCTGCCAGGCCCGAAAGCCCGGCTGGCCACCTCCAAACCCTAAGTCTAAACCATCCCTACCTAATCCTAATCTACCCAGCCCCAGCCACCTCACTCCCACCAATTGCCGCCTGCCACCTCACCCCAGCCTCACCTGGCCCCACCCTGCAGCCCCTACCGACACCACCCCACCTGGCCACCTCATCTCCCGCCCGCACACAACACGCACGCAACACACCCGCGCGCAGCCAGCCGCACGCACGCCCCCCACCCCGACCACCTCGGGCTCCTGCCCGCCCGGGCCCCACCTGCCGCTTTTCCCGACCCGTCCCCGGTTCAACCGCCCTGGCCCCACCACTTAAGCATGAACTTTCCTACTCTTTTCCAATCCAAACCAAACCATTTGAAAACCAATGCATGAAAGAGGGGGCCCAACCAATTTATTCAGCAAACTAAGAAAACAAAGCAAACGAAAAACCAAAACGAAAATGAAAAAGAAGACGCTCCAAGAACAACACAACTGTGCATGAAACAATAAAAATGAAGCGTTTGGAAGAAACCTGGGATTTTTATTGATGAAGAAGGGGATGCCTTGGGCATCCCCAAGCTTTGACGCTTGTACTTCTTGGATATTTCTTGGGGTGATACGCGTGGCATCCCCAATCTTGAGCTTTAGTCCATCCTTCATCTCATTACTCATTCCTTCCATACACCTGAAATTTTTCCTTCATACAAAACTTCACACAATCTTTGTTAGGAACATTAGTGCACTCAAGATAATAGGTCTTTAGGTTCAGTTCCAACACCAATAAAACTTCCATTAAAACACAAAATACTGTAGCACTTCCCTCAAAAAGCTCAAATCCCCAAAAGAACTCAAAAAGGAACCAACAAGAAGCAAATGCAAATAATGGCAGAAATCTGTCAAAACAGACCAGTAGGTAAATACGAATTTTTTAGGAGACCTTATGTTGCTCAAATCGAAAACTGTTGAACTAATGGAAGTTAGATAACAACCTGGGACGGAAGCACAAAAATTCACGCCTCAAAAGGACGTACAGAGATTTTACACGAATTTTTATGGTGAACCACATAAATCTGTTTCGGGACAGCAACTTTTCCAATCATTACTTCGCTCTCCTTAGAGGTTACTCTTGGCATAAAAAACAAATAAAAAGGATAAGGAGCGGTTATTACTGAAGTAATAACTTCCAAGACTCATCTAAAACTTTTGGGTTATCTTCCAATAAGTACTTTTCTTTAATGCCTTTAAGTTAGGCATAAGAAGCAAGAAAAATAATCAAGTGTTCTCAAATGAAGAAGCATTAAGAACAAATTTTGTTTTCATAGGAGAGGCAAAAGAAATCTTCTCTCTCTTCTTAGGGAAGTGGTCTATACCTTTCTTGAGTGGGAGTTGATATTTAATGGTGCCTTCTTTCATATCAATAATGGCACCAATAGTTCTAAGAAAAGGTCTTCCCAAAGTAATAGGACAAGAAGCATTGCATTCAACATCCAAAACATAGAAATCAACGGGGACATAGGCATTGTTAACCATAATACGAACATCATTAATACTCCCCATGAGTTTATTTTTAGCATTATCATCAAGTGGGACATTCAAATAACAATCTTCCATTGGTGGCAAATCAAGCATATCATAGATCCTTCTAGGCATAATAGAAACACTACTATCAAGGTCACATAAAGCTTTGAAATAAAAATCATTCACTTTCATATTAATGATGGGTTCCCAACCATCTTCTTGTTTTATAGGAATAGAAGCCTTATGTTTCATCTTTTCTTCTTTAATCTTTATGAGAGCATCAGTAATGTGTTTTGTAAAGGCCATATTCATAGCACTAGCATTAGGACTTTTAGCAAGCTTTTGTAGGAACTTAATAACTTCAGAGATATTGCAACCATCAAGATCAAAATCATAGTTATCATCTAAGGTAGTAGAGATATTACTAGCCTCAACACTAGTGGTAGTGATAGTAGAAACACTAATGTTTCTAGCAATTTCATCTTCTCTTTCCCACTTAGCATGCAATTCAGCTAATAGTCTAACATTTTCATCAATTCTCACTTGTATGGCATTAGTAGCAGCAAAGGGATTATCGATAGTTTCAGGTTTAGCAGCCATTTTATTAATCAAAGAGGATTGTGCTTCAGACAAAGATGATATATTTCTTTCAGCATTAGAAAGTTTCAATTGCAAACTAGGAATTTCCCTATTCAAAATTTTAAGTTGATGACTAATATTTTTCAAAATGGTAGATTGTTCCTCCATAGTTTTAGTAAATAATTTGTTTTATTCATATTGCATTTGCATGAAGTTTTTAGTGGCTCTTTCAACTTATAAAATCCTTCCTTCACTAGGTGTTCCAGGTTTGCCATTATAACCATAAGTATTATTAGCAGGGTAATGCCAATAATTGTTATTACCATAAGCATTATTGCCAAAATTATTATTTCTTATAAAGTTCACATCAACTTGCTCTTCTTGAGCAACCAAAGAGGCTAAGGGAACATTGTTTGGATCAATATGGGCTTTCCCATTAACAAGCATAGACATAATAACATCAATTTTATCACTCAAGGAGGAGGTTTCTTCAACAGAATTTACCTTCTTACCTTGTGGAGCTCTTTCAGTATGCCATTCAGAATAGTTAACCATCATATTATCCAGAAGCTTTGTTGCAACACCCAAAGTAATGGTCATAAAGGCACCTCCAGCAGCAGAATCCAATAGATTTCTTGAAGAATAGTTCAATCCTACATAAAAGGTTTGGATAATCATCCAAGCAGTCAGTCCATGAGTGGGACAATTTTTTACCAAAGATTTCATTCTTTCCCAAGCTTGAGCAACATGTTCATTATTAGATTGTTTAAACTTCATTATTTCACTTCTCATAGATATAATATTAGCAAGAGGATAGTATTTTCCAATGAAAGCATCTTTGCATTTAGTCCAAGAATCAATACTATTCCTAGTTAAGGAATTTAACCATTCTTTAGCTTTTCCTCTCAAAGAGAAAGGAACAATTTAAGCTTAATGATATCTCCATCTATATCCCTATGCTTTTGCATCTCACATAGTTCAACAAAGTTATTTAGATGAGCAGCAGCATCTTCATTACCAATACCAGAAAATTGTTCTCTCATAACAAGATTGAGTAAAGCAGGCTTTATTTCAAAGAAAGTAGCTTCAGGAATAGGTGGAGCAATAGGTGTGCTCATGAAATCATTGTTGTTGGTGCTAGTGAAGTCATACAACTTAGTATTTTCAAGAGTAGTCATTTTTTGTGTTTTTAATAAAGAAAGAAAACTTGTAAAACTAATTTTTGTGATTTTTGATAAAGAAACAAGCAAACAAAGCAAAAGTAAACTAAGCAAAACAAAAATAACAAAGTAAAGAGATTGGTTATGAGGGACTCCCTTGTGAAGATGTCCTTGACTCCTCGGCAACGGTGCCAGAAAAAGAGCTTGATGGCCCAAAGTATATCGAGCTCGTTGGGGAACCCCAAGAGGAAGGTATGATGAGCACAGCAGCAAGTTTTCCCTCAGTTATGAAACCAAGGTTATCAATCCAGTAGGAGTAAGGAAACACCCCAAAGGTGTTGATAGCTGAACTTTGGTAGGGAGCACTACCGGTGCCAGCAGCAACGTGGAGACCTGCACAACACAACCATAGAACTCTGCCCCCAACTTGCGATGAGATTGTCAATCTCACCGGTTTTGCTGAAAACAAAGGATTAAACGTATCGAGTGGAAGAAAGTAATAGTTTGCAGAAAGTAAACACAAAGTAGTAAACAGTTGATTGTAGATTGAGGGTAAAAGAAAGGACCGGGGTCCATAGTTCACTAGTGGTGGCTCTCCTTAAGATAGATGACATGTTGGGTGAACAAATTATAGCGGGGCAATTGACAAACATCGAGAAAGCAATCATGCATATACTAATCATCTTGACTCCTTTGAAACTTGATTGGGCATTACAACATTATACATAGACCGCCATCCAACTGCATCTATGACTAATAATCCACCTTCAGGTTATCATCTGAACCCCCTCCAGTATTAAGTTGCAAGCAACAGATAATTGCATTACGAATTGCGTGTAGAGTAAACAATACGATTGTTCTATGAACAAAGGATTGTTGTTTTCTCCCTAGTAGCAACAGCACATATAGTACCTTAGAGATTTTTGTCACTTCCCCAGATTACCAGAGGCATGAACCCACTATCGAGCATAAATACTAACTCTTGGAGTTGCTAGCATCTACTTGGCCAAGATAGCTACTAACAACGGAAAGCATGCAAGATCACAAATAACAAAGACATGATAGAATCAATAATCAATCTGAAATAGCATCTCAATATCCATCGGATCCCCGCAAACACAACATGTAGAAATTACAAATAGATGATCTTGATCATGAACGGAGCTCACAAGATCTAAACATGATAGCACAAAGGAGGAGAACCAGCCATCTAGCTACTACGTGGACCCGTAGTCCAGAGATGAACTACTCACGCGTCACACCGGAGGCTTGCATGATGATGAAGAAGGCCTCCAAGGTGAATTCCCCTCTCCGGCAGGGTGCCGGGAAGAGCTTCAGATCCCTCCCGATCTAGGGATGGATATGACGGTGGCTACAGACTCTTTCGTGGAATTTTGATCGGGTACTTAGGGTTTCTGTATTGAATGCATCTTATAGGCGGAAGGAGAGGCCGAGGGAGTGCCTAGGATGGCCACACCACCCCTGGCACGGGTCAGGCCTGGCCGCGCGGCCAGGTGGTGTGGCCGCCCTCTGGCCCCTGTCTGTCTCGTATTCTGGCTCCGAGTGTCCCTCGGTGAAAAACTGACTTTGGCTTTTGTCCTGTCCAATTCGAGAATATTTATTTTCTGACTTTCCTAGAACCAAAAACAGCAGAAAACAGGCAGCTGACACTTTGGCTCTTGTTAATAGGTTTGTCCAAGAAAGTGTATAGAAAGTACTCCAAAGTTGGAACAAAACATAAGAAAGTAGATAAAACCAAGCATGGAACATCAAAAATTATGGATATGTTAGCAACGTATCAATGTCCAAGATGACCGTAGGAAGAGAGCAAAGAAGGAGACAAAGAGGATTCAAGTGAGTAAACCTAAAAGAAATTTGGAATTCCAACCTAGAAACAGACTGACGAGGGTTTAACTTGTCAATGCCCATTGTTATGGACTTGGATTTTGGAGAAGGAGGGAGTGTTGGAGACGTCTATCGGCTAGCAAACAAGCACACATGGGACAAAGGATTTACCCAGGTTCAGGCCTCGTAGAGGTCCCTACTCCTGCTTGTCTACTCATGGAATTATTGAGGGAGTCGAAAGTTACAATGGTGCGCAGATGTAATCTGGCAAAGGTTGTGGAAACTAGGGTTGCGTGTGTCCTTCTCACCGCCCCCTCCTAACCTTTATATAGATAGGCTAGGTCTCGGGTAGCAGGTCGAGTCGGTTACAAGTTAGGGTTTTTCCCTTTAATCTTTCTATCTTTAGCTTCTTCTTGTTCTTCAAGCAATCGAGAGTTCGTAGGTTACTCGAGTCCCTTTATCCGGGCCTTGGCGACACCGTGGGCCTGTATGTATTTGGACCGTATATACCAAGCTCGAGTACCTGTAGGGTATACCCATGTCACAGACCCTACAACAATAATAACAAGAGTAGAAACAACAATGGAGGATAGTTCAATCCTAGAAGGAATGTCATATGTCACAATTGCAAACTTCTGGGACATATTAGCAAGGATTGCAAGAAGCCAATGATTATTTGTTTTGGTTGTGGTTAAAATGGTCATATCAAGCCAGAGTGCCCAAGTAAACCACCCAATGGTTGGCCTACAACAGGCGGTGGTCAAGCAAGAGGTGGAGGTGGACAACCTAACCGAGGTGGAAGCTATGGCAAAAATGACAATGGCAAGAGAGGTAGGCCTACTGGAAAGCTGAATTGTGCAACCTTGGAGGAGGTGGATAACTCGGATCAAGCGGTGATAGGTACTCTCAATATTCTCACAAATCCCAGCAAAGTTTTATTTGATATGGGTGCAACTACTTCTTTCATATCTGAAGAATTTTGTGATAAATTTTGGATTAGAAGAGAACCATTATAAAAACTTATGACCCTAGTTACCGCCGGAGGGATCGTGGTAGTTAGAAACATTAAATTAAACCAAGTTATCTCAATCTATGGTCAAACCTATTATGCGGATCTTTATGTGATTCCATTAAGAGGAATAGCAGCAGTGTTGGGAATGGATTGGATGACAGACTATGGAGCTCAGATCAATTGTGAGGAGAAAACTGTTTCAATCAAGTCTCCAAGTGGAGGAAGGATAGTATATCAGGTAGATAAACATAGTCATATCATGGTAGATCTTCAATTGAACTCAATGAAGGAGGTTAAGTTGGGAGATATTCCTGTAGTGAAGGAATTCCAAGATGTTTTTCCAACAGAATTACCAGGAATGCCACCTGATCGGGAAATAGAGTTCACTATTGACCTGATACCGGACACAACACCAATAGCCCAAGCACCATATAAAATGGGTCTGAAAGAATTAAAAGATCTTAAGGTGCAAATTGATGAGTTAGCCCGGAAAGGATTCATTCAGGAGAGTGTATCTCCGTGGGGAACTCCGGTGATCTCTGTGGACAAACGAGATGGAGGACGAAGAATGTGTGGGGATTACAGAAATGTCAACAATGTCACCATCAAGAACAAGTACCCATTACCAAGAATTTAAGATCTATTTGACCAAGTCAAGGGAGCTGGAATATTTTCGAAGATTGATCTAAGATCAGGATACCATCAGATAAAAATTAAATCTGAAGATGTTCCTAAAACAATTTGTGTCAAGGTATGGACATCAGGAGTATATCGTCGTACCTTTTGGTTTGACCAATGCACCAGCAATATTCATGAATTTGATGAACAAAATCTTCATGCCTTACCTGGACAAGTTTGTCATAGTATTCATTGACGATATTTTGATATAGTCTAAGGATAAAGAAGAGCATGCGGAGCATTTGAGAATAGCATTACAAATCCTAAGAGAACATAAGCTTTATGCTAAGTTCAGTAAGTGTGAATTCTGGTTGGACGAAGTAGAGTTTCTTGGTCATGTGATCAGTAAGGATGGAAGTGCTATAAATCCGTCCAAAGTTCAATCAGTGCTAGAATGGAATGCACCAACCAATGTGAAGCAAATCCGAGGTTTCTTAGGCATGGTCGGTTATTATCGGAGATTCATTGAAGGTTTTTCCAAGATAGCTGGACCAATGACCAAATTGTTAAGAAAGAATACACCCTTCATATGGGATGAGAAGTGCGAAGCAAGTTTTCAGGAGTTGAAGACCAGATTAACTACTGCACCAATCCTAGCAGTTCCGGAAATAGGAAAAGATTACACAGTATATTGTGATGCATCTAAGGATGGATTAGGTTGTGTGCTTATGCAAGATCGTAAGGTAACTGCTTATGGATCTAGACAACTGAAACCACATGAAGTGAATTATCCAACTCATGATTTAGAGTTACCAACAGTAGTCTTTGCTTTAAAAGGATGGAGGCATTTTCTCTATGGGGCAAGGTGTGAGTTATACACTGACCACAAAAGTCTCAAATATTTCTTCACTCAAAAGGAATTGAATATGAGACAGAAGCGTTGGCTGGAGTTAATTAAAAATATGATCTAGCAATCAATTATACCCCTGGAAAAGCAAATGTTGTAGCAGATGCTTTAAGTCGGAAAAGCACAAATACGCAACCTATTAATAGAGAATTGCCAAAAGAACTACAGATGGATTTGGGAAGGTTGGAAATACAATTTATAAGTATAGCAGTTCTTGGAGGATTAGATACCATGAGAGTAGTTGAAGAGCGGAGTAGTGATCTTCAGAATGAAATTTTTAGACATCAATGTGAAGACCCTTTCATTGCTGAGGAAGTTCGAAGAATCTCTCAAGGTCAAACATCATATTTTTACCTAGGAGGTTATGGGTCTTTATGGTTTCAAAACCATCTTTTTGTACCATATGTGCCCGAAATTCGAGAGGTGATACTTCGGGAAGCCCATGAAACACCATATTCTATACATCCTAGAAGTACAAAGATGTACATGGATTTAAAAGAATTATTTTGGTGGAACAATATGAAAAGAGATATTGCAAAGTATGTATCTGAATGCCATACTTGCCAAAGGGTAAAAGCAGAACATCAAAGTCCAGCAGGACCATTACAACCTTTGGAAATTCCAGAATGGAAGTGGGAAGAAATTGGTATGGATTTTATCACAGGGTTACCCATGACACCGAAGCGGAAGGATATGATATGGGTGATTATGGACAGATTCACAAAAAGTGTGCATTTTATTCCAGTAAACCAAAAGGATAATGCCAAAAAATTAGTAGAAATCTATATCAAAGAGATTGTGAGTAAGCAGGGGATACCCAAGAAAATTGTATCAGACAAAGGATTTGTATTTACGTCGGCATTTTGGAAATAATTACATGAAGCACTTGGCTCAAAGTTGGATTTCAGCATAGCCTATCATCCAGAAACTGGAGGCCAAATAGAAAGGACCAATCAAATCTTGGAGGACATGCTTAGAGCTTGTGCATTAGATTTTGGAGGTTCGTGGGAAGATCATCTACCGTTGGTAGAATTTTCCTACAACAATAGTTATCAGAGTAGTTGATTATTGGCACAAGACGTATCGAGCTCGTTGGGGAACCCCAAGAGGAAGGTATGATGAGCACAGCAGCAAGTTTTCCCTCAGTTATGAAACCAAGGTTATCGAACCAGTAGGAGCAAGGAAACACCTCCAAGGTGTTGTTTCCAACTTGGAATCCTGCACAACACAACCACATAACTTTGCCCCCAACTTACAGTGAGGTTGTCAATCTCACCAGTTTTGCTGAAAACAAAGGATTAAACGTATTGTGTGGAAGATAATAGTTGCTTGCGGAAAGTAAACAGTAAACAGTAAATAGCATTTTGTAGATTGATGGTAAAAGAATGGACAGGGGTCCATAGTTCACTAGAGGTGATTCTCCTTAAGATAGTTGACATGTTGGGTGAACAAATTACAGCGGGGCAATTGACATACACCGAGAAAGCATACATGCATATACTAATCATCTTGGATCCTACGAGATTTGATTGGGCATTACAACATTATACATAGACTGTAATCCAACTGCATCTATGACTAATAATCCATCTTCAAGTTATCATCCGAACCCCCTCCAGTATTAAGTTGCAAGCAACAGATAATTGCATTAAGCAAAGTGTGTAAAGTAAACAATATGATTGTTCCATGAACAAAGGATTGTTGTTTTCTCCCTAGTAGCAACAGCACATCTAGTACCTTAGAGATTTTTGTCACTTCCCCAGATTCCTAGAGGCATGAACCCACTATCGAGCATAAATACTCCCTCTTGGAGTTACTAGCATCTACTCGGCCAAGATAGCTACTAACAACGGAAAGCATGCAAGATCACAAATAACATAGACATGATAGAATCAATAATCAATCTGAAATAGCATCTCAATATCCATCGTATCCCCGCAAACACAACATGTAAGATTACAAATAGATGATCTTGATCATGAACGGAGCTCACAAGATCTAAACATGGTAGCACAAAGGAGAAGAACCAACCATCTAGCTACTATATGGACACGTAGTCCAGGGATGAACTACTCACGCATCACACCGGAGGCAGTCATGGTGATGAAGAAGGCCTCCAGGGTGATCTCTCCCCTCCGGCAGGGTGCCGAGAAGTGCTTCAGATCCCTCTCGATCTAGGGATGGAGATGGTGGCGGCTTTAGACTCTTTCGTGGAATTTTGATCGGGTTCTTAGGGTTTTTGTCTCAGAGGCAATATATAGGCGAAGGGGCAAGGTCGGTGGAGTGCCAGGGGGCCCACATCCCCTGGTGGCGCGGCTTTACACATTTTCTGGAACTAACCTATTAACAAGATGCCACAGTGCCAGTTGCCTATTTTCTGATGTTTTTGGTTTCAGAAAATCTAGTAAGGAAATATTCTCGGAATTGGACCAGACAAAAGACCAAGTCAATATTTCACCAGAAGGAATACGGAGTCCGGAGGGGAGACAAAGAGGGGAACCAGGGGGCCCACACCCCTGGTGGCGAAAACAGCAGAAAATAGGCAACTGGCACTGTGGCATCTTGTTAATAGGTTAGTTCCAGAAAATGTGTAAAAATACTCCAAAGTGTGGACAAAACATAAGAAAGTAAATATCAAACAAGCATGAAACATCAAAAATTATTGATACGTTTGCAACGTATCAGTAGTCTGAAGGCAGCACCTTACCAAGTACTATACGGGAGAAAGTGTAGATCACCTATATGTTGGTATGAACCTGGTAGTAGCAAGGAATTTGCACCATACTATATCAAGGAAAAGCAAGATATCATTGATATTATTAGAGATCGATTGAAGATAGCTCAGATCGACAGAAGAATTATGTTGATCAAAGCCGAAGATCATGGCATCCAGAAGTGGGGGATATGGTATATCTCAAAGTAAGTCCAATGAAAGGAGTGAAGAGATTCGGAGTCAAAGGAAAACTAAGCCCAATATATATTGGACCATTCAAGATACTGAGTCAGAATAGAATAATAGCTTATGCTCTCGAGTTACCAAAAAGGCTAGCTCAGATGCACAATGTTTTCCATGTATCACAACTCCAGAGATGTCTTAAAGTTCCCGATGATGCTATCATACATCAAGAGATTGAGTTACAAGCAAATTTGACTTATGTCGAGAAACCCTGTAAAATTCTAGAGGAGAACTGGAAAAGGTTGAGAAACAGGGCAATCAAATACTACAAAGTACAATGGGAACATCACCTAAAGCGAGAAGCCACATGGGAGAAAGTGAAGGAAATATGCCCTGAGAGGCAATAATAAAGTTGTTATTATGTATTCCTTGTATATGATAGATGTTTATTTTGCATGCTATAATTGTATTGATAGGAAACGTCAATACATGTGTGTTTAATAAACAAAAAGGGTTCCTAGTTATGCCTCTCTTATAGACTAGCTCGTTGATTAACAAGATGATCAAAGTTTCCTGATCATGGACATTGGATGTTGTTAATCACGAGGTCACAACATTTGTGAAATGATGTGACAAACATTCATCCGAAGTATAGCATTATGATCAAAGTCATTATGTTTATATTGCTATAACATCATACGAAGTAATCTTAGTCCTTAGACCATGAGATCATGTTAATTGCTAACACCGGAAGAGTATCTTGATAACATCAAACGTCACACCGTAACAGGGTGACTATAAAGGTGGGTTCATTACCTGAAGGTGTTATGTTGAGGCTCATGGATCAAGAGTGGAATTTGTCAATCCCGATGACGAATAGATATACTCCGGGCCCTCTCGGTGATATCACATTAAGATAGCTTGCAAGCAAGTGATGTGATCACTAGAATGTTATATCACGGGAACGAGAAAAGAGTGCATGTCAGTAACGAGATCAAACTAGGTATTTGGATACCGATGATTGAATCTCGGACATGTATTATATCATGAGACAAAGGGATTAAATTACTAGCATTAAAGGTTCTCACGATCACAGAAGTCATCGTTGAATGTGCAGGAGTCAGTATGGATCTCCAGGTCCCGCTTATGATTATTGATCTGAGAGGAGTCGCAATCATGTCTGCATTATTCGCGAACCATAGGGTGACACACTTAAGGGTTGCCGGACACCATTTAGGAGCACATATGTTTCAGACGAAAGGATTGCAAAGCGCAGGAATTGTTTTGATTGAAACCGGAATTGTTTCGGGTGAAATTGCAGAAAGTGGTTCTGCATGTGATATTGAAATGTTGCAAGGGGTTTTATGTGAATGTTTTTTAATTAAAGTAATTAACAAAAATTCTGAATAAAATAAATAAAAGAGTTTTATTAATTGAGAGTTGCATTAAATTTGGTGGAAATTTAATGCATGTGAGTGGAATTTTGGGTGGAGTCAAAATTGATGTGAGTGGAGCTTCCACCACATGAATGAGGAAGAGGTGGGGGAAGCCTCCTTGGCGCCGACCATGGTAGGGGAGGAGCCCCCCTCTCCTATAAAAGGCCCCCCTCTCCTCCCTCACAAAGCACACCTCCTCGTGAAGGATCTCTCTCCCCCTCTAGATATATTCCCCCATGGTCTCGGATTAGCGAGATACATGTTCCCGGTGGCCTTGCGTCTGGAAGGAGTTGCTGCTTCCGCTGATTCGCTGGAGCGAGGAGGTGGAGGTTGTCCGGTGGCTTGAACGTGTGTGCAAGGACGGATGCACTGCTGATTTGCGGCGCTCCTACTTCCACACGATCTTGAGATCGGCAAGCGTACGACTACATCATCCACGAGTTCCAACTCGTTAACAAAACTCTGTTGTCTTAGAGGGTAAGTTCTCCATGGATGTATATCCACCCGTTGCTCTGTATCTAGTAGATAGATCTTGGCGTATAGTTCTCTTCGTAGGATTTTTTTTTCTATGCTGCGAACCCAACAGTGGTATCAGAGCCTGATCTATGCGTAGGTGCTTTGCACGGGTAGTACACATATGTTTATATGTGGGCGATGATGATCATGTTATTGCATCTTCTATGTATTTTGGATATTGGTGGCATAGTGGGATGAAGCGGCCCGGACCAACCTTACATGTCATCGCACATGAGACCGGTTCCACGACTGGCATGCAACTAGTTTTGCATAAGTGGCTAGCGGGTGTCTGTCTCTCCTACTATAGTCAATATCTGATTTACAACGAGTTTCTAATAACTTGGTTATCCTTGTTGTGGTTCATGTTCGTAGGTAAGACTGGTTCTATCTCCGAAAGCCCTAAGCCACGTAAAACTTGCAATTGATAAATTAGAGGCGTCTAGTTTAGATCATTGCTGGGCTAGTGTCTTGATATGGTATTGTTGTAAGTAGATGTATGATAGATACTCTTACAACACACTTAACGTGTAAGTTCCATAGACCTTGGCCTTACACACAAAGGAATGATAGAGATCATACCAAGGTGCAAATGATAGAGATCAAATGCATGACCATATCATCTCACTTTACACATTAGATGTTTGTATCTTATATTGCTAGTTTGGCGCTTTTGGTAGCATTGTAAGATGATCCCTCATTTAGATATCAAGATAAAATGTGTTCTTCCTTAATTATGCACCGTTCTATGGATCGTGTTTCGAGACATCACGTGATGATCGGGTGTACTCGACTCTACGCTTTCATACAACAGGTGTAAGACAGTTTTACACACATGCATACTAAGGTTTTTACTTGGCGAGCCTAGCATGTACAGACATGGCCTCGGAACACGGACCGAAAGGTTAAGAATGAGTCATATAGTTGATATGATGCCCATATAAATGCTCGCCTTTGAAGCTACACCGACTCACGTGATGATTGGACTTGGTGTAGTGGATTTGGTTCATGTAATCACTGATGTCTACGCACTTCTATTCTTGTAGACAGTTGTTGGGCCTCCAAGTGCAGAGGTTTGTAGAACAGCAACAAGTTTTCCCTTAAGTGGATCACCCAAGGTTTATCGAACTCAGGGAGGAAGTGGTCAAAGGTATCCCCTCTCAAGCAACCCTGCAATCAAGATACAAGAAGTCTCTTGTGTCCCCAACACACCCAATACACTTGTCAGGTGTATAGGTGCACTAGTTCGGCGAAGAGATAGTGAAATACAAGTGGTATAGATAATTATAAGTGGTAACAGTGATAGAAAATAGCTTGATGGCGTGGAAAAGACTAAAGTAAAACTGAAATAAAGATGGAAGCAAGCAAACATGTAACAAATCTAATAGCAAACGGTGTTTCGGTGCTTAGAAACAAGGCCCATGGATCATACTTTCACTAGTGAACACTCTCATATAAATATCTTCTCTTTATGATACTACGCTGAACTACTCTCCGGTTGGACACTCTAATCCATGGTAGGGCTATAACAACACTCCTCAAAGTAAGTCTTTCCCATCTAGATAACCCCACACTGTCACCTTGAGCACTAGATGGTTCAAACAAACACCACAATTTCATAAAAACATCCAACTCCAAATATAACTCATAACAAGTATTTGTAATCTTAGCCTAAGTGCCAACATGGTGTGCACACTGTCAACTTCACACACATGGGGAGAGCAGAGATCTATTAAAGCACTTGAGTAGCAAGGTAGATCTATAGATTACAAGCTCATGATCTCAATAAGATCATGCATAGAGAGATATGAACACATAGCTACCGGTAGAACCCTTAGCCTAGAGAGAGAACTACTCCCTCCTTATCATGGGAATCAGCAATGGTGATGGAGATGGCGGTGGAGATCGATGGAGATGGCTTTGGCACTTCGTCCTGCCAGGTGCCTAACAGAGACTTTCTGTCCCCCGAATCTCCCCTTCGGTGGCGGCGGCGCTGTGGAACTTTTCGTGGCTGGAGGCTTGATGATTTAGGGTTTTTGCATCGGGAGACATATTATAGGCGAAGAGGCAAGGTCGGTGGGCGGCCAGGGGGCCCACACCATGCCCTGGCGTGGCCAAGGGGGACCCGTGCCTAGGGGTGGTGTGGCCACCCTGTGGCCCCTCTCCGACTCTCCTTCCGGGAAAATAACAACTTTGGCTTTTGTCCGGTCCAATTCCGAGAATATTCATTTTATAACTTTTCTGGAACCAAAAACAGCAGAAAACAGGCAACTGGCACTGTGGCATCTTGTTAATAGGTTAGTCCAAGAAATCATATGAAAAGTACTTGAAAGTGTAGACAAAACACAAGAAAGTAGATAAAACCAAGCATGGAACATCAAAAATTATAGATACATTTGCAATGTATCAACATCCCCAAGCTTAACTCCTGCTCGTCCTCGAGTAGGTAAGTGATAAAAAGAAAGAATAATTTTTGAGGTGACATGCACCATCATAAACTTGATCAAAGTACTTGTAAAACATTCAAAGCTGGGATCATAGTACTTAAATCATAACATGAAAGACAAAGTTCTAGCAATAAGACAAAGAAACTATGATGCAACATGAAAAGGCACAAACAAAAGATTCATGAATAACAATGCTTTGCAAGACGTTTGTTTGTTTAACATAAATAAAACATAGCATAATAGCATTCAGCTGTCCCTCATAGAGTAGCAAATATAAATGCATAGGACACCTTCAAAGTTCATAAGAGTGACTAATACAAATAGTTTAAAACAAGCAATATCAAGTTATACATCAATCAACTAGTCTTGGGACAATGCACATAGAACTAAGAATGGCCACTATGCTCTCAAAGTAAGTGCATAAAGATAGAAGGTGGAGACTCAATATATAAGTGGAAGAAAGGCCTTCATAGAAGGAAGCAGAGATTCAAGTTTCATAAAGATCTTCCAAAAATTATGGTACTTTTTAGCTTTCAGCTATCATTGCCCCTATCATAAGCATCTTGAAGTGATTAAGATTAAAGTGAACAAACTATGGAGTATATGCTTGACAAAGTATAAGTTGGAAATCTCATGTCCCTTGAATACGAGGGCCGCTCCTCATGCTACTCAAGTTTAGTTACCGGTAAGTTCTTGTCATAGTAAGTACATGTGTATCATAGAGAACCGCCAACGGGGTACCCCTTGCCCGATGATACGGAAGAATCCCCATATCAAAATGACAAGGCAAGCAAACAACGAGCATCTCAACAATCTTCTTATTTACCATGGGAATATGGTGCTTTTTCTCTCTTTCCTCTTTTCATAATCTCTTTTTTTATTTTTCTCTTTTTTCTCAATATCGGACTCTTTTTTTATAAGAAGAATGCTTCATAGATAGCTCATTATGGTTACACTACAGGTTTTCACCATGTCAGCATGGATTAGACCAGCGGCCCAGGCGTTTCTCTAACACATATACATAACTCCATGGACTTACAAGCTTCCCTTTCATTTCACACCGACGACATCCATAGACAAAAGAGCATGATATCAACTAGGTACAAAGTACCAGTGCAATGTTGAAAGCGTTCCCCATGATAGCATGGTTCTGCTAATCCCCAACAAATAAGTGCAAGCATATACAACATAGACGACACAATGGTTCAAGTTTATTAAGGGCAAGAAAAGTAAAGTGTGCCATCAAGTTCGTGAGAGCTTTAATCACTAGTTTTCTCATAACAATTTTAATTCGGAAGGTAGATAAAAACATGAATATACTTGGAATAGCATATGCTAGTAGGTAGGTATGGTGGACTCTTTGGAATAACTTGGTTTTAGGAGTTGGATGCATGAGTGGAACTCATACTTGGTTGTGGAGGCTAGCAAAATGAAGGGTTTCGCAGCATAGTAAATCAAAATTTTCTACGGAAGCGAACAGAGGGAAAGCCAAGATCTAATCTAGGAGATGCAAACAACGAGAGAGATTGGATTAGATCTTCATACCCTTGAAGATTCGCACAGCGGAACATTCGTCGGAACGTGGGTGATGTAGTCGTACTCGCTTCTCCTCCTCGCGATCCGATCTGATCTAGCACCACAAGTGGCGGTGCCTCCGTGAGATGCACACGTGTGGCACCTCGACGTCTCCTACTTCCTCGGACCAGCAAGTATGGTGGAGAGATAGATTGGATCTACAGCACGACGGCGTGGTGTATATGGTGGAGAATTTCTGCCGCAGGGCTTCGCCTACAAACAGTCGGAAGGGAGAGAGGAAGGGCAGCAGGGCAACTGGGTTTGGAGGAAGGTGTAAGGGGAGTATGAGAGGGGGCGCACCAGCCCTCTATATATAGAGGGGGGTGCAGCCAGCCCTAGCCTCTCCTCCAAGCCTATCTCTAGTTTAAACAATTTAAACTCTCCCTTATCTAGAAATCCTATCTTATCTTATCTCTAGTTTAAACGATTTAAACTCTCTAGGATCGGCTGGGCCCTATGGGGCCTTGTGCCCCTGGCCCAATGCGGCCAGGACACTCCCTCATAGGCCCATGCCCCCTCCCGGAAGGTGGGACCACGTTGGCCCCTTCCGAAGGTTCTAGAAGCTTCCGATAATACCGATTAACCCGAACTATTCAACTCCAAAACTGCACCGCCTTATATGAATCTTATTCTCCGGACCATTCCGAACCTCTCGTGATATCCCGGATCCCATCCGAGACTCGAACAAAAATTCATAAACCAATTATCCAATCTATCCTAGCCGAGACACGTTATGTGTGACTCATGGTTCGAGAATATGCGCATATGATCTTCTATCAATAATCAACAGGGTCTGGGCACCCATATTTACTCCCACACATTCATCGATGATCATATCGGATGAACCACGATGCCAGGATTCAATCAATCCCATATATATATTCCCTTCGTCTCGCGATATTTTACTTGCCCGAGATTCGATCGCTTGTATCGTCATACCTAGTTCAATCTCGCTCACAGAAGTACTTTACTCGCTCCGTAATCCGATATCACTTTGTGATCAACTCCTTAACCACATGCTTGCAAGCGGTGTTGATATCGACCGAAAGTGGGCCCAAGTATATCTCCGACTTGGGAGGGACAAATCCCATCTCGATACATACAACCCAATGATACTTTCCGATCACCGAGAGACACCTTTATGATCACCCTCTCATAGGATGACGCTTGATGACCTCAAAGCTTTCTTCCGATACCGTGGAGTTGTATTATCTCATGGTCTAAGGAATACAATATTTGACATAAGAAAAACTTTGCAAAGACGAACACGATGACACGATCTAATTGCTTCGCTTAGTTTGGGTCTATCCACCACATCATTCTCTAGTGATATGATCTCATTATCAATTGACAACTCATGTCTATGGTTAGGAAACCTTAACCATCATTGATCAATGAGCTAGTCAATAGAGGCGCATTAGGGATACGGTGTTGTTCGCAAACCACACAAGTATTAAAGTTTCCGCTAATACAATTCTAGCATGGAATATAAACTTTATCATGAACAAGAATTATAATAATAACATCTTTATTATTGCCTCTAGGGCATAATTCCAACAGCCTCCCACTTGCACTAGAGTCAATAATCTAGTTTACATTTGGCAACAATCTTACACCCATGGCACTGAGGGTGCTGATCATGTTTTACACGTGGAAGAGGTTTAGTCAATGGATCTGCGACATTCAGATCTGTATGTACTTTGCTGATCTTCAGATCTCCATCTGCTATATAATCTCGGATTATATGAAACTTGCGGTTGATATGCTTGGTCTTTGGATGATATCTTGGTTCCTTAGCGAGTGCTATGGCGCCAAAGTGTTGTCACACAATATCTCTAGTGGGTCCAATGCACTTGAACCACGCCAAGCTCAAGGATGAAGTTTCGATCCAAACTCCTTCACTTGACGCTTCTAAGCAGCCATGTATTCCGCTTTCATCGTAGATCCCGCGACCATGCTTTGCTTGCACTTCTCCACTCACAGCTCCTCCATTCAAAATATACACGTATCATGTCCGAGATTTAGCATCATCCTTGTCGATTCGAAACTAGCATCGACGTAACCTTTTATGACGAGCTGTTCATCACCCCATAGACTAAGAACATTTCTTTAGTCCTATTTAGGTACCTTAGGATGTTCTTTACGGCTGTCCAAAGGTTCCACTCGGATCACTTTGATATCTGCTCGTTAAACTAAGAGCATTGGACACATCCGTCTAGTACACAAGATGGCATACATGATGGAACCTATGGCCGAGGCATAAGGCACTTTGCTCATAGCTTCCCTATCATTTCATCAGTCGGACAATCGAGCCTTGCTCAATATCTTACCGACAACATAGGAACCGAACCTTTCAATGCCTTATCCATTCGAACCTTTTAACTTTGTCTAGGTATGTACCGCTTAAAGCTATCAGCGCCTTTGTCTATCTCTATAGATTTTGATGCCCAATATATAAGCAGCTTCACCTAGGTCTTTCATTGAAAACACTTGTTCAAATAACTCTTCACATCGTTAAGCATGTTGATGTCATTTCCAATAATCAATATGTCATCCACATATAGTACCAGAAACGTCACCGAGCTCCCACTCACTTTCTTGTAGATGCAAGCTTTGTAGCAATTTGGGGAACAAATCCAAAGCTCTTGATCACTTGATCAAAACGAAGGTTCCAACTCCGAGATGCTTGCTTCAGTCCATAAATGGAACGCTGAAGTTTGCATACTTTATCAGCATCCTTAGGATCGACAAAACCTTCGGGTTGCATCATATACAACTCTTCATCAATGTTGCCATTGAGGAACGCAGTCTTGACATCCATCTGCCATATTTCATAATCATGAAACGCAGCAATTGCTAATAAAATCCGAATGGACTTAAACATCGCTACGGGAGAGAAAGTCTCATCGTAGTCAACACCTTGAACTTGTCGAAAACCTTTCGCAACAAGCCGTGCTTTATAGACGGTAACATTACCATCTCATGTCCGCTTTTCTTCTTGAAGATCCATTTGCACTCAACGGCCTTTCGTCGCTAGGAGGGTCCACCAAAGTCCATACTTGGTTTTCGCTCATGGATCCCAATTGGATTTCATGGCTTCTAGCCATTTCTCGAGTCTAGGCTCATCATCGCTTCCTCATAGTTCGAGGTTCGCCTTCTACTAACAAGACAACAAGACAGGTTGCCGCATTCACTCAGAGGGGCACGCGACCTTGTCGACCGCGACGCTCAAGAGCAAGATCGTCCAAGCTTCATGATCCTTGTCATTAGCTTCCTCTATTGTTGGTGCAGCGGCATCGAACAATTTCAGGTGCTGCGCTACTCTCCAATTCAAGAGAAGGTTCAATAACCTCGTCTAGCTCTACTTTCCTCCCACTCACTTCTTTCGAGAGAAACTCCTTCTCAAGAAAGGAACCGTTCTTCATGACAAACACTTTGCCTTCAGTTCACGGATAGAAGGTATACCCAATAGTTTCCTTAGGGTATCCTATGAAGACGCATTTCTCCGCTTTGGGTTCGAGCTTGTCCGCATCAACTTCTTGACGTAAGCTTCAGATCCCCAAACTTTAAGAAACAACAACTTAGGTTTAGCACCAAACCACAGTTCATACGGTGTCGTCTCAACGGATTTAGATGGAGCCCTATTTAAAGTGAATGCAGCGGTTTCTAATGCATAACCCCAAAATGATAACGGCAAATCAAGAAGAGACATCATCGATCGGACCATATCTAATAGGGTTCGATTCCGCGCTCGCACACACCATTGCGCGTGGTGTTCCGTGGCGTGAGTTGTGAAACGATTCCACTTGCATTGAGATGCGTGAGAAAATCATAACTCAAATATTCGCCCCACGATCGGATCGTAGAAACTTAATCTTTACATTACGATGGTTCTCCACTTCATTCTGAAATTCTTTGAACTTTTCAAACGTTTTAGATTTATGTTTCATTAAATAGATATACCCATATCTACTTAAGTCATCTGTAAAAGTGAGAAAATAGCGATATCCACCGCGCGTCGAAACACTCATTGGTCCGCATACATCGGTATGTATGATTTCTAACAAGTCCGTTGCTCGCTCCATCATACCGGAGAACGGGGTTTTGATCATCTTGCCCATGAGGCATGGTTCGCATGTGTCAAATGATTCAAAATCAAGAGACTCCAAAATTCCATCAGAATGGAGTTTCTTTATGCGCTTTACACCAATATGACCTGAGCAGCGATTGCCACAAATAAGTAGTATTATCACTATCTACTTTGCATCTCTTAGCCTCAATGTTATGGATGTGTGTTTCATCCCTTTAGATTTAGAAGAAATAAACCATTCACAGCAGGTGCATGACCATAAAAGATGTTACTCATATAAATAGAACAACCATTATTCTCCGATTTAAATGAATAACCGTCTTGCAATAAACACGATCCAGAAATAATGTTCATGCTCAACGCAGGCACATAATAACATTTATTAAGGTTTAAAACTAATCCCGAAGGTAAAACTAAGGAGGCGTGCGACGGCCATCACATCAACTCTTGATCCGTTGCCAGCAGCGCGCCGTTACCTCATCCCTCGCAAACGCCGTCTATTCCGTAGCTCTGTTTGAGTTACAAATATTAGCAACCGAACCAAGATCAAATACCCGTGCACTACAACGAGGGCTAGTAAGGAAAACATCAATAACATGTATATCAAATATACCTTTGATGGTGCCACCTTCTTGTCCGCTAAGTACTTGGACGATTATGCTTCCGAGGACCCTTGTCCTTGCAATAGAAGCACTCGATTGTCCGGCTTGGGACCAGACTTGAGCTTCTTCTCGGCGAGCAACAACGCTTAGCCGCCTTTCTTGAAGGGCTTCTTTGCACCTTTACCTTTCTTAAAGGAGGGCTTGTTGACCATCAACACATGATTATCCTTCTTGATGTCCACCTCCGCAGCCTTCAGCTTTGCGAAGAGCTCGGTGATCGTATCAGTGGAACCAATCTGATTGTGAGTCACTACAAAACTTTTGTAGCTAGGAGGGAGTGATTGCAGAACCTTGTCAATCTTGAGCTCCTCTGGAATCTTGCAGTCCAGTTGCTCAAGGCGTTGAGTGTATCCCGACATCTTAATGGCGTGCTCACTAATGTAACTCCTTCCTCCATCTTGCGCTTAAAGAACTTCTCGGAGATCTCATATCTCTCAGAACGGGCCTGAGTCTGAAACATGGTTTTCATCTCCTCAAGAATCTCAAAGGTCCCGGGATAGTTTTCAAAACGATTTTGAAGTTCCGGTTCCATAGCAAACAACATGGTGCTCTTAATCACACCATAATCATCTTTGCGCGACTGATAGACGGCTTTCTCATCAGCCGGCAGCTTGCGTTAGGGGGTTACCTAACGCTTTCTCAAGGACATAGTCCTTTTGTCCGCATGCAGAATGATTCTTAGATTGCGAACCAGTTGGTGAAGTTAGACCCATTGTTTCTAAGCTTTTCTTTCTCAGAAAACGTTGAAGTTGAAGTTGGACTTGGCCATGTGATCTACAGATTTTGCAAGTACAATTTAGACTATGTTCATGATAAATAGTTCAACTTAATCAAATTACTAGATGAACTCCCACTAAATTCAACATCCCTCAAGTTGCTTAGTGAACACGATCCAAATTCACCACACCTAATCCGATCATCACGAGAAGAGATGTGGTTTCAATGGTGGACAACGAAGTGTCGATCATATCATTCATATGACTCATGCTTAACCTTTCGGTTCTTGTGTTCCGCGGCCATGGCTGTACATGCTAGGCTCGTCAAGTTAGACCGAAGTATTTCCGTGTGCAAAACTGGCTTGCACCCGTTGTATGTGAGCGTAGAGTCTATAGCACCCGATCATCACGTGATGCTTGGACACGACGAACTTTCGCAACGGTGCATACTTTGGGGAGAACACAGTTTTTATCTTGATCTTTAAGTGAGGAATCATCTTATAATGCTACCGTCGCGATCTAAGCATAATAAGATACATAAAAGGATAAACATCACATGCATATAACTTTATGTGACATGGTATAGCCAATCTTCGCAAGAATGATCTCCATCTTGTGCATTCCGGCATGATCTCCATCACTCCACCATGATTGCCTCCACCACGAATAGCAACTACAACTATTGCTAACTACTTAGCGATAAAGTAAAGCTATTACATGGCGTATAAGAAGTTGACTCGCAGGTCATACACAATTATAAAGACAACCATATATTCTCGCCGGTTGTGTACTCATCGACATGCAAGTCGTGAAACATTACAAAACATGATCATCGCATACAATATACACATCACATCTTGGGCCATACCATATCACGAAAACACTCCCTGCAAAAACAAGTTAGACGCCTCTACTTTGTTGTTGCATGTTTTACGTGGCTCATGGGAGTAGATGCTAAGAACGATTCTTACCTACGGAAAGCCACAAAGGTGATATTATGGTTGCCAAACTCCGGTGTTAATCCCATGACAACTATAGTGAGAGAAACTGACATCCACCAGCCGCATGTGTGGTACAAGCCACACGTCAAGTGCGGAGCCGGTCTCATGACGACGTCGCGTAAGGTTGGCCTGGACCGCTTCAATCTCACTATCCGCGTCATAAGAAGAACACGAACAAGAGGATTGCAACAGAAAACATCAACGCCCGCAACAACCATGTTGCGTTCGCTCGTGAATCACATCTACGCATAGATCTAGCTCGATACCATCAAGGGTTTCGAAGCATAGTAAATCAAAATTTTCTACTGAGCGAGCGGAAAGCCAAGATCTAATCTAGGAGATGCAAACAACGAGAGAGATTGGATTAGATCTTCATACCCTTGAAGATTACGCAGTGAGCGTTAAATCGAACGTGGGTGATGTAGTCGTACTGCTTCTCCTCCTCGCGATCCGATCCGATCTAGCACCACAAGTGGCGGTGCCTCCGTGAGATGCACACGTGCGGCACCTCGACGACTCCTCCTTCCTCGGACCAGCAAGTATGGTGGAGAGATAGATTGGATCTACAGCACGACGGCGTGGTGTATATGGTGGAGAATTTCTGCACAGGCTTCGCCTACAAGCGATGAAGGGAGAGAGGAAGGCGGCAGGCAACTGGGTTTGGAGGAAGGTGTAAGGGGAGTATGAGAGGCGCACCAGCCCTCTATATATAGAGGGGGTGCGGCCAGCCCTAGCCTCTCCTCCAAGCCTATCTCTAGTTTAAACAATTTAAACTCTCCCTTATCTAGAAATCCTATCTTATCTTATCTCTAGTTTAAACGATTTAAACTCTCTAGGATCGGCTGGGCCCTATGGGGCCTTGTGCCCCTGGCCCAATGCGGCCAGGACACTCCCTCATAGGCCCATGCCCCCTCCCGGAAGGTGGGACCACGTTGGCCCCCTTCCGGAAGGTTCTAGAAGCTTCCGGTATAATACCGATTAACCCGGAACTATTTCGAACTCCAAAAACTGCACTGCCTTATATGAATCTTATTCTCCGGACCATTCCGGAACCTCTCGTGATATCCCGAATCCAATCCGAGACTCCGAACAAAATTCATAAACCAATTATCCAATCTATCCTAGCGTCAAGACATGTTAAGTGTGTGACCCTGCGGGTTCGAGAATATGCAGACATGATCTTCTATCAATAATCAACAATGGGTGCAGGCACCCATATTGACTCCCACACATTCATCGATGATCATATCGGATGAACCACGATGCCAGGATTCAATCAATCCCATATATATATTCCCTTCGTCTCGCGATATTTTACTTGCCCGAGATTCGATCGTCGGTATCGTCATACCTAGTTCAATCTCGTTCACAGCAAGTACTTTACTCGTTCCGTAATCCGATATCACTTTGTGATCAACTCCTTAACCACATGCTTGCAAGCAGTGTTGATATCGATTACCGAGTGGGCCCGAAGTATATCTCTCTAACTTGGGAGGGACAAATCCCATCTCGATACATACAACCCAACAGATACTTTCCGATCACCTGAGAGACACCTTTATGATCACCCTCTCATAGGATGACGTTTGATGACCTCAAAGCTTTCTTCCGATACCAGGGAGTTGTATTATCTCATGGTCTAAGGAATACAATATTTGACATAAGAAAAACTTTGCAAAGACGAACACGATGACACGATCTAATTGCTTCGCTTAGTTTGGGTCTATCCACCACATCATTCTCTAGTGATATGATCTCATTATCAATTGACAACTCATGTCTATGGTTAGGAAACCTTAACCATCATTGATCAATGAGCTAGTCCATAGAGGCGTACTAGGGATACGGTGTTGTTCACAAACCACACAAGTATTAAAGTTTCCGCTTAATACAATTCTAGCATGGAATATAAACTTTATCATGAACAAGAATTATAATAATAACATCTTTATTATTGCCTCTAGGGCATAATTCCAACACAAAAGACTGGGAGCAACAAACTAAGAGAGCAATAATGGCCATAATCATGCAGAGCGACAAAACATCATTAATCAAAGCATAAAGTGATACTACAAGTTGAAAACTAAAGGATCATAAAGGCTATGGTGACTTGGGATAGTCATAACATGGTGTGAGCATGCGCCAAATCAACCCAAATAAAGCATCAAATGAGAATGCCATAATACTATGCTTTAATATGCTAAAACAACACATGATTCTTCAAAGGCACATTAAGAAATCTCGATTGTTTATAACAAGTCATGCTACAAAAAGAATACTAGGCATAAAGCCAAAACAATATCAAGCATGGCATGACAAAGCATAGGCCACAGTCAAAAACAAACTCTCTTTACCACTTAAGCATGAACTTTCCTACTCTTTTCCAATCCAAAACAAACTATTTGAAAACCAATATATGAAAGAGGGGGTCCAACCAATTTATTCAGCAAACTAAGAAAACAAAGCAAACGAAAACGAATAAGAAGACGCTCCAAGAACAACACAACTGTGCATGAAACAATAAAAATGAAGTGTTTGGAAGGAACCTAGGATTTTTATTGATGAAGAGGGGGATGCCTTGGGCATCCCCAAGCTTTGACGCTTGTACTTCTTGGATATTTCTTGGGGTGACACACGTGGCATCCCCAAGCTTGAGCTTTAGTCCATTCTTCATCTCATTACTCATTCCTTCCATACACCTGAAATTTTTCCTTCATACAAAACTTCACACAATCTTTATTAGCAACATTAGTGCACTCAAGATAATAAGTATTTAGATTCAGTTCCAACACCAATAAAACTTCCAATAAAACACAAGCTACTGTAGCACTTCCCTCAAAAATCTCAATTCCCCAAAAGAACTCAAAAAGGAACCAACAAGAAGCAAATGCAAATAATGGCAGAAATCTGTCAAAACAGACCAACAGTTAATGAAGAATTTTTTTCAAAGACCTTGTGTTGCTCAAATCAAAAAGTGTTAAACTAACGAAAGTTAGATAACAACCTGGGGCAGAAGCACAAAAATTCACGCCTCAAAAGGACGTACAGAGATTTTACACGAGTTTTTATGGTGAAGCACAGAAATCTGTTTCGGGACAGCAACTTTCCCAATCATTACTTCTCTCTCATTAGAGGTTACTCTTGGCACAAAAAGCAAATAAAAAGAATAAGGAGCGGTTATTACTGAGGTAATAACTTCCAAGACTCAACTAAAACTTTTGGGTTATCTCCCAATAAGTACTTTTCTTTAACGCCTTTAAGTTAGGCTTGATAGTTTGAGAAGATGCTCACATAAGAAATATGAATTAAGTAAAAGAGAGCATCAAGAAGCAAATTCAAAACACATTTAAGTCTAACCCACTTCCTATGCATAGGAATCTTGTAAAGAAACAAGTCATGAAAGCAAAAACAACAAGCATAGTAAAGCAAAACAAGTGCAACTTCAAGACTTTCAACATAAAGAGGGGAAACTTAATATTATTGAGATACATAAAACCATGTTTTCCTCTCTCATGATTACTTTCAGTACCATCATGAATAAAATTAACAATATAACTATCACATAAAACATTCTTATCATGAGCCACATGCATAAAAGAATTAATACTCCCCACATAAACATAGTCATTCTTATTAATTGTAGTGGGAGCAAATTCAACGAAATAGCTATCATTATTATTCTCATCACCATAATCATCAAATATAGGAGGCATATTGTAATCATAATTAATTTTCTCCTCAATAGTAGGTGGACTGAAAATATCATACTCATCATTGTAATCATCATATATTGGAGGTTTTGTATCATCATAAGCAATAGAATAGCTATCTTCCAAAGCTGGGGAACTAAAAAGATCATTTTCATAAAGACTAGCTTCCCCAAGCTTAGACTTTTCCATAGCATTAGCAATAGTGGTGTCCAAAGAATTCATACTAACAACATTGCTATTAGCATGCAAATAAAGTTCCATAGGTTTTTTAATTTTCTCTTCAAACACTTCATGTCCTAACTCAAGATAAATACTATAAAGCTCTCTAATTTTTTTTTGTTTTCCATTAAGCCTAACTAGTGAAAACAAGAAACAAAAAGACAAAATTGCAGAATCTAAAGGAAATAACTTCGAGCACTCACACCGGAGGATGTGAGTACCTTTTACCTTACCTCCCAAGAACGCAGAAAATAACTTGATGTCTACGCACTTATATTCTTGTAGACAGTTGTTGGGCCTCCAAGTGCAGAGGTTTGTAGAACAGCAACAAGTTTTCCCTTAAGTGGATCACCCAAGGTTTATCGAACTCAGGGAGGAAGTGGTCAAAGGTATCCCCTCTCAAGCAACCCTGCAATCAAGATACAAGAAGTCTCTTGTGTCCCCAACACATCCAATACACTTGAAGGTGTATAGGTGCACAAGTTCGACGAAGAGATAGTGAAATACAAGTGGTATAGATAATTATAAGTGGTAACAGTGATAGAAAATAGCTTGATGGCGTGGAAAACACTAAAGTAAAACTGAAATAAAGATGGAAGCAAGCAAACATGTAACAGATCTAATAACAAACGGTGTTTCAGTGCTTAGAAACAAGGCCTAGGGATCATACTTTCACTAGTGAACACTCTCATATAAATATCTTCTCTTTATGATACTACACTGAACTACTCTCCGGTTGGACACTCTAATCCATGGTAGGGCTATAACATCACTCCTCAAAGTAAGCCTTTCCCATCTAGATAACCCCACACTATCACCTTGAGCACTAGATGGTTCAAACAAACACCACAATTTCATAAAAACATCCAACTCCAAATATAACTCATAACAAGTATTTGTAATCTCTAGACTAAGTGCCACCATGGTGTGCACACTGTCAACTTCACACACATGGGGAGAGAAGAGATCTATTAAAGCACTTGAGTAGCAAGGTAGATCTATAGATTACAAGCTCATGATCTCAATAAGATCATGCATAGGGAGAGAGATTGATGTGCTCGTCGTTCGACGTAGAGCTCGTTGGGAACCCTAAGAGGAAGGTATGGTGAGCACAACAGTAAATTTT
This sequence comes from Avena insularis, assembly GCA_023614405.1. Taxonomy (NCBI): domain Eukaryota; kingdom Viridiplantae; phylum Streptophyta; class Magnoliopsida; order Poales; family Poaceae; genus Avena; species Avena insularis. The sequence goes on along the minus strand of CM042694.1, from coordinate 20,201,499 downwards.
CCCTCAGTTATGAAACCAAGGTTTAATCGAATCAGTAGGAGCAAGGAAACACCCCAAAGGTGTTACTAGCTGAGCTTTGGCAGGGCGCACTACCGGTGCTAGTAGCAACGTGGAGACCTACACAACACAACCACAGAACTTTGTCCCCAACTTGCGATGAGGTTGTCAATCTCACCGTGTTTTGCGGAAAACAAAGGATTAAACATATCGAATGGAAAGAAATAAAAGTTTGCAGAAAGTAAACACAAAGCAGTAAACAGGTGTAGATTGTATGTAAAGAAAAAGGACCGGGATCCATAGTTCACTAGAGATGGCTCTCCTTAGATAGATAACATGCTGGGTGAACAAATTACAGCGGGGCAATTGACAAACACCGAGAAAGCAATACATGCATATACTAATCATCTTGACTCCTTTGAGACTTGATTGGGCATTACAACATAATACATAGACCGCCATCCAACTGCATCTATGACTAATAATCCACCTTCAGGTTATCATATGAACCCCTCCAAGATTAAGTTGCAAGCAGCAGTTATTGCTGACTGCGTGTAAAGTAAACAATACGATTGTTCTATGAACAAAGGATTGTTGTTTTCTCCTAGTAGCAACAGCACATCTAGTACCTTAGAGATTTCTCACTTCCCAGTTACGGAGGCATGAACCCACTATCGAGCATAAATACTAACTCTTGGAGTTGCTAGCATCTACTTGGCCAAGATAGCTACTAACAACAGAAAGCATGCAAGATCACAAATAACAAAGACATGATAGAATCAATAATCAATCTGAAATAGCATCTCAATATCCATCGGATCCCCGCAAACACAACATGTATGAATTACAAATAGATGATCTTGATCATGAACGGAGCTCACAAGATCTAAACATGAAAGCACAAAGGAGGATAACAAGGAATCTAGCTACTACATGGATCCGTAGTCCAAGGATGAACTACTCACGCATCACACCGGAGGCTTGCATGGTGATGAAGAAGGCCTCCAGGGTGAATTCCCTCTCCGTGGTGCCGGAAGAGCTTCAGATCCCTCCTGATCTAGGGATGGAGATGACGGCGGCTACAGACTCTTTCGTGGATTTTTGATTGGGTACTTAGGGTTTTTGTCCCGAGGGCAATATATAGACGGAAGGAGAGGCCGAGGGTGCAGGCTGGCCACACCACCTCGGGCGCTGCCAGCTGGCCGCGGCCGGTGGTGTGGCCGCCTCGCCCTTCTCCGTCTCGTGATTCAGCACTTGATCCCTTTGGGAAAAATAGGCACTTTGGCTTTGTCCCGTCCAATTCGAGAATATTCATTTTCGACTTTCCTGGAACCAAAAAACAGAGAAAGCAGTGGCGACATCGTGGCTCTTGTTAATAGGTTAGTCCAAGAAATCATATGAAAAGTACTCCAAAGTTGGAACAAAACACAAGAAAGTGGATAAAACCAAGCATGGAACATCAAAAATTATAGATACATTTGCAATGTATCAGAGATGAACACATAGCTACCGGTAGAACCCTTAGCCTCGAGAGAGAACCACTCCCTCCTCATCATGGGAATCAGCAATGGTGATGGAGATGGCGGTGGAGATCGATGGAGATGGATCCGGGGCACTTCCCCGTCCCGGTAGGGTGCCAGAACAGAGACTTGCTGTCCCCCGAATCTCCCCTTCGGTGGCGGCGGCGCTGTGGAACTTTTCGTGGCTGGATGCTTGATGATTTAGGGTTTTTGCATCGGGAGACATCTTATAGGCGAAGAGGCAAGGTCGATGGGCGACCAGGGGGACCACACCATGCCCTGGCGCGGCCAAGGGGGACCCGTGCCTAGGGGTGGTGTGGCCACCCTGTGGCCCCTCTCTGACTCTCCTTCTGGATCCGTGAGTCTTCTGGGAAAATAACAACTTTGGCTTTTGTCCGGTCCAATTCCGAGAATATTCATTTTCTGACTTTCCTGGAACCAAAAACAGCAGCAAACAGGCAACTGGCACTGTGGCATCTTGTTAATAGGTTATTCCATGAAATCATATGAAAAGTACTCCAAAGTGTGGACAAAACACAAGAAAGTAGATAAAACCAAGCATGGAACATCAAAAATTGTAGACACATTTGCAATGTATCAATCACCAAAAGGACACGAGGGATGTCGTTTTTGAGTGGGAATTCATTAGTAATTTGGATTAGTTGAACTCAATCTATCATAAACTTAGTCTAAATATACTTTACAAATTCTGTTGTAGATAGCACAACCTGCTTTTAATTTCAATGTGTTCATGGAGAAAGAGAAACTTGCTGCGAATGGTAGCAACTTCACTAACTGGGCTATGAATTTGAGGATTCTCCTCACTGCTGCACAAAAGTAATATGTGCTAGAGGCGCTGCTAGGCCCCCCACCAGCTCCTGATGCCCCTGACGAGGAAAAGAATGTCTATATAACTCGTCAGGAGGACCACAACTTAGTTCATTGCGGCATACTATATGGGCTAGAGCCAGAACTTCGAAAGCGTTTCGAAAATGGCAATGCCTTTGGTACCATGGGAGAATTGAAAATGATTTTCGATACCCATGCTGCCGTAGAGAGTTATAATGCTTCTGAAAAGTTCTTTAGCTGCATGATGGAGGAGAACGGCTTTGTTAGTGAGCACGTACTCAAAATTTCTGGGTACGCCGATAAGCTTGTGTCCTTGGGAATAACGATTCCCATTGACTTAGGCATACATCGTGTTCTCCAATCTCTGCCACCTATCTACAAGAGCTTCGTGATGAACTATAATATGCAGGGCATGAAGAAGTCTCTTCCCGAGCTTCTGTCAATGCTTAAGACTGCAGAAGTGGAGATTAGGAAAGAACATCAAGTGTTGATGATCAATAAGACCACCGGTTTCAAGAAGGACAAGAAAGGCAAGCAGAAGGGAAAGAAGGGCGGCAAATCTGTTGCCGCACCTGAAAAGAAACCCCGAGCTGGCCCTAAGTCTGATACCGAGTACTACTATTGCAAGGGGACTGGCCATTGGAAGCGCATCTGCCCCAAGTATTTGGCAGACAAGAAGGCCGACAAGGCAAACAAAGGTATATGTGGTATACATGTTATTGATGTGTACTTGACTAGTACTCGCAGTAGCACCTGGGTATTTGATACGGGATCGGTTGCTAATATATGTAACTCAATTCAGGGGTTGCGTAACAAGCGACAGCTAGCAAGGGATGAGGTCACGATGCGGGTCGGCAATGGATCAAGAGTTTATGTGATCACCGTCGGAACGCTGCCTCTCCATATGCCGTCGGGATTAGTTATAAATCTTATTTGGTGCCTGCACTGAGCATGAACATTGTATCCGGATCATGTTTGATGCAAAGTGGTTATTCCTTTAAATCTGAAAACAATGGTTGTTCGATTTATATGAATGATATCTTTTATGGTCATGCACCTATGTTGAATGGTTTATTTCTGTTGGATCTCGGTAGTAGTATTACGCATATTCATAATGTTGATGCTAAAAGGATTAAACTTGATAATGATATATATGCATATATGTGGCACTGTCGTCTAGGTCATATTGGCGTTAAACGCATGAATAAACTCCATTCTAATGGACTTTTGGAATCACTTGATTTTGAATCATTTGATACATGTGAGCCATGCCTTATGGGCAAGATGACTAGAACGCCATTTTCCGGTTCAATGGAATGGGCGACAGATTTATTGGAAATCATACATACTGATGTGTGTGGACCAATGAGTGTGTCGGCGCGAGGTGGATATCGTTATTTTGTTACTTTCACGGATGATTTGAGTAGATATGGGTATATCTATTTGATGAAACACAAGTCTGAAACTTTTGAAAAGTTCAAAGAATTTCAGAATGAAGTGGAAAATCATCGTAACAGAAAGATCAAATTTCTACGGTCCGACCGTGGAGGAGAGTATCTTAGTTACAAGTTTAGCACACATATGAAAGACTGTGGAATAGTTTCACAACTCACGCCTGCCGGAACACCACAACGTAATGGTGTGTCAGAACGTCGTAATCGTACTTTATTGGATATAGTTCGATCTATGATGTCTCTGACTGACTTGCCACTGTCATTTTGGGGTTATGCACTTGAAACCAGGTTTGGACCTTGGTGGACTTACCTCACGATCGAAAGGCCGTTGAGAATAAATGGATTTTCAAAAGGAAAACTGGTGATGATGGTAATGTGACCATCTATAAAGCTCGACTTGTCGCAAAGGGGTTTCGACAAATTCAAGGAGTTGACTACAATTAGACATTCTCTCCCGTAGCGATGCTAAAGTCGGTTAGGATTATGTTAGCAATTTCTGCATATTTCGATTATGAAATATGGCAGATGGATGTCAAAACTGCGTTCCTCAATGGTAATATTGAAAAAGAGTTGTATATGATACAACCTAAGGGTTTTGTCGATCCTAAGGATGTTGATAAGGTATGCAAGCTTCAGCGATCCATCTATGGGCTGAATAAGGCATCCCGGAGTTGGAATCTCTGCTTTGATGAGGTAATCAAAGAGTTTGGATTTGTCCAAACTTGTGGAGAGGCTTGTATTTACAAGAAAGTGGGTGGGAGCAATGTGGCATTTTTTATATTATATGTGGATGACATATTATTGATTGGAAATGATATAGATCTTTTAAACAGTGTTAAAAGTTATCTAAACAGCGAATTTTTGATGAAGGACCTTGGTGAAGCTTCATATATATTAGGCATTAAAATCTATAGAGATAGATCAAGACGCCTAATTGGGCTATCGCAGAGTACATACCTTGATAAGATATTAAAGAAGTTTAATATGGACGGAAGTAAGAAGGGGTTCTTACCTATGTTGCAAGGCAAGACATTGAGTAAGACTCAAAGTCCGGCTACGGCAGAAGAAAGAGAGATAATGGATAAGATCCCCTATGCCTCAGCCATAGGCTCTATAATGTACGCCATGCTATGTACAAGACTGGATGTGGCACATGCTATTAGTTTGACTAGTAGGTACCAATCTGATCCGAGGTTGAACCTTTGGATAGCGGTCAAGAATATCCTTAAGTACTTAAGAAGAACTAAGGATATGTTTCTTGTATACGAAGGTGAAGAAGAGCTAGTCGCTAAGTGTTATGTCGATGCTAGCTTTGACACCGATCCAGATGACTCTAAGTCTCAATCCGGATACGTATTTCTCTTGAGCAGCAGCGATTAGTTGGAGGAGTTCCAAACAACCTGTGGTGGCTGGATCAACGACGGAGGCGGAATATGTTGCTACTTCAGAAGCGGCACAGGAAGCGGTTTGGATGAAGGAGTTCATAATGCAACTAGGTGTGGTTCCTAGTGCATTGGACCCAATGGTGATCTATTGTGACAACAATGGATCCATAGCCAACGCAAAGGAACCAAGGTCTCACAAGAATTTCCAAGCATATTAAACGCCGGTTTCACTCCATCCGCGAGCATGTCAAGGATGGAGATATAAAGATTTGTAAAGTACACATGGACCTAAATGTAGCAGATCTGTTGACTAAAGTTCTCCCTATGGCGAAACATGATCAACACCAGAACTCCATGGGTGTTAGATTTATCACTGTGTAAACTAGATTATTGTCTCTAGTGCAAGTGGGAGACTGAAGGAAATATGCCCTGAGAGGCAATAATAAAGTTGTTATTATGTATTCCTTGTATATGATAGATGTTTATTTTGCATGCTATAATTGTATTGATAGGAAACGTCAATACATGTGTGTTTAATAAACAAAAAGGGTTCCTAGTTATGCCTCTCTTATAGACTAGCTCGTTGATTAACAAGATGATCAAAGTTTCCTGATCATGGACATTGGATGTTGTTAATCACGAGGTCACAACATTTGTGAAATGATGTGATGAACATTCATCCGAAATATAGCATTATGATCAAAGTCATTATGTTTATATTGCTATAACATCATACGAAGTAATCTTAGTCCTTAGACCATGAGATCATGTTAATTGCTAACACCGGAAGAGTATCTTGATAACATCAAACGTCACACCGTAACAGGGTGACTATAAAGGTGGGTTCAGTGCTACGAAGGTGTTATGTTGAGGCTCATGGATCAAGAGTGGAATTTGTCAATCTCGATGACGAATAGATATACTCTGGGCCCTCTCGGTGATATCACATTAAGATAGCTTGCAAGCAAGTGATGTGATCACTAGAATGTTATATCACGGGAACGAGAAAAGAGTGCATGTCGATGTGAGATCAAAATAGGTATTTGGATACCGATGATCGAATCTCGGACATGTATTATATCATGAGACAAAGGGATTAAATTACTAGCGTTAAAGGTTCTCACGATCATAGAAGTCATCGTTGAATGCGCAGGAGTCAGTATGGAGATCCAGGTCCCGCTTATGATTATTGATCTGAGAGGAGTCTCAATCATGTCTGCATTATTCGCGAACCATAGGGTGACACACTTAAGGGTTGCCGGACACCATTTAGGAGCACATATGTTTCAGACGAAAGGATTGCAAAGCGCAGGAATTGTTTTGATTGAAACCGGAATTGTTTCGGGTGAAATTGCAGAAAGTGGTTCTGCATGTGATATTGAAATGTTGCAAGGGGTTTTATGTGAATGTTTTTTAATTAAAGTAATTAACAAAAATTCTGAATAAAATAAATAAAAGAGTTTTATTAATTGAGAGTTGCATTAAATTTGGTGGAAATTTAATGCATGTGAGTGGAATTTTGGGTGGAGTCAAAATTGATGTGAGTGGAGCTTCCACCACATGAATGAGGAAGAGGTGGGGGCACCCTCCTTGGCCGCCGACCATGGTAGGGGAGGAGCCCCCCTCTCCTATAAAAGGCCCCCCTCTCCTCCCTCACAAAGCACACCTCCTCGTGAAGGATCTCTCTCCCCCTCTAGATATATTCCCCCATGGTCTCGGATTAGCGAGATACATGTTCCCGGTGGCCTTGCGTCTGGAAGGAGTTGCTGCTTCCGCTGATTCGCTGGAGCGAGGAGGTGGAGGTTGTCCGGTGGCTTGAACGTGTGTGCGAGGACGGATGCGCTACTGATTTGCGGCGCTCGGACTTCCACACGATCTTGAGATCGGCAAGCGTACGACTACAGCGTCCATGAGTTCCAACTCGTTAACAAAACTCTGTTGTCTTCGAGGGTAAGTTCTCCATGGATGTATATCCACCCGTTGCTCTGTATCTAGTAGATAGATCTTAGCGTATAGTTCTCTTCGTAGGAATTTTTTTGTTTTCTATGCTGCGAACCCAACAGAAAGAGGATGACTTGAGAGAAGCATATCCAGAACTATACAGGTACACATCCGCAAACTTCGGGACGAAGTTTAATTTAAGGGGGGAAGTCTGTAACACCCCAGCATTAGGATCCAACGAAGGGTAGAAATAGGAATCTGAGTTTGTGCATGCATGCATTTGTAAAAATTAGGGTAAATTTTCCGCCAAACAAAAACCTAAAGGGATCAGAGTTTCTTTCACTAACTATAGGTAGGAATAGCTCTTGTTAGTGACTGCTATGAATTTTGACTTGACCTTTAGGAATTATTGAGTCTTCGGGGAAGTTATTTAGAATTCAAGTGTGAAATTTAAATCAATTTGAAAGTATTTAAAAATTAGAAGTTAGTAATATTGAATTGTTTTCCAACATACCTTATTAACATTGTTTGATTAAATTATAGATATATTAAACAACAATAAGGATTTAAGACAAGGAAAATTAAGTAAGAAATGAATTCTTATTTCCTGATTCCATAATAATATTACAAATGGTGATAAATACACCAAAAACAGAATATTAGAGAGAATAGAAATAAAACTTTATTAACTTATAATAATATCTTTACAAGATTCTTTACAAAAATAATAAAAAGAAGGTTATAATTAAAACCTATACTACCTATCTACTTCTATACTAAATCTTGTATATCCAGACCTTGTTCTTGCAAATAAGATAAAACAACTAAGAGGAAAATAAAGGGTTAGTTAGTTTTACTCTCAGTGGTGAACAGTGAAGTGCACTGTACATATTACATCAGAGAGTAATAAAAAGAGGGGCAAGTTTCACCAGGGCAGTAACTTGTAAAAGGGTAACATGTGAAGATTATTTCACTTGATCTGATCCACAACCAGGCCACACAACCAGACCACACAGCTAGATAGCTTAGTCACCAAAATGCATGGAGCGTGCTATCAAGACAGCAGCAGTACAAGCACTCAAACAGAGCACCTAGTCGAAGCACAGTTATAGGGAACTCATTTCTCCTTCTCCAGCACACACTTAGAGCTCATTGAGCTTGCCAAAGCCTTATCAAAACCACCAGCCAGATTACCAAATCAACCACCAGTTCACCACAAGATGGTGACATAAGGAGGGGGTGGTGCAGGAGGATAGCAAGGGCAAGTTCAAGAACACATGAAACTAGGAGGAGCAGGAGCAACACCAGGAGGTGCAGGCCAAGATCTAGACATCAGCCACAAGCAACACCATCACAGCACCAGCAAGCAACTTGTGTGGTGAGTTATACAAAACCATCACATGCTAAATCTCAGATGAGCATGTGTTGTTTCATATTTGATCTTCTCAGAAAAGCACCCAAGTAGGGTGTATCCATCACAAAAGAGATTAATAAAGCCAAATTACCTATCTTAGCAAACCACTCCAAGATCTCAGTATGAGCATCATTGATCTTAGAGAATAAAACATGCTTATACATCCACATACACAATAGCTTTAATTGAATGTTTGTGGGCACATCCAATGGATGGCAGCACCTCATAAATTAGTTCATCTTAAAGCTCTATAGTACACATCATGGATTATCAAATCATTTTCTTAAAGGCTATAAGAATCATTGTCTTAAACTGAATACCAAAGCACACTTGAGAGGGAAACATTAGATAAAAATATTAGTTTCTATCTATCATTGCCTCAGACCAGCATCACAGGCTTCATGAAATTCTGGGGTATCACAGGCTAATTTATCCAATTGAATGTTCTGCAACTCTCAAGCATTATAGAACACAAATAGAAAACATCCAGTATCTGGATGGTGCCTGTCTACCACTCAAATGAGGGTGTCATAAGGGCCCATCCTAACCAAGAAGTTTCTACCAAGGATTCCATAATACAATGCTTTCAAAAGTACACTTAATCATTTTCCTAACATAACAATTAGTAATCATATTTGACACCTTTGTATTCTATCATCAGCAATTATTAGAGAGTAATTGGATTAGATATCTAACTCCAATTATTTCATACCAAAGCATATCAACAAGAACCAGAGAACTAATCTCAATCTAGATCATAGCCATGATGTCACCAATCCGATACAGGACAGTTAGAAAAAAATTTAGTTAACAGCTTACGGACAGAAATAACTATCAACACCAAGAACCACAGTATAACAGTGAACCCTACACAACTAGATTTAGTAGGAGACTACCTCAGATAAACATGGCATCAAAGGATGGACCCTAACACAGAGGGATGAACTCTAGTGCCATGGACAAATATAATTAGGGTTCATATATTGCAAGCACTCAGACGGTAGGAAGGTAAGCCAGAGAATAAGAGAGGGAGAGGAGAGGAACTCACCTGTGGTCCTCGCTGAAGTTAGAAGAGGAAGCAGAATCACTGGCGAGCGCACATGGTGCCAATCCATGGCATAGTGGCCACAGCCACACGGGTAGTAGCGGCGGCACCACAGGACCGCTAGAAGCCCAACACAGCACCACCGGGGCGGCATAACTCCACATCACCGGCAACCCCCAAACCCTAGGGTTCGGGGTGGAGTCAGCATGGACGGGAGAGGGGCTTGCAGACGAATCGAACAAGACCAGATGGTGGAGCGGCATTGGCTGCCTCGCCACACACCATGGCGGCGGCCATAGTAGCCCAGGGAGGCCAAAATCGAGCGACGATAGCATCGATAGCGCGGCGGCTCTGCGGGGATGAGACAGAAGGTGAACGAGAGAGAAGGGGAGGAATCGAGTGGCACTAGGCCGCTTGAGGCAGAGGGGTTTGACCAGCCTAGATGAGCCAAGTCAGGGTTGGGCCAGCCCAAAGGCTAGGTCCAGTTTAAAAGGAAAAGCCTAATTAAATTGTTAAATGACCAAAATACCCCTAGAACTTAAATGGCTCTAAGAAATAAAATAAAAATCCTAAAAATATAAATGAAATATCAATGGACTCATAGAAGTGTCCTCTATTCAAGAAAAATAACAATTGGAATTTTAGGTAATTAAATTTAAAAATATTATTATAAAGGTATATATTCCTTTGGAATTTTATAAAATATACCAAACACATAAAATTAAATAAAATTCATTTTTATGATTCTAAAAGGGAGTGCTATTATAAAAAATGCTAGTTTGTATTTTTGAAAAGTAAATTAAGTGTGATAAAAATAAAGTCTTATTTCCTTAAAGGAATTTTAGTTAAATTTTTAAAAAGAGTTAAAAACTAAATAAATTCATTTTTAAACTCTTAAAATCATACTAGTCATTATAAAAATACTAAATATAATGTTTATGAAAATTTCAAAGACTTTAAGTAATACTTTTCTTTTAATTAAAGAAAATAGCAAACTTTTACTAAGAGGGTAAAACACGCAAATAAGCAGATAATAAACCCTTGCATGACATTACTATGCATTGCATATTGCTTCTTTAAATATTGTCCTTACCGGGCAATAATGATTCTCTATAGAAACTGGAGCTCAAGGTCAGGTGGAAGCATCCGACTTCACTACCTTGTAGTCACAAGGCAAGTTCATCACTTTCTCATATCCTTTGAAGAGTCTTTATCAAAGATATTGCAAATGGTGTGTTATCATCTATGATCTGGAGAAAGAAAATATTATCTTCTCAAATAAATAAGATGTGGTTATCATCCTAAGTGATGATAAATAGAAGATTGGCAATGGAACTTAGGTTTCCAATTACACAAGTCACCATAGGATTAACAACCCATGGCATCAGTGATTCTAGCGCCGTATATTACACGTTAACCATGAGATTTGGAATGTGACTGAGAAGCCAGCTGGACCTTCTTCCTTTCATATGTAGGCAAGATGACCTTAACGTGACGCTGTGATTCCTTGTGCGGATCCAGCATATGGGTGGGCACCCTTAGGCCCCACAGTTTTGGTATCTAGATTATCTATGAGCGGCTGCTGGAGGTATAGTCAGACCTTTATGGAGCTTGCCAGGGGCATAACCGGCTATAGAGTCTTCGGGAACTCATCAGGGTTGTAGCTTGCCCGAAAGGGGGCTTAACAGATATGTAGCTCGGCCCAGAGGATCGTGCAGACATATGGGGTCATGGAGAGGGGCAGTTATTGGCTTGGATCACCTACTGGGCCCCACATCACGGAATTGTGGACAAGAAAGTACGCCCGGTTGTGCAACAAGGAGTTGATCTCTCATGGTAAAGCAACGCACCTCTGTAGAGTATAAGAACTGTAACTTGTTACTCCTTGTTCCGGGAAGGAGCTATGAACGCGACAGGAAAGAAACTCCATGAAGTTCAGGTCAACCTGTGAAGGCTGATGGGCATAGTTTTTGATAATAAAATCAATCTTTTAAGAAATGTTTATGAAAACTGCATAGAGCCAACGACGGATAGTCTGAGGTGGTAGATAGAGCATCAAACTTCCCACCTTGCATATAATGAACTTGCTGGGTAACGCTGTTACTCACCCTTTCCTTTGAACCCCTGCCTAGACTCTGAGAAGCTAGAAGACACTTCGATGTACGCGGCTGAAGAGCAAGAGGATGTCTACTACGAGGAGCCAGACCTGTCCAAAGGAGTGGAAGGGGTGGACTACGAAATACGCTATGGAGTGGAGGGCAACGAGTCCGAGTAGTTGCCTTAGTTATTAGTAAACTAATTGAGCCGAGCAGCCTAAACCTTATAAAATAAGTTGTTGAGCTCAATTCGGAGTATGAGTTTGAACTTTATATTTTTCGCTGAAAGTACTTAAGTTTGGTTTGTAATTTTGTATCACTTGAAGTTTGGAACTTCTGGTTTTGTAATAATAATGAAGTGTGTAGGTTTGTAATGTGGACCCGCAATGTTTCTGTTGTACCACTCTAAGGGATGTGATATTTACAGAACGGTGTTTTGTGGATGTCATGTCAACGACTATAGTGTACTACACATGAAGTGGTATGCTGGGTCACCGCAAGGGAGGGGGTAGGTCGGTACCACGACGAAGTAGTCTTGCATCAGCGAATGGTGGCCTTGCCAGCGGTTGCACGGGAGACAAATCCGTCCGGGCACCGATCTGCGGCGCCTGTTCAACATCCTACTCCTATCCTCGACCTCCTTGACGGTGAGGCTGGCGGCCATATGCTCGACATCGTCGTCGTGGAGCAGCTCATCGAGGTCCAAATCGTCATCATCGTCGGAGGAGTTCTCGAAGTACAACTGCTTGCTCTCCGTCATCGACGAACTCATCTGACTCAAGGAAATACGGTTGTCAAAATCCTTGAAATTTAGCCATGGTGGGGGAGATCGAACAAGTTCATACCTTGGTGGCGGCGGCGGGCGATTCGGTCGACTCACGAGGCGGCAGCGCTCCTGTCTATAGGACTAGCTATGGGAAGGTTGGATCTAACGGCTCTAGTTCAGCACGCCGGGAAATCGGGACGAAAAGGATGGGCTCCGCGGCGGGAAACAACGGCGGCGGCGGGCGGAAGGAGGAGAGGGGAACGGAAATGTCAGCGTGCCAACACCCGTGAAAAGATATGGTTTCACGCTCGGTTCGGCCCCTCGCTCCGCGTATGTACCGGCCGTTGGCAGAAATTCACCGTCCCCCTCCCCCCCTCTCAAAAAGTAAGGGCCGACACCTTTTACGGGGATCACTAGAGCGGCCGATTTTTTGCGCAAACAGCAAATTAGCGGTTATTTTATAGTTTCGGGCTGTTTACAACCTTTGTTAGAGTTGCTCTAAGAGCATAACTAGCAGTACCCGTACTCGGCCCAAACCCTTATAATAACCACTGTTTTATAGGCCGCAGTCAAAATCCGCACCGATCAACACACGTAAACCGCGTGATCCGTAAAAAAAAATTAAGGGCCGGGCCAAAATCGGCAGCTCAACCTCTACATGTGCAGGCTCGCGGGGAAACCTGTAGGGCAGCCCACACTACTGGAGTTGTTCGCGTGCTAGGAGTTTTCACCCTTTTCTCATTCCTGCCCCCACGCCGTCGCCGCCGATCTGCTCGCGCTCGTCGATTGCTGCCACGCCACCATCGATTCTGCGTAGATGAACCTCAAATCGACCCAGTCCACCGCTGGTGCGTCGACTACTTCTCAAGGTGGTGGTGACGGAGGGAATGGAGGTGTCTCCGATGAACTCGGAGCCAACACCGATGCTTGATGCGCCATGATCCTGCCTGTGTGACGAGATGCATCTTTTTGGTCACTATTGGTCTTGAACAATGTGATGGGTTCGTAGCATGGAAAACAAAAAATTTCTACCGCAAGAACGAACAAAACCCAGATCTAATCTAGATAAAAGCCAAGATCTAATCTATTAGACATGTGCAACGAGATAGATCTGTACTAACCCTCGTAGAACCGAAAGCATTACGAGATTAGATCTCGGGGTTGATGTAGTAGATCACTTGCCGATCTCAAGATCGTGTGGACGATCCTTCCAGTATACGTTCGGCGCTTTCATGATCGGTCATACGTGCGGTCGGCAGACCTTCCTCTACATTCCAAATGACAGCAGAGGTAGTAGATCTTCTCCACGGAATCCCAGCAGCACGACGGTGTGGTGGTGGTGGTGGAGTAGAGAATTCTGCAGGGCTTCGCCTAAGCCGGAGCAGAGCGAAGGTAGAGGAGAGAGGCGGCGACTAGAGCTTGTTATGAGAGAGGGCTAGGAGGGGGCGCCCCCTCCCTTCTATTTAAAGGAGGGAGGCGCGCGTGGGGAGGGGGAGTCCTAGTAGGACTCCCCTCCTATGGCCGGCGGGTTGGGAAGGGGGGAGGAGTCCTCCTCCCCCACGAATCCGTGTCTCGCCCCACAAGGTTTCCTTTGACCCTTTCTTGGTTTTCAAGCAAACACCAAGAACTCTTCTAGAACCTTCCAGAACATTCCGAAACCTTCTAGAATCTCCATACAAACACTCCAGAACATTTCCTAACTTAGAAAATGATCCCCAATATATGAATCTTATTCTCCGGACCATTCCGGATCTCCTCGTGATGTCCCGAATCCAATCCGAGACTCCGAACAACATTCGGTCTCCAACGCACATTCCATATCTACTTAAAACAACTTCGAACCTTAAGTGTGTCACCCTACGGTTCGTGAATATGCAGACATGATGAAGACACCTCTCCGATCAATAACCATCAGCGGGATCTGGAGATCCATAATGGCTCCCACATATTCAACGATGACTTTGTGATCAATAGAACCATTAACATACGAAACCAATTCCCTTTGTCACGCGATATTCTACTTATCCGAGGTTTGATCGTCGGTATCTCTATACCTAGTTCTACCTCGTTACTGATAAGTACTCTTTACTCGTTCCGTGATATGGCATCCCTTGTGACCTAGTCACATGCTTGCAAGCTAACTAGATGACATCCCACCGAGAGGGCCCAGAGCATATTTATTCGTCATATGGATGGACAAATCCCAATCTTGGTCCATGTGCTTCAACACATACTTTCAGAATACCCAATGACACCTTTATAACCACCCAGTTACGAAGAGCTGTTTGATGTCATAAAAGTACCCATCCGGTGATGGTGATTAACATAACCTCATGGTCGAAGGATTAGGTTACTATGCATTTGAAAGCTTGCAGCAAAACAAACTTAATGACTTGATCTTATGCTATGCTTACTATGGGTGTGTGTCCATCACATCATTCTCCTAATGATATGATCTTGTTATTAACGATATCCAATGTCCATGATCAGGAAACCATGATCATCCATTAATCAACAAGCTAGTTTAACAAGAGGCTTACTAGGGACTCTTTTATGTTTACAAAACACACAAGTATTAATGTTTCCGGTTAATACAATTATAGCATGGGATGTAAACATTTATCATAAACATAAAGATATAATAATAACCACTTTATTATTGCCTCTTGGGCATATCTCCAACAGTCTCCCACTTGCACTAGAGTCAATAATCTAGTTAAAAAACTTGTGCATTCAACACCTATGGCTTTCTGGTGTTGTATAGACACTATTGCTAGTGGTAAACATAATCTTCGGATCTGACACTTCCAGGTCCGTGTGTATTTGCATGTCCTTGCGTCTCTACGCATTACTCATTCTCTAATGAGATGGCATTGTATAAATTTGGTCCTTTGGTGAGATCTTTAGTTCCTTGGGATTAAATCATGTTAATACAATTGTCATACAATGTATCTTCATAGTATTATCCCGCTATGAACCACACCTAGTTTGATAACAAACTACTTGACGCAAATGCCCTCATTTGCTGCTACAATAGCAGTCATATACTTAGCCTTTTGTTGTAGTATATGTCACAATGTTTTAACTTTGGTACTCAACCAAATCCGTTATGGAACTTCCTTTCCATTACATTGTGCCACCCATAGTTTAAATTGAGATAAACTTAATTTGTGACAAAACTAGTATCAATGTAACAATTTACAATGAACTATTTGTCACCACTATATAAGTAATATATTCTTAGTTCTTCCAAAGATCATAGGAATATCCCTACTATTGTCCAATGATCATCTTATGAGTCATTCTGGTATATGCTCACAACATTTAGAGCATAGGACATATCTGGATGTGTACATCTCAAAGAATGATTGATCAAAATATTCTTGTGATTTCACCAAGTGTCAAAATACTTGAATCTCGTGTCAACACACTTGAATCTTGATTCAGTCCTTTCCGTGCGTCAAGAACCTTTCTTGTTGTTTCCATATTGAACTCATTCAACATCTTATCTATGTACATTTGGCAAAACCATATTAGCGCCTCAGTCTATCCATATAGACATTGATGCCTAATTCTTGGGTTATGCCTAAGTCTTTCATTGAAATGAAATTCTTAACCAGTGTCAATAAAAGATACATCATTTCTAATCAACAATATGTCTTTCACATAATGTATTAGAAATATGTCTTAGCGCTCCCACCTAATTTCTTGCAAAAATGCAAACATCTTCATCGTCTCTGATGAAATTAAACCTTTTAACGGTTTCATCACGGTGAAGATTCCAACTCCGCGATGCTCACTTCAACCATTGAAGCTTTGCATACTCTTTTAGCATCCTTTGAATTAACAAAAAACCCTTTGGATCGTGTCATGTACACGTCCTAGGTAACCATTCTATTAGAAGAACTTGTTTTGTTTGTTCAACTACCATATACCAAAATATATGTAGTGGTTGCTATATTAATCCGTCCAGACTAAATATCGCTATGAAAGATCAAATCTTATCATAGTCAATTCCTTGAACATTGTCGTAAACTCTTTCCGACATGTCGACTATTTCATAGATGTGAAACATCCATGTCTATTTCTTTATAGTTCCATATACGACTGTAAGGTCTTGCACCTTTCCAGAGGGTCTTTCAAATTCAAAGCTTGATTTCTCGTGTATGGAATTATCAGGGATTTTATGGCTTCAAGCCACTTAACAAAGTCAGGGCCCATCATTGCTTCTTTGCATGTAGTCGGTTCATCATTGTCAAACAAAAATGATTTAACTCTCAAATCTTGGCATTTGATTACTTACTCGACCTACTTGGTTCAATAGTAACTTTGATCTCCGTGACCACAACCTTTGAGGCACATGAGCCATGAGCATTGTTGCTGCCTCCGGGACACTTTCCGACGCTGCGCAACTCAGCACATATTAGCCAAGGTTCAACGACCTTGTCAAAGTTCTATTGTCCTCCCACTTAACTTTTCACCAAAAATTCCTTCTCATGAAACTTGACATTCTAAGTGACAAACACTTTTGTCTTCGGTGTTATGGAGGAATACCCAATGGTTATTCGAAATAACCTACAAAGACATGCTCATCCGACTTTGGTTGTAAACATTTTACTTATGCCTAGCATACCAAAAATTTAAGAAAGGACAACCTGGGTTTTATCCCAAACCATGACTTATATGGTGTCATTTCAACAGATCACGATGGAGCTCTTTTCAGTGTAAAAGCGGTAGTCACTAAAGCTTTAATCTTTAAAATATAATGGCAGTTTTATAAATGACACCTTTGATCTTACCATGTCAAACAAGGTTTCATTACATATCTTGAACACTCCATACTCCTATGGTGTTTTGGGAAATGCAAATCCATGGAACGATTCCTCAAATCTTAGGTGTTTTGCTAAACTTGTAAATCAAACATCTTTCTTTATGATCCAATCATAATTTTTTTTTATTTTCTTGTTACAATAATTTTCCACTTCATCTTGAAAGTCTTTGAACATTTTCAAATGTTTCATACTTCTTCCTTATTGAGTAAGTATATACATATACTCACTCAAATCTTCGGAGAAAACATATGAAGTTGAAATCCATCGCCCACGACTACACATAATGGACTATATACATCAATATGTACAAATTCCAATCAGTTAGTCGTCCTTTACTCTTTTGGCCTATGAATGGAGTTTTAATTATCTCCAGGAAAGTATCACAAGCGTCATTTGATCAAAATCAAAGACTCCAAAAATCCATCAACATGGAGTTTCTTCATGTATCCCTTTCAATATAATTTAAACGGCGATGTCACTTTGCAAGTGACCTTTCAATCATTTGTCTTGCGACATTTTAGCATTAGTTTTATGGTCGTTATTTCTCCAACCAGATTTGTATATCATCCATCTATTATGGAATACGGTAATTATTTGAACAACCTTTTGTCGTCATAATACCTGATCAAAATAACAATTATTGAAACAAATCTTGAAGGCAAGCTTTGATGTTAACGAGCAACACAACAACCCTTTGTTTGTTTTCGATGAACATCATCACATATTCTCTTGCTAGTTACTTAGGCCATTGCAGTTCATGAATTGTGTTTTCCTGTATGACACTTCATACCAACCAATTCGGTATCCAATACCGCAGAACCACATTGTTTAACAACCAAGGAATACATCCATAACATGTATCTTCTATATACCTAAGTTGGATATCTCCAATCTTTTCTTTTCTGCCAAATATTTTATAGATTCGCTTTCAACAATTCCTTTTATTTTAAAAGAATCTATCAACATCAATAGTGGTGTCATTCACATGACACATAGTACAAAGTGTGTATAGTCAAATACTAATACCTTTGGACTTGCACTTTGAAGTGGATCACCTTCATCAAATGTTTGGCATTCTTTCAAAATTCCATTCTTTAGTAATATTTTAGTGTAGTAAACATTTTACTTACATCTTCTATTCATCCTTATCATGACAACTTTCATGATCAAGCTGCTATAGCTTATAAAGGTGAATTGCGAGTATAATGTTTCTTTTCCAAAACCTTTTGGAGGATTAGGACGACTAGCGTCTCCAACCTTCACAAATTCTCATCAAATATGAGGACATATACTCTATCATGTTGTAACCAACACATTGTTTTAGATATCGCAATACCTTTCACATATGATGGTTTCTGAAACATTGCTTTCAGCTCTTAGATAAACTTGATATTAAAAACAATCTTTTGAGTATCAAGAATCATGGAGGCAAACATGATACATTAGATACTAACACTGGAATTGTTACTCTTGATTTAATATTGTTTATTAAACTTCACGAGTAAGCGAGTTTGCTGAAAGTTTGCAATATGACTTTTAAACTTTAGATTGATACTCAAAACAATACGATACCGGTTAAGTAAAGCAAATATCCGAATTTCTATAGGTCTACTATCTCAACTATAACTAAGCGTAAGGTGGTGAACGGATGCCAATGACTACAACAAACTATGCAATTTCACTTTGATTGTGTTTATGATAAATTGAGTTCGACTAATCCCAATTACAAATAAACTCCACTAAAACAACATCCCTCGAGTTGTTTTAGTGATTACGAACCAAATCCACTACACCAAGTCCGATCATCACGTGAGATGATGTAGCTTCAAAGCGAACAATCAACATGTTCATCATATCATCCATATGACTCATGCTTTACCTTTCGGTATTCCGTGTTCGAGACCATGTCCGTACATGCTAGGCTCGTCAAGGTTAACCTTAGTATCCGCATGTGCAAATCTGGCTTGCACCGTTGTATGCACACGTAGAATCTATCACACCCGATCATCACGAGATGCTTGAAGCAGACGAGTCTTAGCAGCGGTGCCTACTAAGGACGAACACTTTATTACTTGATATTTAGTGAGAGGATCATCTTATAATGCTACCGTCGCGATCTAAGCAATACAAGATGCATAAAGGATTAACATCACAGCAATTCATAATTAGTGTGATATGATATGGCCCTTTCTTCTTATGCCTTCGATCTCCATCTCCAAAGCACGAACATGATCTCCATCATCACCAGCATTGCGTCAAGGTCCGTGGCGCCGCTTAATGGTTGTCCATCATCACGAGAAACTATTACAACTACTTGGAACAAAGCTATTACAAGATGATTAGACACGCAGGTCTTAACGAATTAAAGACAACCATTAGGCTCTGCGGTTGCCATATTACAACAAGGATTATTGCATACATCAAATACAATCTCAATCACATGATGGCCATATCACATCACAAAACCCCTGCAAAAACAAGTTAGACGCCTCTAATTTTCTTTGCAAGTTTTACGTGGCTTGGGGCTTTCGACTAAGAACGCATCTTACCTACGAAACTGAACCACAACGTTGATACAAGTGCTATCAAGTGCAAAGTGTAGATTTGATCTATACTATGATGGGAGAGCAGACACCCATAAAGCCACTTGTGCAAAGCAAGTTACACGTCAGCGTGGAGCAAGTCTCATGTGCGATGACATGTAAGGTTAGCCGGGCCGCTTCATCCCACCATACCGCAAGATGCAAAGTACACAAAGCAAAAAGACGAGCACCAACGCCCACAAAACCATTGTGTTCTACTCGTGCAACAGATCTACGCATAGACACGGCTCTGATACCACTGATGGGTTCGTAGCATGGAAAACAAAAAAATTCTACCGCAAGAACGAACAAAACCCAGATCTAATCTAGATAAAAGCCAAGATCTAATCTATTAGACATGTGCAACGAGATAGATCTGTACTAACCCTCGTAGAACCGAAAGCGTTACGAGATTAGATCTCGGGGTTGATGTAGTCGATCACTTGCCGATCTCAAGATCGTGTGGACGATCCTTCCAGCGCCGCGTTCCGGCAGCGCTTCCGCAGTCGGTCATACGTGCGGAGTTGAAGCAGACCTTCCTCTCCCTGTTCCAGCGAGCAGCGGAGGTAGTAGATCTTCTCCACGAAATCCCAGCAGCACGACGGTGTGGTGGTGGTGGTGGAGTAGAGAATTCTGCAGGGCTTCGCCTAAGCCGGAGCGAAGGTAGAGAGAGGCGGCGACTAGAGCTTGTTATGAGAGAGAGGGCTGGGAGGCGCCCCTTCTATTTAAAGGAGGGAGGCGTGCGTGGGAGTCTAGTAGGACTCCCTCCTATGGCCGGAGTTGGGAAGGGGAGGAGTCCTCCTCCCCCACGAATCCGTGTCTCGCCCCACAAGGTTTCCTTTGACCCTTTCTTGGTTTTCAAGCAAACACCAAGAACTCTTCTAGAACCTTCCAGAACATTCCGAAACCTTCTAGAATCTCCATACAAACACTCCGGAACATTTCCTAACTTAGAAAATGATCCCCAATATATGAATCTTATTCTCCGGACCATTCCGGATCTCCTCGTGATGTCCCGAATCCAATCCGAGACTCCGAACAACATTCGATCTCCAACGCACATTCCATATCTACTTAAAACAACTTCGAACCTTAAGTGTGTCACCCTACGGTTTGTGAATATGCAGACATGATGAAGACACCTCTCCGATCAATAACCATCAGCGGGATCTGGAGATCCATAATGGCTCCCACATATTCAACGATGACTTTGTGATCGATAGAACCATTAACATACGAAACCAATTCCCTTTGTCACGCGATATTCTACTTATCCGAGGTTTAATCGTTGGTATCTCTATACCTAGTTCTACCTCGTTACTGATAAGTACTCTTTACTCGTTCCGTGATATGTCATCCCTTGTGACCTAGTCACATGCTTGCAAGCTAACTAGATGACATCCCACCGAGAGGGCCCAGAGCATATTTATCCGTCATATGGATGGACAAATCCCAATCTTGGTCCATGTGCTTCAACACATACTTTCAGAATACCCAATGACACCTTTATAACCACCCAGTTACGAAGCGCTGTTTGATGTCATCAAAGTACCCATCCGGTGATGGTGATTAACATAACCTCATGGTCGAAGGATTAGGTTACTATGCATTTGAAAGCTTGCAGCAAAACAAACTTAATGACTTGATCTTATGCTATGCTTACTATGGGTGTGTGTCCATCACATCATTCTCCTAATGATATGATCTTGTTATTAACGACATCCAATGTCCATGATCAGGAAACCATGATCATCCATTAATCAACAAGCTAGTTTAACAAGAGGCTTACTAGGGACTCTTTTATGTTTACAAAACACACAAGTATTAATGTTTCCGGTTAATACAATTATAGCATGGGATGTAAACATTTATCATAAACATAAAGATATAATAATAACCACTTTATTATTGCCTCTTGGGCATATCTCCAACACAATGCTGGTTTGAAGTGGTAGCCGTGATTTGATGTAAAAACTATGATCTATGCATCAAATCATTTATATATGACTAGGAAAATACCCGTGCGTTGCACCGGTATAGGAAATATGTGCCGAAGTCATGACATATCCGAAAACCAGCCAAAGACGAAAGAAAAATTAATGTTGTTGACCTTCTAGGAAATATGTGCCGAAGTCACGACATCTGAAAACCAGCCAAAGACGAAGGAAAAATTAATGTTGTTAACCTTCTAGGTTCTTTTCTACGAATATTATAGGGTATAGTGATTGATCAAATAATTTCCATAGGAAACATATATGTGCATACAACACCACATTTGCGAAGAAAATTAATGTCGAGGTGCCCCAACCCTATCCCTCTCAGCGCACACGCGCACACAACACCGCCGCCATTTCCATTGCTAGCTCCGCCTCTGGCCGCCACCACATGCCCGCGCTCTGCCGCCCGTCGACCTCTCGGCCGACCTTGCTCCACCCCAGGCGCTCGCAACCCCCGCCGCCATGCTCCACCGACCGAGCCGTGGCTGCCCTTTTGGCCGACACCGACCACCGCCGGCTCATGTAATCCGCCACACTAAAGCAATTCCTACTCCTGATCTAATAAATGATATGACAAAGTTTAGGTATGAAAATCAACTTTTTGATGAAGAACATTGCTATGATCAATTTTTGCGCCATGGTCGATTGACCCACATAATCATAGTCTCAGTTTGCTCTATAGAAAACATACTCGTGCGTTGTACCAGGATAAACAAAAACAAAAGCGCTTGAGCGAACCATCCATGATGCCATTTGTATTTTGTGCCATCATCCTTGATGCTACAGACCATTCGATGAGTTCGGACACCAGAGCAACGTGTCGTGACCTCTAGTTCACCCCGCTCCTCGAAGGCCTCCACCTTCCTCGGGATAGGGTTATAGAGAAAGCAGCAAAAAGCATGCTATAGACCATTCGATGAGTTCGAACACCAGAGCAACGTGTCGCGACCTCTAGTTCACCCCGCTCCTCGAAGGCCTCCACCTTCCTCGGGATAGGGTTATAGAGAAAGCAGCAAAAAGCGGATATAATGTTGAAAATGATTCGTAATGTGGATTGATTGGATCAACTGGATCAACCTGAATTGTCTGGATAATTCGATTTCAGGTTCAAAATTGTCCCTCCTTTCATTATATGATATTATCAAATTTTATTTTCCAACACAGCTCATACTTTATTTTATTCTATCAATCACGCTGCTTGCCAGCTCACATCTGTGCTCACCCACCAACACCCAACATAGTCTCGTTAACCATTTGCCTAGCATCCATCAGCCCAACGACCGTTCATGTTTAGTCCTTTGCCCAGGCTCGTTTTATTCATTCATCAGCCGAACACACGCAACCGTTTCCATTTAATCCTTCTTTGCCTATCATCAACACACATGCATATTTTTATTCCGACCTGGCCATTAGATTTTACACCATCTATATTGTTGATTTCGAGGCAGCTTGCTGATGCTCCGAGTAGTTTTAAAACGTTTATAAATCGGTGATACTCATTTTAATCAAACGAGGTGGGACTATTTCAAGTCAAAACATATGATATTAGATCGCGAGAGTAGCCTAGCCGTACCCCGACCTCTTCCTAGCCTTTCGGCCTGCTCCAGCCCAGCTGAACTTCAGTCCCGTGGCCCATCTCACAGGGCATGATGCGGACGCGACACGACCTGGGGCTGGCCGACGGGGTCATGGACTCTTCGCCGAGCCATGTCGTTATCGTCGCGGCGCGTGCTGCCACGTCGCTGTCAGTGCTTCGAGTGTCTGCTAAGGTGACAAAGGTGCCGCCCGTGGCAGCCAGCGCCTGGCCGGACCGGTCATCCTTGGCGGCGAAGCTCGCGTCGCGGCCGAGGAAGATGTCCTCGAAGCGCTTGGACGTGACCCGGCCAAAGGAGTCGCAGTCATGGCTTCTCCCTTCGCTCGTGATGCAGCACCAGTTCGTCCCCGAGGTCGGGCACTGCGGAGGCCCCCAGCGCCCGGACGGCGGCTTCGGTGGCGGCGTCTCCTCCCGCGCAGTGCGCGCGTCCCTGCTGCTCTTGGGCACACCGGGTCAGCTCTCCTGGGAGAAGGGCGCCTGCCTACGCAGCGGCGAGGCCGCACCAGCGCGGCACCGCAGGCTTGGGCGCGTCCGTGTAGGGGCACGAGCGTCAAGATGTGGGGAGCGGCGAGTCGAGCAGTTACGGCTGCGGGATCTGCTGCCTGCCGGCATCGCGCTGGCTCTCCTTGTTCGGGCCCTTCGTGATGATCTCCATTGTGGCGTCTTGTTACGTTACTGCTGCGAAGCGTGCCGTCATGCGACGTGGGTTTAAGAGTGCACACGAAGGCTGCGATGAGCAAGGAGGGTGAGGCAACAGTGATTGTTTGATCAAGCTCATGCTTTGCCACGGAAAGCGGAACGGGCGGCTGTTGGGGCGTAGCTTGGCGGTGGTAGGTAGTAGTAATATTTCTAGACTCTAGGGGTAACCTGCTCTGGTGCATCTCCGGCCAACACCCAATCGGTCGAGGTACGATACGATACCAAAAAAGAACGGATATTTGACTTGGTGGTGGAACCGGTATTTGACTTGGCGGTGGTAGGTAGTAGTAATATTTGTAGACTCTAAGGGTAAATCGGTCCAAAAAAGTATTGGACCAGAAGAAACAATCCGTCAGGTATAGATTATACATATATATATATATATATATATATATGAAAAATACTTCTTACTCCTGGGTGTAACTACACCCGGGTGTCATATACTACCTTACAGAAGTATTTGTAATACTTTATCTATTTGAGTATATTCATATACTATATCTAAGATACTTACAAGCAAGTTAGGTGAAAAAATTGCAAATACACCCATAGTTTTCAGTATATATATAAAATACCGTCATATTTGTACGTACAAAAGGAGTATGTGAATAAAAATTACATACTACCCGAAAAATAGTATATATACTGCCCAAATATTCGTATATACTTCATACTACTCATATATAGTCTTCAGTATGATAGATACTGCCTAAATAACGTGAAACACACGTGGGTGTAGTATATATACTACTTTTTTGGTAGTATGTAATTTTTATTCACATACTTCTTTTATACGTACAAATATGATGGTATTTTACATATATAGTGTAAACTATGGGTGTATTTGTAATTTTTTCACCTAACTTGTTTGGAAGTATCTTAGATATAGTATATAGATATACTCAAACAGATAAAGTATTACAAATACTTCCGTAAGGTAGTATATAAGACGTGGGTGTAGTTACACCCGGGAGTAAGAAGTATTTTTATATATATATAGAAACCTATTCAGCATCTAGGGTGCAGAATAGTTATTTTGCACCCTACATATTTTTATGTTCT
Organism: Avena insularis; assembly: GCA_023614405.1. NCBI lineage: Eukaryota > Viridiplantae > Streptophyta > Magnoliopsida > Poales > Poaceae > Avena > Avena insularis. The sequence goes on along the minus strand of CM042694.1, from coordinate 20,176,266 downwards.
TACATACATAAATTTATGTTTTGTATACTAATAATTATGTTCATATTCATCAGAAACGTAAAAAAATCGACATAAAAATACGATTTATGCGTCATTATAGTGTAAAAAAATAGAGAAAATTCGCACTTTACGCCGTATTTTTTTACGGCATGTAAACAAATTTTTTACGACATGTCTAAATTTTCTTATGTTCTTCTTAACTTCTGAGGTAAGAGAAAATTTACGTGACGTAAAAATCTTATACGGTTTGAAAGATAGGGGTGGATAAAGAATAACTATTCTACACCCAGGATATCAAATAGCGCCACTAGCGAAATGCCTGCGCGTTGCAGCGGAACAGTAGGGTTATTGACCTTCTAGGTTCTTTTTCAATTTGCATAGAAAACATGCATAAGAAAATTAATAATTCATCCGTCCTAAAATAAGTGACTTGGGTTTGTCTAGATTCGTATGTATCTAGACATGTTTCCAGTCTAGATACATGCGAATCTAGACAAACCCAATTCACTTATTTTGAAATAAAAGGAGTATTTCAAATACAGTATGAAATAAGGTAAGGCAAGGGAATTACTTACCACCAGCCCAACACAGTTCAGTTTAATCATTTATCTGGCATCTCCTTTCAATCATGAGGCCGAAACCGCAACACGATCGTGTCCCGGCTTCTCCTTTCATTCATGAAGGCGACAAACCCAGCGCGTTTCCAATTTTAATTTTATTCATGCAGGCAACAGAGCACGACAGAGTCCCATTCGGCCTCGCCCCGCTACCTGTTGCAGCCGACTACGTATAGCGGGATGACAGCCTGCTGGTTCCATCGTGGACATCATCTGCTTGGCCTCCTCTACACGGGCCCTGCAGGTAAGACATGTGGACATGGCTTAATCTTGTGGCAGAGTCTGAAATTACATCAGGAAGAGAGTGAAATGTATTAAGTTACAGGATCGTGCATGGATGCCAGCTCACGACACAGTTGCGAGCAAGACATGCCGGATCCATCGGTCTTGCAAGCCGGACCAGGTGATGATGAGGATGGCCAGGCCGCCGACGAGCGTCGTGACCACCAGGGCTAGAGCCGGCGTCGGCGTTGCCACGCCAAATTTGCAACAAAAACGCGTCGAAACAGGCAGAGCGCTGTCAGCCGTTGTCACCTATGCAGCAGAGCAAAGCCACATAACACATTTATATCCATGGGCGCGTACCTCGACGAAGCCCTTGCCGGTGGACACCTCGGCGACGACTGTCGCGGCGAAGCTTATCATGGGCGTGTACCTCGACGAAGCCCTCTGCCCACACGTCAATGACATTGCCTACCGACTTGTTTCTTTGCTCGCACCTCACGAACAGAGATGGCGCGGCCCTGGAGCCGGTGATGTTGGAGAGGATAAGGTCGTGTGCAAGCTTGTACCCTCTCTGGCCACGACTGTCTCAGTTCATGATGGCGGCTTCCGGGAGACCGGTTATGCATGGCATATTCTAGGTTGGACGACGCTTCTCCTTCGCCTTGTAGAGGCTAGATTGGCCACACCGCAGATTGGCGGCTGGCAGACGGCGATGTTGAACTGTAAGATCCGTCCGGGCTTGCATCAGATGAGATTGCCAGGGTCTCGACGAAGATCTGCCACTCCCGATGGTCGTGGGATAGGGTTGGTATCGTGGGTTAGGGTTGGTGTTTGGCAGTTTTCATTGTGGTTGACCTCACGTTGGGTTGCCCTTATATGGAATTGGATCGATCGGTGTCGGTTCTTATCAAAGCGTGGTTAGGTATGACAACTCTGATCCGGTTTGTTTCACATTGAAAGAGTTTTTTCTTCTATTCTGGTCGGTGCGGACGGCCCAAGCGTTTTTTTCCCAATCGGCACAACGACTCAAGTTTATTTTTTCTGATCAGCACCTGGTGATCGGCACGGACAGAGGGCGTATTTTGGACTTACCGGTGGCGTTGTTAGTAATATACGGTTTGGTGGGAGGGCAAACCTGTCTAAAAAAGAGTTGGACCGGAAGAAACAATCCGTCCTTTATTATTAGGTATATATAGCACAAAAGCTTGTGCGTTGCACCGAGAATAAAGGCGATCCAGTTCTTACTCCAACTACAACATGAGTCGGTAGCATTGAATATGTAAATTCAACAAAATTTATTTGTGCGAGCCTCTATTACACCCACGCGAGCACGATGGCTAATAGAAAGATAGCATGCAACTAAACAAGTTTGCCATAAAATAGCTCAATTTGCAATTGATGATGCTTCTGTGCAAAAGCGTTAATACATGTACATGTAGATCTCTCAAAAACACTGTCTTGACCAAGTTACGAATATAACTAATTTGCATAAATGATAATCTATCAACGATAATCCAATACAACATCTTGCCTTCGGTTCCGCCTAAAAAACATCATGCCTTTAAATTGTTATGATAGTTTGTGAATATTTTTTTTCAAATAGAAATATACAGCATAAAAAAAGACTAACATCATGTAACACCATAAAAAATATTGTCGAAACAGATCAGAAGCAGGTGGCGCCCCAGTCACTACCTACTCTGCTGCCGGGGCCATCTCTCTAAATTTTGCAGTCGGTGTTCAATTTCTTGTCACCAATATTTTCCCGGGCGGTCAACAGCATGCTCTATTCTCCACAATGTGCTCATGGTGATATCACATCATGCTCATGATGCGGCAAAAACTCCATACAAAATCGATCAGGGGCCGACGGCACTGCAAAAAGATACGGAATAATTTAAAAGTTTTTATATCCATATGCTGCAAATGAGATGGTTATGGCCAATCTATGCATGGACCGAACTGGGGCTAGACCTGACCAAACCTAATTTCCAGCAAAAAATTATCCCATTGACCAATCGAGGAGCTGAGCCATGGCGAGAAGCCATCCTAAACTTGTCGATCTCCACGTAGTAGTAGTAGTAGCAGCAGCGACTGTTGGCAGCAGCGATGATCTAGGTAGTGGAGAGCCAAAACCCAACTCAAGACGGCCGGCTCCGCGTAATCAGCGAGAACTAATCTAGCCGGAAACATAAACACCATGATCCATCGTAAGTACCATGTGCTATTGGAGTAGGACACACGATCAAATAGCTAGCTAAAAGGTCGCGTGAGCCCTAGACGTATACGACACGAAGACGGTCCTCTTCGTCCTCCCGGCTGTTGCGGCAACCACAGACGCGCGTCTCCCTCGTACTGAAAAAAAAACGAACCCCATGGTTTTACTTGGCGGTGGCAGTTGTGGGTAATACATGGGTTTGTGTAAGGGTAAAATGGTCTAAAAAAGTGTTGGACCGGAAGAAACAATTCGTCCTTTATTATTACTAGCATAGATGCCCGTGCGTTGCACCGGTATAAAAAAATTGACTATATCCAATTGTGAGTAATATTGTGCTTCGTTACCAAGCAAATGTAACTTGCCAGCTAAGAGTAGATATGGAGATCAACGAACGCCCGAAACCATCAAAGACAGAATCATGACGAGAATAGAGAACAAAGAACTCAATAACCCAACTAATTCACACACCTGATTGCTCTCAGATATCAGCCTCGCCCACGGCCCCGGCTGCTGCGGCTCCAGGACCTTGCAACCCAGTAGCAACTGGCGGCACAAGTTAACGTGACGACGTACAGGGCGAGGGCAGGCTCCTCTGACACTGTCTTCCTCCACCAATGCCACAACCGTTCAGATATGACAGCGGCGATGGTCACAACTGCAACGCCTGCCTGTCGTTGCGGATGGTAACGAGTCAGCTCTTGTTGGTTGCCGATTAATGTGGTAGTGTCGTCGTTGAGACGACCGAAGGTCACGGTGAAGATGTGGATGTTGTTGACGATGATGCCGCTCAAGCCGCCGCCGGTGTGCTGCAGACCTGTGTAGGGGAATTAGAAGAAGTTGCCGATCTGCTCCTTGACCTGGAACGCGCACGCCCAATTCAACCTGGACGGGGTGGGCTGTTGGTTCCCAACTTCACATCACGTTATCCTGCCAAGCTGCTAGCAGTTCTACCGGTGTTTGTGTTGATTGTTGCCTCAGTCAATACTCAGGTGGAGAAACCGGTGCCGCTGCAGCCGGCAGGAGAGGATGATGGCGGCTTTGAATTGAAATCACTCAACGGAGGTTGCGATCACAAAGGAGGAGGACCTGCCGTGGCTTCGTGAGCTGGAGGGCGGCCAGTGGTCGCGGTTTTCGACGCAGTCTCGTGGTCGACGATTGCATGCCGAACCCTAGGGCTCGATCTGCACCAGAACCAGGACCAAAGAGGCTGATTTATTTCTGTGCGCGACAGGGCGACCGACTTCGACTCTAACACGGTATAATTTGTGAGGTGGAAAAAATTACCAAACCGGTACCATGGTAATGTTGTGTATTATGTGATTTTGTGGAAGGTAAAAGGGTCAAAAAAGTGTTGGACCGGAAGAAACAATCCGTCCTTTATTATTATTAGGTATTATATATATATATATATATATATATATATATATATATATATATATATATATATATATATATATATAGATTTTTGCTTTGGTCGTGTCCGCGCGGAGCAGTGCCCGTAAAATACGGGTCGCGTTTGCGCACGCTGCCCCTATCCGACCGGTAAAGATTGTTTTCGCGGCCTGTAAAAGCCGAGTACAGTTTCGGCGAGTACGGCTAGTGACTGCAGAGTAGCCTCTCAGCCCAAAAATCATCTGCTCCTCGCCTCTCTTTCTTCCCAAGACCACCCTAAACCCGAGCCCTGTAACCCTAGAGTGATGCCACCGCGGCCGTCCCTCCAGTCGCTCCTCCTCATGGCGGCCTCCGCGGCCGCCGGGGACTCGGCCCCCCTCTTCTCCGCGCGCCGTGGCTTCCTCGCCGCCTTCGCCGCCGCGGGGGGCCACCGCACCTGCCTGCTCCACTCCTTGTCCGGGTCCCGCCTCCCCAGGCGGGCTGAGCTCGCCTGCTGCTTCGGTACCACCCCCGCCCCCGAGACCTTGCCCGCCGGCCCCGTTGTCCCACCCTCCAGGAATGGTAATGCGCCCGCTGCTCTGAAACAACTGAATGTAAAATCATGGTTTGTTGTTTTATTGACGTGGTGCCATTTTGGGATGACAGTTCGTTCGATCGAGGAGACAAGGGCTTGCGAAGAGCGACTCAGGCAGCTACTTGAGAAGCTGAAAAATGAAGGAATACGTATGAAGCGGTGGAGGCTAGGGGCTTTCAACCGGACCCTTTGCCCAATGGTATTGCGGCCTTTTATGATACCAATCATTGTTGTTGTTTCCATTCTATTTTGTTTGGAGAAGTGTCCTGAAATCACTTTTGGATTGAGGACATCAAAGACCTCATATCCATAATGTTTCGATCGGCTTAGTTAGCTCGTTTCTGTTTCATATACCACGAACATTTGAAGTATTCATGAGCCTTCCGTAAAAGAAGTGTCCTCAAAGAGTTCAGTACCTGTAAAATATGATCAATTTGATGACCTGTTTATAAATCATGTTCATATGTATATGATCTACAGAAGGATGTGCTACTTTAGTGATCCATTGTATTTTAGATTTTGATCTATCAGACAGCAAATGATTAAGTATGATTTCCGTTCTTTTCACCAGTGCAAAGGGGGGTCATCTGAGGAACTAAGCCTCAGTGTCTTCATCCCAAGTGATGGGTGAGTTTTTATGTATAGTACATTTTGAGCTTGTCAGTTGGAGTTGTTTCTATAGGTATATGTACTGTACACTATCTGTCATCTGATCTTTGTTCTATGCTGTTTCTTCAGTTTAAATGCAACATGGAATTGTTTTAGAGCGACATGTGGCTGGAAAAGCAATGCCCAGGTGAGTTTATCAACTAATTAAAGAAAGCTGGAAGTAATAAACCATTTTGATACCACTTTGTTCTGTCTTGCGTCTGCAGCCTGACGGAGTTTCCAAGGTGTACCAAGCAAAAAAGAGCACAGGAAATGGAACTGACGTAGGAAATGAAACTGACCAGGAAGTCAAGGCAAATCGTGCAATCAAGGTTTACAGGAAGCTTCGTGAAGAGGACCTGCGTCTTGAGCCTCTGTGTGATGAGGTAATGGAAGTACTATTAAGTTAGGCACTTTTTTAATTGGTATATTCTTCAAATGATACTGAAACCATCTTAGTAGTTCCCTTTTGAATTCTTTGCTGCTGGTAAAAACTTTTGCACATGGGTATTTTGTAAAATGGTTATCTCTCGCAGCTTGTGACATTCTTTTCGGAGAGAATGATATCACCGGAAACACTTCGAAGGAACAATGTATCGCAACGTAAATGGAACAACAAGGTATTACTGTACCATTGATGCAGTTTTACTGTCGACAAGCGTACATTGTGATACATACATATGGTATTTCGTTTGCAGATTGTGATTGCTTTGACCTACAGGCGTGATAATGTCCTTGTTGGCTGCAAATACAGGGAACTGCCTAAGAAATTTTCACAGGTTTGTTGTATTGTTCCTTTTTGGTTATGTGCTTACGTTATGTTTTTATGAATATTATCCATACTCATTTTTTCTTCTTACCAGGAGAGGAACACTGAGAAAATTTTGTATGGTCTGGATGATATAAAGCAAGCACACGATGTTATCATTGTATGTTCTAGATTTGCCATGTGACATTTTCCTCGGGTTTTTTGGTGCCAATCCATTTGAGCCTGAGTTCACTATTTTCTTACTAGCCGTTTGTCCATTCTGACATTGCAGGTTGAGGGTGAAATTGATAAACTTTCCATGGAAGAGGCTGGCTATCGTAACTGTGTGAGCGTGCCAGATGGTGCACCAGCACAAGTATCCGACAAACTCCCAGACAAAGATCATGTTAGAACTATTTTCCGATACTTGCAAGTTTTTGTCACTTCGAGAGTTTATGCTTACCATTAATTACTTTCTAGTATATATAATTCCCTAATATGAGCTGATCTGTAGTTGAAACCTTAGTTGCGACCTAACATCTTTTTACGTTCCCTGTAAAGCTAGGATAAGAAGTATCAATATCTGTGGAACTGCAAAGAGTATCTTGACTCGGTAGGTATTTTTCTCATTTCAGAAGTTATTTTGCAAACTCTATTGCTGAGATATGCAGGTTCCAGTACTGAACATGTTTTGCTATATGGTATTAGGCATCTAGGATAATACTGGCAACAGATGCTGATCCTCCGGGGCAGGCTCTTGCTGAGGAACTTGCTCGCCGGCTTGGTAACGAAAGGTTTGTGTACCATTCTGTTGCAATCATGAGCCTGGGCAATTGCCAAGTATGTGACTGTGCAAGCCCTTCTTTAACTCATTTCCACATAATTTGATGCAATCAGATGTTGGAGGGTCACCTGGCCAAAGAAGAATGAGACCGAATTTTGCAAAGATGCGAATGAGGTTTGTCCTTTTCCTAACGTGTCTCTCTAGATAAGCTTATGGTATTATGATGCTTTCTGGAAGTAATATAGTTGCAGTTATTCTTAATCAAAGCATGCAAGGTTTGTTTGTGTGTAATGAATCTAAATTCTGAAGAATAATCTGAGTTCTGTTCCTATTGTCTTTAGCTCTGTTTCTTATGAAACTATCTTGGAGGTGTTTATACATTTTCTGTAATTGGTCCTTGTAAGTGTAACTCCTTTTTCGACCTCAGGTACTTATGTTCTTGGGACCACAAGCATTGAAAGAGGTTATAGAAGGCGCAAAACTGTATCGTATAATAGGTCTTTTCAACTTCAGAGATTTCTTCTCTGAGATCGATAGTTACTACAATCTTGGAAAGCGCGTGCGCTTTATTAATGAGAACCGATAGTTATACTGGCTGGAATTGTATGGATGAGCTTTACAAGGTATCTACCAGTTGCATTTTCTATTTGTTTTTCATCTTTTCGTTAAGGGTTGATCTGAAGTTCGGGTGGGCTTTCTCCCTTACCAAGTTAAGAGTTGCTTTGTTTTATTCATTTGCACATACAAGATTGTTTTCTGACCTCAATAGCTGTGGACATTTGCCATGAAATCAGACCTTTTAACCAATTTTAGTGAATTACATACCATGTAGTCATGTATTATGATTCGTTGACCTTGCTGAAAACAACCAGATTGTTTTTCTCCTTGCCAAGTTAAAAAGTTCCTTTATTTTTGTTGTTAGTGCATAGAAGATTTTTTCTGACCGCAATAGCTGTTGACATTTGGCGTGAAATCAGATCATTTATCCAGTTTTGGGGAATTATGTACCATGTAGTCATGCATTATGACTTGCTGATCTAGCTGCAAACAACTAGATGATTCCAGTTTCTGTGGCTAGCATGCACTAAAATGATGGCCTGAACTGGAGCATATCAGAAGCTGTAGTCACTGACTTTCATGCAATCATCCACGATTTCTCATCCGACTTTTGTTTATTTTCCCTTCTGCAGCTTGTTCCTGGTGAGTTGACTGTAGTGGCAAGTTCAAGCATGATGAGTTCTTCGTAAGGTTCACTGAGAAGATTCTCGAAGCAATATGTAGAGGGGAATGAGCACTAGCTGGCAGCTGCATGTTATATGTGGCGTGAATGCAGAAGGGGCAGAGGAAAAGGGAGTATTGCTACTACGCCCTCAAAGACGGGTACCCGTACTGTCATATCAACTTCTATGCGATGACAAAGGTTTCTTCACCTTCTGAAGCCCCTATGATGTTTTCGTTGAAAGTTCCAATGTTGATGAAGACGAGAACGTGGTGCAATGCTGTGTGGTAGACCCTTCGACTGATGTTGGTATTTTACAATGTCCTCGTACCTGCTTCAGTTTTCTTTCTGTGTTAATAGATGCTGATTTACTGATTCTCCTTATCTTGTTCTTGTTTTGCTTTGAAAAAGGTTGGTTGTTAGTTTTTACCACTTCCAGTACACAGGGGGCAGACTTGTGCATCCCAGTCTTTTCTTTTTCTTGTTTTGCTTTGATGAAATTGCTTCTGCAGTACATGACTCAGCATCAAAGAAGTTATCCTCCTTGGGACAATCAAAAGTAAATATATGGCCTGCTTGCCTTCGGAGGATTCAGCCTATTTTGATCCTGTGGGACGCAAAATTTGCTCGTTATACAAACTGGCTCATCGCGCCATGATTGGGCCGTGTACTTACTATTTGAAGATGTCGTATTTTGAAGTATGTACGCTGTGTATGATGTATACCCGTACGTCGATATTATCGAACTTGTAGAAGAAGTGACAAGACATTAGCAGTTTTGTACTACTACAAGACATTAGCAGTTTAAGTTCTCGCAAAGCTTATATTTGGCCCCTCAACTTATTTGGTACATGACTGGCATCACCGCATCAAGATTTATATGACACTATGGGTGTGTTTGGTAGGGCGTTTGAGGCTAGAGCAAGCTAGCTGGCGAAGAAATCAGGTCGATTAGTTGCCTGCCTGGCCTCCCGTGTTGTGGCCTGCACAAACTTCAACACTCTGGGCTAGGCCCTAGGTGAGCCTTGCTTCTTCTCACCTTCCTTCATCTACTTAACCATGCTTCGATTCGAAATAATCTCTATATGAAAAAATGCATCTTTATGATGGGTTCCATTCCGACAATTGGAACTGACTTTTGTGAACTGTATTTTCTTAGACTTGTGGTCAAAGTTGAAGTTTTTTTTACGTATTTCTTTAGATTCGGCGCACACGATTAACCGTTTGGAATTTCCTTTTAAGTGTAGCTCGATCTTGCTGTTTTCTGCAACTCTCATGTTGCAAGTTTTTCGATTTGATAAACATAGAGGTATCCACCTGTAGTTTGTACATGAGGTGAGGTGAGGTTGAAGATAAAGTTAAAGTTGTTCTCTCTCCTCTCTCTCAAGCATGTTCTTACCTAATCCCTTGTAATCAATACAACCATGCTTTATTTCACAAGAAACTTGACATGGAAAAGATGCACGTCGATGATGGGGTTCTATTCCAACCACCGGCACCAATTTTCATGAACTGTTTCTTCTCAGAATTGTTGTCAAAGTTGGAGTTATCTACCATACTGCGTGTGTTTACGTGTCGTCAAGAAGATGAAGATGATGGTAAAAGCGAGGCGTATGCTCACAGGGGACTCTCGATGTCGTTGATGGCTCACCATGCCTTGCAGCCCGGGCTAGATATGGCGACCAACATGGCGTCATTGTCAGCTATCTTTTAGGACCCAGTTCAGCAAGCAGTGTCAATTTTCAGTTAGTTTGTCGGCTATTTTCTTGGACCTTGTCTCTACTCTCGCCGTCGATGATGCCTCGCCATACCACGGTGACAGAGCACATCGGTGAGCACGTCCATCGGTAGGCACATAGCCGGATCGCCATGTTTCATGTCATGTAGCTGGCTATTTATCTTCTTGGTTGTAGTTTAAGGTGTGAGGTAAGTTAATTGTAAAAGCCAATTTCTGCTTGTGTACGGACAACCAATCACCGAGTTAATGCATCAAAAAGGCTAAAAAAAGGGCATATGGGCAGCCTCTATGCGCAGAAATGTGCTATACATATATATATATGTATATATGCAACATGCATAAAATTTTAAATTTACCTACCTGTAGTCCTGGGGAATCATATAGTCCTAGCGTATGGGGGTTGTCGACGTTGTCCCGTGGCGCATGTCTCACCGCACCCCATAGGCATTTTTGATTCACAAATAATAAAACCGCGCCCCCATAGGCATTTTTTGATTCACAAATAATAAACCATAGTTTTGATCAAGTATTGGAAATAAATAAATGAAAGTTTATCAAGCTCATTGAGATAATAAACATTATACAAGATTTGAATCACAATTTAAATACTTCAAACTAGATGTTTCCTTTGAGCATCCACAAATGCTGTACCAGATCATCGTACAGTTGGCAATGAGTATTTGCATCTCAAAATTTCTAATGCATCTCCACTACTATTAAATAGATAAATAATATCTTTCCTACGTACCTCCACTTACATACGCATGCCAATCAGAACCACATGAGAAGTCCAATCAGAACCACATCTAACAGCCACAATTACTTTAAGCGGGGCCGGTGTGCACTTAGCAATTCACCCTACAATCCCTACAATTGTCTCGGTTCACCACCACGCGAGACAATGCCCAGTCGCCTCCCTGCACCACACCATCGCCTCCCTGCACGACGACCTTGCAGCGCTGCACCACACCATCGCCTCCCTACACGGGAAACTCGACATCCTGCACTACGCCGTCAACTGGGTGTCCGTTTCCCCTTCACCTCCTTTGACCCATACGACTGGAATCTTGTCACCTCCCTGCAGGGCAACCTCAACATCCTACACTGCACTCTGCCTTCCTCCTACAAAATTGGATTCGATTAAAGACACGGTTTTAATCAGTTAACTATACTGCTCCCATGATACAGTAAAAACACATATATATGGGAATGAATTGAGAAGATTGGGTGTGGGCAAGGCAGCAAAAACACCTAGGTAAATCGATTTTAGTCTTTCACTTGTTTCTGCATTTCTTCATCTCTTCATTCATTAGCTCTTTCTCATTTTTTAACACTCCATATTTTCTCACCTATCAGCCAGTTCCCGGCTTATATTCTATTGGCAGCATGTGCACATACACCTTGCTAATATTTGATGAAAATAGATAAACAAAAATATCAGAATCGGTTCTTGCTTATATTCTATTGGCAGCATTTTCCTGGGAAATATTTGACATAATATCATGTACATCAATAACTGGATATGTGTAGATAGACACTAGTTATCGATAAAAAAAAAGATAATCCAATATAACATGTACTGACTAATTTGAATAGTTGATCATATATATTATGGAGTAATAATGTAGCTCTGCCTCAGTCTGCACCAGAATACTATCAATGATAATAAGTCTAATATGTTGTGCAGATTATATTCCACATTTCAATGATTTTTTTAATAATGATGTGGAGATTCACAGGAGGGCACAGGACGACGACCTATGTCATCTTCCAATCACAATGATTCCCGCACCCCATTCTAGGATATAAGCAACACCCACTTCTTGGGTGAGCATGAGCAACATGACTTTTTAAAATCATTGATAGTATTTTGATGATGTGCTAACTTGCGGTATGTAATAGACCCGAAAGAGTTGAAGAGGCAAGGGAACAGAAAATATTATGCCCAAAATAAAGATGATATTCTGAAAATACGTCGTCAAGCCCATGAAAATAAACAGGCTTCCGCTACACTACTTAATGATGAGCAAGATGTACCACATACACCCCTAATCATGCCCATATGTAAGAATGAACTTCAACTTCATGCTTGTAAAATTGTTTGGGCTCTAATGGCTTAATTTAATGATCTGCTCCGTGATTTACATACTTGAATCTCATGATGCTATGTCATCTGCCGCTCCCAATGGGAAGCATACCATATTTCGAGACATCACTAACACCCACAACACAGGTAATTGTCAATAGATATTGCATGTTACTTACATACTGGATGGGGATAAATTCTTAGTTGACTGTATCATGTATGTAGGCCCTAAGGAACTGAAGAGGCAACTAGAGAGGGAATGGTATTCACAGAATAGGGACGATATATTAAAGAAACAGCATCAAGCTTATAGTAAAAAAATGGCTGCTGCTTCCGCCAAATCAATGGACAGGGAAATGAAACAAAAACACTGGTGTCCATAACCATTGGTAATGGTGCCCAACTAATGCATATACCCCTACTTATATTTATCTAATACTAAATATCTTTTTCATCAAAGCAGGGCCTAAAGAAATAAGGAGTCAAAGAGATAGGGAGCGGTATGCATAAAATAGAGATGGAATATTAAAACGACAACGCCAGTCCCGTGTAATGAGAAAAGCTGCTAATGCCCTCCTCAATGACGATGACACTATGACACCCACACCAACTACAAGACTATCAGTTGCGACCCAACTACAAACTATAACATGTCTAGGTAATGTCTAGGTAATTCCAAATATTAATAAAACTGTAAGCAACTTTCGTTTTGATCTTACTGTGATTACTGTGAATGCAACACAAACGCAGAGTCGAACCCACATCTTTCAGGGGTTCAACAATCCCAACTAAGTAATATCTTCAACCTACCCACACAAAGTTGCACAATTGAAGAGGCTGGTTAGTATATTTTGATTATTTATTACTGCAAACTTATTAACAGTTTTTGCTTGACTGTAATTCTCATTCATTCATTTAGATATGGATCTAGGAGTGGGATGTAATCAACCAAATGAAACTACAACTGCTATTGAAGAATCTGATTGGCTACACAAAAATGATATGTTCTAGATGCAAGATATAGGAGGGCGGATGAGACCGGTAAACATGCCAAGACCTATGCTACATGGAGACACACCCATGGATGCATATATTGGTATATTTATTGACTACCACTAGGTTACCTTCCATTCATCGTAACTACTTACTCCGCGTTTCGTGGGAAAAAATATATCAGGGAACGACCATGGCGAAGATGCTTACGGAATACTTGAGCCTGATGGGAACACATCAAACATTGATGGTATGCATCATATCATTTGATTCCTGACCATGATTTTCGAGGCCATATATTTATTTTACTATCTTATTTACGTAATAGATTGCTTGGGAGAAGAGAACCTTCGAGAGGCCGCATATGCTGAACCTGATGAGGAGGCTAGGCTTTTGGACGATAAGGGTAAAAAATTATTGCTATAATACAAATGAGATGTGATATAATGTTGTCATTTATGCAAAATGTTGATTATGTTCCAGATGTTTATTTTCAATCCTACCGGGTTCAGCGACAACAGGCTAATGTAGTTCCCAAGTATGATACCTATGATAATGTTTACAAAAAGCATACCTAACCAGCATCATGTTCTAAGAAAAGTTCCGGATTGTCGACACTGTGGGGCATTGCATTTTCCATTCGAGGGACCTGCATTTTGTTGCAGGAAAAGAAAAGTTAGTTTAGTTACTCCTGTTGTTTCAGAAGAGTTGAAATGGTTGTTTACAAGTGAATAGGATGATGATTCTAAATACTTCAGAGAGAGAATATACGATATTTTAACTCCCATTTCTCATACACAAGTCTTGGAGTCACCCTTGATCGCCGAGTCAGCACAGCTGCAAGAACTGGCATATATACGGGCTTGTGGTGGTTTGTACCATTCTCTTGACAATCTGGTGTCAGATGGTAATGTCCCTCGGCATCTACAACTCTACATTTATGATACAGATGAAAACTTGATTCACATGGCACAGAGGTCTCCAGATCTTAATATAGATGTCATACGGAAGATCCTAGGAATACTACAGCAAGTTTTCAAGATCCTTGGGTCTGTTTCAAATCTAGATGAATATAGGATCTCACTGAACACCGATATCAACCTAGATCAATGAAGGTACAATGTGCCAACGACTTCTTAGGTGCTAGCAATATGGGTTGAAGGGAGCGACCCACAAAATTGCTTTGATAGGAGTATTGTCGTGCATGGAAAAGGAGACCGGCCCTTGTATATTAGAGCATACAATGTATGCTATGACCCATTGTCATATCCACTATTCTTCCCACGTGGGAAACCGGTTGGAACCGTTGGATGCCATATGTTGACCCCCCTACCGACACGACTCAAGGATCGACGGATAATTTCGCATGACAATGGAGCCAATCCTCTGATTTACTTACTGGTACAATGTTTACTATTGATTTTATTGTTTACTATTTATGAACAAAACCTTATGTTCTCAGCTATCTTTCAGACGAAAGCTCGATCATAGAACAAGTTGCTGATTTTTTACCACGTGAATACTGTGCCACCGATTTTCCAGCAGATATTGGTCACCATTGGTTATTTTAATGTTTTACGATATATTGTCCTTATATTAATGTTTTTAACAATCTTTCAGATAATAACACAATGAAAGGATAGTTAGTGATTATGCAGGTCATGAAGACCAAGCCACTGATTTACCCGAAGGTACTGGTCATCTTTGCTATTTTATATTTGTTGTAAGTGTATCCATTCTACAACTATTTATGTTGTCAAAAAAATTATAGATGATAACGAGGATAACCCATATGACGACTTTGGTGATGATGAGCTGAATGCAACACAATCCAGAAAATTTGTTAGTGCGAGAGAGTACTATTATTTTAAGTTGCGGGTGAGAAAGAAGCTTTTTAACATCATATTGTTTGGGGCGCCTTTTCCAACAGTGGGTTGTTGACATGTACATCAAGATTGAGACTATGAGGCTTGACTGGTACTCAAAGCCGTAAAATCATAAGGTTATAAGCGCTGATCTCTACCATGTAACATGCTTGTTTCTATTCTAATACATTATTATAGATGTGTGTTGCATGCTTTTCTATAATCTTATGTACTTTTATTAATTAATAGGGTCGTGTTGACATTGTCATTGCTGACGAGTCACGTGGTGATCGGATTGGCAAAAGAATCGTGCTTCCACGTACATTTCCTGGTGGTGACCTCGACATGCAATAGAGGTTCTTAGATGCGATGGCAATAGTTCAACGTTGTGGAAAACCAGACTATTTTATCATGATGACTTCCAATCCCTATTGGGAAGAGATAACATGATAATTTTTTGCATGGACAACTGCCACAAGACCGTCATGACATGGTGGCAAGAGTATTCAAAGCAAAACAGTGAGATATGATGGAGTTACTGACTAAGGGTAAGCATTTTGGAGAAGTGGTGCATATGTACATGGCACAGAGTTCCAAAAACAAGGTCTCCTGCATGAACATATACTTCTAATCATGAAAACAAACAACAAGTTAGCGACCCAGATGACTATGATCAGGTAATATCTGCAGAGATACCTGACAAAGATAAATACCATATCCTGCATGAACTGGTCATCAAACACATGACGCACAGACCATGTGGTGAGCTGAGGAGAAGTTGCCCATGCACGATTGACGAACAATGCAGGTTTCGTTACCCCCGAGACTTTTGCAATGCCACATAGCAAGGGAAAGACTATTATCCCATCTATAGGAGGAGGGATGATGGGCGTGCAGTAAAGATCATAGGATCAGATTTAGACAATAGATGAGTCATCCCTTACAATCCCTTTTTGCTTATGAGATACAACTGCCATATTAATGTCGAAGCATTCTCGAGCATCAAGGCCGTCAATTACTTGTTCAAGTACATCTACAAGGGCCATGGTCGGGCATCCTTTGCATTCGAGCAGGATATTATCAATGATGGTGGAATCATTAATGAAATTCAACAATATAGGTATGCACGCTATGTAACTCCTCCAGATGTTATGTACATGCTTTATGGCTTTAAAATGTTTGGTGTCAGCCCATCTATGCTACAACTCCAGCTTCATTTTCCAAACATGCATACAGTCGCATTTAAAACCAGTGAAAATCTAGAAGATGTTGTTGCTCAACCATCTTCTTCCAAGTCCATGCTTACCGAGTACTTTGAGATGAATCGAAAGTTTCCAAAGGCACGAAAATGGTTGTATAGAGAGTTTCCTGATCATTATAGATGGATTGTTGGAAAAAATGGCAGAATAGAAGAAATAAAAGATCACAATTTGGAAGACTTGTGTATGCACACCCTGCCAAAGGAGAAATGTACTATTTGCGAGTGCTCCTAAGTCATGTACGAGGTGCCACTTCATTTGATGATTTGAAAATGGTAAATGGCATCCAGTTCCTTCAGGGAGGCATGTGAGCATTTAGGACTCATTGAGCACGACAAGAACCTTGATGATTGCATGATGGAGGTGGACACATTTTAGATGCCTTGTGCCCTAATACGGTTGTTTTCCATGATACTGGTACTCTGTGAGGTAACAGAAATCAAATAGATGTGGGACAAACATCTAGCATCAATTTATGAGGATTACCATCTTAATCAACCGAATGAGGCATCACTTGAGAAGATGGTCCTTAGAGATATCAGGGATATGTTGCAATCCATGGGAAAGGATATTACAAGCTATGGACTTTTGGATATGGTTGAGACTGATGAATCTTATGATGTTGAGTATAGAGAAGTAGCAGAGGAAAGGCAAGTCACCGCAGAACATCTAGATTTAATCAGCACTTTGAACAATGAGGAGCTGGATGGTTTCAATGATATAATGGATCATGTGATGAACCAAAAAAGCAAGGTATTCTTTGTTGATGGTCTAGGAGGCACTGGGAAGACGTACTTGTACAAGACTGTAACACCCTCGCTTGATAAGGCTGAGTTCATGTGTATAATGTCAATCCCTAGATCATTTCACTAGCACACATAGTACGGTTGAATACCAAACAATTTAACAGTGCATCATTATTACATCGAATGATCCAGAATTTACAATTATTACATAACTCTTATCTCAAAGCTAGCTCAAATATTCAAGTAACATACGGAAGCATAAATAAATAATAGGATCAATCTTCAATTGTGCCATAGGCGAACAACTGTTTAGTGGAGTACCGCGACCTAGTCGATCACTTAGAATCAGAATATCCTGCAACATAAAATGTAGCAGCCCCGAAAGGTCAATACTTGGAATATATGGCAAGTAGGGCTAAGTAAGGAGATAATATACCTAGCATCTACATGCTTATCTAGGCTAGTGGAGCTTTGGCTAGCTTGCATTTTCAAATACTTTTACCCTACTTTCATACACCAATTTTGATTCACATCAACCCATTAAGTTCACCCAACAAGTTTTAGTAATCAAGAAATAAGGATGAATGAGAATATGTCATAGCCTCAACATCAAGAAACTCAATCGTCCGTAACCGGGGACGTGGCTAAGTACTTAGTTTTTACACTCTGCAAGGGTTTGTACACTTTATCCATATGACCTGGGCAACCCGCTCGTACCATCACACTCATATTGTGTTATGATAGGGAGAAATCCAAGAAGAGACCGTTCGGGAAGTAGTTCCCAAAACCCCACTGCGCACCGGTCCAACCTAACCGTTCACTACATCTCTAGCTATGCTGGGTCTGGGTCACCACGACCTACTAAGTCCAACCAGCTGCCCATTTCTTACTAGCACATGGTTGCACACATAATCTTCTATAATATAGAAACTAATCCTTCTTAGTGCCCTGGGCGGTATTCCTGACCATTATTCACACTCTGTTGACAATCCGACTACTCCGCCTAGGTAGTTCATTGACATTATGTTATTTTAGTTTGAACAAACATATACTTCACCATAATATGATCCCTTCCCCATCTATACAGCATGTCTAAGCACATCTACCTTACGGAGGCTCAATTATAAGGAATTAATACAACAATATATATAGGATATAGCATCGCATAGTAATTCCTACACATGCATCTACAGAAATACACTACACATGCATAAGAGGAAATAATAGAACAATTCATGAACAAAATAGCATATACTTGCCTTGATAGTTGTTCGATTTATTCAAACACTCGTAGCAATCGGAGACGTTGCACTCCTCGCAATCTATCGATTAAACAATTGCATACACATAAACAATCATAAACAAATACACAAATGCATGCATGACATGTTCATAAAGGTTTCAGTAACATACTTAGGTTCTCTGATCATTATACATACTGATTACATGCATGGAAAGCTCTTTAATGCATCAAAACCATTTATTGTATTAATTAGATCCGTTTAATAGGCTTTTAATAAAAATATTAAGCATATGTTTTTAACAGTGTTGTAAAATCTTGGAAAAATCTAATGGATAGATATATCAATTTAGAGCCAAGGGCAAAAAGGATCACGCCAAAACGACTTACAGATGTTTTTAAATAATTAAAATACCATAGAATGCATTTTAATATACTTAAAATTATCTGTACTATAAACCTACGATTTTAATTCCGAATAAGGCTCTACTCCTTCTTATGATTCTAGGGACATATCATTTGCAATTTTCTGAATAGTGGTTATTTTCTTATGAATTTATTACACTAAAAAGGGTACTAAACCAATTAAATCCACATGACAAATACATATAGTAATTGTCGTATACAATTGCATAATAATATTCTACAAGAAATTATCTTTCCAATAGTATATTATTTACAATTTTTGGATTTGTAGATTAATTTCTATGAATTTTACAAATTTATTACATTTTCTACCAATTTTTCCATTTCTCTAAAAACAGAGGGAATATTCATCTGGAATATTCCTGCTGACATCGCAGGCTGACTCGACTAGGCGCGACGTGGCTGCGTGCTATTGGCCCGTACTGGTTTGCGCTTCCCATCTAATCCTGGCCGTCGGTTTGGTATCTGGCGGATCGGAACCAAAGTAGATGTGACGTGGGCATACCTTATAGTTACTCGAGTTTGGTATATACGGCCTGATCTAGCAGAAGCCCACGGTGTTACTAGGGCCCAATCCAGAATTCGGGTGACCTATGGAGACTCCGGCTGCTTGCGACAACCTAAAGATAGAAAGTTTAAACGGGCGAACCCTAACTTGTAACTGACTCGACCTGCTACCTGAGCCTAGCCTATCTATATAAAGGCTAGGAGCGGGCGACGAGGAGGACAATCACAATCCTAGTTTCCACAACCTCTCCAGATTGCATGTGCGCACCCCTGCAACTTTCGACCCCTTTGATAATTTCAAGAGCAGACAAACAGGAGTAGGGACCTCTATGAGGCCTGAACCTGGGTAAGCCTTGCGTCCCTGTGTGCTTGTTTGCTAGCCGATTGATGCCTCCAGCGCTCCCTCCTTCTCCAAAATCCAAGTCTATAACAATAGGTATTGATGAGTTCAACCCTCGTCAATTGGCGCCATCTGTGGGAATTGGGAGTGCTGATGTCGCGGCTTCTTCGGCCTCGATAAATGCGATCTACAACTCTGCAACAGCAGAGATTCGCCTCCTCTTTAGTTCCTTCGATTTCACCATCCACACGCCGGCCGCTCGCCCGGCTTTCGACTCCGTAGGCGAGGGGATCGGCCTGGCGATCGGGAGATTACGCTTCCAAGTTGGTCAGCTCGGCACGCTTCGTCTCCCTGACCAGCCCACGGTTTCCGCGATTGCGCCAGCATCGTGGTTTCCACCGCCGATCAGCACCCTAAGCGAGCTCAACACCCCGACAACAGTCAGGAACACGATCAGCAACAATAGTTGCGGATCTGATATGGGCGATCTAGCCACTAAAGACGGAGCCTACGGCTCTGGATCTGAAAGCTACGGAAGCAAAAGCTTCCCCAATCACTACATGTGCGTCGTCATCAACGCAGGCGACACCGGCGTCAATCGCGAAAACGCCGGCACCGGCATCGGCGGTGGTATACCAACCGCGAACGGTGGAGCACCCACCAACAATGGAATGGAGGGCAATCTGCATCTCACCACGAACGAGCACACTGAAGACCACGTGTTGATCAAGCTCAACGACGCCGAGTGGGCTCGCTATCGCGAGGCCCTACTGAAGGAAATATGGCCTGAGAGGCAATAATAAAGTTGTTATTATATATTCCTTGTATATTATAGATGTTTATTTTACATGCTATAATTGTATTGATAGGAAACATCAATACATGTGTGTTTAATAAACAAAAAAGGGTTCCTAGTCATGCCTCTCTTATAGACTAGCTTGTTGATTAACAAGATGATCAAGGTTTCCTGATCATGGACATTGGATGTTGTTAATAACAAGGTCACACCATTGGTGGAATGATGTGATGAACATTCATCCGAAGTATAGCATTACTATCAAGTCATTGTGTTTATATTGCTATAACATCATACAAAGTAATCTTTATCCTTAGACCATGAGATCATGTTAATTGCTAACACCGGAAGAGTATCTTGATAACATCAAACGTCACACCGTAATAGGAGGACTATAAAGATGGGTTCAGTGCTACAAAGGTGTTATGTTGAGGCTCATGGATCAAGAGTGGAATTTGTCAATCCAGATGACGCATAGATATACTCTGGGCCCTCTCGGTGATATCACATTATGATAGCTTGCAAGCAAGTGATGTGATCACTAGAATGTTATATCACGGGAACGAGAAAAGAGTGCATGTCGGTAACGAGATCAAACTAGGTATGGAGATACCGATGATCAAATATCGGACATGTAATATATCGAGAGACAAAGGGATTTAGTTACAAGCGTTAAAGGTTCTCACGATCACAGGAGTCATCGTTGAATGTGTAGGAGTCAGTAAGGATCTCTAGGTCCCGCTGCTGATTATTGATCGGAGAAGGGTCTCGATCATGTCTGCATTATTCGCGAACCATAGGGTGACACACTTAAGAGTTATCGGACACCATTTTGGAGCACATATGTTTCAGACGAAAGAATTGCAAAGCGCAGGAATTGTTTCAATAGAAACCGGAAATTGTTTCGGGTGAAATTGCAGAAGGTGGTTCTGCATGTGATATTGAAATATTGCAAGGGGCTATATGTGAATGTTTGTTAATTAAAGTAATTAAAAAAATTCTGAATAAATTTAATAAAAGAGTTTTATTAAATGAGAGAGCATTAAATTTGGAGAAACTTAATGCATTTAAAGTGGAGACTTTAAAAGGGAATGTGAAGAGGCATTTTAATGTGGAGGAGTTACCACCACATGAATGGGGGAGGTGAGGTCACCCTCCATGCGGACCATGGAGAGAGGGCACCCCTCCTCCTATAAAAGGCCACCCATTCCTCCTTCATCCACACACCTCCTTGTGAAGGTTCTCTCTCCCCTCTAGAATTATTTCCCCATGGTCTCGGATTAGCGAGATACATGTTCCAGTGGCATTTAAATGCGGAAGGAGTTGTGCTTCCTGGATCGCTGGAGCGAGGAGGTGGAGGTTGTCCGGTGGCTTGAACGTGTGTGCGAGTGCGGATGCGCTGCTGAGTTGCGGCGCTCGGACTTCCTCACGATCTTGAGATCGGCAAGTGTACAACTACATCAACCACGAGTTCTTACTCGTTAACAAAGCTCGTTGTCTTCGAGGGTAAGTTCTCTATGGATGTATGTCCACCCGTTTGCTTTGTACCTAGTAGATAGATCTTGGCGTGTAGTTCACACCGTAGGAAAATTTTTGTTTTCTATGCTGCGGACCCAACAGTGGTATCAGAGCCTGATCTATGCGTAGGTGCTTTGCACGGGTAGTACACATATGTTTATATGTGGGTAATAATGATCATGTTATTGCATCTTCTATGTACTTTGGATATTTGTGGCATAGTGGGATGAAGCGGCCTGGACCAACCTTACATGTCATCGTACATGAGACCGGTTCCACGACTGACATGCAACTTGTTTTGCATAAGTGGCTGGCGGGTGTCTGTCTCTCCTAATATAGTCAATATCTGATTTACAACGAGTTGCTAATAACTTGGTTATCCTCGTTGTAGTTCATGTTCGTAGGTTAGACAGGTTCTATCTCCGAAAGCCCTAAGCCACGTAAAACTTGCAATTGATAAATTAGAGGCGTCTAGTTTAGATCGTTGTTGGGCTAGTGTTTTGATATGGTATTGTTGTAAGTAGATGTATAATAGATACTCTTACAACTCACTTAACGTTTAAGTTCCATAGACCTTGGCCTTACACACAAAGGAATGATAGAGATCATACCACGATGCAAATGATACAGATCAAATGCATGGACAAAATCACCTCACTTCACACATTAGATGTTAGCATCTTATATTGCTAGTTTGGCGCGTTTGGTAGCATTATAAGATGATCCCTCATTTAGATATCAAGATAAAATGTGTTCTTCCTTAAGTATGCACCGTTTTGTGGATCGTGTTTTGAGGCATCACGTGATGATTGGGTGTTTTCAACTCTACGCTTTCATACAACGGGTGTAAGACAGTTTTACACACGCAAATACTAAGGTTCTTACTTGACGAGCCTAGCATGTACAGACATGGCCTCGGAACACGGACCGAAAGGTTAAGCATGAGTCATATAATTGATATGATGCCCATATAGATGCTCGCCTTTGAAGCTACATCGACTCACGTGATGATCGGACTTGGTGTAGTGGATTTGGTTCATGTAATCACCAAAAGGACACGAGGGATGTCGTTTTTGAGTGGGAGTTCATTAGTAATTTGGATTAGTTGAACTCAATCTATCATAAACTTAGTCTAAATATATTTTACAAATTCTGTTGTAGATGGCACCACACCTTTTAATTTCAATGTGTTCATGGAGAAAGAGAAACTTGCTGCGAATGGTAGCAACTTCACAAAGCGGGCTATGAATTTGAGGATTCTCCTCCTTCTGCATAAAAGCAATATGTGCTAGATGCTTGCTAGGCCCCCACCAGCTCTGATGCCTGACGAGGAAAAGAACGTCTATATAACTCGTCAGAGGACCACAACTTAGTTCATTGCGGCATCTTGTATGGGCTAGAGCAGAACTTCGAAAGCGTTTCGAAAATGGCAATGCCTTTGATACCATGGGAGAATTGAAAATGATTTTCGATACCCATGCTGCCGTAGAGAGTTATAATGCTACAGAAAAGTTCTTTAGCTGCATGATGGAGGAAAACAGCTCCGTTAGTGAGCACATACTCAAAATGTGCAGTACGCCGATAAGCTTATGTCCTTGGGAATAACGATTCCCATTGACTTAGGCATACATCGTGTTCTCAATCTACGCCACCTAGCTACAAGAGCTTCGTGATGAACTATAATATGCAGGGCATGAAGAAGTCTCTTCCGAGCTTCATCAATGCTTAAGACTGCAAGTGGAGATTATGAAAGAACATCAAGTGTTGATGATCAATAGGACCACCGGTTTCAAGAAGGACAAGAAAGGCAAGCACAAGGGAAAGAAGGGTGGCAAGTCATTTGCCACGCCTAAAAGAAACCCGAGCTGGCCCTAAGTCTGACACCGAGTGCTACTATTGCAAGGAGACTAGCCATTGGAAGCGCAACTGCCCCAAGTATTTGGCGGACAAGAAGTCCAGCAAGGCAAACAAAGGTATATGTGATATACATGTTATTGATGTGTACTTGACTAGTACTCGCAGTAGCACCTGGGTATTTGATACGGGATCGGTTGCTAATATATGTAACTCGGTTCAGGGGCTGCGGAACAAGCGACAACTAGCAAGGGATGAGGTCTCGATGCGGGTCGGCAATGGATCAAGAGTTGATGTGATCGCCGTTGGAACGCTGCCTCTCCATATGCCATCGGGATTAGTTATAAACCTAAATAATTGTTATTTGGTGCACCGCGAGCATGAACATTGTAGCCGGATCGTGTTTGATGCAAAGTGGTTATTCATTTAAGTCTGAAAACAATGGTTGTTCGATTTATATGAATAATATCTTTTATGGTCATGCACCTATGTTGAATGGTTTATTTCTGTTGGATCTCGATAGTAGTATTACGCATATTCATAATGTTGATGCTAAAAGGATTAAACTTGATAATGATATATCTACATATATGTGGCACTGCCGTCTAGGTCATATTGGCGTTAAACGCATGAAGAAACTCCATTCTGATGGACTTTTGGAATCACTTGATTTTGAATCATTTGACACATGTGAGCCATGCCTTATGGGCAAGATGACTAGAACGCCGTTTTCCGGTTCAATGGAACGGGCGACAGGTCTATTGGAAATCATACATACTGATGTGTGTGGACCAATGAGTATGTCAGCGCGAGGTGGATATCGTTATTTTGTTACTTTCACGGATGATTTGAGTAGATATGGGTATATCTATTTGATGAAACACAAGTCTGAAACTTTTGAAAAGTTCAAAAAATTTCAGAATGAAGTGGAAAATCATCATAACAGAAATATCAAATTTCTGCGGTCCGACCGTGGAGGAGAGTATCTTAGTTACAAGTTTAGTACACATATGAAAGACTGTGGAATAGTTTCACAACTCACGCCTGCCAGAACACCACAACGTAATGGTGTGTCAGAACGTCGTAATCGTACCTTATTGGATATGGTTTGATATATGATGTCTCTGACTGACTTGCCACTGTCATTTTGGGGTTATGCACTGGAAACCGCTACATTCACTTTAAATAGGGCACCATCTAAATCCGTTGAAAAGACACCGTATGAATTATGGTTCGGAAACAAACCTAAGCTGTCATTTCTTAAAGTTTGGGGATGCGATGTTTATGTGAAGAAACTTCAACTGGATAAACTCGAACCCAAAGCAGAAAAATGCATCTTCATAGGATACCCTAAGGAAATGATTGGGTATACCTTCTATCACATATCCGAGGGCAAGGTCTTTGTTGCCAAGAATGGATCCTTTCTTGAGAAGGAGTTTCTCGCGAAAGGTGTGAGTAGTCGGAAGGTAGAACTCGAAGAGGTTATTGAACCTTCTCTTCATGAAATGGCGAGTAGCGCAGCTCCAGAAGTTGTTTCGGAGTTGACTTCACCTAATAAAGAGAGAGCTAATGATATTGATCATGAAACTCCGAAAGAGGACACTACCAAACCTCGCAGGTCAAGCAGGACACGTTCAGCTCCTGAACTGTACGGCAATACTGTTATGAATTTCATGATTGATGAAATGGATGACCCTGCGACATATGAAGAAGCGATGATGAGCCCGGATTCCAACAAATGGCTAGAAGCCATGAAATCCGAGATGGAATCCATGTACGAGAACCAAGTTTGGAACTTGGTGGACTTACCTCACGACCGAAAGGCCGTTGAGAATAAATGGATTTTCAAAAGGAAAACTGATGCTGATGGTAATGTGACCATCTATAAGGCTCGCCTTGTCGCAAAGGGGTTTCGACAAATTCAAGGAGTTGACTACGATGAGACATTCTCTCGTAGCGATGCTTAAGTCAGTTAGGATTATGTTAGCAATTGCTGCATATTTCGATTATGAAATATGGCAGATGGATGTCAAAACTGCGTTCCTCAATGGTAATATTGAAGAAGAGTTGTATATGATACAACCCAAGGGTTTTGTCGATCCTAAGGATGCTAATAAGGTGTGCAAACTTCAGCGATCCATCTATGGACTGAAGCAAGCATCACGAAGTTGGAATCTCCGCTTTGATGAGGTGATCAAAGAGTTTGGATTTATCCAAACTTATGGAGAGGCTTGTATTTACAAGAAAGTGAGTGGGAGCAATGTGGCATTTCTGATATTATATGTGGATGACATATTATTGATTGGAAATGATTTAGATCTTTTAAACAGTGTTAAAAGTTATCTAAATAGCAAATTTTTGATGAAGGACCTTGGTGAAGCTTCATATATATTAGGCATTAAAATCTATAGAGATAGATCAAGACGCCTAATTGGGCTATCGCAGAGTACATACCTTGATAAGATATTAAAGAAGTTTAATATGGACGAAAGTAAGAAGGGGTTCTTACCTATGTTGCAAGGCAAGACATTGAGTAAGACTCAAAGTCCGGCTACGACGTAAGAAAGAGAGATAATGGATAAGATCCCCTATGCCTCAGCCATAGGCTCTATAATGTATGCCATGCTATGTACAAGACCGGATGTGGCATATGCTATTAGTTTGACTAGTAGGTACCAATCTGATCCAGGTTCGGAACACTGGATAGCGGTCAAGAATATCCTTAAGTACTTGAGAAGAACTAAGGATATGTTTCTTATATACGGAGGTGAAGAAGAGCTAGTCGCTAAGTGTTATGTTGATGCTAGCTTTGACACTGATCCGGATGACTCTAAGTCTCAATCCGGGTACGTATTTCTCTTGAACGGAGCATCAGTTAGTTGGAGGAGCTCCAAACAACCTGTGGTGGCTGGATCAACAATGGAGGCGGAATATGTTGCTGCTTCAAAAGCGGCGCAGGAAGCAATTTGGATGAAAGAGTTCATTACAGAACTGGGTGTGGTTCCCAGTGCGTTGGACCCGATGGTGATCTATTGTGACAACAATGGAGCCATAGCCAACGCCAAGGAACCAAGGTCTCACAAGAATTCCAAGCATATTAGCGCGGTTTCACTCCATCCGAACATGTCAAGGATGGAGATATAAAGATTTGTAAAGTGCACACGGACCTGAATGTAGCAGATCCGTTGACTAAAGTACTCCCTAGGGCAAAACATGATCAACACCAGAACTCCATGGGTGTTAGATTTATCACTATGTGAACTAGATTATTGTCTCTAGTGCAAGTGGAAGACTGAAGGAAATATGGCCTGAGAGGCAATAATAAAGTTGTTATTATATATTCCTTGTATATGATAGATGTTTATTTTACATGCTATAATTGTATTGATAGGAAACATCAATACATGTGTGTTTAATAAACAAAAAGGGTTCCTAGTCATGCCTCTCTTATAGACTAGCTTGTTGATTAACAAGATGATCAAGGTTTCCTGATCATGGACATTGGATGTTGTTAATAACAAGGTCACACCATTGGTGGAATGATGTGATGAAAATTCATCTGAAGTATAGCATTACGATCAAGTCATTGTGTTTATATTGCTATAACATCATACGAAGTAATCTTTATCCTTAGACCATGATATGATGTTAATTGCTAACACCGAAGAGTATCTTGATAACATCAAGCGTCACACCGTAACGGGGTGACTATAAAGATGGGTTCGATTACGAAGGTGTTATGTTGAGGCTCATGGATCAAGAGTGGAATTTGTCAATCCAGATGACGGATAGATATACTCTGGGCCCTCTCGGTGATATCACATTAGGATAGCTTGCAAGCAAGTGATGTGATCACTAGAATGTTATATCACGGGAACGAGAAAAGAGTGCATGTCGGTAACGAGATCAAACTAGGTATGGAGATACCGATGATCGAATCTCGGACATGTAATATATCGAGAGACAAAGGGATTTAGTTACAAGCGTTAAAGGTTCTCACGATCACAAGAGTCATCGTTGAATGTGTAGGAGTCGATCTGGATCTCCAGTCCGCTGCGATTATTGATCGGAGAAGGGTCTCGATCATGTGCGCATTATTCGCGAACCATAGGGTGGCACACTTAAGAGTTACGGACACCATTTTGGAGCACATATGTTTTGAACGAAAGAATTGCAAAGCGAGGAATTGTTTCAATAGAAACCGGAAATTGTTTCGTGAAATTGAGAAGGTGGTTCATGTGATATTGAAATATAGCAAGGGGCTATATGTGAATGTTTGTTAATTAAAGTAATTAACAAAATTCTGAATAAATTTAATAAAAGAGTTTTATTAAATGAGAGAGCATTAAATTTGGAGAAACTTAATGCATTTAAAGTGGAGACTTTAAAAGGGAATGTGAAGAGGCATTTTAATGTGGAGGAGTTACCACCACATGAATGGGGGAGGTGAGGGGTCACCCCCCATGCGCCGGCCATGGAGAGAGGGGGCACCCCCCTCCTCCTATAAAAGGCCACCCATTCCCTCCTTCATCCTCACCTCCTTGTGAAGGATCTCTCTCCCCTCTAGAATTATTTCCCCATGGTCTCGGATTAGCGAGATACATGTTCCCAGTGGCATTTAAATGCGGAAGGAGTTCTTGCTTCATTTGGATCGCTGGAGCGAGGAGGTGGAGGTTGTCCAGTGGCTTGAACGTGTGTGCGAGTGCGGATCTTGTGCTGAGTTCTTGGCCTCGGACTTCCTCACGATCTTGAGATCGGCAAGTGTACAACTACATCAACCACGAGTTCCTACTCGTTAACAAAGCTCGTTGTCTTCGAGGGTAAGTTCTCTATGGATGTATGTCCACCCGTTTGCTTTGTACCTAGTAGATAGATCTTGGCGTGTAGTTCACACCGTAGGAAATTTTTTGTTTTCTATGCTGCAGACCCAACACCTACGAGGAAATCCCTTGCCACCAACGCATCGCAGGACATGCTAATGGGATACCACTGGCTGCTCGAGGAGGAGTTCAAACGCCAGCAACAAGTAATCGCACAGCTCGATAAGCGCATCGGGCTGACGAATGAGTCGAGCCTTCGTCGAGCTCAACTCTCCTCCATGAGAGGATCCTCCTCCAAGGGCAACGAACACGTGGCTGCCAAGAGACGCTCTCGACTGGCTCACCTCACCGACAAGGAGCGAGAAGAGGCCACGCGAGTCCTCGACTTCTCGTCTATGATGGTGGATATGCGGGGCAATGTGCCTCCAAAGACACCGCAGGCGGCGGTGACTGCGGCCACCATGTACCTCCTCAACAACCAGCCTCCGGCTGGGGATTCGAGAGCTGCCATGCACCGATCTATGATCGCAGGCTTGGGGCTAGTCAAAGCTGCCCTCATCAAGGATCCAACACCAGAGCCGAAGAAGAACAAGGCTCTGGCTAAACGCTACTCATCGCCCTCCTCCAGCGATGATAGCCACGACTTATCTCGATGTCGCCGCTCACGGCGGCATGACCACGACTACGACGCGTGTGATGACATCACACAATGCATGGTCGACAAAATGCGCACGAGGCACGCTCGTTCGAATGGGTCGGAGGACGACGAGACAGAGCTCTGCGACGCCAGCTGCTTCAGCAGAGCCATCAGGCAAAAGCGAATGCCTAAGGGGTTCAAACTCCCATCGGATAACCCAAAATTTGACGGCCTGTAGGACCCGAAGATCTGGCTGGAGGATCACATCTCCTCCGTCAGGCTACATGGCAGAACTAGAATCACGGCGATGCAATGCCTCCAGCTGCAGCTACAAGGCGCCGCCCGTGCATGGCTCAACAATCTCCCGCGTGGATCCATTCACAGATGGGAAGAGCTGGTCTACAGCTTCGTGCGAAACTTCAAGGGCACTTACAAGAGGCCCGCATCAATCGAAGAATTGCGAGGCTGCTACCAGAAGAATGGTGAGTCGCAATGCTCGTATATCCAGAGATGGTCTATCATAAAAAATTCTGCAGAAGATATCTCTGAGGATCACGCAATCGACACATTCAATGGCGGTGTATGTCGTAGAGAGCTCAAGGAGGAGCTGTGCCGCTCGAAGCCCAAGACAATCGACCACCTGATGGAGATCGCGAATAGGTGGGCCGATAGAGAGGACTCAGTGAAAAACCGTGTCCACTCTGATGACTATGATGACCTCGGCCACAGACGCGATCGTCGAGGAAAACGTGGAATGCGTGGATACGAGGACCGCGAAGAAGTCGACATGGTCACCGCTGGCTACGCCGACAGATGCGAGGACAGCCGTAACAGCGGATATCGTAGCGGTGGATACCGCGACAGTGGAAAGACCATGCAAGTGTGGTAGCGCCGCACTCGCGATGAGGCACCCGCGACATCCATCCAGGACAAATTGTCCGGACCATGCAACGTGCACTTCTACATCGACAAACATGACGGCAAGAAAAAATCTAGCCACCTCCTAAAGGATTGCCGCGAATTCCTCAAGCTCCATAAGGGCCTGTCCCAGATGAATCGCGACGCGATTAACCAGGGCTATGGAGCCGCCCCGGGCGCTGTGGCACATGGAGCTCCTCCACCACCACCAGGTCCGATACCACCTGCGGCTGCACCAGTCCAGAATCATGGAGGCGAACCATACCCTCGACCACTAGGGAATATGGTAATGATCCAAAAGGGTCGCCCCTCAAATTGAGTGCAAAAATAGATCACTCTCCAAGTCAATCTGGCGATGAATTCTCCGCCCTCCACCACTGAGTACCTCAGTGGCAGCGAGTCCTGCATCACCCTCGACAAGAGCGACCACCCGCATCAAGTACCTCACCCAGGCCACTATCCCCTGGTGCTCGAGGCATAGATCGAAGGCTTCGAGATGAGTCGCATCTTTATGGACGGCGGAAGCGGCATCAACCTCATGTTCGCGAGTACCTTGCGAGCAATGAGGATTCCCCTGACATGTCTGGAAGTTTCAGACACGATGTTCCATGACATTGTTCTAGGAAAGGGCGTGTACCCCTAGGCAAGATCAACCTCGACGTCATCTTCGACACGCCGCAAAACTTTCAGCGAGAACGCATCGACTTCGAAGTTGTCGACTGGCCTTCATAGTACCACTGCATCCTCGGACGTGTCGTGTTCACGAGGTTCATGGCGGTACCACACTATGCCTACTTGCAGATGAAAATGCCAGGCCCAAATGGCGTCATCACAATCAACGGAAGCTTCGAGAGGTCTAATAGTTGTGATAGGGAATTCAACAGAATCTCCCAGTCATTCGGCATGCAAGAGGAACTTGCGAGGTTGAAGGAGTCGATAGACAACAGTCTGCCTCCTCTGAGCAAGCCAAGCTCACCCGACCAATCCTTCGACACGTCGGTGCACACCAAGAAAGTCCAGGTCCACCCGATGGACCCAACCAAGACGACCCTCATCGCCACAACTTGAGTCTCGCATAGGAACTCGCGCTCGTCGAATTCCTCCGTGAGAACTAGGAAATCTTCACCCGGTGTCCAGTGGACATGCCAGAAGTTCCCAAGGAATTCGCCAAGCACTCACTTAACGTGAATCCAGACGCAAGGCCAGTCAAGAAAACGATACGACGACTGTCTGAACCAAGAGCAAAAGCGGTCGGTATGGAGATCAACAAACTCCTCGATGCAAAAATTCATACGCGAGATCAAGGAAAACACCTGGCTCGCAAATTCGATGATGGTGCCTAAAAAGGACACGGACATCCTGCGGATGTGCGTGGACTTGGTGTACTTCTTCTAGTAGTGTCATGTGAACGTCGAGTACATGGCACTTCACCTATATGGGCCTAGGGGAATGCATTGTGTATTTGGCTACTAATCATAGGGGTTGCCGGAGTGACAGAAACCTGAACCCCCGTTAGGAAACCTTTGCACAAGGGATGTCAGGGTCTTAGAGTTTAAAGCTGTGATTAGGTTTCTACCTTAATTACTTTCTTGTACTTGCGGATGCTAGAAAGGGGTATAATCACAAGTATGTATTAGTCCTAGGAAGGTCGGTACATTAGCACAGGTTCACCCACACAACACTTAGCAAACTAAAGAAGATTAATCAACTATATGAAGTGAAAGCACTTGACGATATTCCCGTGTGTCCTCGAGAACGTTTGGTCATCTTAAGTAATACAACCGGCTTGTCCTTTGCTAAAGAAAGGATTGGGCCACTTGCTGCATTTATTATTATTGTCTTTTATTTACTCGTACTTTATTTACCTGCATTATCAAAAACCCCTAAAAATCTGTTTGCTAAGTATTTACAGAGAATTCCTGCTCCAAGCCACTAGCCAACACCTTATGCTCCTCGTTGGGTTCGACACTCTTACTTATCAAAAATACTGCGATACACCCCCTATACTTGTGGGTCATCCGGCAGTGCCACGGTATCATATCATTATATTTTATCTTTTTACCTTTTCAGTAGAGTCATATCATGAATAGAGAAGTTATCATATAGGATGGTTTGCATTGTGGAAGTATCTCCCCTCTAGTTAGTTATCATGTATCCCTTGGTGTGAGCTGACGTTATGGAATATTAATGAGAAGTTCTATCATTTACTTTTTACACATCTTATTTTAGTTTGCAATTTCTTTTATATGATTGATCTTGTTGTTAGTATTGGTATCACTTTGGGATCATTAACTAAATTTAGTTGGTTTTGGCAAACCTGGCTCTGGTCAGTAGCAACCCTTTTTGAGAATTGAATGAAAAAGAGAAAAGTACTTTTAAGAAATATAATTTCATCATCTTTCTTTATTGATTGGCTCATAAGCTTAGTATTCTCTAGTTAAGATCTTTTGTTCTTCCAAGGAAGATTGCATGTTTGTTTTTATCACTTGTATGTTTGTTTCCTTCAACTCTTATGCTTGCTACCCAGCCTTGCTAGCCAAAAACCTGTACTGAGAAGGAATGCTTCTCGTGCATCCAATCCTTAAACCAAAACCTATGCCATTTGTGTCCACCATACCTACCGATTAGCATTATTTCTATTCCAAGTAAATTCATGTTTTTATCTACCTTACGAATTAAACTTGTTATGTGAAAATTAGTGATTAAAGCTCTCATGAACTTGATATCACACTTTACTTTCTTGCACTTAATAAACTTGAACCATTGTGCCCATCTATGTTGTGTATATGCTTGCGTTTTGTAAGTTGTGAATTAGCAGAACCATGTTACCATGGGGAACGCTTTCAACATTGCACTTTATTTAGTAGATATCATGTTCTTTTGCTTATGGATCCCGGTGGTGTGAAATGAAAGGGGAGCTTGTAAGGCTCATGGAGTTCGTATATGTGTTAGAGAAACGCCTGGGCGGCTAGTCTAAGCCATGCCTAATCATGGTGG
Source organism: Avena insularis (assembly GCA_023614405.1). Classification (NCBI taxonomy): domain Eukaryota; kingdom Viridiplantae; phylum Streptophyta; class Magnoliopsida; order Poales; family Poaceae; genus Avena; species Avena insularis. The sequence goes on along the minus strand of CM042694.1, from coordinate 20,143,101 downwards.
AAACTTGCAGCATAACCATAGTGAGCAATCTGTGAAGCATCCTAAATTAAAAAAGAGAAAAAAAAGAAAAAGGGAAAACCCTATCCAAATTGCATACAAAAAGATCGTTGAGATTCTCATTGTCTGCTTGCCTTGTCATTTGGATATGGGAAAGCTTCTGTATCATCGGGCAAGGGGTACCCCATTGGTGGTTCTCTATGACACACATGTACTTACAATGACAAGAACTTACTTGTGACTAAAGTTGAGTAGCATGAGGAATGGTACTCGTAAGCAAGGGGCATGACATTTTCAGCTTATAACTTATCAAGCATATCCTCATATTTGTTCACTTTAACCTTAATCACCTAAAGATGCTTATGATAGGGGTAATGAGAGATGAAAGCTAATAAGTACCATAATTTTTGGAAGCTCTTTATGAAACTTGAAATCCCTGCTTCCCTCTGCGAAGGGCCTATCTTTTACTTTTTAGTTGAGTCAGTAAACCTATTCCTTTCTATCACAAGCAAGTATTTGAGTTATTGTGTTTCATTCATTCATATGATGATTTATTCAATCATGTTTCTTATGTTCCTTATTTTGCACATTGCTCTTATCTTAGTGAGTGTTACTTTGAAAGCTATCATTGAAAACCCCATTATGTTTGAACTCCTACAAATTGTTAACCGTTCTTTGACCAAGAACAAAGTTTTCCATTACCAATTATGATTTACTTTGTGTATATTTATTGTGTTTCCTTTACCTATTGCAAGTTAAGTTATATAATGGTGAGTTGTTTTCTATTATGATTTGTGTATTGATGAATGTGATGCTTCTTGTCCGTATTCTTTTAACGACACTTCACTCCATAAACCTGAGGTCATGTTTATTGAGCTCAGTTTTCGCTTGGGGACAAGCAAAGTCTAAGCTTGGGGGGAGTTGATACTTCCATTTTGCATCACTATTCTATATCATAATTTAATGTTATTCATTGATATATTTCATATTAGGAGATGATACTTATGTTATTTCATCTATTTTTGCATGGTTGATGACTTTTGGAGGATGGACCACTGAAGCCAGGATTCTGACAGAAAAGGCATTGTTTGGAGGGAAAATTCGCGAAGATCAGAAAATCCTGGAAAATAAATGGGAAATCCTATTTTTCTAGAAGACGAAGGAAGCCAGATGGGGGAGCGGAGATGGGCCACAGGGGGCCCACACCACCCCCTGGCGCGGGCCACCCTAGGTCGCGCCACTAGAAACCTTTCTATGGTCGCCCCCTGAGTCTTACGGTTTCGGGAGGATTATATACGCCAAAGAACAGATCCAGAGGTGGGCTAGGGTGGCGCGACCTAGGGTGGCAGAAACTACTGAGAGAGAAAGAGCTCTCCGGCAGGCAGAAATCTGCCAGGGAAATTCCTTCCCGAATAGGGGAGATCGGCGCCATTAACACCGTCATCGAGCTGGACTTCATTAGGATCATCATCATCATGATCACCACCATCATCTCCACTAGCACCATAATCACCGCTCCATACCGCTATAACAATTGGGTTGAATCTTGCATAGTTCTTAGGGGAAATTTTCCATTGTTGATTACTTGTTGTAGTTGATGCTATTGAGTGGAACCATTGAATTATTGTTCATGTTCAGATTCTTAGTTGTCATTATTTCATCTCTGATCTTGATCCATATGATGTCTTGTGAGTAGTTCGTTTAGTTCTTGAGGACATGGGAGAAGTCATGTTGTTAGTAGTGGAATTGTGTTGAGAAAGATTCAATGGTTTGATATTTAAGTTGTGGTGTTATTCTTCTAGTGGTGTCATGTGAATGTCGACTACATGATACTTCACCTTTAAGGGCCTAGGGGAATGCATTGTGTATTTGGCTACTAATCACGGGTTGCTTAGATGTAAACCTGAACCCCCATTAGGAAACCTTTGCACAAGGGAGTGTAGGATCTCAAAGTTTAAGTCTATGGTTAGGTTTTTATCTTAATTACTTTCTTGTAGTTGTGGATGCTTGCAAGGGGTATAATCAAATTATGTATTAGTCCTAGGGAGGGCAGTACATTATCATAGGTTCACCCACACAACACTTATCAAACTAAAGAAGATTAATCAACTATATGAAGCGAAAGCACTTGACGATATTCCCATGTGACCTCAAGAATGTTTGGTCATCTTAAGTAATACAACCGGCTTGTCCTTTGCTAAAGAAAGGATTGGGCCACTTGCTTCATTTATTATTATTGTCTTTTATTTACTCGTACTTTATTTATCTGCATTATCAAAACACCTAAAAATTCGTTTGCTAAGTATTTAAAGAGAATTCCCGATCCATACCACTTGTCAACACCTTCTGCTCCTCGTTGGGTTCGACACTCTTACTTATCAAAAATACTACGATACACCCCCTATACTTGTGGGTCATCAAATATATAAGAACAAACGGGGAAACACAACATCGATAACGACCACCCGTACAGGCAAACACGCTGATACGTTGCAAACGTATCTATAATTTTTGATGTTCCATGCTTGGTTTATATCTACTTTCTTATGTTTTTCCCACACTTTGGAGTATTTTTATACACTTTCTTGGACTAACCTATTAACAAGATGCCACAGTGCCAGCTGCCTGTTTTTGGTTCCAGGAAAGTCAGAAAATGAATATTCTCGGAATTGGACGGGACAAAAGCCAAAGTCAATATTTCACCGAGGGGGACACAAAGCTAGAATACGATACGGAGAGGGGCCAGAGGGCCGCCACACTACCTGGCTACGCAGCCAGGCCTGGCCCATGCTAGGGGGTGGTGTGGCCGCCTAGGACACCCCCTCGGCCTCCCCTTTCGCCTGTAAGATGCCTCCGATACAGAAACCCTAAGTACCCGATCAAAATTCCACAAAAGAGTCTGTAGCCTCCATCATCTCCATCCCTAGATCGGGAGGGATCTGAAGCTCTTCCCGGCACCCTGCCAGAGGGGAGAATTCACACTAGAGGCCTTCTTCATCACCATGCAAGCCTCCGGCGTGATGCGTGAGTAGTTCATTCTTGGACTACGGGTCCACGTAGTAGCTAGATGGTTGGTTCTTCTCCTTTATGCTACCATGTTTATATCTTGTGAGCTCCGTTCATGATCAATATCATCTATTTGTAATCCTACATGTTGTTTTTGCGGGGATCCGATGGATATTGAGATGCTATTTCAGATTGATTATTGATTCTATCATGTCTTTGTTATTTGTGATCTTGCATGCTCTCCGTTGTTAGTAAATATCTTGGCCGAGTAGATGCTAGCAACTCCAAGAGGGAGTATTTATGCTCGATAGTGGGTTCATGCCTCTAGTAATTTGGGAAAGTGACAGAAATCTCTAAGGTACTAGATGTGTTGTTGCTACTAGGGAGAAAACAACAATCCTTTGTTCATAGAACAATCATATTGTTTACTTTATACGCAATATGTAATGCAATTATCTGTTGCTTGCAACTTAATATTGGAGGGGGTTCGGATGATAACCTGAAGGTGGATTATTAGTCATAGATGCAGTTGCATTACGGTCTATGTATAATGTTTTAATGCCCAATCAAATCACATAGGAGTCAAGATGATTAGTATATGCATGTATGCTTTCTCGATGTTTGTCAATTGCCCCGCTGTAATTTGTTCATCCAACATGTCATCTATCTTAAGGAGAGCTCCTCATCTTGCATGAACAACTTAAGTGGCGCAGTGGTAAGGAACCCTTTCGGAGTTGGTTAGGTCATGGGTTCGAGTGCTCCGTTGCTCTTATTTTTGCAATATATTCATGCATGCATGGTGATGGTTAAAAAGAAACAAGCTCCTTATTTTACAACAAAGCCTTCAGTGGCACAGTGGTTAGTATCCCCTGGCGTGGTCAGTGAGGGTGTGAGTTCGATCCCTCGTTGGCCACTTTATTAGCTATATATTTGTACGCGCGAGTTTGCCACATCCTGGGTGCCACGTAGGAAAAAATGACACATGGACATGACATGAAGGTGATATTGCTGAGTTGGCAATCCTGTATTTTTTTGCCTCATAATTTAACCATAACGACCATTTAAATTAGTCATAGTCTACCAAATAAAAGGCCTCAAACCAGTTCTATCTATCTATGACCTTTTCGTGTTAGGAAATCATGACCTTCTTGACTAAATTGGTCGTTATTTTTCAAGGTTTGGACCCTCCTAAATTTCCTACAACCAACTGGTTTAGAATGGTCATAGATCTATGACCAAAAAATGCATGGTCGTTAAGAAAAGGTCACTAGTGAGCAGATTTCTTGTAGTGACTTTACACGCAATGCGTAATGCAATTATCTGTTGCTTGGAACTTAATATTGGAGGGGGTTCGGATTGATAACCTGAAGGTGGATTATTAGTCATAGATGTAGTTGAATTACGGTTTATGTATAATGTTGTAATGCCTAATCAAATCTCATAGGAGTCAAGATATAGTATATGCATGTATGCTTTCTTGATGTTTGTCAATTGCCCCGCTGTAATTTGTTCATCCAACATGTCATCTATCTTAAGGAGAACCACCACTAGTGAACTATGGACCTCAGTCCTTTCTTTTACCATGAATCTACAACTGTTTACTGTTTTCTAGTTACTTTCTGCAAGCTATTACTTTCTTCCACACAATACGTTTAATCCTTTGTTTTCAGCAAAACTGGTGAGATTGACAATCTCACTGTAAATTGGGGGCAAAGTTCGGTGGTTGTGTTGTGCAGGATTCCAAGTTGGCAACAACACTTTGGAGGTGTTTCCTTGCTCCTACTGGTTCAATAACCTTGGTTTCATAACTGAGGGAAAACTTGCTGCTGTGCTCATCATACCTTCCTCTTGGAGTTCCCCAACGAGCTCGACGTGTTGAGCCAATAATCACACGCTTGTACTATGTGGTCGTACCGATATGTGAAAAATTCAAAGGGTATTGCTGCCTTAACGAGAAGTGGTACGGGCGGAGCCGGCCGTACCGACCTCACAAGACCGATAGTGAACTCGTAAAAATGAAAGGAATACAAATATGCTAAAGGGAATAGCAGAAAATCATTTAGAACAAAGACGTTTTCAAAATTTCAAATGTCTTTCTCATCGAGAGGGAATGAGTTTATTTGGGTAAATTCTCCTTCTTTTAAATCTTTATCAACTTTTTCTTTTTCCCTTTGAACAAGGTTGGTTCAGAAAATCCCCAAAGCCATTGCAAAGAGAAATCAAAAATTTCCTTTTAGGAATTGTAGTTCCCGAGGGTATGCAGATGGATGACACTACCTCAGGTAGATCAACATCCTCAGTGTCCATGGATGCCTCCCCCTGCTCTTCTTTCCTTTGGAGAATGTGCAAATCAAATTCTTGCAAAAGTAGAGTATAATGGATCATTCTTGGTTTAACGTCAGTCCTTTCAAGAATCTCTTTTAAGCCAACACGATCAGTATGCACTCTTACTTTAGAGTCAATAATATAAGATCTAAACTTGTCACATGAGAAAACCACAGTGAACAATTATTTTTTTGCCATAGGGTAATTCTTTTGGGCCCCTTTTAGGGTGCGACTAGCATGATGAATGATATTAAGATCATCACCATCATACTAGCAAATAATTGCTCCCATAGATTCATGGCTAGCCTCACAGAATAAATCAAAAGGTTTCTTCCAATTAGGTGGTTTTATAATGGGAGCTTCAAGAAGGGCTTGTTTTAATATATTGAAAGCAGTGAGACACTTTTCATCAAAATTAAAAACAACATCCTTTTGAAGAAGGTTAATTAAAGGTCTAGTGGTTTTTGAAAAGTTCTTAATGAACCTTCTATAAAATCCAGCATGGCCTAACAAACTACTTATACCTTTTACATCTCGAGGAGGAGGAAGATTTTCTATTGCTTCAATCTTTGCCTTATCAACTTCTATACCCTTACCTGAGATTTTGTGACCAAGCACTATACCTTCTTGAACCATAAAATGACATTTTCCAAGTTCAAGACTAAGTTAGTGTCTTCACATCTCTACAAAACTTTATGAAGGTTATGGAGATAATGATTAAAGGAAGTTCCATAAACATAGAAGTCATCCATGAACACTTCCATAATACGTTCAACATAATCGGCAAATATAGCAGTCATACACCTTTGAAAGGTGGCAGGAGCATTGCAAAGACTGAAAGGCATCCAGAGATAGGTGTATAAACCGTAAGGACAAATAAAGTTTGTTTTAAATTGGTCATCAGGGTGAACAACAATTTTAGAAAAAACGGAATAACATCTAAGTAAGAAAAATGAGAGTGCATAGCCAGCCTTTCTAAAGTTTGATCTATGAATGGCAAAGGATAATGATCCTTTCTAGTTTCCTTATTAAGTTTTCTCTAGTCAAAACATATCATGTGACCAACAATAGTTCCAGTAGGTATCATATCATTATGTTCATTTTCAACAATAGTAAAACCACCTTTCTTATGAACATAATGAACATGACTTACCCATTCACTTTCTTCCAGATGAAAGATGATCCCTACATCTAACAAACATATTATTTCCTTCCTTACCTCTTCTTTCATGTGAGGTTAGAGTTGTCTCTGAAAGTCTACGGCCAATTGGGCTCCTTCTTCCATAAATATTCTATGGGTGGCTATTGAGGGACTAATCCCTTTCAAGTCACTCATCGAATACCCAAGAGCTTTCTGATGCATCCAAAGAACCATCATTAAATTTTCCTCATCTTTCTCTGCAAGGTTAGAACTTATAATAACATCAAAATTATTAGTTCCCTCAAGAAACCTATATTTTAACTCCATGGGTGAAGTTTTGAGAGTAGGAGGTGGTGGTACCTCGTCTCCTTTTCTTATAGGTTCTTCATATTTTTGATTTATCTCGGGGTCCATCTCAGGTGTGGATTCGAGATAATCGTCTATCTCCATTTTTTCTATATCTTTAAAAATATTATTATTGTTGACTAAACTCCTTGCTAAATCATCATCAGGGGCCTCAATGACTATTGAAGCTAGATTAACGATATCACCTTCCTCTTCTTGTTCATACTTGTAATCGTCTAAAACTTCGATGGCCGGCTTATGGTCAAATTTAGAGAAGTGAAAGTTCATTTTCTCTTCACCAAACTTGAGAGACACAGTTTATCTCTTGCAATCAATGTTTTCTTCTGTGGTGTTTAAGAAGGTTCTTCAGAAAATAATAGGACAATAAACATCAGTAGGCATATCAATAAGCACAAAATCAATGGGATATTTATATGGTCCAACATAGATTGGAACATCTCTAATTATTCCCATAGGGACTCTGAGTGTCTTATCTACAAGCATTATAGTCATGTCAGTATCCTCTAATTCAGCTGAGGTTAGTTCTTTTTAGATTTTGAAATAAAAATTAAAGGGGATTAAGTTAACAGATGTTCCTATGTCGCAGATGCCATAATAAGAAGTTCCGCTGAAAGTACAAGGAAGAATAGGTTTACCAACTGCTTTAGCTTTTACCTCCCCTTCAATGAACTGTGAAGCTTCAGTATCCAACTCTATCACGTTGTAGTGTGCAAACATGGTTAAGATATCCTCTTTTGTTGGTTGCTTGGTCTCTTGTCTACTTACTTCTTCAATTTTTCTTGTTTGTGCGTCCTCTTCCAGCATCTTGAGGAATAGCCTTTCCTCTTCGTGTTGATCTTCGAGCTACTGAGCCATCATATGTTTTCTTGCCGTCCTTGGAAAAGGAAGGGGTTCAACATATGGGGGTATTTCCTTTAATGGCTCAATATGATATGCAATTATTGGATGAATGTCTTCAACTAGCTCGGGTTGAGGAGTATAATGGAGCCAATCTTTCTTAGGAGCCTCGATGTGTTCTGTAAAACACTAAAGGATTTGCAAAATAATATCATCATCAAGTTGAAGTTCATCAATAGTTTCTTTCACTTCACCGGATTCTTTATAAGCATTGAGACAATCATATTTAATCTCTATACCTCCTTCTCCACCGAAATCAAATCCCCATGTTTCTTTATTACAATGAATTTGTTCTAGAAGTTATCAAGCTTTAGTTATAGTTAACTCCATAAAGGAGCCTCTGGAATTTATGTCAAGCTCACGTTTAATTTCTTGATAAAGTCCCCCATAGAAAATATGCAAACCATACCATTCAGGCAAATCATGATGGGAACATTTATTAAGAAGGGGCTTATACCTTTTGAAGGCCTTTACCAAGTCTTCACCTAGGTGATTCTTGAAGTTTGTGATTGCCCTTCTTCCTTTAGCAGTTTTTACCTTAGGAAAGAATCAAAATACGTATTCTCCTTTGAGTTTTTCCTAGGTATCTATTTTCTCTGTAGGGCAAGTTCTATACCAAGCTAAAGAAGTGTTTGTTAGAGATTGGCTAAACAATTTAAGTTTCAATTCATCATCAACATAGCCCCTCAATTTAAGTATCCAACATTACTCGGTAAAATGAATTAAATGAGTGTTAGGATCCCCACCGGGATCATCTCTGGCAAAAAATTTCTCTTTAATAATAGCGATAAAGAAAGGATTAATCTCGCATTCTAGTTCGCTCCCACTCGAGAATTCTTTGATGATCCCTATATTGAACTTCCCGAGGTATTTAGTTGCATCGAGATGATTCATCAGTCCGAGTGCAGTCATGGTGCTTACCTGAAAATAGTAAACAACTTTAGTAAAACAATTAGTAGAATAAGAAACCAAGAACAAAAACCAAAAGCTCTTAGCTCCTCAGCAACAGCGCCAGAAAATAGCTTGATGGCTGCAAGTGCACAGATCAATTATAGCTAGTTTCGAAATAAGAGTATCGTACCCACATAGAGCTATTTGGTTAAGGTCTTTATGCCCCTCGTCACTTTCCACCAAAGGATACTTGTAAGCTGCCTTTCATATCATGTTTGAAAGGTTTTTGGTTGTGTGTAGAAAAGTAATTAAAATGAGTAAAAGGAAGCAAGTAACAATGTTGCATGAAAATGTGGTTGAACTCAATAGGGCTAAAACATTCTCAGGGATGTAGGATACACCACTAGCATGATATTATTATTAATTAAGATAACATATTTCTTGTGTCATGATATGTGTGGGGAGAGCTCCATAATAAGATGTCCAGTACAAGGCTCGTAGGAAGCCACTTTGTTGAGCCAAGTGTGAGGTCACCTCTAAATAACCACTGTGATGTCTGAGAGCAATCACCTGTAACACCCTCAAATCGGCCCTATGCAAGTTTCAGCGCTTCCCGCCAAACCCGCATAGACACGATTCAAAGGTGCCCACCAGGCACTTGCGTGCGGGTGGAAACGAAGTAATAACATTACACAACAGTCCTCGATGGGACCCACAGAACAAATATATATACAACAGCGACTCAATGGGTCAAGAATACAAATATAATATACAAAGATCCAAATCACCTGGAAAATGATAGAGCGTCCGACTACGGACAAGATGCAAATGGGGCTAAGAGCCCTGAAGAATAACCAATGGCGTCCATAACCCTGCCCAGGCCAAGCCGGAAGGGTAACCCTGCTAACGACGGCGATCTCAAACCTGCTAAAACAAAAGGGGTGCCGACAAAGGGCAAAGGAAAAACAGGAGCGTCAGTACTGAGGCCAGTACACGGCGAGGCTAGAATTCGGCGGCGCTCGCCTACATAGGTATGGTGGACTAAAGCGGCAGCGCGACATGCACTACACAACCTATAGAGACTCGATATAACTTTCGGCTATCAGAGAGGGGTAAGAAAGACCTATTCGGAACCAACCTGATGCTACCACCAAACATACCCATCCTGGTATTTCCCCCTCGAGAACAAACGAGGAAGTCAACCGAGGAACTCACACGGTTGGCAGTTTTATTCATTCTGTTATAGTGGCGGCAATTACTAGTCAAATATAGATAGCATGAGTCATCCTGATATAATAAGCAGTGGGCAGTTTTAGTTAACCATTCCGTTGTAGTTGCAACACTTACTAGTCAGATACAATAAGCATGAGATATCCCAAACCCAGCAGTTGTTGGTACTTTTATTTAGCCATTCCGTTGTAGTGGAGCTGATTACTAGTCATATCGGATACAAGTCAAATTATAACAGTAAACTTTAGTTATAGTTGTCTATGATCGAGAACTGTGCTCCAAGTCGTCCATAACATGACACGGCTTTGAAAAGATTTAACCTGCAGGGTGCACCAAAGTATCCACATGCACTGACCCTTTTGCCAGATCAGTTAACATACACCCATCGGTATGTCGGCGGGGCCTAAGTCATGACGTTTCCCAGACCCAAAGCAAGTACATGGGGGCCACCCCACTAAGCTACCCGCAACGAAGTCGGCCGGTCTCCGAGACGGACTCAGGGTTTGTGTAGACGGTCAGAAACGATCGAACCCGAAAGTGTGACTGGGCTTGTCGACACAAATAAACGTGTCACGGTCCTAACAAGACAGGTGACTCGACAATTTTAAATAAAGCAGTAAAGCATGGCATAAGTACAGGATAGTAATAAAGCCCCAAACTACTTGTGGCCCCCGGTACAATACTTTGAAATCAGGTACTAATCGATGGGGGTGCCCACACACCCCACCTGTGGTTAGCGCGCTCGATCTCGGAACAGGTGTCAAGAACTCGGGGTCCTACGAGACACAAGTGGACGGTTAACAACCAAATAACATCTATTGCCCACCTGTGCCTCTGCATTTACCTACTTTCAATTTTAGTTATTAAACAGTAATTAAAGCCATGATCATCTCCAACATTAAACACACGGCAAAACTCCAACAACTGTGGTACTTGACGACACGCAAAAGCACTAGAGCAAGCGACTACGACGCGCAAGTCCAACTATCTACCAAACAACAGGTAATAGGATGTGTCCAAGGCAATATAAGGCTGCAAGGGATATCACGGGCACGAAAACTAGAGCATCGCAACATAGATAGCAATAGATCAACAGGAGGGAATAAATACTATAAAAGTAAGATAGGTAGAAAGGGGGAGATGCTCGCCTGAAAACATTGCCGAAGGTTCATCCGAAGATTGGGTCGAAGCTCACATCAACTCAACGGCCTTATCCGCGAAGAAGCAAAACACTAGAATAAACACCGGATGCACTATTTAATACTACGGCAAAAGATCGGGCATGATGCATGTATGACATGGCAAGATGCGATGCAATTAGGCAATATTAAACGGAACCGGGTCCCGACAAATATTTAAGTGGTTCAAGTTGTTTAGATATCCCGCAATTTAAATGTTGGATTAGCAAGACAAAACATGGCTTCGGTTCGCTATGCCATTTTAAATGGAGTCCGGAATAAGACAACGATATCCCGCATATAGACTCCATATTTAATTATGGGATGAATTGGCATAATGCCCCCAAACCACAAACAAGTATGCATGCATGAACAATTAATTATGCGACAGACGATAATGACATATTATTATTATTATAAAAATAATGGGGTCTCAGATAGGGAATCACATTAGGGTTTGGCGAACTTGGGCTCCGAGGGGTTCGGGGTCGGTCTCAGGGTTCGACGGGAGAACGGCTCGACGAGATCGGTCTCGGACGACGGAAGTCGATCTTGTCGCATCCGAGAGGAAGAACTTGGTTGGCGTCGGGGGCACATCGGATCCGCCCTAGTCGGTGCCGATCTTGTCGTCACGAAGATCTTGTCGGGTCTTCGTATCGGGTCGGTCTTGGCGTTCGGGAAGAAGAACTTGGCGTGCGACGTCGTCGGCATCGGTGCGGGAAGGAGGCCTTGTCGTTCCTTGTCGGTGACCTTGGCATCCGGGTTCTCGGCGAACTTGGCGTCCGGGAAGGAGTACTTGGTGGTCTCGGAGCGGTTTTGGGTTCGGTTCTTGGAGTCCGTGTTGGAGGGCTTGTGTAGGAGCGCTTGATAACCCGCGAGGAACTTCTTGTCGGTGACGACCTTGAATGGGCGCCGGTGGTTCATCGGGTTCGTGGTCGAAGGTATCGACGTCTGTGAAGGAGATCTTGATGCGCCTTGTCAGTGCTTCGGTTAACCGTTGTGCCTGGGCAGCGAGGAACACCAGCGGAGTGGAGGGGTCACAGGGCCAGAGCGGAGGCTGGAAGGGGAGCTTCGGGGCAGCGAGCTCGGGGGACCGGACAGGGAGGCGGTCGGGGCTTGCTGGCGGGCGGCTCAAGGGAAGAGGACGGCCAGGCTCGCAGGGGAGGGCGGTCGCGAGGGTGAACAGCCGCTGCTCGAGGGGACCGACAGGGTCATGGCCAGCGGAGAAGGGCGCCGTCAGGGAGACAGAGGAGGAGGAGGGCGACAGGAGGCGGGGACAAGCGAGGGCGCACGGCGAGGTCGATGCAGGCCGGGCTGCAGCGGGGCAGAGGGCGCGGTCGACGGGCGGAGGAGGGAGAGGGTGCATCGGGGTATGTGGCGACCCCGACCGGCGATGGAGAGACGGGCGCGGCCTCGGTGACGCGGGCGAGAGGTGGCGATGCGGCCAGAGGAGAGGAGAGGCAGGGCGGCGACAAGCGCGGAAGACGAGGGAGAAGGCGCCGAGCTCTTGGCGGCGCTGGGGATCCGGCGAGGGGAGCGAGAGCGGTTGGTGGCGAGGGGGGAAGAGAGGGGTGTGCTATGGGGAGGCGCCTGGGGCGGGCCGGTGGGCACGGGAGAGGGGCTGACGGGGTGGGGCCAAGCTGGCGGTGGGTGGCGGGAAGGAGTGGAGGGCCGGTGGGGCTGTGTGTGAGTGCGTGTGTGGTGTGTGTGTGAGGGCGTGTGTGGTGTGCCGGTGTTTGTGTGGGGTGGGGTGGAGAGGAGGTGGGGCCAGGGGCTGATGTGGCGGCATGGAATTGGATAGAGGGAAGGGAGAGGTGAGGTGGCGTGCACCGATTGGTGCAGGTGAGGTGGAGGCAGGGTGGGTAGATAGGCTGGGTAGGTTATCTGGTAGCATAGGTTTTGGGTGTTCTGGGGTAGGTAGGGTTTTTGTACTGGGGGTGGCCGACTGGGTCGGATCGGTCCGGTACGGCTGCCCCCTAAAAATAGTTAAATATTTTATTTATTTAAAACAGGGCTTTTGCAAACCGTGGGTAGACAAAACAAAATACCCCGGAGACCCGAGTTTTGTGTTTGAATAAAGACGGGGCGTTCGGAAGACAAAAATAGATTTTTTTGAAGATAGTTTTATGCAAACAAATGCAAGATGACATGACGATGCTCAAATGCAATGTGGCATGATGACATGAGCATGAGGTCATGGTGATGCAATGCACAAAAACAACGCGATTTTCTAGTAGTGGTTTGCGGGGCGCCACAATTCGACACCACTAACAATGGATCTCGCCCTCGAGATCCGCCTCATGGTACCGGAAGGGAGGTCGGTGATCTGCATCTTCTCGCATCGTGTAGATCCTCGCGACACCACTAACAAGAGGTCGTTGTCCGAGATCATCGAGAGAACACTCCGGGAACAAAAGGTAGAAGGTAGAGGTATCAACAAATAAAGCCACCTCTAGCTTTGATAGAAAGAGGGAACCGATGCATTCTCATCCACTTCAATGTACCAAAGAGAATAGAAGGGGTAGTCGGCATGGGGGCCAATCCATCACGCACCCAAACTATTACTCTGCACAATTAGTAGAAAAGCGTGCAACCATTCTCGGAATCAGACTGAAGATCTCGACAATCGGGGTTCAGAAACAAAGGAGTGATGCAGACTCTGCATCGGATCTGGCGTAGATGATGTCGTCGCGTCGGAAAACACCGGAAGGCACGAGAAGGAACAAAGATAAGTCCACCAGACGAAGGGTTCCTCGGATAGCATGAAGACCAGATGTAGCAACACCGTTACCAAAGGAGGAAGCGAAACCCTGAAGGTACGATGGAACCCAACCACGAGAAATCCTGGACTCGAAGAGAGAGAAGAGAGCGGATTCAAAACACGCAGAGGTGAGAGGAGAGCAGCAGAGGGGTAAGGAGTAAAATCAGACCTAATCAGAACTATCCAATCGATTTTGCAAAAATAGTTTTGACACTCTACTTCGGCCGTTAGCTAGGTTATCCTACAGGCTGGACTTGTGGGGTATCGCAACTGCTGAGCTCTGATACCACTCTGTAACACCCTCAAATCGGCCCTATGCAAGTTTCAGCGCTTACCGCCAAACCCGCATAGAAACGATTCAAAGGTGCCCACCAGGCACTTGCGTGCGGGTGTAAACAAAGTAATAACATTACACAACAGTCCTCGATGGGACCCACAGAACAGATATATATACAACAGCGACTCAATGGGTCAAGAATACAAATATAATATACAAAGATCCAAATCACCTGGAAAATGATAGAGCGTCCGACTACGGACAAGATGCAAATGGGGCTAAGAGCCCTGAAGAATAACCAATGGCGTCCATAACCCTGCCCAGGCCAAGCCAGAAGGGTAACCCTGCTAACGACGGCGATCTCAAACCTGCTAAAACAAAAGGGGTGCCGACAAAGGGCAAAGGAAAAACAGGAGCGTCAGTACTGAGGCCAGTACACGGCGGGGCTAGAATTCGGCGGCGCTCGCCTACATAGGTATGGTGGACTGAAGCGGCAGCGCGACATGCACTACACAACCTATAGAGACTCGATATAACTGTCGGCTATCAGAGAGGGGTAAGAAAGACCTATTCGGAACCAACCTGATGCTACCACCAAACATACCCATCCTGGTATTTCCCCCTCGAGACCAAACGAGGAAGTCAACCGAGGAACTCACACGGTTGGCAGTTTTATTCATTCCGTTATAGTGGCGGCAATTACTAGTCAAATATAGATAGCATGAGTCATCCTGATATAATAAGCAGTGGGCAGTTTTAGTTAACCATTCCGTTGTAGTTGCAAACTTACTAGTCAGATACAATAAGCATGAGATATCCCAAACCCAGCAGTTGTTGGTACTTTTATTTAGCCATTCTGTTGTAGTGGAGCTGATTACTAGTCATATCGGATACAAGTCAAATTATAACAGTAAACTTTAGTTATAGTTGTCTATGATTGAGAACTGTGCTCCAAGTCGTCCATAACCGCGGACACGGCTTTTCGAAAAGATTTAACCCTGCAGGGGTGCACCAAAGTATCCACACGCACTTCGACCCTTTTTGCCAGATCAGTTAACATACACCCATCGGTATGTCGGCGGGGCCTAAGTCATGACGTTTTCCAGACCCAAAGCAAGTACATGGGGGCCACCCCACTAAGCTACCCGCAACAAAGTCGTCCGGTCTCCGAGACGGACTCAGGGTTTGTGTAGATGGCTGTAAACGACTGGGAACCCGAAAGTGTGACTGGGCTTGTCGATACAGCGAAAACGTGTCATGGTCCTAACAAGACAGGTAAAGACTCGCACAATTTTAAATAAAGCATTAAAGCATGGCATAAGTACAGGATAGTAATAAAGCCCCAAACTACTTGTGGCCCCCGGTATAATACTTTGAAATCAGGTACTACTCGATGGGGGTGCCCACACACCCCACCTGTGGTTAGCGCGCTCGATCTCGGAACAGGTGTCAAGAACTCGGGGTCCTACGGGACACAAGTGGACGGTTAACAACCAAATACCATCTATTGCCCACCTGTGCCTCTGCATTTACCTACTTTCAATTTTAGTTATTAAACAGTAATTAAAGCCATGATCATCTCCAACATTAAACACACGGCAAAACTCCAACAACTATGGTACTTGACGACACGCAAAAGCACTAGAGCAAGCGACTACGACGCGCAAGTCCAATTATCTACCAAACAACAGGTAATAGGATGTGTCCAAGGCAATATAAGGCTGCAAGGGATATCACGGGCACGAAAACTAAAGCATCGCAACACAGATAGCAATAGATCAACAGGAGGGAATAAATACTATAAAAGTAAGATAGGTAGAAAGGGGGAGATGCTCGCCTGAAAACATTGCCGAAGGTTCATCCGAAGATCGGGTCGAAGCTCACATCAACTCAACGGCCTTATCCGCGAAGAAGCAAAACACTAGAATAAACACCGGATGCACTATTTAATACTACGGCAAAAGATCGGGCATGATGCATGTATGACATGGCAAGATGCGATGCAATTAGGCAATATTAAACGGAACCGGGTCCCGACAAATATTTAAGTGGTTCAAGTTGTTTAGATATCCCGCAATTTAAATGTTGGATTAGCAAGACAAAACATGGCTTCGGTTCGCTATGCCATTTTAAATGGAGTCCGGAATAAGACAACGATATCCCGCATATAGACTCCATATTTAATTATGGGATGAATTGGCATAATGCCCCCAAACCACAAACAAGTATGCATGCATGAACAATTAATTATGCGACAGACGATAATGACATATTATTAATATTATAAAAATAATGGGGTCTCGGATAGGGAATCACATTAGGGTTCGGCGAACTTGGGCTCCGAGGGGTTCGGGGTCGGTCTCAGGGTTCGACGGGAGAACGGCTCGACGAGATCGGTCTCGGACGATGGAAGTCGATCTTGTCGCATCCGAGAGGAAGAACTTGGTTGGCGTCGGGGGCACATCGGATCCGCCCTGGTCGGTGCCGATCTTGTCGTCACGAAGATCTTGTCGGGTCTTCGTATCGGGTCGGTCTTGGCGTTCGGGAAGAAGAACTTGGCGTGCGACGTCGTCGGCATCGGTGCGGGAAGGAGGCCTTGTCGTTCCTTGTCGGTGACCTTGGCATCCGGGTTCTCGGCGAACTTGGCGTCCGGGAAGGAGTACTTGGTGGTCTCGGAGCGGTTTTGGGTTCGGTTCTTGGAGTCCGTGTTGGAGGGCTTGTGTAGGAGCGCTTGATAACCCGCGAGGAAGTTCTTGTCGGTGACGACCTTGAATGGGCGCCGGTGGCTCATCAGGTTCGTGGTCGAAGGTATCGACGTCTGTGAAGGAGATCTTGATGCGCCTTGTCAGTGCTTCGGTTAACCGTTGTGCCTGGGCAGCGAGGAACACCAGCGGAGTGGCGGGGTCACAGGGCCAGCGCGGAGGCTGGAAGGGGAGCTTCGGGGCAGCGAGCTCGGGGGACCGGACAGGGAGGCGGTCGGGGCTTGCTGGCGGGCGGCTCAAAGGAAGAGGACGGCGAGGCTCGCAGGGGAGGGCGGTCGCGAGGGTGAACATCCGCTGCTCGAGGGGACCGACGGGGTCATGGCCAGCGGAGAAGGGCGCCGTCAGGGAGACAGAGGAGGAGGAGGGCGACAGGAGGCGGGGACGAGCGAGGGCGCACGGCGAGGTCGATGCAGGCCGGGCTGCAGCGGGGCAGAGGGCGCGGTCGACGGGCGGAGGAGGGGGAGGGCGCGTCGGGGTATGTGGCGACCTCGGCCGGCGATGGCGAGACGGGCGCGGCCTCGGTGACGCGGGCGAGAGGCGGCGACGCGGCCAGAGGAGAGGAGAGGCAGGGCGGCGACGAGCGCGGAAGACGAGGGAGAAGGCGCCGAGCTCGCGGCGGCGCTGGGGATCCGGCGAGGGGAGCGAGAGCGGTTGGTGGCGAGGGTGCCGACGCGGGGGGGGGGGGGGGAAGAGAGAGGGGGTGTGCTGCGGGGGAGGCGCGCCTGGGGCGGGAAGGAGGGGAGGGCCGGTGGGGCTGTGTGTGAGTGCGTGTGTGGTGTGTGTGTGAGGGCGTGTGTGGTGTGCTGGTGTTTGTGTGGGGTGGGGTGGAGAGGAGGTGGGGCCAGGGGCTGATGTGGCGGCATGGAATTGGATAGAGGGAAGGGAGAGGTGAGGTGGCGTGCACCGATTGGTGCAGGTGAGGTGGAGGCAGGGTGGGTAGATAGGCTGGGTAGGTTATCTGGTAGCATAGGTTTTGGGTGTTCTGGGGTAGG
This sequence comes from Avena insularis, assembly GCA_023614405.1. Taxonomy (NCBI): domain Eukaryota; kingdom Viridiplantae; phylum Streptophyta; class Magnoliopsida; order Poales; family Poaceae; genus Avena; species Avena insularis. The sequence goes on along the minus strand of CM042694.1, from coordinate 20,125,278 downwards.
TAGGGTTTTATCTTTGGGGTGGCCGACTGGTCGGATCGGTCCGCATCACGCCCCTAAAAATAATTAAATATTTTATTTATTTAAAACAGGGCTTTTGCAAACCGTGGGTAGACAAAACAAAATACCCCGGAGACCCGAGTTTTGTGTTTGAATAAAGACGGGGCGTTCGGAAGACAAAAATAGATTTTTTTCGAAGATAGTTTTATGCAAACAAATGCAAGATGACATGACGATTCTCAAATGCAATGTGGCATGATGACATGAGCATGAGGTCATGGTGATGCAATGCACAAAAACAACGCGATTTTCTAGTAGTGGTTTGCGGGGCGCCACATCACCCATACAAACCACCGCAATTAAGGATTTCACCGTGGATATCGTAATTAGCTTAGGGAGTTCCTCTGTATCCTCCTTTGACCGTGTAGGTTGCAAGCAGGCGCCAATTTCTCGCGAAGCTATTCCGGGCATGCTCCCAAACACGTCCAAAGGATTTCTCCCTCCATTTAGTCCCGAAGGCAAATGATATGTGGTTTACTACACATACCATCTAAAGAGAGAGATCAAACATAAACCATAAATCTATCTAGACCGGCTAGTCATACAGACACATGAATAGATCATCTTTATTGCAAGTTCATAATAGTGCTAGGGTTTCTCCATCTCCCCAAGAACAAAGGAACTACTCACACGTGGAAGCAATCAACGACATCATCATAATCAAATGGATGGATAAAAGTACTGAGATAAATCTAGTGCAAAACATAATTGAATATGGAATTACAACAAGAACTAATGGATGAGAGATGGGGGAAATGATGGTGATGAAGATGCAGCGGTTGATGATGAAGGGGATGATGTGGTCCTCCAATGATCCGTGAAGCAGCAGGGATTTTCCCTATGCCAAGTTCCTCCCTCAGATCCCTTTTAGATGTGGTTTTTCATGATTTCTATGTGGCTATGAATGTTAGATCTCCCTGTCGTCTTCGCCAGGAGAAATTATTTGACGAGGCGGACGTGTTGCCACGTGGTACGGGCGGACGATACGGGTGGGCTCCGCCCATACCACTGGTTGTTATCACGGAAAATGGTGTCCTCTCGCTTGGTATTCTCCCAGGTGCGAAGGTAAATCAATAAAATGACTTTTATCACTTAAAAATATCATATTATAACATAATATGATAGTTCCAATTGATATGTTCATAATAGACTTAGTAGTTTGGGATCCTATTGAAACAAGGGAAAAAAGGTGTGAGCAAGCGCAGTGAAATACCAAAATCCCTACTCTATTTATGCAAAAACAAAGGTAAATATGCTTCAATTTTGACTCATCAGTGTATTAGGGCATTTGATCTCCGGAGGTGGGATCACCTGATGGGTTCGTAGCATGGAAAACAAAAAATTTCTACCGCAAGAACAAACAAAACCCAGATCTAATCTAGATAAAAGCCAAGATCTAATCTATTAGACATGTGCAACGAGATAGATCTATACTAACCCTTGTAGACCCGAAAGCGTTACGAGATCGGATCTCGTGGTTGATGTAGTCGATCACTTGCCAATCTCAAGATCGAGTAGACGATCCTTTCCAAGCCAGCGCTTCCGCAATGGTCACACGTGAGTCGGCGTAGACCTTCCTCTCCTGCTCCAAATGAGCAGCGGAGGTAGTAGATCTCTCCACGGAATCCCAGCAGCACGACGGTGTGGTGGTGGTGGTGGAGTAGAGAATTCTGCAGGCCTTCGCCTAAGCCAGAGCAGAGGGAAGGAGGAGGAGAGAGGCAACTTGAGATATAGAGAATAGAAGGGGCAAAGGGGGTGGCGCCTCCACCCCTCTATTTAAACGAGGGAGGCGCCATGGGAGGGGGAGTCCTAGTAGGACTCCCCTCCCTTCCTTGGCCGGCGGATTGGGAAGGGGGGAGGAGTCCTCCTTCCCCACTACTCCTTGTCTTTCCCCACAAGGATTCCTTGATCCTTTCTTGGTTTTCAAGTAAACTCCAAGAAATCTTCTAGAACATTCCGAATACTTCTAGAATCCCCATACAAATACTCCGGAACATTTCCTAACTTAGAAAATGATCCCCAATATATGAATCTTATTCTCCGGACAATTCTGGATCTCCTCGTGATGTCCCGGATCCAATCCGAGACCCCGAACAACATTCGTTCTCCAACGCACATTCCATATCTACTTAAAACAACTTCGAACCTTAAGTGTGTCACCCTACGGTTCGTGAACATGTAGACATGATGGAGACACATCTCCGATCAATAACCATTAGCGGGATCTGGAGATCCATAACAACTCCCACATACTCAACGATGACTTTGTGATCGATAGAACCATTTAACATTACGAAACCAATTCCCTTTGTCACACGATACTCTACTTATCCGAGGTTTGATCGTCGGTATCTCCATACCCAGTTCTACCTCGTTACTGATAAGTACTCTTTACTCGTTCCATGATATGTCATCCCTTGTGACCTAGTCACATGCTTGCAAGCTAACTAGATGACATTCCACCGAGAGGGCCCAGAGTATATCTATCTGTCATATGGATGGACAAATCCCAATCTTGGTCCATGCGCTTCAACACATACTTTCAGAATACCCAATGACACCTTTATAACCACCCAGTTACAAAGCAGTGTTTGATGTCATCAAAGTATCCATCCGGTGATGGTGATTAACATAACCTCATGGTCGAAGGATTAGGTTACTATGCATTTGAAAGCTTGTAGCAAAACGAACTTAATGACTTGATCTTATGCTATGCTTACTATGGGTGTGTGTCCATCACATCATTCTCCTAATGATATGATCTCGTTATTAACGACATCCAATGTCCATGATCAGAAAACCATGATCATCCATTAATCAACAAGCTAGCTTAATAAGAGGCTTACTAGGGACTCTTTTATGTTTACAAAACACACAAGTATTAATGTTTCCGGTTAATACAATTATAGCATGGGATGTAAACATTTATCATAAACATAAAGATATAATAATAACCACTTTATTATTGCCTCTTGGGCATATCTCCAACAGTCTCCCACTTGCACTAGAGTCAATAATCTAGTTAAAAACTTGTGCATTCAACACCTATGGCTTTCTGGTGTTGTATAGACACTATTGCTAGTGGTAAACATAATCTTCGGATCTGACACTTCCAGGTCCGTGTGTATTTGCATGTCCTTGCGTCTCTACGCATTACTCATTCTCCAATGAGATGGCATTGTATAAATTTGGTCCTTTGGTGAGACCTTTAGTTCCTTGGGATTAAATCATGTTGATACAATTGTCATACAATGTATCTTCATAGTATTATCCCGCTATGAACCACACCTAGTTTGATAACAAACTACTTGACGCAAATGCCCTCATTTGCTGCTACAATAGCAGTCATATACTTAGCCTTTTGTTGTAGTATCTGTCACAATGTTTTAACTTTGGTACTCAACCAAATCCGTTATGGAACTTCCTTTCCATTGCATTGTGCCACCCATAGTTTAAATTGAGATAAACTTAATTTGTGACAAAACTAGTATCAATGTAACAATTTACAAGGAACTATTTGTTACCACTATATAAGTAATATATTCTTAGTTCTTCCAAAGATCATAGGAATATCCCTACTATTGTCCAATGATCATCTTATGAGTCATTCTGGTATATGCTCATAATATTTAGAGCATAGGACATATCTGGATGTGTACATCTTAAAGAATGATTGATCAAAATATTCTTGTGATTTCACCAAGTGTCAAAACACTTGAATCTTGATTCAGTCCTTTCCAAGGCCAAGAACCTTTCTTGTTGTTTCCATATTGAACTCATTAAACATCTTATCTATGTACATTTGGCAAAACCATATTAGCGCCTCAATCTATCCATATAGACATTGATGCCTAATTCTTGGGTTATGCCTAAGTCTTTCATCGAAATGAAATTCTTAACCCGTGTCAATAAAAGATACATCATTTCTAATCAACAATATGTCTTTCACATAATGTATTAGAAATATGTCTTAGCGCTCCCACTTAATTTCTTGCAAAATGCAAACATCTTCATCGTCTCTAATGAAATTAAACCTTTTAACGGTTTCATCACGGTGAAGATTCCAACTCCGCGATGCTCACTTCAACCATTGAAGTTTTGCATACTCTTTTAGCATCCTTTGAATTAACAAAACCCTTTGGATCGTGTCATGGACACATCCTAGGTAACCATTCTATTAGAAGAACTTGTTTTGTTTGTTCAACTACCATAAACCAAAATATATGTAGTGGTTGCTACATTAATCCGTCCAGACTAAATATCGCTATGAAAGATCAAATCTTATCATAGTCAATTCCTTGAACATTGTCGTAAACTCTTTCCGACATGTCGACTATTTCATAGATGTGAAACATCCATGTCTATTTATTTATAGATCCATATACGACTGTAAGGTCTTGCACCTTTCCAGAGGGTCTTTCAAATTCAAAGCTTGATTTCTCGTGTATGGAATTATCACGGATTTTATGGCTTCAAGCCACTTAACGAATTCAGGGCCCATCATTGATTATTTGCATGTAGTCGGTTCATCATTGTCAAACAACAATGATTTAACTCTCAAATCTTGGCATTTGATTACTTACCCGACCTACTTGGTTCAATAGGAACGTAGATCCCCGTGACCAGATCCTTTGAGGCACGTGAGTCATGAGCATTGTTGCTGCCTCCGGGACACTTACCGACGCTACGCAACTCAGCACATATTAGCCAAGGTTCAACAACCTTGTCAAAGTTCTATTGTCTTCCCACTTCAATTTTCACCAAAAATTCCTTCTCAAGAAACTCGACATTCTAAGCGACAAACACTTTTGTCTTCGGTGTTATGGAGGAATACCCAATGGTTATTCGAAATAACCTACAAAGACATGCTCATCTGACTTTGGTTGTAAACACTTTACTTATGCCTAGCATACCAAAAATTTAAGAAAGGACAACCTGGGTTTATCCCAAACCATGACTTATATGGTGTCATTTCAACGGATCACGATGGAGCTCTTTTCAGTGTAAAAGCGGTAGTCACTAAAGCTTTAATCTTTAAAATATAATGGCAGTTTTATAAATGACACCTTTGATCTTACCATGTCAAACAAGGTTTCATTACATATCTCGAACACTCCATACTCCTATGGTGTTTTGGGAAATGCAAGTCCATGGAACGATTCCTCAAATCTTAGGTGTTTTGCTAAACTTGTAACTCAAACATATTTCTTTATGATCCAATCATAAACTTTTTATTTTCTTGTTACAATGATTTTCCACTTCATCTTGAAAGTCTTTGAACATTTTCAAATGTTTCATACTTCTTCCTTATTGAGTAAGTATATACATATACTCACTCAAACCTTCGGAGAAAGCATATGAAGTTGAAATCCATCGCCCACGACTACACATAATGGACTATATACATCAATATGTACAAATTCCAATCAGTTAGTCATCCGTTCCTCTTTTGGCCTACGAACGAAGTTTTAATTATCTCCAGGAAACTATCACAAGCGTCATTTGATCAAAATCAAAGACTCCAAAAATCCATCAACATGGAGTTTCTTCATGTATCCCTTTCAATATAATTTAAACGGCGATGTCACTTCGCAAGTGATCTTTCAATCATTTGTCTTGCGACATTTTAGCATTAGTTTTATGGTCATTATTTCTCCAACCAGACTTGTATATCATCCATCTATTATGGAATACGGCAATTATTTGAACAACCTTTTGTCGTCATAATACCTGATCAAAATAACAATTATTGAAACAAATCTTGAAGGCAAGCTTTGATGTTAACAAGCAACACAACAACCCTTTATTTGTTTTTGATGAACATCATCACATATTCTCTTGCTAGTTACTTAGGCCATTGCAGTTCATGAATTGTGTTGTCCTGTATGACACTTCATACCAACCAATTCGGTATCCAATACCGCAGAACCACATTGTTTAACAACCAAGGAATATAGCCATAACATGTATCTTCTATATACCTAAGTTGGACATCTCCAATCTTTTCTTTTCTGCCAAATATTTTATAGATTCTCTTTCAACAATTCCTTTTCTTTTAAAAGAATCTATCAACATCAATAGTGGTGTCATTCACATGACACATAGTACAAAGTGTGTATAGTCAAATACTAATACCTTTGAACTTGCACTTTGAAGTGGATCACCTTCATCAAATGTTTGGCATTCTTTCAAAATTCCATTCTTTAGTAATCTTTTAGTGTAGTAAACATTTTACTTACATCTTCTATTCATCCTTATCATGACAATTTTCATGATCAAGCTGCTATAGCTTATAAAGGTGAATTATAGTATAATGTTTCTTTTCCAAAACCTTTTGGAGGATTAGGACGATGGCCTCCAACCTTCACAAATTCTCATCAAATATGAGGACGTATACTCTATCATGTTGTAACCAACACATTGTTTTAGATATCGCAATACCTTTCACATATGATGGTTTCTGAAACATTGCTTTCAGCTCTTAGATAAACTTGATATTAAAAACAATCTTTTGAGTATCAAGAATCATGGAGGCAAACATGATACATTAGATACTAACACTGGAATTGTTACTCTTGATTTAATACTGTTTATTAAACTTCACAGAGTAAACGGAGTTTGCTGAAGGTTTGCAACTGGACTTTTAAACTTTAGATTGACACTCAAAACAATACGATACCAGTTCGTAAAGAAAATATCCAGAATTTCTATAGTTCCATTATCTCAACTATAACTAAGCGTAAGGTGGTGAACGGACGTCAATGACTACAACAAACTATGCAAATTCACTTTGATTGTATTTATGATAAATTGAGTTCGACTAATCCAAATTACAAATCAACTCCCACTCAAAACAACATCCCTCGAGTTGTTTTAGTGATTACACGAACCAAATCCACTACACCAAGTCCGATCATCACGTGAGATGATGTAGCTTTAAAGGCGAACAATCAACATGTTCATCATATCATCCATATGACTCATGCTTTACCTTTCGGTATTCCGTGTTCCAAGACCATGTTTGTACATGCTAGGCTCATCAAGGTTAACCTTAGTATCCGCATGTGCAAATCTGGCTTGCACCCGTTGTATGCACACGTAGAATCTATCACACCCGATCATCACGAGATGCTTCGAAACGACGAGTCTTAGAAACGGTGCCTACTAAGGACGAACACTTTATTACTTGATATTTAGTGAGAGGGATCATCTTATAATGCTACCGTCGCGATCTAAGCAATACAAGATGCATAAAGGATTAACATCACAAGCAATTCATAATTAGTGTGATATGATATGGCCCTTTCTTCTTATGCCTTTGATCTCCATCTCCAAAGCACGGACATGATCTCCATCATCACCAGATTAAGGCCAAGGTCATGCCGCTTCATGGTTGTCCATCATCACTAGCAACTATTACAACTACTTGGCATAAAGCTATTACAAGATGAATAGACACGCAGGTCTTAACATAATTAAAGACAACCATTAGGCTCCTGCCGGTTGCCATATTACAACAAGGATCATTGCATACATCAAATATAATCACAATCACATGATGTCCATATCACATCACAAAAACCCTGCAAAAACAAGTTAGACGCCTCTAATTTTCTTTGCATGTTTTACGTGGTTTGGGGCTTTCCAATAAGAATGGATCTTACCTACGAAACTGAACCACAACGTTGATACAAGTGCTATCAAGTGTAAAGTGTAAATTGGATCTATACTATGATGGGAGAGACATACACCCGCAAAGCCACTTGTGCAATACGAGTTGCACGTCAACTGTGGAGCAAGTCTCATGTGCGATGATATGTAAGGTTAGCCCGAGCCGCTTCATCCCACCATACCGCAAGATGCAAAGTACACAAAGCAAAAGACGGCACGAGCACCAACGCCCACAAAACCATTGTGTTCTACTCGTGCAACAGATCTACGCATAGACACGGCTCTGATACCACTGATGGGTTCGTAGCATGGAAAACAAAAAATTTCTACCGCAAGAACGAACAAAACCCAGATCTAATCTAGATAAAAGCCAAGATCTAATATATTAGACATGTGCAACGAGATAGATCTGTACTAACCCTTGTAGACCCAAAAGCGTTACGAGATCGGATCTCGTGGTTGATGTAGTCGATCACTTGCCGATCTCAAGATCGAGTAGACGATCCTTCCGGCGCCGTGTTCCGGCAGCGCTTCCGCAGTCGGTCACACGTGCGGAGTCGAAGTAGACCTTCCTCTCCCCGTTCCAGCGAGCAGCGGAGGTAGTAGGTCTCTCCACGGAATCCCAGAAGCACGATGGTGGGCTGGTGGTGGTGGAGTAGAGAATTCTGCAGGGCTTCGCCTAAGCTAGAGCAGAGGGAAGGAGGAGAAGAGAGGCAACTTGAGATCTAGAGAATAGAAGGGGCAAAGGGGGTGGCGCCTCCACCCCTCTATTTAAAGGAGGGAGGCGCCATGGGAGGGGGAGTCCTAGTAGGACTCCCCTCCCTTCCTTGGCCGGCGGATTGGGAAGGGGGGAGGAGTCCTCCTCCCCCACTACTCCTTGTCTTGCCCCACAAGGATTCCTTGATCCTTTCTTGGTTTTCAAGTAAACTCCAAGAAATCTTCTAGAACCTTCCGGAACATTCCGAAACCTTCTAGAATCCCCATACAAATACTCCGGAACATTTCCTAACTTAGAAAATGATCCCCAATATATGAATCTTATTCTTCGGACAATTCCAGATCTCCTCATGATGTCCCGGATCCAATCCGAGACCCCGAACAACATTCGGTCTCCAACGCACATTCCATATCTACTTAAAACAACTTCAAACCTTAAGTGTGTCACCCTACGGTTCGTGAACATGTAGACATGATGGAGACACATCTCCGATCAATAACCATTAGCGGGATCTGGAGATCCATAACAACTCCCACATACTCAACGATGACTTTGTGATCGATAGAACCATTTAACATTACGAAACCAATTCCCTTTGTCACGTGATACTGTACTTATCCGAGGTTTGATCGTCGGTATCTCCATACCCAGTTCTACCTTGTTACTGATAAGTACTCTTTACTCGTTCCATGATATGTCATCCCTTGTGACCTAGTCACATGCTTGCAAGCTAACTAGATGACATTCCACCGAGAGGGCCCAGAGTATATCTACCCGTCATATGGATGGACAAATCCCAATCTTGGTCCATGCGCTTCAACACATACTTTCAGAATACCCAATGACACCTTTATAACCACCCAGTTACAAAGCAGTGTTTGATGTCATCAAAGTATCCATCCGGTGATGGTGATTAACATAACCTCATGGTCGAAGGATTAGGTTACTATGCATTTGAAAGCTTGTAGCAAAACGAACTTAATGACTTGATCTTATGCTATGCTTACTATGGGTGTGTGTCCATCACATCATTCTCCTAATGATATGATCTCGTTATTAACGACATCCAATGTCCATGATCAGAAAACCATGATCATCCATTAATCAACAAGCTAGCTTAACAAGAGGCTTACTAGGGACTCTTTTATGTTTACAAAACACACAAGTATTAATATTTCGGTTTTTACAATTATAGCATGGGATGTAAACATTTATCATAAACATAAAGATATAACAATAACCACTTTATTATTGCCTCTTGGGCATATCTCCAACATCACCCACCTCCAGTATGCGGATGATATTATGATCGTGGTATAGGGGTCAGACCTTGACATCATTAACCTACAGTTCCTGCTCCTATGCTTTTAGTCCATGTCGGGCCTCAAGATAAACTTTGACAAAAGCGAGGTCATGAGATCCTAGGTTTCCCCAATGAGGAGTGGGGACGCATCGCTGACCATCTGAACTACAGCTTGGCGGACTTCCCTATTATCTACATGGGAATGCCCATGAGAGACTCGTGGGTGCTGATTAGGGATCTTGCTCCCATGTTCGCGAAGGTTCGGTCTAAGGCTAAAACGCGGCGTGCGTGTCTCACATCCAAGGGGAGCAAGACCATCCTTATCAACTCCTGCCTGTCCAGCCTCATGATGTATCAGATGGGCCTTTATCTGCTTCCCGAAGGAACCCATGCTGACTTTGCTAAAGAGTTGTCTAGGTTCTTTTGGGTTGCCAGAGATGGGCACCAGAAATACCATATGGTGAAGTGGGAGGATATCTATACCCCCCAAATCCTTAGGGGCCTAGGAGTTCTCGACTCACGCCGATTCAATGTTGCCCTTATGCTAATGTGGGTTTGGTGGATCCTCCAAGATGATGGAGGCCTCTGGCTGCAACTCATCAAGGACAAGTACCTCAGGGGCCACCCCCTGATGGCTTGTGAACGTCGGGAGGGGTCTCAGTTCTGGCGATCCATCCAAGACATTAAACACTGCATTCGTCGGGCTCCCTCTTCGTGGTAGGGAACGGTCGAGAAGTCCTATTTTGGCGAGACCCCTGGGTACAGGGTGTCCCCCTATGCTAGGAATTCCCTGCACTATTCGCCATCTGTGCAGCTCCCGTGATGTTAGTGGCCGAGGCAGCTCAATGTGGACACTGGAACATCCCGTGCTGGAGGACCTTCAATGATGTTGAGGCCGATGACTTCCTGAGGCTGTGGGGCTCCTTGCCCTTGTCCCTCTCAGCGGAGAGGGATAAGGTGTCTTGGGGCTAGTCTCCCTCGGGAGCCTTTTCTATTAGCTCTGTGTATAGGACCCTCTTCCAGGGCCCCGAGCTACCTTGGATGACCCACCTTTGGAAGTCCCCTCCCTTGAGCCTGTGTATCTTCTTGTGGCAACTGCTTCGGGATCGTCTCCCTTCGGGTGTAGAGGTGTCGAAACGCAATGGCATTTGCAATGGGTTGTGTCCACTTTGTGGGATGCTGGAGACGTGCACCCACATTATGTTCACATGCCCTGCTTATCAGTTTCTGTGGAACTTTGTCCGGAAGGCGTTGGGACCTACCTGGCAGGCCTAAGACCTCGGCGAGTTCCTAGAGACCATGGCAAACCATATTGGAAGGAGGCGCCATCTCTTCTGGTTGGTGTTTGCGGCCATTACATGGACACTATGAAATATTCGTATTAAGATGGTGATAGAGCCGATCTTCCCTCTCCGTGCATCTGACTCTATGTTTTCTTTGCTTGCCTATGTTCAGCAGTGATACCCGCTATCTAGGCAGAGGGACTGGGAGAGCGTGGATGGAATCTTGCAGGGCTCTCAGAGTGTCGGTGTGGCGCTTCACGGCTCCTGGTAGTTCCCCTCTGGCTTCCTAGAGGGCACTCCCTACCAGCTCGTTATTTCTTCTCCTTTTTGTTGTCTTGGGCGTGATGTGTTGTGGCCCCAGCAGACTATGTTTTCTTTTTTTCTTTGACGCCTAGGCGTCCATGACTTGCTAGTACTTTGTATGGTTGTGTCTTTATCTATAAAGCGGGCGTAACGCCTGCTTCGGGGAGGTTTTCGCTCTGGAAAAAGTCCTTGCTCACAAAAAATGCCTTCAACAATGTTGTTGATAGACACAACCAATTAAGGTTAGATATTGGATTTTCACCCTACAATGTAAGACCGTGAACATCTCCTCTTCTGTCGCCCCCATTAACAGTCGCTTTTGCGAGTCATAGATCACCAAACCAGTTCCTTATCGCCAGAAAGACACCTCATAACTTCTAAATATTTCAAAACTGGCTAGATTTGCTTGCAGAAAAAAAATATGTGCATGTTTTTTTTTAGATCATATACATGTCTAATATAGTACAGCGCGAGCAAGGATAAATTCTTCTCTAAAATGTTGCTAGTATGAAAAGGATGCCATGTAGTAATAATTAATTAATCAATTCTAACGGCTGTTGCAACTTTTTAAACTATAGCACACTCGCCAGCCGAATATCATTAGCTTGGTAAAAATGAGTAGTACCGTAGCTTTCCAAATTCCACGGTCTTAGCTTTCAAAGATGCTGATGATAGCCTACATATTTGAACCCACGTACTGGATGTTGACCCCAACCACGACTGCAGCGTCACCACATAACAGTAAACCTTCTTTTCTCTTTCTCTACCTCATGATCCAATCAAGCATTCCGTCGCTGGCTTATAAAAGGCGAGCGCCGTCCCAACTCCCAAGGCGAAGCAAAGCAACACAAACACACATGCACGTATGCACATCTCCAGCTATTTATATACTACTCCGATCCTACTGTAATCAAATCAGTAACAACCGACGATGAGGGAGCTGATTCGGCGGTTGAGCTTCTCGGACCGGGTGAGCGACGGCAGCAGCGGCGTGCCGCGCGGGTGCGTGCCGGTGCTGGTGTTGGGTGACGGCGATGGCGAGGAGGCCGAGCGGTTCGTGGTGCGGGTGGAGGCGCTGCGGCACCCTTCGCTGGCGGCGCTGCTGGACATGGCCGCGCAGGAGTTCGGGTACAAGCAGGAGGGTATTCTGCGTGTCCCCTGCGCCGTCCACCAGTTCAAGCAGGCGCTCTCCACCGCTGGCGCGGTCTCCATCAAGTACTGATCGATTAATTCTCTTGCTGATCAATTAGGCAGACCGATACCGCCGTGCTGTTGACCACTTGACTCACTTGATCCTATTTTCTTCGTTGGTTGGGGAATGACTGACATGAGAGGATTCCGCTTTGTAATATATAAGGTTCGTTATACCTCCTGTAATGTTACCACCACCAAAATGGTTTCCCTATTCCTTTGGATGATTTTCCAATATTGCACTGATTCTTCGGTGCACATCTCCTGCACAATATTGGTCTTATATTGCCTCAATGCATTTGTTTAACGCAGCGGATGTATCTTCTCGTGATGCAGAAGCCTGGATGAACTCCTCTCTTAGTTTCTTCAACGTACAATTATTATTTTATCTACATGGGAGGAAACATTGAGGTTAATGAATCTGATTTATGCGTGTTGCGTTTACCAATTGCAGTGACAATTGTTTCTATGCAGGAAATAGTTTGTTTGTCGGAATCGGCTGTTTTATATGTAAACATCAACTGTTCTGTTGTCCCATTGGAATGTGATCCTGTCCTCCGATGCAAGAATATAGTGGATAAGTTTAGTCAAGTAAAAGTTTATTAAATCTTACTCAACACATCTTCATTTTACAAATATACTATCCACCTATCCACATATAGAAGTTCCCAAAATCAGGAACTTGATTTAAATTTATAAGAACTTTGATCGAAATATTCTATCCATGGTTTTTTTTTTTGAAATTCCAGATGACTATCAAGTAAATTTTTTAACTTTTCATATTCTTCAAATGTATAACTTTGAGCAAGAAATGTCTATTTATAGTAGTAAGAATTTAAAATTTATTGATTATTGAAGTTGGTCATCTAAATACCCGTCAAACCTTAGCATCCACATGATTAGCTTATTTTCATGGATGCGATCAGTTCTTCCATATTTTGCACATACTGGTTTTTGAAATTATAAAATGTAAGCTACATGGACAATTAAGTGAGCGGTAGATTATGATGAGTAAAAATGCAAGTCCAACATTGACCATGCATCTGTCATAAATTAATAGGTTTAACTGAACATTAAAAGTTTGTCACAACCAAGATTGGCTAAGAAAAGTAGGGGTTTTACTCTCTTTTTTTGTGTCAAAACCAAGTTTGGCTAACATTTTTTATGTATAAAATTATGTTAAGTGATGTTCTAGGATCGCTCCATAAAATTTTGAAAAAAAGTTAGCCATTGTACTATCATTATTCGATAAGGACTACAACTAAGTTAAAAATAATACTATTTTACATATATATGTATTGTTGAAGTTAGTTACTTGAGAGAGAAACCTAGGCTTAAATAAAATTATCTTATTTTTCACCCATGCAATCAGTTCATCCATGTTTTCTACATACATGTTGAATAAAAATACAAAAATACCCAACCTAGAAAAAAATACAAGAGCACCTCAAGAAAGTAGGAATTTCAAAGAAATTCATTAGAGCTTTTCAAACAATGCACGGATTTTCCAAATATGAGTGGGCTTTAATTTTTTTTACTTTTCATAGTTCGTAAGTGTACAACTTTTATGGAACAATGTATTTTATTGTTGCATACAAGTGAAAATAGTAACTTGCTTACATGAATTTGTAGTGGGAGTTACATACTTGCGTGCAAAATCAAAATATAAATTATGTTATCTTATTTTCATGCATGAAATCAGTTCATCCATGTTATGCACATAAATGGTGGCCATAACTATCGAAGGTTGCGTGCATACACAACCAAGTGGTAGCTTATGCTGTTTACAAATGTAAGTCAAGAATTCAGTATGCAACGGTTCAATCGAAGATTAAAAACTTACGAGCCCTAGGAACTTATATATTTTTCCGATATGGAATGGGGTTAAAGTGAGATTTTAGGTCCTAGGCGGATAATATATTACACATTATACTATGATCATAGCGCAAGAAGTAAAACCAAAAGTGAAAAAAAATGTAGATATTGCAATATATTTTAAAAATTATTCACTTGAGATACAGACCCACGCATAAATCAGTTATGGTTTTTTGGTTCATGCATGCAAGAAATTCATCCATGTTTTACATATAGGTCATAACCAATTTCAATTTGTATAAATATAAGAAAACTTATTGAGATGAATGCCAATCATGTTTGAACCTTCTTCTTTTGTTTGTTTTTTGTTGGAAAAGATTTTGAGCTTGACCTGCTGACAGCGACATGCATGTATTCATATGCATGTCAACGATGACAGTGTGAACAGAGTTTTATTTGCACCCAATTGATGTGTGAACGGAATTTAGTTTGAGACAAGTGCTAACTAGACCGCCCATGCATGTTCCAAAGGACTGCAGAACAACAGACTAAGAAAATGTTACTCCCCGGTTCATATTAATAGTCTTAACTTTATCTAGATTGTTACGTATCTACTTTGTATTCATACCTAGATAAAGTTGAGGTCATTAATATTGACCGAATGGAGTATTTAGTAAAATACAAACAACTGCAGCTGCGTGATCAAAATAATACAGTACATAACCCAGTACAGGAAAATGCAGATTGATTCTTCGTACGACATGTGCAAGTGGAGCGATCTCCCCTAAGAACATGTGAAGAGCTTTTGACGTGCCCGTGATGGGGCTTGACCACGAAATTAGAAAGGAGGATGGCGACGGTGAAGGAAATAGACAAAGGATAGGAGAGCTAGTTTGAACTTGCAGCTTCAAGCCGACTACCAAATGACGTAGGTTATTTTTCTTGAATAAGACCAAATGACGTATGATAAGAATACGAAGTTTTTTTTCTAAAGCAAGAAGACGAAGTTTAGTTTATCGTTCAGCTTCTAGGTGGACCTAAGCTAGAATAGCACTTTTACCAAATCTACGAAAATTGGCACCTGACTAAATCCGGATTAGGCCTTGATATGATTTTTTTAACTGACGCGTGGAACATATATAATTTATGATGGGCAAGTTGCAAATTGGCTCGATCGATCTAGTCGTAATTTTTAGGACGTGCCTGGAGCTCAGGCGACTGAGATTTAGTCAGTCGTCTGACGTCAGCGTATTGATCGTGAGTGAATACCAGTACGTGCTGATTCTAACAAGTACGATACGTGTTGTATCCTGTTAAAAGCCCCGCAAAAAAAAGTATCCTGTTAAAAGGCGGTCCGACAACTACATAGAATTACAACTGCCCCGAAGGTTTTTGCCTTGTTGGGCCTGGTGGTCTATGGCCTTTTGCATTGTTACTTTTAATGTAAGATTTGCCAGCAGATTTTTACTTATCCGACAAGATACGCTAGAAAAAGAAGCTATCAGCGAGAGGTACAATGTGCTACTCCCTCCGACTAGTTGACTTGGATTTGACCAGATTCGGATGAGTCAACTAGTATGGGTCGGAGGGGGAAAAAAACTCCAATTACAATCTTAGTGTAACTGAAAATCTTATTTTGCAACTAAAAAAATCCGAGTTACAACCAACTTGCAACTTAAAAAACCTAGTTGCAAAAAAAAATCCAGTTGCAACCCACTTGCAACTTGGAAAATTTCAAAAAATACATATTTGATAAAAATGTTTACAAAACATCAGAATATCGAATGAATTTTTAGTGCCCTCTAGCCGCTCCACAGGACATCATGCTTTCGTCCACGCTATATTAATATAGTAAACACACATCAGTACAAGAGATCGGAACCGAAAAAGTGCTGGGGCAACAACAAACAACATGCCGAAATAAAAATAAACGAAAATAGTGGCAATTGCAATCAACTTGCAACTGGCTCATTGGAAGATCATAGTGGCTCTCGCCAGGGGCTTAGACAACTGGCGTTCGACAAGGCCCCTCGACGGAGCTCAAGCAAGTTTGAAAGTTGCAATCAAGTTTGATAGGTGCTCAGTTGCAATCTAGTTGCAACTAGCTTCGAATTTCAAAACACTATTTGATAGAGGTGCTCTATTGCAATCAAGTTGCAACTAGCTTCGAATTTCAAAACACTATTTGATAGAGGTGCTCTATTGCAATCAAGTTGCAACTAGCTTCGAATTTCAAAACACTATTTGATAGAGGTGCTCTATTGCAAGCAAGTTGCAACTGCCCCCGGCGGGGCTCAGTTACAAGCAAGTTGCGACTGGTCCCCGATGGAGCTCAGTTACAAGCAAGTTGCAACCAATAGGATCCCCCGGTTGCAATCAAGTTGCAACGGGGCTCAGTTACAAGAAAGTTGCAAACTAGCCCTCGGCGGAGCTTAGTTACAATCAAGTTGCAAATCGATGGGGTCCCCCGGTTACAATCAGGTTGAAATTGGCTCTCGGTGGGGCCCCAGTTACAAGCAAGTTGCAAAACTAGCCCTCCAGTGGAGCTCAGTTACAATCAAGGTGCAACTGGTCACCCTGGCGGAGCTCAGTTACAAGCAAGTTGCAACCAATGGGGTCCCCCGATTGAAATCAAGTTGCAACTGCCTCCGGCGGGGCTCAGTTACAAGCAAGTTGCAACTGGCCCCTTGGCGGAGCTCAATTACAATCACTTGCAAATCGACGGGAGCTCAGGGCCCATCGGGAGCCCAGTACAAGCAAGTTGCAACTAGGGCCCCAGTTACAAGCAAGTTGCAACTAGCCCCGAGGCCCCAGTTACAAGCAAGTTGCAACTAGCCCCGAGGCCCCAGTTACAAGCAAGTTGCAACTAGGCCCCGACGGGAGCTCACTTACAAGAAAGTTACAACTGGCCCGCGCAGGAGCTCAGTTACAAGCAAGTTGCAACTGGCCCCCTTGGCGGGGCCCCATTTACAAGAAAGTTGCAACTGGGCCCCGACGGGAGATCAGTTATTGCAACCCCATCGGGAGCTCAGTTACAAGCAAGTTGCAACTGGCCCGCCGACGGGGTCCTCCCGATTGCAATCAAGTTGCAACTAGCTCCTAGGCCTGCCGACGGGGTCCTCCCCGGTTGCAATCAAGTTGCAACTAGACCCCTTGGCGGGGCCCCTAGTTACAAGCAAGTTGCAACTAGGCCTCGGTGGGAGCTCAATTATTGCAACTGGGCCCATCGGTAGCTCAGTTACAAGCAAGTTTCAACTGGACCCTTTAGTGGGCGCCCAGTTACAAACAAGTTGCGACTAGGCCCCGACGGGAGCTTAGTTACAATCAAGTTGCAACTGTCCCGCTGACGGGATCCTCCTGGTTGCAATCAAGTCGGTGGGGCGCCAGTTACAATCAAGTTGCAACTAGGCCTCGACAGGAGCTCAGTTACAAGCAAGTTGCAATTGGCCTCGCGCGGGAGCTCAGTTACAAGCAAGTTGCAACTAGCCCCCTTGGCAGGCCCCCAGTTACAAGCAAGTTGCAACTGGGCCCTGGCGGGAGATCAGTTATTGCAACCCCATCGGGAGCTCAGTTACAAGCAAGTTTCAACTGGCCCGCCGACAGGCTCTTCCCGATTGCAATCAAGTTGCAACTAGCTCCTAGGCCTGTCGACGGGGTCCTCCCCGGTTGCAATCAAGTTGCAACTGGACCCCTTGGCGGGGGCCCCAGTTACAAGCAAGTAGCAACTGGACCGCGGCGGGAGCTCAGTTATTGCAACTGGGCCCATCGGGAGCTCAGTTACAAGCAAGTTTCAACTGGACCCTTTGGTGGGCGCCCAATTACAAGCAAGTTGCGACTAGGCCCCGATGGGAGCTTAGTTACAAGCAAGTTCTAATTGTCCCGCTGACGGGGTCCTTCTGGTTGCAATCAAGTCGGTGGGGCGCTAGTTACAATCAAGTTGCAACTGCCCCCAAGCCTGCCGACGGGGTCCCCCCGGTTGCAATCAAGTTGCAACTGCCCCTCTTGGCGGGGCCCCAGTTACAAGCAAGTTGCAACTGGGCCCCGACAGGAGCTCAGTTACAAGCAAGTTGAAATTGGCCCGTCTGGAGCTCAGTTACAAGCAAGTTGCAACTGGGCCTCGGCGGGAACTCACTTACAAGCAAGTTGTAACTGGACCGTTGATGGGGTCTCCCCGATTGCAATCAAGTTGCAACTAGACCCCCGCTTGGTGGGCCCCAGTTAGAAGCAAGTTGCAACTAGGCCCCAGCGGGAGCTCATTTACAAGCAAGTTGCAAACTGGCCCGTCGGGAGCTCAGTTATAAGCAAGTTGCAAATGGGCCCGGCAGAACTCGATAAGAAGTCAATCGCCCCGCCGGTGGGGCCCGATTAATCAAGTTGCAACTGGCCCTCGACAGGAGCTCAGTTACAAGCAAGTTGCAAGTGGAATCGGCGAGAGCTCCGTTATAAAGCAAGTTGCAACTAGGCCCCGACGAGAGCTCAGTTACAAACAAGTTGCAAAACTGGGCCCCAAGCCTGCCGACGGGGTCCCCCGGTTGCAAAGAAAAATTGCAACTGGCCCCCTCAGCAGACCCTAGCTGCAATCAAGTTGCAACAGTCACTCAACGGGAGTTTCTTTACAACAAGGATGCAAACTGGCCCCTCGACGGGGGCTTGGTTAAAGAAAATTGCAACTGGCCTTCAACAGGTAAGCAAATTGCAAAAAACTAGCCTTCAATGGGGTTCAGGCGCTTGAGAATTAGCAAAACCGTTTACTATGCATACAAAAAAAGACTACGATTTTTTTTAGTCATAAACAGTGACAACTATAAAATATCGAGAGGAAAAATAAAGAAAGAAAATAAAAGAGGATACAACAAACCTATAAATCTGTAATTGAACTTACAACTAGATTAAAAAAAGATAAATTGCCGGCACAAATCATGAAACCAATCTCACCGTCCCTCTAAGCATCAAGAAAAACAAATAAAAACCCCCTAGCGATCTACCTTTGCATAATTATGTTGCCGGTGAAAAAAAAGAAACTAATAATAGCCAACCATAATAAAATGGGGTATGACCACATAAAACGATTACAGACACAAAAAAGCAGACACATATGTGGTCATATAAAGACGACCACATAAAACTTAGTTCAGACACAACGTGCAACCGAGACTTAACTAATTGTCAGTAGCCTAAGAATTATGAACCGAAAAAGTAACAACCTATAGCTAGCTTCAATGAAAAAGAAAAAAGTCCAACAAAGGTTTAGAAAAAATATGCACAGCTACGATTAAATGGCAATTCGCTTTAAAAAAAGTGTGTCTAAACTCTTTTCAGTACGTAGGTTCAGTTCAAATCTACACATTTAACCTAAAAATATATTATATTATATACCTATAGGGGTACATGTTACTAATATAAGTTAGATCAGTATAGTACAAAATTTGCAGTCTAAAATGTCATCCTAAAAGTAAAACAATGACAACTATAAAAATCTGGAGACAAAAAACAATTAAAAAAATATAGAACCGGCAAAGAAAAAGTTGAAAATTGAAACTCCATTGAACAACCAACTCAAACACTTAAGCTAATCTTAAATTCACCTGAAGAATAGAAAATAACTGCCGGCAAAAAAAGAAACAAAAAAAAAACAGGAAAAAAAACAAAACTCGTCGATCGGTGATAGCAAAAAAAAAGCCCCACGTAAAAACAGAGAACGGGCTGCACAGCCACATCGTTGGGCACAGCGGCACAGCAGAGCACGCTTCTCAAAAAAAAAACAGAGCGCGCAGACCCACAGCCAGGACACAGCCGCACAGCAGCGCGCGGGCGAAAACAACGCGGAAAAAAACTACTTTGCACTGATCGTAAAGCAAATGATCCGACGGTGTATTAGGTGACTGAGAATTAACTAATTCTCAGGCGTCTGAGAATTAGCAAATCCGTAATTTTTATTACTTTTAGACATCTTTGTACTGTCATTAATAATTATTAATACTGTACATAGTAGATTGATAGATTTACTATTGTTTTATCAAGAGAAGAGTCTTTGTTGTCGCACGTGCAACGAGCAAATTAATTAAGTTACACAATTAGGGACGTGTGTGCGCCCGTCAACCTGAAGAGCAAGACTAGTAAAACCTACCAAAATGGACTTCAGGACGAGAAGGAAACAAACGGCCGTACTTGGTCCCAAAGAACAGTTCAAATGCTCTCATCGGAAGCTCCTCGGCAACTTCTACAAGTCGACCAGGAGGACCTTATTTCGTACGTACGAATACCGCACCACCGTACGAACTCGATGCCGATAATTCACTTTTCCAGTAGAAAGTTGTAAATCCGGACGTAATTATATAGTACTACATCAGGATGGGTTGGTGCGGTCCAGTCAATCTTGCGATCAGCGACTGGTTGTAAGTGCCGGAGTTCAGTTCAAGTCGCCGACTGGCGCGTCGAGCACTACTACGGCCGTCCGGTGGCTCGAACCCCGACCAGAGCCATCGCCGCCCGCTTTAATCGCGTTAATCGGCTGGTCCAGTTCTTCGGTTACGACTAATTCCAAGCACATCCCTGCAACGCGGGAATGCATGCATGCGCATGCGATTGCACACCCTGTTTTTGCTGAAAATTATGGCATGTGGCTTTTATGGGCATGGCCATCATCGGAGCCAAACATAACTTATCCTAATAGAGCTTCTTGCAGCAAACAAACGCGAAGTCATCGACGTAAGACCGCAAAGGACGAACACACAAGAACAACAACCATCGCCAATGACCATACCCGTTGATCGAAAAGACTAGTCTGAAATTATAGCACAAACACAAATAATGACACTAGTAGAAAACATTGCTTCCGTTTCGGAGCTGCCCAGCGATCAGTCCCGGTGACGTTACGAACCGGAACTAATGTGAGCGTTAGTCCTGGTTCGAACGGTCAGGACGCCACACCGGGCAGGGCCACAATCGGTTCCGGTTCAAGTGGGACCTTTAGTCCCGGTTCGTGGTCATGTTACTGATGCCTCTTTGACTGGCAAAATACTAACACAGGGTGATCCAGCAGAAATAAATGCGAGAATATTGACTTCCATAACCTTTTTATTTTTTATTTTCACAATAACTGGGGATATAATCCCATGGGGAGGAAAATAAACCCCCCAGCCCCACATGCTTGTGTGAGCTGGTTTATTTTTTTCCTCTCATGCACAAGTGGTGTATATTGCTTTATTTTTCTCTTCTATGCACAAGAGGTGCTCGATGAAATGCGTGATAGCATGATGCCACTTGAGTTCACAAAAAAACATGATATGAAGTGCCCGAGTCACACTTAAGCTTTCTCCTTTTTCTTTCCTCCTCGATCGAGGTTAGCAACTTAATCCTTTCATCTGTCATTGATACAATGCATGTGTCGATGTCCAATGTGAAGGGTTCCGCAGCAGAAAACAAAAACTTTCCTACATTGGAACCGCCTAATACTGCCAAGATCTATCTGTGTAGTAATGCAGTAACGGCCGAGCGTATAGAACACATACCCTTGTAGACCGTACGCGGTTAACGTTCCGAGGGGAACGTGGTTGAAGTAGTCGAACTCGTAGCCGACCTCAAGGTCGCGAAGCTCCTCGTAGGTCACCGCTTGCTCCTTCTTCATCGTGCAACAGCTCTGGCTCACGACATCCAAGGTGCCTCAAGTGAGGCCCCTCGTGATTTCGTACACATACGGTATACGATGACGACTGCCGGCTCATTGTTCCCTGCCAGGAGTACGGAAGTAGATCTCCAGCTTGGAATCCCTGTAGCACAATGGCGTGCTGCAGGTGCGGTGTCTCTTGCTCGGACAGTCCTTACTTAGGACCGTGGTAACGCATGGAGACGGGGGAGAGAAGGAAGGAGAAAGTCAACCAAAGGACTTCTCTAAATATTGGTGTGTCTATTCCCACCCATGGGCACCCCTTTATATAGGGGGAGGGGGTGTGCCCTCCCCTTTGGGTTTCCCATGTGAGACTAAACAAGGGAGAGAGGGGGGGAGGCGCATGGGCCCTTAGGGCACCACGGGCTAGCCAGCCATGGGTGGGCCCCACCCTGCGCACAGCCCTAGGCTGGCCGGGAGGCCCCCCTTGAGGCGCTTGGGCCTTGGCCCTTTGGCCCTTGGCTCTTCCCTCCTTCGGTTTTCCCTCATGGGCCCTTTTTCCCTAGGAAGTTTGGCTCATTAGTGGAATGCCCCTTAAAATTAGATTTTAATATTATATTTAACATTAATTATATTAATTAAAATGTAAATACATATTACAAAATCCGACTTGACCCGAAACACCTTTCGGTTCCCTTTCGATTTCCTCTGAACGACTTCGGAACTTTCCCGGAACGATTTCGGTTCTCTCACAGAACTTTTCTGGTTTCCTTTTCTCTTTCATATATTGATTACAACTTATAGAGGATCTCTAGATCATCGTACTCTTAAGTGTATTTCCCCACGTCTCGGGAATGGCACAGACATGATCTCCATCAATGATCAATAGCGGGACCAGGATGCCCATAATGACCCCTGTGCATTCAACGATGATAATGTCGTTTGAACCGTAAACAGTCGTTTCCCATTCCCTTTGCCACTTGATACCTAGTTCATTCGAGATTTGATCTACGGTATCTACATACCTTCGTTCGATCTCGTTACCGATGAACTTGTTTTCTCGTTTCCGTGTCGTTGCATTCCGTGACCAAGTCACACACTTGCAAGCTCAATGCAACGTCACTGAGATGGCTACATATGTATCTATCCGTTATATGGATTGGCAAATCCTGGTCTTTATATGTACTCCTCTACGCGCTCCTTTGGGAAACCTGAGTAGCACCTTTTCGATCACCCAGTCACGGTGTGATACTTGATAACCATCTAAGCTCCCTCCAGAATGGTGATTTGCATTATCTCATAGTCTAAGGACAAGTTGCGAGGTTTCCTTAGTTTTATCATTAATGGTAAACTTTATTACTAGATCTCATTAAGATACAACTGGTTGGGTTGTTTATCTATCACATCATTCAACTAATGATGTGACCTCATTGTCAATTGGCATAAATGCCCATGAACTCGAAACCCTAGATCATCCTCATGACCAATGAACTAGTTTGCTAGAGGTAACTAGAGACTTGGTTTGTTTACATACCACACGTGTATTAACATTTCGTATCAATACAGTTATAGCACAGTATGAAACTATTACGAACTAATTGAGATATGACAATAAAAACCTATTTATTATTTGCCTCTAGGGCATATCTCCTTCACAATGGTCATTTTCTCTACAGGTTCTTGATACGTCCATAACGTATCTATAATTTTTTATGGTTTTATGCTAATAATATGCTTTTAACACTTCTTTTTGTATAAAGTTTATGATTTATTTGGACTAACCTACTAATAGTTGCAAAAGTGCACAATATTCTTGTTTTACATTTTGATGTGTAGGAATTACCAAGAATACAAGTGGAAACCTTGTTGGAGTCAAATTAGGATTTTTCTAGAAATCTGGCTCAAAACTCTTTTTGAAGATGGTCACATTTCGGGTCATAGATGGCGTCAAACGGAAAACTCTTCAACTACAAAGTTATTAGAAATTTCGCGACAAACGTTCTGAACATAAAATTTAGCTGATTCCGAGTCCGGACGGGCCTTTTAGTCCCGATTTACTACAGCCCAAAATGGGGTGACGGGAATCCGAGAAGCTATATAAAGGGAGGAAACCTAATTCGCCCAGGGTATCTCCACCCACGAATTTGCAGCCACCAAAGCCACGTTTTTGCCTCCCCCATGGATCCCATCTCCATGGGGGAGTGCTCCCAAGAAGCCATGAAGGAAGGGGCTAAGGGGCGGTGCTCTCCCATGATACCGGCAGCGGGGAAGGAGTCCCCCGCGCCGCCGCCGGCGCCGCTGCCGCCTTCTTCACCATCTTCACCGCCATCTCCATCACCTAATCCTCCTAGTATGCAGTGGTTCATCCTCTCACACACCTCTGTACCGTCCTATGTAAACATGGTGTTTGATGCTATAAGTCATAATCCTATGATCTATGTCATGTTTGTGTAGTTTATTTGTTCTTAGCTTGAATGGTTGAACGTCTTTGGTTCATTAGAGTTGTATGTTGATATGGTATAGTTATTTGGTGTCCATTATATTTGTGCACGCATGGATTAAACATCATAGGGTTTGTAGTATGTGTAAAAGGAAGGGGGAGTTCTGCCGGAGTGACAGAAACCTGAAGACGCGAACCGGAACGTTGCACGTATGGGAGTAAGAGGACCATTAAACTTAAGGCTATGGTTGGGGAAACCTTAATGTATTGATTAGTATTTAGGATGTTTGCTAACAATCCAATCATATAGTACATGCAATTCCAAGTAGTGAAGCGCATGTATATTTAGTCTCTCCCACTTAGAAAACTGCATCGAAGACAATGAACCTGATCTATTCGCTATTTAAACTTGGACAAAGCCACCACAATTACCACCACTATTCCACATTCATGATTCTGTTAGTTTAGTGTATTTTATTGCTGCAGCAACTAGCTTTACTGTCTTGTTATTTATTATCATGCAAAGCTATCTCTATTACTCGTATTGTTGCTCTAGTTTTATTTCCTAGATAATACAAATGTTTAGTGTGCGTAGAGTTGTATCAGTGGTTGATAGAACTTGATAGAATATTTATCCTACCTTTAGCTCTTCGTTGGGTTCGACACTCTTACTTATCGAAAATGCTACACACGATCCCCTATACTTGTGGGTTATCAGTTCTTTAATGGTATTTGATAAACTTAATTATATAATGCAGATGAGCCGGCAATGGATGTACGGTGACCGACGCACTGCCGAGTTCATTACGAGACTGCATAATTTTGTCTGTGTGACTGAGGCAAATAGTATGAATGGTTTTATTTGTTGTCCATGTGTCGCCTATCAGAATAAGAAGGATTACTCTTACTTGAGAATCCTTCACACCCACTTGCTTCGGTTTGGTTTCATGCCCAACTATAATTGTTGGACCAAGCACGGAGAAAGATGGGTTACGATGGAAGACAATGAAGAAGAAGAGGATAATGACAACTATCCTATGTTCCCTGAATACGGTGATACTGCAATGGGGGAAGCTGAAGATGAAGAGGCGCCAGATGAGCTTGTTGATGATCTTCACCGGGCCATTGTTGATGCACAGAAAGAATGGGAAAGTGAAAATGATAAGTTGAAGCGCATCTTATAGGATCACAAAAAACTATTGTATCCAAATTGCAAAGATGGCAACACAAAGCTCGGTACCACACTGATATTGCTGTAATGGAAGACAGAGAATGGTTTATCTGAGAAGGGATTTCGGAAGCTACTGAAATTAATGAAGAAGAAGCTTCTAAAGGATAATGAATTGCCTACCAGTATGTACGAAGAAATGAAGGTTGTCTTCCCCCTAGGATTATAGGTGTAGAAGATACATGCATGCATTAATGACTGCATCCTATACCACGGTGAGGAGTACGAGAATAAGAATGAATGTCCGGTATGCGGTGCATTGCAGTATAAGATCAGGCGAGATGGCCGTGGTGATTTTGAGGACGAGTGCCCTAGGAAGAGGGTTTCTGCCAAGGTTATGTGGTATGCTCCTATAATACCACGGTTGAAACGTTTGTTCAGAAACAAAGAGCATGCCAAGTTATTGTGATGGCACAAATAAGACAGCAAGAAATACTCGTTGTTGAGACATCCCGCTGATGGGTTGCAGTGGAGAAAAATCGAGAGAGATTACCTGGGGTTTGCAGATGACGGAAGGAACTTAATGTTTGGTCTAAGTACAGATGACATGAATCCTTTTGGGGAGCAGAGCTACAGTCATAGCACCTGGCCTATAACTCTATGTATCTATAACCTTCCTCCTTGGTTGTGGATGAAGTGGAATTTCATTATGATGCCAGTGCTCATCCTGCTGCCCCTCGCGATATCCTCCGCAACACTCTCTCTGAAACCAAACGATCAGATAAAAATATGGTTACGCGCGATCGAAATCCATCCAATCTGGTGAACTCTGGCATGTCGTCCATTGAGGTTCACTAGCGAAATCTTCCGGAACATAACACTCTGACCAGATCGATGAAGTCATGGAACATGTAGATCTTCGTCATGGCGTGAGAGGGATCATAGGAACAAACCCCCTTTATTCGAAGCCAGACCAGAAGCCCTCGCACCACCAGACTTCACTGGCCACCAGACCCGCCGGATCTACGCCGGAAAATCGAGGATGACCCCAGCCGCATTGCCCACGAGCACCTCGAGAAGCAGCACTTTGGTGGAAAACGGTGCAAGGACGGCATCGCCGCCACCATGCCCCGCTGCCCCATCTCTAGGCCATCCCACTACTGTGCCCTTGCAGACGGCACGCCGATCCGTGCACCCGCCTCTTTGCGCAAAGCCTTGGGAGGCAGACGCGCCCACCTTTCCCCGCCGCCTTCGCAGCCGGGGCGCCGCCACCACCGCCGGCACCGGCGCCGGCCAGCAGGGACCGGGGCAGGTTTTTTTTGGGGGAGAGGGAGTCGCCCCAGGATCGCCCGAGTGACCCGAGCGCGTTTTTGGAAACACCTGGGAGTATGCCACTCGTTCATAATTGGTATGCAACTTGAAATAATATCTTCCATGTATCAACCATATTATTGTGGAAGCTACCTATTTGCATAAAAATCCATAAAATGAGGTAAGTACAGAAGGTTTTACTCTGTTAAATACAAAATGTCATAAAGTAACCATTATATTCTGATGAATGCATAAGAAATACAAGTAAAAAAATAAAAATAACACGCATTTACATATGTATTATGGTAGTTTGTTTGATACACAAATCTAGCCATAAATCCAACTGCTCCATGTTATGGAGTATCATACATTTGATGCATGCAACAAGGTTAATATATGGGGGCAAAAACAACAATTCACATGGAGCAATATACGGGGGAAGTTAGTTAAGCAATACACGATTGCACAGCATGCGCTCCGAATAACAATCTTATTTTCATGCATGCATGTTTTGCATGTAGCAGTATTCAAGACATGCATATACACAATGCAGCGCCTCGTAATTCGTAAATGCGATGCTAAATTATACAACTCGACACAAAAATAACTCTAACTCAATAATCAAGAAATGAAAAAAACCGATTGGTCACATGTTCATCTTTGAACCTTGTTTTGTTTTTCCAAAATAGTTTGGCGTCGACATGCTGACCCCGACATATATGGGGGAAAAACAACAATTTCCAAAATAGTCAACGACGGCAGTGTGAAGTGTGAACAGAGCTTTGTTTCCTGGCAAGTGACGTGTGAACGGATTTATTTTCATTTTTTTTTTGCAGCCAGGTGGTAGTCAGATCGCCCATGTTCCATTTCCATGGGAAAATATAAACAGTTGTAGATGTGCGGAATCAAAATGAAAAAAATATAGTCCAAGATAGGCAGAGTAATTCTTTGTACTCCCCTAAAAACATGTGCAGGAGCATGCAAAGTATCTCACCGGAAATTGGAAGGAATCTCTACATACGGCAACCCAGCTTTCGAAGTGGCAGTCAACCTCAAATAAGAGAGAGGGTAGACCATGAGTCCATGACCAAGCAAATTTAAACGGGCAACTTCAATCTGACAATGAAATAATAACCTGAGCTAAAATCTTACGTACCAAAATCAGTTTTGGGTACAATACAAGTACTATGCGGGCAGGGGACACAAGAGTACCTGCAACACTTTTCTACAGATCTTTTTGGTTTTATGTAGTAAACTGTATATAATAAGGTAGGTTGTATGCATCTAAGTTCATGGAATATTCAATATTTGATAAGAGCACACTTATTCAAGTCCTCTATTTGTTTGAGACAAACTAATCAACATATTTTATCTAACTAATCAAACATGTATTATAATCTCTCTAACATGAGAATCCAATAACCCAAGGCTAACAAACTCATAAAACCCTACTGTTTATCATGATCCTATCCGACCTAGATATCTAGGTTTCCTCCTTGCCTAACGTTTTTCCTCTCCGACCCACAAACTCAACTTCTCCTCTCTGCTTTCCCTGACCCATGTGGCCATGCCATCCTATGCCCTAAAACGCAAGACTTAGCCTCCTTACTATTGTAATCGTCATACTCGAATTGTCATGATGTAAACGGCATGAACAAGGAATTTATTGGTAGAAGAATAAGATGTTGTAGGAATTAAGGTTCAATATATGAGCCACATGGACTATATGTAGCGCTATTTTATAGGCTTTTTCGTTTGCTTGATGCGGATTTTTTATCATCAAGCTCGGTTTTATGCATCAAGCAAGAGGTAAATATAATTTAATCTTCCACTGAAAAAAGTGTGCCCAATATATCCCAAACTCTTAATCTGAAGCAAGCTAATCCACACATCTATGATAACACTTTTGCTTCGGTGCCCCTCCCCCCTTCTTTTCAAACTTGGACAAAAAAACTCGATACCGATTCGTTTCGAAGACCGTATGGACCCACCCGAAGTCCATATGGTCCTCTTAGACGTATACTCATCATACACGTATACTCATGTGCCTGCGGGAGGCAGAAATCGGGAGGTATATAGCAGCAGCAACAAAATTACAAAACATGGCATGCAAAGACGTAGATTGCGATAACGGGAGGTGGGATCAGCCGGTAAGAATGTGGAGTATACCCATCTCGACCAAGTACACCTATACGGAGATATACATAGCTTGAATATAGGTTTCAACTGGTCAAAATAAAACCGGCACATGGAAACTTAAGTTTTAGGGGGGACACCGAAGCAAACCTCGTATGATAATATCTCAAACATTCGTATCCTGCTTAATACTATGGTGAATGCCAAATTACTACTCCCTGCCTCCAGAAATAACTGAATTGGATTTGTCTATTTTCAAATGTATCTAGACGCATTTTAGAATCTTTACTATTAATTTCAAAAACGTGGTGAATGCCTGGTGTCACACATGCAAAAAATACAAATGAAATGCCACTCCACATCCTTTCTCCCCTTATCTCTCTTTTCACGTGCATATCTGGGTCACCTAAAACAAACAGCCGTGTTTGACTCAACAGCTAACAGAAAAAAAATTAACTAATATTTATTTACGTACCAAATGCCATTCAAATCTGGACATGGTGGAGTGAGTAACAAACTTTATCTGAAACGACTACTCCGTAACAATCTTTCCTTCCAACCTGCCGCACGGCGTCCCATAAAAATGGTTGATCCACTCAGCCTTATCATTGCTCTGTGTTAACAGAGATCTCTCTTGTCTAGCGATTTACAATGAGGACTCTACCCCGCCCATGCTCGTGCATCCTTGACAAACACTACGCTGGTGACACCCTCTCCTTCACGCCCTGCACCTTCCTTTCCTCCACCCTGGAGTGCCCTCATAGTTGTGGTGATGCCGGCCGTCCACAATCTTCTCGAGCGCTACCTTACTGAAGCAGATTGATGCAACGAGTCAGCGAGGCGGTCTACATGGCAAGGCTGCACGGCGAGTTGCGTCCACAGCGTTGCCGCACTACGGTATTGACCTCAATCCGGCTCTGTTTCTCCCCATTTTCTTTATGGTTTAGACTCGCATGATGTTCTCAGATCCGTTTCGTTTCAGGTCGTTGAGAAAATCTCATATCTGAATTCCATCTGAGTTTCGATTAAAGAGAGAAAGGGAGAAAACTATATTCTTAATGCATGCTCGTGTGTTCATCTGCGATACAGCAGGGTATTCAAGTTCCCCCGATGGTCCATTTTTTTGTGTGATACGCATGGAGTCTTGGGACCTGGAATGAATTATCCAGCATACAATATGTAATGAATGGATTGAATGATCTATTCATGATTATTTAAAACATAGAGAGTTTTTTGTTTTGACAATCTGTCCTTAAATATCCTGTTATTGCAGTCACTATAGGTCTCTAATTTTCTCATAATTTTAAGGCTACCGTGGTTTGCAACCTAATTTCTGCCAACACGTTGGACATGAAGTAACTTATTAATTAAGTTGAGTGATTGATACTTACAGATTAATGATCACAGCAAAGTACGGGGCCATAAAGTTTTTGTTTTGAGTCATGCCATGTCATTGCTCATTTCTTCGAATTTTTTTAAATAACTTAGACGTGTAACAATAAGTTATAATTTACTATATCACCAAAAAAAATTTAAACTGAAGGCTAAAGGCCCGGCTTTAAATTAATAAAGCCCCGAACGGCTCGAGGGGTACAAGGGTGCTGGTCAACTCATCTTACAACACCACGCACAGAAACCACACACAAAAAGAAGAAGAAGAACACCAAGAAGCTCGGGGCTAATTGTTGATGAAGACGATGCGCAAAGACCGGGAGCCCGTAGCAGGACAAGGGCCCAGGGGCAGCCACCGCGGAAGAAGAGTATGGGCCTGCGCCTCCATGCCTCCGTCGTCGGGAAAGGGACCCTTCCCCTTCCGCCTAGGCTTGAGGGCATCGAACCGCCGGAGAACAGTGACACAAGACGGAGGCGAGCGCCCCGTATGATACGCACTGAACCTGCCTGACCCAAGTGGCGCCACCACCTCAAGAGCTTCGGCACCAACAATCACTAAACCTCCATGACTCACCCGACCGCATCACCAGCCTCCCCAAATAGCGCCCCCAAGAGGGATAACGACACCAATGGTGCCGCCGCTGCCCAATCCAGGATTTTCGGTTTTCACCCGGGAGCTTATAGCGGGGGTGGGGGTAGGGACCTCAACGCCGCCTCAAGGAAGGAGAGAGGTGCCCAAAGGACGTCACCGTCGTCGTAATCGGGCCATCCGACCAAGAGTTTCCCCCAATCCCGCACGAACCCCACCCACCCCAACCAACTCTAGAGCCGGAAACCCAGCTGCTAGAGCCAGCGGGGAGGAGGAGCCAGAGGGAAGAAAGTGGTTGACCTTCAGATCTGGAGAAGAGGGCTGAAGACACCGCCCTCCCACCACGGCCAGACCCCACCGGGACCTTGCCGCCCACACGGCCAAGACCACCGGCTAGCACCCGTAGACGTCACCAGCCGTAGGTCGACTCCGCCTCTCCTTCCAGGGTCGCCGCCCCGGCTTCCCAACCCAGCACACGACCACAAAGGGGACAACATGGGACCAACGCTCGAGGACACCGAATGCCGACCAAGGAGCACCGGCCGGCGACCGCAACAACACCGCCGCAGCCCAACGGGAGGCAACTCCACCTGCCCCAATGAATACTAGCAGCACCTTGGCCTTTGGTGCCTGCAAATCTGGGCAGAGGTCGATGGGCTCAAAGGGGCACGGGGCCCCTACCCCGGCCCGACCTGGCCGCCCACCACCGCTGTGGAGCACTCACCCCAGGACCGATCGGGCACCGCGCCGCCTCCAGTCGAGCAGATGGACGCGCCGGCCCACACACACATCACCACGCCCTCCACCCGCGGGCCATGGCCGAGCTCACGCCGACCGCCGCTGAGGCTGCTCCCGAGAGCCACCACGGCCACGCCCGATCCACGCCGACGCCGAAGCTCCGTGTCACCGCACCCAGCACCCTCGCTAGACCCAGCGCACAGGCGGCAGCGGGGAGGGGGGAGAGGTTGGGGAAGGGCGGAAGGGGGCGCGCCGCCGGGGCCCTGCGTCGCTCGCGGGAGTGACACGAGAGCCCAAGGGGACAGGGTTCATGTCACCAAAAGTAAAGGCTGCATCAATACCACATGGTCTCGTTCGTAGTAAAGATTTGGTGCATGGGACACTCAATAGTCTTCATTCGGCACCGAATGCAAAGGACCATAACTTAGATATCACAATGTTGGAGAAGGAAATAGCGGGTGATTGCCAGGTGGAAACAATGGCAATGAAATGCCACTCCACATCCCTCCTCCCCTTATCTCTCTTTTATCACGTGCATATATAGGTCACCTAAAATAAACAGCCGTGTTTGTCTCAGCTAACACGGCTACACACGATATTTAGTGATGGTTGTTGTGGTATAGTATGCCAATGCAATGCAGGAGGAGATACTTCTGATGGAGCCAAGGCGATGGTACAGAGGACGGATGGAGTAGATATACTACACTTTGTCTTGTGGCATAGCACTGCATAGCGATAAATTCATGGATAAAACTATATTGAAGATAAAGTGGAGGTGGCAATTCGGCTCGCGCGCGGGTGCAAATGCACCCATTATGGAAAAATATTTTTTGAAATATCAAAAAATTCTACATATATATTCAAACATTTTATGTTAGTTCATAAGTTTTCGAAATGAAACGATATTTTATGTGTCGTGTATAAAAAGACAAAAAATGTCACGTGAATAGTCGTATTCCTGTGCCATATTTTGTCTTTTTTATATACGACACATAAAATGTTTTTTATCCCGAAAACTTGTGAACCAACATAAAATGTTCAAATGTATATGCGAATATTTTTTTCGAATTTTTTGACATTTCGAAAAATATTTTCTCACAATGGTTGCATTTGCACCTGTGAGCCGAAGCGAATATCCGAGATAAAGTCATATCTTCTATGGTGGTGACACGTCTACGCACGATCATAATGGTAGTACCAGACTAAAGAGACACTTTGTTAGTAGTTTCTTATTACTTTTAAAAATGAAAATATGGAAACACTATCAAAGATTCGGTGATACTCAGCTCACTTCCGATTCAAACTCCATCCCATTGAGAATGCAAGAACGATACTCGAGAATGATGTAAATTTCAGATAGTTCTAAGCATCACGTTTCTATAAACGGTCGATAACATGGTGGAGTTGTGGAGCTGATTCACATACGGCCTATGATCACATACTCTCTTATTCGCTGCTTTCTCGACAGCCACCCAGCCAGATCAGAGGGACCGGGGACCAGATTAAGCGCCGTGAGCCCGGTTAGTTGGTCGATAGAATGAGTCACGTGTGGATTGTGTGTCCTCCTTTGATTTGAGTCATCGGTCAGTCGTACTAATAAGATTGAGGTGTTGTGTAAGTTATGGGCTGTGCAAAAAAATTGACCCCTGAAAAATGATCCCTCGCGGTTATACGTTGTTAGATAGATGAGACCTTTACACTTTTGGATAACACTCAGTTTAATTTGGTCGTCATGGAGACTCAAATCTGGATGGGCTGGCTACGCACTCGCTAGCCTTGCCACGAAGTCGGCGCTTGATTCTCATGGCGTTGTGCAAGAGATGCGAGTATTGGGTTAATTGTCTGGATTGGGGTTTACTGCCCCATTTTAGCAAGTTTTGTTCATCTTATTTTCTTTACGAGGATGCAAAACAGGGACATAATTTGGCTTCTTTTGGAAATATATGTCCTTACTATAGAAACAATGTTGAATTATAGTTTCTTCTGGAAATCTGCTTCAAGTTGACGTGGACTTTTGTAATTTGAAGTACCATCGATTACCCTTTATGCACCTGAATTATTACATGTATCTATGAGTACAGGTTCACTACCGGAAAAAATAGAAGGGACATGATCGTGCTTAGGAGGGCATATTTCTGGTAACAAAGTCATAAGTCATAGGAGACACCTACACTTGTTCATTGTAATATACACTTGTTCATGTATTACAATGATGGTTTGATCACTACTTCTCCATAGAAAATCATTGTTTCATAGTAACGCACGGGCATTTCGCTAGTATATATACGTCTGAATTTAGACAAACTCAAGTCAATTATTACTGTATGGAAGGAGCACGTACCTAGCGTAGCTAGCTAGTTGCCTGTACGCGATGCTGACCGTAATGCTCGTATCACTGTATCCTGTTCACCACAAGCTCCAACAGAGCAGATTGGCCACCTGCGGTCTTTAGCTGTTTGAACCCATCCGCCGCCGCGAATGCTTCGAGATTAGCTCGTGTTTACTTCTCTCGTATTTTCATCCACTAGAGTTTTGGGATATGCAGGGATATAGTGTTCACCCAATACTCTCAAATCTTTAAAAATACACTTTCCCAAAATTATATTACCTTGGAGGAGAGTTTTCAATCTAAACAAAAACATGAATGATTTGCAGGGATATACTGGTATTATCCCCACCAAACCCGGCGAGGTAAACGGACACAAGATTATATGCACCACAATTCTACAGTTAATTTTGTCTTTATGTAGTAAAGTATATATTCGATATTAGATATATAAGCACATTGGATCAAGTACTCTATTTATTTGAGACAGACTAATAAATGATATTTCATCTAACCACCAATCGCACATGTATTATAATCTCGCTAACATGAGAATCCAATAACCCAAGGCTAACCAACTAGTAAAACCATACACATCCCTGTTGTTCATGATCATATCCGACCTAGAAATCTAAGCTTCCTCGTCGCCTAACTTTCTTCCTCTCCGACCCACAAACACTACTTTTCCTTTCTGCTTCCCTGATCCATGTGGCCATACCATGCCCTAAAACCCCAATACTTAGCCTCCTTACTACTTGAATTGCCATGATGTAAACAGCATGAACAAGGAATTTGGTAGAAGAATAAGACATAGTAGGAATTAAGGTTGAGTATGAGACACATAGACTATATGTAGCACTTTTTTGTAGCCTTTTTCATTTGCTTGATGCAGATTTTTTTTAATCATAAAGCTGGGTTTTATGAATCAAGAGGTAAATATAATGTAATCATCCACTGAAAAAAGTGTACTGAATATATCCGGATCGAACTCTATTAATTTGAAGCAAACTAATCAAATATGGTTTATCTAACAAAATGCACACAGGTATCATAATATCTCTAACATTTGTATCCTGCTTAATACTATGGGGAATACCAAATTACTACGTACCTAGCTTAGCTAGCTAGGTGCGTGTTACACGATGCGTAATGCTCTTATCTCTGTATCCTGTTCACCACCAGCTCCAACAGAGCAGACTGGGACGAATCTGCGTTCTTTAGCTGTTTGAACCCATCCGTCGCGGCGAATGCTTCCAGATTACCAGGAAAAGAGAGGAAGTTGGTGCATGCCGTCGTGAGCACCTTGCAATGATGCCGCTCTGCTAATTCTAGAGTGGCCGCCACGGTGCTCATGTTGATTTGTTTGCATAG
The DNA here is from genome assembly GCA_023614405.1 of Avena insularis. Classification (NCBI taxonomy): domain Eukaryota; kingdom Viridiplantae; phylum Streptophyta; class Magnoliopsida; order Poales; family Poaceae; genus Avena; species Avena insularis. The sequence goes on along the minus strand of CM042694.1, from coordinate 20,089,860 downwards.
CGCCTCCTCGCAGATGAGTTTCAGCTTCTCCAGCCCATACCTATCCGCCGCGACGAGAAGCCTCTCGGCTGAGAGAGGGGCCTCGAGCAGGGGAGGCGTGTCCGTGTACATGAACTCCAGAAGAGCCTTGAACACGTCGGCGTCCATGTCGTCGACGCGTAGCTGAGCGATGCCGGTGGCCGTCGTCGTGGGCGCGAGCGACAGATCTGCCTTGAGGACGGGTGACTGGGCCTCGAGAACGGACCGGTGCGCGGGGAACGTCTCTCCGCCGACCTTGATCTTCACGTCCACCCGTTGCCTGTTCCAGAAGGCCTCGGCGAGCTTCCCACGCAAATCAAACGGCGGCTTGACGACGACCGTAGATGATTCTGGCGTAGCAACCTCGACATCATGGTCTTGAGCATGCAGCGCGGCAGCGACCGTGACGTCGCACAGGACGGTGAGGCAGTCGTCCCTGAGATGCTTCTCCTTGTCGAGGGCCTCGTGTTTGATGAAGTCAAACCAGCCCCATCCGCGGCCGTCCCCCGTGAAGCGGCGCTCCGTGGTGGTCCGGGTGTATGTTGGCTCGGAGGCCTCGTCGAGTATACTGATCTCGACCTTGGCCGTGGCATCCCCGGTGGCTGCGTGGCTGGCGTGTTCGAGGAAGAAGGAGATGGAGCCTTGGTGACCCTGATCATAGCCGTTGGGATAGCACATGATACGCCAGTCGTGGCCGCCGACGCTGAACTTGCCGGATCTGGTGACCTGCGCGTTGGCCGCCATCTTGTTGACTTGCGTGTACCCGTCGATCCGGAGCACGTGGGAGCCGGTCGCCTGCCGCGCAGCGATGGTGGAAGCTGAGAGCTGCTTCCTCCCGGCGCCGCGCAGAGCGGACAGGACGCTAGACATCGACATGATGGGACCTCGATCGCGGAGGCCGACGATCCAAGGAGACTTCCGGGGCTTAGGCTTGCAGATGCGTATGCAACAGATCGTAATATCTCGACCTTTTGTACCTGTAAAGCGCCTAATATAGTCGTCGCGACGAGGGTTACCAGTAATTATCAGACATTGTACGTGTTATATACGTGCTAGAGGTTTGTGTTAATCACAACAGAAATGTCTATTTAAACCAATAAGGACTCCGGAATTGCAGATATAGAGGTTTGTGTTAATACGGGAACCGATCGATATGTAACAAATCAGATTGTAATATTTCAAATGAAGTACTTTCTGTTGGATTATTAGGCATAATTTTCACGACCAAGTTTTTCGGACCTAGCGCTCGAGGGCGACTAGGGTTCTCCTGACTCCACCGCCGGATCTTCTCTGGTACGCAGGTCCATCCATCCCCGGTGCTGGCCCTCTCTGTCCTCAGATTGGAGTCGGGCCCCCGGGTTCTCCCTGGTAGTTGCGGTTGCGGGTGCCCTAGTTCTTGGCTAGGGTTTTCGGGTCGAGATCTTATGGCGAGCTCGGATAGTTCCTCGAATCAGGCGGATGGCTCCGGGAAGAAAGCGGAGACTATAGATGATCTGCTTCTACGCTTGGGTATCGAGGAGAAGGAGATAGCCGATCTGGTATTTGAGGATGATGAGGCGGCTCCCAGAGAAGGTATCAAGTGGATGGCGCTGGTCAAAGTACACACAGAAAACTACTTTAGCCCACTAACGTTCGAACAACACATGAAAAACGCGTGGAGCCCAGCATCTGGAAGGTAATATGTTCACTATCCAATGCTTTTGCCTTGGAGATTGGTTAAAAGTTGTGGAAGGGGAACCGTGGCTGTTCCGTCAGAACGCTGTTTGCATTGAAGAATATGATGGCTTGTCCCCAACTGATGAGTTTGATCTGAAAAATTTTGCGGCATGGATCCAAATCCATAAGCTTCGTATTGAAGAATATGATGGCTTGTCCCCAACTGACGCGTTTGATCTGAATTTTTTTGCGGCATGGATCCAAATCCATAAGCTTCCTGTTGGATACCGCAATGATACTCTCATCAAAAATCTAACGGAGAAGAAGGTTGGGAAGGTTATCAAGGTAGAGACGGATGTTAATGGTGCAGGGAATTTTGTGCGTGTCAGAGTGAAATTAGATGTGAGGAAAGCTTTGGCTCGAGTGGTAACAATCTCAAGGGCTGGACAATGTGAATTCTACCAACTCAAGTACGAGAAAATTCCAAGGTTTTGCGGTGCATGTGGTATCTTCGGTCATACTCACCTCGAGTGTGGTACGGGTGAGCATGTGGAATCAAGTCTGAAGTGGGGAGATTTTCTGAAAGCAGACTGGAACACATGGCGTGGGCGTGGGACTGGCGCTGGACGTGGTGGTGGACGAGGCGGAGGTCGGTTTGGTGATTCTCCTGGTCTTGGTAGAGGGAGAGACCTTAATGGAAGAGGCAGAGCTATGTCGACACCTTGGAGGCACAATACCCTTGGCAACCCTAGCGATAAGGGAAAGGATGGCGATCTCGAAGATACGGCTATAAGCCCACATAAATCAAGGGACATGGACCTTGATAATCTGGGGATAGTGACTACGGTGGCAAAAAGATCGCTAGATATGAATGGTAAAGGTGCTGATGAGATTGATCCAAATAATCTTGGTAACAAAGATGATCATGATATAATAATGGCCACGGATGGCGCAACAACCAATGATGATTTGGAGGGTGATATAGAGAAGGAACGGAAGAAGAGAACAAAGAAGGATGGAGCAGTCTCCCCTTCACTAGGATCGGCAGGCTCCCGTGAGGAGTCTGCCCGGTCGCAATGAAAATATTATCTCTGAACTGTCAAGGTTTAGGGAACGACCCGACAGTTCGTGTGCTTGTGGATCTCCGAAGGCGTTGTGATCCCGATGTAATGTTCCTGTCAGAGACTCACTTAGACGACTACCCGGCTGATTGCCTAAGGAGGCGGGTAAATATGGACCTGAAAATTGTTAATCCAGGTACAACCAGAAGTGGAGGAGTCATTCTTTTCTGGAAGAAAGAAATAGTTATTCAACAAGTTTATTCGGCACCAAAATACATTGATGTTAAAGTGATTGAGGCTCCTGACAAAATTTGGAGACTCACTGGGATGTATGGTGAGCCTAAATGGGAAGATAAATACAAAACTTGGGAGAAAATTTGGGAGTTAAATGGGAATTCAAGCCTCCTATGGGCTCTTATTGACGACTTTAATGAGATTCTTTTTTCTAAGTGAAAAGGAGGAGGGATCTGCCCGGCCCCAGAATTACATGCAGGCCTTCCGTGATGTGCTATAAGATTGTGGGTTGGAAGATGTGGGGTTCACGGGTGATCTTTTTACATGGAAAAGAGGAAGAATTAGGGAGCGGCTCGATCATGCAATCGCTAATGGTCAGTGGATTACCATGCATCCGGGTGCTATGCTTCAACATCTAGGCTATATTAGATCGGACCATAGACCGATCTTGTTGGATACTGATTATCAAGCTGGTGTTGTAAGTCAGAAGACGGGTCCGCGAAGATTTGAGGCAAAATGGCTTCATGAAGAGGGCTTTAGAGAAATTGTTGAGAAAGCTTGGGAGGAGGCAGGAAGTGGTTCGGTCAGTGTGCTCGACCGGCTTGGGCGTTTGCATGCAGCTTTGCATGATTGGGATACTAATGTTCTTAAGCAGCCAAAAAAACATTTACGGAAAGCTCAGAGACAATTAGATGACACCCTAAGCGGGCAGTTAACGGAAGAAAGTGAGAAAAAGGCAAAAGAGTTAGCAAATTTGATCGAGATTCTCTTAGAGAAGGAAGAGGTGTACTGGTCCCAGATGTCTCGGGCTAATTGGATCCAACATGGTGACATAAACACTTCTTTTTTCCATAATTTTGCATCTGCTCGACGGAAAAAGAATTTCATTCCAAGCTAAAAAATGAGGCGAACTATTGGATTGAAGGTACCGATGCGCTAAAACCTCTTGTCCTTAATTATTTCACTAATCTCTTTACTTCTGAAGTCCAGGAGATTGATCCGAGCTTCCTGGATAAAGTTCATCCAAGAGTTTCTCCGATAATGAATGAAAAGCTAACGACTCCATTCACGGCTGAGGATGTGAAAAAAACCATGTTTAGCATTGGAGACTTTAAGGCGCCTAGACCTGATGGGTTGCATGCTATATTTTATAAAAAATTCTGGAATCTTTTCGGTGAGGAGATTACACAAGAGGTTCTCCTTGCTCTCAATTCTGGCCATATCCCCGAAGGCTGGAATGATACCACATTTGTCTTAATTCCGAAGGTGGATAATCCAGAATCGGTCACTCAATTTAGACCGATTAGCCTTTGCAATGTTATCTACAAGGTTATTTCTAAAATGCTCTCTCTTAGACTGAAGAACATTCTGCCAGAGGTAATTTCCCTTATGCAAAGTGCTTTTGTTCCTGGTCGGTTAATTACTGATAATGTTCTTGTGGCGTATGAGAGTGTTCATGCAATTAAAAATAAGAGATCGGGGACTAATGGAAATTGTGCAGTCAAGTTGGATATGCACAAAGCATATGATAGAGTGGAGTGGTTTTTTTTGGAGAACATGCTGCGCAAACTTGGGTTTGCTGAAACTTGGATTTCTTGGATGATGGCTTGTGTTACTTCGGTGAGATATCAGGTATGGTTTAACTCTGAAGAAACTGATATGTTCACGCCGACCAGAGGTCTCCGACAGGGAGATCCTCTTTCTCCCTATTTGTTTTTGTTGTGTGCGGAGGGGTTATCCAGCCTCTTATTGTATGAAGAAGAAGTTGGTGGTATCGATAGGGTAAGGGTGTGCAAGAATGCACCATCAGTCTCGCATCTACTTTTTGCTGATGACTCCCTTATTCTCATAAAGGCGGATATGAATAATGCAACTTCCTTACAGCGGGTACTAGATACGTACTGTGCAAACTCAGGACAGCTAGTGAGTTTATCAAAGTCAAGTATTTTTTCTCCCCAAATACTAATGTACTTTTGAGAGCAGAGATTTGTGAGGCTCTTCATATTGACACATAAGCTTTATCTGATGAATATCTGGGGCTCCCAGCGATTGTGGGGGCAGATAGAAGCGATTCCTTTGAGCATCTGATAGAGAGAATTATCAATAGAATCAATGGATGGAAAGAAAAGCTTTTATCTATTGCAGGTAATGAAATATTATTGAAGGCGGTTGCTCAAGCAATTTCGGTCTATGCTATATCAGTATTTTTGATACCAAAAGTAATCTGTAAACGTATGATGGATGCTATATCCAAGTTCTGGTGGGGAGATGATGATAATTCTAACAAGATGCACTGGTATGCTTGGTGGAAATTATGCTTCCCAAAGAGAGAAGGGGGCATGGGCTTTCGTGACTTCCAATCTTTTAATCTTGCTATGTTGGCTAAACAAGTCTGGAGGCTTATTGATAACTCAGATTCATTATGTGCACGGGTGCTTCGTGCCAAGTACTACCCAGGCGGTGACATTCTTAAAGCAGGTCCCAAAGCGGGATCATCATTCACATGGCAGAGTATTCTCGCAGGTATTACTACCTTTAAACGAGGGTATATTTGGAGAGTTGGTAATGGAGAAAATATTAATATCTGGAGAGACCCCTGGATTCCTAGCAGCCCGGATAGGAGAGTTATTTCTCCTAGAGGGGGTGCAGTTTATACTAAAGTGAGTGACCTTATAAATCCAGCTACGGGACAATGGGACTCGGTCCTGCTCCATGGTCTGTTTGGAGAAGTGGATGTGCACCGTATTCTTCAAATTCCTTTACATAGACAAGGTTTCGATGACTTCATTGCTTGGGATGCTACAAAACATGGTCGATACACAGTCCGCTCTTGATATTATCTCCAGTGGCGTCATCAGTTTGGGGCATTGGCATATCAAGTCTCACTGCCGGGAGTCTCGACAATTAATCCGGTGTGGAAAATTCTATGGCAGATGAAAATTCCTAGCAAGGTTAAGATTTTCCTATGGCGGGCTCTCCATGGCATCATCCCGCTGAAATCCATCCTTTATAACCGCCATATTGGAGATTCAGGAGGCTGCCCAATTTGTAATCAAGGCCCTGAGGATATTTCTCATCTCCTATTTCAATGTGAGGCGGCTAAAGAGATTTGGGATAGTTTGGGATTATTGGAACTTATATCTGAGGTGGTCCAAATTGATCGGTCAGGTTCGATAGTTCTTGAAGATTTACTCCGGCGACAGGATAATACAATTGAAGGGATTAATATTGGCCTGAAGGAAATCATATCAGTTACTTGCTGGTACCTTTGGTGGATTATGCGACGTCGAACTCATGATGAATCTGTACCCCCGACACATCGCTGCAGAATGTCTATCCTCACAATTGCTGCGAATTCAAGGAGGGTAAACCAATCAAGCGGGGGAGCTAAAGAAACTAGGTGGTCTAAACCGCAGCCAAGGTATGTCAAACTTAATGTTGATGCTTCTTTATCCGATGACATGAAAAAAGGGGCAGCGGGTGCAATTCTACGAGATGCTAATGGTCACTTCATTGCTGCGTCTTGCTGCTTGATACCGCATGTAATGACACCCATGATGGCTGAGGCCATTGCGTTGAGGAAAGGACTAGAACTTGCAACAAAGATGAGCTTATCTATGGTCCAAGCGGAATCAGACTGCATTGATGTTATTAATGCATGTAATGGAGAAGAAAAGTGGTGGAATGAAGCCTCTGCAGTATTTGCGGACTGTATGGATTCGGTTGCTACTATTGGTGAGGTCTTATTCAATCACTGTCCGAGGGAAGCTAATAAAGTTTCCCACGAGCTAGCTAGGGTTTGTTTTGATAATAGCTTATCTTGTAATTGGGTCGATGAACCCCCTAGATTTCTTCTAGACTCGTTGGTAAATGATGTAACAGTACATTGATCGGGACAGCAAGTTTCAGACGCACTCTTTTCTTTACCAGGGTACCTAAGGAGACTGGAAGGTTTTTAATGAGGCGGCTTGCTTGCTTAATATATATACTGTTTCCCTAAAAAAGGCATAATTTTCACAATTAATTTCAGAATATAAATCATGGCAGCAACAACTACAATTGGTTCGATGTTATGCGTGGTGGAAGCCGCATGGGCACTTATATAGAGCGGCTCGGGAAACCGTACAGAGAACAACGTGGGCCGACGCCACACCGCGCATAGATTCTAGTCGGTTACAGTAGCCTAGGATCCGGGAGCGACCCGATCCCACTAATTGTTGACACGTCTGTCAAAATTGCACACATTTTCCTAAGCAGCAAAATAAAGCAACCCGTGGGGAGTCGTGACGAGACGAGCGGGCGAGCATTGTCGGAGGAGGAGCGCGCATCTAACATTTCTCTTCTCACTCACTTACAAAAGTTGTGAAACACACTACCTTATAAGGTGGTGCAACTCTACTCCAACTTTTCATGTGGGATTAAACTTTCGCTCTCACTCCACTCACATGTGAGCTATCACTAAATTGGGGCAAATCACATATGGACTTCCACACACATGGCCTTTCAGATTTAGGGAAATCTGAAATCTAGCATGGCCCAAAGTATTGGTCCATTCTTTCTAACACTTCCTCCTTCCCAACTTAGTTGACTTATATATTTGCCTAAGAAAGTAAGTATTTAGATGTGTTTTAATGTGCAGATACATACATGGAAGGATCTCCTGTTATGGGGCCACCCTACCTTTATTTTTGCTAAAACGTTAGATACATGTGTTTTTTCTAGACAATTTGAATGGTCATACATCAAAACATCATAGGTGTACTTATTTTGGTGAACACAACACAAAACAGATTCCGAACAGAAAACATGGACAAGATCTAGTACAGTCGAAAACGAACAATTTTTCTTTTCAATAGCTAATTTTCAGTCTAACAAAATGTGACTCTAATAATCAAAATCATACACTTGGGAAAACAAAAAATTGTGCAAAACTTGTTTGCCGAGTGTATAAAAGCCATATTTTCCGAGTTGGCTATAGAAAACACCGACAAAGATGAGACACTCGGCAAAATAGCAGAAAAACGCTCAGTAAGGGAAAAAACACTTCCCACAATTTCAAAAAACACTCGGCAAATAATAAAAACTTGTCAAAAATTCAAAAAACACTTGGCAAAGCTTGCGGACATGTGTCCATTCTGCCCAAGAGTTTCAATCTTTTGAAAAAATTTCTCACTAATATTTCTCCCGCACGGGAGAAAATTTCCTGACAAATTTTTTCTTAGTGTATTTCCCAAGGGCACTCAGCAAAGTTATGACCTTTTGTCGAGTGGCTCATCCGTTGGGACATGACAAATTCCTGGCAAAGTTCTAGCTCTGATCTGGTACAAGACTCAGGTATGCACAACCACGGGAGGGGGAGACGGAGACGGTGTTGTTCTCCCTCGTCCAAAAGTTGTCGATCTTGCAGTGGAGGTTGTACTCCAAACCCCGGCCTTCCTCGCGGTGGCACCACTCTTCTCTGTGCTAGTCATCATGCTACTCATCTTGAAGTAAATCATGCATTGATGATGTCTGATAAGTTCATTTTGCATTACTATTCTATGTCTTAATTCACTATTATTCATTGATATATTTCGTATTGAGAGGTGATACTTATGTTATTTCATCTGTTTTTGCATGGTTGATGACTTTTGGAGCATGGACCGCTGCAGTTAGTATTCTGATGGAAAAGGTGCTGTTTGGAGGCAAAATTCGCGAAGATCACAAAATCTAGAAAAATATACAGAAAATCCTATTTTTCCAGAAGACTAAGGATGCCAGAAGACGGAGTGGAGATGGGCCACAGGGGCCCACAACACCCCCTGACGCGGGTAGCCCTAGGCCGCGCCAGCAGGTGGTGTGGCCACCCTGGCCCACTCCATCCTCCCCCTCTGGCATATATCATCCTCCCGAAACCCTAAGACTCAGAGAGCGACCACCGAAAGATTTCGTTGCCTCTGCGGGGCGGAAAACACCGAGAGAGAAAGATCTCTCCAGCAAACAGATTTCGCCGAGGAAATTCCTTCCCGGAGAGGGGAGATCATCGCCATCAACACCACCATCAAGATGGACTTCATCGGGATCATCATCATCATCACCACCATCATCACCATCAACACCGTCATCACCATCTCCATATTTCTGTAACAGTTGTGTTGAAACTTGCATTAGTTCATAGGGGAAACTTTCCCAGTGTTGATTACTCTTTGTAGTTGATGCTATTGAGTGAACCATTGAATTATTGTTTATGTTCAGATTGTTATACATCATTATTCCATCTCTGATCATGATCCATATGATGTCTTGTGAGTAGTTCGTTTTGTTCTTGAGGACATGGGAGAAGTCATGTTGTTAGTAGTGGAGTTGTGTTGAGAAAGATTCAATAGATTGTTATTTAAGTTGTGGTGTACTTCTTCTAGTGGTGTCATGTGAACGTCGACTACATGACACTTCACCTATATGGGCCTAGGGGAATGCATTGTGTATTTGGCTACTAATCGTAGGGGTTGCCGGAGTGACAGAAACCTGAGCCCCCGTTAGAAAACCATTGCACAAGGGACGTAAGGGTCTTAGAGTTTAAAGCTGTGGTTAGGTTTCTACCTTAATTACTTTCTTGTACTTATGGATGTTTGCAAGGGGTATAATCACAAGTATGTATTAGTCTTGGATGGGGCGGTACATTAGCACAGGTTCACCCACACAACACTTAGCAAGCTAGAGAAGATTAATCAACTACATGAAGCGAAAGCACTTGACAGTCTTCCTATGTGTCCTCGAGAACGTTTGGTCATCTTAAGTAATACAACCGGCTTGTCCTTTGTTGCATAAAGGATTGGGCCACTTGCTGCATTTATTCCTACTGTCTTTTATTTACTCGTAGTTTGTTTACTTGCTTTATCAAAAACCCCTAAAAATCCGTTTGCTAAGTATTTGCAGAGAATTCCTGATCCATACCACTAGCCAGCACCTTCTGCTCCTCTTTGGGTTCGACACTCTTACTTATCGAAAATACTGCGATACACCACCTATACTTGTGGGTCATCAAGACTATTTTCTGGCGTCGTTGCCGGGGAGTGAAGCGCTATTGGAGAGTGGAACTGGTAAAGGAAACTTCTACTGTGAGTATTGTCTACTTCTGCTAGTTGCTTTATTTTTGTTATGGATAATTCGCTGAGTTTCTTATTTGGTAATGCTACTACCACTACTAAGGTAGTAGATAAACCACCACCTGCTGAGAATGATATTTTCAAAATACCTACAAGAATTATTGATCGTGTTATGGATAACTACTATGTTGGGGATAGAACTGTCCATCCCGGTGATTACTCTTTATACACGAATTATGCGGGTTGTTAAAGTGTGCAGGTATTACTACAGATCAAGTTAAGAAGAAGTTATTCTCATTATCGCTGAAAGGAAAAGCTGAGGAATGGTATAAGCTGTTGAAGAATGGTCAAGCTCTGGAATGGGAGGAAATAGTGCCTCTCTTTTATTCAAAGTTTTATCCTCCTAGTGAGATTCATAAAGATCGGAATCAAATATACAACTTTTGGCCTCTTGATGGAGAGAGTACAACTCAAGCTTGGGGGAGATTGAAGTTACTAATGCTCAAATATCCCATTCATGAGCTCCCCAACAATATTATTATCAATAACTTTTATGCAAGGCTCCCTCTACATGACAAGGATTTATTCGATGCTACTTGTGCTGGATCACTCACTCATATGGAAGAAGAAGCTAAATGGGATCTTCTGGACCGTATTCAAGACAATGCTGAAGCTTGGGAGAATGACAAAGGTAGAAAGTCAGGTATAAATTATGATTATGAATGCATTGAATCTTTTATGGGAAGTGATGACTTTCAAAATATTAAAAATGCTTATGGTCTAGACTCTCAAGCTATTGCTTCTTATTTTAAGGCTTTTGCTTCTTACATTGAAGTGCCTAAAAAGAAGTGGAATAAGTATCATGAACCTTATAAAGATGTTGCTAAGAGTGTTCCTGAAAGAAATACTGAAGTTTATACTACTAATCATGTTTTACCTAAACCTTACATTGAGAAAATGCCTTTCCCAGTTAAGATAAGGGAACATTCTATGATGGCTAGTATGGTAGATGAAAGTATGAATAAAGCTATTGAACCTGATAAACAAATGGTTGATGAACCTATAATAGAAAATGTGAAAGACTTTGTCACTAAATATGGAAAAGAGGGACACACTATCCTTTGTAAGGATACCTCTAATATTGTTTCACATAGTAGTGTTATGAGAGCTAGTATTCCTGTGTTTTCTGTTAGAATAAGTGATCATTGCTATGATGGTTCTTGTGATAGCTATATCGTTAAGTTTATGTATGATACTAAAAGTTACTATGAGAGAGGGAAAAGTGTTCTTATGTATCTCAATAATATCAAGTTTCCTCGTTTTATGCTGAAAGTTTTTATGCTGCACTTCTTTTGCTTTCCTATGCAAGTTGCCTCTGGTTTCATGTCGTGGTGGTGGCACGGCAGATGCCATGGATAGGATAAAGGTGGGGACTAAATGCACTAGGGGAATCCAGGGAGGGATAGTGTGGTGATTCCACACACAGTAGCTTTGTATTTGATTCACTTTCATAGATTACAAGTGCTCCTTGAGCTGTATTGGAGAGAGGAGGAAGAAGGAACTCTCTTACTCTCACCACTCACTAGCCCTCAGTAACTTGCTAGAAGAACATAACCTCTAAAACCCAACCCCTTCTACAGAGGCCCTAGCCCCCCTTATATAGGGGCAGTTAGGTCTCCAATTAGGACATACGTGGAGGCATATCCTCCCAAGATAGTAAGCCGACCGGGTCACTTTAACCCCGCGTCATCCATGCAGAGGCTACGTGAGCCTCTGCGGCGCTTGCGTCATCCGACATTGGCGTCGTCACCTTTGTCGGCCACGCCTCGGTGGTCCTGCCTCTGTCCGCTTCGCTCACGCTCTGCGTACAGTGGTCACCTTTGACCAGCGAGATACCTTCCTTCTCCTACAAGATTGATATAACCCGGATCGTACCTAGTTAATCCGGCCACACCCGTTCCTGCATATGAGTTAGATTCATCTGTCCGACATACAGCTTAAGTCGGTTGAGACCCAGTTAGGTGGACATCCCCTGGTCCGGGTTACCCTGTGATTCGGCCTGCCTTGAGGTGACTCGGCCAGCATCTGCTTTGACCTTGCCGTACCTCGGCTAACTCGGCCTTTATACCCTGGTGTGACCCTACCCGGGGGTATCCCCCCAAAATTAGTCCCCGAAGCTGGTGCGGTCTTAGCTGCCTTAGCCGCTTAGACCACAGCAGGTTCAATTTCACTGAGCTTTGTGTTCATTCTCCGAGTTACTTCCTATCTCGGATTCCATGGGTTTACTTTCCCTTGGCACATTCCAAGTTTTTACTGGCTGGCCGGGTTACCATATACCCATCCGGGTCATTCTTCCTTCTCTCGTACGCTTCCCCACGTGGAGGCTAATCATTACTTTGCCTCATTTAAGGGCCAACAACAGTAACCGCCGTAGTTATTGTCAGGAGTTACTGTGCGCATGTTACGTCATGTCTGCCTCCTCGTTAACTGTATCACTGCGTTGCGTCATGGGATCCGCTACGCCCTATGGTCCTTCGTGTGGCTCGCTGCTGATTGGTTGATCCGGGTTGTACACGGCCACACCGTGTGGCACACCCGCACAGCACGATCCCACTACCCCCCTGAAGGGAGTGGTTAAATAGGGGAGGGGAGCGTCCCCTGGGCTCTTTCCCCACTTCCGCGCCCCTCTGCCTCTACCTCTTCCTCATCTTCTCCCGCGATAGCGCCACCACCACCGCGTCTGAGTAGCAGCGCCGTCGCCGCACCGCCTCCACGCGCACCAGCATCGCCGCCGCCTCCACACATCTCTTCCGCCACGGGTCGTTGCCAGTCTAGGCCACTGGCCCCCGCCGCCGCTAGCACCAGCGGGGATAGTGATCTCGAGATGACTGAGGAGGAGCTCGCCGTCGCCGAGCAGGAGATGGAGGAAGATGCTGCGAGCACCGACCGCGGCGCGTGGGCAGGCTTCTGGGTTTGCCAGGACGACCTGGATTGGTTGTATCGCACCAGGCGCATCCCGGAGGGCGTCACCACACGTCTCGCTGCCTCCGAGCTTTCCCCCTCACCCAATCCGAGTGAGTATGTGGTGTTTCTATCCCACTTCCAGCGGGGGTTTGGTCTGCCAGTTAGCGATTTTTTCCATGACTGGCTCAACACGTACGAGCTCCAGCCGCACCACCTACCGGCGAATGCCATCACGTCTCTCTCCGCCTTTGCCTCCACCATCGAAGGTTACGCCGGACTATGGCCCACGAAGGAGCTTTAGATCCGGTTCTTTGGCCTCCGCCGGAACGTGATTCCGAACATCCAGCTTGACCCGGAGGACAAGCAGCTCACGTAGTTCGGCGCTGCGTTGATCTCTCCCCGGAAGCAGTCCATCTTCCCCCGAGTCACGGGGCTTGACTCTTGCAAAGGATGGGCCTGGACTTTCTTTTATGTCCGGAACAACACAACTGAGGATCTGATCCGGCTGCGCCCTTACGCTCCGGGTCCCCCTAACCCGGAGTTGTGGGATAATGTCTCCAAGATACCCACCGTGCTGGCGAACCAAGTCAACAAGAGGTTCAAGGAGCTGAAGGACATGAGGTTGCGCAATGAGGATGCTATGATCACATTTGTGCGCAACCGGATCTCCCTCCTCCAGAAACATACACATAAAGTTTGCCACATGAGCTAGGGCCGTGACCCCAACCGGACCTCCTCATTTGAGTTGAGCAACACCGAGATCTTCCGCCGGGTCAAGTCCCTCTTCACCACTAAGAAGGACTTTTCTTCTGAGTGGACGTGGGGAATTGAACACTTTTGTCGGGATAGGCTTCCTCCTATGGTAAGTCTCATGCCCCAAACTCTTTCCGAATTGAATCATATGTCGGTCTCCGTTGTAGGTTTAATCCCTCTGTCTTTTCTTTTCCTTAGATGTTTCTTCAGCAAACCATCAAGGACGACACCGAGCCTTCCCTCAAATGGGCACCTGACCGGGATACCTCGGATGAGGAAGAACCGAATCAGGAGATGTTCCTTCTGATGGCCGATACCACCAAGCGACCCACCGGTAAACTCTCTTCTATTAGAGATTGGCCCGACGATGAAGATGATTCGGATGTTGAGGTGATGGAAGCATTTGACGCTATCCCCCTTTCTTATGCTTTTCTGGCATCAGCTAAACCCGGTGGGCAGATCCATGAAGACCCTCCCCTTGCCGTGGGTGAGCCCGTCCCGGTTGCGCCGAAGAAGAGAAGGGGAGCTGCCTCTGCATCCTCCTCCGGGCCTTCTCAGCCAGCCAAGAGGCGAAAGAAGTCCGGGGACAAAACTTTTGGGTTCGTAGCATAGAAAACAAAAAAATTCCTACGATGGGAACTATCGCCAAGATCTATCTATTAGATACAAGCAATGGGTGGATATACATCCATAGAGAACTTACCCTCGAAGACAACAAAGCTTTGTTAACGAGTTGGAACTCGTGGATGATGTAGTCGTACACTTGCCGATCTCAAGATCGTGATGAAGTCCAGCAGGTCCGGCTCCAGCACGTCCATCATATCTAGCTCCAGCAAGTCCAACACCACCAAGTCCAGCACCGCAAAGCAGCGGTGCATCCGTGATCGCACACACGTCCGGTACCCCGACAACCTCCGTCCCTCGCTCCAGCAAAGCAGCGGAAGCAGCAACTCCTTTCCAGATAAAGCCACTGGGAACATGTATCTCGCTAATCCGAGACCATGGGGAATAACTAGAGGGGGAGAGAGATCCTTCACGAGGAGGTGTTGTTTGTGAGGAGGAGAGGGGGGACTTTTATAGGGGAGAGGGGGGAACCCAAGGGACATGGCGTGGCAGCCATGGTGGTGCCCCCACCTCTTCCACATTCATATGGGTGGAGCTCCCACTCCCATAAAAAGCCTCCCCTCAAAATTCCACTCACAAATGCATTAAATTTCCACCAAATTTAATGCAAGCTATCATTAAATAAAACTATTTTATTTGTTTTATTCAGAATTTTGTCAATTACATTAATTAACAAACATTCACATAAAACCCCTGCAACATTTCAATATCACATGCAGAACCAGTTTCTGCAATTTCACCCAAAACAATTCTGGTTTCCATCGAAATGATTCCAGCGCTTTCTTAAATCTTTATCTGAAACATATTTGCTCCAAATGGTGTCGGTATCCCTTAAGTGTGTCACCCTACGGTTCGTGAATAATGCAGACATGATCGAGACCCCTCTCCGATCAATAATCAGCAACGTGACCTGGAGATCCGTACTGACTCCCACATATTCAACGATGACTCTTGTGATCGTGTGAACCTTTAACGTCGTAACTAAATCCCTTTGTCTCGCGATATATTACATGTCCGAGATTCGGTCATCGGTATCCAAATACCTAGTGTGATCTCGTTACCGACATGCACTCTTTTCTAGTTCCCGTGATATAACATTCTAGTGATCACATCACTTGCTTGCAAGCTATTTCAATGTGATATCACCGAGAGGGCCCAAAGTATATATATCCATCATAGGGATGGACAAATCCCACTCTTGATCCATGAGCCTCAACATAACACCTTCGTAGCACTGAACCCACCTTTATAGTCACCCTGTTACGGTGTGACGTTTGATATTATCAAGATACTCTTCCGGTGTTAGCAATTAACATGATCTCATGGTCTAAGGACTAAGTTTACTTCGTATGATGTTATAGCAATATAAACATAATGACTCTGATCGTAATGCTATACTTCGGATGAATGTTCATCACATCATTCCACCAATGGTGTGACCTTGTTATTAACAACATCCAATGTCCATGATCAGGAAACCTTGATCATCTTGTTAATCAACAAGCTAGTCTATAAGAGAGGCATGACTAGGAACCCTTTTTGTTTATTAAACACACATGTATTGATGTTTCCGAATCAATACAATTCTAGCATGTAAAATAAACATTTATCATAAACATGGAATAAGATAATAACCACTTTATTATTGCCTCTCGGGCATATTCCCTTCAGTCTCCCACTTGCACTAGAGTCAATAATCTAGTTTGAAGAACTTTGCGCATTGAACTCCTATGGCTTTCTGGTGTTGCATATACGCTATTGCTAGTGGTTAACATACTCTCGGGATGTGACAGTTTCAGATCCATGTGTATTTGCATGTCTTTGCGTCTCTACGCATCACTCATTCTCAAATGAGATGGCATTGTATAAATTTGGTCCTCTGGTGAGACCTTTAGTTCGTTCGGCTCAAAATATGTTGACATTATTGTCACACAATATATCTTCATAGTATTAGCCCACTTTGAACCACACCTAGTTTGATAATAAACTACTTAACACAAATGCCCTCCTTTGCTGCTACTATAGCAGTCATATACTTAGCCTTTTGTTGTAGTATCCGTCACAATGTCTCAACTTTGGAACTCATCCAAATCCATCATGGAACATCCTTTCCATTACATTGTGCCACCCATAGTCTAAATTGAGATAAATTAAATTTGTATCTTATGACAAAACTAGTATCAATGTAACACTTTACAATGAACTACCTTTAACTATTTGTCACTTATACATGATATATTCTTAGTTCTTCCAAAGCTCATAAGAATACCTTTACTTTCGTCCAATGATGATATTATGAATCATTCTGGTATGTGCTCATAACATTTAGAGCATAGGACATATCTGGATATATACATATCACGGTATAATCGATCAAAATATTCATGTGATTTTACTCACCAAGTGTTGAAACACTTGAATCTTGATACAATCCTTTCCATGCAGCAAGAACCTTTCTTGTTGTTTCCATATTGAACCCTTTCAATATCTTATATATGTATGTCTGGCACAACCATATTAGCGCCTTAATCTATCCATATAGATATTGATGCCTAATATTCTGGGTTTGCCCAAGTCTTTCATCGAAATCTTATTTTAATGAAATCCTTAACTTGTGTCAATTCAAGATACATCATTTCCAATCAACAATATGTCCTCTACATAATGTATTAGAAATATGTCTCAGCGCTCCCACTTAATTTCTTGCAAATGCAAGCATCTTCATCATCTCTGATGAATTTAAACTCTTTTAACATTTTCATCATGGTGAAGATTCCAACTCCACTATGCTCACTTCAACTATTGAAGTTTGCATGCCCTTTTAGTACCCTTTGAATTAACAAAACCCTTCGGACCGTGTCATGTACACGTCCTAGGTAACCATTCCATTAGAAGAACCTTGTTTTGTTTATTCAACTACCATATACCAAATTATATGTAGTGGTTGCTACATTAATCCGTCAAGACTAAATATCTCTATGAAAGATCATATCTTGTCATAGTCAACTCCTTGAACATTGCCGTAAACTTCTTTCCGACATGTCGACTATTTCATAGATGTCAAACATCCATGTCTATTTCTTTATAGATCCAAACACGACCGATAGGCTTCACGCCTTTTCGGGGGGTCTTCCAAGTTCAGAAACTTGATTTCTCGTGTATGGATACTATCACGGATTCTATGACTTCTAGTCATTTTATGGAGTCAGGGCCCATCATCGCTTCTTTGCATGCAGTCGGTTCATCATTGTCAAAACAATAACGACTTCTGTTTCAAATCTTACTATTTGATTCTTACCGACCCACATGGTTTAATAGGAACTCTAATCTCCAAGATCACACCCTTTGTAATCACGAGAGCCATGAGCATTGTGGCCACCACCAGGACACTTTCTGGCGTTGTGCTACTTAGCACATATAGCTAAGGTTCAACGACCTTATCAAAGTTCTATTGTCCTCCCACTTAACTTTTCGTGAAAAATTCCTTCTCAAGAAACTTGACGTTCTAAGTGACAAACTCTTTTGTCCTCGGTGTTATGGAGGAATTCCAAACAAATTCTTTGGGATAACCTACAAAGACGTGCTTATCCGACTTTGGTTGTAAACATTTTACTTATGCATAGCATACCAAAATTTAAGAAAAGACAATTCGGGTTTTATCCCAAACCATAACTCATATGGTGTCATTTCAACGGATCACGATGGTGCTCTTTTCAGTGAAAAAGCGGTAGTCTCTAAAGCTTTAATCCTTAAAACATAATGGCAGTGTTATAAATGACACCTTTGATCTTACCAAATCAAACAAGGTTTGATTTGATCTCTCGAACATACCATATTCCTGTGGTTTATCGGGAAGTGCAAATTCATGGAACAATTCCTGAAATCTTAGGTGTTTTGCTAAACTTGTAACTCAAATATCTTCCTTTATGATCAAATCATAAACTCTTTTATTTTCTTGTTACAATGATTTTTCACTTCATCTTGAAAGTCTTTGAACAATTTTCAAATGTTTCATACTTCTTCCTTATTAAGTAAATATATAGATATATTCACTCAAATTTCTGGAGAAAGCATATGAAGCCAAGAGATCCATCGCATATGGCTACACATAATGGACTATATACATCAACATGCATAATATCCAATAAATTAGTCATCCATTCCTCTTTGGCCTATGGACGGAGTTTCAATTATCTCGAGGAAAGTCTCACATGTGTCAATTGATCAAAATCAAAGACTCCAAAAATCCATCAACATGGAGTTTCTTCATGTTTTCTTTCAAATATAATTTAAACAGCGATGTCACTTCATAAGTGGTCTTTCAATCATTTGTCTTGCGACATTTTAGCAATAGTGTTTATGGATGTGATTTCTCCAACTAGACTTGTAAAAGTTCATCCATCCTTTATGGAATACGGTAATTATTTGAACAGCCATTGTTCTCATGATACCGGAACAAAATAACAATTATTTAAACAAATCTTGAAGGCTTGGTTTGATGACAATGAAAAACACAATAACACTTTATTTGTTTTCGATGAACATCATCACTCATTCTCTTGCTGGTTACTTAGGCCATTGTAGTTCATGAATTGTGTTGTCCTGTATGACACTTCATACCAACCAATTCGGTATCCAATACCTAAGAACCACATTGTTTAACAAGCAAGGAATATAGCCATAACATGTATACCTTCTATATACCTAAGTTGGACATCTCCAACCTTTTATTTTCTGCCAATTTTTTTATAGATTCTCTTTCAGCAATTCCTTTTCTTTTAAAAGAATCTATCAACATCAATAGTGGTGTCATCAACATGACACATGGTACAAAGAGTATATAGTCAAATACTAATACCTTTGGACTTGCACTTTGAAGTGGATCACCATCATCAAATGTTTGGTGTTCTTTAAAAAATCCATTCTTTAGTAATCTAATAGTGTAGTAAACATTTTACTTACATCTTCTATTCATCCTTATCATGAAAAATTTCATGATCAAGCTACTATAGCCTATAAGGAAGAATCGCGAGTATAATATCAGTTCCCAAAACCCTTTTGGTAGATTCGAATGCCTAGCATCTCCATCCTTCACAAATTCTCATACAATATGAGAACATGTATTTTGCTAAATTATACTCTATCATAATGCAACCAAAAACATTATTTCAGATATCACAATATCTTTCACACATGATGGTTTCTGAAACAATTTTCAGCTCCAATATAATCTTGATATTAAAACAACTTTTGAATATCAATAATCATGGAGGCAAACATGATACTTTAGATACTAACATTGGAATTCTTACTCTTGATTTAATACTACTTATTAAACTTCATGGAGTAAATAGAGTTTGCTGAAAGTTTGCAATTGGACTTATAAACTTTAAATTGACATTCAAAACAATACGATACCAGTTCGTAAAGTAAATATCCAGAATTCTATAGTTCTATTATCTCAATTAAAACTAAGCATAAGGTAGTGAATAGATGCGAATGACTACAACAAATTATGCAAATTCACTTCGATTTAGTTTATGACAAATTGAGTTCGACTAATCCAAATTAGAAATGAACTCCCACTCAAAAACGACATCCCTCGTGCCTTTTTGGTGATTACATGAACCAAATCCACTACACCAAGTCCGATCATCACGTGAGTCGGTGTAGCTTCAAAGGCGAGCATCAATATGGTCATCACATCAACTATATGACTCATGCTTAACCTTTCAGCCCGTGTTCCAAGGCCATGTATGTACATGCTAGGCTTGCCAAGTAAGAACCTTAGTATTCGCGTGTGTAAAACTGTCTTACACCCGTTGCATGAAAGCGTAGAGTTGAGAACACCCGATCATCACGTGATGTCTCGAAACACGATCCATAGAACGGTGCATACTTAAGGAAGAACACATTTTATCTTGATATTTAAATGAGGGATCATCTTACAATGCTACTAAAAGCGCCAAACTAGGAATATAAGATGCAAACATCTAATGTGTAAAGTGAGATGATATGGTCCATGCATTTGATCACCATCATATGCATCGTGGTATGATCTCTATCATTCCTTTGTGTGTAAGGCCAAGGTCTATGGAACTTACACGTTAAGTGAGTTGTAAGAGTATCTATCATACATCTACTTACAACAATACCATATCAAGACACTAGCCCAGCAACGATCTAAACTAGACGCCTCTAATTTATCAATTGCAAGTTTTACGTGGCTCAGGGCTTTCGGAGATAGAACCGTTCTTACCTACAAACATGAACCACAACAAGGATAACTAAGTTATTAGCAACTCATTGTAAATCAGATATTGACTATAGTAGGAGAGACAGACACCCGCCAGCCACTTATGCAAAACAAGTTGCATGTCAGTCGTGGAACCGGTCTCATGTACGATGACATGTAAGGTTGGTCCGGGCCGCTTCATCCCACTATGCCACCAATATCCAAAATACATGAAAGAAGCAATAACATGACCATCATAGCCCACATAAAAACATATGTGTACTACCCGTGCAAAGCACCTACGCATAGATCAGGCTCTGATACCACCGTTAGGTTCGCAACATAGAAAACAAAAATTTTCCTACGATGGGAACTATCGCCAAGATATATCTATTAGATACAAGCAACGGGTGGATATACATCCATAGAGAACTTACCCTCGAAGACAACAAAGCTTTGTTAATGAGTTGGAACTCGTGGATGATGTAGTCGTACACTTGCCGATCTCAAGATCGTGATGAAGTCCAGCAGGTCCGGCTCCAGCACGTCCATCAGATCCAGCTCCAGCAAGTCCAGCACCACCAAGTCTAGCATCGCAAAGCAGCGGTGCATCCGTGACCGCACACACGTCCGGTACCCCGACAACCTCCGTCCCTCGCTCCAGCAAAGCAGCGGAAGCAGCAACTCCTTTCCAGATAAAGCCACCGGGAACATGTATCTCGCTAATCCGAGACCATGGGGAATAACTAGAGGGGGAGAGAGATCCTTCACGAGGAGGTGTTGTTTGTGAGGAGGAGCGGGGGGCCTTTTATAGGGGAGAGGGGGGCACCCAAGGGCCATGGCGTGGCAGCCATGGTGGTGCCCCACCTCTTCCACATTCATGTGGGTGGAGCTCCCACTCCCATAAAAAGCCTCCACTCAAAATCCCACTCACACATGCATTAAATTTCCACCAAATTTAATGCAAGCTCTCATTAAATAAAACTATTTTATTTATTTTATTCAGAATTTTGTCAATTACATTAATTAACAAACATTCACATAAAACCCTTGCAACATTTCAATATCATATGCAGAACCAGTTTCTGCAATTTCACCCGAAACAATTTCGGTTTCCATCGAAATGATTCCAGCGCTTTCTTAAATCTTTATCTGAAACATATTTGCTCCAAATGGTGTCGGTATCCCTTAAGTGTGTCACCCTATGGTTTGTGAATAATGCAGACATGATCGAGACCCCTCTCCGATCAATAATCAGCAGTGGGACCTGGAGATCCATACTGACTCCCACATATTCAACGATGACTCTTGTGATCGTGTGAACCTTTAATGTCGTAACTAAATCCCTTTGTCTCACGATATATTACATGTCCGAGATTCGATCATCGGTATCCAAATACCTAGTTTGATCTCGTTACCGACATGCACTCTTTTCTCGTTCTCGTGATATAACATTCTAGTGATCACATCACTTGCTTGCAAGCTATTTCAATGTGATATCACCGAGAGGGCCCAGAGTATATCTATCCGTCATCGGGATGGACAAATCCCACTCTTGATCCATGAGCCTCAACATAACACCTTCGTAGCACTGAACCCACCTTTATAGTCACCCTGTTACGGTGTGACATTTGATGTTATCAAGATACTCTTCCGGTGTTAGCAATTAACATGATCTCATGGTCTAAGGACTAAGATTACTTCGTATGATGTTATAGCAATATAAACATAATGACTCTGATCGTAATGCTATACTTCGGATGAATGTTCATCACATCATTCCACCAATGGTGTGACCATGTTATTAACAACATCCATTGTCCATGATCAGGAAACCTTGATCACCTTGTTAATCAACAAGCTAGTCTATAAGAGAGGCATGACTAGGAACCCTTTTTGTTTATTAAACACACATGTATTGATGTTTCCGAATCAATACAATTCTAGCATGTAAAATAAACATTTATCATAAACATGGAATAAGATAATAACCACTTTATTATTGCCTCTCGGGCATATTCCCTTCAAAACCTGCCACCAAGGTCACGTCTAAGGCTGTGGCCCGGAGAGCTCGCAAGCCGAAAGAACCCCTTACTTCGGATGAGCAAGTCGTTTCTCCCTTAGCTTATTCACTTGCCCTTCCTTTATAGTTTCTCATCATACATTATTTGATTCGGCAGGGCCGCGGTGGAGGTCCCATGGAGTGGATCCGGCATTGCCTCGCCACTCCGGCACAGCCCTTCTCCCCCCCATGGTGACGATTCACGCCCGTTGAGCCCCATTCCGGAGGGTTCAGCGGCTGCTCTGGGTTCCAGCCCACCTCGTCAAGAGGAGGGCAACCTCGGAGCGGGGGAGACTGGCTCTGCCGGGGCAGCAGCAACCACAACTTCGGCTCCGCCGCAACCAGCTATCACCAAGGTTCCCTCAGCGCCTCCGCCTAAGTAGAAAACAACACCAGCACCAGCACCAACCCAAGCACCAGCCAAAGCAACAGCAGCAACACCAAGTCCTTCTGCCCCGTCCGAGTCTTCGAAGACTCGGCGAGAAGACTCTAGCAGTGCCAAGGCTAGCACCAAAGCAGCTCCCAAGGGCAAAACCGCTGCAGCCACCTCAACTTCTCAGCAGCAGCCCAAGGGCAAAAAGGCTCTTGACGCCACCAGGGCAGCATCAGTCGAGGCTGGACAGCGCACACTTGCATCCATGCTCTCGGAGAAGACTCCACCTCCTAAGGACGCCCCTGTCGAGCCAGCTGAAGCGCAACTTGTCCTGCATACAATCCCCGCCGCTGCTCAGGTTGAGAGACAAGAAGCACATGCCAAGGGCCTAGTGGCGCCCCACATGCTCAGTGGCGAACGATACCCTCCGACCTTGATCGAGTTCGTGAACAACTGGAACAAGGCGGAGTTCGTCCACAACGACGATCTCCCGGAGAAGTTCGGTCCACTTGAATTCTTTCAGCAAATGAATACTGCTACCAAGGCA
The DNA here is from genome assembly GCA_023614405.1 of Avena insularis. Lineage (NCBI taxonomy): Eukaryota > Viridiplantae > Streptophyta > Magnoliopsida > Poales > Poaceae > Avena > Avena insularis. The sequence continues at coordinate 20,066,248 of CM042694.1, read as the reverse complement.
ATTAACCTTGCGGGTCGGATGATGGAGGTACGTTACTTCACCTTTTCCTTAGCATTTAGTAGACATTATTGATATAGCCATTAGTCCCCGAGCCTCCGGGGGAGTAACTTGTTACTCGGCCGGATGCTCCTTAGAAAATTAATGTAGCTCCCTGATAACTTCGAATATGCACACACCTAGAGCCGGGTTAAGTTCTACTTAGCCCGGATCTCGTACACTTCGAATATGCACACACCTAGAGCCGGGTTAAGTTCCACTTCTCCTGGATTTTGTACACTTCAAATATGCACACACCTAGAGCCGGGTTAAGTTCCACTTGGCCCGGATTTTGTACACTTCGAATATGCACACACCTAGAGCCGGGTTAAGTTCCACTTGGCCCGGATTTTGTACACTTTGAATATGCACACACCTAGAGCCGGGTTAAGTTCCACTTGGCCCGAATTTTGTACACTTCGAATATGCACACACCTAGAGCCAGGTTAAGTTCCACTTGGCCCAGATTTTGTACACTTCGAATATGCACACACCTAGAGCCGGGTTAAGTTCCACTTGGCCTGGATTTTGTACACTTCGAATATGCACACACCTAGAGCCGGGTTAAGTTCCACTTGGCCCAGATTTTGTACACTTCGAATATGCACACACCTAGAGCCGGGTTAAGTTCCACTTGGCCCGGATTTTGTACACTTCGAATATGCACAAGACTAAGCTATCTCTTTGTGCTTCTTTCAGGTGACCACCAATCGCCAGAGTGCTGAGTTTCAGCGTCTCCTGGATACTCACAAAATGCTGCGTGCGAAGCATACCGTGCTCATCGCCGAACATGATAAAAGGGGTAAGTTTCTTCCTTGGCATTTTTCTGTTGTTTCTTCCTCTTATTCCACTGAACTAATCCATCATTCGGATTTCGCAGCTGGGGTGGAGGCTGAGAACATCCTTATGAGGAGAAACTTGGATCAGATCAAGGGTAAGTTATTTTTGCTCAACTTTGCTATGCTTTCTATCTCATTTTCTCCCTGGCTCGGCAAACATTCATAACTCGGCTTTGCCGGGTCAACAAAATATTTCAGCATCTCTTGAAGATAGTGTGCCCGTGCCTGATATGATGCTGCATTTTCTTGAACAAGCAGGGCAGCATCAGGCCGAACTTAAAAAGAAATATGATGAGCTCGCCCTCCTCTGAACCAAGGATGATGAGATTGCCAAGCTCAAGGCAGACATGAAGAAATTGAAAGTGCAACATCAATCCGAACTGCAAAAAGCTGGCCAGGACTTCACTGAAGAGCGCGAGCGCCTCAACCTCCAGATTGCCAAGGTTCAAGAACTGCTTAAGGAGGCCGACTCTAAACTTGAGTCGGCGAACGCTGAGCTTGTTCAACTCCGGGAGAGGCGTGACAAGTGCACCAAGGAGCTAACCCGGATCCACAGCCATATCTCTTGTAAGTTCCTTTTCTCTCCAATTGTCATGAATCTCTCTTGGTCAACCTTTCTCACTTGTTTCCACTGTCTCGTTTTCAGACAAATTTCCAGAGGGCAATGCTATTGCAACCACCGCCGTCGCCAAGTTCTGCCAGAAGAGGGGTACCCCAATTGTCCCTGGCGCTGGAGAAATTCCATATGATATGGAGGACTTGCTGGTCAGCTTGTCCTCTCGCATCGAGCTTGTGAAGAACTATGGCAAGGACGTCATGGATGTAGCAGTCCGGATCTTCAACACCTTTTGGCCTGGAGAAGATACCCCGGAGGGTACCCCTGCTCTCTTTGCTAGGCTCATGGAGTGCGAGACCCAGCTCGATCTCTAGAGAGAATCAGCTGGACGCGCCGGAGCTGAGATCGTTCTTCACTACGTGCTCACGTGGTACGAGAAGATTGACCTCAAACTCCTTGAGCATATGCGCATTGGATCAAAGTGGTCCACTGACCCGGATTGGGTAGCTCGGCGCAAAGCTTGCGCTCATAGCTTCATCCAATACGCCCCCATTCATCAATGGAATGAGGGACCGAGCTTCCTAGATGCCGCCGATGATGAAAATGTTGAGAATGTTGAAGATGAGTCGGATGGGGACGAAGAGGACGAAGCCTCAGACGTCGAGGAAGACGCAGATGAGTCTGAAGCTGAAGCCGAGGCTGCCCCTGCTGGCGCCGAATTACCTCCTCCTGCTGCTCCTGGATAAACACTTTAAATTTCATCAGATCCCTGGTATGCCGGGTGAAATTGTATCAAGCACACAAATGATATTTTGCTACTAAGTTTTCATGCCGGATTAACTTGGCCGTAGTCCCCGAGTTTCATTTTCTTGTTCATCCAATCTTTTGGCTCGGATCGTGTCTACCTTGATTCGGTTTTATGACTTACGAGTCCGAGCTTCAAAAATTGTCTTAACAATACTTGGAAACTTTAGGATTACCTCAAAATAATTCAGCATAGTAAATCGAAAGTAAACATAAGGTTAGTCCGAAAAACAAATGTCGGCTTGATTAAGTTCCTTTCCTTAGTCGTTTTTCATGTGCTACGCAATTCCAAACTTGTTCTCTTGCTTGCCATGAAGTCAAATCTTGTCGGACAGCAACAAGTCGAAGACTTGGGTTCTTGGTGCTCACACACTACTAATCCGGGTTAAGTAGAAAAATTTACGCCAGCCGATGTATAAATAATAAATACAGAAGACAACAAATATTTTCAAGGCAGTACCCGAGTTACTGCTCGAGGTGCCCACATTTCATTGCTCATTGTCGGCATACATACCGACATATGAGAGACTCGGATACATACACTTCTCTGCTAAGTGTAGAAAGGACGAAGTAGAGCTACATTCCATGGACGCTTGGATTCTTCGCCGGACATGTCCGCCTTGTTCTTTTCCTATGGTTTTGCATCGATAAGATAATAAGAATCATTGTGCAATGCTTTGCTCACAATGAATGGCCCTTCCCATGGGGGGGATAACTTATGCATGCCAGCGGTAGGTTATACCAACCGGAGTACCAGATCACCTTCCCGGAAGACTCGGGGGTTTACTTTCTGGCTATGATAGCGTCAGAGATTTTGCTGATATATGGCAGATCTGGACAATGCCAATTCTCTCGCTTCTTCCAGCAGATCAACATCATTTTGCCGGGCTTCTTGCACTTCGACTTTTGTGTATTGGGTGACCCTAGGCGAGTCATGCTCTATGTCGGCTGGTAATACAGCTTCTGCCCCATATACCAGAAAGAATGGCGTATAGCCTGTTGATCGATTCGGAGTTGTTCTTAAACTCCACAGTACTGCTGGTAGTTCTTCTATCTAGCACCCCGATGATCTTTGCAGTGGCTCAATGAGCCGGGGTTTTATCCCGAATAATACTAACCCGTTGGATCTCTCCACTTGTCCGTTCGATGCGGGGTGGGCTACCGAGGCAACGTCCAGCCGGATCTTCTTATCTCGGCAGAATCGTGCAAATGCTCCTTCAGCAAAATTTGTGCCATTATCAGTTATGATACTGTGAGGATAACCGTATCTCAAGATGATGTCCTTGAGAAATATCACGGCCGTCGCTCCATCACATTTTCTTATTGGCTTTACTTCAATCCACTTTGTAAATTTATCAACCATGACCAAAATGTGAGTCATATTTCCCCTTGCTGGTTTGAACGGGCCAACCATGTCCAAACACCATACGGAAAACGGCCAGGTGATTGGTATGGTCTTGAGCTCCGACATTGGCATATGTGTATTGGTAGCATACCTCTAACAACCATTGCATTTTCTTACCAAGTCCTCTGCTTGTTCTAAGGCACTTGGCCAGTAGAATCCATGCCGGAAAGCTTTTGCTACCAAGGCTCTGGACGAGGCATGATGCCCACATTCCCCTTGATGTATATCTCGGAGGATGTCAAGCCCTTCTTCTGGGTCAACACATCGCTGGAGGACATTAGTCACACTCCTTTTGTATAGTTCAGAATTGATGATCGTGTATGCCTTTGCTCTCCTCTGAGTTTGCCTGGACAACACCTCCTCAACGGGTAAGGTTCCATCTTTCAGGAATTGAAATATAGGTAGTGCCCAAGCTGGTATTGCTCGTACAGGAAACACATCCTCATCAACTTCCATCTGATCCACCGGCATAACTTCAACCGGATCACGCTGAGCAGTCCCCGGGTCTTGCGAAGCAGTCCCCGGGTTTGCCGAGGCAGTCCCCGGGTTTGCCGAGGCAGTCCCCGGGTTTCGCGTACCACCTCCCATGTCAATGTCCATGGGCACAGCTCCGGACTCTGAATCCTCCGGGACGTAAATTGAGTCGGTTTCTGGGGACGGTCTGATAGATGGTTTTTTGAGGTGTTCTAATGCTACGCCCGGTGGAATTGCTTGTCGGGTTGATCCGAGCTTCGACAATATGTCGGCAGCCTCATTTTCCAGCCGGGGTACATGGCGAAATTCGCATCCCTCAAAATAACCAGATATCTTTTGCACGTGGAATCTGTATAATGCCATGTTTGGATCAAGAGCGTCCCACAACCCCGACACTTGCTGAACTAGCAAATTCGAGTCGCCAAAGCATTGGATCCGACGTATCCCAATTTCTTTTGCCACTTTGAGCCCATGCACAAGTGCTTCATACTCGGCGACATTGTTTGATGCTGCGAAATGGATCTGTAGCACATACTTCAACTGGTCATTCTGTGGCGAGGTAAGCACCACTCCGGCGCCTAACCCGGTTTTTGTTTTTGACCCGTCAAAGTGCATTCTCCAGTAGTTCGGATCTGGCAGCGGTGGTTCATATTGCACCTCGGCCCAGTCCACAAAAAAGTCGGCCACAACCTGAGACTTGATTGCTTCTCTTCTGTCATATTGTGGTGCATAAGGAGCTAGCTCAATTGCCCTTTTCGCAATCCTGCCACTTGCATCCTTGTTACTCATTATCTCGGATATTGGGGCTTCACATATTACTTTGATGGGGTGCTCCTCAAAATAATGTTTTAGCTTCTTTGCCGACATATACACACCATACGCCACTTTCTGATAGTGCGGATAATTTTGTTTTGAGGCTGATAATACCTCGCTCAGATAATACACTGGCCTTTGCACTGACTTACCCTCTTCGTTGCGCTCTACCACAATTACTGCACTTATAACTCAGTTGGTTGCGGCTATATAGAGCAACATTGACTCCTTTAATAGTGGAGAGGCTAACACTGGTGCAGTGGCTAACATTTTCTTTAATTGAATAAAGGCTTCATTGGCCTGCGGCGTCCAAATGAACTTGTCCGACTTTTTCATGAGTTGATAGAGAGGCAGTGCCTTTTCTCCCAACCGACTTAATGATGCCAAGCAACCAGTGAACTTCTGGACATCGTTAAGACACTTCGGCTGTTCCATTCGCTCTATGGCCCGTATTTTAGTTGGATTGACTTCGATGCCTCGACTGGAGACAAGAAATCCGAGTAATTTTCCATTCGGGACTCCAAAGGTACATTTTTCCGGGTTAAGATTCATCCGGAACCTCCTTAGGTTTGCGAACGTCTGCCTGATATCATCAAGTAGCGTTTTGCTTTCCTTGGTCTTGATAACCACATCATCCACATACACTTGTACATTTTGACCAATTTGGTCATGCAAATATTTCTGCATACATCTTTGGTACGTCGCCCCTGCATTACGTAAACCAAACGGCATGGTGCAATAGCAATAATCCCCATACGGGGTGATAAATGCCGTTTTTATTTGATCATCCGGATTCAGAGGTATTTGGTGGAAACCAGAATATGCATCAATGAATGACAACAGTTCACACCCAGCAGTTGAGTCTATGACCTGATCTATCCTTGGCAGTGGAAATGGATCTTTTGGACACGCCTTATTCAGGTTCGTGTAATCGATACACATACGCCATACCACTACCACATTCGGATCATCCTTCTTCTCCACCGGCACTGGATTAGATAGCCAATCCGGGTAAAGAACCTCCATGATAAATCCAACTGCTAGTAACCGAGCTATGTCATCTCCAATGACTTTTCTCCTATCTTCGGCGAAGCGGCGAAGAGGTTGCTTCACCGGCCTTGCTCTGGGTCTCACATTCAAAGAGTGCTCGGCCAACTCCCTCGGAACACCTTGCAAGTACTGTGTGGACCAAGCAAAAATATCCCGATTCTCACGGAGGAAACTGACGAGCTCACTTTCCTATTTGTCATTTAACCCGGCATCAATTGTTACGATGCGCTCTGGGAACATGTCATCAACAGGCACTTTTCTGGTATCCTTTGTGGCTTGGAATGAGACACTACCATGCGGGTTACTCAACGCTGGCATATATTGCTGCGCGGACTGAGCCAACGCTGCCACCTCCTGTATCTTTCTTTTCTCTTACGCAATAACGAGTGACTCGGCTAGGTTAGATCCGGCTGACGCACACTCAATGGAACGTCGGAAATCACCAGCTATAGTAATCACTCCATTTGGCCCAGGCAACTTCATCTTTAGATAACTGATGTGGAAACTTGCCATGAACTTCTTCAATGCTGGTCTACCGAGTAACGCGTGATAAGCACTTTCTAAGTTCACCACTTCAAACTCCAAATTCTCAGTTCGGCAGTTATCCCGCGTGCCGAATAATACGTCAACCCGGACCTTTCCTATGGGCTCACAAGAAATGCCTGGCACAATGCCATGGAAAGTTGTCCTTGTAGCCTGGAGCATGTTCTCCGAGATACCCAATTTGTGCATTGTATCCGCATACATGATGTTAATGCTACTGCCATTGTTAATCAGTACCTTTGAGAACCTCACATTGATGTTAGGCCCAATGAATGTCAGATCCAGCACTAGCGGATATGAACCAGGACTTGGCATAAGCTTGGGATGATCTTTGATGCTCCAGGTAATTTCCTGGTCTGACCAAGGCATATACCTCGTCACTGCTGGCATTACCGCATTCACCTCCATGTGTCGGCGCTGCAAGCTCTTTCTATCTGTTTCTTCTGTGGTGAACACACAGTAACTCTGATTATGCTCCCTGTACTCATTCCTCCCGTCGTTTCCGGGGTACCTCTGATCCGGTTGATGCTGGTCTTCCACTTGATGCACCGCATCCCTTCTCTCATGGTTGTCATACCTCGGCGGAGGGGGAGGCAACATTAGCTGTTGCGTGTTTGCTCCGGAGAGCCATTGCTGCCGGGGTAACTCCTGCCGAGGTTGATCATTCCGAGGTGCCTGAGCATTCCCCGAACCACCTTGTTCTGTCTTACGCATCCACTCACACTGCCTTGTTGTATGACCCGCTGGGTTACTCGGATCTGGCGTGTGAAATTTACACGGTTGATCCAGCATTGACTCATAAGTATATCTCAGACGGTCCTTCTTTTCCTGCCATTGTTTCTTCTGCTCTGGCGTCCAAGTTTTCTTGCCATCGTTTCTCGGTGTCCATTGTTGCCCTCCAGTTTTCTGACGTTGATTGCCCCCTGCTCCGGGTTGATCTTGATTCACCGCAGCAACTTGTTGCGAACTGTACCGGTAATCCGGTCTGTCATCTCTTCTTTTACCCCGGTAGTCATTCCTCCGGGATGACCCGGCTCCATCTCTCTGGTAGCACTCCTCATTTGACTCGTTTGACACGAGCCTAGGTTGAGTCGGATCACCCAAAGCATACGAATCAGCAATCCGGATTGTCTCTGCCAATGTAGTTGGCATATCCCTTTACAATCTTTCCCACAACATGCTTGCATATCTGCATCCTTGTGCAAACCATGCTATGGCATGTGACTCGATCACTCCCTCACATGAGTTTCGCACGGTACACCACCGGGTTAAGAACTCCCGGTCCATTTCATTCGGTCTCTGCTTACACATTGCTAGGGTCTGTGGCCTGTTCAGCCTCTGATGTGTACTTGAGAAATTGCTAATAAACATTTCCTCAAAATCAATCCAACAGTTGATACTTCCGGGCGGAAAATTGTTTAGCCATACCCTCGCTGGCCCCTCCGACATCTGGGGTACGTATCTCACAACCCATCTCAAGTTGCCTATAGCAATTTTTACAGCTGTAGCATAGTTAATCAACCAATCCTCCGGCTTTGTGCTGCCATCGTATGTCTTAGTGCCTCTAGGTAGCTGGAAGTTAGGTACCGGAGGTTCCTTCATGATACGGGGCCCAAAACATGCAGGACCTTGGGGACCTTGACATTCAATCTGCTCCGACCTATACAGCCGATCCGGTTTTAATCTGGCATCGTCAGGCATCAAATCCCTGCTTCCCAATCTTGACCCTATTACATGATAGTCTGGCCTTGGGTATCCTGCGTTCACCATTTCCGAATCACCATCATTATATCGGTCTTGCTCTCTTGGAGCACCTCTCTGTTGCATACCTCGGCCGACACTTTGCTCTTGCCTTGGTATATTCCGCTGCTGCGGTTGTCCTGCTCCTGCCGAGTTGTGCTGTCCGGCATTGCCATTTACAGCATTTCCTTGACCGGCATTGCCTTGGTCACGGTTACCTCGGCCAGCTTCACCTCGGCTCACACTTCACCGATCCTCATCTCTCTGCACTTCTTTTCCTTTCCCTGCCCTTGCCGGGTCATATGGGACTATCTGTTTGTTCCTCCTGGCCGAGGTTACTACCTCTTCTCTCCTTTGACCACCATGAGGAGACGATGCGGCTCCAGCGGATTTCTCCAGGTTATCCACCACCGAATGAACGATCTTGGAGGCCCCAGCTCTCTATGGGTTAGCCCTGAGCAATTCCTCATTTTGCCTGTTCGCGATCCGAACCAACTCATTGACCCTATCTTGCTGTCTCTGACGGGCTTCACCCGTTAGACCCTCTAACTCGGACGCAGCTGCATCTGCTGCTCTGAGGTTTTTTGCTGGGGTACTATACTTCGGCAGCCCCACGGATAAATAGTTCTCTGATTCCTCAATCCTAGTATCTCCCTCTTTGTTCATTTCACTCATGAGGTTTCTCCCTTTTACTTTTACAGCATCCACTTTATTCGCCTTTGCGTACTCACGCAGTGTCATGTTCAACGACTGCTGAGCCACGGCTATCTTTTTTGCACCCTCTAGTATTTTTTGCCTAGTTTCCTCTAGCTCGGCCTGTGCCTGAGACGGATCTACCACTGCTGCTACGGGGTTTGCCAAGCTATCCATCGCTTGCTGCAGCACATTCTCTGGCCTCTCTAGTGGAGGACCTCTATTTTTCCTCGGTTCCTTAGGCGTTACCTCCAGATCTGGTGCCGGATCCTTGCTTGCGCCAGCGCCAGGCGCAGTCATCATCACCTCAGCACGGTCCGGGGAGCGAGTGATACACGCTCCGTGAACCACACTAAGGGGTGGCTCGCCTCCCTCGACGACGTGCCGCGGATGAACGAACGACACATCGACAACAACGTAGACCTTGTGCGTGCCGAGCTTGACGAAGAGGCCGTTGCGCGGAAGTGGACGCTTGCCAAAGCAGCCAGCGTTGTCGCTGACAAAGTCCAACGCTCCAAAGCGCTGAACGAGCCCGGAGACGATGTGTTTGCCGGTGCCGATGAGGTTTCCCGTCCGGATCTTCACCCCTGCTAGCGCCGCTAGCCCCACGGTGGGCACCAACTGTCGTGGTGGTGGCACGGAAGATGCCATGGATAGGCTAAAGGTGGGGACTAAATGCACTAGGAGAATCTAGGGAGGGATAGTGTGGTGATTCCGCACACAGTCGCTTTGTATTTGATTCAGTTTCACAGATTACAAGTGCTCCTTGAGCTGTATTGGAGAGAGGAGGAAGAAGGAACTCTCTCACTCTCACCACTCACTAGCCCTCAGTAACTTGCTAGAAGAACATAACCTCTAAAAACCAAACCCTTCTACAAAGGCCCTAGCCCCCCTTATATAGGGGCAGTTAGGTCTCTAATTAGGGCATACATGGAGGCATATTCTACGGAATATGCCTCCTCCCAAGATAGTAAGCCGACCGGGTCACTTTAACCCCGCGTCATCCATGCAGAGGCTACGTGAGCCTCTGCGGCGTTTGCGTCATCCGACATTGGCGTCGTCACCTTTGTCGGTCACGCCTTGGTGGTCCTGCCTCTGTCCGCTTTGCTCACGCTCTGCGTACAGTGGTCACCTTTGACCAGCGAGATACCTTCCTTCTCCTACAAGCTTGATATAACCCGGATCGTACCTAGTTGATCCGGCCACACATGTTCCTACATATGAGTTAGATTCATCTGTCTGACATACGGCTTAAGTCGGTTGAGACCCAGTTAGGTGGACATCCCCTGGTCCGGGTTACCTCGTGATTCGGCCTGCCTTGAGGTGACTCGACCAGCATCTGCTTTGCCCTTGCCGTACCTCGGCTAACTCGGCCTTTATACCCCGGTGTGACCCTACCCGGGGGTATCCCCCCAACATTTTAACAACTTGTTTGTTTACAAAATTCCCTTGCATAGGAAGTGGGTTAGTCTTAAATGTGTGTGTGTTTTTGCTTCTTAATGCTCTCTTTCACTTCAATTCTTATTCCTATGAGAGCTTCTTCAAAATTATCATGCCCATCTTAATGGCTATAAAGAAAGAGCTTTTTGAGAGACAACCCAATTTGTTTTTGCTTTCAGTTTATTTTTGTTTATTTAAGTCTTGGAAGTTATTACTTCGGTAATAACCGCTCCTTATCCGTTTTGTTTGGGTTTTTGTGTCAAGATCAACCTCTAATGAGAGAGAAGTAATATTTGGGGAAGTTGCTGTCCCGAAACAGATTTTTGTGCTTCACCGTAAAAATTCGTGAGAGATCTCTGTATGTCGGATTGAGCTATAATTTTTTGTGTTTCTGCCCCAAGTTGTTATTTAACTTTCGTTAGTTTTGCACGTTTTGATTTGAGCAACAGAAGATTTCCAAAAAAAATTGATCTTTACCTGTTGGTCTGTTTTGACAGATTTTGCCACTCTTGCATTTGCTTCTTTATTCGATTTCCTTTTTGAATTATTTTTGGGTTTTCTGAAGGAGTTGCTACAGTAGCTTATGTTTTTATGGTTTTCAGTTGAAGTTGAACTCAAAAGGTTTTATCACTTCATATATACTAATGTTGCTAATGAGAACTGTGTGAAGTTTTGTGTGAAAGAAATTTCCAGGAAGTGGAGATAATGGTGTAATAAGGAAGAGAAGGGTTTTATGACTCAAGTAATAAGTGTATGAAGATGAAGATATTGATGTTATTCAAGTGATGACTCCGGAAGAATCTACTAGATACCAAATTCAGAGACCTGCAGAGTCTGTTTTCAAATAGGTAACATGTCTGGTAAGAAAAGTTCCACGAAAATACTATCCAACTATATTTTTGCAGTTTTTAGTCAATAAGGAAAGATACGAAGCAAAAAAGGGATGGAAACGGAGCCAGGGTAGCTCACACCACCTTGTGGCGCGGGCCCACCCCTGGCCGCACCACCAGGTGGTGAGTCGACCCCGGACTCCGCCTTCGGCTCGTTTTCTCCCAGTACCTTCCTTTCGATATGAAACTTCATAATATATAATCCCCCGGAGCCCCCGAGGTTTGTATATCGTGTTTTTTTCGATCTGTTTCTGCCAGGAAATACTCTTTGAAAGTCTAGAAGCACCATGGTGTCCGCCAAGGATAAAGGGAAGGAGCCTATGGAGGAAGACCTCCAAGACCCCGGGAAGGAGAAGGAGATCAAGAGTGAAGGTGAAGAGGAGCAAAGCCAACTTCCGCACACCGGCACTACCATTGCAAGCATTAGAGTGGTGACGAAACCTGCCAGGGTTAGAAGGACTGCACAGATGTAGACTGGGGGAAAAGCTCATCGTCACAGTTTGGCTCCACGGTCACTTCCTCCACACACCAAGAATCCCTTCCATACCTTTATCCATAACCATGCAGGAAAAGAAGACTCCAAGAGGGAAGAACAGAAAAAGAATCACAAGAGCTGGGATCCACAAACCGACATGATCATGAGCCGCATTGAGAAAAACTCAGAGCTGATTCGTACTCTCACCTTCGAGATTGAGGACTTGGGGAAACTGGTCAAGAGGCTCATCGAGAGGATACCACCACCACCTAAGGAGTAATTTGTCATCAGGTTTGGCATCCCCTTGGTTTGTTCCAAGCTTGGGGGAGTGCCGCGGTATCACATCACTATCTTCTATCTTTTTACCTTATTAGTAGAGTCATATCATGAATAGAGGAGTTATTATGTAGGATGGTTTGCATTATGGAAGTGTCCCCTCTCTTGTTAGATATGTATCCCTTGGTGTGAGTTGCCGTTATGGAATATTAATGAGAAGTTCTATCTTTCACTCTTTTGCATAGCTTATATTAGTTTTCAATTCGTGGTTATATGATTGATCTTGTTGTTAGTATTGGTATCACTTTGGGATCATTGAGTTAATTTAGTTGGTTTTGGCAAACCTGGCTCGGTCAGTAGCACACTATTTTTGAGAGTTGAATGAAAAAGATAGAAGTACTCTAAAGAAATATAATTTCATCATCTTTCTTTCTTGATTTGCTCATAAGTTTAGTATCCTCTAGTTAAGATCTTTTGAGCTTCCAAGGAAGATTGCATGTTTGCTTTTATCACTTGTATGTTTGTTTGTTTCCTGCAACTCTTATACTTGCTACCCAGCCTTGCTAGCCAAAAACCTGTACTGAGAGGGAATTCTTCTCGTGCATCCACTTCCTTCAACCAAAACCCACGCCATTTGAGTCCACCATACCTACCTATTAGCATTATTGCTATTCCAAGTAAATTCTTGTTTTATCTACCTCCCAAATTAAACTTGTTATGTGAAAATTAGTGATTAAAGCTCTCATGAACTTGATGGCACACTTTACTTTCTTGCACTTAATAAACTTGAACCATTATGCTTACCTATGTTGCATATATGCTTGCGCTTTGTAAGTTGTGAATTAGCAGAACCATGCTGTCATGGAGAAAACTTTCAACATTTCACTGGTACTTTGTACCAAGTTGATATTATGTTCTTTTGTCTATGGATGTCGTAAGTGTGAAATGAAAGGGGAGCTTGTAAGTCCATGGAGTTATGCATGTGTGTTAGAGAAACGCCTGGGCCGCTGGTCTAATCCATGCTGACATGGTGGAAACCTGCAGCGTAACCATAACGAGTATCTATGAAGCATTCTTCTTATAAAAAAGAGATAGAGATTGAGAAAAAGAAAAAAAAGAGATATTATGAAAAGAGGAAAGAGAGAAAAAAGCACCATATTCTCATGGTAAATAAGAAGATTGCTGAGATGCTTGTTGTCTACTTGCCTTGTCATTTTGATATGGGGATTCTTCCGTATCATCGGACAAGGGGTACCCCGTTGGCGGTTCTCAATGATACACATATGCTTACGATGACAAGAACTTGCCGGTGACTAAACTTGAGTAGCATGAGGAGCGGCCCTCGTATTCAAGGGACATGAGATTCTGAACTTACAACTTGTCAATACATATCCTAATATTTGATCACTTTAACATTAATCACCTAAAGATGCCTATGATAGGGGCAATGAGAGATGAAAGCTAGTAAGTATCATAATTTTTGGGAGCTCTTTATGAGACATGCAATCCCTGCTTCCCTCTGCGAAGGGCCTTTCTTTTACTTTGTAGATGAGTCAGTAAACCTATTCCCTTCTATCCCAGTAAGTATTTTGAGTTGTTATGTTTCATTCATTCATATGATGATTTATTCGATCATGTCTTATGTTCCTTGCTTAGCACTTTGCTCTTATCTTGATGTTTACTACTTTGGAAGCTATCATTGAAAACCAGCTGTTTGTGAACTCCAGCAAATTATCAACTATTCTTCGACCAAGAGCTAAGTTTACCATTACCAATTATGATTCACTTAATGTATCTTTATTGTGTTTCCTTTACCTATTACAAGTTGAGTTATATAATAGTGAATTGTCTTCTATTATGATCTATGTATTTGATGAATGTGATGCTTCTTGTCCGTATTCTTTTATCGACTCTTCACTCCATAAACCTGAGGCCATGTTTATTGAGCTCAGTTTTGCTTGGGGACAAGCGAAGTCTAAGCTTGGGGGGAGTTGATACGTCCATTTTGCATCATTATTCTATGTCTTAATTCACTATTATTCATTGATATATTTCGTATTGAGAGGTGATACTTATGTTATTTCATCTGTTTTTGCATGGTTGATGACTTTTGGAGCATGGACCGCTGCAGTCAGGATTCTGATGGAAAAGGTGTTGTTTGGAGGCAAAATTCGCGAAGATCAGAAAATCCGAGAAAATATACAGAAAATCCTATTTTTCCAGAAGACTAAGGATGCCAGAAGACGGAGTGGAGATGGGCCACAGGGGGGCCCACACCAGCCTCCCCCCTCTGGCGTATATCATCCTCCCGAAACCCTAAGACTCGGAGAGCGACCACAGAAAGATTCTGCCGCCTCTGTGGGGCAGAAAACACCGAGAGAGAAATATCTCTCCGGCAGACAGATTTCTGCTGGGGAAATTCCTTCCCGGAGAGGGGAGATCGTCGCCATCAACACCACCATCAAGCTGGACTTTATCGGGATCATCATCATCATCACCACCACCATCATCACCATCAACACCCTCATCACCATCTCCATATTGCTGTAACATTTGTGTTGAAACTTGCATTAGTTCATAGGGGAAACTTTCCCAGTGTTGATTACTCTTTGTAGTTGATGCTATTGAGTGAACCATTGAATTATTGTTTATGTTCAGATTGTTATACATCATTATTCCATCTCTGATCATGATCCATATGATGTCTTGTGAGTAGTTCGTTTTGTTCTTGAGGACATGGGAGAAGTGATGTTGTTCGTAGTGGAGTTGTGTTGAGAAAGATTCAATAGATTGTTATTTAAGTTGTGGTTTACTTCTTCTAGTGGTGTCATGTGAACGTCGACTACATGACACTTCACCTATATGGGCCTAGGGGAATGCATTGTGTATTTGGCTACTAATCGTAGGGGTTGCCGGAGTGACAGAAACCTGAACCCCCGTTAGGAAACCATTGCACAAGGGACGTAAGGGTCTTAGAGTTTAAAGCTGTGGTTAGGTTTCTACCTTAATTACTTTCTTGTACTTACGTATGTTTGCAAGGGGTATAATCACAAGTATGTATTAGTCTTGGATGGGGCGGTATATTAGCACAGGTTCACCCACACAACACTTAGCAAGCTAGAGAATATTAATCAACTACATGAAGCGAAAGCACTTGACAGTCTTCCCATGTGTCCTCGAGAACGTTTGGTTATCTTAAGTAATACAACCGGCTTGTCCTTTGCTGCATAAAGGATTGGGCCACTTGCTGCATTTATTCCTACTGTCTTTTATTTACTCATATTTTGTTTACTTGCTTTATCAAAACCCCCTAAAAATCCGTTTGCTAAGTATTTGCAGAGAATTCCTGATCCATACCACTAGCCAGCACCTTCTGCTCCTCATTGGGTTCGACACTCTTACTTATCAAAAATACTGCGATACACCCCTATACTTGTGGGTCATCAATGTCTATGATGAAGATCACAGGCAATTGGTTCCTAGGGCGAGCTTTCCGAGCACTCATGAGTGCAACTTCTCCAATCTAAATATCGTCTTCACTCTGATTAAGTTCTTCCATGCTTCATTGGTTAAGGAGACGTCCATCCATATCCGTCTTCTACGCGATGGTGCCGACCTCGCCATCTCCAACGCGTACTCCAACCAAGCCTTCATAGGGGAGGCCAAGGAATATTGAACCCACACTTATATGTATATTCTAGATGCAAAACATGACGAAATGAATAAGGATAAACTCATGTCAGACAGTTTTGCTAGAAGTTATAAAAAAAGAAACTAGTTAAGTTGATAGAACTTACTATATTGTTCATGCAACATCGTATTGTTCAAATGCGTCACATATGGCATCTCGATTCCGAACATTAGTGGGAGGTAGGAGTTGTAGGAGGTGTTCTTTCTCACTATCGGTAAGGTTGCTTCTTTGGGAAATAACAGTGTGTCGAAGTTCTTCCTCACTTTCCATGCCTTCCTCTTCTTTGGCCTCTTCTTCCTCGTTGTCATGGTAAAACCATTGCAAGTACCTTAGCGAGTCACAAAGTGGATACAGAACGTAGGAACATCAGAGGGATCGGAGATAGGATTAGTACACTCGAGTTACCAAGCTTCGCCCCCTCGTCCTGGAGGAAAAGACCAACTCCTTCTTTGTTGTATTGATCATAAGTCGATTACATGGTGTCACCGGTTGAGGTTCTACACTCAGGAGGCACGTTTTAGCTTCGAATCTAGGTTGATTATGTATTGGATGTCCCTCTTCGGGTCACCCTAGTTGGCCTTATACACATGACCGACTTAGGGTTTACAAGTATCCTATTTCGATATGAGACTAGCTAACATATATGTGTCTTGTTCGCCAAGTCTCTCTATGACACCGCTGAATCGACTGTGATATAGCCGCATAGGCCTTGTTCAATGTAGGCCCATTGGGAGGACGGCCTTCAATCGACCACCATCTCCTTCTGATCGGTGGGCTCTCTTAGCTTTATGGGTTGTTTCCTCCTAATTAGCCTACCCAACTTGACAGATCTCCTACATCGTCTTCCATGCCAACAATATTAAATTACTGGGGCAAGGAATCAAGACGAGTGTGGAGTGGCGCAGAATGTGCACGGCAGTGAGAAGAGATGAAGGGACACGAGTAGGTCGGTTTACCCTCTCTCCTTGTTTTTCTCCTTAAAAAATTAAATTATGAATTAGTGGAGTGTTAAGTAGGACACACACCACTAGCTAGGGCCGTGTATCTTGGACACGCCTCTAGTTAGTGGTGTGTCAATAAATTCCATGCCACCGGTATATTTCACACGGTCGTTTAATGGTCCCATGTATCTATAGGGTATCGTGAATTTTGACACGCCAGAAGTAGAGACGTACTTGTGGCACTATGATGGCGTGTTCCGATGTACTATATCACGTATAAGCACTCTCCTGTTAGTGTAAACTATTCGGACAGGGGTTATACATTTGGTAAAAAGGGTTTGCCTAGAATTTGTTTGCCGAACCCTCTGCCGAGTGTAGCGCTCGGCAAAGAGTTTGCCGCTTATTTTTTGGCCTCTGCAACGAAAGAAAATCCGGTAGTGAGTGACTAGCTCGTGCAGAGTTTCTTATATAAGCGTAGAGTGCACTCCACTTTTTACCCATGTTTATGATTTTGCGACCCTAGTAACCCCATTAAATTTTTATGTCACCTTTTACCATGCTATCATGTACTTGTGACGGCATGTAAAAAACATACACATAGGCATGAAATATGTATGTACGATCCAATCATCCAATGATATGTTCTAACCACCGCTGAAGATCTTGAAGTTGAAGAATCCCACCCTTACGATTGACACGAAAAGTCCGTTTGAAGTTTTTTTTTTTTTGAGAAGATAACTGCATTCAACCGACAGATTACACTAACAAGCACGATACAATGCAGAAATCTCGAGAAGAAAAAAGGGCCCTAGAAAAAAGGCAAAAAGACCCCCGAATAATGACAAATTACCGTAAGGTCCGTGTGAGGTCCCTCTGCCGCCAATCCCTTGCCCGCGACCCGCCACCGTCGCCAGAGGACGCCGGAGGAGGGCACGAGCCACCTCCTCCCAAGAGAGCCGAGGTCGCACCAACGCCGAACGTGGCTTTGAGAGTCGAAGAAGGACCTCGCCATGGCCGGCGAGGCATGTCCGTTGGGGCGCGTCGACCGGGGCATTCCCCGTGCTTCCTCACCCCTGGATTTGACGCTTCCACGCGACGTCGGCGGCGGAAACACACCAGATCCGCTGCCTCGAACCACCTTCCTTGGACCAGAGCTCCGAGCCTCCCGAGCATCAGCGCTGAAGAGCTCAACGCCGGCCACCAAGCTCCTGCATAGGCTTATGGATCCCCGGCAAGAGTCAGAGAGGGCTCTGCCGCGACGGCGATGGACCCAAAGCACAAAAGGCCCCGATTTGGACAGCGAAGCCGTCTTGCCGGCCAAATCCAGCCACACCATCTCAAGATCTGCGACCGGCGACGACATCACAGGCCTCAGATCTGAGAGAGAATTAATCGGCGACGCCGTCCGCCTCACCGGAACCCGACGGCGAGCGCCCAAAAGATTAGCTAAGTAGCCCATATCTAGTCTACAGCTATACACAGCCGGGCGCCAGATCCGTGGATCTCCCTTCCACCAGAGAGCCCGAGGCCCTCGGGGAAGAGGAGTCGCCGGATCCAGCGCCGGCAGAGAGCTCGCTTCCCCTTTCGCCTCCTCTGGCACTGTAGAAGAGAAGAGAGGGGAACGAAGAGAAGTTCACTTGGTGGATGGTTGTGGTTTGAGTCGGAAGGTGTTGTGTCAGTCCGTTTGAAGTTGAAATCAAACCCTGCGAGCTACACCACCAAGCAGCTAAAAGACGATATGCCACTTGGATGCATGTATGCTTCTATTCTGCCTCACAGATTGCTCCTCCTTTTGGTCTGAGGTAGACTTTGTGCTTCTTTTGAACATGCATGCAAACTGGTATTCGGTGGTGGGCTAGCTTAGAGTCGTTGAACGTGCCAGCTAGCGAAAGGACCGTGGGTGATCTGAGAACCAACGGAGCTGCTCAACTTTTTTTCCGTGTTAGTAACTTTTTTTTAGTGTATCTTCTGGGATATTGAGGTGGTGGCTATATCCTGAAGACAGGATAAGATCATTCTGGCTCTATGCCCTGCCCGCTCAGGTGGTGCATCTAGAGCTGGAGAGCGCGTGGAGTCGTGTGTCCATCAGATCTTCCAGGATCCTGTCGTTTTTAGTGTGTGTTGCTATGATTTCAGGTATGTCTTTTTGATCAAGAAAGTGTCATCATTGGCAATGGTTGATGTTCTGGTGCGTTCATCCTTTGTGATCTTACATCGATGACTTCGCGTCTGTTTGCTACAAGAAGCTCTACTACGATAAGTTGTGTTCGGCTCCGATTATGCAACGACGTGTCTTTGGATCGCGCAAGTGATTGTAGTCAGGCCCGTATGGGACACATGTGCAGAGTGTTCAACGCACAGGGCCCCCAAATTAAGAGGGCCTCCAGTTTTACATGTTAAACTACTATTCTTAATATTACTGCTAGTATTAGGAGGGCCTCCAGATACTAATCGATTTTTCCTAAAAAAGAGTTTAATGGATGCATTGAATAATATACTATACAACTGTCTAGGAGTGTGCAACCAAATTAACTCCTAGGGCCCAACTCACGAGCGCTCCTTCGTCCCCACTTTCTTTTCATTTCTCTTCTAGCGTAAGCACTATTCTATTCATCTCCTAACACTAGTAGAAACCAGGTCTTTAGACCCGGTTCGTAAGGAACTTTAGTCCCGGATGGACTAGAGGTCCACCATGTGGCCTCGCGACCCGTGCTAGGCTGGAGGACATAACACGAACCGGGACTAAAGGGTGGCTGCCGCGGCAGCGTTTTGGGCCATTTGGCTGCCGCGATAGGAGATGGGGTTTTAGGTGTGATTTTCTTTTCATTTTGTGTTTTGTGTTCAATTATTTTTCAATCTGTGTTTTCATTACAAACAAGTTTTCGTATACATACACAACGCTACTACACAATACTTTTACACGTTGATGCATATATGATATAATTTCTCTTACAAGCATACATGCATGGAGGTTATTACATGGAGTCCCAACTGGATCCAGAGCCTGTCTATTTGATTACATGGAGATCATTACATGGATGCTTTAGGGTCAATCTAGAGAGTATTCTCCGTATGGGTCTATGACCTCGTCGACAAAAAATCCAGTCAATTCCTCTTGGATTGCTAGTAGGCGGTCCTGTGGTAGGAGCTTGTCCCGCATCGCGTCCAACTATAAAGAAGGAGATCATATGAATTAGACTCAACACAACTTTTTGTAACAAAAATAAAGGGTGAATATATTGCTTACTTACTTGAACAGTTTCTAAGAGCTTCTCAGTAGTGATGGAATGAACTCGCACACGTAGAATCCACATAGATTAGTCCCCCGTGGCTGCCTCACGCACTTTACAAGAATAGAATTCAATCAAATAATAACTCTAGCATGATAAATGTACATAAACTAGAATTAAATAGATGTGCGGACCTAGCTCGTACTACTTACCGAGACCGGTTTAAAAAATAGCTCCTCACGCCATTGACCGCAGACCTTGTTCTTGAGTTAATAACTACTTCATATCCCAGAAAATGAACGAAAGAAACCGATATAAGGCAATAATGGTTGAAATTACCTCTGGAGCATATCGATAATGTTGTGGTACCATGTCTTTGTTTAATGAGTCCATGATGTGAACTCTTCCCAAGTCAACTGAAATGCTTAGAAGAATCCAATGGTACCTACGCAAGGTTTACATATGTCAGTAACTCATCATTTACACTAAACATCGAGTAAGAAAAAGTTAATGTATACAAGAACTCGCTTGCCGGAGTGGTAAGAAAATAGTATTTCATTACAGAAATGTTGGTTCATGAGAAACCGGAGCAAGTTTTGCTTGGTCTCCAGTGGCTTATCCTTTAGCACAGCTCCATTAACTCGATGTGGGTCAATGAACCCAAATCCGTTGATAGCCTTTCTTTTACATTCGAGAATCTTCAATCTGTATTATTATAGCATACAAAATAATATAGTGAGTATACTTACCGACAATGAATTGAACAAGCTAAGATAGAGACTTAATTACATAAATAAAGTAATCACTTACAGACAATAGCAACTGAGGATAGATTTGTCGAGTTCCTTTAGATTGAATAACTGAAAGAATTCTGTAAATTCAATAGGGACCTCATCTTCAGTGAAGTAATGCTCTTTTCGAACTTTCGCTATGAGCCAATATCTTTCTTCTTTTGATATTCCATGTACCATTCATGCAATTGTCGCATTTTTGTTGGCATATCCCGAAGCCTCTCAGAATTGACCAGAGGCTCCCCGTGAACATATTTGGGTGCTACATCAGCCTTGGACATATCATCGCCGTGAATAATATCATCAATAGACATATTACATTGCTCGGCCAATATCTTAGCCGTTTCCATATCCATAGGTTCTCTCCCATAGAGTTGAGGTTCGGGTCTGTACACCTGGAGCGGGGGGGGGAGGGGGGGTCGATTGATTTGCTTTTTCCCCAGCTGGGGAACGTCTCTTTTGATTCTTCTGCTACCACTCGATAGTTTTGCTTGTTTCCCCAGCTGGGGAACGTCCGTTCTAATGCTTCCGCTACCACTTGATAGTTTTGCTTGTTCCCCCTGCTGGGGAACGTCTTTTGTGCCGCTTCCTCTACCACTTGATCTCTTCTGTTTCAGTGTCTTCTGAAGACAACATGTATAGTTATCTGGCGCATTTAACTGAGCTTGGGATGGCTGCGTCAGTAATTTCCTAAAGTGCTCCTTGGTTTCCGGTTTTATTTGGACCTCTGGCTCAGGTTGTTTCTTTTTAAAATGAGCATCCACTTCGGCCCATACAACCGCATCGGTCTCGTTATCGTTCAGGTCGTAAGCCCTCTTGGGAGGAACCGACGGTACTCTTGGGAGGGGCGACAACTGTCGGTTTGGGCGTCGGTTATCGCTCGACGGAGCGGTGCTATTCTTCCGCTTTTGGCCCTTCGTGGGTGGAGGCGGCTACGTAGATTGAGATGGACTCGTGTTGAGGTCATGGATTGGACTTGGAGGTGGTGGACTGTTACTGGGAGGAGACGGTGCCCTTGGAGGTGGACTTTTACTGGGAGGAGACGGTGGCCTTGGAGGTGATGGATTGTTTCTCGGTGGAGAAGGTGGCCTTGGTGCCGATCCTGGAAAATTGATGTATTCCTTTTTCCAAAGAATGAAGCCACTCGTGACTTCTCCCAGTGTCGTCTCCCCTTCACCTCCAGGGATGTCAAGCTGTAGTGACTAACACAGCGGTTGAACTTCATCCACACCGACACGAGCATAGCCAGCTGGAATCGGATTGCAATGGTAGGTCGCTCCCGGTGTAGAAGGTAAAGCAAAGCCAACCGCCACCTTCATGGATATGTTCTTTAGTTCAACATGCAGCTCACAACTAGTCTTCTCCTTAATTGCATCCACGGGGTACTACTGACTCGTGTATTAACGAGCTTGTTGGGGAACCCCAAGAGGAAGGTATGATAAGCACAACAGTAAGTTTCCCCTCAGTACAAAACCAAGGTTATCAATCCAGTAGGAGCAAGGAAACACCCCAAAGGTGTAACTATCTGAACGTTGGCAGGGCGCACTATCGGTGCCAGCAGCAACGTGGAGACCTGCACAACACAACCACAGAACTTTGTCCCCAACTTGCGATGAGGTTGTCAATCTCGCCGGTTTTGCTAAAAACAAAGGATTAAACGTATCGAATGGAAGGAAGTAATAGTTTGCAGAAAGTAAACACAAAGAAGTAAATAGTTTGTAGATTGAATGTAAAAGAAAGGACTGGGGTCCATAGTTCACTAGAGGTGGCTCTCCTTAAGATAGATAACATGCTGGGAGAACAAATTACAGCGGGGAAATTGACAAACATCGAGAAAGCATACAAGCATACACTAATCATCTTGACTCCTTTGAGACTTGATTGGGCATTACAACATTATACATAGACCGCCATCCAACTGCATCTATGAGTAATAATCCACCTTCAGGTTATCATCCGAACCCCCTCCAATATTAAGTTGCAAGCAACAGATTATTGCTTTACGAATTGCGTGTAAAGTAAACAATACGATTGTTCTATGAACAAAGGATTGTTGTTTTCTCCCTAGTAGCAACAGCACATCTAGTACCTTAGAGATTTCTGTCACTTCCCCAGATTACTAGAGGCATGAACCCACTATCGAGCATAAATACTAACTCTTGGAGTTGCTAGCATCTACTTGGCCAAGATAGCTACTAACAACAGAAATCATGCAAGATCACAAATAACAAAGACATGATAGAATCAATAATCAATCTGAAATAGCATCTCAATATCCATCGGATCCCCGCAAACACAACATGCAGAATTACAAATAGATGATCTTGATCATGAACGGAGCTCACCAGATCTAGACATGAAAGCACAAAGGAGGAGAACCAGCCATCTAGCTACTACATGGACCCGTAGTCTAGAGATGAACTACTCACGCATCACACCGGAGGCTTCCATGATGATGAAGAATGCCTCCAGGGTGAATTCCCCTCTCCGGCAGTGTGCCGGGAAGAGCTTCAGATCCCTCCCGGTCTAGGGATGGAGATGACGGCTGCTATAGACTCTTTCATGGAATTTTGATCGGGTCCTTAGGGTTTCTGTATCAGAGGCAATATATAGGCGGAAGGAGAGGCCGAGGGGATGCTGGGGTCGGCCAGACATCCCCCTGGCACGGGCTAGGCCTGGCCGCACGACCAGGTGGTGTGGCCAGGCCCCAGCCCCTCTACGTCTCGTATTCTAGCTCTAGATGTCTTCCGGTAAAATAGCGACTTTGGCGTTTGTCCCATCCAATTCCGAGAATATTCATTTTCTGACTTCCTGGAACCAAAAACAGCAGAAAACAGGCAGCTGACACTGTGGCTCTTGTTAATAGGTTAGTCCAAGAAATCATATGAAAAGTACTCCAAAGTGTGGATAAAACACAAGAAAGTAGATAAAACCAAGCATGGAACATCAAAAATTATAGATACATTTGCGATGTATCAACATCTCCAAGCTTAACTCCTGCTCGTCCTCGAGTAGGTAAGTGATAAAAAGAAAGAATAATTTTTGAGGTGACATGCACCATCATAAACTTGATCAAAGTATTTGTAAAACATTCAAAGCTGGGATCATAGTACTTCAATCATAACATGAAAGACAAAGTTCTAGCAATAAGACAAAGAAACTATGATGCAACATGAAAAGGCATAAATAAAAGATTCATGAATAACAATGCTTTGCAAGACGTTTGTTTCACATAAAGAAAACATAGCATAGTGGCATTCAGCTTGTCCTTCATAGAGTAGCAAACATAAATGCATAGGACACCTTCAAAGTTCATAAGAGTGACTAGATACAAATAGTTTAAAACATGCAGTATCCAGGTATACATCAATCAACAAATCTTGGGACAATGCACATAGAACTAAGAATGGCCACTATGCTCTCAAAGTAGGTGCATAAAGATAGAACGTGGAGACTCAATATATAAGTGGAAGAAAGGCCTTCATAGAAGGAAGCAGAGATTCAAGTTTCATAAAGAGCTTCCAAAAATTATGGTACTTATAGCTTTCAGCTCTCATTGCCCCTATAAGCATCTTGAAGTGATTAAGGTTAAAGTGAACAAACTATGGTGTACATGCTTGACGAAGTATAAGTTAGAAATCTCATGTCCCTTGAATACGAGGGCCGCTTCTCATGCTACTCAAGTTTAGTCACCGGTAAGTTCTTGTCATCGTAAGTACATGTGTATCATAGAGAACATAGCGGGTACCCTTGCCGATGATATGGAAGAATCCCCATATCAAAATGACAAGGCAAGCAGACAACGAGCATCTCAGCAATCTTCTTATTTACCATGGGAATATGGTGCTTTTTTCTCTCTTTCCTCTTTTCATAATCTTTTTTTTCTTTTCTCTTTTTTCTCAATATAGGACTCTTTTTTTATAAGAAGAATGCTTCATAGACAGCTCATTATGGTTACGCTGCAGGTTTCCACCATGTCAGCATGGATTAGACCAGCGGCTTAGGCGTTTATCTAACACACATATATAACTCCATGGACTTACAAGCTCCCCTTTCATTTCACACCGACGACATCCATAGACAAAAGAGCATGATATCAACTAGGTACAAAGTACCTTAGAGATTTATGTCACTTCCCCAGATTACCAGAGGCATGAACCCACTATCGAGCATAAATACTAACTCTTGGAGTTGCTAGCATCTACTTGGCCAAGATAGCTACTAACAACGGAAAGCATGCAAGATCACAAATAACAAAGACATGATAGAATCAATAATCAATCTGAAATAGCATCTCAATATCCATCGGATCCCCGCAAACACAACATGCAGAATTACAAATAGATGATCTTGATCATGAATGGAGCTCACAAGATCTAGACATGAAAGCACAAAGGAGGAGAACCAGCCATCTAGATACTACATGGACCCGTAGTCTAGAGATGAACTACTCACGCATCACACCGGAGGCTTGCATGATGATGAAGAAGGCCTCCAGGGTGAATTCCCCTCTCCGGCAGGGTGCCGGGAAGAGCTTCAGATCCCTCCCGATCTAGGGATGGAGATGACGGCGGCTACAGACTCTTTTGTGGAATTTTGATCGGTTACTTAGGGTTTCCATATCAGAGGCAATATATAGGAGGAAGGAGAGGCCGAGGGGGTGCTGGGGTTGGCCAGACCACCCCCTGGCGCGGGCCAGGCCTGGCCGCGCGGCCAGGTGGTGTGGCCAGGCCCCAGCCCCTCTCCGTCTCGTATTCTGGCTCCAGATGTCTTCCGGTAAAATAGCGACTTTGGCTTTTGTCCCGTCCAATTCCAAGAATATTCATTTTCTGACTTCCTGGAACCAAAAACAGCAGAAAACAAGCAGCTGGCACTGTAGCTCTTGTTAATAGGTTAGTCCAAGAAATCATATGAAAAGTACTCCTAAGTGTGGACAAAACACAGAAAAGTAGATAAAACCAAGCATGGAACATCAAAAATTATAGATACATTTGCAATGTATCAGGTACTCATCCATCGTTGCATCATTAGCGTGGCCCTCCATGGAAGTCACGTTGTTTTTCCGTTGAGATGGGCCTCCCGTACTGTCTGGTACAGGATCTTGTTGTCAGAGTCCTTTAAGTTCATTAAGCTCCTGCCGATGCTCCTGCAACATGGCTTCAAACCTCGCGAACCGCTCCGCATCCTTCTCTTTTTGCCGCTTTTTTTTTCTCGATCGGCTTCTGTAGGTGTCAAGGTCCTCGGAAAACCCGATAGCCCGTGGACAAGAAGGTCCGAAGCCTCTTGTTCGTCTAGCCTTTTGGATTCCCGAGGGCCTTTGTCAGCTCATCGTTCTCTCTGTCGGGAACAAACTTTCCCTCTTCAACCTCTTTTATCACTTTAATAATTGGTTAGCCTTGGGTTATTGGATTCTCATGTTAGCGAGATTATAATACATGTGTGATTGGTTAGATGAAATATCGTTTATTTGTCTGTCTCAAATAAATAGAGTACTTCATCCATTGTGCTCTTATCGAATATCGAATATTGCATTACCTCAGATGCATACAGCCTAAGTTATTATATATAGTTTATTACATAAACCCAAAAACAACCTATAAGAAAAGTGGTGCATGTAGTCTTGTGTCTCCCGCCGCACAGTCGATGTTAATTCTACTACATTATATTCTTATTTATTTTGGTTTTTACATTACACCGTATTAATTACAGTTTGAGAAGTAATAGGCATGGAGGATAGGCGACGGGGTCTACGGTTTACGTTTGTGGGGTATGGCATGGTCGGGGGCCATAGAAGAAAAGACAAGTTCGAGGTTTTGAGAGTAAGAAAAGGAGTCGGTGCATAGCAAGATTTTTACGTAGAATAGGATTGTAATGGAACAGGTGGATTTAGGTTTTACAAGTCGGCCATCCATTGTCGTTGTAGTTTTGCTTGCTCGCATCATTTGTATTTATCGTGGTGCAAGTGCAAAAAGGTTTGAAGGGAAGTCTTGCAGATTTTGCGTTCCTTTGTGTAGGACATGAAAAATTTTGATACCTGCTGCTGCCAGTGCGTAAAATTCATACATGCAGCTATTGCACGGATTTATACGTTCAAGGTTTATATAGTTCCAAGAAAATTAGGGGCGTAGCAAATAAGCATCGGAAGCTTTAATAATGTGCTCTGAACAAGTTTTAACCGTAATTCAACAAAAAGTTGCTCATAGGAAAATATCAATGAAACAAGTTGCAACAAAGTCAACTTGTCAACAAACTATATATACAAAAAAAACATTTTTTTGGGAAATTTGAGATCCATGGTCTTGGCCCACTTCCAACGGGCCATCAGGCCCATCAAATTTGTACAACACGAAGCTGGCGAGCCAGCGAGCGAAACTGCAGACAGAGTCTACGTACCCCTGCTGAATGGTGAGTATTGTACCCAAAACTGATTCTGGTACAGTACGTGTTATTTTAGCTTAGGTTATTATTTCATTGTGAGATTGAAGTCGCCCGTTCAAACTAGCCCCGTGACCGCGCCACTTGGAAAGCTGGGTTGCCGTATGTAGAGATTCCTGCTTCTAAGTTTTGTTCACCACTGGGTGGTTGCAGTGCGTAAAGATTTTCAACGGGTACATGCTCGTGTACATTGTAGCCTAGTGGCAACGGCCATGTGACATACTCCCTCCGTCCGCAAATAAGTGTAGTTTTAGCTTTGTTCTAAGTCAAACTTAATAAAGTTTGACATAGCAATATTTATGCATCAAATTGATACCACTAGATTAGTTTTGAAGTTTACTTTCATAATATGACGATTTTATATAATATATATTACTATATTTATCTATAAAATTGATTAAATTTAATAAAATTTGACTTAAGCAAAAACTAGAAGTACATTTATTTAGGGTCTATGGACGAAGGGAGTACGCTCGAGACCGCCCAAAGCCACGCAAAATTAATGCATGCGACAATCATGGACGTGTATTTTCTTTCCGTCGAGATACTTGCATGCTCCTGCGCACATGTTTTTTTAACGGAGTCCAAAGAATTACTCTGATTTTCTTGGACTATTATTTTTCATTCTGATCCACCCAGCTACAACTGTTTATATTTTCCAATGGAATGGAACATGGACGATCCGATTACCACCTGGCTTGGCTGCAAAGAAAATTCCGTTCACACGTCACTCGGCAGGAAACAAAGCTCTGGTCACACGCACTGCCGTCGTTGACATGCATATGAGGTAGACGCATGTCAGGGTCAGCATGTCGACGCCAAACTATTTTGGAAAAACAAAACAAGGTTCAAAGATGAACAGATGTCCAGTCCTCAAGCCCCAGCCGAGAAACAAAGCAAAGAAATCCAAGGAAGAAAGAGGCGTAGGAGGAGAATCAACTACTTCCTCCGACCCAAATTAATTGACTTGGATTTGTCTAGATTCGGATATATCTAGATATATTTTAGTGCTAGATACATGTAAATGTAGGCAAATCTAAGTCAATTAATTTGGATCGGAGGGAGTAGTAAAAAGCAGCAAGGAATATCACTCGTTTAATTACCCGATGATGGGCTGTGAGGGTCTCTGCCGCCGTGGCAGGGCAAGCAGCGGTCGCGGCATGTGCAAGGACTCTCTGCAGTAGTGCTGGCTTGGCGTTGGCAGGCTCTGGAGGCAGTGATTTAGGTGGTCTGGCCGATCCAGCAGGGTGCGTGGCTGCTGGCGAAAGTGAGTCTCCGGCTGCGGTCGGATACAATGACGGTGACGCCCAAGGGCGCCGCATCCTTGCTGGAGGCGTTGATGGTGCTGTCCACCTACCCACCCAATTTTCTCCAGGGGAAACACCAGATCTGGGCTCTTCGGACCGGACATTGGCGACAAGTCTTGTGTCATGTTCTCTCTTGGGGGTAATGTTTTGGGGCTAGATCTTGCTAGAGGGAACCGTGGAAGATGGTGGTGGTTGGTCGCCGAGGCGGTGTTGCATCGTTGCTGGCAGGAGGTCAACCGACAGTGCAGGAGTTCCGCATGGAGGCTAGTGTGGCAACTATGACGTTGATGAGTGAAGACTTGGTCCCAGCAATCGATGGAATTTCATGCTGAGCTGCCCTTGCTGAGAAGTCATAGCTGATGTCGCGTCGTGCGAGTGGCAGCGAGACCCAGCGTCGGGCATGTGGCAACGATGCCCTGCGTGGGGCGGTTCGGTCAGGAAGGTCTTCATCGGCGCAAGTCTCGCCCATCTCCTTTTTGGAGCTCATTAATCAGAGTCAGAACTGCTGGTCATATATGCGAAGGGTCGTCTGTTTGTCATAGGCCGGTGTGGGCTTCACGAGGGCATTGCGGCGTTGGCTTCTTAGGCGGCGTTCTTGAGTGGAGTCGGAGTCGCTGTCTCATGGAGGAGTGATGATGATGACACCTGCGGGAATCCTCGTCGATGGTGCTCGCTTCGGTGGTGTGTGTGGGGTTTGTGTTGGTAGCCAGGTCGATCTGTGTGTGCCCTCGAAGTGGTCATATTCCATGACGGTCGGCGAGGGTGCCTGTATCGGTTTTAGCCCGGCTTCCGTTAATTAACCCGTCAATTCTCTTCTACTCTTTTAAATAAAATGAGGCAATATTGCCCGTTTTGTTCAAAAAAAAAATAGAACTCCATGGATAGGCCAGTCTGTTTGAATAGCTTGCTAGAGCTTAATGACCATGAATTCGTGAGACCAGATGAGTTAATCAGTACTAGTTCTTGCTGGAGACTGCGCCGGCGGTGGAGAGTGCTTGCTTGAACTGGTGGACGGCGCAGGGGACACGGAGGACGCCCTCCTGCTTGTACCCGAATTCCTGCGCCGCCATCTCCAGCAGCGCCGCAAGTGCCGGGTGCCGCAGCGCCTCCACACGTACCACGAACCGCTCGCATTCCTCATCGCCGTCGCCAACCACCAGCAAAGGCACGCACCCGCGCGGTACGCCGCCGCTGCCGTCGCTCACCCGGTCCGAGAAGCTCAGCCGCCGAATCAGCTCCCTCATCGTCGGTTAATAATCGATGAAGATCTCTGAATAACCTACTGATTGTGTAGGAGATATATAGTGTATATATATGCAGCTAGATCTTAGGTTTTGGCCTATTGGATGTGTTGCTTCGCGCTTGCTTGGGGTTCTCCTTTTATAAGCTATCGATGGAATGTTTGATTGGATCATGATTCATGAGTTAGCTGCTTTTTGTACTTAGCGTCTGGACAGAGAGTGCAAGAGATGTGGCGGGTAGAGAGAGAGAGAGAAATGGGGGGTTTACTATTCTGTGGTGGGTTGCAGTCGTCGTTGGGGTCAACAGCCAGTGGATTCAAATATGTTGGCTATCATCAGCATCATTGAAAGTTAAGACCGTGGAATGTGTAACTCTAGACGCGTTATAATACTCCTATATTGTACTCCCTCCGTTCGGAAATATAAGACATTCTAGCTTTGTGAAACGAATGTATTTAGACACTTTTTAGTGTATAGGTTCACTCTGAACCTCTACGAACCTATACACTAAAAGATGTGTAGATACATTCGATTCACAAAGCTAAAACGCTTATATTTTCGAACGGATGGAGTAGTACTCCCTCCAATCCAAATTAATTGACTTGGATTTATTTAGAATCGGAGGGAATAGTAGACTCCTCGGTTACCCACTTGACACGCAGATGGTCAGTTCTGCTAGAATTTTAAGGAAAAAAGTTATGCTAGAATTTAAACATCAGTCACCACCAGAAAAGAGTTTTTCATGGGTGGTGTGCTGTTTGTCGAGTGTATTTATCTAGCAAACTATGTTTTTTGCCGAGTATCAGGGAAAAAGACTCGGCAAAGACATAGGCTCGGTAAAGTTCGGAAAAGACACTCGGCAAAAAGAAACACTTGGCAAGTTTTGGATGTTTGCCGTGTCATCCAGCAAAGATTTTTAAAGTTTCACCGTGCATTTTGCAAATACATTCGACAAACCGTTTTGACACGTGGTTGTTCTGTTTGTATGAAGTCATTTTTTACTGATAGGGACAAAAATAAACTTGGTAACACTAGTGCAGAAAAGGCTATCAATGATGTGACAAAACACTCCTTAGTGACATGTATGGGACATGCCACATGTATGTTAGCTATCAGCGGCGTATCGTGGGGAATACTAGTGGCGTGTCGCCATTGCGACACGCGAGTAAGTAGCAGAACATGCAAACAATTGTTGCCGCGGTACCAAAATTAGATGCCATATGGTAGAATTTATTAGTTATAATATAGTAGTATTATCAATATGAAAATTATATATTTCGTTCCAAATAGATCGAAGATAGGCTAATTTGGTTCCACATAGAACGAAACTAGATTATTTAGTTCACCACATCAAAAGAAACAACATTTGCACCAGAAAAAAAAACATCATTATCACTCCACGGGTGCGAGTAAATCATGCATTGATGATGTCTATGATGAAGATCACAGGCAATTGGTTCCTAGGGCGATCTTTCCCAGCACTCATGAGTGCAACTTGTCCAATCTAAAGATCTTGTTCACTCTAGATTAAGTTCTTCCATGCTTCATTGGTTAAGGAGACGTCCATCCATATCCATCTTCTACGTGATGGTGCTGACCTCGCCATCTCCAACGCGTACTCCAACCAAGCCTTCGTCGAGGAGGCCAAGGAATATTGAACCCACACTTATAGGTATATTCTAGATGCAAAACATGACGAAATGAATAAAGATAAATTCATGTCATACTGTTTTCCTAGAAGTTATCGAAAAAAAGAAACTAGTTAAGTTGATAGAACTTACCATATTGTTCCTGCAACATTCGTCTTGTTCAAATGCGTCACATATGGTATCTCGATTCCGAACATTAGTGGGAGGTAGGAGTTGTAAGAGGTGTTCTTTCTCACTATCGGTAAGGTTGCGTCTTTGGGAAATAACAGTGTGTCGAAGGGGTATTCTTCCTCACTTTCCATGTCTTCCTCTTCTTCGGCCTCTTCTTCCTCATTGTCATGGTAAAACCATTGCAACCTTAGTGAGTCACAAAGTGGATGCAGAACGTAGGGACATCGGAGGGATCAGAGATAGGATTAGTGCTCTCGAGTTACCTAGCTTTGGCCCCTCGTCCTAGAGGAAAAGACCAACTCTTGCTTTGTTGTATTGATCATAAGTCGATTACATGGTGTCGCCGGTTGAGGTTCTATGCTCAGGAGGCACGTTTTAGCTTCGAATATAGGTTAATTATGTATTGGATGTCCCTCTTCGGGCGACCCTAGTTGGCCTTATACACATCACCGACTTAGGGTTTACAAGTATCCTGTTTCGATACAAGATATGGGTTCCTAACAGATACTGGCTAACATATATGTGTCTTGTTCGCCAAGTCTCTCTATGACACCATTGAATCGAATATGTGATATAGCCGCATAGGCCTTGTTCAATGTAGGCCTATTGGGAGGACGGCCTTCAGTCGACCACCATCTCCTTCTGATCGGTGGGCCCTCTTGGCTTTATGGGTTGTTTCCTCCTAATTAGCCTACCCAGCTTGACAGATCTACTAGTACATCGTCTTCCATGCCAACAGTATTAAATTACTGGGGCAAGGAATCAAGAGGAGTGTGGAGTGGCGTAGAATGTGCGCGGTAGTGAGAAGAGAAGAAGGGACACGCCTCTAGTTAGTGCTGTGTCAATAAAGTTCATGCCACCAGTATTTTCACAGGGTCGGCTGATGGTCCGATCCCATGTATCTATGGCGTATCGCGTATTTTGACATGCCACAAGTAGAGACTCACATGTGGCACTATGATGGCGTGTCCCAATGTACTATCACGTATAAGCACTCTCCTATTATTATAAACTATTCGACAGGGACTATACATTCGGTAAAAAGGGTTTGCCTAGATTTTTTTTGCCAAACCCTCTGCCGAGTGTAACGCTCGACAAAGAGTTTGCCGTTTATTTTTTGGCCTTTGCAACGAAAGAAAATCCGGTAGTGAGTGACTAGCTCGTGCAGAGTTTCTTATATAAGCGTAGAGTGCACTCCACTTTTTACCCATGTTTATGATTTTGCGACCCTACTAACCCCATTACATTTTTATGTCACCTTTTACCATGTAATCATGTATTTGTGACGGCATGTCAAAAACATATACATAGGCATGAAATATATATGTACGATCCAATCATCCAATGCTATGTTCTAACCACCCCTGAAGATCTTCAAGTTGAAGAATCCCTCCCTTACGATTGATAGGAAATGTCCGTTTGAAGTTGAAATCAAACGGACTTCTCTTTGTTTTTTCTGTTTGACGTCTGGCATCCCTGACTCTGTCGTACTTTGTATGGTTGTGATTTTATTTATAAAGTGGAACGTAATGCCTGTTTCGAGGAAGTTGAAATCAAACCCTGCGAGCTACGCCACCAAGCAGCTAGAAGACGATATGCCACTTGGATGCATGTATGTTTCTATTCTGCCTCGCAGATTGCTCCTCCTTTTGGTCTGAGGTGGACTGCTTTGTGCTTCTCTTGAACATGCATGGAAACTGGTATTCGGTGGTGGGCTAGCTTAGAGTCGTTGAAAGCGCCAGCTAGCGAAAGGATCGTGGGCTTTTTTTCGTGTTAGTAACATTTTTTAGTGTATCTTTCAGGATACTGAGGTGGTGGCTATATCTTGAAGACGGGATAAGATCATTCTGGCTCTATGCCCGGCCCGCTCAGGTGGTGCATCTAGAGTTAGAGAGCGTGTGGAGTCGTGTGTCCATCAGATCTTCTGGGATCTGTCGTTTTTGGTGCGTTGCTGTGATTTCAGACATGTCTTTTCGATCAAGAAAGTGTCATCATTGGCGATGGTTGATGTTCTGGTACGTTCATCCTTTGTGATCTTACATCGATGACTCCGCCTCTGTTTGCTACAAGAAGCTCTGTTACGATAAGTTGTGCTCGGCTCCGATTATGCAGCTGCGTGTCTTTGGAGCGCGCAAGTGATTGTAGTCGTCGCTAGATGGTCTACTATATTTGTAATTGTTTTTATCTTAGGCCTCTTTATACTGTTGTTGATGATTTTTAGTGAATTGATGGGATTTAGAAGAAAAAAAGCATGCACATGCCATAATTTTCAGAAAAGCAGGGTGTGCAATCGCTTGCACATGCATGCACTCCCGCCGTGCAGCGATGTGCCTAGAATTAGTCGTAACTGAAGAACTGGACCAGCCGATTAACGCGATTAAAGCGGGCGGCGGTGGCTCCGGTCGGGGTTCGAGTCACCGGCCGGCCGTAGTAGTGCTCGACGCGTCGATCGGCGACTTGACCTGAGCGGCGCCCCAGTCACAACCAGTCGCTGATCGCAAGATTGACTAGACCGCACCAACCCGTCCTGATGTACTGTATACGTACCTCCGGATTTACAAGTTTCTACTGGAAAAGTTAATTATGGGCATCGAGATCGTACGGTGGTGCCGTATTCGTACGTACGAACGTCCTCCTCGTCGACCTGTCGAAGTTGCGGAGGAGCTTCCATGAGAGACTCGAAAGTTGAAACTGTTCTTTTGGACCAAGTACGGCCGGTTGTCCCTTCTCGTCCTGAAATCCATTTTGGTACAGTAGGTTTTACTAGTCTTACTATTCACGTTGACAGTCGCACACACGAGTTCTTAATTGTGAAACTTGATTAACTGGCTCATTGCACGTGAGACGACAACTCTTCTCTCTGGGTAATTTCCTTAAAATAACGGGGTCCAGCACCAAGCGATATCAAAGCCCATCGATCCAGCCAATTTGCAACTTTGCCATCATATATTATTTTCCATGTCTCAGTTACAAAAA
The DNA here is from genome assembly GCA_023614405.1 of Avena insularis. Lineage (NCBI taxonomy): Eukaryota > Viridiplantae > Streptophyta > Magnoliopsida > Poales > Poaceae > Avena > Avena insularis. The sequence continues at coordinate 20,031,782 of CM042694.1, read as the reverse complement.
ATCATATCAGGCCTAGTCCAGCTTTAGTTAAAAAAAGAATTATATCAGTACTACTGAATGGTGTATTCTATCGCGAAAACTGTATACAGCTTCGGTCCACCTTGAAGCTGAACGATTAACTTCGTCTTCTTGCTTTCAAAGAAATAAAATCATCTTCTTCTGTACCATTTGCAGTCCCTTAATATGAAATATTTTGGTAGGCACAGGCTTCCTTATAGTATCGCTGTCTCTATATTACTGAATGGCGAGGGCGTACATGTAGTGTATCGAAAATCGCTTTTGCTACTACCATACTTTAACATACTGTACGTCATTTGGTCTTATTCAAGAAAAAAAAAATACTTCATCTGGTAGTCTGCTTGAAGCTGCAAATTCTGACTAGCTCTCCTATCCTTTGTCTCTATCCACCTTTCTAATTTCCTTCACTGTCTCTATCCACCTTTCTAATTTCGTGGTCAAGCCCTGTCACCCGGCACGTCGAAAGCTCTGCACTTGCACATGTTCTATGAAGAATTAATCTCCATTTCCCTGTACTGGTTTGTATTATTTTGATCACGCAGCTGTAATTGTTTGTATTTTACTAAATAGCTTTTTCTTAGTCTGTTGTTTTCCAGTCTCGTGGAACATGGGCGGTCTAGTTAGCACTTGGCTGAAAATAAATTCCGTTCACACATCAACTGGCTGCAAATAAAACTCTGTTCACACTGTCATCGTTGACATGCATAGCAAAACACGCATGTCGCTGTCAGTAGGTCAAGCACAAAATCTTTTCCCCTAAAAACAAAATAAGGTTCAAACATGATTGGCAATCATCTCAACAAGTTCTTTTATATTGATAAAAACTGAAATTGGTTATGACATATACGATAAAACATTGATGAATTTGCTCCATGCATGAACAAAAAAAGGATAACTGATTTATGCTTTGGTTTGTCTCTCAAGTAATTAAATTTTAAAATATATTGCAACATCTACATATTATTTTCACTTTTGGTTTTACTTCTTGCGCAATCATCATAGTATAATGTACTCCCTCCGTCTCAAAATAGATGGCGCGGATTTGTCAAAATTTGGATGCCTCTAGACACTATTTAGTATATAGATTCATCCGAATTTTAACGGACCTCCAACATCTATTTAGAGACGGAGGGAGTATAATATATTATCCACCTAATTTACCGGAGAGGGCGTAAAAACTCACTTTACCTCATTTTATACATGAAAAATATAAATGTTCCTACATGTCATAAGTTTTAAATCTTGGATTGAACCATAAATTGTCACAAATGATGGATACTAAATGCTTGACTTAAATTTGTAAACCTCATAAGCTACCACTTAATTGTCCATGCACCGAACCTTTAATAGTCATGTCCACCATTTATGTGAAAAACATGGATGGACTGAATACATGCATGACAATAAGATAACATAATTTATATTTTGATTTTTCATGCAAATAGGTAACTCCCAGTGCATATTCATGTAAGTAAGTTGCTATTTCACTTGTATACAATAATATAAAAATACATTATTCGATAAAACTTGTACACTTATGAACTACGAAATGTAAAAAAAAACTTAAAGCCCACTCATATTTGGAAATTCGTGCATTGTTGGAAAATCTCTAACGGATTTCATTGATTTTTTTTCTGTAGCTGCTATTTTTTATGTATGTTGAGTATATTAGATTTTTTATTTAACATGCATTTACAAAACATGGATGAACCGGTTACATGAGTAAAAATAAAGTAATTTTATTTATGCCTAGGTTTCTCTCCCAAGTAACTAACTTCAACAATATATGTATATGTATATATGTAAAATAGTATTATTTTCAACTTAGTTGTAGTCCTTATCAAATAATTATAGTACAACAGCTAACTTTTTTCTAAATTTTATGGAGTGAAACCGAGACTATCACTTTACATAATTTTATGCATAAAAAAAGTTAGCCAAACTTTTTTTGACACGAAAATAGCGAGTAAAACCCCTGCTTTGCATTGACAATCTTGGTTGTGACAATCTTTGAATCTTCAATTAAGCCTATTAATTTGTGACAGGTACATGGTGAATGTTGGACTTGCATTTGTGCTCCTCATAAGCTATCTCTCACTTAATTGTCCATGTGGCTTACATTTTATAATTTCAAATACAACTATGTGCAAAAGATGGAGGAATTGATTACATCCATGAAAATAAGTTAATTGAGTTGATGCTATGGTTTGATGGATATTTAGATGACCAACTTCGAAAATTAATACATTTAAAATTATTACTACAAAAATAGACATTTTTCTTGCTCAAAGTTATACATTTAAAAAATGAAAAGTAAAAAAATAATACTTGATGGTCATCTAGAATTTGAAAAAAAATCCCATGGACAGAATATTTTGATCAAAGTTCTTATAAAGTTAAATCAAGTTCCTGATTTTGGGAGTTCCTCTTGTATTTGTGGATAGGTGGATAGTATATTTGTAAAATGAAGATGTATTGAGTCAAATTTAGTAAAATTTTACTTGACTAAACTTATCCACTATATTCTTGCACCAGATGAGAGGAGCAACATTCCAATGGACACCATAGTTGATATTTACATATAAAACAGTTGATTCCGACAAACGAATTATTTTCCTGCATAGAAATAATTGTCACTGCAATTGGTAAACACAGCACACATAAATCGGATCCATTAACCTCAATGTTTCCTCCCATGTAGATAAAATAACATTTGTAACTTGAAAAAACTAGGAGAGGAGTTCATCCCGCCGGCTTCTGCATCATGAGAAGATACCTTAGCCGCGTTAAACAAATGCATTGAGACTATAAAAGACCAATGTTGTGCAGGAGATGTGCACCGAAGAATCATCACGATATTGGAAAATCATCCAACGGAGCAGTGAAACCATTTCAGTGGTGGTTATGACTTATTTCATTTGATAACTGATATATGGGACAGGAGGTCAAACGACGCCAACCTTATATTACAAAGCGCAATCTTCTCATGTCAGTCATTCCCCCACCAAAGAAGGAAATAGCCGTAGGAGTCATCAAGTGAGTCAACTGGTCAACAAGACGATGGTATCGGTCTGCCTAATTGATCAGCTAGAGATTTAATCGATCAGTACTTGGTGGAGACCGCGCCGGCTGCTGAGAGCGCCTGCTTGAACTGGTGGACGGCGCAGGGGACGCGGAGAATACCCTCCTGCTTGTACCCGAACTCCTCCGCGGCCATCTCCAGCAGCGCCGCCAGCGACGGGTGCCGCAGCGTCTCCATGCGTACCACAAACCGCTCGCTTTCCTCATCGCCGTCGCCCAACACCAGCACTGGCACGCAACCGCGCGGCACTACGGCGCTGCTGCCGTCACTCACTCGGTCGGAGAAGCTCAGCCGCCGAATCAGCTCCCTCATCGTCGGTTGTTACTGATCTGATTACAATACGAGAGTAGGAGTATATAGCTCGCTAGCTAGGTTAGTTTCGATATGCATATCGTGTGTGTGTGTGTGTGATGTGCTTTTCTGGGCCTTGGCTTGGGGCTCTTCCTTTTATAAGCCAACGTAGGAATTTTTGATTGGATCATGATGTAGAGAGAGATTGAAGGTTTACTGTTCTGTGGTGACGCTGCGGTCCTCGTTGGGGTCAACATCCAGTGGGTTCAAATATGTAGGCTATCATTAGCATCTTTGAAAGCTAAGACCGTGGAATTTGGAAAGCTACGGTACTACTAATCATTCACCCAGCTAATGAGACTCGGCTGGTGAAGTGCTAGAGTTTTAAAAGGTGAAACGGCATTCTTTTCATAGCAGCATTTTACAAGAAGACATGTACACGATCTCAAAAAAGAAGAAGAACGTACATACGATTTTTCCTGCAAATAAACACTACTCCCTCCGACCCATATTAGTTGACTCAAATTTGTGTAAATTCGGATGTATCTAGCACTAAAACATGTCTAAATACATCTGAATTTAGACAAATCCAAGTCAACTAATATGGGTCGGAGGGAGTACGTTAATGCGTATAGATGATAATAATGTTGGTGTTGATCTGTCACGTTTAACTGGACAAGACAGAATCAAATAAAGGGATAAAGATAAGATTAACGTTAAGTCAAAGAGGGGCCCACCAAAACCAACGAGATGGTGGCCTCGTACGGTAACTTACGCGCCCTGATCGGGGGCACCTGAACCAACCGATGGCTCTAGGTCCCATGTCTCCTGCGCCATATAAAGAAGGGGAGTCTGGCAGCGATCTGGTACCCCAGTCCACGATCTGCTTCTGCTACTCCCCGATATCCCCAAAACCCTACCCGATCTAGGGTGGCGCAGCAGCGACGGGAAGGCCAGCCTACACCCCGCCGGTGCCAGGGCAGTGTCGCTGGAGGCCGGAGGGTATCCGTACCTTCACTGCATCGTCTTCCTCGACCTCTGCACAAGCCTGCATCAACCGGGCATCAATGGCATCTTCATCGACTCCGGCACCCCGTAAAGTTCTATCTACCACTCTTATTATGATGATCAGGTGTTCTAGATGTTGCTCTTGCAAGATCTTGTGTGGCTACTGTAGTATTTTTAACTTAACAATGGTATCAGATGCCGATCTGAGTAGCACTAGAACCCTAAGTGAGATCTGTTGATCTCAATTTATGATGCTGCAATCATGTTTTAGGCAAGTATGTTAAAGTTTGGCTTCGGATTAGCCACCACTGTCATCCTTTTGCTAGGGATTAGATCACGGCATGCATCTGTAAGCTAAAGAAAATCTCCTTTTGGATGAACCCTAACCCTAGATTATTCCCATTCTCGGTATGAACACAAATTTTGCACATGAACACGAGTAAGCGTTTTGGGATTACCTGATGATGCCGCCGGATCATTGCCTCTCCCTTCGGGGCCCGCCGGAGCACCCACTGCTCCGGTGAGGGCAAGGACCCTGCGCCACCGCTCTCTCCCGACGGAGGTGCGTGTGGATAGACGTGTTGCGAGGCATGGAATGGACGTGCGTACGTCGGTGGCTACTGTAGTATTTTTAACCTAACAAATAATACATGAGTACATTTTTTTGAAAGAAATGCAAGAGGTTAACGTTTTCCTTAGTTCATGCGCAATTGCGCGTCCGGGTTTAGGAAACGTACTCATAGCATGAACATGAATTATGCGCGCACGAGTGGTCCAGCCATATGCTTTGACCATGTACTATTTAACCACCCTCGAAGATTAAGAAGAGTCTCTCTCACACGTTGACAAGACAAATTTGAAATCTCACATGCGTCGTGGACTTTCTCCGTTTGAAATTGAAATCATACGCGGCGAGCTACCAAATAGCACCTACAAGACGATATGGCACAAGGATTCTAGCTTTTGGACTGAGGTGGACTTTGAGGTTTCTTTTGAAAATGCATGCAAAACTGGTATTCTTTGGCGGGCTAGCTTGGAGGTAAAATAATACTATGGGACCTGGTCTACAAGTGGATCACCTTGTGTGATTGATACGTGGCAATTTAGATCTAGAAAACGGTTACTATTTTTATTTTTTTTTCTGTTTTGGACACGTGTTGTTTGCTGAAGTTGGTCCACACCTCCAAATCCGTGGACCAGGTCCTATAAAAATATTTTTCAGCTTGGAGCGATCAAGGACCAGGAGTGATTGATCCATGAACCAACGAAACTGCTCGAATTTTCCAAAGATATATTGCACAATGGTAATTGCTCGATCCATGAGTTTATTAATCGAACAAAGTACGTGTGTATACTTCAACATGGTAGCCGCGGATGTATACATGAAGACCCATCACATACGCACTTGAAAGGGCTACCAAAACCCAAATAAACCACGCAATGTCAGCATGTGTAGTTCTGAATGAGCCGCTCCTGAAAAAATAAAACAAGTGCGTGATCTTGTTATAACTTTGGAAAACATGTAGCCAGACCCGGTCGCGTAAATAAAACTACCACTACGGAAGGGATATGCTAGTTATTCATTCGGTTTCAATCCCTACCGGCCATTCAACAATAGCATACGGCCTTTGAAAAGCATCTCTTCCTAGAGGAGATTCCCACCCGTGATCTTCTTCCTTAGGTCCGAGGTAGATACCATTACAGATTATTTTCACGTAAACAACATATTAATAGAGAAATGTGAAATACGACATGGATTATTCCTCCTGGTTTAAAAACCATGTATATAAGATACATGTGCCAATATTTTAATTTTTAAACACAAAAAGTTCTCCTCTATTTCATATTATGAAATGTTTTACCAAACTAAATTGATTCTTCATGTCTTGTAATAGAGAGAGTACTACTTGCAAATTTTAACCGAAGAAAGAATTCAACCATTAGGACAAAAATTCAGCACCGAATCACTAACAGGAGAGAGGTGAAAAAGAAGGCCATCCATAGGCGCTTAGGGTTTCCATCCCCTCCGACGGTGTCGTCGCTAGTCTTCCCCGCATCCGATGGCCTTGCAGACCTTGGAGGTGTCACATACATGAGCCTCTCGCCGACGGGGGGATTTTCTTTCTCCTTTTAGCTTTTTTCTATGTCTTCTTCAGGATGATGAGGTGGCGGTGACATCCTCCCCATCCGAAGACGCACCGCCATCCTCCCCCCTCATCACTAGAGCCAAGAAAACCCTGTCATAATAGAGCTTGTTGTAGTAGATAAACGATAAGTCATCATGCTAAGACCCAAAGATCAACGCACCAGAGTAGCAACTATTTCCAAAGATAACAAATGTAGATCATAAGAGACTAGCCAAAAACAACACAAACGAACATGAAAAACCGACCCAATCCTATAAGATCCGCCAGACACATGATTTTGTTCTCCCTCTAACGGCAACCGATAGACCACTGCTGGCTCGTGGTTGATGCAGAGCTCGTTGGGAACCCCAAGAGGAAGGTATGATGAGCACATCAGCAAGTTTTCCCTCAGTTATGAGACCAAGGTTTAATCGAACCAGTAGGAGCAAGGAAACACTCCAAAGGTGTTACTAGCTGAGCTTTGGCAGGGCGCACTAACGGTGCTAGTAGCAACGTGGAGACCTGCACAACACAACCACAGAACTTTGTCCCCAACTTGCGATGAGGTTGTCAATCTCACCGTGTTTTGCGGAAAACAAAGGATTAAACGTATCGAATGGAAAGAAGTAAAAGTTTGCAGAAAGTAAACACAAAGCAGTAAAAGATTGTAGATTGTATGTAAAGTAAAGGACCGGGATCCATAGTTCACTAGAGGTGGCTCTCCTTAGATAGATAACATGCTGGGTGAACAAATTACAGCGGGGCAATTGAAAAACACCGAGAAAGCAATACATGCATATACTAATCATCTTGACTCCTCTGAGACTTGATTGGGAATTACAATATAATACATAGACCGCCATCCAACTGCATCTATGACTAATAATCCACCTTCAGGTTATCATCCGAACCCCCTCCAGTATTAAGTTGCAAGCAACAGATTATTGCTTTACGAACTGCATGTAAAGTAAACAATACAATTGTTCTATGAACAAAGGGTCGTTGTTTTCTCCCTAGTAGCAACAGCACATCTAGTACCTTAGAGATTTCTGTCACTTCCCCAGATTACCAGAGGCATGAACCCATTATCAAGCATAAATACTAACTCTTGGAGTTGCTAGCATCTACTTGGCCAAGATAGCTACTAACAACAGAAAGCATGCAAGATCTCAAATAACAAAGACATGATAGAATCAATAATCAATCTGAAATAGCGTCTCAATATCCATCGGATCCCCATAAACAAAACATGTATGGATTACAAATATATGATCTTGATCATGAACGGAGCTCACAAGATCTAAACATGAAAGCACAAAGGAGGAGAAACCATCAATCTAGCTACTACATGGATCCGTAGTCCAAGGATGAACTACTCACGCATCACACCGGAGGCTTGCATGGTGATGAAGAAGGCCTCCAGGGTGAATTCCCCTCTCCGGCAGGGTGCCGGGAAGAGCTTCAGATCCCTCCCGATCTAGGGATGGAGATAACGGCGGCTACAGACTCTTTCGGGATTTTTGATCGGGTCCTTAGGGTTTTCGTCCCAAGGGTAACTTATAGGCGGAAGGAGAGGCCGAGGGGGTGCAGGGAGCGGCCACACCACCCCCTGGCGCGGGCCAGGCCTGACCGCGCGGCCAGGTGGTGTGGTGGCTCCCTGGCCCTTCTCCGTCTCGTATTCTGGCACTTGATCCCTTCCAGAAAAATAGGCACTTTGGCTTTTGTCCAGTCCAATTCCGAGAATATTCATTTTCTGACTTTCCTGGAACCAAAAAAGTAGAAAACAGGCAGCTGGCACTGTGGCTCTTGTTAATAGGTTAGTCCAAGAAATCATATGAAAAGTACTCCAAAGTTGGAACAAAACACAAGAAAGTGGATAAAACCAAGCATGGAACATCAAAAATTATAGATACATTTGCAATGTATCAACCACCAGAGTGAGGATTGGGCGGGGAGGATGTTATTCTCACTTAAAGATATATCTACCACCTCACCAACCCAAATAAGAAACTAAAAAATAAACTAAAAAAGAATGGGAACCCTTTTGCCGACAAGGGGTCGTGGTCCTCCATGCCTCTAGGGCCACTAGGCTACCGGAGAAGGAGCATCCCTACGGCATGGCTCGCCAGATTGATTTTCCGTGATCGCACCTCTCTATCTCTCTTGTAGCCTGTTGTACCGTTGTCATCTTTATTTTTTAGATATAAGGCCGAACCCCGTTGTCAAAACACACACCAACACACAAAAACAAGCCAATGTATGTGCACAAAAAAAAGAGGAAATGCAAACTGGGTCGATGTCAACGAGAAACAACAATAACCAACACTTCCGGAGAACAAGATGCCGATGAAGAAGAAGATTCCAACTGATATGGCAACGCTGTCTCGCATGCAGGCATTTCCACAGGAGAGACCCCTATCCTTGATCAACAAGAAAAACGTGTTGGAACTATGCCCTAGAGACAAATAGTAGTAAGGACTATTATCATATTTCATATAGTTTATGATTAAGTTTTATATCATGCTATAATTGTATTGGTAGGAAACATCAATACATGTGTGATATACAAACAACCAGGGGTTCCCAGTGAAACTCTAGTCACTGGTTCATTGGTCAACAAATGATCATGTTTCCTGATCATGTGGCATTTATGCCAGTTGGAAATGAGGTCATCTCATTCGGAGAATGAGATGATGAACCAATACCCAACCTAAACATCGTGACCCGATCATGTCATGAAGTTCAAGTTATGATGATTAGAAATGGATCCTCGTAGACTATTCCTTAGACCGTGAGGCTATATCAATCACTGTCTCCCGAGAGTGCTTAGATAGCATCAAACGCCATCTGGTAAAACGGTGGTTATAAAGGTGTGTTCAGGTATTCGGAGGAAACCGTAGAAGCAATATATGTCAAGAGCGGGATTTGTCCGTCTATGTGACAGGAAGACACTCAAGGGCCCACTCAGAGAAGTTATATCCAATAGCTATGCAGCGTGTGATTAGATCACGGGGATATCACTTGTCGGAACGAGTTAAGTAGCATTGTTCAGTAACGAGATCGAACACGACATGGTGATGTCATTTATCAGATCTCGGGCAATGCAAGTATCGAATGACAAAGGGAATAAGACACGACTGTCCCGGTTCAAACGACAAAAGATCTTCGTGGAATGCACAGGGGTCACATGGCCATCCAGGTCCCTCTGTCGATCATTGGTGCGGGAGTGTCCCGACCATGTCTGGAGTGTTCCCGAACCGTGGGGTATCACGCTTAAGGGCTTGATGATGCTTAGAGAGTGTTTATAGGATCGGTAGAATCACCGAAGAAAAGAAGGGAGAAAACCGGAGTGGAGGTGGAAGGTGTTCCATGGCCACGGAGGTTGAATAATATGTGAATGAATGTTAAATGTTGATTTAATCATTTATTCATAATTATTTAATAAAGAGAAAATCAATTAAGGGTCAAAAAGGCTTAATGGGCCAATTCCGGAGGGAGAGGGCCCATTAGGGGAAAGGAGAGAGGGAGAGGGGCCAAGGAGGCTGGCCGGCTGGGCCTAGCCCCCCCCGCAGGGCCCACTAGGGGCTGGCCGGCGGCCACCCCACCCCCTCTTCTCCTTTAGTCCCACCCCGGGACTTTGAGGGAGGTAGTACCTCCCCTCCCCCTATATATAGTGGGGTATTTGGCCTAGAAAAATACACCAATAATCAATAAAGGTCTCCCCACTTTTGGGAGGACCTCTAATTGATATTTTCTCTCTCCCCTTCTCTCTCTCGTGACCGTGGTCCCAAGTCTGGATTGCGCGAGCGAGAGACATCTTCACCGCGGAGCACCGTCGCGCTGCGGGATTCGGATCCGGGAGCTCTACTTCCACAACTGCTGCTGGATCGGGGAAGCGGGAGTCATCGTCAGGCACCGGACATGTGTAACTCCCCGCGAGGTGTCGCACTTGAGGCACTCAAGTCGTTGGAGCCAGAAGGAGTGCAAGGACTTCATCACGACCTTGAGGTCGGCTTCGGCTCGTCTACATCAACCACGCTCTCCTGAGCGTTGACAACGCTTTTCGGTCTTCAAGGGTAAGTTCGCGAAAAGCCCCTCCCGTTACTGTATTACTAATAGATAGGTCCTGGCAGCTTCAGGGGTTCAGGGGCGTAGAGTAAAAATTATTATTTTTATGCGCGGAACCCCATACAGTGGTATCAGAGCTAGATCTATGCGTAGTAATGCTAGTGCGGGTAGAACACACGAGATGTAGCGTGTGGGCGTTGATCTTTTAGGTGTTACCCTCCCACGTGTACTTGTGTATACCGTAGTAATGTTTGATGAAGCGACCCCCAACCGACTTTACGCGTTCATTCGCGAGACTGGTCCACGCTTGACATATGGCTTGTACCGTATAAAGTGGCTTAGGGGGTGTCTGTCTCTCTCGCATTAGTTGGTATGCCATTTGCAACGGAGGGCCCCGAAAGGGGTGTAGTAGAGAGAACTACTTGAACATCGTTGTGCTGAAAGTTCGTAGGTAAGAACGGTTCTTGTGCGAAAGCCCATTCAGCCACGTAAAACATGCAAAGATAAAGTAGAGGCGTCTAACTTTGTTTTGCAGGAGGGCGTTGCTTTGTGATATGGTTGTGACAAAGGTAAAGTGATTACCTTATGTTACGTAGTAGTAGATAGTCATGGAGGTGACGAACTACCACGCCAGAATGACACTGGTACCCTGGTGTCTACGGCGCCGGAACCCGGTGACGGCGGATGGAGATCACGACGTGAAGGACCATATCACATAGCATTTACATTCAATGTTATTGTTTGTATATCTTATTGTGTGCTAGTATTAGATACTCGACGGTAGCCTAATAAGATGATCCCTGTTAAAATAACCAACGATTGTGTTCCCCCTTAGTGTGCACCACCAAGAAAGTTCTGTGGTATGAGGCAGGCCGTGATGATCGGGTGTCAGACATATCTACGTTCGCATACAGTGGGTGCAAGCCATGTTGCACAGTGAAAACACTAAGGTTGAGTTGGCGAGCCTAGCATGTACAGACATGGCCTCGGAACGCGGATGGTCGAAAGATCGAGCACGAGTCGCATGAATGATGTGACCGACGTTTAGCGTCCGCCCTTGAACCCACAGTGATGGCCGTGATGATCGGGGGAGATGTGGCTGATAGGGGTCGTGTTATCACTAGGAACCCTCTTTGGGGATAGGTGTTTCTGAGTGGAGTTATTATTAACTCATTTAATCATAAACTTAGTCTAAATTCCTTTTGCAATTATAAATGTAGAAAATGGTTCTTCCCAAGATTACCTTTCCTATCGACGATTTGTTAAAAGGAGAAAAGCTCAAGTTAGATGGATCCAACTTTTCTGCATGGGTCATACGCCTATTTGATCTCCTTGGGGAGAACAATGTAGCTGACTACATGAACTGCGAGATGTATCTGGAGCCACCCTATTCTCATGAGACCCAGGAGCAGCGGGATCTGCATTATCGTCGTCGTCTGATGGCCACGTTTATATCAGTGACCATGCGCCTCGGAATGGAAGATGGGCCATGGCCAATGGTAGGGAGTCTCAAGCCCCGAATGGTCATGGCACATCTGAGAGCACATTTCGTGGAACAAGTGCGCATGTAGGAGTATGAGCTGCTGGGGGACTTCCTCACTGGATGAGCACTTATTGCGCCTCTACAATGCGTATATGAGTCTGGCATACAACCTGGACAACTGGTACTCAAGCTCATTTGCGATGGGAGTTGTGTTGCGGTCGCTTTCTCCAAGCTTCCAAGCACAAGTCATGATCTGCGTTATGAGAGGCGACACGGAAACACTGGATTTCCTCGAGTTCATATCACATTTTAGAAATGTGATAAATGAACCCAACGTCGCTGGAGTCATCGACGACCAAGGTATATATTTGATATACAGTTCTATAAATGTTATAATCTTGCAAACACATTGCAGTGTTAAGTATATCTGATACTTGTTCTGTTTTGATGAAAACAGGTCCTTCTGCATAGAGGTGCTTGCTGGAGAGGAGGTGACGTTGCGTGTTGATGGCGAGCATGATGATGATGGCCGACGACACTCTCCCTCGACATTTATCATTTAGTTTATGTTTAGGATGATTATTGTAATCAAGAGATTGTGAACTTCTTTAGTGTGTCTCACACTTCATGAGACGGTTATTCATATGAGTTTGTAACAAATAGTTGTTCTGCTTTTATGAATGATTTCTATTCGTGTTCATATCTTGTTTGATTATGTGTGAATTATCCTTATTATTTGAAACTAATTGATAATGTATGAACATTTATAAAACATTAAAATGCCTTGTTTAAAATACCCAATTTAATGATCTGTTCATTAATGAATGAATGAAACCATTGTTTAAATTCAAGGTTATAATGATAATATGTGAAAGTCATTTGATTTCTTTTCACATATAAATCATGCCCAAGTTCGGCAAAATAACTTGAACACCGTGTATTACTTGAATACAAAGTGTTTAAAGAATTGTTAAAAGTAAATACACATCCGATGTATTATGTTTTAATGAAAATGGTAATTATCATTATATGATTGTTTAAATGCACAAAGTAGTTTGCCAAAGGAAACATGAATATGAAACTATTTGATTTGATCAAAATGTTTCATCAACAAAGGGTATAAATATAAAAGGGAATCTAATTACTATGATTTGATCAATAGTAATAAAATTCAACTTTATAAGAATGGAATGAAAGAAATTGTGGAATGCAAAGTGTTTTGAAACCTCAAAATTTAAAGCATCACAATATGATATTAGATATCAAAGGGGGTTGAATAGAAGGCACCAAATAAATCGTTTTAGTGTATATGTAGAGACCATTAGCTTAGAAATAGTTAGCACTCAATTAGAATTGGTAAACCATTAGAATTCGTGAAAGTTTTGGGGTTATTTGATATAACCAAAAACAATAGCGAATAAGTCCTTGTAGTGTATTCATTGGAAACTTTGAATACGAAATCCATAGCTGAAACCAAAAGGAAAGCAAGATTCATATTGCTTGGATTTTGGTGCATTCTTGAGAAAGCTCACTTCTAGTGATGTTTCTCAATTATGAAGCAAATGGAAATTAGTGTAAAACACGATGAGGATTCAAAACCCTGCATCAGAGTGTTGAGAAGCGCAACGGACAATGTTCCTGAACGATTCTCTTCACAGAAGGAAAGAATAAATGATTTTGATCATTGTGTTTTTCCCTTCACTATTGTTTTTCACTACATGAAGTAGGATTCAAAATGTAAATCCATATCTTGTATATAGACATTTGTGAACCACTTGTCATGAATTTTGAAATGTGACATACCTACGAACTACTAAGGAAATAATGGTAAACTAAATTATGAGAAATCCTAGTAGCAAACTTTCCTTGAGATTAGAAAGCAATTCATTGCTGAATCTCACAAGTAAAAGGGGTTACTTGAATTTTCCCAAATGACTGTAAATTCATAGTAGGAAAAAGGGGTAGATGACAAAAGCATAATTTTTCAAGTATTGGATGAATCCAAATGAATTTGATTCATGTGTGCTAAAAGTCTAGTGGATTTAAAACTAGTAAAGTACTAGTATCTCATAATAAATCTCCAAGTTTGATATTTGATCAAAAGATTTTGAAGTTATTCAAATAATAAGGAGATATGCAATTTGCATAAAATTGAGTTGGAGCTATGAAAGTCTTCCTGAAACAATATGTGATTGGCATATTTTTGAGTGGGAGCAATGTAAGTCTCAAATTCAAATATGTGGGAACATATTTTGAGTGGGAGCTTATAAGAGTGATTCTTAAACATGTTAAGAATGAAAGGCGCAAATAATTATGAATAATGATTCATAAGATGTAGAAAGTTGATAATAGGTGTATTATGATATTATGTAGTATTCCTTCAGGGATTCTGAAAGGGTTTTCAGAATAGAAGTTAATTAAGGAACTAGTCCTTAATAACTCAAATTAGGAATAACATTAAGTTTAACATCAACGGTTGAAAGATAGAAAGGATGATCATCATCCACTATATTGATACATAGGTTCTATCTTAGTAAACCATGATGATAACATAGCATAATATGTGATCCAAATAAGGAACGTGTGAAAGTGATCAAGTTCGGATCACAGAAGTTGAGCTGAGTTTTTGTCCGTAGTGTCTATTAGAGAACTGTGAACATATTTTCCAAATCCATGAAGGATGACATATCTTAAAGCATAAAGAGTTATGTTATAAGGGAATATGTTGGAAACTCCTGTAGATACCAATTAGAGTCAAGTAGGAAGCGAGGTGAACAAAACATCGAAAGTTGCACAGAGTGCTCTAGTGTTTCGATGAATACATTTATAATAATAGATAAGGGTACCATCTAAAGTGTTGTATAATGTTATGGTGGGGGTAGTTCGCTTTTAACGTAGAATGATGTGTCCCAGGGCACAGTGCCCATGAGAAAGCCCTCGAGGTTGATCTAACGTCACCGTAGGCTCCTGGAATCAGGCCTCGTTCTGCTGCCATAGCAACGATGCATTCACAGATATGCTATCATGTGATGATAAAGTATTAATGTTAATCAAGGTGACATTAGTAAGTTGCAAAGGATTTGGGACTGAAAAGTACTTACCCAAGACTCAACCTCTTCCATGAGCAAGCATGTTCAGGGTACCGGGTATATGGTGCCAATGATTGAGAACAAATGCAGCTAGTGTATTTGTAATCTAGTGCAAGTGGGAGACTGTTGGAAATATGCCCTAGAGACAAATAGTTGTAAGGACTATTATCATATTTCATATAGTTTATGATTAAGTTTTATATCATGCTATAATTGTATTGAGAGGAAACATCAATACATGTGTGATATACAAAAAACCAGGGGTTCCCAGTGAAACTCTAGTCACTGGTTCATTGGTCAACAGATGATCATGTTTCCTGATCATGTGGCATTTATGCCAGTTGGAAATGAGGGCATCTCATTCGGAGAATGAGATGATGAACCAATACCCAACCTAAACATCGTGACCCGATCATGTCACGAAGTTCAAGTTACGATGATTAGAAATGGATCCTCGTAGACTATTCCTTAGACCGTGAGGCTATATCAATCACTATCTCCCGAGAGTGCTTAGATAGCATCAAACGCCATCTGGTAAAACGGTGGTTATAAAGGTGTGTTCAGGTATTCGGAGGAAACCGTAGAGGCAATATATGTCAAGAGCGGGATTTGTCCGTCCATGTGACGGGAAGATACTCAAGGGCCCACTCGGAGAAGTTATATCCAATAGCTGCGCAACGTGTGATTAGATCACGGGGATATCACTTGTCGGAACGAGTTAAGTAGCATTGTTCAGTAACGATATTGAACACGACATGGCGATGTCATTGATCAGATCTCGGGCAATGCAAGTATCGAATGACAAAGCGAATAAGACACGACTGTCCCGGTTCAAACGACGAAAGATCTTCGTGGAATGCATAGGGGTCACATGGCCATCCAGGTCCCTCTGTCGATCATTGGTGCGGGAGTGTCCCGACCATGTCTGGAGTGTTCCCGAACCGTGTGGTATCACGCTTAAGGGCTTGATGATGCTTAGAGAGTGTTTATAGGATCGGTAGAATCACCGAAGAAAAAAAGGGAGAAAACCGGAAGGGTTTCGATAAGTCCGGAGGATGTCCGGAGTGGAGGTGGAAGGTGTTCCATGGCCACGGAGGTTGAATAATATGTGAATGAATGTTAAATGTTGATTTAATCATTTATTCATAATTATTTAATAAAGAGAAAATCAATTAAGGGTCAAAAAGGCTTAATGGGCCAATTCCGGAGGGAGAGGGCCCATTAGGGGAAAGGAGAGAGGGAGAGGGGCCAAGGGGGCTGGCCGGCTGGGCCTAGCCCCCCCCCCCCCCGCGGGGCCCAATTGGGGCTGGTCGGCGGCCACCCCACCCCCTCCTCTCCTTTAGTCCCACCCCAGGACTTTGAGGGAGGTAGTACCTCCCCTCCCCCTATATATAGTGGGGTATTTGGCCTAGAAAAATACACCAATAATCAATAAAGGTCTCCCCACTTTTGGGAGGACCTCTAATTGATATTTTCTCTCTCCCCTTCTCTCTCCCGTGCCCGTGGTCCCAAGTCTGGACTGCACGAGCGAGAGACATCTTCACCGCGGAGCGCCGTCGCGCTGCGGGATTCGGATCCGGGAGCTCTACTTCCGCAAATGCTGCTGGATCGGGGAAGCGGGAGTCATCGTCAGGCACCGGATGTGTGTAACTCCCCGCGAGGTGTCACACTTGAGGCACTCAAGTCGTTGGAGCCAGAAGGAGCGCAAGGACTTCATCACGACCTTGAGGTCGGCTTCGGCTCGTCTACATCAACCACGCTCTCCTAAGCGTTGACAACGCTTTTCGGTCTTCAAGGGTAAGTTCGCGAAAAGCCCCTCCCGTTATTGTATTACTAATAGATAGGTCCTGGCAGCTTCAGGGTTTTAGGGGCGTAGAGTAAAATTTATTGTTTTTATGCGCGGAACCCCTACAAACGTAAACGGTGGTCTAGAGCTCGAGCCACGCACGAGCGCATGCTACACCCCGCTGAGATGGGCCACCCCTAAGAAGACTTTGCCTCCAACAAACGCCACCGCAGTCGCCACCACACTACCACCGGAAGACAGGCGATCCATGGACTCCAAAAGGTGGCGCCATCAAGAAGGGAACAGTGCCCAAGAGCATCGCCACCATCGGCCGGGACAGCGCGAGGCAAGTTTTCACACTGGCAAGAGACCCGCCTCTGAATCCGAGTGTGGTCGGCCGCTGAGATGGCATACAATTACCTCTACTTCTGGGCACTCAACGAAACGCTGCCCAAATGGTCATGGACGTGCACCCGCACTCTAGCCACAACCACTACCTTGGCTCCATGACTTCCACCTTTCCAGGGCCGCCGCCCCGGCTTCCAGAGCCCCCACCGAAGGCATCACTGGCAGCACAACTTCACCGGAGACCACTCCTTCCCAAGGCCGAGCTCCAGATCGGACCCCCCGCCGCCAAGGGAGGAATGACCATTTGAGATGTCGGATTAGGGAGGGGCACAGAGGGAGGGACGAGTAGTGGCAGCACCGTCGAAGGCGAGCAGACTCAGACCAGAGTAGCAGAGCCCTCCCTCACTAGTGGAAAACGGGCCTCTAGTCCCGGCCCGTAAGGGGCTTTAGTCCCGGTCCTGGTAACCGGGACTGGAGGGGCGGGACTAAAGGCCCACCCATTAGTCCCGGCCCTCTTACCAGCCAGGACCAATGGGCATCCACGTGGCTGTCTCTGCGGGCGCTGGGTGCCCCCCATTAGTCCCGGTTCGACATAAACCGACAATGGTTCTCTGCCGCAGATTTTAGGCACTTTCTCTGCATGGCGAAGAATTTAATTTGTATTTTTTTTCATTTCAAAAAAGTTTTCTACGCTACCACATACTGTACATGTTCGTGCATACATAAGATAACTTCTCTTAAGATCGAGCATACAAATATATACATGATAGTTACACATGGAGATCACAATTATCGGGACTAGAGCCCGTCTATTCAATTACACGGTCGGGGATCATCGGCGCCTATTCACACTAAATTCTCCAGCGTCATCTATCATCTCGTTCATCAAGAATCCTGCCAGTTCTTCAGCAATTGCTACTACGCGTTGATGTGGTAGGAGCTGATCCCGCATTTTCTCGAACTATATAAGAAAAGGAGATCAATATGAATATCAATCATGATAACAAAAAGTGACGGTAATAAAAATAATGTTATGAATGTATTGCTTACATCGACTCTATAATCATTCAGCTCCTTTGGTAAGCGTCTAATGAACTCATGACGAGAATCCACATAGATTCGTCCCCTGTGGCTGCCTCGCGCACTTTACGAGAATAGAATTCAATCAAAATAATAATCATGCATCATAATTGTATTGAAACTAGAAGTAAAGAGATGTGCCTACTACTTACCGAGACCGGCTTAAACGTCAGCTTCTCAGTAAAGTCACCCGTAACCGCACTCTTGAACTGGTTCCAAACCCTACCCGGTAAAGAAAATGAATGAGTTATTTATTATGTGATATCTCAGGAAATCAACGAAAGAGGCCGCTGTAGCGCAAATTACCTCTGGAGCATGTCCTGCATGTCACTAAACTGTTCCAGGAGTCTCTTTAATGGGTCCATGACTTCAACTCTTCCCTTATCAAGTTGAATGTCCAGGAGAATCCAGTGGAAACTGTACACGTTTATATATACATCAGTAACTCATCAACTACACTTAACATCGAGTAAGCAAAGAGAATGTGTACAATAGAGTAAGACACTCACGCGAAATTGTAAGGAAACAGTATGTGGTCACAGAAATTTTGCTCTGTTAGAAACCTTAGAAGGTTTTCCTGTGTTTCCTCGGGTTTTTCCTTTAGCGTCCGACAATGTATTTTATCTGGGTCAATGAACCCAACACTGAATATTGACCTTCTTTTACATTCCATGATCTTCATTCTACATAATAATAGAGTACAAAAGGATATAATTAGGATAATTACATGCAATGAACTGAAGAACTGAAAAAATGAACATCTTATATATAGACAATGAATTCAACAACTTACAGACAATAGCAACTCATGAGACTTTTGTCGATGGCGTCGAAAGTGTATAACTAGAAGAGTTCTGGAAACTCAACATGGACCTCTTCTTCTCGGAAGTAGTAGTCATGTGGGACTTTCGCCACGATCATTATTCTCTCCTCCTTTACGGCATTCAAGTACCATTTATGTAAACTCCGCATTTGTGTTGGCAGTTGTTGGAACTGCTCAAAGCTGACCATAGGCTTCCCTGGGACATATGTAGGGACTACCTGAGCCTTGGGTAACTTGTCATCCTGGGAACCTAGCAATTCCTCAACAGTCACATTCATAGCGGCCGCAAGCTTCTTAGCTTCTTCCATATCCTGCTGGGGAGTGTCATAGGGTACCACCTTGAGGGGTGGGGTCGATTTTTTGGCCTATTCCCCGAGCTGGGGGACGTCCTTTCTTTTCTCGGTTGCTCTTTGACTTGATGATTTGTTCCCGCTTGCACTTCTACTTGATTTGCTCTTCTTCACTTCCTTTTGAAGTGTGCATCGATAGTCATCTGGCTTATGGTGCAAGTCATATTGCGATTTTGTGTTCAGAAAAGAAACTGCATACACTTTTTGCTTCTCGGTGTATACTGGGGTGGGCTCGGGTTTCTTCTTTTGAAGTTGCGCAACACATTCGGCCTTTACGATCATGTCGGTTTCCTTGTCAGTTCGATCGTAAGGTCTGATAGAAAGATTCTTATGAGGTACTCTTGGGAGGGGCGACATTTGTTGTTTTGGGCTCCTGCGTCGTTTAGTACTAATCGGAGGCTGCGACGGAGATCGAGATGGACTCGGGCTATGGTGGTCGTAGTCATGGGGTGGGCTTCTTGGAGGTGATGGAGGTGAAGGTGACATGCGACCACTCGGAGGCGGTGTTGGCTTTGGCGTCTAGCCTGGAAGCTTGATGTTGTTCTTGTCCCATAGAATGATACCACCCAGTACTTCTCCGAGTGTCCTCTCACCTTCAGGTCTAGGGATGTCAAGCTCCATTGAGTCCCACCCCATTGCGATTTCATCCACACCAACTTTAGCATAGCCAGCTGGAATCTCACGACCATGCCAGCGTGCACCAGGTGGACAAGGTAAAGCACATCCGACCGCCACCTTGATGGATAGGTTCTTCACCTTCTGATGGAGCTCACAAGATGCCTGCTCCTTGATTCCATCCACGAGGTAGCCGAGACCGCCATCTACCATACGTGCATTGTCAGAAGGGACCTCCGATTCAGCCACGCTGCTTTTCCGCTGAGATGGGACGGCGGTAATATTGAGTACAGGATCTTGTAGGCACGCTGCTCCTCGAAGTTCGTCAATCTGTTGCTGATGCATTCGGAGTGTTCCTATCAACTCGGTGAACTTGTCTCCCTCCTCCTCCTGCCGTCGCCTGTTTGCTCTCTCTCGGCTCCTATAAGTATCTCTGTCTTTGGGAAACCCCATCTCCCACGTATAACTAGGGCCAAGGCCTCGTACACGTTCTCCGCGTTCGTCATTCCCGAGGACCTTTGTCAGCAAGTCTTTCTCTCTATCGGGACGGAACTTTGTTGTCCCCGCTTTAATCTCCTTCACCACTTTCTGCCATGTATCCCGAGGTATCCTAATCCCGTCACTCCAAATAAGGTCCCTTGTACTTTCGTCATACTCACTCCCATGCCCAAGGAACCAATTCCTTGCCCTCAGATCCCATTCTTCGCGTATTGGTTCTGGAGTGATCCCTTTAGCAAGCAGCTCATTCTCTTTAGCATCCCACTTTGGCATGGCAGCCGCGTAGCCCTGGCCCCAGGTGATGGTGATATTTCTTCATCGCGGCATTTTTCTTTTTTTTCCGACATTTCCATAGCAGGTTGTGACTCCTTGTACTTCACAAATGCATCCCGTTAACTGCTTCGTTAGATAGCATTCAAATTTAGGAGCCTTCTTCGTCTTTTGATACTTTTGCCATAATGCTTTCTTCCAGTTCTTGAATAGTTCAGCCATCTTCGTAAGAGTCCACTGCTTGACTTTCTTCCTCAATGCAGCTGTGTCGGCATCATCCTCACATTCTGGCAGGGTGAAATGTGTCATGAGGTCATTCCAAAGACCCTCTTTGCACCTGTCGGAGACATACTCACCCTCTTTCGCCCCTTTGGTCTTATTCCACTCTCGAACGGTGATCGGGATGCGATCCCTAACCATAACTCCGCATTGTTGTTTAAATACAGTTTTAGCCTTTTCGGGTTCCACCGGTTCACCCCGTGGTGATACTGCGTAATTGTATAACGCGTGAATCGTCCAACTTTTGGCGGGCCTCGTTTGGAATATTTTTTGCTCGATGTGGAGGCCTAAGAGAAGAAACATTCATCAATTTATATATATACAACTCAGTTAATGCATCTCGATCACCAGACTTCATATACCTCGGCTTTCCACCACCGTCGGCTTCTCCACCACCGAGCCGGCTTCTCCTTGATCATTTCGTCGACCTCCTCTCCCTCACCGGAGGGTTCAGATAAATCGAAGGAGATTCGTGGATCAACATGGGGTGTCGTTGATCATATCCTCGAGAATTTCTTCTGTGCTAGGTCTCTGGATTGGATCCATAGTTTTCTACAAAATGCAAGAATAACATTTTCATTCAATATTGCTGCATAAAATAACACTAAACAATAATATAAACACTAATTTGCTACTATAATACTAAACAATAGCAAAATTCTAGTGATGCCCTAACCCTAACCCTAAGTCCGGGCGCATAAGCACCACCACCTAACCCTATCTCGGGGCCCACAGGCACCACCACTCTAACCCTAAGTCCGGGGCCCATGAGCACCACCACCCTAACCCTAAGTCAGGCTCCCCCCGAGCACAACCACCCTAACCCAAAGTCCGGGGGCCATGAGCACTACCACATTAACCCTAAGTCCGGGGCCATGAGCACTACCACCCTAACCCTAAATCCGGGGCCCATGAGCACTACCACATTAACCCTAAGTCCGGTGCCCATGAGCACTAACACCCTAACCCTAAGTCCGGGGCCTCATGAGCACTACCACATTAACCCTAAGTCCGGGGCCCATGAGCCTTTCCACCTAACCCTAAGTCCGGGGCCCACAGGCACTACTGACTTAGGGTAGTTATTTCTTTAGCACTACTATATATATTATTACTAGTAATAAATATATATACACAAACATATATATATATACTATATTTATATACTAGTAATAAATATTATAAAAAAGATACAAGAAATAAAAAAACATATATATATATACTATATCTATATGATCTATTACTATTATACACAAACATATTTATATATACTATATCTATATATACTAGTAATAATTATTAACATATAAAAAATACACTAGAAATTAATATATACTATACTAGTAATACTAGTAATAATTCTATCTATTACTAGTAATAATTCTTAATTAATATATAAAAAATACAAAAAATTAAAAAAGTGGCGGGCTCGGGCTGCATAGAGGCAGCGGGGATGGAAGCGATCTTGTGTGATCATGCGCCACGAGCTCAGCGGCACCGGTGGGATGTGAGGACGAGACGGAGAGGCAGTACCTCCCAAAGAACGGGACGGCCGGACGTCGCAGCGTCTCGAGGCGGCCTTGGCGCCAACACGGAGGTGGCTCTGAGACGGGCGTCTGGAGAGGCGGCAACACGGCGGGGTGGCTATACGGACGGGCGGAGAGACGACGAGGTAGCGAGGCGGCGGCGTAGCTCCAAATTTTGGCAGCCTGGCGGCGTACTGCTAGCTCCTCGCGAGATGTGCTCCGGTCAATGGATTTGACCGGGGAAAAAGCGCCACAATAAATACCCCCCACACCCTTTAGTCCCGGTGCGTGGCACAAACCGGGACTAAAGGGGGGTCTTTAGTCCCGGTTCCAGCCCAGCACCGGGACTAAAGGCTTTGGATGCCTTTTCGCCTGCAGAGCCTTTAGTCCCGGATGGTGTTCTGGCCTAAAAAACAAATTTATGCTGCGTTGGGTCTAAGTTGGTGCCTGTTTTTTCAAATATTACAATTTGTAACTGTTAGATTTTTTAAACATTTGAATTATAGAGTTTTTGCATACTTATGAATTTGAAAAAAAATTCAACATGAAAAGTTTTTGAATTTGAATAAGTAATCCAAATCTATTTTCTGTTTTATAAAATAATTATTCTAACTAGTGAAACTAATAACCATTTTGCCATTTCCAATTTAAAAATGCATTAACTATTATATTTTGCATATTTTTAACATAAAAGGTGCTTGAATTTGAAACAGAGATTCAAATCCATTTTAACATTTATAAAATAATTAATCTAACTAATCAAACTATTAACCATTTTGCCATTTTCATGTGATTACGATGCTCGGTGGTCTTCCTCCGTGAAACCCTAGACCGGGGCCTGATGATCGTCTACCCTCGTAGCTTTCTCTGTGAGGTAGCCCTTTAAGGTTTAGGGTTTAGGGTTTAGGCTTGGTCGTTGCCATAGCACATCTAGACTCATATCTGCCGCCTCTCTCCACTCTATCCCATGGCTTTCACCATACCTCTAACCCTGGGAGGCGGAGATGGAGTCTTTCACGCCAACAAGAAAACATTTTCGGCGGAACTTCCGAAGATGCCATAGGCGTGTGCACCAAGGGCATCTTGAATTCGCCATGGAGATATCAACCCTTTCCTCCATCCATGGGGATGAAACTCTCCATCCATGTTGGCTTGGTCGTTGCCATAGCACATCTACACTCATATCTGCCGCCTCTCTCCACTCTATCCCATGGCTTCCACCATACCTCTAACCCCAGGGAGGCGGAGATGGAGTCTTTCACGGGCTAGCAGGAAAATATTTTCCGAGGCGGAACTTCCGAAGATGCCATAGGTCGTGTGCACCAAGGGCATCTTCGAGAAGTTTCGCCACGGGAGATTTCCCAACCCTTTCCTCCATCCATGGGGATGAAACTCTCCATCCATGTTGGCTTGTTGAGTTGCTTGCCATGGCGTATCGATGCTCCTTTTATAGGCACGACGCCGCTTCTACTTTGTCTTCTTCCTCCGCAGGCGTCGCTACATGCTTTATCTCATCGAAAGCGGTCGTCCACCCACGCGTCCTTATCCTACCGACAGCTTTAGTCCCGGTTTGAGCCCCCACCCGGTACTAAAGGTTACCCACGCGTCCTTATCCCACCAATAGTTTTGTTAGATGACACAAAAACCACCTTTAGTCCCGGTTGCACTCACCAGCCGGTACTTAAGGTTAGCCACCCCCCAGATAAGGCCCTCCCAGATAAGCCTCCCCCAGATAAGGCCCCCCCATCTTTTTTCCCGGTTTGAGCCCCCACCCGGGATGAAAGTTTTCCGTGCCACTGCGTTCCCGCGCTTTCCACCGGTTCCCACCTCTGTCTCAAATAAAAGGTTTAATACATTACATAGATTTATGTCTCAAATAAAAGGTTTAATTACATAGATTTATGTCTCAAATAAAAGGTTTAATACATTATTACACATCACCAACATCTAGTGTTGTGGTTTTCTTCTGCACCGTAGCCATGGAGAATCTTCATCATTTAACAGGATGCTTGGGTCAGTTTTCACTTTGAAGGGCGGAATTTCATGAAACTTATTGTAATCTTGACATGTACATCTTGTCATCCACTCCCACGATGTTTCTTTTCCCTGAAAGAACTATGTGGCGCTTTGGCTCATTGTATTTTGTACTCTTTTGCTTATCTTTCCTTTTTCTCGGTTTGGTAGTCATGTCCTTCACATAGAAAACCTGAGCCACATCGTTGGCTAGGACGAATGGTTCATCCATGTACGCAAGATTGTTGAGATCCACTGTTGTCATGCCGTACTTTTCGTCTACATGTACCCCGCCTCCCGCCTTGACCCATTTGCACCGAAACAAAGGGACCTTAAAAGTAGGTCCATAGTCAAGTTCCCATATCTCCTCTATGTACCCATAATATGTGTCAATCTGCCCATTGTCATCTGTTGCATCAAAGCGGACACCACTGTTTTGGTTGGTGCTCTTTTTATCTTGGGCGATCGTGTAAAATGTATTCCCATTTATCTCGTACCCTTGGAAAGTACATATAGTCGAAGATGGTAACCTGGCCAACGAGTACAACTCATCTCCAATAGTGGTGTTATTCATGAGATGTGTCTGCAACCAATTGCCAAAATTCTTCTCGTGTTCCCCTTTAATCAAGGTTTCAGGCTTCCCCGGGTTTTCGGAGCGTAGAATATTCTCGTGTTTCATGATATGCGGAGCCACCACGGTGGAATTGTGTAGAACTGTGTAGTGTGCTTGAGTAAAAGAATGCCCGTCCCTACATACCATTGATTTCCTTCCTAGTGTGCCTTTTCCAGTCATCCTCCCCTCATACCGAGATTCAGGAACACCAATCGGCTTAAGGTCAGGAAGAAAGTCAACACAAAACTCAATGACCTCCTCTGTTCCATAGCCCTTGGAGATGCTTCCTTCTGGCCTAGCACGGTTATGAACATATTTCTTTAAGACTCCCATGAACCTCTCGAAGGGGAACATATTGTGTAGAAACACAGGACCGAGAATTCTAATCTCTTCGACTAGGTGAACTAGGAGGTGCGTCATAATATTGAAGAAGGATGGCGGGAACAACAACTCGAAGCTGACCAGACATTGGACCACATCAATCTGTAACCCTGATAGACTTTCTCGATCGATTACCTTCTGAGAAATTGCATTGAGGAATGCACATACCTTCACAATGGCTAGTCGAACATTTTCTGGTAGAATTCCCCTCAATGCAACCGGAAGCAATTGCGTCATAAGCACATGGCAGTCATGAGACTTTAGGTTTTGAAATTTTTTCTCTTTCATATGTACTATTCCCTTTATATTCGACGAGAAGCTAGACAAGACCTTGGTACTGAAAAGGACTTAAAAAAAGATTTCCTTCTCTTCTTTGGTAAGAGCGTAGCTGGCAAGCCCTTGAAACTGCCCTGGATGCTTGCCGTCTCATCCTTTATGATGTTGCTGGTCCTCCTGCGTCTTTGTAGGGTATCTTTTGACTTCCCATACAAGCCCGGAAGCCTAGAATATTCATGCAAAGATTCTTCGTCAGTGCATCACGTCGATTGCAGAGCGGACCTCATGCACTTTCCAATAGGGTAGCTCCCAAAATATAGATTTCTTCTTCCACATGGGTGCGTGTCCGGTAATGGGGTCTTTCGGAACAGGTTGTCCTCCAGGACCCTTTCCAAAGATTACATCCAAATCCTTGACCATACCAAATACATCAGCACCACTACGGGGGCAGCTTCCGGGTTTACGCCTTGCCATTGAAATGCTTGCCTTTCTTCTTTAAGGGATGATCGGCGGAAGAAAAGCAGCGATTGTACCGGACACATTCTTTCTACATTTATCCAGATATATACTTTCAGTCTCCTCTAAATAGTGCGTGCATGCATTGTATCCTTTGTTAAATCGTCTGAAATGTTACTAAGAAGGCCAATCATTGATGGTTACGAACAGCAACGCTTGTAGGTCAAATTCCTGCTGTTTGTGCTCATCCCACACACGTACACCTGGTTTGGCCCACAACTGTAGAAGTTCATCAACTAATGGCCTTAGGTACATATCAATGTCATTGTCGGGTTGCTTCGGGCCTTGGATGAGCACTGGCATCATAATGAACTTCCGCCTCATGCACAACCAAGGAGGAAGGTTGTAGATACATAGAGTCACGAGCAGTCTTTGTGGATCGCAGTTCTGCTCCCCAAAGGATTCATGCCATTGGTACTTAGACCAAACCATAAGTTCCTTGCGTCACCAGCAAAGTCCGTGAAGTCTCTCGATTTTCTCCACTTCCGACCATCAGCAGGGTGCCTCAACATCCCGTCTTTCTTACGGTCTTCCATGTGCCATCGCAACAACTTGGCATGCTCTTTATTTCTGAACAAACATTTCAACCGTGGTATTATAGGAGCATACCACATCACCTTGGCAGAACCCTCTTCTGGGTTGCTCGCCTCAACATCACCGAGGTCATCTTTTCTGATCTTATACCGCAATGCAAGTGCATACGGGCATTTATCCGTATTCTCGTACTTCTCACCGCGGTAGAGGATGCGATCATTAGGGCATGCATGTATCTTACGCACGTCTAATCCTAGAGGCGGACAAGTTTCTTTTGCTTCATACGTCTTGGAGGGCAATTGGTTATTTTTGGAAGCAGCTTCTTCATTATTACCAAGAACTTTTCAAATCCCAGTCGTCATACGGTCTCGCCTTCCACTTCAACAATTCTGTGTGCTACCCAGGTTTCTTGGCCATCTTCACAAGTTGGATACAGCAATGTGTTGTGGTCTGTAACATTTGCTCGAACTGCAACCTCTCCTTTTACGTCGCGATCTCGCCTTGCATCACTAATGACCCGACCAAAATCATCAACGGGCTCATATGGTTTCCGTTCTTCACCCCTTCTTTTCATTATCTTCAATGCGGTATCATCGTATTCAGGAACATAGATCGGTAGTTGCCATCATCGTTCTCTTCTTCATCGTCTTCCATCATAACCCCTCTTTCAGTAGGGGTTCGTAGCATGGAAAACAAAAATTTTCTATCATACAAACAAACAAGCCAAGATCTATCTACTAGATTGTAGCAACGAGTCGATGGAATAACTCACCTCGAAGATTCCAAAGTGTTTAACGAGAGCAGATTCTCGTGGGTGATGTAGTCGTACTCTTTCCGATCTCAAGATCGCGTAGGCGATCCTTCCAGGCGGCGTTCCCATGGCGCTCCCATGATCGGTCACACGTTCGGTCGACGAAGACCTTCCTCTCCTTGTTCCAGGCAGCGGAGGTTGTAGCACTCTCCTCGCGATTGGCGACCTGGCGTGATGTACGGAGGTAGAGGAGATCCCAGGGCTTCGCCTTAAGCGGTGCAGTATGGTGGAGCTTATGAGAGAGGCTATTAGTGGTCTAGTAATTAGACACACCAATTAGAGGCTCTAAACCAATTAGAAGGCTCTAAACCGAATAGCTCTAAACGGGTCTAGATCTAGGGTTTAGTTTAGAGGATAGGAAACTTGTGTGTGTGTGGGAGGAGCCCTGCCCTCCTTATATAGGTGGGAGGGCTGGCCGGCCAAGGGAGGAGTTCCTCCCCAACTCGGCCTTGGGAGTGCTTGGCCACAAGGGGAGAACCCTCCTCCAACTCGGCCTCCACCTCTCCTCCTCTTTTCCACTTCCCAAAGCTGTTTGACTTTCAAACTAGCCGTTTGACTTTTCAATTTAGGATTTAAATAAATCCTTTATTTGGGACAACAAGAATACTTAGTACATGATGCAATCATTCCAATATGTAATGACACACTCATGTACCCTTCCCCCTCGGTCTTAGGACATTCGGGACCTTCTAGAATGTTCCCGATGAAAACACGGAATCATTCCGCTACTCGAAGCAGGACTTTCCTTATATGAATCTTATTCTCCGGACCATTCCGGATCTCCTCATGATGTCCGGATCCCATCCGAGACTCGAACAACATTCGGTCTCTTTCTCATAATACCATAACTACTCAAACAACGTCGAATCCTTAAGTGTGTCTCCCTACGGTTCGTGAATTATGCGGACATGATCGAGACACTTCTCCGAACAATAACCAATAGAGGAATCTGGAAATTCATATGGCTCCCACATATTTCTCGATTACTTTGATCGAATGAACCACTTACATACGATACCAATTTCCCTTTGTCTCACGATATATTTACTTATCCGAGGTTATGATCGTCGGTATCTCTGCATACCTAGTTCATCCTCGTTCTTGATAAGTACTCTTTTCTCGTTCGTGATATGTGATCCCTTGTGACCAAGTCACATGCTTGCAAGCTAATTGGATGACATTTCACCGAGAGGCCCAGAGAATATCTATCCGTCATGTGGATGGACAAATCCACTCTTGATCCATGTGTTTCAACCAATACTTTCCAAACACTCAATGCCACCTTTATAGCCACCTATTACGGTGTGGTGTTTGATGACATCAAAGCATCCATCCGGTAAAGGCAATATGCACGATCTCATGGTCGAAGGAATTAGGTTACTATGTATCGAGAAAGCATATAGCAATTGAACTATTGAAATGACTTGATCTTTATGCTACGCTTGTCTATAGGAGTATGTCCACCATATCATTCTCCTAACGATATGATCTTGTTGTTGATAACATCTCAATGTTCATGACAAAGAAACCACATCATCAATCAACCAACAAGCTAGTGAAGTATAGAGGCTATACTAGGGACTTCAAATTAAGTTTACAAATCACACAAGTATTAATGGTTTCCTTGTTAATACTATTATAGCATGAATGTAAACATTTATCATAAACACAAAGATATATAATAATAACTACATTTATTATTACCTCTAGGGCATATCTCCAACAGTCTCCCACTTGCACTAGAGTCATCTAATCTAGATTACATGGTAATATACCGAACACCCATGGCAGTTTGGTGTTGGTCATGTTTTGCCCTGGAGAGGTTTAGTCAACGGATCCGCCACATTCAGATCTGTGTGTACTTTGCAAATCTTTATATCCCCATCCTGGATATGTTCTCGAATAGCGTGAAAACGCAGCTTGACATGCTTCACTTCTTGTGTGACCTTGGTTCTTGCGCATTGGCTATGGCGCCCATGTTATCACAAAGATAGACATTGGGTCCAGCACTTGGAACCACACCCAGCTCATAATGAACTCTTTCATCCATATCGCTTGTGAAGCCTCAAGCAGCCATGTATTCTGATTCAGTTGAAGATCTCGCCACAACGCTTTGCTTTGCACTCCTCCACTAATCACTGCACCATTCAAAATAAATACGTATCCAGATTGTGATTTAGAATCATCCGGATCGGTGTTCCAACTAGCATCGGTGTAACCATTAACAACGAGCTGTTCATCACCTCCATAAGAAAGAACCATATCCTTAGTTCTTCTCAAGTACTTAAGGATGTTTTTGATCACGTCCAATGATCCACTCTGGATCACTTTGATATCTGCTAGTTAGACTAATAGCATATGCGATGTCGGTCTAGTACATAGCATGGCATACATTAGAGATCCTATGGCTGAGGCATAGGAGTCTTACTCATTTTTCTCTATCTTCGCGATGTCGGACTTTGAGTTTTACTCAAGGTCGATATAGCAACATGGGCAAGAACCCTTTCTTGCTATCTTCCATTCCAAACCTCTTTAGAACTTTGTCCAAATATGTACTTTGTGACAATGATATTTGGCGTTCGATCTATCTCTATAAATCTTTATGCCTAATATGTAAGTGCTTCGCCAAGATCCTTCATTGAAAAACTATTATTCAAATACTCTTTGACACTATTAAGAAGGTCTACATCATTCCCAATCAACAATATGTCATCCACATACAGTATTAAGAATGCTACAGAGCTCCCACTCACTTTCTTGTAAATACAAGCTTCTCCATAAGTTTGTATAAAACCAAAACTTTTGATTACCTTATCAAAACGTTGATTCCAACTTCGATGCTTGCTTCAATCCATAGATGGACCGTTGAAGCTTGCATACCTTGTTAGCATCTTTAGGATCGACAAAACCTTTGGGTTGCATCATATACAACTCTTCATCAATGTCTCCATTGAGGAATGCTGTTTTGACATCCATCCGCCATATCTCATAATCATAATATGCAGCGATTGCTAACATAATCCTCACAGACTTTAGCTTCGCTACGGTGAGAAAGTCTCATCGTAGTCAACTCCTTGAATTTGTCGAAACCCTTTTGCGACAAGTCGAGCTTTATAAACGATAACATTACCATCAAGATCTGCTTTCTTCTTGAAAATCCATTTGTTCTCGACAGCCTTCCGCCATCCTAAGTCCACCAAAGTCCATACTTGGTTTTCGTACATGGATCCAATCTCGGATTTCATGGCTTCTTGCCATTTATTGGAATCTGGGCTCATCATCGCTTCCTCATATGTCTCGGGTCATCGGTGTTGTCCACCAACATGACATTCATAACTGAATCATACCAACTGGAGTGGTACGATTTCTCGTTGACCTCCGAGGCTCAGAGCAACTTCAACCGAAGTTTCATGATCGCTATCATTAGCTTCCTCTCTTATTGGTGCAGGCACCACAGAACTTCTTCCGGTCGCTGCCACTCGCAATTTCGAGAGAAGGTTCGACAACCTCGTCGAGTTCTACTTTCCTTCCAGTCACTTCTTTCGAGAGAAATTCCTTCTCTAGAAAGGATCCATTCTTAGCAACGAAGATTTTGCCTTCGGATCTATGATAGAAGGTATACCCAATAGTTTCCTTCGTATCCTATGAAGACGCATTTTCCGCTTTGGGTTCAAGCTTGTCCGCTGTAACTTCTTTACATAGGCTTCAGATCCCCAAACTTTAAGGAACGACAATTTAGGTTTCTTCCCAAACCATAATTCATACGGTGTCGTTTCAACGGATTTAGGTGCCCTATTTAAAGTGAATGCGGCTTTCTAATGCATAACCCCAAAATGATAGTGGTAAATCTGTAAGAGACATCATAGAACGAACCATATCTAAGAGAGTTCGACAACGTTCGACACACCATTACGCTGTGGTGTTCGGCGGTGTCAAGCTAAAGTATTCCACATTTCTTCAAATGCTCGCCAAACTCGTAACTTAGATATTCACCTCCACGATCAGAACGTAGAAATTTAATCTTCTTGTTACGTTGATTCTCTACTTCACTTTGAAACTCCTTAAACTTCTCGAAAGTTTCGGACTTATGTTTCATGAAATAGATATACCCATATCTACTCAAGTCATCCGTGAAGGTAAGAACATAACGATAACCACTGCGCGATGCTACACTCATTGGACCACACACATCGGTATGTATGATTTCCAATAAGTCCGTAGCTCGCTCCATTATACCAGAAAATGGAGTCTTAGTCATTTTACCCATCAGACATGCTTCGCATCTTTCAAGTGATTCAAAATCAAGTGATTCAAGAAGTCCATCGAATGGAGTTTCTTCACGCTTCACTCCAATGTGACCAAGACGACGATTGCCACATATAGGTCGAGTTATCGCTTGATTTCAAACGTTTAGCTTCAATGTTATTAATATGTGTATTTCCACTATCGAGATTCAATATGAATAGACCATCTATCAAAGGTGCATGTGCATGAAACATGTTACTCATATAAATCGAACAACCATTATTCTCGGATTTAAACAAGTAACCGTCTCGCAATAAACAAGATCCTGATATAATGTTCATGCTTAACGCAGGCACCAAATAACAATTATTTAAGTATAAAACTAATCCCGATGGTAGATGAAGAGGTAGCGTGCAATCGCGATCACATCAACCTTTGATCCACTTCCACGCGCATCGTCACCTCGTTCTTCGCTAGCTTCCGTTTATTCTGCAGCTCCTGTTTCGAGTTACAAATATGAGCAACCGAACCAGTATCAAATACCCAGGCACTACTACGAATACTAGTGAGATACACATCAATGACATGTATATCAAATATACCTTTCTTCTTGATGTTGCCGTTCTTCAAATCTGCCAAGTACCTTGGGCAATTCCGCTCAAAGGACCTTCTCCCTTGCAAGAAAGCACTCGGTTCCAGCTTGGGTCCAGCCTTGGTCTTCTTCGTCGGCGTGGCAGCTTTCTTACCACCCTTCTTGAAGTGTCCCTTTTGCTTAGACTTGCCTTTCTTGAATTTGGTGGTCTTATTGACCATCAACACTTGGTGCTCTTTCTTGATCTCCACTTCTGCAGATTTTAACATAGCAAATAGTTCTGGCAACTCTTTGTTCATGTTCTGCATGTTGTAGTTCATCACAAAGTTCTTGTAACTTGGTGGTAGTGATTGGAGGATGCGTAAACCCCAAAGTATTAGGAATCACTATACCCAAACTTTGAAGTTTATTTGCGTGCCTGCACATCTTAAGCACATGCTCACCGACGGAGCTACCCTCTTCCATCTTGCGCTTAAAGAACTTTTCGAAGCTTCATAACTTTCAATTGCCGCATGAGTCTCAAAGATTAATTTGAGATCCTCGACAATATCATATGGATCGACTCTTCAAATCTTTTCAAGCTCGATTCTAAACCATACAAGATAGCACACTGAACTATGGAGTACTGATTCTTCCGAGCGAGGTAAACAGTCTTTACTTCATCGGTAGCATCAGCAGTGGGTCACCTAGCGGTGCATCCAGACATAGGTCAAATTACCATTGTGAGGACAATCCTCAAATTGCGGAACCAATCCGTGAAGTTGCTTCCATTGTTTTTCAACTTTTCTTTCTCTAGGAACGCATTAAAATTGATGGTAGGGGCTGCCATTGATCTACAACATATTTGCAATAGTTTAGACTAAGTTTATGACAAATTGAGTTCAAATTAATTAATGAAATTAAACTAGGTGAACTCCCACTCAAAACAACATCCCTCACATTGTTTTAGTGATCACACGAACCAAATCCACTACATCAACACCGATCATCACGAGAGTTGATATAGTTTCAATGGCGAACAATCATCATGTTCATCATATCTACTATATGATTCATGCTTTACCTTCGGCGATCCGTGTTCCTGAGGCCATGTCTGTACATGCTAGGCTCGTCAAGATCAAACCTTAGCTACCGCATAAGCAAATCTGGCTTGCTTACGTTGTATTCACCCGCGGAATCAAAGACACCCGATCATCACGTGGTGCTTCGAAGCAGCAAGCTTTGGCAACGGTGCATACTAAGGGTGAACACTTTAGAACTTGAAATTTATGTGCATGAGGGATCATCTTATAATGCTACCGTCTACTAAGCAATACAAGATGCATAAAGGATTAACATCACATGCAATTCATAATATGTGATATGATATGGCCTTTCTTCTTTGTGCTTCCGATCTCCATCTTCAAGCACGAACATGATCTCCATCATCACCGCATAGCATCAAGGTCAATGACGCTTCTTCATGGTTGTCGCCCACCAGCTTCAACTATTACAACTATTTTGAATAGACACGCAGGTCTTAACAGAAATTAAAGACAACCATATGGCTCCCGCCGTTGCCAACTTACAATAAGGAACATTGCATACATCAAATATAATCACAATCATGGCCATATCACATCATCGACACCCGCAAAACAAAGTTAGACGCTTCTACTTTCTTTTGCATATTTTACGTGGTTTGGGGCTTTCCATAGGTGTCGTTCTAACCTACGAACAAGAACCACAACATTGATACTAGCATTGTTGATTACCCGTTGTAAATTGGATCTTTACTATGCTAGGAGAAACAGGCACCAAGAAGCCACTTATGCAATATAAATTGCATGTCAAGCGTGGAGCAAGTCTCATGAACGATGTCATGTAAGGTTAGCCCGGCCGCTTCATCCCAACATACCGCAAGATGCAAAGTACACAAAAGCAATCTACAATAAAAGCATCAACGCCCACAATGACCATTGTGTTCTACTCGTCAACAGATCTACATATAGACACGGCTCGATACCCTTTGTAGGGGTTCGTAGCATGGAAAACAAAAATTTCTATCGCATACAAACAAACAAGCCAAGATCTATCTACTAGATTGTAGCAACGAGTCGATGGAATAACTCACCCTCGAAGATTCCAAAGTGTTTAACGAGAGCAGATTCTCGTGGGTGATGTAGTCGCATTCTTTCCGATCTCAAGATCGCGTGACGATCCTTCCGGCCAAGCGTTCCCAGCGCCTCCCGATCGGTCACACGTTCGTACTGACGAAGACCTTCCTCTCCTTGTTCCAGCGAATGGAGGTTGTAGCACTCTCTCGCGATTTCGGGAAGACAACGGCGTGGTACCGGAGGTAGAGGGAGATCCCGCAGGCTTCGCCTTAAGCCGGTGCAGTATGGTGGAGCTTATGAGAGAGGCTATTAGTGGTCTAGTAATTAGACACACCAATTAGAGGGCTCTAAACCAATTAGAAGGCTCTAAACCAATAGCTCTAAACCGGGTCTAGATCTAGGGTTTAGTTTAGAGGATAGGAAACTTGTGTGTGTAAGGAGGGAGCCCTGCCTCCTTATATAGGTGGGAGGGCTGGCTGGCCAAGGGAGGAGTTCCTCCCCAACTCGGCCTTGGGAGGTGCGCGGCCAAGGGAGGAACCCTCCTCCAACTCGGCCTCCACCTCTCCTCCTCTTTTCCCACTTCCCAAAAAATGCCGTTTGACTTTCAAACTAGCCGCTTGACTTTTCAATTTAGGATTTAAATAAATCCTTTATTTGGGACAGCAAGAATACTTAGTACATGATGCAATCATTCCAATATGTAATGACACACTCATGTACCCTTCCCTCCGAGTGCCGGACATTCCGGACCTTCTAGAATGTTCGATGAAAACACGGAATCATTCCGCCACTTCAAACGGGACTTTCCTTATATGAATCTTATTCTCCGGACCATTCGGATCTCCTCATGATGTCCCGGATCCCATCCGAGACCAACAACATTCGGTCTCTTTCTCATAATACCATAACTACTCAAACAACGTCGAATCCTTAAGTGTGTCTCCCTACGGTTCGTGAATTATGCGGACATGATCGAGACACTTCTCAACAATAACCAATAGAGGAATCTGGAAATTCATATGGCTCCCACATATTTCTACGATTACTTTGCGATCGAATGAACCACTTACATACGATACCAATTTCCCTTTGTCTCACGATATGTTACTTATCCGAGGTTATGATCGTCGGTATCTCTGCATACCTAGTTCATCCTCACATCGATAAGTACTCTTTTCTCGTTCCTGATATGTGATCCCTTGTGACCAAGTCACATGCTTGCAAGCTAATTGGATGACATTTCACCGAGAGGGCCCAGAGAATATCTATCCGTCATGTGGATGGACAAATCCCACTCTTGATCCATGTGTTTCAACCAATACTTTCCAAACACTCAATGCCACCTTTATAGCCACCCTGTTACGGTGTGGTGTTTGATGACATCAAAGCATCCATCCAGTAAAGGCAATATGCACGATCTCATGGTCGAAGGAATTAGGTTACTATGTATCAGAAAGCATATAGCAATTGAACTATTGAAATGACTTGATCTTTATGCTACGCTTGTCTATAGGAGTATGTCCACCATATCATTCTCCTAACGATATGATCTTGTTGTTGATAACATCTCAATGTTCATGACAAAGAAACCACATCATCAATCAACCAACAAGCTAGTGAAGTATAGAGGCTATACTAGGGACTTCAAATTAAGTTTACAAATCACACAAGTATTAATGGTTTCCTTGTTAATACTATTATAGCATGAATGTAAACATTTATCATAAACACAAAGATATATAATAATAACTACATTTATTATTACCTCTAGGGCATATCTCCAACACTTTCTCCGTGCTTGGTCCAAACATTATAGCCGGACATGAAACCGACCGAAGCAGGTGGCTCTGAATGACTTGAGGAAGTGTGAGCCTTCTCATTCCGACATTCAATACATGGACAACACATAAAACCATCCCGCCTCTTGTTCGCCTCGGCCATAAGGCGAAAAGAACACACGCCTTCTCTGTAAACGTCAGAGCATCGGTCACCGTACATCCATGGGTGGCTCATCTGCATCATACAACCATGCATATATATCAAACGCAATCACGATGCTTAAATTAGTACCGCGCAGTCAAAACGAGAAAATAGTTGCTAACCTTTTAGGACACTTCAAAACAAAGAGGAGAAACCTTAAGTGTCGCTCTGACACCTCATATCATATTTTTTCTTATGTAAACTTAAGTGGCATCGCTCTAATAGGCATTTCACCGAACACCTCTAGTGCATATGAAGAAAAAAAGTTAGCACAAAGTTATACCCACCTCTCACATAGGAAAAAAACAGGAGAGAGTGAAGGGCTGGGTGCATATATATAGGGCCAGGCCATTAGTCCCGGTTTGAGATACAAACCGGGACTAAAGATTCTATCAGGAGCACACGCGCCGGCCCAGACCCATTTGTCCCGGTTTGTATCTCAAACCGGGACTAATGGTTCCTTACGGACTGGGACATAGTGTCTCGGCCTCCTCGGGCCGTCTGGTTTGGACCATTAGTCCCGGCCCCAGCCACGGCCGGGACTAATGGCCCGAACCAAAGGCCCATTTTCTACTAGTGCCTGCTGCCGCGCGATGTCCGGGAGGCCAGATTCCCGCTACCCCCTTCACCGGCGCTGCAGCCTTCGACCGGTGGCCATCCGAGGGAGGGGAAAGCTGGAGGTGTAGGAGGCAGCGGTTGGGGTTAGGGTTTTCACCCCCTCGATCGCCTGGAGGGAGCGACGTGAGGGGGGGAACTCGGTCCCGTCAATGTTGCTCAGCTTATTGATAATTATTAATAAATCGGTGGATATTTCGTAAGAAAGAAGAAAGATCCAGACCAGCTAATCCGGTTGAATTACACAGTTTACCTAAAGGGAAATGATATAATCCCCCCGGATGATCGCATCGCTCGCATCGTCCTGTTCCGTCAGCGCGCGCCACGCGTCCTTCAGCGTGGGAGACAGCGATGGGGACGGGTCCCACCCATAAGGACCTTATCTTCTCGCCGCACGCTCTCCTCCGCTCGTCTGTGTCAGTATCTGTATGTCTCTCCCGTCCAATCTCCTTCCTATTTCTTCCGCGAAAACACGCCATAGCTGCCCAGCCACTACCCCGCGAAAACTGCTTCGCCGCTCGCTCCCTCGCCTGTGCTCCGCCGCCGTAGGAAGGCTCTCTCTCTGGTGCTCAGCCGCCCTAGGCTCCCTCGCCGGTACTCCACGTACCACCCCTAGCACGTCGTCGTGGCACCGCCCTGCTTCCCGCGGCCGGCTCGAGGAGGGCCGCAGCTTCCCGGCGCCGCTGCCCACTGCTGCTCCTCCACGATGCGCACGTCTGGTGGCGCGGTTCCCGGCTGCTCGCGCTCCTCGTCACGGCCGCCCTAGCGGTGGAGCTCACGGTAGTCCGCTCTTGCTGCGAGACGGGCCAGTGTTGCTGCGAGTAGTGGTCGCCGGGGCTACAGACTAAGGATGGCGGTGCTCGTCGGAGCTGCAAACTAAGGCGAACGATGCTACAAAGGCTGGCCTCCGATTTTGCTACATCGATATTTTTTTTTTGCTATCTTCGTTTCTTGGTTTTGCTACAATACCGTACAATTTTTGCTACAAGTTCTCCGCCGAGGTTTCCTAGCGAAAGTCTCCGGCGAAGTTAGTTTTTGCTACCATAGAATAAATTTTTTGCTACTTTTGTTCGGTGGTTTTGCTACAACAGCACAAAGTTTTTGCTACAAGGTCTCCGGCGAAGTTAGTTTTTGCTATATTAGAAGAACTTTTTTGCTACAACCGTCTTGTGCTTTTGCTACAACAGTGTCAACTTTTTGCTACAAGGTCTCCGGCGAGAGTCACAAGCGAATTTTTACCGACGATGTTTCCGGCGAAATCGGTTTTGCTACATTAGTATATTTTTTTTGCTGCATGGCCTCCGACGAGGTCTCCGGCGAGGTCTTCGGCAGCCCGTTCGAATTTTTTTTTGCTTTAGAAGCAAAAGCGGGTTTTTTCTAGCAAAACTGGGTGTTTTGCAGCAAATCCGGAATTTGAACCCTTTTCTTGGACACGTGGCACCACGGGAAGAAGGACGATAGGGGCTTCCCATCGTCGGGGGACGCTAGCAGGCTCCTTACCTAAAGCAAGGTTTGCTGGCTCCGTTGGGGTTTGAGTCACCGTGCAATGCTCGACTAGTTGACTGCCGACTTGACCTGGAGAGCGCCCCGGTCGGTCACGATCGTATTTTCGTGGACCGCACCACGTTGCAATTAACTTTGCACCCAACGTACCGGCCGGGCAGGGCGTACGTAGGTACGATTGTCGTACATGTGACAGCATGTCCTAGATAGTACTGTACATAGAATTCTTCATGTCCATCCAACAAGAGTTACCACTTCAACACATAAGTAATGGCGATGCCCTCGGTCGTACGGTAGCGTCGTATTCGTACGCTGGTCGACCTGTTGAAGTTGCCGAGGAGCTTCCGGTGAGAAAATTTAAAACTGTTCCTTTGGACATGGTACGTACGACCGTGTCCTAGATAGTACTCACGACCGTTTACTGGTCATGCTACTACTTACCGTCGACACACGTGCTTTGTGTGGTTTGCTCATTGCATATGATACATCTTGTGGAAGTGTCCTTGGAGCAGCACCGACTAGGACCGAAACCCATCGACCCAGGACCTAGCCAATTTGCACCTCTCACTACAGGAACAAGCCAAGGCGCCGACGGTCCGCGGCTATATGGCAGAGCCGTCGGCGTAGCCCCCAAGGGCAGCCGAGCAAACCGGCCGTCGGCCTAGGTTGGCCGTCGGCGTAGGGTAGGTTAGGCCAACGGCAGCCGTCAGCGTAGACCGGGTTATCCGTATAGTCGATTAGCCGTAACGACGATGCAACGGCGTCAAGGCTGCGCCGACGGCTTTGCCACCGACCTAGCTATTTCCCTTTTTGTCACATTAATCAAAAAAAAATCATAACTAAATCATTCTAATTCAGAAAAATACATACTCCCTCCGTCTAGAAATAAGTGACTTAGGTTTGTCTACATTCAAATGTATCTAGACGCATTTTAGTGTATAGATACATTAGAATCTAGATAAACTCATGTCAGTTATTTCCGGACGGAGAAAGTATAATATATCAAAATTTTCAGAAAAATAAGATTTATCTATCTAAACTCAAATATTACATATTTTTGTTGAATAAAATATGTAAACATTATAAATACTTTCGTATAACACATTTTTCATTTTCCAAATACTAAAGACGGGGTGTTTTGTGAAGCAACCACCAAATAAAAATTTCAAAATGCTACCACCCAATTTTTCAAAAATACTAGACCACCTTACATGGACAATTTCCCAACAGGGGGATTAAAAACCTTTCCGTCCATCCCTGGTGAAAAAAAACAAATTTCTACCGAATCGATAGAAAGTGGTTTACATATGAACTACAGGTACATGATCTGATGCTCATGATTTTTTATAAAAATTATTTTTAGGTAAACAATATGCTATTTCATCAGAGATCTAATGCAAGTTTAGCGAGGTTTAGCCCCGAGCTCAGAATCTTCATGCCCACCGTTTGAAAGGTTTGACGATAATTTAAAACGGGCATAATTTTTTTTAAACGATCGAAACAATGAGAAACCTTCGCGTGGTATCAAATTATGTTGCATAGTTGGAAGGAAAAATGTCAAACTTGATATATTGATTATGTCTCAAAAAACCCTTCACAAAATGATCTATCTCAATCGAGGTTTCCTAGCTTTTGTTTCAAATGACTAATGTTATGGTTAGAATCAAGGCATAGTTTGTGCTAATGTGCTCATATTATGCATGCATGTGCATTATGGAACGGCGAACAATGTTGCAGGAGGAAGTTTTCCTTTTCGTCACACCAAAAGGCTATTTTTCATTTTTTGAGCGCTAAAAACGGGTGTTTTATGAAGCAACCACCAAATGAAAGTCTCAAAATGCTACCACCCTATTTTTCAAAAATACTAGACCGCCTTACATAGACAATGTCCCCACAGGGGAATTTAAAACATTTCCGTCCATCCCTGGTGAAAAAGACAAATTTCTGTCGAATAGATAGAAAGTGAGTCAGATATGAACTATAGGTACATGATATGATGCTCATGATTTTTTACAAAAAACATTTTTAGTTTCACAATATGCTATTTCATTAGAGATCCAATGCAAGCTTAGCGAGGCTTAGCCCTGAGCTCAGAATCTTCATGCCCGCTGTTCGACAAAATTTGATGATAGTTTAAAACGAGCATAAAAATTTCAAAAACGATCGAAACAATACGAAATCTTCGTGTGGTGTCATATTACGTGACATAGTTGGAAGGAAAATTATCAAACTTGGTATATTAATTATGTCTCTTCGAGGTTTCGTGGCTTTCGGTTCAAATGACCAATGTTATGGCTAGAATCAATGCATAGTTTGTGATAATGTGCCCATATTATGCATGCACATGCATCATGGGATGGCGAACAATGTAGAAGAACGAATTTTTTCTTTTCGTCGCACCAAAAAGCCATTTTCCATTTTTCGAGCGCAAAAAATGGGTGGTTTTGTGAAGCAACCAACCAATAG
This sequence comes from Avena insularis, assembly GCA_023614405.1. Taxonomy (NCBI): domain Eukaryota; kingdom Viridiplantae; phylum Streptophyta; class Magnoliopsida; order Poales; family Poaceae; genus Avena; species Avena insularis. The sequence continues at coordinate 19,990,404 of CM042694.1, read as the reverse complement.
CTAATTCAAAATGCTACCACCCCATTTTTCAAAAATAATAGACCACCTTTCATGGACAATGTCCTAACAGGGGGATCTAAAACCTTTTCGTCCATCCCTAGTGAAAAAGACAAATTTGTACTGAATCTGTAGGAAGTGGGTCAGATATGAACTACAGGAACATGATATATAAAAAATTGTTTTTAGGTTCACAATATGCTATTTTATTAGACATCCAATGCAAGTTTAGCGAGGCTCAACCCCGAACTCAGAATCTTCATGCCCGCCATTTTGACCCTAGTTTGAAAGTGGCATAAGAAATTCAAAAATGATCAAAAGAATCTGACAAGGTTTATCAATCAGTTTTAGGTTCACAAGATTATATGGATGACATATTTGGATTTATCTCATTTTTCTGATCGATTTAGACATTTTATTTGTCGAATTCTGATTTACGGATTTAAAGATATAAATTTTTCCATATTAAATAGAAAAAGGGAAAATGTTTATTTTATTTTTATTTGAAATCAAGATTATCATTATTACTTATTTATTATTGTTTAATTAAATAATTGTTTGAAGTTTAAAAAATAAAGGCATATGACACCATGGTCCAAAGGTTAATAGAATTGATAAGGTAGTATTATCAGTAGTGTCTAATTTCTTTATCGAAAACTCATCTGGAAGAAACAGAGAAGTTAAGTGCTAGAGCTGTAGTAGTATTAGGATGGGTTACTCGATCGGTAGGTTTGACCATAAGTGCAATTTAATCAGAGATTAAACGTACTTAGAGATTAATAAAAGCTTGTGGGATTAAAGAGTTAAACAGTTTAAAAAAATGAAAAAAATCACTACACACACACACACATCGATTGCGTTAACTTCAATTTTATCTCCCATTTAGACGAAATAAACATGTAACTTGAAGTGACTATGAGAGGAGTTCATCTCGACATCTGCATCATGAGAAGATATCGTGCTCTCCTCGAAATAGGCTTTCGCCCCGCTTTATAGAATAAAGCCACATCGGCCAAACAGATACAAGGTGGAGGGGAGACCCCTTATACAAAGCAGATCAAAATAAGCAAGACAACCGCGAAGAACCTAAACTTGCCACCGGAGACAATGAACCAAGACCGAGATGAGCCAGGGCTCCACGACGACGCCCCCAACAGGGTAACGACACACCGCGCCGCCGCCACCGAGACCAACGGTCAAGGGTTTTCACCCGGAGCCCTGTCGCGAGGGAGGTAGCCGCATCGGCGCCCCCAGGAGGGTAACGGTACCCGCAGGCATCGCCGCCGATGGTGCCGAAGCACAGGGCTTTCGCCCGGAAAAACCTTCGAATCGCTCCCCGTCTTCCGCCACGCCCGTTGTCCCCAAGTCAGGCCTCCGGCACACGATCTGGGGGCTGTCGAAGCCGAAGCGCCGCCAACCCCAAAGCCGCCCGATACCCTCTCCTCGCCATCCACATGACCGAGGGGAGAAGCCACCACCACTGCCTCGACGCTCGCCGAAGAGCCCGCCGCGCAGTCCACCTTCCGGGGCCGCCACCCCGGCATCCTCGAGCTCTGGCCAACGCTCCGAACAACGGCACAACGCATCACCGGAGAGGGGGACGGTTAGGTGTCACGGACCAGCAGGCCCCGAGGCACCCGACGGCGGGGGGGAGGGGAACGTCCCTCCATCACCAGCGGTGAGTGCCGACCGGACGCTGCAGCAGATCCAATTAGGGCTGGATCCAGCCCGGATCAGGCCCGGCCCGCCGGCCAGGCCCAGATCGAGGCCCGATCGGCCCCATCAGCTCCGCCGCAACGCTGCTGCAGCCGCGCCGTCAACACCAGCGGCACTGCACCCGAGAGACGGACGACACCGCCTCCCGGACCCATGCTTCGCCCGAAGCCCTGGCTTCGCCGGAGCTCGCGCCGACCAGGCCTTCCCAGCGGCGGAAGGAGAGGCCGCCCAGCTGGGCCCCTCCGCTCCGAAACCGCCGCCCAGCCACCACGGCCCGCGCCGCCGCCGCCGTCGCTGAGATCTGCCGGGGAACGGCCGCCGCCGCAAGCACCAGATACCGCCGCCGCCTCCATGTGCAAGGGACGACCCCGACGCAGTCCGCCGGCCACCGCTGCGTCAGAACCCGACCGCCCCTGCCGATGAGCACCGCCGCCAGGGAGGACGCCGCCCCGCACGGGCCTCCGCGCGCCGGGGAGAGGAGATCCAGCCGCCGCCGGCCGCCCGTGGCGCGACGCCGGGCGGCGGCTGGGGAGGGAGGGAAGAGGGAGGAGGGAGGCGGGGGGATTAGGGTTCCGCCCCCTGGTCGCACGGGAGCGACCGAGGAGCGGGGGGGCCTCGGGTCCAGGGATTGGATCGTCGGACAGCAAACAGTACCCAAACTGTCCTGGGATAGATATCGTGCTCTCTCATCCACCAAGCTCATAAAAGACCAATACTATTGAGTATGAAATGTGCACTGAAGTATCTATTATTTCATTTGATATTTGTGACAGGAGGGCCTAACGACTCTAACCTTAAATTTCAAGGCGCAAGTACAAATGGCAACCGTCTCATGTCAATCTCAATCATGACTAGACCGGCCAAAGAAAACGGTAGATAGAAACCAAAAGGCAAAGAGATAAGAAAAGAGACCTAGGATTGAGAGAGTCAACAGCACCAACGAATTACTCCTTAACTGATTAGCTTAGAAGAATTAATTAATCAGTAGTTCTTGGTAGAGACGGCGCCGGCGGTGGAGAGCGCCTGCTTGAACTGGTGGACGGCGCAGGGGACGCGGAGAATACCCTCCTGCTTGTACCCGAACTCCTGCGCGGCCATCTCCAGCAGCGCCGCCAGCGACGGGTACCGCAGCGCCTCCACCCGCACCACGAACCGCTCGCCTTCCTCGTCGCCGTCGCCCAACACCAGCACCGGCACGCACCCGCGTGGCACGCCGCTGCTGTCGCTCACCCGGTCCGAGAAGCTCAGCCGCCGAATCAGCTCCCTCATCGTTGTTGAGTTGACGATGAAGCTCGCTGACGCACGTATTGATTACGTAGCTAGGTTAGTTTCGATGTGCATATACGTGCATGTGTGTTTGTGTTGCTTTGCTTGGGCTTGGCTTGGGGCTCTCCTTTTATAAGCCAGCGACGACATGTTTGATTGGATCATGAGGTAGAGAGAGAGATTGAAGGTTTACTGTCATGTGATGACGCTGCAGTCGTGGTTTGGGGTCAACATCCAGTGGGTTCAAATATGTAGGCTATCATCAGCATCTTTGAAACGTAAGACCGTGGAATTTGGAAAGGTACGGGACTACTTAATTACCCAGCTAATGAGACTCGGCGGGTAGAGTGTGCTAGAATTTAAAAAGTTGAAAAGGCCGTTAGAATAGAATAATTAAGAGTGTGTCAAGCTTAATTCTTAGTGCGAAGCAAAAAAAAAAGCTTAATTCTTAGTGAGGATGTAATACAATATCAGTTGCAAGTCTGCTTGCAACTAGAAATATCGCCATTGCAACTCCTCTTGCAACTAAAAAGTCTTAGTCGCAACCCCATTTGTAACTGAAAATCTCACTTGCAACGAGCCCCACTTGAACTCACACGATGCTCACGATCAAATCCGGTGGAGTGGGAGGTGACTAAGCTCTAACTTAATTCTCGGTGCTCGGGATGCAAATCCGGTGGAGTGGGAACTGACCGACCTCTAATTTAATTCCCAGTCGACTGAAAATTCGCAAAACCTGCTAATCATTATTTATGAAAGAAAGGCACATGTACATCAGTTACTCATGTGCAGTTTTTTTTTATGAAAGAAAGGCAAGGGATAAACGTACTCATGGACTTGAATTATGCGTGCAAGAATGGTCCAATCATAGGCTATGTACTAACCACCCTTGAAGATCAACAAGAGTCTCTCTCCGACATTGACAGGACAAGTTTGTAATCACATATGCATATTTCGTGGACTTTCTCTGTTTGACATAGAAATCATACAAAGCGAACTACCACCAGCAGCTACAACACGGTATGGCACATGCGTGCATGTTTGGATTCTGCCCTACATAAATTTCCTCCTTTTGCTTTGAGGTGGACTTTGGGGTTCTTTTGAACATGCATGCAGACTTTCTATGGTGGGCTAGCTTGCAATGGTTGACCACCCCACGAAGATTGACAAGTGAGACAACGAAACTGTACATCTTTTTCATGGATATACATCAGTTTAGAAATTCAATCGAGGATTTCTCTCAAAAAAAGACTAAAAATACACTTTTTGCAAATATTTGTGATCTTGTGTAAAAATTTATCTCTATAAAATCTTGTCACAGTTTACCCCTTAATTTTGACCTTGTAACAAAATTTAGTAAATGTTTAAATTATGCCAGCCTATGCATCTGCGGGCTTTGGCCCGCACTCGTCCAGTTCGGCCCAAGCTCAGTCTACACTAACACCACGCACAAGGGTCTTCAATCGGCTTTGCTCCTAGGCGACACCGTGCCCCATTGTTCCGTTGTGCCCGCCGTGTGAGTGCTCGTCCATGAATCCCCATTCCCCAGTGATTCTGACACAACTCCACGCGCATGCACCATGTTCTGCTACTGCTCCACTGCTGTGAATGTGTTTCTATGATGGTGTCTACGTTGGGGACATATATGTTGGATATGTTCTTTTTCAACTAATCTATGCTTGCTACCCGTGTCCATAGAAAAATATTTGTGACATATACCGTACTATAGAAGAAGAAAAGAAAGATTTCTCTGGCCGCGGATGATATATTCTGTACGATTTTTTTCTTTTGGTTTGTTGGCCATACGCTCTAAGCGCAGATCTGGCTTGTAACCTTTTTTTTTTTAAGATGTACAATGGGTTTCCCCACTACTTTAAAAAAAAAATTATAAATGAAAGGATAGTTATGTACAGAGCTAATTGCTAGAGGATAGCAACTAGAAGTGCCCAGGCTGAGCCTTAGAGAAACCCAAGTTAAATAAAATATTCTATCCGGGTCGACATTCCAGCATATCGATTCCTCATGGCTTTATGGACTAGTAATGCCATTTCCTCTTTGAATTTCCTCCTACATCTATAGAGGTTGGGCACCCGTTGCTTAAATATAAAGTCATTCCTGGTCATCCAGATTGCCCAGCTAATTAACATGATGATCTCCAAAGCAAAAGACTGCTGAATGCGAGTCTTGAGGCCAGTGATAACTTACTGCATATCGAGTAACTGATCAACTAGGGGCCTCCAGTTAGGACAAATATAATGCCAGCAATGAACGGCAAATGGACATTGGAAGAACAAGTGATTACTAGTCTCCAAAACTGAATCATTACACACTGGGCAAGTGCAGTCCTCCATCAAGAAAAATTTCCGCATGAGCATAGCTTTTGTATTTAATCTGTTATGCAACAAGAGCCAAAAGAACACTTTATGTTTTTGCTAGCAGCAGCCTTTCCAAATCCATTTGAAAACAAGTAGGACATTATCTTGCTTCATCAGTGATTGGTAGGCAGACGAAACCTTGAAAGAGGATGAACTAGCAGCATATTCCCATGAGTCATGAGAAGCTGAAGGGTGTAAGTCATAAACCAAAACTTGCACTTGATTGAATTCATCTAGAGCTTCTTCAGTGAGAGGAAGATGAAAGATGTCCGAGAGCTCAGTAGTAGACTTTGCCCTTTGAATAGAAATATTCTCATTTCTCACAAAGGAATAGAGATGAGGCCATAGAGTATGGAGAATAGTACCGTGCCAATTATCTTTCCATAATAAAGTGGAGTTTCCACTCTTGAACTTGCTAGATGCTAAGCTTTTGTACGGGGACAGAACCTTGAGACAATCCCTCCAGCAGAATGATACATCTCAAGTTCTGAGAGGAGGCAAACAATGGTAGTACCTTTCCCATAAGAGTTTTACCCAAGAGATATCATCCTTATTATAGGACTTGTGAAGGTGTTTCATTAAAAGACAATCATTCATAACTGAAAGTTTGAGAACTCCCAATCCTCCTTGATCCTTTGGTTTACAAACGAGTTCCCAAGCCGCTAATGGCGGAGACTTTTTAGTAATATCTTTGTCCCTCCATAGACAGTGTCTCCTGTATTTGTCACATTCATCCACTACCCACTGATAGATTTTCAAAGTCGAAAGAATTGAAATTGGGAGCGATCAAAGGACTGAATTTAGAAGCCCGAGTTTGCTGCCATAATTCAAGTACATCGAGCAAGAGGGCAGTCTTCTCTGAATAGTCATAATTAGGGGCAAGAAGGCTTCCACCTATGGATTGCATCGATGTGAAACGAAGTGTGCACACTGGAGTAGGCACGTTGGTACAAAATGCTCCTCAACCGCTAGCCAAAGCCATGCATGACATGGTGAAACTTTACAGTATGATGATCCTTGTTGATATGATTCATATGTTTGTTTTTCTTGTCTTCTGAAGTAGAGATACTGTCCCCCCCCTCCCACTTTGAACACAATCAAGGAATTATATTAGCTTTTACGAAAAAATAAGCAAATAAATAAATGCCAAAAAAGGAGGGCATATAGCTACACAAGGGGCAAGAGGTACTTCAGTGATGCAGTTTCACAAGACCAATGTGAGTATATGTTGACAGGCCTAAGTTGAGTAGCATGAGAAGTGCAAGGTTCCTTGTTGGGTTTAATGGAGCTGAGAGGTAAACCAAGATAAGTGAAAGGCAGAGGGACAAAGATATTACTAAGAAGTCTCTGCTATTAGCAGAAGATATTACTAAGAAGTCCCCGCAATTTGGCAACAAAGAGCAGAAGTCGGAATGGGCAATCGATCCTCTATTAAAGCCCCAATTTGGGTTTAATGGAGCTTGTAACCTCTTATTAAATTATCTGCCTCTTTCCCAAAATAATAGGAGTAGATTATCACCTCCCACTAGCACATCCATGGAAATTTAGTTAGTTGATGACATCATTTGGTGACATGACCTCACGCATGTTGTACAGGTAACGTGATCGTGTCGAAATCATTGCCAAGAGAAAAATATAACGGTATTTTCCCTTGTCCGTGGTCTCGTGTATACACATCTATATTGTACGTACGTAACCTTTTTTATCTTTAAATCTCAGCCATTAATTATAGATCAAACCATCAAAATAATTGTAATAATGTGGATCAACCTGGTGCCTCGAAACGACCTATTATATTCCTTTTAGTATATATATACTCCATAGATAGATACACAGCGCAACCAAACGGGGATATTGCCGCACGCACACCCCCCCCCCCCACACACACACACACGTATATATTTTTCATATATATGTATATATTGTTTCTTTTAATTTCCTACATTAGTTTCTTCAGAATGTTACAACATTTTTTGTAAATTTTATGCACCATAGGAAAATGTGGCGAGGGATGTTACATACACACGCAAAAGTGTTGCACTTGAGGGCTTTCTATTGCGATGATTGGATGCCCTAGATCCTTTAGCTTAAGGGGATTGGACAGTCGGGAAGAAAACGGTCGGCTGTCGGTAGAACTCGCCCAATATTTCCATAAACTATGAAGGTTGACTCACATGTGTAAGGATGATGTGGCAGCTGACTGCTGGACAACTCACGGTTCTATTTAGCTGAGGGAGTGTGGTGTAACTAGAGACACCCATTCCAGAAAATTTACATAATTTAACAAATTTGACTGTGTCTGATGATAACTGAAATTATTTGAAATGTTACTGATAAGCACGTGTCCAAGAAGTCCAGGGTCAGATGCCATGTATGCACAAAACAAGCTGATCGATCTAGCGTTTAGGTTTGGAGAAAATAATAAGATAGGGTACGTAGAAGTCACGGCAATGGAGCTAATCGTGGTCGACGATCTCGAAGTTGCCGACGTGCTTCCGGCGAGAGGAACTGTTCCTTTCCTTTGGACGAGGTACGTACGCTCTCGTGTCCTTCTCCTCCTGAGACTCTTTTTGGAGTAGGTTTTACTTGTCTTACGGACCGATGGACTACACACGTGCTTAATTGTAATGCTGATCATTGCATGTGATGTGAGACAACAGACAAAAGACTATTCTCTACTCGTTGAGGTGTTCAAAGTTGTCCGGGAGCTGCACTTACCAGGACCCATCGATTCAGCCAATTTACTTCCCTATCCACCATAAAATTATCTTTCTCCAGTCCGGGTTTAGTCCTACGGCCGGCACGCCAGTACAAGATAGCTGTACTACCAAGTTACTGCGACTGGTAATCAACATGAAAATGCGATATATGTTTATTCTGAGGAGAAAATGATTTATCCTGGCACCACTTGAAAGTTCCAATATTCTCACAACCTGTTGCTGTTGCAAGATATGGTCGATGTTATTGGGGCAGTGCTACGCGTCCGGTGATATCTGCCCCGGATCCCCCGGATGACAGTGCGACACGTGTTCCCCAAAATAGCACCTCCTCCCGCTTTTGCTACAAATGACCCTGTTTTTGCTACAAAATATTTCACTTTTGCTATCTGTAGCAAAAAATAGTTTGGCCTAGAAATAGAAAAACAGACTGGACCTCGTCAGAGATTTCGCTGGTGACTGTGTAGCAAAAAAGTTGTGCTAATGTAGCATATCCGACCTCACCGGAGGTTTTCACCGGTAGACCTCACCAGAGACCGTGTAGCAAAAACGATACGCTATTGTAGCAAAACCAAAAAACTGTGTGGTAGCAAAGAAACGTGCTAATGTAGCAATAAGTACAACCTCGCCGGTGGCTGCCGTAGCAAAACCGACTTTGCTGAGGACTTTCATCCAAAATGTCGTAGCAAATACTTTGTGCTATTGTAGCAAAAACATAGAGGAGAAATAGCAAACACTTGCTACTATTGTAGCACCACCCTGTAGCAAAAAATCAAAACGCATTCATTGGTCGGTAGCATCGCGACCCGTCATCTGTAGCAACGATGACCACTTCCAGTAGCATCGTCGTCCTGCCTATGTAGCATAGTGTCGTGGCTCCACTACAAAACATAGTCTAACACGCAGGAGCCATGGCATCTAGGCTATGGCGGCGCGGCTCCATGGTCGCGCTTTCCGAGTAGAGGTCAGTGGCGACTTTCCGGCGAGCTTTAGAGGAGGGCAGTGACCTCCGGCGAGAATTAGGGGAGGGCGGCAGTGCGCTCTGGCCGGCAAGAAGGGAGACAGCGGCGGCGAGGCAGCAGCCCGGAGGCACGGCGGCCCGAGCAGGCGGTGCTTCGGCAACCTAGTGGGACGGGACGGCAGCGCAGTGCGACAGCAGCCCGGATGCGCGTCTGCGCGGTACTGTGCGCGGCGGTGAGGCAGCAGCCCGGAGGCGGGACGGCGTGATCAGGCGGTGCGGGGCAAGGAATAGATGCAACGAGTTTCGGCGGCACCTAGCTAGGATGTGGGCGGCGCGTAGCAGTGCTGGGGACGAGAACGCGAAGTCTAGATAGGAAGAGATAAGGCAAGGAAAAGTAGAAGTGGGTCCCACCCACGTTGTTTGCGGGGAGGCGTGACACGACGCGTCACGCGCGGCGACCCGGGGGATCGAGTCACGGGATCCCCAGGGGAGTAGTATCATTTCCCATGTTATTGTAGGTACTCGGTAGATACTGTATGCTTGTATGGTCATTCTTTCGTGCTCCTACCAGACTAACTGGTCCCATGCATGATAAGATACGGTCGAGACCCGACAAACCGATCGAGAGCACGCCGGTTCCCACGTCACGACGGTTAGATATTAGGCCAACTCCAATGGCCCCCGCAAACGGACTCCGCGCATCCGATCGCGTCCTCTCGTACCGAGGCCAGGGTCCAACGTGCACCCGCAAATCAAGATCCATCCTCGGACCAGTCCATTTCGGCGCATACCGGGCCGAAACCTAGTGCTGGTTTGCGGGGGCTCGGACTGCCCGCTTGTCTGGTCCTTGTCCTGCACTTCCACGCCCCTGGCCCTCCCGCCAGGCACAAACCCGCGTCCCTCCACCCCTTCTTCCTGTCAACACCCAGATTTTTAATCCCAGATGCCTGTTATGCCATACATCGCAATCCCAGGATTACCATTTTTGTGATACATAACAGATTGGTATCATAGTACATCATCCATTACAAACCATAATAAGGTCTTACAAATAGAGGATCTCATGATCCAGTCTTAATACAAATCAAGCATCGGAAAATAAACGTAGTAGGGGCTCCATCTTCAGAGTCACAGGCAATGCTGACGATGGGAGATGATCCTAGTTGTCATAGACCTCCGGCTGTCCATCATCCTGGTAGTCCTCCTCATAGTCTGGCCACGGGAATAGCTAGGGACAAAGTCATGAGTACTCTTTAAGTACTCACAAACTATCACTAACAAGTAAGGTAGCTCTAGTAGGAATCCTAAGCTCTAGGTTTATTTGCAAAAAAACCAGGTTTATTTTAAACTGAGTTTAAAAGTAAAGAAAACTAATTTAATGTTCTATATCACCTAAGTGGGAACTTAGTTTTCATGTTCACAGCCCTGTTGTGGTCAAGTCAAAGTCATAGTTCAATTCACAAGTCATTATGAAAACATCTGACGACGGAACAGTATGGCCACTCCAACTGTCCATGACCGCGGACGCGACTATTCGAATAGTTTGATACTCTGCAGAGGTGGTACACTTTCACTATAAAATTTGATACATCCGTCAGGGATAACCCTAAATCATCATACTTAGTATACGTATAATCAATCATAACCTTTTAATTACACACTCTAGTATAGGCACCTCCCGTATGAGCTTGGCCTCCCAGCCATGACCATCTGCCATCCTGGGAACTGCATAGGTGGACAATTCACATTCATGAGGTAGCCTCAGCTCAACCTCTTCCGCGAGGGAACCCATACTAAGGCATATAAACTTCCAGTTAAGCCTTACCCAATTCAGGTATTGTGGTTGTACGGTAAAATTAGAATGGTATCGCATCCAAACCCAACCATCAGTTTTTTATAAAGGGCTAAGGCTCATGCCTCAACATTTTCATCATTAAATCCTTTTCTGTCCATAACACATGTCAAAACATTTCAATAGAATAAATCCTTATTCCAAGGTTTTCATAATCATTTTCACCAAGTATTCCCATCTAAAGTGATCAACTTTTATGCTTAGCACTAGCCACTAAGGTTGTGAGTATTCACTAATGAGGAGTGTTAATCAAGGGTAACTATCCAATTATAATCTCATGCCTTAGGATGACATCTAAGTATAACTAGTTAGGCCTAGTTTTATATTCTTTATGGTATTTATCCAATTTTTCCAATACTCACAATTCACTAACTAAAGTTAAAGAACTTTGGTAAAGTCAAAGAATAAAGCTTGCAAGTAAAATTTGGGATTGGTATAAACAAGGTTGTATAACCAATCATGCCTAATGCATCTTGCTTAGGTTATCAAGTTTGCAAGTGTTAGCTTGCATAGTTAACTTGTAGTGTTAGGCTTGCCTTGAGTAGTGAAGTGGTTGAAATTTTCGTCTTCTTCTTGGTAGTACTCCTCCTTGTATCTTGGGTCGGTACTATCGTCTATAAATGAATACGGGGTACACAATCAGCAAATAATACTTAACTATTTCTATTTAGCAAACTAAGTTTCACACTAGATGATCTAGCATCATCACAATCATCACATGAAATAAAGATTTAATCTTGTTTGTCTTATTTTAGAAAAGTAATTTCTACTCATTGAAAATACTTAAGACTTAATATTCTCCAATTAAAATATGGGATCATGTTGACACATGTCATCACCACATATTCTAATACTTGGGAATGTGATTTAAAGTGTTGGTCATATTTTATAAAGTTTAATATTACTATTTAATAAAATTAAAGTGACTAGAAATGCGTATATATCATTCTTTTGGTTCTAGTCCAATGTCACTACATGGAAACTTAAATATTTTTACATATTCAGATAGATATTGTCAAATGTGATTTTTGAGAGTTGGAATCAACTCAAAAGCGTTTATGGTTGATTTTTGAAAAATATTTGAAGTTGGAAAAGTCTCTGTCTTGTTATTTTTACTATAGGTGATCTCTAACTCCAAATGATTTGAATCCAACGTGCATGGATAGCTAATTTGAATATCTTTCTAACAAAATTGGAATCATGCAATTTGGTTTAGTAAATATCTTTGAATTGATTTTTGAATCTACTAGTAGAATCAGGTTTTAACTAAAATGGAAAATAACTATTTGAATCACTGGCCTGTGCGCGGGAAACAAACTGGGCCGGCCTAATCTGCACAGCAGGGCGCAGCGGGATGCTGACAGGAGGGTCCCACTAGTCAGCGACTCTATCTAACCGAAACAGTATCTTTCAATCTAGGCCCTACAATTAGAACCTAGTCTAACGGCTGAGGTTCATCGTCGACGACGAACAGCTCCGGCAAGGTCTGAACCCTAACACGGCGGTGGGGGTCGTGTGAGGCTCACCTGGGCTCCAGCTAGGGTTGGCGAGGGGGCGAACAACGTTGTAGACGATGGCGGTTCGAACGGTGTTCGCGGCGGTTCCTGGGGCGGCTCCACTCGACGGCTCCTTTCTTCTTCTTCAGCGGCGGGCTCCAGCCAAATTCCGGTGATGCGGTGCTCGCCTTTCTCCGGGGAGAAGTGTGGGAGGTGTTGTGAGGAGTGAGGAGTGAGGTGGTGTGGAGAATTGAGGTGGAGGGGGCCTCTATTTATACAGTGGCGAGAGGGGCATTGCGGCATGGGCTGGCTCCTCCGGCGACAGCGGTACAGCAAGCTAGCGGCATGGCTGGGGGTAGGGGCGACGCGGTCATCACGGGCTTAATGGCGTGGCACGGGGCAGTCGAGGATGGTCGGGCGCGTGCGGTGCTCTACGCGGAACTAGCGGTGTTCGAGACGGCGCACGGGGGCTACGAGTCACGCGGCGGCGAACGGGGATGTCTGGGAGCTAGCTGGTGTTATGGCAAGCGTGTGCACGCGCAGAGAGGGCGAGGCGCGACGTGTGTGAGCTGGTCGGCTGTGGCGCTCTGGCGCACTCTCGGCACAGCATAGAGAAAGTGGGGGCGGCGATGCTGGGGTGGTCCAAGGCATGGTTGCGGTTAAGGGCTGGACAGGGGTGGCGGTGGACGGTGGCCTACCTCCTGGACATCATGGGAGAGGGCGGCGCTGCATGCTGCGAGCTGTCCGTGGTTGGCCGGCGTGGCAAGCCTCGGGCGGCGCTGCATTGGCGCAACGGCCAAGGGGGTGCGTGTCTTGCACTGCTAGAGGCTGGGGGAGACAGGGGGAGTGCAATGAGGGCAAGTGGTTGAGTGATCACTACTCCAAACAGTGGAGTTAGGCAGTAATTGATCTTTGTCTGCCAGGTGTTCGACTAAATGGCCGCAAGAATTTAAATTTGAAAATTTTGAATGAAATTTGGTGAGTGATCTAAACTTATGCTTGGTAGTCTCTGGTTGCTTGGGTTTGTCAAGGTGAATTGATTTGAGTGGTTTTTGCAAATTGGTGATCTTACCATATGAACTTGATTCAATTTTGAACTGTCCTTTAAATAGATTTGGAAATTGTTTCTGTTGGTTTGTAAAGTGGGTTTGGGTTCACTTTTACTTGGTCTAGCAAGGGGTGAAAAGAAATGGAAATGTTTCTATTATAAATTCTTTACTAGGAACTCACAAAGTGGTCTAGTGGTTGATTTTGGTCAAAATGACCATTTGCTTATTTGATTCATATTTGATTTCTTTTTCTTTGGATTTGGTTTGTAATTGGCCTAGACGATGTAGTATTCTTCTCTAAACCATTTCTTATCATTTGTAGCAATCAAACATGGCAATTGCACTCATTTAAACACTAATGCAAAACACACATGCACTCATATTCAATTTAGTAATAAAAGTTTTTGTTGACCCTAAACTTGGGTAATTATAACTTGATAATCTTGATTAATACTTTTAGGGTGTTACAAACCTTCCCTCCTTAAACAAAATCTCGTCCCGAGATTTAAGAAAAACTAGGAACTAAAGAGATTTGGAAACTCGGTCCTAATGTAATCTTCTCGCTCCCAAGTAGCTTCTTCTTTAGTATGGTTGCTCCACTGGATCTTGAGAAACTTGATACTCCGGGCCCTGGTGGTTCTGAAGGCTTCTTCCAAAATATGAATGGGCACTTCACGATAGGTTAGATCCTTGTTGATATCTATGGCTTGGTGATCGATGTTCTTGAACACTTCGGTCTTCTCCAGAACTTCTAAGCATTTGCGAAGTAACGAGATATATGGAACACATTATGTATGGCTGACATCTCCTCTGGCAGTTCCAGTTGATATGAGACTTCTCCTCGGTGATTCAAAATCTTGAAAGGTCCGATATATCTGGGGGCTAACTTCCCTTTCAATTGAAAACATTGCATTCCCTTCAAGGGTGATACTTTGAGATACACAAAATCTCCGACATTGAAGGTCAGGTCTCTCCGTCTTTTGTCAGCATAACTCTTCTGTCTGGATTGGGATGTCTTGAGGTGCTCACGGACTTTGTGAACCTTCTCTTCAGCTTCTCGTAGGATGTCGGGTCCGAAAATCTGACTCTCTCCTACTTGTGACAAATTCAAGGGGGTACAACACTTTCTTCCATACAGAAATTCAAATGGTGCCATTTGCAAACTGGCTTGATAACTGTTGTTGTATGAGAATTCTGTGAAAGGCAGACAATTTTCCCATTTTGATCCATATTCTAGAACACAAGATCTCAACATATCTTCTAAGATTTGGTTGACTCTTTCAGTTTATCCGTCGGTCTGCGGGTGATAAGCTGTGCTGAAGTTCAGCTTGGTTCCTAATCCTTCTTGGACTTTCTGCCAAATTCTCGAGGTAAATTGGATACCTCGATCCGACACTATGGTCTTATGGGTTCCATGAAAACTGATGATTCTAGCAATGTACAGCTCTTCTAGCTTCGAACTCTGGTAGGTAGTCTTGATAGGTATAAAATGGGATACCTTAGACAGTCTATCAGCTATGACCCAAATAAAGTCATTTCCCCTACTAGATGTAGGCAAACCGGTGATAAAATCCATTCCGACAGAATCCCATTTCCATTCTAGAATCTGCAATGGTTGCAAAAGTCCTGCAGGTCTTTGATGTTCCGCTTTGACTCCCTGACAGATATCACACTTAGCTATGTAGCTTACGATTTCTCTCTTCATCTTGTGCCACCAAAATTGCTCCTTCAAATCCTGATACATCTTCGTTCCTCTGGGATGGATAGAATAAATAGTATCATGAGCTTCCTGCATGATGACTTGCTTCAGCTCGGAATCTGCTGGCACACAGATACGTCCTTTGTACCACAAAAGTCCTTCTTCATCTTCGGTGAATCCGGTTACCTTCCTTGTACCGATACGACACTTGATTCTGTTGATACTTGCATTTCCTTTCTGCGCTTCCTTGATCTGACTGATCAAAGTGGGTTGAAGTTCTAAGCTAGCTAAAAATCCTTCGCTAACTAGCTCTGTTCTAAACTGCTCCAACTCTTCATGCAAACTTGGCTGGGTTTCTTTTATCATGGTGTTCAATCTACATGGTAATCTGCTAAGAGCATCCGCTACCACATTGGCTTTGCCGGGGTGATAATGAATGTCAAGGTCATAATCCTTGATTAACTCTATCCATCTCATTTGCCTCATATTCAGCTCCTTCTGGGTGAAAATATATTTCAGACTCTTGTGATCCGAATAAATCTCACAGCGGTTACCCATAAGGTAATGATGCCATGTCTTCAAAGCTAAAACTACGGCTGCTAGTTCAAGGTCATGGGTAGGGTAGTTTTGATCATGTTGCTTCAGTTGTCGGGACAGATATGCTATGACTTTGCCTTCTTTCATCAACACACATCCGATACCAATCTTGATTGCATCACAATACACATCAAAAGGCTTCTTGATATCCGGCATAATCAAAATTGGGGCTGAAATCAATCTCTTCTTGAGCTCTTGAAAACTTACTTCACATTTATCAGTCCATTCAAACTTCTTATCTTTCTTCAACAGTTGGGTCATCGGTCTTGTGATGCTCGAAAATCATTCAACAGACTTGCGGTAATATCCCGCTAATCTGAGAAATGCATGGACTTGGGTTTGAGTGGTTGGGGATTTCCATTCTTCAACATCCTTAATCTTGGTGGGGTCAACAGCGACTCTGTTGGCTCAAAATATATCGAGCTCGTTGGGGAACCCCAAGAGGAAGGTATGATGAGCACAGCAGCAAGTTTTCCCTCAGTACGAAACCAAGGTTATCAATCCAGTAGGATCAAGGAAACACCCCAAAGGTCTAGCTAGCTGAACGTTGGCAGGGCGCACTACCGGTGCCAGCAGCAATGTGGAGACCTGCACAACACAACCATAGAACTTTGCCCCCAACTTACGATGAGGTTGTCAATCTCACCGATTTTGCTGAAAACAAAGGATTAAACATATCGAATGGAAAGAAGTAAAAGTTTGCAGAAAGTAAACACAAAATAGTAAATAGTTGATTATAGATTGAATGTAAAATAAAGGACCGAGGTCCATAGTTCACTAGAGGTGGCTCTCCTTAAGATAGATAACATGCTGGGTGAACAAATTACAGCGGGGCAATTGACATACATCAAGAAAGCATATAAGCATATACTAATCATCTTGACTCCTTTGAGATTCGATTGGGTATTACAACATTATACATAGACCGCCATCCAACTGCATCTATGACTAATAATACACCTTCAGGTTATCATCTGAACCCCCTCCAGTATTAAGTTACAAGCAATAGATAATTGCATTACGAATTGCGTGTAATGTAAACAATACGATTGTTCTATGAACAAAGGATTGTTGTTTCTCCCTAGTAGCAACAACACATCTCGTACCTTAGAGATTTCTGTCACTTCCCCAGATTACCAGAGGCATGAACCCACTATCGAGCATAAATACTAACTCTTGGAGTTGCTAGCATCTACTTGGCCAAGATAGATACTAACAACAGAAAGCATGCAAGATCACAAATAACAAAGAAATGATAGAATCAATAATCAATCTGAAATACCATCTCAATATCCATCGGATCCCCGCAAACACAACATGCAGAATTACAAATAGATGATCTTGATCATCGGAGATCACAAGATCTAAACATGAAAGCACAAAGGAGGAGAACCAGCCATCTAGCTACTACATGGACCCGTAGTCCAGAGATGAACTACTCACGCATCACACCGGAGGCTTGCATGATGATGAAGAAGGCCTCCAGGGTGAATTCCCCTCTCCGGCAGGGTGCCGGGAAGAGCTTCAGATCCCTCCCGATCTAGTGATGGATATGACGGTGGCTACAGACTCTTTCGTGGATTTTTTGATCGGGGACTTAGGGTTTTGGTATCGGAGGCATATATAGGCGGAAGGAGAGGCGGAGGAGGTGCCTGGGGCGGCCAGACCACCCCTTGGCACGGGCTAGGCCTGGCCGCGTGGCCAGGTGGTGTGGCCAGGCCCTAGCCCCTCTCCGTCTCGTATTCTGGCTCCAAGTGTCCCCCGGTAAAATAGTGACTTTGGCTTTTGTCCCATCCAATTCCGAGAATATTCATTTTCTGACTTCCTGAAACCAGAAATAGCAGAAAACAGGCAGCTGGCACTGTGGCTCTTGTTAATAGGTTAGTCTAAGAAATCATATGAAAAGTACTCCAAAGTTTGGACAAAACACAAGAAAGTAGATAAAACCAAGCATGGAACATCAAAAATTATAGATACATTTGCAATGTTTCAGACTCCTCCTGCCGACACAACATGTCCGAGGAATCCTACTTCCTTCAACCAGAATTCACATTTGCTAAACTTGGCATACAACTGATGCTCTCTAAGGGTTTCGAGGATGGTTCTCAGGTGTAGATCATGGTCTTCTTCTGACTTGGAATAGATTAGAATATCGTCTATAAACACAACGACAAACTTATCTAGGAAATGCATAAAAATCTTATTCATGCGGTTCATGAAATAAGCGGGGGCATTGGTTAATCCAAAAGACATGACAGTATACTCATACAATCCATATCTGTTGGTGAAGGCAGTCTTTGGGATATCCGTTGCACGAATCTTGAGTTGATGATAACAAGTTCTAAGATCAATCTTAGAAAACACTCTGGCACCTATCAACTGGTCAAACAGATCTTCTATCTTCGGTAGTGGGTACTTGTTCTTGATGGTGACATCATTCAACTTCTGGTAATCCGTGCACAAACGGTTACCTCCATCTTTCTTGTCGACGAATAACACTGGTGATCTCCATGGCGATGCGCTTGGTTGAATCAAGCCTGTTGCCAACATAGCATCCAACTGCTTCTTCAATTCTACTAACTTTGAGGGGTTCATACTATAGGGTCTCTGGGCTATGGGTCCTGTTCCGGGGATTAGTTCAATGATGAACTCAATATCCCTATCTGGGGGCATACCGGGCAATTCATCTGGGAATACGTCGGGGTATTCACAGACTACTCTGACTTGGTCAATGGTGGGTAGGGCTAGACTCTTGTTGCACTTGAATTGACGGGGCAAGGTTTCAAATATATGCTCTACTGATACTCCAGAGCTACTGGTCATGGTGATGGCTTTCTTGGCACAGTCAATCAATCCTTTATACTTTGACATCCAATCCATTCCTAGTACTACTTCCAAACCTTTGGTCCCAAGTACTATTAGATTGGCATAAAAATCTATCCCATGTATTCTGATAGGCACAACTTTGCAATTTTTTCTAGCTTTTGTAATTGAACCGGGGATTTGAACTATCATGACATGCTTCAAGTTGGTTGGGTGAATCTTACTAGTGCATGCAAATTCTTCGGTGACAAATGAGTGTGATGCTCCAGAATCAAACAACACTCTCGCTAAAACTGAGTTGACAGAAAACATACCCAGCACTACATCTGGCGCTTCTTGGGCTTCTTTGGTGTTCATGTGGAAGAGACGACCATTGCAGTTGGGAGGGTTCCCTGGGGCGAATCTTCTTCCTGGTTGAACATGACGCTGCTGTTGAGCTGGGGCATTCACATTGGCGGTGGCGGCAATCTTCTTGGGACACTCATTGGAATAGTGACCCTTCACTCCACACTCGAAACAAGTAATCTGAGACTTGTCTTTCGCTGCCACGGGCACAACATTGCTTCCAGTTCTAGGTGCGGTGTTGTTGTTGTTGTTGTTGTGCTTGGGAGGTGCACGGTTGAAATTGCTGGAGTTGCTGGGGTGATTGTTGTTTCCTCCGGACTTCACATTTCCCCCGCTATGGTTGGGGTAGCTTGGGCGAGACATTGGGGTCGATTGTTCCGTGGTGCATATCCAGCAGACGGGTTGGGACGGTACTTCTGGTGACTGTTGGATCCAGCTTGGCGCATCATTCGATGTTTGTGGTTCTCGTTTGCTTGATTAATCTTCCCTTCCATCTAAATGGCAGAGTCGACTAGCTCTTCGAGATCCTCGAAACGGATGTTGACGAGGACAGTCTGCATCTCATCATGCAGTCCGTTCAGGAATCTCTCCTTCTTCTTGGCCTCCGTGTTGATCTAATCAGGTGCATACCTGGCGAGGGACAAGAATCTGTCATGGTACTCCACTACAGTCATTCTGCCTTGCTTTAACTCTCTGAATGCATCCCTCGTTCGGGTGCCTAGACCTGTGACACATGGGTTCGGTTGAACTTGATCTTGAAGGCTTCCCATGTCATCACTTGACCATGGTTCATCGTGCGGGTGATGTTCCACCATGCTCTTGCATCTCCTGCCAAATAGCGGGTGGCAAAAAGAACTTTCTCGTTGGCATCCACTCCTGCTACTTCTAAGTTCTTCTCCATTGTCTGCAACCAATCATCAGCATCCAGTGGGTTTTCAGACTGGCTAAAGATTGGGGGATTTTTATTATGGAAGTTTTTGAGTTTGGATCCATGATGATCCTGATTTCCATGGTTCTGATTGTTGTGAGCCGTCTGGGCGATCTGCTGCAGTGTTGCTAGATTAGCTTGGCGCTCTGCCCTACTAGCTTCACGGTCTACAATGAGAGTCTGCAGAATTTGCAACATTGGGTCTTGCGATGAGTTACTCCCTCCTTGGTTTCCACGAGTCATCTGAAGATTGAGATCGATAAAGGGGTAAGAGGGAAAGTTCTAAGGTTCATGGTTTTGATTTCACAGCTAAAACTTTGAGTTTGACTCAGGTTTTGCAACTAACTTCTTTTCATTCATTCAAGCAAAGCACACGATACAAACCCACACACACCACAACATCAAAGGAAAACAGATGGTTTTGAGAACCATTCTGCAAGCTACGATACAATGGGACCGATACTCCTCACTCTACAATAGTGCTCTAGTGCATCTACTCATCATCGATGAAGTTGGAGTCATCATCGTCGGTGTAGAAGTCCACGGCATCCTCCTCCAGATAGTCATCATCATTGCTGAGGTACGAGTCAATATCCTCTTGGATATCTTCACCTTCCTCTTCTTCTTCCTTTGCTGCAAGCTGAGCTTCTTGCTCCTTGATGGTCTTCTCGAGGTTGGCCACCTTCTTGCGAAGACGGTTGATACATTGCAAATGTATCTATAATTTTTGATGTTCCATGCTTGGTTTTATCCACTTTCTTGTGTTTTGTTCCAACTTTGGAGTACTTTTCATATGATTTCTTGGACTAACCTATTAACAAGAGCCACAGTGCCATACTGCTTTTCTGCTGTTTTTGGTTCCGGAAAGTCGAGAAAATGAATATTCATGAATTGGACGGGACAAAAGCCAAAGTGCCTATTTTTCCAGAAGTCATCGGATGCCGATCTGAGACGGAGAGAGGGGCTAGAGGTCGGCCACCACACTGGCCGTCGCGACCGGGCTTGGCTGCGCTGGGTGGTGTGGTGGCCCCTGGCACCCCCTCGGCCTCCCCTTCCGCCTATAAGATGCCCTCAGGACGAAAGCCCTAAGTGCTCGATCAAAAAATCCACGAAAGAGTCTGTAGCCGCCGTCATCTCCATCCCTAGATCACGAGGATCAAGCTCTTCCGGCACCTATTTGGAGAGGGAATTCACCCTGGAGGCCTTCTTCATCACCATGCAAGCCTCTGGTGTGATGCGTGAGTAGTTCATCCTTGGACTACGGATCCATGTAGTATCTAGATGGCTAGTTCTCCTCCTTTGTGCTTTCATGTCTAGATCTTGTGAGCTCCGTTCATGATCAAGATCATCTATTTGTAATTCTGCATGTTGTGTTTGCGGGGATCCGATGGATATTGAGATGCTATTTCAGATTGATTATTGATTCTATCATGTCTTTGTTATTTGTGATCTTGCATGCTTTCCATTGTTAGTAGCTATATTGTCCAAGTAGATGCTAGCAACTCCAAGAGTTAGTATTGATGCTCGATAGTGGGTTCATGCCTCTGGTAATCTGGGGAAGTGATAGAAATCTCTAAGGTACTAGATGTGTTGTTGCTACTAGGGAGAAAACAACAATCCTTTGTTCATAGAACAATCGTATTGTTTACTTTACACGCAATTTGTCAAGCAATAATCTGTTGCTTGCAACTTAATACTGGAGGGGGTTCGGATGATAACCTAAAGGTGGATTATTAGTCATAGATGCAGTTGGATGGCGGTCTATGTATAATGTTGTAATGCCCAATCAAGTCTCAAAGGAGTCAAGATGATTAGTATATGCATGTATTTCTTTCTCGATGTTTGTCAATTGCCCCGCTGTAATTTGTTCACCCAACATGTTATCTATCTTAAGGAGAGCCACCTCTAGTGAACTATGGATCCCGGTCCTTTTCTTTACATACAATCTATAAACTGTTACTGCTTTGTGTTTACTTTCTGTAAACTATTACTTCTTTCCATTCGATACGTTTAATCCTTTGTTTTCCACGAAACACGGTGAGATTAACAACCTCATCGCAAGTTGGGGACAAAGTTTTGTGGTTGTGTTGTGCAGGTCTCCATGTTGCTACTAGCACCGGTAGTGCGCCCTGCCAAAGCTCAGCTAGTAACACCTTTGGGGTGTTTCCTTGCTCCTACTGGTTCGATTAAACCTTGGTTTCATACTGAGGGAAACTTGTTGCTGTGCTCATCATACCTTCCTCTTGGGGTTCCCAACGAGCTCTACATCAACACCGCTCCAGCATTTTTCTGGCGCCATACACAGAGCCATCAAGCATTTTTCTGGCGCCGTTGCCGGGGAGTCAAGGACATCTTCACAAGGGGAGTCCCTCATAACCAATCTCTTTACTTTGTTATTTTGTTTTGCTTAGTTTCTTTTTGCTTTGTTTGCTTGTTTTCTTATTCAAAAACACAAAAAAATTAGTTTTACTAGTTTGCTTTCTTATTTGAAAACCCAAAAAAATGACTACTATTGAAAACACTAAGTTGTGTGACTTCACTAGCACCAACAACAATGATTTTATGAGCACACCTATTTCTCCACCTGTGCCTGAAGATACTTTCTTTGAGATAAAACCTGCTTTGCTCAATCTTGTTATGAGAGTACAATTTTCTGGTATTGGTAATGAAGATGCCGCTTCCCATCTAAATAACTTTGTTGAACTTTGTGAGATGCAAAAGCATAGGGATGTAGATTGTGATATTATTAAGCTAAAATTGTTTCCTTTCTCTTTGAGAGGAAAAGCTAAAGAATGGTGGAATTCCTTAACTAGGAATAGTATTGATTCTTGGACTAAGTGCAAAGATGCTTTCATTGGAAAATACTATCCTCCTGCTAAGATTATATCTATGAGAAGTGAAATAATGAAGTTTAAACAATCTGATAATGAACATGTTGCTCAAGCTTGGGAAAGAATGAAATCTTTGGTTAAGAATTGTCCCATTCATGGACTGACTGCTTGGATGATCATCCAAACTCTTTATGCAGGATTGAACTATTCTTCAAGGAACTTATTGGATTATGCTGCTGGAGTTACCTTTATGACCATCACTTTGGGTGCTGCAACAAAACTCCTAGACAATATGATGGTTAATTATTCTGAATGGCATACTGAGAGAGCTCCACAAGGTAAGAAGGTAAATTCTGTTGAGGAAACTTCCTCCTTGAGTGATAAAATTGATATTATTATGTCTATGCTTGTTAATGGGAAAGCCCATATTGATCCAAATAATGTTCATTTGGCTTCTTTAGTTGCTCAAGAAGATCAAGTTGATGTGAACTTCATAAGAAATAACAAGTTTGGCAATAATGCTTATAGGAGTAATTTTGGTAACAACAATTTTAAGCCATATCCTCCCAACAATGGTAACGCTTATGGAAATTCTTGCAACAATAATAGGAGTGCACCCTCTGAACTTGAAGTTATGCTTAAAGACTTTATTAGTAAACAAACTGCTTTCAATAAAACTATTGAGGAAAAACTCTCTAATGCTGAAAGAAATATAGCATATTTGGTTGAAGCTCAATCTTCTCTGAATAAAATGGCTGCTAAACCTGAAACTAATGAGAATCCTTTGCAGCTACTAATGCCATACAAGTAAGAATTGCTGAAAATGTTAGACTATTAGCTGAATTACATGCTAAGTGGGAGAGAAGATGAAATTGCTAGAAACATTAGTGTTTCTACAATTATCACCACTAGTGTTGAGCTAGTAATAGTTCTACTACTCTAGATGATAAATTTGATTTTGATCTTTATGGGTGTAATATCTCTGAAGTTATTAAGTTCCTACAAAAGCTTGCTAAAAGTCCTAATGCTAGTGCTATAAACATGGCCTTTACAAAACACATTACTAATGCTCTCATAAAGATTAAAGAAGAAAAGATGAAACATAAAGCTTCTATTCCTATTAAACAAGAAGATGGTTGGGAACCCATCATTAATATGAAAGTGACTGACTTTGATTTCAAAGCTTTATGTGATCTTGATAGTAGTGTTTCTATTATGCCTAGAAGGATTTATGATATGCTTGATTTGCCTCCACTTGAAGATTGTTATTTGAATGTCCCACTTGCTGATAATGCTAAAAAGAAACTCATGGGGAGTCTTAATGATGTTCTTATTATGGTTAACAATGCCTATGTCCCCGTTGATTTCTATGTTTTGGATGTTGAATACAATTCTTCTTGTCCTATTACTTTGGGAAGACCTTTTCTTATAACTGTTGGTGCCATCATTGATATGAAAGAAGGCACCATTAAATATCAACTCCCACTCAATAAAGGTATAGAACACTTCCCTAAGAAGAGAGAGAAGATTTCTTTTGCTTCTCCTATGAAAACAAAATTTGGTTTTAATGCTTCTTCATTTGAGAACACTTGATTCTTTCTTTGCTTCTTATGCCTAACTTAAAGGCGTTAAAGAAAAGTACTTATTGGGAGATAACCCAAAAGTTTTAGATGAATCTTGGAAGTTATTACTTCAGTAATAACCGCTCATTATCCTTTTTATTTACTTTTTGTGCCAAGAGTAACCTCTAATGAGAGAGAAGTAATGATTGGGAAAGTTCCTGTCCCGAAACAGATTTCTGTGCTTCACCGTAAAAATTCGTGTAAAATCTCTGAACGTCTTTTTGAGGCGTTAACTTTTGTGCTTCTGCCCCAGGTTGTTATCTAACTTTCGTTAGTTCAACACTTTTTGATTTCATCAACAGAAGGTCTTCGAAAAAATTCGTCTTTACCTGCTGGTCTGTTTTGACAGATTTCTGCCATTTTCTGCATTTGCTTCTTGTTGGTTCCTTTTTGAGTTCTTTTGTGGAATTGAGCTTTTTGAGGGAAGTGATACAGTATCTAGTTTTCTAATGGAAGTTTATTTGGTGTTAGAACTTAACCTTAAGACCTTTTATCTTGAGTGCACTAATGTTGCTAATAAAGATTGTGTGAAGTTCTGTATGAAGGAAAAATTTCAGGTGTATGGAAGGAATGAGTAATGAGATGAAGGATGGACTAAAGCTCAAGCTTGGGGATGCCACGCGTGTCTCCCCAAGAAATATCCAAGAAGTACAAGTGTCAAAGCTTGGGGATACCCAAGGCATCCCCTTCTTCATCAATAAAAATCCCAAGTTTCTTCCAAACGCTTCATTTTTATTGTTTCATGCACAGTTGTGTTGTTCTTGGAGCGTCTTCTTTTTCGTTTTCGTTTTGGTTTTTCGTTTGCTTTTGTTTTCTTAGTTTTTTTGAATAAATTGGTTGGACCCCCTCTTTCATACATTCGTTTGCAAATAGTTTGGTTTGGTTTGGAAAAGAGTAGGAAAGTTCATGCTTATGTGGTAAAAAAGCTCGTTTTTTACTATGGCCTATGCTTTGTCATGCCATGCTTGATATTGTTTTGGCTTTATGCTTAGTATTCTTTGTTGTAGAATGACTTGTTATAAACAATTGAGATTGCTTAATGTGCCTTGGATGAATCATGCGTTGTTTTAGCATATTAAAGCATAGTATTGTGGTATTTTCCTTTGATGCTTTATTTGGGTTGACTTGGCGCATGCTCACACCATGTTATGACTATATCAAGTCACCATAGCCTTTATGATCCTTTAGTTTCAACTTGTAATATCACTTTATGCTTTGATCAATGATGTTTTGTCGCTCTGCATGATTATGGCCAGTATTGCTCTCTTAGTTTGTCGCTCCCAGTCTTTTGCTAACCTCCACAACCAAGTATGAGTTCCACTCATGCATCCAACTCCCTAAACTAAGTTATTCCAAAGAGTCCACCATACCTACCTACTAGCTTATGCTATTCCAAGTATATTCATGCTTTTGTTTACCTTCCGAATTAAACTTGTTATGAGAAAACTAGTGATTAAAGCTCTCACGAACTTGATGGCACACTTTACTTTTCTTTCCCTTAATAAACTTGAACCATTGTGTCGTCTATGTTGTATATGCTTGCACTTATTTGTTAGGAATTAGCAGAACCATGCTTTCATGTGTAACGCTTTCAACATTGCACTTGGTACTTGTACCTAGTTGATATCATGCTCTTTTGTATATGGATGTCGTCGGTGTGAAATGAAAGGGGAGATTGTAAGTCCATGGAGTTATGTATATGTGTTAGAAAAACGCCTGGGCCGCTGGTCTAATCCATGCTGACATGGTGGAAACCTGCAGCGTAACCATAATGAGCTGTCTATGAAGCATTCTTCTTATAAAAAAAGAGTCCTATATTGAGAAAAAGAAAAAGAAAAAGAGATTATGAAAAGAGGAAAGAGAGAAAAAAGCACCATATTCCTATGGTAAATAAGAAGATTGCTGAGATGCTCGTTATCTGCTTGCCTTGTCATTTTGATATGGGGATTCTTCCGTATCATCGGGCAAGGGGTACCCGTTGGCGGTTCTATATGATACACATGTACTTACGATGACAAGAACTTACCGGTGACTAAACTTGAGTAGCATGAGGAGCGGCCCTCGTATACAAGGGACATGAGATTTCTGACTTATACTTCGTCAAGCATGTGCACCATAGTTTGTTCACTTTAACCTTAATCACTTCAAGATGCTTATCATAGGGGCAATGAGAGCTGAAAGCTATAAGTACCATAATTTTTGGAAGCTCTTTATGAGACTTGATCCCTACTTCCTTTTGCAAAAGGCATTTCTTCCACCATTATATTGAGTCTTCATCTTCTACCTTTATGCACCTACTTTAAGAGCATAGTGGCCATTCTTAGTTCTATGTGCATTCTCCCAAGACTAGTTGATTGATGCATAACTTGATATTGCTTGTTTTAAACTATTTGTATCTAGTCACTCTTATGAACTTTGAAGGTGTCCTATGCATTTATATTTGCTACTCTATGAGGGACAAGCTGAATACTATTATGCTATGTTTTCTTTATGGGAAACAAACAAACGTCTTGCAAAGCATTGTTATTGATGAATCTTTTGTTTGTGCCTTTTCATGTTGCATCATAGTTCTTTGTCTTATTGCTAGAACTTTGTCTTTCATGTCATGATTGAAGTAGTATGATCCCAGCTTTGAATGTTTTGCAAATACTTTGATCAAGTCTTTGATGGTGCATGTCACCTCAAAAATTATTCTTTCTTTTTATCACTTACCTACTCGAGGACGAGCCGGAGTTAAGCTTGGGGATGTTGATACATTGCAAATGTATCTATATATAATTTTTGATGTTCCATGCTTGGTTTTATCCACTTTCTTGTGTTTTGTTCCAACTTTGGAGTACTTTTCATATGATTTCTTGGACTAACCTATTAACAAGAGCCACGATTGCGGTTGCTGTTTCTGCTGTTTTTGGTTCCAGGAAAGTCAGAAAATGAATATTCTCGGAATTGGACGGGACAAAATCCAAAGTGTCTAATTTTCCGGAAGTCATCAGATGCCAGAATACGAGACAGAGAGGGGCCAGAGGCCGTCCACACCACCTGGCCGCGTGGCCAGGCTTGGCCCGCGCCAGTGGGTGGTGTGGTGGCCCCTGGCAGCCCCTCAGCCTCCCCTTCCGCCTATAAGATGCCGTCGAGACGAAAACCCTAAGTTCCCGATCAAAAAATCCACGAAAGAGTCTGTAGCCGCCGTCATCTCCATCCCTAGATCGAGAGGGATCTGAAGCTCTTCGTACACCACTGGAGAGGGAATTCACCTCGAGGCCTTCTTCATCACCATGCAAGCCTCTGGTGTGATGCGTGAGTAGTTCATCCTTGGACTACGGATCCATGTAGTAGCTAGATGGCTGGTTTCTCCTCCTTTGTGCTTTCATGTTTAGATCTTGTGAGCTCCATTCATGATCAAGATCATCTATTTGTAATTCATACATGTTGTGTTTGCGGGGATCCGATGGATATTGAGATGCTATTTCAGATTGATTATTGATTCTATCATGTCTTTGTTATTTGTGATCTTGCATGCTTTCCGTTGTTAGTAGCTATCTAGGCCAGGTAGATGCTAGCAACTCCAAGAGTTAGTATTTATGCTCGATAGTGGGTTCATGCCTCCGTAACTGGGAAGTGACAGAAATCTCTAAGGTACTAGATGTGATGTTGCTACTAGGGAGAAAACAACAATCCTTTATTCATAGAACAATCGTATTGTTTACTTTACACGCAATTCATAAAGCAATAATCTGTTGCTTGCAACTTAATACTGGAGGGGGTTTGGATGATAACCTGAAGGTGGATTATTAGTCATAGATGCAGTTGGATGGCGGTTTATGTATAATGTTGTAATGCCCAATCAAGTCTCAAAGGAGTCAAGATGATTAGTATATGCATGTATTGCTTTCTCGATGTTTGTCAATTGCCCCGTTGTAATTTGTTCACCCAGCATGTTATCTACCTTAAGGAGAGCCACCTCTAGTGAACTATGGATCCCGGTCCTTTTCTTTACATACAATCTATAAACTGTTACTACTTTGTGTTTACTTTCTGCAAACTATTACTTCTTTCCATTCGATAAGTTTAATCCTTTGTTTTTCGCAAAACACGGTGAGATTGACAACCTCATCGCAAGTTGGGGACAAAGTTCTGTGGTTGTGTTGTGCATGTCTCCATGTTGCTACTAGCACCAGTAGTGCGCCCTGCCAAAGCTCAGCTAGTAACACCTTTGGGGTGTTTCCTTGCTCCTACTGGTTCAATTAAACCTTGGTTTCATACTGAGGGAAACTTGCTGATGTGCTCATCATACCTTTCTCTTGGGGTTCCCAATGAGCTCTACATCAACACCGCTCCAGCATTTTTCTGGCGCCATACACAGAGCCATCAACGATCGATGGTGCGATCCTTCTTTGCGCGTTGACGGCGAAGAGACTGATGATCCTTGACTAGCAGTGAGAAAGTCTGGGCCTTCTGGGAGGCAAGGGCAAGGATGTGGTTGGTGATGACCCACAAGTATAGGGGGTGTATCACAGTATTTTCGAGGGAAGTGAAACCCAATTATTGATTCGACACAAGGGGAGCCAAAGAATATTTATAAGCCTTAACAACTGAGTTGTCAATTCAGCTGCACCTGGAAACAATCTTGCTCATAGCAGTTTATCAGTAGCAACAGTTTTGTAGTAGGAATAGCAAAGTAATAGCAGTAGTAAAGTAAAGACAGTAGTGACAATAGCGATGGCAGTGGGATTCGAAAAGGTAGGCATAGGGATGGATGGACGGGTGTTGCATGGACAAGACAATCCACATAGCAATCAGAACATAGGGCAATTGCAGTTAAATAAGATAAAGCATCCAAGTACTAGACAATCCTAGGCATGTGTTCCATATATAGTCATACGTGCTCGCAATGAGAACTTGCACAACATCTTTTGTCCTGCCAGCCCGTTTGCAGCGGGGCCTTAAGGGAACTACTGGCAATATAGGTGCTCCTTTTAATAGAGCACCGGAGCAAAGCATTAACACTCTGTGAACACATGTGATCCTCACATCAAAGCCTTTCCCTTCCGGTTATCCTGATTTCTGTCACTTCGGGGACATAGGCTCCGGACAACGACGTGTGTATACAACTTGCAGACAAGACCAAGAACAATACTATCATAATGAATCAATAACATGTTCAGATCTGAAATCATGGCACTCGGGCCCTAGTGACAAGCATTAAGCACAACAAGTCGCAACAAAGTCATAAAGCACTAATAAAAGATACTAGGAACCATGCCCTAACAATCCGATGCCATTACATGAACAATCTCATCCAATCCCTACCATCCCCATAGCCTACAGCGGGGGATTACTCACTCATAGATGGGGGAAACATGGATGGTCGATGAATATGATGG
The DNA here is from genome assembly GCA_023614405.1 of Avena insularis. Lineage (NCBI taxonomy): Eukaryota > Viridiplantae > Streptophyta > Magnoliopsida > Poales > Poaceae > Avena > Avena insularis. The sequence continues at coordinate 19,960,746 of CM042694.1, read as the reverse complement.
TGGAGATCGATGGAGATGGCTCCGGGGGCACTTCCCCGTCCCGGCAGGGTGCCGGAACAGAGACTTTCTGTCACCCGAATCTCCCCTTCGGTGGCGGCAGCGCAGCGGAATTTTTCGTGGAAAAGCGTCGAACCCCCCGAAGTTTTTAGGTCAGAAGGCTTCTTATAGGCGAAGAGGGAGACCGAGGGGGTGCCTGGGGCCACCACACCATGCCCTGGCGCGTCCAGGCCTAGCCCGCGCCTAGGGGTCGTGTGGCCAGCCCCTGGCTCTCCTCCGTCTCGTATTCTGGCTCCTAGAGTCTTCTGGAAAAATAGGGACTTTGGCTTTTGTCCCGTCCAATTCCGAGAATATTCATTTTCTGACTTTCCTGAAACCAAAAACAGCAGAAAACAGGCAGCTGGCACTGTGGCTCTTGTTAATAGGTTAGTCCAAGAAATCATATGAAAAGTACTGCAAAGTGTGGACAAAACACAAGAAAGTAGATAAAACCAAGCATGGAGCATCAAAAATTATAGATACATTTGCAATGTATCAACATCCCCAAGCTTATCTCCTGCTCGTCCTCGAGTAGGTAAGTGATAAAAAGAAAGAATAATTTTTGAGGTGACATGCACCATCAAAGGCTTGACCAAAGTATTTGTAAACATTCAAAGCTAGGATCATAGCACTTCAATCATAACATGAAAGACAAAGTTCTAGCAATAAGACAAAGAAACTATGATGTAACATGAAAAGGCACAAACAAAAGATTCATGAATAACAATGCTTTGCAAGACGTTTGTTTGTTTCACATAAAGAAAACATAGCATAATAGTATTCAGTTTGTCCCTCAATAGAGTAGCAAATATAAATGCATAGGACACCTTCAAAGTTCATAAGAGTGACTACATACAATAGTTTAAAACAAGCAATATCAAAGTATGCATCAATCAACTAGTCTTGGGACAATGCACATAGAACTAAGAATGGACACTATGCTCTCAAAGTAGGTGCATAAAGATAGAAGATGGAGACTCAATATAATGGTGGAAGAAATGCCTTTTGTAAAAGGAAGTAGGGATTCAAGTCTCATAAAGAGCTTCCAAAAATTATGGTACTTATAGCTTTCAACTCTCATTGCCCCTATCATAAGCATCTTGAAGTGATTAAGGTTAAAGTGACACAACTAAGAGGATATGCTTGACAAGTTATAAACCGAAATCTCATGCCCCTTACTTACGAAGACCGACCCTCATGCCACTCAACTTCAGTCACGAGTAAGCTCTTGTCATTGTAAGTACATGTGTATCATTAAGAACCGCCAACGGGGTACCCCTTGCACATGATACGGGAGCTTTCCCATAATTAAAATGACAAGGCAAGCAGAAAATGAGCATCTTAGCGATCTTTTTATTTTGCTATTTGCATAGGTTTTTATTGAGGATGCTTCATAGAGTGCTCATTATGGTGATGCTGCAAGTTTCCACCATGATTAGGCATGGATTAGGCTAGCGGCCTCGGCGTTTCTCTAACACACATACAAACTCCATGATCTTACAAGTTCCACTTTTATTTCACACCGCCGGGATCCGTAAGCAAAAGAACATGATATCAATGGCGTACAAAGTACAAGTGCAATGTTGAAAACTTTCCCCGTGAAACATGGTTCTGCTAATTTCAACTTATAAAACGCAAGCATATACGCAACAAAGAAGGACCCAATGGTTCAAGTTTATTAGAGGCAACAAGTAAAGTGTGCCATCAAGTTCGTGAGAGCTTTAATCACTAGTTTTCTCATAACAAGTGGAAGGTAAACAAAAGCATGAATGTACTTGGAATAGCATAAGCTAGTATGTAGGTATGGTGGAATCTTTGGAATAACTTGGTTTAGGGAGTTGGATGCATGACTGGAACTCATACTTTGTTGTGGAGGCTAGCAAAAGACTGGGAGCGACAAACTAAGAGAGCAATAATGGCCATAATCATGCAGAGCGACAAAACATCATTGATCAAAGCATAAAGTGATACTACAAGTTGAAAACTAAAGGATCATCAAGGCTATGGTGACTTTGGATAGTCATAACATGATGTGAGCATGCGCCAAGTCAACCCAAATAAAGCATCAAAGGAGAATACCACTATACTATGCTTTAATATGCTAAAACAACACATGATTCATCCAAGGCACATTAAGCAATCTCAATTGTTTATAACAAGTCATGCTACAGAAAAGAATACTAATCATAAAGCCAAAACAATATCAAGCATGGCATGACAAAGCATAGCCATAGTCAAAAACAAGCTCTTTTTACCACATAGGCATGAACTTTCCTACTCTTTTCCAAACCAAACCAAACTATTTGCAAACCAAAGTATGAAAGAGGGGGGGTCCAACAAATTTATTCAGAAAACTAAGCAAAACAAGCAAACTAAAAACCAAAATGAAAACAAAAAAGAAGACGCTCCAAGAACAACACAACTTTGCATGAAACAATAAAACTGAAGCGTTTGGAAGAAACCTGGGATTTTTATTGATGAAGAAGGGGATGCCTTGGGCATCCCCAAGCTTTGACGCTTGCATTTCTTGGATATTTCTTGGGGTGACACGCGTGGCATCCCCAAGCTTGAGCTTTATTCCATTCTTCATCTCATTACTCATTCCTTCCATACACCTAAAAATTTTCCTTCATACAAACCTTCACACAATCTCATTAGCAACATTAGTGCACTTAAGATAAATAAGTATTAAGGTTCAGTTCTAACACCAAATAAACTTCCATTAGAACACTAGATACTGTAGCACTTCCCTCAAAAAGCTCAATTCCCCAAAAGAACTCAAAAAGGAACCCACAAGAAGCAAATGCAGAAAATGGCAGAAATCTGTCAAAACAGACCAGCAGGTAAAGACGAATTTTTTTAAAGACCTTATGTTGTTCAAATGAAAAAGTGTTGAACTAACGAAAGTTAGATAACAACCTGGGTCAGAAGCACAAAACATTACAGCTCAATCCGACATACATATCTCTCTCACGAATTTTTACGGTGAAGCACAGAAATCTGTTTTGGGACAGCAACTTTCCCAATCATTACTTCTCTCTCACTAGAGGTTATTCTTGGCACAAAAAGCAAATAAAAAGGATAAGGACCGGTTATTACTGAAGTAATAACTTCCAAGACTCATCTAAAACTTTTGGGTTATCTCCCAATAAGTACTTTTCTTTAACGCCTTTAAGTTAGGCACAAGCAAAAACTGAAATGGATAGAATAGAAGTAAGCAAACATAATCATGGTGAAAACATTGTTTTGTTCAATGAAATCATTTTGTTAACAAGGTTGATCAGGTCTTGTTACCAAAACAATTTCATATGATCCAAAACTTTGTATTCCACTAATGATTATGTTACCTCAACCTTGATAGCAATGGTCCCAATCATAATAGTTTCAAATTTTTCTCTTGGTATGGGACAATATATTTCTCCAACTTGAATGCCCTCAACATGTTCAATTGAATTAAAGCCATAAGTCCTTTCAATCTTCTTGGGGAAATAAACAGTATGTTATTTGTCATTAACATTGAAGGTCACCTTCCCTTGATTATAATTAATAACAGCTCCTGCAGTATTTAAGAAATGGTCTCGAAAGAATAATAGACATAATATCATCTTCAGGCATAAAAGTTTGAGAGGATGCTCTCATAAGAAATATGAGTTGAAGTAAGAGAGAGCATCAAGAGGCAAATTCAAAACACATTTAAGTCTAACCCACTTCCTATGCATAGGAATCATGTATGCAAATAAATTTGCAAAGAACAAAGTCACAGGCATAGGTAGATAAAACAATAGTGACTTCAAAACTTTCAGCACATAGAGAGGTGTTTCAATACCATGAAAACTTTCACAACCATATTTTACTCTCTCATAATAATTTCCAGTAGCCTCATGAATAAACTCAACAATATAACTATCACATAAAGCATGCTTTTCATGATCTACAAGCACTAGAGCTTTATCATAAACATCTTCAAAAGAATCTTTAGGAACATAACATTCATCCTCCTTTAGTAAGCATGGAGGACAATCAAATAATGTAAGGGATAAAGAGTTACTCTCATTAGAAGGTAGGCATGGGTAGCTAATCCATTCTTCCTCCTTTTGTTCATCACTCTCCTCCTCTTTTTCATCTAATGAGATTTTAGGTTCATCAATTTGTTCTTCCATACGATCCTACAAGGCATTAGTCTCTTCCATTTGTGGAGAGCATCTATTAAAATACTCAATAATAGGGCCATTTTCATCCTTGTAATTATCAAAGCAAAATTTAAGTATACTATAAACCTCATACTTATAAGGTGAATCATCAATATTTTCAAGCAAACTAGCAAGTTCAAAAGCACCCTTCCAAGCAATAAATTCTTCAATTTGTTCCGCATCATAAAAGTCATAAATTCCTTTAGAATAGGAAGATATGGTATCATTATAATTATACTCACATTGAAAAGGGAGGTGTTTATACCTCTTTCTGCAACGAGATTCATCACAGCAATAAGTAACATTATAAGTAGAGCACACGTTTCTAGCAATGGTATACAATCTATCAATTTGTTCCCATAAGTGTTTCCCTTTTTGTGACAAGCGGTGTTCCTTATAATAATGTTTTTAATCTTCCGTGAACCCATCTTGCCAATAAGCTTCAGTTTCAAAGAAACCAACCATTGACATCAAGCATGATAAAGCAAGACAATAACAGACCAACGAAAATAACAACTAGAGTAGGAACCAATTTTTTTGTATTTTTGATAAAGAAACAAGCAAACAAGGAGAAAATAAACTTAGCTTGAACAATAGTGATTCCAAGTCGACTTGATAAATAAAGCTATGCTCCCTGGCAATGGCGCCAGAAAATAGTCTTGATGACCCACAAGTATAGGGGGTGTATCGCAGTATTTTCGAGGGAAGTGAAACCCAATTTATTGATTCGACACAAGGGGAGCCAAAGAATATTTATAAGCCTTAACAACTGAGTTGTCAATTCAGCTGCACCTGGAAACAATCTTGCTCACAGCAGTTTATCAGTAGCAACAGTTTTGTAGTAGGAATAGCAAAGTAACAGCAGTAGTAAAGTAAAGACAATAGTGACAATAGCGATGGCAATTGGGATTCGAGTGCGGTAGGCATAGGGATGGATGGACGGGCGTTGCATGGACAAGACAATCCACATAGCAATCAGAACATAGGGCAATTGCAGATAAATAAGATAAAGCATCCAAGTACTAGACAATCCTAGGCATGTGTTCCATATATAGTCATACGTGCTCGCACTGAGAACTTGCACAACATCTTTTGTCCTGCTAGCCCGTTTGCAGTGGGGCCTCAAGGGAACTACTGGCAATTAAGGTGCTCCTTTTAATAGAGCACCGGAGCAAAGCATTAACACTCCGTGAACACATGTGATCCTCACATCAAAGCCTTTCCCTTCCGGTTATCCCGATTTCTGTCACTTCGGGGCCATAGGTTCCGGACAACGACCTGTGTATACAACTTGCAGATAAGACCAAGAGCAATACTATCATAATGAATCACTAACATGTTCAGATCCGAAATCGTGGCACTCGGGCCCTAGTGACAAGCATTAAGCACAACAAGTCGCAACAAAGTCATAAAGCACTAATAAAAGATACTAGGCACCATGCCTTAACAATCTGATGCCATTACATGAACAATCTCATCCAATCCCTACCATCCCCATAGCCTATAGCGGGGATTACTCACTCATAGATGGGGGAAACATGGATGGTCGATGAAGATGATGGTGGAGATCGATGGAGATGGCTCCGGGGGCACTTCCCGTCTGGCTTTAATGCGAGACTTTCTGTCCCCGAATCTCCCTTCGATTTGCGGGTAGCGGAACTTTTCGTGGAAAAACGTCGAACCCCCCGGAGTTTTTAGGTCAGAAGGCTTCTTATAGGCGAAGAGGGAGACCGAGGGGGTGCCTGGGGCCACCACACCATGCCCTGGCGCGGCCAGGCCCAGCCCGCGCCTAGGGGTGGTGTGGCCAGCCCCTGGCTCTCCTCCGTCTCGTATTCTGGCTCCTAGAGTCTTCTGGAAAAATAGGCAATTTGGATTTTGTCCCGTCCAATTCTGAGAATATTCATTTTCTGACTTTCCTGGAACCAAAAACAGCAGAAAACAGGCAGCTGGCACTGTGGCTCTTGTTAATAGGTTAGTCCAAGAAATCATATGAAAAGTACTCCAAAGTGTGGACAAAACACAAGAAAGTAGATAAAACCAAGCATGTAGCATCAAAAATTATAGATACATTTGCAATGTATCAGTTGGCGACCTCTCTAGCATTGTCCAACTCCTTCTGTCTATCGTACAGTAGGAAGTCGAGGTTCTCCACTTGATGCTTCAATATTGGGTGACTTGGCATCTCTAGCGGCATTCCCATGGAATCACGCCTTGCATAGTGAACAAAGCGGGTTCCTTGGATTAGGTTGACACTGGGCAAAGGCGCGGCGAGAGCTTCATGCATTGCCCTGGCTAATCCATCTAGCCAGTTGTTCTCTCTCACGGAGAACTGAATCCTCCCAGATACTGGTGCTTCTATCTTGCCTCGAAGATCGGCAGTTACTAGCCATTGTAAATCTCCTCCTAGTGTACCCGGGAGTTGAGCTCCAAGAAATTCCGGATGCAGACGCTCCAAGAACTCCGACGGTGAATCAAGATCCCTCTCGAAGATCAGTTGGCCTCTGTTGCCCAACCGGTAGAACTTGTTGTATTGGGCTTCCATCTATAAGAATTTAGGATGAGAAAGTTAGTGAAGTGATCAAGTGTGTCAAAGTTTTATGTAATAATGTAAGGATTTGGAGGAACATGAATTTTTTTGAGAGAAGAATTCCCAAGGGTAAGAGAGGAAATAGTTTTCATAAATACTCACTTTGGTTTTTGAAACTAAGTTTTTGTTCGAACGTCCATTCTAACTAGGGTCTCCTATGGTCAGGATGGCTCTGATACCAACTTGTCAACACCCGGATTTTTAATCCCAGATGCATGTTATGCCATACATCGCAATCCCAGGATTACCATTTTTGCGAGACATAACAGATTGGTTATCACAGTACATCATCCATTACAAACCATAATAAGGTCTTACACAAATAAAGGATCTCATGATCCAGTCTTAGTACAATCAAGTAGCAGAATAAATAGCATAGCGGTGGGGTCCATCTTCAGAGTCACAGGAAATGCTGACGATGGGAGATGATCCTAGTTGTCGTATCCGTCCTGCTGTCCTCCTTCAGGATAGTCCTCTTCATAGTCTGGCCACGAGAATAGCCAGGCACAAAGCCATGAGTACTCTTTAAGTACTCGCAAACTATCACTAACAAGTAATATAGTTCTAGTAGAAATGCTAAGTTCTAAGTTTATTTGTAAAGCTAAGTTTGAAACCTAAGCTGAGTTCAGAAACAAAGAAAGATAAAATAAAGTTTGAAATCACCTAAGTGGGAACTTAGTTGTCATAGTCACAACTGTGTTGTGGTCAAGTCATGTCACAATTCATTTCATAAGTCATTTGAAAACATCTGACAACGGAACAGTATGGCCACTCCAACTGTCCATAACCGCGGACGCGGCTATTCAACTAGTTTGACACTCTGCAGAGGTGGTACACTTTCACCACCAGATTCGATACATCTGTCAGGGATAACCCTGAATCATCATACTTAGTATGCAGATAATCAAACATAACCTTTCCTTTACACACTCTAGTATAAGCACCTCTCCTATGAGTATGGCCTCCCAGCCATGACCATCTGTCATCCTGGGCACTGCATAGGTGGACAACATTGAGAGGTAGCCTCAGCTCAAACCTCTCCTATGAGGGAACTAATACTAATTCATATAAACTTCTGGCTAAGCCTTACCCAATTCAGGTATTATGGTCGTATGGTAAAATTGGAATGGTATCGCATTCGAACCCAACCATCAGTTTTATAAAAGGGTTAAGGCTCATGCCTCAAAATTTTCATCATCATAAACCATTTGTGTTTCTCAACACATGTCAAAACATCTCAATAGAATGACTCATCATTCCAAGGTTTTCACAAGTCATTTTCACCAAGTATTTCCATCTAAAGTGAATCAAGTTTTGGGTTTATCTCTAAACTACTAAGTTAAGAGTGTTCACTAATGTGGGATGCTAAGATCAATATCATGCCATAGAATGAAATCTAAGTCTAACTAGATAGGTCAAGTTTTATACTCTTTATGTTACCTTTAAACAAGTAAAGGACTTTGGTAAAGTAAAGAAGGTAAAGCTTGTAAATAAAACTTGGGGTAGGTAATAGTCAACATGGTATAACCAAAGCATGCCTAATGCTTTTGCTTAAGTTATCTAGCTTGCAAGGGTTATCTTGCATTGTTAATGATGGCTTGCCTTGATTAATGCAGTGGTTGAAATTCTCTTCCTCCTCCTCTTGGTAGAACTCCTCCTCCTCGTAGACTTGGTTGGTACTATAGTCTATAAATACATACAGGAATACACAATCACGAAACAATACTTAACTAGTCTACTTAGCACACTAAGGCACACATTTGATGATCTAGTATCATCACAAACATCACAAGTTTTAATGAACTAGTTTCATTTTTTTGTTTGAGAAAAGTAATTTCTACTCATTGAAATTAACTAAGATTTAATATTCTCCAATTAAAATATGGGATCATGTGGACACATGTCATCACCACATATTATAACATATGGGAATGTGATTTAAAGGTTGGATCACATTTTAATAAGTTTAAGTTTAATAATTAATGATTTAAAGTGACTAGAAATGCCTATATAGCATTATTTTGGTACTAGTCCAAAGTCACTGCATGCAAACCTTAATATTATTACATATCCAGATAGATATGGTTAAATGTGATTTTTGAGAGTTGGAAACAACTCAAAAGCTATTATAGTTGATTTTATAAAAATGTTTGAATGTGCAAAAGCTTCTGTCTTGTTATTTTTACTAGGAGAGATCTCTAACTCTAAATGATTTAAATCCAACGGGCTTGGATAGAGATTTTCATTACTTTCCAACAAAATTGGAATCACTCAATTTGGATTTGTAACACTCTCTGAGTTGATTTTTAAACTAAGGGATAGATTCTAGTTTAAGTCTAAAAAGAAAAATCCTAATTTGAATTAACTGGGTCGCGCGGGAAACTAATTGGGCTGGCCCAAATTCATTCCGTAGTGAGGATCTGCTGTGGGGTCCGTCACAAGGCTCATTACACGCGAAGCGGTACGGGGCGATACGGACCGCAGGATTAGAACTAGATCAACGGCTCACAGTCATCGTCGATGACGGACTCGTCACCGGCGAGACTGAACCCTAGCGGGTCGGTGGGGGTGCAGTGGGGACGTACCGGGGCTCCAGCTAGTGCGGCGAGGTGGGCAAATGAACAAGTAGACGACGCCGAGCTCAGGCGAAGTTGCGACAGAGGCTGAGGTGGATGAAATCAACGGCAACGTCTCCTCCTCTGCTGCGGCGGTCTCTGGCTCAATTCCGGCAAGAGGCTGCTCGAACTGCTCCGGCGAGAGGTGGGGAAGGACTTGTGGAGAGAGGGGAGTCGAATTATGTGGCAATTGAGGCTAGAGAAGGCCTCCTTATATAGGCTCGAGGAGGGGACCGAAGGGGCGATGGAGAGCTCGTCGGTGACGATGATACAGGGTGTTATCGGCATGGGCGACATAGGCGGACGGTGGCTTGCCTCCTGGCGGTCCTCTACGGGTTTATGGTGCATCTAGGGGCGGTGGCAATCGGTCGGGAGCGTCACGCGCTCTTGGAGACAGAGGTGGTGCTCGACGCAGTTCCCGACGACTGTGGGTTGAGCTGCGGTTTACGGTCGTGTCTGGCGGGGTGAGGGGGTCGAGGCGGAGCAGCGTGCGCGGTCTATGGTCGAGGCGCGGTCTGTGGTGTGCGAGCGGTGATGGCGCTCTGGCGTGCCCTGGCGCGGAGCTGCTCTGGGGTGGTCCAGGGGCAAGCAAGGGTCGTGGGGTGGACCATGGACGGCGGTGGAGTGGCGCCTTGCTTCCTGGAGCGGTGGAGAGGGGCTGGCGGTCTGCTGCGGCTTGGGCACCATCGACCGGTGATCATGGCCTCGGTGCGGCGTTGCACTGGCACTAGGGGCTAGGGGATGGGCTGGTGTTGGTCTGGTTGGGTCTGGGGGAGACCAAGATGATTAATGTGGCTCAAATGGCTCGACAATTTTTGATCCAAAACAGTATTAGTTAGGCCAGTTTGATTCTGCTCACAAGGTGCTCGACACAATGGCCACATGAAGGAAACTTTTGAATTTTTGAAAGATTTTTGGTGGAGTGGTTTGTCACATGCTTAAGCATCTATGGTTTCTGGGGATTTTGAAATGGAGTTCATTTGGATGGTTTTTGAAATAGTGGGATCTAGACATATGAACTAGATTCCATTTTCAATTGTCATTTAAAATTAGAGTTTGAATGTTTTTGGGAGATCACAAAGTGGGCCTTGGCACATCACTACTTGTACTAGACGGGGGTGCAAAGATCCACAATTGTTTCTGTTGGAAATTGAGTGCTAGGAACACCCAAAGTGTCCTAGTTGGTTAAAATGGCAAAAGTGACCATTTGCCTTATTTAATTCTTTTTGATTTCTTTTTCTTTGGGATTTTCTTGGGAATGATCTAGATGATGTGACATTCATCATAGAATCATTTTACAACCATTAGAACACATAATCATGGCATTTCAAACAACTTCTATTTTAAATGCACACACATATGAATGCTTAAAGATTTTAAATGGAAAAAGTTTTTGTTAACCCTAAATTGGGTAGATTTGATCTTGATTAACCTTGATTAAAGATTTGGGATGTTATAATAACCCTGAATCATCATATTTAGTATGTGGATAATCAATCATAACCTTTCAATTACACACTCTAGTATAGGCACCTCCCCTATGAGCTTGGCCTCCCAGCCATGGTCATCTGCCATCCTGGGAACTACATAGGTGGACAATTCACATTCATGAGGTAGCCTCAGCTCAACCTCTTCCATGAGGGAACCCATACTAAGGCATATAAACTTCCAGTTAAGCCTTGCCCAATTTAGGTATTGTGGTTGTATGCCAAAATTGGAATGGTAAGCCTTACCCAATTTCCATCCGAACCCAACCATCAGTTTTTTATAAAGGGCTAAGCCTCATGCCTCAACATTTTCATCATCAAATCCTTTTGTGTCCATAACACATGTCAAAACATTTCAATAGAATGAATCCTCATTCCAAGGTTTTCATAATCATTTTCACCAAGTATTCCCATCTAAAGTGATCAACTTTTATGCTTAGCACTAGCCACTAAGGTTGAGAGTATTCACTAATGAGGAGTGCTAATCAACGGTAACTATCCAATTATAATCTCATGCCTTAGGATGACATCTAAGTATAACTAGTTCGGACTAGTTTTATACTCTTTATGGTATCTATCTAATTTTTCCAATACTCACAATTCACTAACTAAAGGTAAAGAACTTTGGTAAAGTCAAAGAATAAAGCTTGCAAGTAAAAGTTGGGATCGGTATAAACAAGGTTGTATAACCAAGCATGCCTAATGCATCTTGCTTAGGTTATCAAGTTTGCAAGTGTTAGCTTGCATAGTTAACTTGTAGTGTTAGGCTTGCCTTGAGTAGTGCAGTGGTTGAAGTTTTCTTCTTCTTCTTGGTAGTACTCCTCCTCCTCGTATCTTGGGTTGGTACTGTCGTCTATAAATGAATACGGGGTACACAATAACCAAATAATACTTAACTATTTCTATTTATCAAACTAAGGTTCACACTAGATGATCTAGCATCATCACAATCATCACATGAAATAAAGACTTAATCTTGTTTGTCTTATTTTAGAAAAGTAATTTCTACTCATTGAAAATACTTAAGACTTAATATTCTCCAATTAAAGTATGGGATCATGTTGACACATGTCATCACCACATATTCTAATACTTGGGAATGTGATTTAAAGTGTTGGTCATATTTTATAAAGTTTAATATTACTATTTAATAAAATTAAAGTGACTAGAAATGCCTATATATCATTCTTTTTACATATTTAGATATATATTGTCAAATGTGATTTTTGAGAGTTGGAATCAACTCAAAAGCATTTATGGTTGATTTTTGAAAAATGTTTGAAATTGGAAAAGTCTTTGTCTTGTTATTTTTACTATAGGGATTTCAATCCAACGGGCTTGGATAGATAATTTGAATATCTTTCTAACAAAATTGGAATCATGCAATTTGGTTCAGTAAATATCTTTGAATTGATTTTTGAATCTACTAACAGAATCTGGTTTTAACTAAAATGGAAAATAACTATTTGAATCACTGGGCTGTGCACGGGAACCTAACTGGGCCGGCCCAATCTGCACAGCGCGGCGCAGCGGGTTGTTGACAGGGGGTCCCACTAGTCAGCGACTCTATCTAACCGAAACGGTATGTTTCAATCTAGGCCCTATGATTAGAACATGATCTAACGGCTGAGGTTCATCGTGGATGACGAATAGCTCCAGCGTGGTCTGAACCCTAACGGGGCGGTGGGAGTCGTGTGAGGCTCACCTGGGCTCCAGCTAGGGTCGGCGAGGGGGGCGAATGATGTTGTAGACGACGGCGGTTCGAACGGTGGTCGCGGCGGTTCCTGATACATTGCAAATGTATCTATAATTTTTGATGTTCCATGCTTGGTTTTATCCACTTTCTTGTGTTTTGTTCCAACTATGGATGTACTTTTCATATGATTTCTTGGACTAAACTATTAACAAGAGCCACAGTGCCAGCTCTTGTTTTCTGCTGTTTTTGGTTCCAGGAAAGTCAGAAAATGAATAGTCTCGGAATTGGACGGGACAAAAGACAAAGTGCCTATTTTTTCGGAAGGGATCAAGTGCCAGAATACGAGACGGAGAAGGGCCAGGGAGCCACCATACCACCTGGCCGCGTGGCCAGGCCTGGCCCGTGCCAGGGGGTGGTGTGGCCGCTCCCGGCACCCCCTCAGCCTCTCCTTCCGCCTATAAGTTGCCCTCGGGACGAAAACCCTAAGTACCCAATCAAAAATCCACGAAAGAGTCTGTAGCCGCCGTCATCTCCATCCCTAGATCGAGAGGGATCTGAAGCTCTTCGTGCCACCCTGCCGGAGAGGGGAATTCACCCTGGAGGCCTTCTTCATCACCATGCAAGCCTCCGGTGTGATGCGTGAGTAGTTCATCCTTGGACTACGGATCCATGTAGTAGCTAGATGGCTGGTTTCTCCTCCTTTGTGCTTTCATGTTTAGATCTTGTGAGCTCCGTTCATGATCAAGATCATCTATTTGTAATTCATACATGTTGTGTTTGCGGGGATCCGATGGATATTGAGATGCTATTTCAGATTGATTATTGATTCTATCATGTCTTTGTTATTTGTGATCTTGCATGCTTTCCGTTGTTAGTAGCTATCTTGGCCAAGTAGATGCTAGCAACTCTATTTATGCTCGATAGTGGGTTCATGCCTCTGGTAATCTGGGGAAGTGACAGAAATCTCTAAGGTACTAGATGTGCTGTTGCTACTAGGGAGAAAACAACAATCCTTTGTTCATAGAACAATCGTATTGTTGACTTTACACGTAGTTCGTAAAGCAATAATCTGTTGCTTGCAACTTAATACTGGAGGGGGTTCGGATGATAACCTAAAGGTGTATTATTAGTCATAGATGCAGTTGGATGGGGGTCTATGTATTATGTTGTAATGCCCAATCAAGTCTCAGAGGAGTCAAGATGATTAGTATATGCATGTATTTCTTTCTCGGTGTTTGTCAATTGCCCCGCTGTAATTTGTTCACCCAGCTTGTTATCTATCTAAGGAGAGCCACCTCTAGTGAACTATGGATCTCGGACCTTTTACTTTACATACAATCTACAATCTTTTACTGCTTTGTGTTTACTTTCTGCAAACTTTTACTTCTTTCCATTCGATACGTTTAATCCTTTGATTTCCACAAAAATACGGTGAGATTGACAACCTCATCGCAAGTTGGGGACAAAGTTCTGTGGTTGTGTTGTGCAGGTCTCCACGTTGCTACTAGCACCGGTAGTGCATACTTCAAAGCTTTCAATAGTAACACCTTTGGGGTGTTTCCTTGCTCCTACTGGTTCGATTATACCTTGGTTTCATAACTGAGGGAAAACTTGCTGCTATATTCATCGTACCTTCCTCTTGGTGTTCCCAACGAGCTCTACGTTGAAAGTCGAGCGCATCAGTTCCTAGGGCGGCTCCAATCGACGGTTCATTTCTTCTTCTGCAGCGGTGGGCTCCGGCCAAATTCCGGCGATGCGGTGCTCGCCTTGCTCCAGGGAGAGGTGTGGGAGGTGTTGTGAGGAGTGGGGAGTGAGGTGGTGTGGAGAATTGAGGCGGAGAGGGCCTCTATTTATACAGCGGCAAGAGGGGCATTGTGGCATGGGCATGCTCCTTCGGCGACGGCGGTTGATGACCCACAAGTATAGGGGGTGTATCACAGCATTTTCAAGGGAAGTGAAACCCAATTTATTAATTCGACACAAGGGGAGCCAAAGAATATTTATAAGCCTTAACAACTAAGTTGTCAATTCAGCTGCACCTGGAAACAATCTTGCTCACAAAATTTTATCAGTAGCAACAGTTTTGTAGTAGGAATAGTAAAGTAACAACAGTAGTAAAGTAAAGACAGCAGTAACAATAGCGATGCTTGATGAGGATTCGAGTCACGGTAGGCATAGGGATGGATGGACGGGCGTTGCATGGACAAGACAATTCACATAGCAATCAGAACATAGGGCAATTGCAGATAAATAAGATAAAGCATCAAAGTACTAGATAATTCTAGGCATGTGTTCCATATATAGTCATACGTGCTCGCAATGAGAACTTGCACAACATCTTTTGTCCTGCCAGCCCGTTTGCAGCGGGGCCTCAAGGGAACTATTGGCAATTAAGGTGCTCATTTTAATAGAGCACCGGAGCAAAGCATTAACACTACGTGAACACATGTGATCCTCACATCAAAGCCATTTCCTCAGGTTATCCCGATTTCTGTCACTTCGGGGCCATTGGTTCCGGACAACGTGTGTATACAACTTGCAGATAAGACCATAAATAATACTATCATAATGAATCAATAACATGTTCAGATCTGAAATCATGGCACTCGGGCCCTAGTGACAAGCATTAAGCATAACAAGTCGCAACAAAGTCATAAAGCACAAATAAAAGATACTAGGCACCATGCCTTAACAATCTGATGCCATTACATGAACGATCTCATCCAATCCCTACCATCCCCATAGCCTACAGCGGGGGATTACTCACTCATAGATGGGGGAAACATGGATGGTCGATGGAGAAGCGATGGTGATGATGATGGCGATGATCTCCTCCAATTCCCGTCCGGCGAGTGCGAACGGAGTTTCGTGCTGTTTCAGAGAATCTGGTGGTGGCGGTGAGCGGAACTCCTTCGGGAAAAATGTCGAACCCCCCTAAGTTTTTAGGTCAGAAGGCATCTTATAGGAAAAGAGGGAGACCGAGGGGGTGTGCAGGCGGCGGACCACCCCAGCGTGGCTGAGCCCAGCCCCACTTGCTGTTACCGCTCGCCCGGGAGTCTTCGGTGAAATAGGATTTTGGCTTTTGTCCCGTCAATTCCGAGAATATTCATTTTCTGACTTTCCTGGAACCAAAAACAGCAGAAAACAGGCAGTCGACACTGTGGCTCTTGTTAATAGGTTAGTCCAAGAAATCATATGAAAAGTACTCCAAAGTGTGGACAAAACACAAGAAAGTAGATAAAACCAAGCATGGAACATCAAAATTTATAGATACATTTGCAATGTATCAACATCCCCAAGCTTAACTCAAGCTCGTCCTCGAGTAGGTAAGTGAGAAAAAGAAAGAATAATTTTTGAGGTGACATGCACCATCATAAACTTGATCAAAGTATTTGTAAAACATTCAAAGCTGGGATCATAGTACTTCAATCATAACATGAAAGACAAAGTTCTAGCAATAAGACAAAGAAACTATGTTGCAACATGAAAAGGCACAAACAAAAGGTTCATGAGTAACAATGCTTTCCAAGACGTTTGTTTGTTTCACATAAAGAAAACATAGCATAATGGCATTCATCTTGTCCCTCATAGAGTAGCAAGTATAAATGCATAGGACACCTTCAAAGTTTATAAGAGTGACCAGATACAAATAGTTTAAAGCAAGCAATATCAAGGTATGCATCAATCAACTAGTCTTGGGACAATGCACATAGAACTAAGAATGGCCACTATGCTCTCAAAGTAGGTGCATAAAGGTAGAAGGTGGAGACTCAATATAATGGTGGAAGAAAGGCCTTCATAGAAGGAAGTAGGGATTCAAGTCTAATAAAGAGCTTCCAAAAATTATGGTACTTGTAGCTTTCAGCTCTCATTGCCCCTATCATAAGCATCTTGAAGTGATTAAGGTTAAAGTGAACAAACTATGGTGTACATGCTTGACGAAGTATAAGTTAGAAATCTCATGTCCCTTGAATACGAGGGTCACTCCTCATGCTACTCAAGTTTAGTCACCGGTAAGTTCTTGTCATTGTAAGTACATGTGTATCATAGAGAACCACCAACGGGATACCCCTTGCCCGATGATACGGAAGAATCCCCATATCAAAATGACAAGGCAAGCAGACAACGAGCATCTCAGCAATCTTCTTATTTACCATGGGAATATGGTGCTTTTTTCTCTTTCCACTTTTCATAATTTCTTTTTTTTTCTTTTTCTCTTTTTTTCTCAATATAGGACTCTTTTTTATAAGAAGAATGCTTCATAGACAGCTCATTATGGTTACGCTGCAGGTTTCCATCATGTCAGCATGGATTAGACCAATGACCCGAGCGTTTCTCTAACACATATACATAACTCCATGGACTTACAAGCTCCCCTTTCATTTCACACCGACGACATCCATAGACAAAAGAGCATGATATCAACTAGGTACAAAGTACCAGTGCAATGTTGAAAGCGTTCCCCATGACATCATGGTTCTGCTAATCCCCAACAAATAAGTGCAAGCATATACAACATAGACGACACAATGGTTCAAGTTTATTAAGGGCAAGAAAAGTAAAGTGTGCCATCAAGTTCATGAGAGCTTTAATCACTAGTTTTCTCATAACAAGTTTAATTTGGAAGGTAAACAAAAACATGAATATACTTGGAATAGCTTAAGCTAGTAGGTAGGTATGGTGGACTCTTTGGAATAACTTGGTTTAAGGAGTTGGATGCATGAGTGGAACTCATACTTGGTTGCGGAGCCTAGCAAAAGACTGGGAGCGACAAACTAATAGAGAAATAATGGCCATAATCATGCAGAGCGACAAAACATCATTGATCAAAGCATAAAGTGATACTACAAGTTGAAAACTAACGGA
The DNA here is from genome assembly GCA_023614405.1 of Avena insularis. Lineage (NCBI taxonomy): Eukaryota > Viridiplantae > Streptophyta > Magnoliopsida > Poales > Poaceae > Avena > Avena insularis. The sequence continues at coordinate 19,943,269 of CM042694.1, read as the reverse complement.
TCATAAAGGCTTATGGTGACTTGGGATAGTCATAACATGGTGTGAGCATGCGCCAAGTCAACCCAAATATAGCATCAAAGGAGAATACCACTATACTATGCTTTAATATGCTAAAACAACGCATGATTCATCCAAGGCACATTAAGCAATCTCAATTGTTTATAACAAGTCATGCTACAGCAAAGAATACTAAGCATAAAGCCAAAACAATATCAAGCATGGCATGACAAAGCATAGGCCACAGTCAAAAACAAGATCTCTTTACCACTTAAGCATGAACTTTCCTACTTTTTTCCAAACCAAACCAAACTATTTGAAAACCAATGCATGAAAGAGGGGGTCCAACCAATTTCTTCAGAAGACTAAGAAAACCAAGCAAACGAAAAACCAAAACAAAAACGAAAAAGAAGACGCTCCAAGAACAACACAACTGTGCATGAAATAATAAAAATGAAGCGTTTGGAAGAAACCTGGGATTTTTATTGATGAAGAAGGGGATGCCTTGGGCATCCCCAAGCTTTGACGCTTGTACTTCTTGGATATTTCTTGGGGTGACACGCGTGGCATCCCCAAGCTTGAGCTTTAGTCTATCCTTCATCTCATTACTTATTCCTTCCATACACCTGAAATTTGTCCTTCATACAAAACTTCACACAATCTTTAATAGCAACATTAGTGCACTCAAGATATTAAGTCTTAAGGTTCAGTTCTAATACCAATAAAACTTAAATTAGAACACTAGCTACTGAAGCACTTCCCTCAAAAAGCTCAATTCCCCAAAAGAACTTTAAAAGGAACCAACAAGAAGCTAATGAAGAAAATGGCAGAAATCTGTCAAAACAGACCAGCAGGTAAAGACGAATTTTTTCGAAGACCTTCTGTTGCTCAAATCGAAAAGTGTTGAACTAACGAAAGTTAGATAACAACCTGGGGCAGAAGCACAAAACTTCACGCCTCAAAAAGACATTCAGAGATTTTACACGAATTTTTACGGTGAAGCACATAAATCTGTTTCGGGACAGCAACTTTCCCAATCATTACTTCTCTCTCATTAGAGGTTATTCTTGGCACAAAACGCAAATAAAAAGGATAAGGAGCGGTTATTACAGATGTAATAACTTGCAAGACTCATCTAAAACTTTTGGGTTATCTCCCAATAAGTACTTTTCTTTAACACCTTTAAGTTAGGCATAAGCAAAAACTAAAATGGATAAAATAGAAGTAAGCAGAGATAATCATGGTGAAAACATTGTTTTGTTCAATGAAATCATGTTGTTAACAAGGTTGATCAGGTCTTGTTACCAAAACAATTTCATATGAGACAAAACTTTGTATTCCACTAATGATTATGTTACCTCAACCTTGATAGCAATGGTCCCAATCATAATATTTTCAAATTTTTCTCTTGGTATGGGACAATATATTTCTCCAACTTGAATGCCCTCATCATGTTCAATTGAATTCAAACCATAAGTCCTTTCAATCTTCTTGGGGAAATAGACAGTATGTTCCTTGTCATTAACATTAAAAGTCACTTTTCCTTGATTACAATTAATAATAGCTCCTGCAGTATTAAGAAAAGGTCCCCCAAGAATAATGGACATATTATCATCTTCAGGCATTTCACGTACAACAAAATCAGTTAATATCAAGCAATTATGAGCCACTTGAACAGGTACATCCTCACATATACCAACAGGAATAGTGGTAGATTTATTAGCCATTTGCAAAGATATATCAGATGGTATCAGTTTTTCCAGTTGAAGTCTCTTATAGAGAGAGAGAAAGGCATAACACTAACTCCAGCTCCCAAATCACACAAAGAAGTTGTAGCATCCCAATTGTCTAACAATTGTAATGCTACTTGGTCTAGTAATATAATGGCTACTTCTAATATATAATTGTTGCATCATCATTATGTCATGCTCATGTCATCATGCCACCTTGCATTTGAGCATCATATAAAACCCTTTTCCATTTGGTTCTTATCTCATATGCATTATTAATTGTATTTGCCTCTTGATATTGTATTTGGTTCTTGATATATTGTTTATATGCCCAAGTTGAGTTGGGGGCATATCTCTTATTAACTCCACCACCTTTTTCTTTCACCACCTTATAATTCCACCATCCAACTAAATATGAGCTTGGCACTTATTGGTTTTACCTCTAGCTCATGTGGGTTGGGATGGATCCAATTCTTCTTCCACCTGCTCTCATTTTAGCATCATGTTGTTTTCACATTATTGATATATGAGAGCCACATGGCCACCTTTGCATGCCTTGTGAGTGGGACCCCTTCTCCTAGCCTCCATTTGGATTATTATGGATTCATGCTCATGTGAGAATATTCTGGGACTATTAAGCATCTAGTGGATTACCCACACTAGCAAGTCCTAATTACATTCCAATGTGCTCATCTCCATCTACTCCATCTGGAACCTTCCTTCTATTCTTTTGCTTGGCTTTTATTCCAATTTTGGAATGCATAATAATAATGCCATGTTAATATTATTGTTCTCACAAAATAACCATGGCATTAAATGTTGTGCATGGGCCATGCAAGTACCACCTCTTTCTAGCCTTTGGTTTTTATTTGAATTTTGAGTGGATCATCTCCTATCTCATCATCTCTCCCTATCTTTGGCTTGATCTAGTTTGATCTTGCTTAAACCACCCCATCACCACCTTATCTCTTCCTCTCTTTGGTCTAGCTCTTGTTTGATCTAGTTTTGTTCTTGCTTGAGCTTGCCAAAAGAAAACACATCAACAAATCCTCTATCACCACCCTACCCCATCTCTCTCTCTAATCCCCATCTTCCCCTCTCTTTTCACTTCCATTTGTGCATGTTTAAGTGGATCTTGTCCAAAACCAAAACCCCTCATCTTTTCCACCATCTCTTGCTTGATCTAGCTTGTAGCATGCAAGCTTCTAAAAACCCTAATCCATCACATCCTACCACCCTCTCTAAGCCACACCCCCACTTAATCTAACACCATACCCCCCCTCTAAACCTAGTTCTAGCTAAACCCTAACCCGAGCTACCCCCTCTCCTGCCTTCTCTCTCCACCCTCTCCCTGCCAAGGCTACCCCACCTAGCCACCCTCCCCCTGGTCGAGCTACCCTCTCCCTGCCCTAGCTACCAACCCCAAACCCTAACCCGAGCCTAGCTCTAACCCTACCCGAGCCTCACCTCTCTCCCTAGCTCTCTCTCTCTCTACCAAGCGGGTCCTACACCGAGCCACCCTCCCTGGCCTCGCCTCTGGTCCCACCTGGAAGCCCCATGCACCTGCCCTGCCCTTGCCCGACCGAGCACGTGCGGAGAGGAGGAGAAAAAAGGTGGCCGAGCCACCTTTTCCACCGTCCACTCCCGCACGGCACCTCCCTCTCCCTCTCTGCTATCTACCAGCATCCCCTGGCTCGCCTCTGTCCCCCAGATCTACCCCAGGACCTGCCCTCTCTCCCCCTTCCTCTCCACCACCGTCTACCCCCCCAACGGCCTGCCACTGCTCCCCAGCCTTGATCCAGACGACAAGCGCGACGTGGAGGTGATCGAGGAGGACGAGGAGGTCCTCTGCATCCGCTCTGTACACGCCGTTGAGGAGGAGGACCAGAGCCACTAGGTCGACGCTGCACCGACGCCAAACCCTAGCTTCCCTGGCCTCTGCTTCACCGACGATCCGCCGCTCCCCTGCCCGATCCGACGCCACCGATATCCTCACGGTGAGCTGACCCACCTCCCTGACATGGTCCCCTTCGCCGTACCGCCCTAGTGTCGCCGTCCGCTTCGTCGAGCAGTCAACAGGCACTGCCGCCCGCTCGCGCTCACCTCTGCGTCGCACAGAAACCCTACCTAGGCCTCGCTCACCTCCCTGACACCAACGCCAAGCCACCGTAGCGGTAACCGCCGCCGAGCGCGAGCCCAAGTCGCGTGTTCGATCCCCTGTGCCGTGCGCCCGTACGCGAGCACCGATCGGTCCATGACGCAGAGAAGAACAACAGTACGGCCGTTCTCGTTTTGCAGATAACCCCCTAGAGCTTTTTACTCCTAAACCCGCGGTACCTTTTAGCCCACCAGTCAGCCGCCGTTCAATCTTGCAAAAGAGTCCCCCTAGTATATTAGCCTCAACCCGCGGTCCAGTACCCCCTTCTGCCAGCCACGTCGGTATCAACCACTGTCACGTGGACCCGCGTGTGCTCCGGCCCCACCTGTCATTCTCAGGGTCTAGCTCAGCCGCGGTGAAAAACCTTTTATGCACGCGTGTGTTGCCTAGTCAGCAGATGGCCCCACTCGTCTGTGGCTGTGGCTGGGTCTGTCTGTGTATAAAAAGTATTTTCTGTATTCTGTTTTAATCCAAATCTTTTTCAAATTATTTCAAATTCAAATTTATTTCTGTTTTTAAATAACTTTTAAAATACAAATCCAAATAATGCAAATAATATATGTTTTCAAATCAGAAAAATGTGAGGATTTCAAATATGGACTTCAAAATATATTTTGGACACTTAAAATTCCAAGTTTATTTAACTTACAATAAATGCCCTTTTTCCTTAATTAATTAATATCTTTTGTTTTATAACTCCAAATTTAACAAATAATATGTCTAAAATGATTAGCTCGACGAGACCTTTCTGTTTATGCATTCCATGGTTTGTTTTGAAGCATGCATGATATAAATATAAAGAGTACAGCAACTAATTTGAGGTTAAAATGGGGCCAAAACTTAATAAAATGTTTATCTCTTGTATTCCACACCTCACCCATGCCATGCTACCTTATTGCCATGCAAATTGTGCATCATTCATCATGGCATGATTGTTTGCTTGATGCATTTATTCATATGCTTGTGCACTTTATTTATGTTGGCCCTTGTTTGTTTGGTTCTTCTTGAATAGGACGAAAGGTGGAAGATATTAAGAGAACCAGGAGCACTACCCAGATCCATCCTTTGCTTCAACTGAGCTGCCAGGCAAGCACTACCACATGCTTGCATACATACAGCACCTATTGCCTCTATCTTATTCTTGCATCATTGATTCGCGATTGCATTAATCTGAATCCCAAGTATTGCATAGCCTTTACTTTTAAACCCCACCGAAGCTTGTTCCTCCATCCCATGAGCCATTACTACAGGAGTTGTTTGAGCCATGCGAGTCGAGAAAGATGTGTAGGGTATGTGAGTGTCTGATGGAGAACGAGGTACTTAAACAACTTAACCTGAGTAGTAATGGGATAACTAACGAAAGTGGCACCGGTGAGCAATATCTGTTATTTGGTTTTTCATGCTCACTTGTGTCCCGTAAGACCCCGAGTACTTGATTCCTGTTCCAAGAATATTCGCGCTATCCACATCCGGGAGGCCTTATGGACCCCGAGCGAGCTTGATTCATTCTTATTTCTTGGGGCCACAAACTAGTTTGAGGTTTTATTTACTATCTGCACTTATGCCATGCTTTATCGCTTTATTTAAATTGTGCAGGTAACGCATCGCATCGTTTAGGAAAGCGGAGTGTTTTCGGTGTCGACAAGCCAGTCACATTTTCGGTTCCCATCGTTCACAGCCATTGACGCAAACCTTGAGTCCGTCTCGAGTCACTTAACTTCGTTATGGTAGCTCAATGGGTGGCCTCCAAATATTTCAATCCTGTAATTGCTTTGTCGTCGCCTCGTTGGGTTTTGATTTGGTTTTTCCGAGGTATATCGAGTGTGTGTTGCTATTTGTGCACCCTCAGGTAAAACTTTCCAAAGCCGTGTCCGCGTTATGGGACGACTTGGAGCACAGTTTCTCGATCATAGACAAGCATAGCTAAAGTACCGCTTTTAAATTGACTAGACTAGGTACCTGATTAGTAAATAGTGCAACACTCATGGAATGGATAATAAAACCGCCAACGGATGGGGTTGTTAAATGCGCTTCCTCGTCGGTGGCGAGGAGGAGGATGGATCTAAGATTACCGTTATAACTTTTATAATCATGTTATTAATTCACGGACATCCGCTATCTCTCGGTTAGGCGGATGGTTGCGATATCTATAGCATTGTTAGGGTTTATCTTTTGCTGCAATTGCGTCACCCGTGATGTGTCCCCTTTAGAGGCATAAAGACTTCTTGAAAATTCTAGGGTCTCACACGATAAATTATTGGTTCGAGATGAGCAGTACACTCGCAGGATGGATACTGGGTGGAAGAGACGATGTGGGCAACAATCATGAGGTGTAGAGATTCCGGGAACGAGGATCCGTGAGATCTGTATGGATCTGCTTATTTATGGGGCATCTTATGCCGATTTGCTTCTTATCCGTACTCGGATTTTGTCTTCGCTCACCGATGATACTCTGTTGATTGATGTATGAGGAGATATCCTAAACTATTATATCTATCTAGGATATTTGGATCTTGCCGTATGGCGTTGCTATATTTCCTTTCTTTTTAGATGGAATGACTCTGATGTACTATTGTATGGTGGCTTGCATACATACTCATTTGTGTATGTAGTTGATCCCTTCGCCTGCCGATTACGCCGCCCGTTCTTGTCCCGATGTTTGGAAATGGTTGGGACGGCCGAAAGGTCTACCTGTGAGTGGCATTTGGGCCCCACCGTACTATTTCAACCATTTCTGCTCATCCAGGCTTGTAACTAGGAGCGTAATTCACCGAGGTAGTTACAGAAGTTCTAACATACACTGTTCTTAATAGAGCAAGGGATAGTTAGAATCCCTGGGTCTCCAAGTTTCTTAGGAACCTTACCATTAAAGGAATAATTAGCAAGCAAAGTAGAAATTTCTTCATTAGGGATCTTCCTTTTATTCGAGACAATATCCTTCATATACTTTGAGTAAGGAGGCAATTTAATAGCATCAGTCAAAGGAATTTGCAGGAATAAAGGTTTCATCCACTCGCAAAACTTATTATAGTGTTCATCTTCCTTTGACTTGTATTTCTTATCAGGGAAAGGCATAGGTTTTTGGACCCAAGGCTCTCTTTCACTACCATGTTTCTTAGCAACAAAATCTTCTTTAGTGTATTTAGTATTCTTAGTGTGGTTTTCAGGTTCTTCTTCAACTTTTTCTTCATTAGGAACAACATTTTCTTCATTACCACTTTCAGTTTTAGAATCAGAGATGGATATACTATTAGGATCTATAGTAGGTTCAGAGGGTTCTACAACAGTTTTATGTTTCTTTTTCCTTTTCTTACGAGTAGAGCCACTATTTTTAGCTTGTTGATAATCCTGCTCAATTCTTTTGGGATGCCCCTCAGGATATAGAGGATCCTGGGTAGCAGCACCACTTCTAGTTCTAATTTCATAAGCATGTTTTTCTTTAGCAGCATTAACTAGCAAGTCTTTTTGCACTTTAACGAGTTGATCTATTTGAGTTTGAACCATTTGAAAGTGTTTAACAATCATTTTAACATCATTAGAGGTTCTTTCCACAATATCTTTCAACTCAACAATAGCTCTAGTGTTTTCGATTAGATGATTTTGCACCCTTTTATTAAAATTATCTTGCTTAATAATAAAGATATCGAATTCTTCTAAGCATTGATCAGGAGGTTTAGAGTAAGGGATATCACCTTCATCAAAGTGTTGGAGAGAGTGTACCTCGATAGTGGATGAGTAGGGAATAGGCTTACATAATTCTTCTATAGGAGGTAAATTCTTGACATCTGCAGCTTTAATTCCCTTCTCCTTAAGACATTTCTTAGCTTCCTTCATCACTTCATCATTTAATTCAATAACTCCATCTTCTTTGATGTTGGAATAGGTACTGGTATAGTAGGTTCAGGTACAATTACTTCAGGTATAGCTTGTTTAGGAGGAGTCCAATCTTCATAGTTCTTACTTATTTTAGCCATTAATTCCTCAGCTTCCTTAGGAGTCCTATTCCTGAAAACACAATCAGAATAACTATCTAGGTATGTCCTAGATTCCTCGGTTAGTCCATTATAAAATATATCAAGAAGCTCATTCTTAGGTAATGGACTTCCAGCCTGTGCATGAATCAAAGCACAAAACCTTGCCCAAGATTCGGGCAATACCTCTTTTTCTCCCTGTTTAAAATCAAAAAGTTCCTGCAAAATAGCATGTCTAGCACTAGGAGGAAAATATTTCTACAGGAAAGTACTAATCAAGTAATCAGGGCTATCAATAGATCCAGGAGGTAAATTACTAAACCAAATTTTAGCTTCTCCTTTCAGTGAAAAGGGGAAAATCTTAGCAACAAAGTAAGTACGCATCTTAATATCATCAGAAAACAAGCCACTCATGGTAGAAAGCTCATTCATATGTGCTACCGCACTTTCATTCTTAGTCCCACAAAAAGGTTCTTTCTCAACAATAGCTATGTAAGATAGATCGAGAGAGAAATCATAATCTTCATCTATAATGTTTATAGGAGAGGCAGTAAACTTAGCAATAGGAGATAATTTGGATCTAATAGTACGCCTCTCAAGGAGACTCTTAGCAGCTCCTATCATGGGTGTTTTTACATTCTTTAATAAATTCATCGGTCATCTCCACATAACCATCTTCAATATCATAACTTTCACTAGACTCAGGTGAACTAACAGGTGTAGTAGTGTCTTCATTAGGAGTTTCAGTATTTCCAGCTATAGTTCTAGCAATCGTAGCATCTAGGAAAGGACCTAATGAACCACTCTTATCAAGCACAATGAGAAGCGAGATCATAAGTATCAGAAGTTTCAGATTCAGCAGTAGTAGCAGTGTGTGTAGCATGTGTATGTGGTGGTGTAACGAGCTTACTCATAACAGATGGTGAATCAAGAGCAACAGAGGTGTTCAGAACCGTACCACTTCTTGTAGTGGATGGTAAAATAGGAACCTTGCCATCACAAGACTTACCCATGATGGATGGATAGCAGCAAACAATAGAGAATCCAAGTGACCTTGATAAATAAAGATATGCTCCCCGGCAACGGTGCCAGAAAATAGTCTTGATGACCCACAAGTATAGGGGGTGTATCGCAGTATTTTCAAGGGAAGTGAAACCCAATTTATTGATTCGGCACAAGGGGAGCCAAAGAATAATTATAAGCCTTAACAACTGAGTTGTCAATTCAGCTGCACCTGGAAACAATCTTGCTCACAACAGTTTATCAGTAGCAACAGTTTTGTAGTAGGAATAGTAAAGTAACAGCAGTAGTAAAGTAAAGACAGCAGTAACAATAGCAGTAAGCAGTAGGATTCGAGTGCGGTAGGCATAGGCATGGATGGACGGGTGTTGCATGGACAAGACAATTCACATAGAAATCAGAACATAGGACAATTGCAGATAAATAAGATAAAGCATCCAAGTACTAGATAATTCTAGGCATGTGTTCCATATATAGTCATACGTGCTCGCAATGAGAACTTGCACAACATCTTTTGTCCTGCCAGCCCGTTTGCAGCGGGGCCTCAAGGGAACTACTGGCAATTAAGGTCTCCTTTTAATAGAGCACCGGAGCAAAGCATTAACACTCCATGAACACATGTGATCCTCACATCAAAGCTATTCCCTCTGGTTATCCCGATTTCTGTCACTTCGGGGCCATTGGTTCCGGACAACAATGTGTGTATACAACTTGCAGATAAGACCATAAATAATACTATCATAATGAATCAATAACATGTTCAGATCTGAAATCATGGCACTCGGGCCCTAGTGACAAGCATTAAGCATAACAAGTCGCAACAAAGTCATAAAGCACTAATAAAAGATACTAGGCACCATGCCCTAACAATCTGATGCCATTACATGAACGATCTCATCCAATCCCTACCATCCCCATAGCCTACAGCGGGGGATTACTCACTCATAGATGGGGGAAACATGGATGGTCGATGGAGAAGCGATGGTGATGATGATGACGATGATCTCCTCCAATTCCCCATCCCGGCAGGGTGCCAGAACGGAGTTTCTGGTGCTGTTTCGTGGAATCTGGTGGTGGCAGCGGAGCAGAACTCCTTCTGGAAAAACGTCGAACCCCCTTGAGTTTTTAGGTCAAAAGGCATCTTATAGGCGAAGAGGGAGACCTAGGGGGTGTCTGGGGCGGCCAGACCACCCCCTGGCGCGGCCAGGCCTAGCCCACGCGGCCAAGTGGTGTCGATGGGCCACAGCCCCACTCTGTCTCATATTCTGGCTCTAGGAGTCTTCTGGTGAAATACGATTTTTGGCTTTTGTCCCGTCCAATTCCGAGAATATTCATTTTCTGACTTTCCTCGAACCAAAAACAGCAGAAAACAGGCAACTGGCACTATGGATCTTGTTAATAGGTTAGTCCAAGAAATCATATGAAAAGTACTCCAAAGTGTGGACAAAACACAAGAAAGTAGATAAAACCAAGCATGGAACATCAAAAATCATAGATACATTTGCAATGTATCAGCGCTACAGCAAGCTAGCGGCATGGCTGGGGGTAGGGGCGACGCGGTGCTCCTTGACGGTCATCACGGGCTTAATGGCGCGGCACGGGGCGGTCGAGGGTGGTCGGGCGCGTGCGGTGCTCTCTGCGAAACTAGCGGTGTTCGAGACGGCGCACGGGGGCTACGGGTCGCGCGCAGCGGCGAACGGGGATGTCTGGAAGCTAGCTGGTGTTATGGAGAGGGTGTGCACGCGATAAGAGGGCGAGGTGCGGCGTGTGTGAGCTGGTCGGCTGCGGCGCTCTGGCACGCTCTCGGCACGGCGTAGAGAAAGTGGGTGCAGTGATGCTGGGGTGGTCCATAGCCTGGCTGTGGTCAAGGGCTGGACAGAGATGGCGGTGGACGGTGGCCTGCCTCCTGGACATCATGGGAGAGGGCGGCGCTGCGTGCTGTGAGCTGTCCGTGGTCGGCCGGCGTGGCAAGCCTCGGGTGGCGCTGCACTAGCGCAACGGCAAAGGGGTGTGTGTGTCTTGTACTGCTAGAGGCTGGGGGAGACAGGGGAGTGCAATGAGGGCAAATGGTCGAGTGATCACTGCTCCAAACAGTGGAGTTAGGTAGTAATTGATCTGTGTCTGCAAGGTGTTCGACAAAATGGCCGCAAGAATTTAAATTTGAAAATTTTGAATGAAATTTGGTGAGTGATCTAAACTTATGCTTGGTAGTCTCTGGTTGCTTGGGTTTGTCAAGGTGAATTGATTTGAGTGGTTTTTGCAAATTGGTGATCTTACCATATGAACTTGATTCAATTTTGAATTGTCCTTTAAATAGATTTGGAAATTGTTTATGTTGATTTGTAAAGTGGGCTTGGTTTCACTTTTACTTGGTCTAGCAAGGGGTGAAAAGAAATGGAAATGTTTTTATTAGAAATTCTTTACTAGGAACTCACAAAGTGGTCTAGTGGTTGATTTTGGTCAAAATGACCATTTGCTTATTTGATTCATATTTGATTTCTTTTTCTTTGGATTTGGTTTGTAATTGGCCTAGATGATGTAGTATTCTTCTTTAAACCATTTCTTATCATTTTTAGCAATCAAACTTGGCAATTGCACTCATTTAAACACTAATGCAAAACACACATGCACTCATATTCAGTTTAGTAATAAAAGTTTTTGTTGACCCTAAACTTGGGTAATTAGGACTTGATAATCTTGATTAATATTTTGGGGTGTTACACTTCCCCACCTTCCCTTCTCCCGCCCACCCCCACCGTCGCCGCCACCGCGATACCCTACCTCCCAGAAAGCCGCCGTCGGACACCATAGACTCCTACTCCACAGGCTTCTTTGCTAGTGCAGCCTCCTCACCGTTGAAGCCTCCAGTACCCGAAGATCTCCCCGGCCCTAGCGTCGAGCCCGGCCTTCTCCCAGGACGTGCTACACCTATTCGACCATTTGCCACTGCGTACATGTACTGCATTCTGCCACCGTCTCCTCGTCCTGGCGGACTTGAGCTCATCGTCTCATCGTGCAGACCATGGACGATAGCGGGGACAAGTTCTTCAAGAAACATGTCATGTCGTCCTCCGACGAGTCCGACGACGACAGTGAATTTTGGGTCACCACGGTCGTGCTCCTCCATCAGCACAATGAGGAGACGAAGCAAAACTACCGTGGCTCGGTCCCGGGACGATCAGCGGTGCTGGAACATGGCCGAGTCGCCGGCCACGAGATGTTGTTTCGGGATTACTTCCACCGCACCAAGCCTTTGTACTCTCCTGCACTATTTCGGTGGCGCTTTCGGATGTGAAGGAATGTGTTCATGCCTATTCTTCACGGAGTGAGGAATCACGACGAGTACTTCTCTTTGAGAAAAGATGCGACCGGTAAGCTCGGCTTCACCTCCTACCAAAAATGCACCGCAACTATTCGCATGCTTGCTTATGGAGTAGCTGTTGATTGTGTTGACGAGTACTTGCGCATGAGCGAGTCCACTTGTCTGGAAGCAATGTACAAGTTCTGCAAAGATGTGGTGGCCATTTTTGGTGAAGAATTCCTGAGGGCACCCAATACCGAGGACACTCGCTGGCTTTTGGCTTTCAACGAAACCAGAGGGTTTCCAGGAATGATTGGTAGTATAGATTGTATGCACTGGGAGTGGAAGACCTGTCCATTTGCCTGGTAGGGACAATATAAAGGACACACAAAGGGGTGCACGGTCATACATGAAGCCGTTGCATCCCATGACCTTTGGATCTGGCACTCGTTCTTTGGCATGGCTAGTTCCCACAATGACATTTGTGTTATTCAGAGATCCAATGTGTTTTTTAGACTTGTAGAAGGCACTGCTCCCCTTGTGAACTATCAAGTGCGAGGCCACTCCTACAACAAGGCATATTACCTGGCGGATGGTATCTATCCTACTTGGTCTACTTTGGTGAAGACCATACGCAACCCCATCGAAGAGAAGCACAAGAGGTTTCCCAAGGAGCAGGAGGCCGCTAGAAAGGATGTGGAGCGAGCCTTTGGTGTGCTCCAATCCCGTTGGGCTATTGTGCGGCACCCTTCTAGAACCTGGAGCAAAGACAAAATGTGGGAAGTGATGATAGCATGTGTGATCATGCACAACATGATCGTCGAGGGCTGGGAATTTCAGGGAGAATTGGTTGAACCAGCGCCGGGTCCGTCACCAACTTTTGCGGAATTCCTGTGGCTGCATCATGAGATTCGAGATCGAGCTACCCATAATCAACTCCAGAATGATTTGGATGACCATATACGGAAATTTGTGGAAAACCAACCGGTCGTGCAGCCGAATAATTAGCTTCTATCATCTTTTATTTAAAGTTTAATTCATGTAATTTGATTGTGTGAACTTGATTTGGATCACGCACTGCTATTTGTTGTGACCCGCCGATTTTAATTGAAATTACAGACTATTTTGGTTTTTACGTATTTCTATATGTATAAAACTATCCATTTCATACCCCAGTAGAAAAGGACCGGATAAATGGGAAGTTATCACCGTTGGGTGCACCGGCCATTCCACGCCGGACGCCGCCCCCGGGACCTGTCCACGCCGCCCCACAAATGGACTGAATCGGTCAAAACGTCTGTTCGAAATGGGGCGAGCCGTTGGAGTTGGCCTTGAAGCTTCGAACACTAGACCATGACTAAGCCAAATGCTACTAGCTTCGAACTCCTATACTTGGACAAGTTGGCCATAACTATTTTTACCAGGCCAACGGCTAGCTACAAAAGACCGGCGGCTGCTTGTCCGGTAATACATTTCCTCTTCAGCCGTTTTCGGTTCAAGCCTTCATCAGTCTTCTCCAAAAGCTTTGATTCCCAACGGAATGAATCCGTCCAAGTCCAATTTATTACCGTTCTAGAAGCCACGTTAGTTGCAATTAACAATTATAATCATTTCTTTTCAACGAGACCAGGTGCGTGCATGCCAGTATTGACCGGGACCTGTGAATCCTGATGTTAGCATTCCTAGCTAGGTTCGTGATATCCATCGTTGAATCGGGCCGACGACTCGTGCTTGCAAGTGTGTGTGTGGGAAGATAACTCGAACCACGTATGATGGCGGAGTATATGTTCCAAGGATGAAAACGCTTCCAAGAATGATCTTTAAGACCTATTTGGCACAAGATATAAATGTTTTATTGCAATACTTAGATAAATATAGTAACATATATTACATGAAATTGTCATATTATAAGACTAAATTTGAAAAATATAATGATACTTTCTCCGACCCATATTAGCTGACTTTGATTTGTCTAGGTTCAGATGTATCTAGACATGTTTTAGTGCTAGATACATCCGAATCTCGATAAATCTAAGTCAACTAATATGGACCAGAGGGAGTACAAATTTAGTGTCATATATATTGCTACGTTTTTCTACAAAGTTAGTCAAACTTTAAGACTTAGGACAAATTTAGACGTACACTTATTTGGACGGACTAAGTATGTTCAAAGAATGAAAAAGCTTCAAGAAAGATCTTGAAGACCTATTTGGCACAAAGATATAAATATTTTATAACAATACTTAGAGAGATTTCCTGCCCATGCAGCAGCGACTTGAAAGCGGGTCAATGCAACGGTTGTCATGCGTACGTATTCTGATCACACACATACTCGCCAATGGATGCCGTTGGCACTTCTGACGGAGAAAGTGGAGAGTAGCAACGATTGTGTGGCCTGTGGTCACTCTCCGCTTGGTCCATCATTGGCACGTATGGCCTGTATGACAATAACTGGACCAAGATAACTTATGTCACCGCATGTACCATTAGTTATATCACATATGTACGGCGAAAAAGTGTTTCGAGTTTGCAGATGTACATGCATGGTTTAGGGCACTGGTACCCTAGTTAACACAAGAGTAAACCAAGATTTGACACTTCGATGTCTCATAAAGGTAAAATATTTTTTAATGGGAGATAAAGTTTTCGTCGATAGCGAAGAGCATATGATAACGTCAATCTCAAAACCCACCGGATCAGTCTCACAGACACAGTGTTATAGAGGTGCTCGTAGGAATAAGGTGTGCGTGGATTCGTTCATAGAGGTGAGTGTATATATATATTTGTAAATGTATGTTTTTATACTGGGTTTCGCAAAAACAATTGTAGATGTACATGAGATTCGGGATGCGTGCGTTTTTATTGGCTTGATGAGATATTTGAGTTAATAAAAATTCATTTAACCAGAAACAATATGCAAGTTGTGTGTCCATGCTTAAGCGCCATAAAGTGTGAGCTATATCTTTTATTTTTGCTAAACACTTGCCATTATGTGAATAGAGTAACACACAAGGGTAATACAGCCTTCCTGCGAACTTCTTGATGTACACTTCACACTCAGTAATGGAAAGTGTGGTGCGGTAAAGTATGCATTTTTTAACAGCAACCCACTTTCCCTGATATGTTCACGATGTGTAGCTGATCTAGTGGGTACTTTAATCTTACTCACAATGTTCTTCTCTATGTTTTGGACTAGATGCATACCGGAAGAACAATGCACACGTTTCGACGATGACCCAATAACTTTAACCACTTTATTGTAAAAGAAAATGGAAGAGGATAATGTTTTCTGGAAGGGCGGCATTCCTGCATTTCTTTCCCTTGGACAATGTCTTGAAGGCTTTTGAAAGGTGAATCTTTTACCTTTGCTTGAAAAGGTGGCATCATGACATGAATCCGAAAGAAGAAAAAACTTGAGGATCTAATAAGTGCTAGTTGTCTAAAGAAAAGATCTTCCATAGGTCACAACATGTGTTTATTTAATGTACACGGTTTCAAGTGGCGGTTTTCTTTTGCAGCGATCACCTCAGTCCACATACATACATAGGTCATGAGGAATGCGTACAAGGGAGCCGTCACTTTTTCATTAGAAAGGTGTTAACTTTTACGTCGAGACTGGTTATTTGGTGCACGAGGGCATCGTCCAAAGATCTCTAGTCTCCACATTTTTTTCCCACAATGTTGCACATATCCTGCTAGGATTCGAGTGGTTTTCTGCCATATTCCATGTAAATATATCGCTACTCGTTTTCATAAATAACTCTTTATTGTTTTGAGAAAAGGGCAACACATCAGCCGATTGCTTGCAAAAATGGCAGTTTTGTTCTATACTTAAGTACAAAATGATCAAGTCTATCAATTTAGTTTTCTCCTCCAAAATTTTTTAACAGTAGTTTTTTGTTTTGTGCGAAAATGGCAGGGACGCTGTGCGCCTTTGCAAGGATAAATCAGCCCATCAATTCTGTTACATCGTTTTCCTGGGAGTCTCTATTCTGTTAGCAAAAGGCCTTTTTTCTATTCGGTAGAAACAGGCCAGATCAAGGCCCAAAGCAGTACATGACTAGGCACCTAACTCGAGGGGTTGATTGGGCCCTGTTTCTATGCCCATGTACAGAAGCGGCCCAGGAAAACGAGCACGCATCACGAAGTTGAAACTTGGTCCCTGAAAGAAAAACTGAAACTGGGAACTGAAGTCCGGTTGATCATACGGTGAGTTGACCTATCATAAGTTTCATCCTCGGTGTTTTCTAATGCACGTGCAGCCTGGTCGTTTACAGCACTGAATCAGTCACTCCCTCTACCTCAACTTTATGAATACAAATGCATCTAATCTAAATACTTAACTAGACATACACCGTCAATATAAGGACTGGAGGGAGTAGATAGTTTGAATCCTAGCTGTGATGCTTTCTTTACGGCTTCCACCGTCTGCATATTCTGTGCTTGACATTTTCTATCTCTCTCGGAGCCGGATAAGTACATTTTTTTACTCGCCGCTGCCTGCCCCGCCACGTACATACCTCCCCTTGATTTCCTTCTCTCACTGAAGTGTGAAGTCGCGTCCGTGTTCTCCCAAGGATCATGCGAGTCAGATAATGCGACGGTAAGATAAGGTACTCCCTCCATTTCATATTAATGGTTTTAACTTTATATAAAGAACTATATTATATCTAGTTAATTATTTAAACTATATGCATTCATATCTAAACAAAATTGAGGCTATTAACAAGAATCTCATCAACCTCCGATCGGAGCTCAGGATATATAGCCGATCGAGCAAGGCAAGCAGGCTGGCCGGGCCATGTGCAGCGCAGCCACGATCGAGCAGCTGTACCGTACGTATCTGGTACAATGTACGCGCCGTGTCGAGCTGGTTGTTTTAGTTTAGTTCATTAGCTTGATTCACTCGTTTTCTGTTGGGATTCTGCACGGGAAGATTGGGTGGCTAAGCTAGCGCCCGCGTCTGCGCGAGCAACAAACGTGGAGGGCACGTCGATCCGTACGTACGGGATCGTGCATGATTGGGATTAACG
Organism: Avena insularis; assembly: GCA_023614405.1. NCBI lineage: Eukaryota > Viridiplantae > Streptophyta > Magnoliopsida > Poales > Poaceae > Avena > Avena insularis. The sequence continues at coordinate 19,926,059 of CM042694.1, read as the reverse complement.
TCCCAATGATTATGCGTACACTCTGCCGGCCCGGGCGGTGTCTCTCGCTCACGCGCTTGCTTCGCTCGCTCGCGCTGGCAACCTTGCTCGTACTCCCTCTGATTTAAAATATAAGATGTTTTAGCTTCGTGAATATAGTGTATCTAGATTCTTTTTAGTGTTAGGTTCATCTAGACTTTGAATGAACCTAAACACTACATATTAAAAAAAGCTAAAATATCTTATATTTTGAAACGGAGGGATTACATCTGTCAGCCGTTCTCATGGAGCTGGATGCTAGCACAGGAAATTAAAGAGAGGCTGACCGATGGTCTGACGAAACGGAAAGCGTAGCTAGAGTGTTAGACGACCAGTATACACGTACCACATCGTCGTCGTTCTCTCGTCCAAATCAACTCACTCTGCTTAGTTAATTACACTCGACAAAATTAGGAAGAGGTCGCTCTCTCACTTTTTTTTTTTTTTGAACAGGGGAGGGGTCACGAAGGACCCCGATGCTGCCATCCATTAAAAAGGTGGGAACCGGAAATTACAATAGGACCCAAAGAGAAAAGACAAATTATAACATAGTCCTGCACATATGCTCGGAGGACCCAAAAAAAGGAGAGAAAACGCGATCAGGTCCTCTAGCATCACCACCGACGATGAACCTTGGCCTCCGGCCACCTAGACACCACCGGGGACGCACCACTTGGCGGGGATAAGGCGGGAAACGCCGGCCCAAGGATTCAGAAGAGGCCTCCACACTGGAGGTTGAAGAGACGCTTCCATCGCGTCTAAACTGGCCGCTCTTGCAGCCCTGGATCATGGCAACGATGATGGTTGCACGTGGATGAGCACGAATCGGAAGCAGCACCAAGGTCCGTCGACGTCGCTCGAGAAGACCAAGCCCTCCCCTCAGAGCTCCTGCCCGAGATGAGAAAGAGAAGCCGAAGAAAACACAGCTTCGACGGACCCAAAGCTTCTTCGTCAGCAGCAGCCTGTCGGAATCAGCTCTCCAGCTCTCCCCCGCCGCCACGGCCGGCCAAGAGCAGAGGGGTCGACTCCACAACGCCAATCCACCAACAAGGAAGCCGAGCCTTATAATCGAGCCGCCGGAGCCCTTCCTCCCCGCCAAGACTCCAACCATAGGAGCAGCGGGAGAAAAGGACCACAGCGACCTCCCGATGCCGCTCGCCTGCATCAAGGAGTAGCTCGGCAGCACAGCTCCGCCGTCGCATACACGAACTCGCCCAACTCCCCTCGCCGCCACGGCCGGCCAGAGAAACAGCAAGATCTTGCAGCCACCGCCAGAAGAAAGTACCAGGAACAGCTTTATTCGGAGTAGAGCCAGTCACCGCCGTCGCCACCCCTCCACCACGGAGCAGAAGAACACCGGCAAGAAACCAGAGGAGACACCAGATCTGGCTGCTCAGATCTAGGCCATCTCTACAACCTACGGGCAAAAAGCCCACTACCGGCACAAGGCCACACCTACTACCTAGCCTACCTACTCCGGGGCCACCCCTCCGCCATCTCCAACCGGCGGCGCCGGTGGAGAGAGCTCGAGGGCGGCCCGGCGACGCTCTGTGGACTCTCAGAAGAGGGAGGGAGAAGAGACTCGTGGGAGAGGTGTTCGGGTCCGCTCTCTCACTCTAACTTCGACGACCTTACCAGTGCACGTGCGCGACAAAACGAAAGCCAAGAGAAAAGCAACGGGTAAACCCTTTGATTAGTGCAGATGGACGTGGCTGATTGGGACGAAAATACCTGGGTGTTTTTTCTCCTAAAGGTTTCTTGTCTTGGCAGATGCGACGCTATGTGCTTAGGGCATCTCCGGCATCTCCACCGGGAGACCCAAACGGTCCGATTTGTCCGTTGGGTCAAGTCACGGTCACTTTGGAATCGTGGTCCGGTCTGTCCGGCCAGCCGCACACAGCAGTGCGATCCAAACGGATAAAATCGAACAGGTCAGCCGAAGAGAGAGGAGAGAGAAGAAGGTTCATTGTGTGACTACAATGGGCCAGTTTGCTACAAAATCGGATAGGCCAACATCCGCATTTGTCCGGACAGACCCATCGGGGACCCAAATTTGATGCCCGGATGGGTCGGTCCGGTCTAATTTTGTCTGGATGGGTCGCCCCGCTGGGACGCCGTATTTGGCCCAGCTGTCCGCGCAGACCGATTAGAACAGGCTTAGACTGTTTGGGTCTAGCCGGTGGAGATGCCCTTATCTCCTCATTCTTCTGCGTGGCTGTTGCGTGCTTCGGAACGGAAATGCGTAGCCATTATTAGTCGCAGTGGTCCACTACTTGACAGTAGTACTGCACAATCAGGGCGAATAATTGCACTATAATTTCTTCTGAGGACTGTATTTGATTTCCGGTCAGGCTTCTCGGCCAGAATATATCGCAGAACCTAAGGTTAGTCATAGTGGATAGTATCATACATTGTTATCATGCATGTGATACTAGCATACAATACATCCCTCTAATGCATAGTAGTATCATATTTGCATAATATTTAATTGTTTGTACAATCTCATTATAAATATGGTGCGTGCATGATCTATTTGATATTAAAATATCTAGTTTTATGTGCTAAGATATCATATCATAAATATGATACCGCCATCCAGTAGCCAGGGGTTCTGTGTAGTCAAATAACTAAACAAAATTCTGGCCAATCCTCCAAGTACATGAGAAAAATCACAAAAAGATATGTAAAATTGAAAATATACATAAATAAGATGAGTTTGGCAAGACAACCTTTTGGTCTTGGCACGGCCACTGCTGCCATCATTTTTTTTCTTCATTAATTAAAAGTTACGTTAGATTTTTATCAATATATCATGCATGATAATAGTTATAATATTTTTACTATAGCTAGCCTGAAAACATTACGCCCGTTTCAGTCGATCGATGGTCACACCCACAGCTAGGTGTATAAATATATATACTGCAGTAGCAGATTGAGAAACGACTAAGCGAAAGTTTATAATTAATAAACTAGGGACCTGACAGGGCGAATTCATGTCATGTGGTGGTAACTTTTCTTTGATAAGAGATTTTCTTACTCCGTAGTAATATTCATATTTTATATGATGGCGTTTGTAAATAACATTTATGATTTATAAAAGATTTTCTCTATTATTAAACTGAGTTTGTAAAAAGCAAAATAAAGTTCCAAATTTATTCATAATGAATAAAAATGTACCTATTAATGGGCTGCAGAAAAGATTGATTGGCCCATCTGTTATTCTATGGCACCCTGGCCTTAAGCATGGACTAGAGTGGCCCAACAAAACTAGCATGTATAAGAAGATACTGTTACTTTTGTTAAAAAAAAGAGCGAAACGGAAAACACACAAACAGAAATCTGCATGCCCGACGATGACAAATGCGACTGGATACGATGACCTTTATGAATTCCTCCTCGTAATTTCCCAGGCACTCTGTAGAAACTGATGAATCCTTATAATGTATTGATCTGACTCTCGTATGAAGCCAATCACTTGGAATACAAGATGATCTCGAAATATCCTAGTTTGTCTCTAATCATATACGTAATCTCACATTCTCCCTTAGTAGTAGCAGAGTGAATAGGACAATTGCGACAAGATTTGAAGTTCACATCTTCTTCGCTTCATCATAATCAACTGTATCTCTAATGCTTGCATGTCTCTCCGCGGTCACAACGGGAGTCTCGTGGACACAAGTGATGACACATATGTTGTCATCTCGAGTTGTTGGCGTTTTGTAGCTGTAGAGGTTGTCATTAATGAAGATGCTGAGGAAGCTGATCGTAGTATAGTCGTGGTTGAAGTACTACTAGTCGTAGTTGGTGCAGCCGCTTTTGCTGGAGGCACAAACCTTGTATGATTTTTTTAAAGGGCTACAATCATGGAAGAGGCACCTTGTAGATGTCAGAGGGTGCATTTCGGGAACATTTGTGCCAAGCGGCCTCAAGGAGGTCGTCTTTGCAAGGGTTGTGGCGGCGAAAAGATGGCGAGACTAAGGTGAGACGCGGCGGGTTCCAAGCGGCGCGGCGTCTGGTGGCTAGGAGCTTGGGCGAGTGGTATCCAAGGGTTCACGGCAGCGGCAACGATTCAGACGAGTGGGGGCGCGGCGACAAAGGTGGGAATAGAAAGACGAGGGAAAGTGGCCGGGTCGCTGCCCATGGGGCCCGTGTGCCAAATCCAAAGTGGTGTCGGTTGCCAGCGCCCCTGGTTCACCTCGTGGGTCGACACAGGGGTGTCGTACAGAAAATTGCGCCTCGCAGAGAGCCAACACCAGTTGGGGTTTGCCGGTGCGGGCTTTTTTTGGGGTCAGCACCTCAATAGCCCCTTCGGGGAGGGTTTGGACACCCCGGGAGGATGCTCTTAGAGTTCTTTAGGAACTTTGTTTGGATGACTTAGCTTGAGCGGTTCCTCAAGTCGATGGTTGGTTTGAAGGGGAGGCAGATGTAGCATGGCATAGGGTTAGCAGGCAGCTGTGTCAGCACTGCTTGAAACAAAGAGCCAAGTTACATGCGGGGCGACTGATCAGTGAGCTTCCCATTTATGGTCTGAAACGTACGTGCAAAAGTCTTCTCACGAATGTTGAAACCGGCCGATTTGGAAGACCATTTAGGCCTCCTTTCTTATCCGACTATTGCTGTACGGTATAATTTCGTTATCCGTGTAATATGATACCGAGTACCAATCTTCCATGCACAATATCTAATACATTCTCTGTTTAGAAATATAAGATATTTTAGCTTTTTAAAATAAATGTATCTAGATTTATTTTAGTGTATAGGTTCAATTTAAACCTCTACGAACTTATACACTAAAAGACGTCTACTTATGTTTGATTTACAAAAATAAAATATATTATATTTTTGAACGGAGGGAGTACTTTCTCCGATCCACATTAATTGTCGTTGAATCAGATATATCTAAGCATATATAGGACTAAGTGTCATTGAGATGATATGTAGAATTAATTGGCGTGTTGGCTTTACTATGAGATATATTCGATTCAACGAGAATTAATATAGATCATATGTAGAACGAAGTGTCATCGAGATAGTTGGGTAAGCCTTTAAGAACGCAAATTTTGACTCTCAATAAGTTGAGTTAGTGTCACTGCTCTCGCTAGCTAGCTAGTCATGCATGCACGTGTCAGACGGATTTTTAAGACCAACACGCCACGCATTGCCCAGTCGCGTGGGGAAAATAATATAATGCGTGCATCGATCGACAACAGGCACTGCAGTGCACTGTTGTGCAAATCGGACGTTTAATTTGTCCTCAATCGATCGACGTCCTCTCCGTACGACTCCACGTACTCCACTTGATTTATTGGCGACAGGGCACGGCATGTGTGCCTGCATGGAAAAATAGCCTCGATCGGCAAGCGTGGCATGTCCAGCTAGCGAGCTAGTACTAGTGAAGCTATAGCTCTGCCAGCAGGTACTGGTCCGAGTCCGACCGAGACCGAACGTACGTAGTAACATGCATGCATGGTCGAATTGGTTATGCATGACAAGGAAAGAAGAAACGTGCCAATGAAACTGAGCCGTACGTACTGGTCGTACCTTGCGTCAAATGGGTGTCTCCTCCACGTTCCATTCTTCCGACTCGAGTGCTGACTTGCTAGACCGCACATGATTTGGTACGTGTAGTTAGCACATGCATGACACTCACGATTGTATGTTGAGCCGCATATTAGTTGACTTAATATGAACGCAATGATAGGCTGTGAGAGAGGTGTTACTCATTTTAAACCAGATAATTTCATGGCACCTTCTGAAAAGTCGACGATTCAATGCATGTCCTAGGCGTAGTACTCCCTAAGTAATAATCCTCAGAAAGATAAACTTAAGATTTTCTTGCACTATCTAAGTAATAATCTTCAAAAAGAAATATCGTATCATATGCATGCTACAGCATGGCCAAACCCTCATCTCACTAAATAGAAATTATTACAGCTTTAATTAAACCATGCCCCTAGCCCTCGCTCCTAATTAAAATATTAAACACGTCTACAGCAAAATGGAAAAGACCCCTCTCTCGGCTTAAAAGTAAACTCCAAATTTATCAGTTACCACAACTCCTACTTTAATTACCATCATTAATTAACTATACTCATAGTCCACTCAATAAACATAACAGGGAAACTTTTCATCACTAACACTTGATGTAAAAATCATCTAGCTTATCATAAGCCTTTTCAAAATCCATTTTAAACATAGCTGCAAAAGTCTTAGTTCTATGCAACTCATATATAGAGTTTCATGCAAGAGAAGTACAGAACCACACCATCTAGTATAAATCTATCTTGAATAAAAGCATTCTGAACCAAAGAAATACATTTATGTGCTACTAGAACAACCCTATTGTTCAAAACCTTCGTCAAATTTTTAAATATAACACTAAATAAGCAATTTGGTCTATAAGCCTGGAGCTTATCATGCACCATTAATTTTTGGAAGCAAGGTAAGGAGACCATAAATAAATCTTTTGATATCCAATCTACCATGACAAAACTCATTAAAGAAAGTAAGCAAATGTTGACTTATGATATCCCAAGATACTCCCTCCGTCTAGAAATAACTGACTTGAGTTATGTCTAGATTTGAATGTATCTAGACGCACTTTAGTGTATAGATGTATTTAAATCTTTACAAAACGAAGTCAGTTATTTCTGAAAGGAGAAAATAGAATTTTATAGGGAAGCCATCAAGACCAGGAGGAGCGAGGAGGTCTACAACCTGGTATACAGAATTACGGATGCGACGTCATCTCGTATGTAAAGTACGTTATGCATGGCATTAGTATATACTCCCTCCGTTCTAAAATATAAGATGTTTTAGCTTTGTGAAAAAAAGTGTATCTAGACCCCTTTTAGTGTCTAGATTTACTTCAAATCTAAATAAACATAAACACTAGAAGCGGTCTAGATTTACTCTCTTCATAAAGCTAAAACATCTTATATTTTGAAACGGGGCGAGTATAATTGACCGTGGAGGCTCCGCATCCGGGAGCTTTTTGTTTTTTTGATTTTTTTTTGCATGGACATTAGGGAGCTTGGGTAGAACCGTCACCAGTCACACTACGAGTACCAGTTCACTCACCGTACCCGGCGATGTGGCCTAACCAGGTCGATTGACGACTAAGCGAACAGTCCAAGAGACTGGTTAGAAGAAGAAACTAGTTAAATGCCTAGCTGGACTAAAATGCAATAATCCTGGCATGTCGGCACGTACAAGACAAAACTTACCCATCGTCGAAGAAGAAGAGAAAACGAATGATTTGCCGTACTACAGCAGGTGCTGAGGTGCATATCAGATACTACTCCATGAGTTGCTCTCAAACGGTCAAAACCCTTAATTGCCTAACGCCTAGCAGTTGACTTTACGAAGCTACTACCTCTGGCGTGCGCGGTCGAGTGCAACAGCATTCCGAACTCTCACCTGTTCATGCATGATTGGAGCTGATCAGTTCGTCCTTAATTTGACCGCCGGATGAATCCGGACGAAGATCAACGGTCGCTCCCATCCGACCCATCGAGCGGTGGTCATCTTCTTCTCCTTCTTCTCCGTCGCGTGGGAACGCGGAGAAATGCTGCGAGCTTGACCCGTGCACGTGCAGCGCCAAGACAAAATACCATGCATGATCGAGAGAAAGCAACGGCAAAACCGTTTATTGACTAGTTGTGATAATAATGGATGTGGCTATCCAGTCATCCAGCCCGTGAATAAGGGTTTCTTGTCTTTATCGCGCGTGATATGCTTAATTAGGTCGTTAGTTGACCACACGTCACGATAATTATACTGCATTTTATTAGTTGCGTGGGAGGACCGTGGTATGAATTCCAGGTCAGGTTCTGGATCGATACTAGCCATAGTGGACTGTTTTTCGTCCGGCACGCGCAGCGAGATGAAGCTAAAAAATCTTGAAATTCTTCACCCCTCCAACGAGCCAGACAGCCAAGTCATAGTGCCGATCACCATCATCGACCACAAATCGCTTGTGGCAATGGAGTCACTGTATTTGTTAAGCAATCATCGATGTACGTCCGTCTACTACAATTAGCTCTACTATGACAAGTTTTGTCCGGCTTCGGTGATGGAAGGGCGAGGATGGCGGGGCGCTTTCGGCTCGTGCCAGTGTTTGTAGTCGTCGGTAGGTGGTTTATTGACCTATTTATAATTTTTATTACTTTTGGGACTCTATGTACTCTGTTGATGATTATTAATAGATCGGTGGAATTTTGCAAAAATAAAACAATCAACGCTGTGGACCAGTGGAGTCATCGTACTATGAATATGATTCCCGTACTTTACATTTATATAAGCAAAGAGTTTGGCACGTTTGGTTTCGTTGTTTAATGGAACTATCACGTACGTAACTTCCGAAGGCAAGTGGAGGATCGTCGGCTCCTGCTAGGGTGCCAGGTGGGGTCTCGCCAAAATCCCACTTTTAGTTCATTTGCCAAAATCTAGTTCAAATTTTTCCTCAAAATTTACACTAGATTTTGACAAATGAACTAGAACTGGGATTTAGACGGGATCCCACTTGACACCCTAGCTCCTGCTCCGGTGCTCCTCCCTTTTCATACTTAAATACAAACAACGGCTAAGATTGCTCGTTACCTTTTCATTACTAAGGGTATGTTGGTCTCTAACGATTATTAAATTGCAAATAATGAATAATTAAGTTATTCAGCTCTATAGAATCCGCGTGATTCAATTAAATATATACTTGTGCGTACGACACCATCGAAGCACGCACTAAACAAAGTGCAACTTGCGTAGCAAGTGGGGCGCTAGCCGTACAGTACATATTCAGGTTGGGTGGTGGTGCGCCTGTCCATGGCCGGACCTTGAGCACGCGATGCGGTGGCCGGCCGGGGTAGGGGCTCGGCGCACGTGGACGTGCATGGCTCGACAGCTAGACAGGGCCGGTTTTCCCATTCGCTCGTGTCGGGGTCATAAGCCTTTTCCCGTCACCTCTGCATAGGGCTGACCGCCTTTCCGACGCACAAGTATGTACGGAGTAGTACTCCGCGCTATGGTTAAACAACGGCGCCTGTCTGTGGATTAGTAAACGAAAATAATCTGATGCTAAAACGGAGACGTCATGGGTCCAGGGCTCATCGGTGTTATGAAAATCGGATCGAGTGCTGGTGGTGTGTCCTTGGAGTTGGAGGCAGAGGCACCATCGAGGAGATCTTGCGCGGGCATCATGGTCGCCTCGGGAGCCGTGAATAGGTATCGGTCCACACGGACTGGCTGTGCATGGGCCGCATGCCAGCTCTTCCAAACGAGCACACCACGTGGACGCATCATGGAATGGAGTCCAGACAATGCATGCAAGTAGGATAGCACTAGAGAGTAGCCTAGTACTGTAGCTCCTAGGTCGGTCGGTATAGGCCGATAACCATGTCGCTGTCTCACCCGGGGATATCTTTATGGAGGATCATCTACTACTACTACTTTCACTGGCGAGCGGGATCGTCCCATGGGGCAAGGGGCGGGATGAACGGGCGAGACAGTGATCACACCAGGCCTACCAGCCACTGTCTGCGTGTACCGGAGTCGCCCAAGAGTAGACCACCCCCATGACCTGCGGTGGCAAAACCAGCGTGCAATATTAATGTCCAGCAAGCTACAGTGAAGAGTACTGGTCCGGCCGAGGCCGAACCTAACGTGCTTGGTCGAATTAGCTATGGCACGGAACCAAGAAACATGTCAATAAAACTGAGCCGTACGTACCGCTCGTACAAATTTCTCGTACTATTAATCTTGAAAATGATGATGATGATGAAGAATCTAACAATAAAAAACGAATGCCATGGACAACAAAGGAGGATGAGAGATTGGTAAGTTTTAAAATTACTTCCATTCATTCCTACTCTATATGGTTGGCTGGTATATGTCAATAGCTCAATGCTTAACAAGTGTTTCATTATGCAATGTAGATGGCTGCTTGGTTGAATAATTCAAATGACGCTATAAGTGGAAACTACAAGAAGAATGACCAATATTGGGATGATGTGACTGCTGAATACAATAGCAACACCCCTGACAACAATCGCAAAAGACAATGGAAGCAATGCATGAGTGGTTGGCATCGAGTAAACAAAATTATAAATGATTTCCGTGTTGTTTATATAGAGATAAGCCAAGTTTAGTCTAGTGGACAAAATGATGTTGATTTGATGGAAAAGGTCAAAAAAAAGTATGAGAAGGACCATGGGATGTTTCTGCATAGGGATACTTGGGAGGCATGCAAAAAAAATTCAAAGTGGCTTGCTTACAACACAGAAATGAATGGATCAAAGAAACGGGATGTGGCTGATCTAGGAGATGTGGGGGTTAAGACATCTCCTATAGGACTTGATGACATTCCACGTCCTCCTATGGGGGTCAAAAAGGCAAAAGCTGAAAGGGATGGCAAAGGCAAGAATAAGCAGGTGTCGAATGATATGGAAGAGCTCAATAAGTACATTGAAGCACAGGAAGAAGCTAGCAAAAATCGCACTACGGTGCTAGAAGCACAGAAACGTATTTCACGGGATAAGGTTGAGGCATCACGGCTCGCCCTGGAGGCAGCAAAGGAGAACAAGGAGGCCAAGAAATCAAAAATGCTAGAGCAATACACAAAGCTCCTCACACATGACACTAGCGGGATGCCTGATGATATGAAATCAGAGTATTTGAAGGAAATTTCATTAATGCGGGAAACATTGTGGGGGAAAACTCAGCAAAGCTGAAAGGTACACATGATAAGCATTATGTTACACAATTTAATGTCATGTAACTAGCTAATAAGTTTGCATAAATATATTTTGTTTTGTAGTACTGGCATTCCACTTCAAGGCGTGTTGAAATCTGGGCGCGATATCTAGTGGTTGATGGTGTCATACTACCTACCGTGTGTCACTAGGAGTTTGAATTCATTTATGCACGGAACTTGAAATAATGTGTGTCTCGGATTTTATGCTGAACGCATCGGAATAATCCATATTTGTGTTGGTCTTAAACTATGTAGTACCAACTATATGCAGGAGTATTTTTCTTAGATTTGTCAAGTTATCTTTTTTGATCGATATGCAATTTTTACTTCACATATGTGTATTGGATCCGGTTTCTGTTACCTCTCATCCTATTATACTTCACTTGTTTTGTTTCCAAACTGGGAATAAATGTGCGTGTGTCTCAAGTAAATCAATAGAGTTTATATGGTTTCAAATTGGGAAAACGTGTGTCTGTCTCGAGGAAAGTCTTATGTTGAGTTGTTTTGGATCCAAATTCTGATTCACGAGTTGTTTATTCTTGGTACCGAGGCTACTAGTATGTCGTGCATGTCAAGGACTTCAAGTCTGATTGGTATACGTCATGTATACTGCTTTCCACGTTGCAATGTTGTATATATATGTGAAACCCAGCCCTGAACAGATCTTACACGCCAAACGTCAAACTTTTCTTTGCAATTCAGACGGACAATGTCTCAATCTGGCAACAATTCCTCTGACGATTTTGATCTAGATTTCGATGCAGCTGATGATGTAGACCCAGCTGTTGTGTGCACACTAGAAGATTTCTTTTTAGAGCAAGAGTTTCTAGATAGGATTGGTCTACGGATTGCAGGGAAGTTGAAGGACAAGCTTGAGGAACGAAGTGCAGAGTCCTCTCGCCGTCGTACCGAACCAAGAAGGCACATACCCAGAGACCATGCAGCAGCACAACGCAAGCTTGTGGATAATTACTTTTGTGACAACCCTCTCTACACGCCGGAGATGTTCCGTAGAAGGTTTCGCATGCGCAGACCACTATTCCATCGAATCGTAGATGCACTCAGCAATTGGTCTTCCTATTTTACTAATAGAGTAGATGCCATTAATCGTGAGGGTCTCTCGCCGCTCCAAAATTGTGCAGCGGCAATGCGGATGCTTGCCTATGGGACAGCAGCTGACCAACTTGATGAGGTGCTAATGCTCGGAGCCAGTACATCATTGTATTGCCTGAGTGCATTTGCGCAAGGCGTCATTGATGTTTTTAGCGGAGAATATTTGTGCTCCCCTACGTCTGAAGAAATTATCCGTCTTATGCAAATTAGCCATGCTCGTGGCTTCCCAGGTATGTTAGGAAGTATTGATTGTATGCACTGGCAATGGAAGAACTGTCCCATGCAATGGCGGGGTTAGTTCACACGTGGTGATTATGGAGTTCCTACTATGATACTTGAAGTTGTTGCTTCATATGATCTCTGCATATGGCATGCTTATTTTGGAGTTGCTGGTTCAAACAATGACATCAATGTTTTGAATCGGTCACCCCTGTTCACCAGTACTTTAAAAGGAGAGGCTCCTAGGGTTCAATATAGTGTCAATGGGAGGCAATATGACACAGCTTATTACCTTGCTGATGGTATATATCCAGAATGGGCTACATTTGTTAAGTCAATACCGCTTTCTCAGAATGACACAGCTTATTCCGACGCTCCGGCGGTCTTTCTTCGGCGAAACCCGAGACCGGGGGCCCCGGTTCGTCTACCCCTATAGCTATCTCCGTACGAGGGTAGCCCGGTGGACCTCTCTACTTGTTTTGGTTTATTTAGAACATATGTACATGGAGAGCCAAGATTGTCTAGATACATTATCTTTACACTAAAAATTATCTAGATACATTATCTTTACAAAGTTAAAACATCGTATATTATGAAATGGAGGGAGTAGAAATATCTACCTTTAGTGCACGAAAGAATCAAAGGAAAATACAGTGTCGAAGACATTGAGGTACTACATAAAAGTTAGGTAGGCATAATGTACAAACTTGGCTTAAAAGCCGAGCCTTAGCTCGTACAAATTTCGACACGGAATAGTGGAATTAGTAGTAGTGTTCCTTGACCCTTGTCATGCATTCACGTGTCACACTGATTTTTAAACCCAACACTCCACGCGTTACAGACTCGCGCGCATCGATCAACAACATACACTGCAGTGCACTATTGTGTAAATCGGACGTTCAATTTGACCACGATCCATCGACGTATTCCACGTACTTGATTGCATGTGCGCCTGCATGGAAAAATGGCAACGGCAAGCGTGCAATATTAATGTCCAGCAAGCTACAGTGAAGCTATAGCTCTGGCAGTACTGGTCCGGCCGAGGCCGAACCTAACGTGCTTGGTCGAATTAGCTATGGCACGGAACCAAGAAACGTGCCAATAAAACTGAGCCGTAGGTATCGATCGTACTCCCTCCGTTTTAAAATATAAGATATTTTAGCTTTGTGAAAAAAATGTATTTAGATCTCTTTTAGTGTGTAGGTTCATACCTTATAACCTAATGAGTGCTCCCCGTTCTTTTTTCCGGATCGACCATTCATCAAACGTACAAACAGCACATGCATGGCCCTATACATTAAGCTACATATTAGAGCATCTTCGCCTACGCGTCAAAAGTCTGTCGGGAAGCAGTGCTAGACATGTGCTATGGGGGCGCCTGATTTGGGATGGGCTTGTCACGCGGGCGGTCTGAACCCCAAAATATCCCTGAACTTTCTTATCCAAAGTAAAATGGGAGCAAACCTACAAGGTAATTCAGGAAACATACAAGTTCAAGCACACATCTAGAAAATCTAAAATGTAGTTTATGGATAATCTTCTTCTTTTTTCTTGTTCTACTAGTTCTACTAATCCTAGATCAGTGGCGCTATTCATCATCGCCGGAGAACAGAATCTTAGATACAGATGACAAACTTGCTCATCGAGAGACCGGATGGATGCCTTTATCTTATCCAGCTCGTCCTGGAGTACTCGGGCAGCCACATCATCGGGGTACGCGCGTATCTCGATGAAGTGCTCCAAGTGAGCCTCGTCGAGGTGTCGCTGGCGAAGAATCTCCGGCAGGAAGACTTCATTGAGGATGTCCCGCCCGAATGGGGTGGCCGATGGTCCAGGTCACTAGTCCTCGTTGTCGTGCTGGGACAGAGCCTCTGACTCAGGGGAGCGGTTCGTCATATCCATCATGGCGTGGTTTACAAGCTGGTTCAACCCAATAGGTAGGGGCCCACATGGGAGTATTTTTAACAGTAAAGGCCTAGGAGCTGAATTAAAACACACGTGGGTATAAAATAACAAGGAGGACCCACGCTTCTATTGCCCTAAAAACCTGAAAATTGTGGATAAGGCCCCCAAGTTAAACCAAAAAAACCCTAGGACAGATACAAAAAACACAATCAGGTCCACTGTCCCTTCCACCGACGAAAGACCTCTAGACGTCGGCACAGCAGCCTCCACCGGAGACGAGACCACTTGGTGAAGACGCTCCGGTTGCTCTTCGTCGAGATCGAAGAAAGTCCTCCAGCAAAGGAGGTTGAAGAGGCTCCACTTGGCGTAGTCGAGGGCAGCAGGGCCGCCCTCACGACCGAAGATAGTGGCTGGCCAAAGTCTCCGCTTGGGGAATACTGGCACAGCCACCGCTTCCACTGCCCGCCACGAACAACCACCTCCACCAGAAACAGAAGGGCCACTGAACTCCTCTCCCTCGCCTCCATGGTCGGCCGAGAGAAGCTACAGCGGCAAGACGCTACCAGGAAGGGGGCAGGGGTAAAATCCCCGTTGGAAGTCGAAGATGAACCACCGCAGAACCGCTCCTCCTCGCCACCACGGCCACCCAGGAGATAGTCTACAGGATCAGCCGTCCACGAGCACTGGCAACCCCCACGCCACCACGACCGGCCGAGGAAACACAACGCACACGACGGTCAACCACCACCAAGCGAAGCCACACCTCAACCTTATCCATGGGAGCAGCTGGCAGCCTCTTCTACCTCTCCACTGGCCACCTGAGAAGAAGAAGAAAGAGGAACAACCCTTAAGCTCCACGGATCCAGGCGAGAGGACCCAGAACTCTGCTCCAACTACTGGGCAAAGAGTCCACAACCGGCATACTGCACGGCGACCTACTCCTTGCTATCGCGAAACCATCGATTTGCCGTCTCCGGCCGACGATGTCGGTGGATAAGGCTCGGGGGCGGCTCGCCGCTTTTTTTCTAGAAGACTCCTCTCAAAGTCGCAAGGTGGAGTAGCTCTGTTAGCAGATTGGGTGGTGGCGGCTGGTCACGGGAGTATCATGCAAATAATTGGACGTCGTTGGCACCTGCAACCATTGTAACTGCTGGCACGGTCTGTTTTTGCCAGACATCGCCAAACCTGTTTGGGCGCCTGTTGGAGATGCTCTAAGCTTATCTAACACGAAAGCAAGAGATGGACGGTGAACGAAAGGGTACAAGCCACAAAGTCGGTCTACCATTTTAACGAGAGAACTTTTAAGGTGCCTTTTGAGAAAAAGTCTCCTTCCATGAAAGATCCATGAGTTGAACAGTCACGGGCACCCTTGTCATCTTCATCCGAATTTACTGCAATTTCTACTATACCTTTGAACCTTTGGTGCAGCGGCGGTGTGGTGTGGTGTGGTGTGGTGTGGTGTGGTGTGATGTGCGAGGAACTCACCAATCGCCAGGCCACACATACACGTATCAATCCCATCACTAGTACCAAAAATGCTTAGACAACAGCAGCGGCTCGACACCGAAGACGTGATCCGATTGTTAGAGTAAAACGAGTAGTAGGCAATTGAATGAATCAACTGATATCTTATTCCATCGATGTTCAACATATTTATACAAGGGGGAGGGATGCACCGAAGAGATGCGTCCGTTCATGAGGGACTGCGAGAGAAAGATCGGTTTGCTATAAAACCGACATAGTAGATACAATGGGAGGATTATCTTTTTAATTATTCTATTTAATTAACTCCTAACACCGATAACCTTGTCCGGCCCTGCCGATGAGTTCGTCCACCAAACCGTGACAGGTACCGTCAAAACCCGGCATGCACGAGACGACGCCGGGCAGGGGAAAGGATAGGTGGAATCTGGCGGCGGCCCAAATGCCACGCCCCGCCGCTTCCGGAAAAAAAACACGCTCCACAACGCAGCAATCATCTTGGATGCGTGGTCCGTGTCAGTTGGTCCGAGTCGATCGATCACGTTTGCATGTGTAGTGCCGCCGCTGCTGCAGTCATTATCGCTGTCGAGACGCGTACGTATCGGCGTGCTCCGCCATGCACACAGTGCAGTGTCCACGCGTACGTATCGGCGTGATCGGATATGCCGTATCCGCGTACGTGTACGGGCTGGATGGTCGGTCGATCTCTCCACGCGAAAATGTTCCAGTACCGTTACAAGTAGCGCTAGTGCGCGCGTGCATGTGCTGCTGCCTAAGCGACACCCTATAGTCTAGTGAGTACCTAACATGCTGCTAGCAAATAGGGTTGCGATCTAGTACTACTGCATTTTGATCCTAGCAAGGGTATTTCCGACCAAAACAAAATACTAGCGCTACGGACTGACAACAGTTCAGACTTCAGTGCTGCATTACCAGCAGTCTCATCCAATCACTTGATTCTCTGTTGGAAAAAAAACTAATCGCTTGCTCATCTCTCTCTCTTCCATGTGCCAGGTCACTAGGTGGGCTCCTTAATGACAGGATACCTCGCTTTCCGCCTCAGCTTCTCGCCTCTTTGTATCTTCCGTGTTGTGGTGGTTTGCATTTAGTTTTTTTTCATGGTAACACGTGTCTTATTTATATATCATAAATATTATAGTACAAGCCACGTAAACACCGACCTGACAAAACTGAAAAGATAGCAAAACACAAACTTTTGCGCAAAGGACCACCGGTCAAGAAAAGAAAACAATCTAAACCGAAGAAACCTCTAAGCTTGACGCCGACGTCCGTCACCTGCCTCTGGCACCACCATAGCAGCCATCGAAGGAAAGAATGGCGGATCACCTCCTCACCCGAGCTCGATGCGGCTCCATCGCTGACATGCAGCTTTACGAACCTCCAAGGTGACTCACCCAATGTGAAACCATTACCGTTGAACGAATCAGACCGGGGCAACACCCCGGACACGCCATCGAGCTCCAGATCTAGCACCCTCACACGACTAAGACGTCGAAGGAGGAAGCCACACCTGCCATCCACGAACCACGGATCCAGCACACAATCCACCATCTTCCAGATGCCGTCGATGCAGATCACAATCTGTATCCGCCCCTGGACTACCTCCCATGTTCCACGTCGGCGCTGGAGAAAACGCCGCCACAGCGGCGGAGCCCGAGGACACAAATCCACCACGAGGATGGCGCCACCGCCACACCATCCTTGCCTGGATAGACTGATCTCCAAATCCATTGGGGAAGGATCTGAAGAAAATTTATTCATCGCCGTCATCTCCATCCCCCAAGCCAAGATGATGAACAGCCTAAAAACAAATCTACTTTAGACTAAATCTATCCACACGCGTGGATCCGGCGACCCCCTCACCACCGACGACCTCCGGCGTCGGAAGGCGAGTGCACTAGGGCTCTTTTTTCTCTCCCTAGGGCACTCGCCTTCCTGTTGAGAAGCAATCTGGGAGAATCTCTCCGGCGGCTTTCAGCGGCTCGAACCGTGGTCCTGCCGGACCAATAGGGCAGTCGCTCCCTGTTGTTTGCTCCGTCCCGACAGGTTCTCCGGCAGTGGTCCGACTTGCCGTGGTCGTGGGCGTCGTCGGTGTTGGGCTGGTGCGCGTGAAGGACTCGATCGCGTTTTCTGCGGCCTTCTCGGGGTCCCTTCTATAAATTTGCAGGGTTGTGTTGTTTTTTCCTATCTTTCTAGGGTTGTCCCTGTAATTGTACCGCCACCGTCGATTATTAATGCAGCTTGTCGGGTGCTTTGCACCTGTAACCTTTAAAAAAAATGTGGTCTGGACCATGCTCGGCAATGACACGTTCCGCCACGTCACCGTGCGCCATCCTACAATACGTACGGATCTGCATAAACGACTGGCGACTGAGCGACGACGTGTGTACGTACGTAAGAACGGTATGCATGCGTTAATATACATGGTTAACCTCGAGGCTTCGCATTCGCGCACTTGGGTGGAACCGTTGCTCGTCTCTGTCACTACTGCCAGCTCACTCACTTACAGTGGCCGGCGCCCGGCGACGAGGTCTATCCAAGTCTCGGTCGATTAATTAATTAAGCGAACAGTCCAAGGCTTGTTAGACGATGACACCGAAAGTGTAGCCAGATTAGTACGCAATCCCTGCAATGTCGGCACGGACAAGACAAAACTTATCTCTCGGTGAAGCAAGAAGGAGAGAAAATGAATGCCGTACCGTGCCTGCGCAGTCGTACCGCACCAGCTAATATGGGTACTACTGTTTTGTCTTCCACCAGAGCAACTCCAGCGGATCCGTAAACTCGCAGTACAGGGTACTAAACTCGCAATTTGTAGTTCAGAATTCGATCGCACAGGTTAGAAACGGTGAACAAAATTCAACAAAAGAACAAGGTTCGATCATACCATGATCATGCATGTTGCGTCAAACCATAAGACACAAACTGAAATTAAACTAGTGTAGGGGCGACGGAGCTCCTCGGCGCGACGCCGTTGGGGCAGGGGCCGGCCGCGTGCTCAATCGTCTTCTAGGTGGACAACCTCCGGCTCCGGCTTCAAGCGGCGCATGCCCTGCTCCTCCTCATACCCTGCCACGGTGATGATGGCCGACACGGTCTCCTTCTCCTCGTGCTTCCGCGCTGCAGCGGCGTCGCGCCTCTCCCCCCAACCCTGAAGTGTCTGTGCCGGCAAGACATGGCTGGATCTGTGCTCAACGTTGTCAGAATCGCTCACTAGAGTAGGTGTTGGTCACGACGGCCGCTAGGCGGAAGTAGGGTTGCGCGGCGGAGCGAGTCAGAGGTTCGACCCGCACCCGCCTCATCAGTCGGTATTTGTACCGGTCCATCGCACGCGTTAACGGGCCACCGTAAAGGATTTTACGGGCTGGGCTGGAGTACAGTGTTTGCTAGCTCGTGCAGTTTAGAGCGAACCAATAAACTCGTCGGTGTTTCATAGTTCTCGGCTGTTTACAGGATCTGTTAAGTCCTGTTTGGTAACCTGCAGCTGATTTTCATCCCAACCCGGTAGTGCTGGCCGTGGCACTGCCCGTTGTGAACGAGCGCTCGGCTAGCTTCTGCAGCCCGTTTGGTAGCCTGTGTCGCATCCTTTGGGCTAAGATGGCAGCCCGTTTGGTTACCTGTTTTTTCTAGCAGATGCAAAAAGGGTGTTTGGTGCCTAGCCTGGTTCCTTCTATTTGCACACACATACTGATACACTCACCATATTCAAATGTTGTTATCTTACCACAGCACATCAACACAACACACATTCATAGAACAGATCATAGAAGAACAGTGCATAGAAACTAGACTAGCTAGGTTAGTTCATAGTCAGGTGCATCCCATGGCACCTGATAGGTTGTTCATATCAGGGGTACACACCCCTGACCCAAAAGACGCTATTTCGACATTGCATCCAGCAGACAAATTAGACTATATATACAATCAACAACAGATAGGACGATCAGATGAGCTTATCGTAGGTGATCAACTCCTCCATTCTGTTGAAAGCCCTGAAGAGAGTCACCTTGAAGCCCTTCTGCTTGTTTGTGTACTTGAAGGCGAGGACGTCCCCAACCCAGAGCTTGATCTTCGACGCAAACTCACGCCAGCCCTTCATGAAGTACATCTGCCGCTCGAACATCTGTAGCTGCACATTGTATTCATAGAAGGAGGAGGTCTTCAGGGGGAGAGTGCAGACCTGCTGCCTTATCTGCAGCTGCTTCAGCACTACTGCCTTCATGCTTTCCGGCATCTGGAGTGCATTCATGTCCGTGGCCTTGATATGGACGTAGAAATGATGAGGGAGGTCGTCATTTCGGTGGTGACCAAGGCGAGGCTTGTGGCCTTGGCATTCCTTCTTATTCCTCGTATGCACTTCCCCCAGCAAGCTGTTGAGGGAAGGTCTAGCCGTTGAGGGAGGGAGATCTCGGATGAAGTCCTCGTACCCAGGCATGGGAGAAACTGTGTTCCTGCACAAGGTGTCCCAGTCCTACTTGGGTACCTTGCCGATCAGAACTGATCAGAAAATAGTAGCAAATGCATTGTGGGAATCAAACAGATCAATGACAGTTATACATAGATTGGTACATTGCACTTGCTTCATCTACAGGTGCATAAAGGCAGTGGCATTCATCATGTATACAAGAAGAATGGTAGTGACATTCATCTACACATGCATAATGGTGCTGCCAAGTATCTACACATGCATAATGGTATTGCCAAGCATGTAAACATGCATAATGGAAGTGACATGCATTTGCACATGCATAATGGTAGTGCCAAGCATATAAACATTCATAATGACAGTGACATGCATCTACACATGCAAAATTTGATCTTCTCTTGCGCAATGATCACATATCAAGCAACAGATTGTAATCTACAATGCCAGCATTTGTATGTAACACATTTTATCAAGCAATCATATCAATTTGTACATAGGAAACAAGAACATGCGGGGATAATAAAACCCTTACATACGGCGGAGCAGTGGACGACATAATCTTCGGCGGTGTTGGTGAAACAGCGGCATATCTAGTCGTCCTGACGGCTGCTGGAGCGGTCGTGTGTTGAGCGCTTTGCCCATAGGGGCGCCATCCATCTTGCCGGCTAATCCTTACGGAAATCACGGCAGGGCAAACAAACGGAAACCCTCTACGGATCGATCGAACCCCGGTGGGAACGACATGTCCCGGCTCGGCAGCATGATCGTGAAGGCGGACGGCCTGGCCATGTCGCCGCTCCACCCCGGTGCCCCTCCGTCATGGCCTCCACCCTCAATGCGCTGGCGTAGGGGTCGGTACTGAAGCGGGTCGGGACGGGGAAAAACCCCGATGCAATCCCCATGGATCGCATCTCCCCCATCGTCGCAGCCCTAACCGGCGCCTCGTGCGGCAACCTCGAAAGCGGCGGCGGCCACCGTAGAGAGGGGACAATGGCGGGGTCAGCGGGAGCCACCGCGCTCCTAAATCCCACCACCTCATAGTCGGCGATGGCGTGCCGGACAGGGCGCCCCACCTGATTGCGGGTGTGTGCTTGACACGAGGCACTACCTTGTCAGCGTGCCTGTTTGGACCTGATGCAGGCAAACGCGCCCTTAGAGTTGCTCTGAGATACATAAACAGGCAAAACCCTGTAGTGGCTAGTACCACAGCTTGACTTCACGAAGCTACTACTTGCTTCCAAGCAACGCTCGTCTTCTCCGTGGTCGTAGGTTGCGTCACTTGTGTGGGAACGCGGAGAAATGCTTCCGGCTTGACCGGTGCACGTGCAATGCCAAGACAAAAACCACGATCGAGAAAGCAACGGCAAAGCCGTTTATTAGTGCTTATGTACTACTCCATCTGTTCGGAAATATAAGAAGTTTTAGTTTTATAAATCGAATGTATCTAGAGGTTTAGAGTGAATCTATACACTAAAAAGTGTCTATATATACTCATTACACAAACCTAAAATGTCTTATATTTTCGAACGGAAGGAGTACGTTGTTAATTTGGACGAAAATATCTAGGTAGTACTGTACTGCTTTCTCCGTGCCCATCCAATAGACCAATACTCATCTACCCCGTGAAGCTTCTTTTGTCTTGATTGCGGCATGATATGCTTAATTAGATCGTTAATCGAGAACACGTCACACTGATTATATTACTGTCGGTATGGCCACGGCCAATAACTTCATTTCTGATTAGGTGTGACGAGCGTGGTTTGAATTCTCCTAGTTAGGCTTCTCAGCCGGAACCGGAGAACCTGATAAGAGCATGCCCGTCTCGATCGAGCGATCGATGGCTACCACAACATTGCTAGTAGATCTTAATAATTTAAATTTATATATGCAGATTTTGGCAGGTTTAGTTTGGTTGTTTAACTCGAACGATCACGTACCTAACTTCTGAAGACAAGTGGGGAACTGAACGATCGAGATGTCGAGTAAGGACAATAGGAGGAACAGAATGGAACACTAGAAAAACGCGGACGATGGACGGTGCAGATTAAGCTAGATGGTGTACGGCATGGGACCCACGATGGACGGTGCAGATTAAGCTAGATGGTGTACGTACCGTTACCAGGGTCGACGAGAGGAGAGAGCATATATCTTGTGGGCTATGCGGCTTCGTTTTGTTTAGGAAAAAGTCTAAAACAAACCTGAACTCATAGTGGTTCGACGGTTTAAACCCTTAAGTCGAAATTTCTGTCGTTCCTACCCTAAACTATGCAATCCCGGTCTAAATTAAACCCTGGAGCTATTTGGTGGACTAGGAATGCAGAGATCCTGGCCAGGATTACAAGTTACTCTCGATGACATGTCAACCCCACTTGTAAGAGCCATCATCCCCAAAAAAAAATCTTTGTGCAGATCGATCCCTTTCTGTGCGTGCTCGACAGCCACATCCGCGTCCCTGTGCTTCCTACGGCGAGCACGAACGGCAGCATCACCACTCTCCCCATCGCCATAGACCTCGTCCAGCCTCGCCGCCTTGTCTAGTAGCTCTGTCTAGCCTTAATAGGCCTCTCCACCGAAGGAATCGACCCCGAAGCCTCTTAATCGTTGGTCCCTCCTTCGTCTTCCTCCGCTTCGGTTGGACACCACCGCGCCGTCGATCTGCTCCGCTGCTCGATAGGCATGCTCCCGACCAGCGCGGGTGCTCGTATATGGTAGAGGAAAAGAGCATGTGCGGCTGCTCGTCCCTGACAGCGGCGGCTTGAGGCGAAGCCCGGTCGCAGCGACGCCTCACCACGACGGACACTCTTCCCCGCCCCTGCCTCCCGCCCGATCCGTGGGGTACAGCGCATGTCGCCATGGCTTTATGGTTCAGGACATGGTGCCAGCGGCAGGCTGCACTAAACGGAGGA
Organism: Avena insularis; assembly: GCA_023614405.1. Lineage (NCBI taxonomy): Eukaryota > Viridiplantae > Streptophyta > Magnoliopsida > Poales > Poaceae > Avena > Avena insularis. Next base: position 19,903,222 of record CM042694.1, on the reverse strand, counting down.
AAAGCCTGGACCTCGCCGTGAGGAACGGGAGACCGAGCGGGAGACCGGCGTTGTCCTGAAGATTCGGCCAAGCACGGACAAGGCGGGACGAGCTCCGGCAAAGTGCACCCGCGGGCGAGCTCCTACCTTCAGGCCAGCCTCCTGCCGGCGGCGGTGGGATCTGCAGGGGCGCGCAGCCAGGGGAAAGGAAGAGGGACTAAGAGATTAGAATAGACAATTTATCTAGGACTTTTTTATAAATTTTAGCCTACGTGGCCTCAGCCAATTTGGTCAAATAACTCCAGGGTTCAATTTAGACCGCGATTGCATAGTTTAGGATAAGAACGACAGGGATTTTGACTTGAGGATTGCCGAACCACTATGAGTTCAGGGTTTGTTTTGGACTTTTTTCTTTTGTTTAGTGGATACTACTACACTACACTAGCTATAGACTGGAGAGAGCCGAGATGATTGACGGTCCATGTGGCATGTGAGCTATCGTGCATGGGTACGGACTAGGTCGTGGCAGAAATACTTGGACCAATTAACGAACGCGGAATCATATATTACGGCCAAGCTGGATGTGCAAGCTGGCTTAGCATGTACTAGTATGTCTGACCTAAAAATTTTTAAATAATACAATTTATTATTCAATTGAAAAATAATACACAAAAAATATAATTTCCGAAAGTAGCGCGGCGTCGGTAGCGCGCGCCAAAAAGGAGTTGTCGACCCACCACCGGCCAAAAGGCCCTTGTCGGCTCACGCAAGACACACATGTGGAACGCACGGCTCCCGCCACTGCGACCGAAAGCCGACATCACCTCGGCTGGCAAGATTCGCCGATAGCACCGGTCGCTCGTCAAAAGGCCCGAAGTCGGTCTTATCTTATCCTGGGCGCAGCCTCCTCTCTCTCCTTCGTTCTTCTTTCTTCCTCCTTCCTCTTCTTCCTAAGCTAGCTCGAGAACTCCATTTCTAGCCCAGTTGCATCTCGTTTTTGCGCCGATTTTCACAAATCTTGGGCTAAAAGGCAGTAGGGAGGTAGGGAAACCCCGATCTACTGATGGTATAGCCTGGGGAAGTGATCTAGGGGTGTTTTTGTGGTGGAAGGTGGGTGCTGTTCTTGGAGAGAAATGGCATGCAATGGTGGAGGCTTGTGTTTGAGGTACACTGAGCTGCGAGGTGGTGGTGTTAGTCCGGTGATTGGAGGCTGCTACACGGTGGGAGAAATGGCAGGCACCGGTGGCGGGAGAAAAATGCGGGAGAATTGGCGGCCAGGAGGAAAAGGCAGGAGAAAATTGTGGGCACCGGTGGCGGAAGAAATTGGCGAGAAAGAAAAGGGTGGGAAGGATAGCCCGAACTGTTTTAGGTTTCATCGCAATTAGATAAGACTAAACACGCACGTAACATCGAGCGTGCATGATCAATGCCGGCATCGGTGGGCGTAGCAGCCTATTTGGAGACATTGTGTCGACGGGTCGTAATCGGCATACGTTGTGCCGACATGCGCTAGCCGGCCCACGTTGTGCCGACATGTGCTTTGGCATGCAGCCGTCAGGCCTATCGGTCCGCCGTGTGCCGACGGGTTGTTAGCATATGTTGCCTAGCCGGCCCACGCTGTGCCGACATGCGCTCTGCCATTCGGTCGGCGTTATGCCGACGCCGTGCTACTTTCAGAAATTTATAAATTTGTGTATTATTTTTGCAATTGAATAAAAAAAAGTGAATTATTTTTAAAAAATTAGCATGATCTGATGTCCATGTTTCTAATAATATTGTTTGTTTACATTTTTTTTTTTGGTTTACAAGGAATTTTTTTTGCAAATTTTTTTTGATTTATTTTCGAACTGAATTCGCATGTCCCACTTCTACTACTTGTTTATGCGTTGTGGTGCGTACGGACGAAGAATATAGGGTTACTCTTTACAGTGGAATAATAACGCGCCCCAAAACGCGCATATATAGGTCAGCACGCACTGACCGACAGCTTGGAGTACGAAGACTACGTGCAAGTAAAGTTGCTGCCGCTACTAGTGCGAAGATCATGTATTCATAGCAAAGCAGCTCTGCCTTTTCTGGAAACTACATAAGAAAACAATCAGGGGTGCCAGAAACGCATAGCATGCAAAGTCCTTTGGTTTTCTTCCACCGTTACATGAGAGAGAAAAAAACCAAACCACCAATAACCGACTCATTGAGCTGGAAGTTCCATGAATCTGACAAGGAAGTCGATGGATCGCTAGCTAGACCGAGTCAGAGGAAGTTGCATGCATGCATGCAGTGCTCGGGTCACAGGTCCGAGTTATCAACAGTAGAAACACTAGGTAGCGTGCCGGTGCCGGACGGACGTGGCGACGGTGGTTGGAGCATGCTAGGTCGGGTGCGCAGAAGACAACACGCTATGGTTGGAGCTGTACTAGTACGAAGTAACGAACGATACACGAAGACCCATAAATGTGTAGCTGCGGCCTGCGGTGACTCGGCCTGCCACTGACTTCCAGAACAATTACTGTATTAAGCAACTCTAACAGCCGCGCTAAAACCTGGCGCTATAAAATTACTATGCAGCGCGCGTCATCTAGTTTTAGCGCGCGCACGGTATTTACGCGCTAAATTCGGCGCGTAAATAGAGCACAAAAAGGACCCACAGCAGATGCGCGAAAATACAGCGTTGACACAAACAGGTTTCACAATGAAATATATGACCAAGAAGATTAAACAAACCCAAATAATTTTAACAAAAGTCTAGTTATTATCACAACACAACCAAATGGTAGATGAATAGTACAACAAACACAACAAGTTTTTTTCATCAACAAATATAATAAGTTTTTCATCAATAAATACAACAAGTTTTTCATCAACACTACGACGAATTATTTTCCAACAATACAACAAACAACAAATAAAAGGAGGGCTCAACGTTGTGCTGCAAACCATTTCCACCCTTTCTCGATGAGATCTTTTTGAAGATTATCATGGATCTCGTTGTCGCGAATGGCATGATATAAGGCAATGAAACACGTCACCATATGCTCTCACCTATGCACTTGCACGGGAATCCCCATCAAGTCATAAATTATTTTTTTACAGCGCCGGATTTTCGGACGTCTGTTGCAGGACGAAAAAGTTCCACGCGTGCTATATCAACGGTTATTTTTTACAGCGCCAGGTTTTAGCGATTAAGGAACATGCATTTTTAGCTAACTATTGTATGTGCCGATCTATAGAGATGGCTGTAGATGACATAGCACTTTCTTAGAGCAATTCCAGTAGTATAGTTGGTTGCTAGCTATAAGATCATTGATAGTCACATCTTATAGCCAACTAGTATAATAGTTACTTTTAAAGATCTACTACTTTGTGGGTAAATGGTCCACGTGACATACTTACAAAGTGGCTAGGTGCACGTACAAGAGCTGTCTATTGCATGAGAGCTAACTTCTCTTCTCTCTCTTCTTCTGTCTCATCCAACTAAGCAAAACAATACTAGTTTATTTCTTATATTGTGCTGACTATTAGGACTTATTGTAATCGCTCTTATAGCCAACTACAGGTTGTGTTATTGAACTTCCTCTTGTGATGCAGCTAATCATCGGACGGGGTATATAAATGGATCTACTCATTTTTATATCATAGTGTACTAGTCCACACCTCGTCCGTACGGCACCGTCGAAGCACGCACTAAACAAGGTGCAACTTGCGTACGTAGCAAGTGGTGCTCGCCGTACCCTACGTACGTATCCCAGTTAGGCACGGTGCGCCCGTCCCGGCCCGGACCCTGAGCACGCGACGCGGGGCTCCTGTCCGGCCGGCCGCTGTGGGGGCTCAACAGCTAGCTAGACAGGCTCGCCTCCCGTTCACTCCTGTCGGCTACGTGCTTGCCTTTCCTGTCGTCTCTGCCGAGGACTGGTAGCCTTTCTGATATGGACAGATACATATGCGCCTTCCGCACCAGATTACAGATTACGCGTGTGGGGGTTGCCACTCTGTCTATCCGAAGCAGCTGCAGAGTCTATGGGCGGTGTGTAGTACGCTACAGACGGGCTGGATACGCGTGTGGGGAGGGGAGTTGCCACTCTGTCCGAAGCAGCTGCAGAGTCTGTGGGCGGTGCGTACCCTACCGACGGGCTAGATGCCTAGATACTACGTAGCACACCAGGTCCACCTGACACAGTCCGCGTGTACGAAAGTCTACCGAGGAGTGGAGCACCCGTGACCGGTGGTCGCAAGAGCAGCGGGTAGGACCGCCTGTGCATGAGCAATCGAGCTAGCTAGCTCGGTCGGTGGGGCCTTTCCTCCTGCCACTTCTGTACGATCAGGCGTACGGTGTACGTGGTAGAGGGACAGTCAATTTACGTAGGAGTACGGTCGGGCGTACGGACTACTGTCAGTTTTGAGCTCTGTTCTAATTACTCCCTATGTTCATGCTAGTTAGTGGATAAATGAACGGTAATACTCCCGTCATATCCATATTAATCGTAGTATGTCTTGCTGTTAGGTAGGCAGGGTCAGCAGTCAACACTGATTGAAACCAATAGCCAAGTTGCATGCAGGGGCAACTCATCACTCAGCTTCCCACACAGAAGTATAATCTGGATGTAGCACATCCAAAAGTCTCGCTCGCATATGGGTTGGCAACGGCCGATTTGTAAGACCGTTTGGCCACTCCTCCAGCGTGTGTTTATATATATATATATAGATATGTACTCCCTCCGTCTTAAAATAGGTGTCTCATATATACAAAATTTAGATAAATCTAGACATTATTTAGTACTCCCTCCGATCCATATTAGCTGACTCAAATTTGTATAGATTCGGATGTATCTAGCACTAAAACATGTCTAGATACATCCGAATCTAGACAAATCCAAGTCAACTAAAATGGTTCGGAGGAAGTATATAGATTCATCCAAATTTTGATAAACCCCACGATATCTATTATGGACGGATGGAGTAGTACAATTTCTAACCGTGCAGTATAAAATACAACCTTAACGCAAGAGGGGCGTTATGGCTCCCGAGCTCATCAGAGCCTAGTTTTTGTAACTTCAAAAAACTTCAATTCAAGCATTTCATAAAATTATGAGAAACATTACTTGGGTGTGGGCAACTATGTGTTCTAACAATGAGTAAATTTTCAGTTTAAAATACTTTATATTTTGATTTGTCATTTTTACCGAGTCCCTCAACAAAGTTTTTTGTGCTGAAAATCTATACACTGATAGAATAGATGGTTGGCTACATCGAGTATCTTTCCAATTTTTTCTTGAAACTTTGAATTCATATTTTCGAAGTTTCAACGAAATAAATCAGACTGGGCTACATGGAGCCCTGGTTCCAGAAGGACTATTCATCCTTAGCGTCCTACTCCATTGATCCTTTTATTACGAAGATTGGCTCCGGAATCACATTGATCTTTTTATTTTAAATATCTGAAAATCATATTTTACAAGTTTCTAAAAATCTAAATATTTTCTACATGTTTTGAATGATGCTCCTACAACACGCAAAATCTCTACGCCGGTTCTTTGTACTCTTGGCTAAATAGAATGATAATTTTGGAGTTTTAAAAATATGTAACGTTCATTATGCCCAAACATTTTTAACAAAACAAATAATTTAAATTAAAGATTTTGTACGTTTATAGGATTGATCATTTACTATATCCACATTTATGTCAGGTATTTCTGAAAGATGTAAATATGCATGATTTGGGCGTGTTGTGGAAGAGTAGATGGTGGTGTCACAGGTGTGGAACAGAGGGTGAAGAACTCGATTTGGGCGTGGACTGTTTTCTAAGACACGAGCGAGTGAGCCTAGGGAGAACAAAGTGGATGACCCGTGGGGATACAGACGCTATCCTGATCGACGCGAAGCTAGCCCAAATTTACACCGAAAATGGAGTGTCGTTTGGGCCGTTTCGCTAGACCGTATTCCCTACCCGATAGGTAAACCTTGGTCCGTTTAGGTCAGCCTAGACATGCCCTTAACCCTGCATGTCACGCATATGGGCATATTGCCAACTCGCGGCTATCGATCGACAGCAGGCACTGCATTGCACTGTTCTGTCAATCGGCCTTTCAATTTGTCCCGATCGATCGACGTCCTCCACGTACTACTTGATTTCGTTTGAGGCACGCCATGTGCGCCTGCGTGGAAAAAATGGCGACGCTTGCCAAGCTACCTATCTAGTCAAGCTAGTTCTTCCGGCCGGTACTGGTACGTCCCAGGCCGAACCAAACGTGCATGGTCGAGTTGGCTAGCTACCTATGGCACGGGAAGAGGAAACGTGGCAATAGATCTGGACCGTACGTACCGGTCGTACCTTGTGCCTAATGGGTGTCTCCCCGCTCCGTTTTCCCGATCCACTGGGACGATGCTGACTAACTAGACCATGGATCAATTGGCACGTACTAATGTACAGTCAGCACATGCATGGCATGTGTGCTGAGCTGCTGTGGAATGCAAGGGGTCGATGGAGAATGAGATGTACACGAATTAGGCTTTCGTCCCGCTTTATAAATAAAGCCAAACGGCCAAACCGATACAAAGTGATGAGGAGTTCCTCTTACAAGCAGATCAAAGATAAACTATAAAGCCTAGGAAGCAACTAGCTTGCCACCAAAGACGACCAGGCTATGGGGACCGGAGCTCCACGACAACGCCTCCAAGAAGGTAACGACGCCCCAAACGTCGCCGCTGCCGAGACCACAAGGGTCTAGGGTTTTCACCGGAGCCCTACTGGGATGAGAGTAGCAACAACAACGCCCCCAAGAGGGTCACGACACCCACGGGCGTCGCCGTTGCTGGCGCCAAAGCGCTGGGCTTTCGCCCGAAAAAACTCTCGCCACCAGTGGTACCCCAAACCAGCACCATGCTTTGAGCCGAGCTTCCCGCCGCGATCTGGGTGCTGCCACCACCAGGAGCCCCCGAAGCCCCTTCCTTGCCACCCGAATGGACCAAAGAGAAGGGCCATCACCACTGCAATGCCGCCCCGCCGTCGAGACACGCGTGCAGTCCACCTTCCGGGGCCGCCGCCCCGGCATCCACGAACTCGCGACAGGGCGCCCATAAGCGTCACACCGCAAAGCCGTCGGGAAGGGCGCAGTATGGTGGCATCGGGTCAGCAGGTGTCGGGCCACACGGCTGCCTAGAGGAGGGGACCCGCCCTCCATCACCATCACCATGGCGATTGCCGTCCGGAGACGCAGCAACAGTGCCAAACATGCCTAGATCAGGCCCAGATCAGGCCCGGCCCGCCGGCCAGGCCCAGATCGGGCCCTTCGGCTCTGCCGCTGCGCTGCTGCAGCTAGGGAGCCCCGCCGCCGTCGATCTGAGACCCGCACCGCCCTGCCCCGCCGAAGCCGCACGGCCAAGCCGTCATGCCCGCCGCCGGAGCGCCTCGGTCGCGCCGCCGCCGCAGCTCCGTCCAGCGCCAGACGCCGAGCGCCCCGCCAGAGCGATACCCGCGGCAGCGCGCCCTGCAGCCTCGTCACCGCCCCTGGCGCCATGATCGCGCCCGCCACGGACGGGCTCGCCACCAGCGCCATGCCGACCGCCGCCAGAGAGCCCCGCTGCCCCAAAGACCGGTAGAAGAAGACCCGCCACGGACCGCACGGACTTAGCCGGGCGGCGCCAGCGGCGAGGAGGGAGGACGATGGGGAAGGCGGCGGGCACGATCGCTGCTCGCCTGCCTCGCTGGGGCGAGACGCAGGTTTTTTTCCAGTCCAACCGGGTACCAAGAAACTGAATAAAATGATCAGAATGAGATGTACAAACCACTCGGTCCACCCATTTTACCAGAGAACTTTTAGGGTGCGTTTTGATTGCATGCATGCCCTTAGCATTGACGTGAGTGGCAACCTTGTCATCTCATCTTAGACAAATTTACAACATCTTTTTTCGGATGGAGGAAGTACACTTTCGAAACATTCACAACCTGGTGTGGAAGTCGTGTTTTGTCTAGGAGGAACGGTCGTGCCCTTTGGACTCGCGGGTACGTGTTAATATAACAAGGAATAGCCCTTGTGTGGCATATTACAGAGTTGGATACGTATCAGATATTACATCTCTAATACCTCCTTAATCTAGACTTGGGAGAGGTTTAGATTGCGCTTAAACTACATATATGATGGACATGATCATGACTGGCATCTAGGGATGGTGCATGTGTCCCCTTGTAGTGCCTCTCTTTCCTCTCGCAATCACAACCGGAGTATTCTGGACACAAGTGACAACGAAGACGCTGTAGACTGGACTTTTTAAGCTGTTGTTGACGTTATTCTCAATGTCGATGTCTAGGTAGTCAATCGTGATGTACCGTAGTCGAGGTAGGTGTGGTCAATCTCATAGTCATCATAGTTAGTGTGGCCGCCAATGCGTGTGGTGCAAAAAAATGGGCCTTTTTTTGGATGGGAATGTAGTTGGGGATGTTTTACACCCTATAGAGCTACCAGGGGTGCATTTTGGGGATGTCAAAGGACACAGTTATACGTTGGACCACCAGTTTTACCGAGGAAACCCATTGAGCACAACGTTTTTTCTAGGACTATGTACACGGTCTTAGGGGCATCGCAATTGCAATGATCTTGGCTCATACCCTGAAATAGTCGTACACCTCGATGTTGTGGTTTGGCTCGGTGATGTTCGGTCCACCTTTTCTACCGGAGAAATTTTTAAGGTGCGTTTTGATTCCATGCATGCCCTAAGAGTTGAACGGCCAGTGGCTATCTTGTCATCTCATCTTAGATAAATTTGCCACATATTTTTGGGAGGGACTACACGTTCTAAACTTTCACCAACCTGGTTCTCCAATTTTCTCGAAATAGGCTTTCGCCCACTATATTAATATAGCAACCACCTGATATAATGGTACAACTGCCGGGGTCTCAGCACAAGCAAACCTAAACAAAAAGGCAGATCGACTAAACGAAGATGGCTCGCAACCACTACGCCCTCCGAAGATGACCTACCACGCACCTAGAACTATGAATCATCGCCTAACAAACAACACCTTCAGGAAGGTAAGCGACGATGATGACGCCATCCCCCGGATTGACCTAGGGTTTCCCCCGTACGCGGAGGTAAGTGGGAAATGGGTACACCAGATGCCAACCACTACCCTGAATGCTTTGTAGTCTTCCACCCGTCGACACTGCCCACCAACACACGCCATCTTCGTCGTCTCACTGTGAATCGAAGCGAGGCCTATGGGACAGAAAATGGAAACAACTGGTTCATGGATCGGCAGTGCTATAGCTATGTGGGAGGGAACTGCCTCCATCGCTAGCACGGTAACCGACCAGGCGTGGTGGCAGGAGCACACTAGGCGACCATTGGCACCGGAGGGTGGCAATAACACATCCACTTGGGGGGCGTCCTCTACCGTTAAAGGCGGGTGCCAACCAGACGCGTTGGCAGTGAAAAACTAGGCCAGGCAAGCCCGGCTGAACCAAGAGGGGTCCGTGAAGTCCTCGCCGCATGCTGTAGCACGTAGGCCATAGCGGCTACCGTCATCTTCGACGTCATATGTCCGGACAGCCCAGATCGGACCCATAAAGCGTCCGCCGTCGTGCTGCAGCATAACAGCTCCAACGCCACGCGGCTTTTGTGCCGCTTGAACCTTTGGTTCTGCTTTGGTGTGCTACCAGATCGCCACGCGGCCACACGTACGTATCGATCCCAACACTACCCAAGTCGATGGAATTACCTGTTTTTCCTTAGCACACGGATCCACTAGCATGGATTTTTTTTGATACTACCAAAAATATACTTAGAAAGCATAGCAGCGGCTCGGCACCGATCACGTGATCCAATGACCTTCTCCGGCCGATCAGTTCGTCCACCGAACCGTGACACGTACTGTCAGAAACACGACGACGCGTGGAAAGGATAGGCGGAATCTCGATCGCGGCGGCCCTAACGCCATGCTGCGCCGCTTCCGGAAAAAACACGCTCCACAACGCAGCCAACACCACTGTTGGAGCTAGATGGACGACCATGTTTGCATGTGTAGTAGTACCGCTGCTGTAGCAGCGCTGTCGGGACGAGTACGATATGTTGGTGATCCGCCACTGCCACAGTGTCCCTGTGGATATGCTGGATCGGCATACACACACGCGCGCTGCTCGATCTCTCCACGTGAAAATGTTTCGAGAGGCTGGGAAATAAGTAGCTAGCGCGTCCGGACTCCGGCACAAGTAGCGCGCTAGTGCATGCGCGTATGCATGTGATGTGACGCCTAGCTACGTCCTAGTCTAGTAGTGACGTACGTAGTATTCGTCTACGTACTATACCTAACATGCTACCAGTATAGGAAGTACTCCGAAGCAAGGGTAGTACTATACCTAACATGCTAGCAATATGCTTTATTTCCAAATAAAATTAAAAATGCTTTATTTCCAAAAGATGGTCTTGTTTTGCGAAAAGGGCTCCCGTATTAAAAAAAACATCGAACAGTACAAAATAGCTCAGCAAGAATAAAAATTACAACGAAATTCTTAAGATGCCTTCGTATTCGACCTCTAGACAATGTCGACGGTGCGTAGCCGCAACCACCCCTTCCCACAAGCTCCTTGAAGATCGAGAGATCCCCACAGCCAGAAGAACCACACCACTTCCACAAGCTTCTCGATGTCACCGCCGAGATGAGGCTGAAGTCAGGGTGACTTTGTTGGATAAGACGCTGCCGGCACCAGCTGAGCGCTGCCCCAGCAAACCTTAACCCTGAAACCAGAAAAACGCAGCACTTTCGTCGAAGGGGGCCAAGATTCACCCTGCCTCCATATCCCGAAGGCCACCAAAGCGAGGTAGACCGAAGGTGGCGGCGACGTGAGGCAGGGAACTCTAACCGCCTATGTGTGTTTCTCTCGGAGAACCAAACAAAGGGTGTACTAGGTACAGCCCAGTCTAGTTACATGCTCCATTCGTTCTCTTTTAAACTATATTCTAGCCCAAAATTTTGTTTTATATTAATTCAAGTTGAAGGTTTTAGTTAACAAGAACCTAGAAAATGAAGAGGTCCTGCTCTCTCTATTGGATGTCATTACTCAATGTAAATTGGATTGGTTGTTAGAGCAAGTACGGCAGCACCCTACATTTTCCTCCCTATGTGTGTATATAGGGGCCTCTCCTAAAAAGATTTTCCCCCTAAATATTGCTTGTCTTCGGCAGCAACCCTAAATTATCTCCCCTATATCATAACCACAATCTTTTAATAGGGAACAACCCACTTTATCAATTTGTTTTTATCCAACAACTCACTCATCCACGTAGGGCCCATATATAGGGAGGGCGTCCACTGCCCCAATACATAGGGGAGAAGGAGGGGTGGGTTGGGTACGCGGATACAGTGGGGACGTGTGTAGGGGAGCTGCTGGAGGCATGTTTTTCACTCTCTCTCCCCTATACTTCCTATCTGGGTGGCTATTGGGGTCCGGCTACATATATAAGTACTTCCTCTGATCTATACTAAATCAACGACACTTATTATGGATCTGAGGAGGTAGTATAAATAAATACAATACTGGTTTGTCTGATATTTCTACTCCCTCAAACCTACACACTAAACGAGATCTAGATACACTTCTTTCATAAAGCTAAAACATCTTATATTTTGAAACGGAAGGAGTAGGATGTAAAATAAAAGAGAACAGGGGAGTATTCCACTATCGTCCACGTAAACCTTGACCTAACATGATAGCGATATATGCATGGTATATTTCTTTTTCACCATGGAGTACATTGAGAACCAAGAAAGGGTATTTCCGACCAAGAGAGAATACTGGTTGACGTCGCCCCCGAGTTGGGGCTAAATCCGGGTAGACTTTATCGGGTAAGAAACAGCCCCACCAAATCTTGACCCTAAAACTAGGAAAACAGAGCCCTTCCGCCAAAGGGGGCCGAGATCCACCCTGCCTCCATGGCCCGAAGGCCACATAAGCGAGGCAGATCGGCGGCAGCAGGGCAGGCCTAGAATTTTAAGAGCGGGTATTCAAAACTACAAGAAAAAATAATGTATGAAAAAAATGTGTATAGAAGTAACAAAAAGATCTAGCCATGGGGTTTGAACCCCAAACCAAAAGTTTCAATGGATGGTTCCAAACCATCTAACCTACACTATCACTTGTTAAACTATATGATAGTTAAATTTTATTATATATCTCACAGAAAATTCATGTATCAATATTTTGCCAACATATTTTGGGTATTCAACTGAATACCTTTGACTTGAGGTAGGCCGCGGCGGCCCCGATGGGAGATAGGGTAACCCTAATCGCATGTATGTGTTTCTCTCGCGGAACCAAGCAAAGGGTATACTAGATACATCCTAGTCTAGTTAATTGACCCGTTCTCTTTTAATCTATATTCTAGACCAATTTTTTCTTATTAATTCACGTTTTAGGTTTAGTCAATAAGAACATATAAAATTAAGAGGTCTTGCTCTCTATGTAGATTGGATTGGTTGTTACATATAAAAGTACTTCCTTTGATCTGTACTAAATCAACAATATTTATTATTGATCAGAGTAAGTAGTACAAATAAATACAATACTGGTTTGTCTGATATTTCTAGGGCGTAGAATAAAAGAGAACGGGGAAGTATTCCACTATCGTCCACGTATAATATGACCTAACATGATAGCGATATGCATGGCATATTTCTTCTTCATCATGGATTACATTGAGAACCAAGCAAGGGTATTTCCGACCAAGAGAGAATACTAGTGCGACGGACTGACAACAGCTCAGTCTTCAGTGCTCGGTTCTCCAATTCCAGCAGTCCCAATCCCATCTAACCAGTCTCTGATTCTCTCACGAAAAAAAGTGCGATTGCCTGCTCAGCCTCTCTCTCCTCCATGTGCCAGGTCAGTAGATGGGCTCCTTGATGACAGGGATAACCCGCTTTCCGCCTTGGACTTCTCTCACCTCCACGAGCGAGCCGTACGAACAGGACTACGGAACAGCCAGGGCCAGGCAGGAGCGGTCCCGCCGCGAGCCGGAATCCGGTCGGTCGGAGCTAAACCGGGACGGTGCTACTTAAGGCCCATGCGGGGCCCACCCACCGGCTTATTGCCTCTTGTACCTTCGGGTACTCCAACTGTACATCCCCTCCTTGGCTTGGCTACGCACACACTCCCCATGTATCTGCCTAGTCAATGCGACCAATTGGACATTAAATACTATCTTCGATCCATATTAGTTTAGATAAAGTTAAGAACAATAATATGGACCGGAGGGGTAGCAAAATGGAACATTTTGTTGTTTATAAATTTAGGATTCAACTGTGGGGTTGCATTATCCGAACCTACTCTGGAAAATGAAGTACCAGCGATCCTCAAAACTAATTAAAAGGAGGACACCCACACATAAGAAAACCTGCAAACAAATTAAAAGGAGGACGTGTTAGAAAAAAACTGGAATCAGAATTGGTTGTCCTATTGTAGAGTAATCTACTAAGGGTTATAACTGGTGCCCTCATTTTAAAAAATTTAGAACTATACTTTTGAGTTACAAAAATATCCAAAATTTACTATGGAAATATGTATACATGATAGCGTATAGTCATACGAATTTTCGGTAGGAAACTCTTCTGTATTAGCCTATAGAAGGAATTGGTACCCTCAACCCACCAGAGTTCAAACCGAGGTTGGCACTTTGGTGTATCATAAAAAGTGAAATATTCTTGGGAGGAGACATTCTCATCGATAGGGAGGGGCATGTGATCACTTCATCAATGTCAAGACCCATCAGATAAGTGTCTCCGATTCAGTCTTTCGGAGATGCTCATACGGGTAGGATGCGTCCGTTCATAGCGGCGAGTGTATTATGTATTCGTGAGAAATGTGTATGTACTGGTTTCACAAAAAAAACTTCTCACCGCATATAGGAGTAAAATATTTTTTCATGACTTTGTATTTAAATAAATTTCCGGTGTACAATCTACGCTTTTGTATCTACCGCTAACATGATGGGAGCAACGTAGACAAGATACTGTAAACATGAATCTCATCAACCTATGGTCGAAGGGGTCTTGGCCCCTGGTCGTGCAGGTTAGATCCAAGGTCGAGCCCTGGCAGGCCAGACTCGTCTCTAAGAGAAGTAAGACTGCCATAATTGACTCTTGCTTATCTAGCCTACCCATCTATATTGTGGGTATGTACCTTTTTCCAAAGGAATATATGGTGACTTTGCCAAGGAGTTATCATGACTTTTTGGTTAGCAAAGGATGGACGCCAGAAATACCACATGGTTAAATAGACGGATCGTTGCACCCCCAAGGAGTTTGGCAGCATATGCATTTTAGGTTTTCGGCCGTTTTAATGTCGCACTTATGCTCAAGTGGGTATGGCATATCCTCGAGGAGGATGGAGGTCTTTGGATATATCTCATCAAGACCAAATATTTTTGTGGACATCCCTTTTTTGCGTGCGAGCGCTAGGAGGGTTCTCAGTCCTCGAGATCCATTTAGAACATCAAGAACGACATTCGACGAGGAACTTCTTTCACCACTAGTAATGGAGAGGGAACCTTTTTTTTTTGGCTTGATCCCGATCTCAGAGCACCCTCTTTGACATGAGTTCCCTTATCTCTTTAATATCTTTGATGACCCACTGGTTCTGGTGGCCTCTACATCCATGAGGGGATCTGGAATACCCTGTTCCGGTGATCCTTTGGCATTGAGGAGGCCACGATGTTGCAGTCCTCGAGAGCCACACTTCCGTATTCGCTCTCGGACTCTTCGGATGGTGTCTCCTAGCATCTATCCCCCTCTGGGACTTTCTCCATTAGTTTTGTGTATTGCGCCCTGTTTAGATGGGCCATACTCCCTTGGAAGACTTCCCTATAGAAAGCACCTTAAATCTTTAGATATAATTTCTGAGGTGGCCAGGAGAAACACGCCTGGTAATGGCCTCTGCACACTCCGTGGGATCTCGGAAATAGGGTCCCACATTATGTTCACCTCTCATGCTTCGTAGTTTCTATGAAGTTTTGTTCGAGAGGCACTAGGGCCTGCCTAGCAGGGCCAAGACCTCGGTGAATTCCTTGAAAGTGAGGCAAACTGTATAGGTAGAAGGCGTCACCTATTTTTGTTAGTGTTTGTGGCAATGACCTGGACCATATGAATGATTCATAAAAATATGGTTATTGTCGTGATGTTGAACACGACAGTACCATTACGGATGGCTTTCAGTGGAGTTGTCTGACGCTGGCGATGGGATCAGTAAGCGGGATTGGGGACAAGCACCGAGAGACACAGTGATGTACCCAGGTTCAGAGCCCTCTCGTGAGGTAAAAGCCCTAATTGAAAGTGCATGTGTGCCCCCATGTGTGGTTTTGGTAATTAATGATAATCTTTATGGACTTATGTTTGCATTGAGTTTTACCTGTAGGATATGTCCATAGGCAATGCTTGAACCATATGTTGGCTTCAAGGTTGGGAGAAGAAGAAAGTGAAGAAGATTAAGTGTTGACCAAGGTTTCAATGAGTGATCTGGAGATTGGTCAAGTGAAAGTTGAGCCCATAGCAAGTGTGTCTTGAAGACTAAAGTTGGGGTGATATCTCTTATGTTCCTTCAAGACAACAACATAATGAAGAAAGAAGATATGATGTGCAAGTTCAATATGAGCTATCTCGAAGAGATCATTTGCTTGGAGATTTCCATCCTATGGTTATCATGGATATGGGAAGATGATATGCTCAAGAGATAAGCTCTACCATAGTGGAGTATGGAAGAGCAATTTGCAAGTCTTCACCAAGCTAGTGCAATCAAGAAAGGTGTTCCATCTTGAGGTGGACAAGATCGCTATCATCAAGCTCAAGTGGAATATTCTCAAGGCAAAGGTATGTTCTTGATAGGGTTTTTTTCTTACTGGTCTCATGGTGTTAGTTGGGGAGACCGGTTTATAGGATAGATAGTGCATTATCAAGAGGGGCTCTCGAGTGAGTAACTTGATCATATCCTTCATGAGAGCTCAAACCTTTGCATACTTGGCATCATCCTTTCTTGGTTGTTATTTGGATCCTATCCATGTGAGGTTCTTGAGCTTGTGGTAATATTCATAACAAGCTCTAGTTCATCGAAAACGGATTACATATGCATTCTCTATTGCGTTTTCGATATTGGAGGTTTTACCGGTTTGTATTTTTGAGATTGGTAAACCTTACATTATTTGGTTCTTATCCATGAGAGGATTTAGATCTTGTGTTAATCTTCATGACAAGCCCAAGTTCATCGAAACCGGATTTCATATGCATTCTCTATTGCGTTTTCGATGTTGGAGGTTTTACCGGTTCATCTTTTTGAGAGAGGTTAAACCTTTCGTCATTTGGTTCTATCCTCCATTGCTGGACTATGAAGGTTCTCTGTATGATCTTGTAGATATTGTTACTATCTTCGAAACGAGCCCAAGATCATCAAAATCGGAGTCCGGATGCAAAAGTTATGGTCGTTTCAGTTTTGCTATTTCTGTCAGTTTTACTATGGGCGGAATGTCCGGCCGTTTTCAGCCAGAATGTCCGGCCCGGCCGGAATGTCCGGCTAATTCACGCCGGACTGTCCGGCCCTGGGTTCTTGTCGACCTCCCCGGACATTCAGAACACCATATCGGACTCCACCCGGACTCTTGCCAGAATCTTCGTAGGCCGGAGTGTTCGGTCAGCATCTCCCGGAGTGTCCGGGGTAAGTTGCTCCAACGGCTCTAATTCCAGGGGCCGTATATAAAGGCCCCTTCTTCTACCTTGGTTGCTGCGGTTTTTCCAACCTCAAGAACCCTAAAACTGAGCCACCATTGTTGATCTCTTGAGCTTGCTTCCCTCTCAATCCCTCCTATGATTCTTGCATATTCTTGGAGGATTTGATAGAGGAGATCTAGATCTACAATCCCACCAATCAATCTCTCCTCTAAGTGAGGGGAACATATTGGGATCTAGATCTTGGAGTCTTTTGTGGATTTCCTCCATTGTTCTTCCTCTCTTATTCCCCCACAAGCTTTTGTAGCTTTGGTGGAATTTGGGAGTGAAGGACTTGAGCACTTCTTGTGTTCTTGCCATTGCATTTGGTGCATCAGTTTGAGTTCTCGGTGAGGATTCGATTGGGTGAAAGGTGAGAAGCTTTTTACTCTTGGGTTCATTGGAACCCTAGACGGTTTGGTGGTTTTGCAGGTTTGTGGATTACTTGGGGCCTCCAATTAAGTTGTGGAGCTTTCCCCAAGCTTGTTTGTTGGGAGCCTCCAATTAAATTGTGGAGAAGTGCCCCAACCTTGTGAGAGTTTCCGGATTGCCACCGACAAGTGCACCGATAGTGGAAGTGTGGATCGATCCCGTTGGGGTGAGATTCACAGGAGAACAAGGGAGGCCTTTTGTGGCATTGGTGGTTTGATACCACCCCCTCTCCAAACGAGACGTACTCCATGTTGGGAGGAACTCGGCAAAATATCATCGTCTCCACGTGCCTCGGTTATCTCTATATCCGAGCTCTTACTTATGCACTTTACTTTATGATAGCCTTCGTGCTTGAAGTATATATCTAGCTATCACATAGTTGCTTGTCTTGCTTAGCATAAGTTGTTGGTGCTAATAGGTGAACCCTAGTTGTTCTAGGTTTTGTGCTTAACAAAGTAAACGCTAGTTTAATTCCGCGTTTGTTGAGCCACTCACGGAAAAGTTTTTAAACCGCCTATTCACCCCCCCTCTAGGCGGCATCTATATCCTTTCAATTGGTATCAGAGCCCGGTCTCTCATTTTAGGCTTCACCGCCTTGAGAGTAAAGATGTCAGCTAGGGGATTAGTGCACAATGAAATGTTCATATTCGATGGCACAAATTATGATATATGGAAAACTCGTATGCTTATTCATTTTCGGGACATGGACCCAAATTTGGAGCGTATTGTAGATATAGGTTTTTCTCCTCCTATGGATTTCGAAAATCTATCTTGTGAGGATGAGAAAAACTTATATCTTGATGCTCAAGCTTCTAATGTACTTGTTAATGCTTTGAGCTATGTAGTTACATCTTCAATCATACCTTTTTGGAGCGCTCATGAGTTATGGACAAAACTTCAAGATAAATATGATGTGTCCAACATTATTGAGGATGATTGTATTGCTTCCACTTCCGGCCGTGATGAGTTCTCATCTTCTTCCACTTCACCAAAGTGTGGTAAGACACAAGGTAATGATATGGTGAGTGGTGATGAATATTGCAATGTTGATAGTGAGCTTACTCTTATTGATCCTTCTTCTCTATCTCATTGCAATACTTCATCTTTGGACTCTAACACTTGTAGCACCCAAAATTCCTTATATGCTTGTGTTGGTAGTCCTTGCATATCATGTAGAAGTGGCTTGAATAAATCTTATGATGATATGCGTGTGTTGTCTTGTTTCCATGATAAAAATCCTTCTATTTCCTCTAGTGCTTGTGTTGCTAACCATATAGAGAAAAAGGAAGATTCTATGGGCCAAGATAAGGTTTTGAATGGAGCTTAAAGTAATTATCCATCATCATCATCTCACAGTTCCCACCTATGCCTTATGGCTCGGGATTCAAAGTTAACTCCTACTTTGGAACCCAATACCTCTTATGATGATGAGGATGAGGATAATGAGGAAAAAGATATTAATGTTGATGATTTATATGAAAAGGGTGAGATGGTTTATCATGCTCTTGTTAAGAATAATATTGCTTGCTCTAACTTCGTTGAAATCTTGGACTTTGCTATTAAGAGCAAAGAACATATTGATAAGTTAGAAGCACAAATTGAGGAGCATGAGAACACCGTTGATAAAATGAGTAGCCTTGAGCATGAGTATGCTAATCAAATTGCACATCTAAATGAAGCTCTTGAAGAGGAACAAACCACTAAGGAATCTCTTGAGGAGACTTTTTCTCTAGAGTTGTCTAGAGTGAAGGAATCTAATGATGGAGGTCCTAAGGTGGCTAGTGGTCTCAAAAGTAAAAAATGATGAGCTTCAAGTTGCTTATGCTAAACTCCTTGAGGATTTTGAGCACCTCAAAAATGGCTCTAGGGTCATCAAGGGTGAGCTCATCAAACTCACCGAGTCACATGAGCAACTTAAAGCCTCTTACTCAAAAGAGCTTTCAAAGTTGCCCTCACCTCTTGCAATTAATTATGATGCTTGTGTTACTAACTCTATTTCTTGTGAAGCATCTATTTTAAAGGATAATGTTGATCTAAAGACTCAACTTGCTTTGCTAACTAGCAAGTATGGGATCTTGGAAGAAAGTCATGGTAAGGTATCAAGCTCTCATGAGGATCTTCTAGCCTCCCATGATAGGCTAAAATTAGCTCACGAGGATATTATGTCAAAGGTAACATCTAATGAGCCTCATGTGGAAATTAGCACTACTTCTACTCCAAATGTCATATTGCCATGTGCTAGTCCTTGTAATTCATCCACTCATGCCATTGATACATCTTGTGATGAATTACTTTCCGTAACTTGTTGCTCTAACAATGTAGCATCCACTTCCTCTAGTATTTTTGTTCACACTAACCATGTAGAGGAAATTAAAGAGCTCAAGGCTCAAGTCACTTCTTTGAAGAATAACTTGAAAAAGGGTCATAAAGGGAAGGCCACACTCGATAATATCTTGAGTATGCAAAAATCCCCCAATGACAAGAGTGGGCTTGGATTCAACTCCAATATCAAGAACAAGTCCACTATCAAGTTGAAGAACAAGGGCAACAAGAAGAATGGCCAATATCAAGTCAAGAATCCGGCCAACATCGTTTGCTTCAAGTGCAAGGAAGAAGGGCATCATGTTAGATCCTGCCCATTGAAGAAGAAGCCTCTTAGTGTGAAGCAACAAGGGAAGCGGCCTCAAGCTCTACGTCAAGTTAGTGATGGGCCTCTTCCTAAGAGAACTACTTGAACTCTTCCTCCAGTTGTGGCTTCACGTAAGAAGAAAGATGGCAATATAAGAACTTGCTATATATGATGCGAGAAGGGGCACATTTCTTCCTCATGCACTATTGGTATCTCCTCATCCAACCCTATTATTATTGATGATACGTATTCTCTTTGTAAGGATGAGGTTGGCAATGTGTTTGCCAAATTTGTTGGTGCTCAATGTGGGTTCATGAAAAGAACCATTTGGGTTGCCAAGCCTATTGTGACTAACCTCTTAGGACCCAACTTGGTTGGGTACCAACAAGCCAAAACTTAATCAATAGGTATTGTTGGAGGGCATTGGAGGCTTCGTTACATTATGAAGAATTGAGGGACCTTCATCATTTATTCTTGTCAAGTCAAGCCATTTGGATTATCATGCTTGTATCATATATCCAATGTTCCTCCTTGCGGTAACATGTGCTTAACTCATTTACATTGAAAGTTACTTGCTCCTTTGTGCATATGTTGGTTTTGTACCTTGTATGTGTTTGTACATGTTGTTCTTCCCTCGTACTTATATTGAGTTATCAAGTATAGTTGTGTATGTTGATTGTCACACCATGTATTTGTGTCTCTTGGGTTGGAGCCTTTTTGAATTTATTTGGTATCTTTCTTGGCTCTTGTGAGAGATTAATGAACTATCCAATTTTGGAGGAGTGTTATGCTTGGGCATTCCACAATCCTAAAATGTGTATACATGAGGAATACCACTTAGTATGTATATTGCAAGTTTATCTAGTCTCTATGTGATATGTCTTTCTCATGAGAAATTCAAATTCCATAATGTTCATTAATCATCTCTATTTGGATGTTTTACCTCTTGTTGAGTATTCTTGGTTTATCACATTATGGGGGAGTCATACGCTTTGTGCATATTACAAACCTAGAAAATGTGGACATTTGAGGTTGTGTCACTTAGAATTGATATTGATAATTATCTAGCTCCTAAGTGGCACATTTAGCTCAAACAAGTTCCAATTCCCTTGGATTGATTTTATTGCTCATCTTTTGGATCTTGTTTGTGAGAGTTTTCTTAGTATGTGTTTCTCCATATTTGGACCTCCATATCCTCCATGGAAACCATTTTCTTCAAGTTACTTTAATCGTTTATGATTGTGTGACTATTTGGAGCTATCAAGAATCTCTATCTAAGCATCAAGCTTAATTTTTATATGTCGTCATATGTTTATTGTTGTGAATATGATCATGATATCCTTGAAAACTACCTTGGGAAATGTTTCCCCATAATTCTTGTCAATGGACAAGTGGTACTCCATATATGGTAGAATTTATTGATCATATTCATTTTGGCATTTGCTTAAATTTTGTTCTACCTCTTGCCACCAAAATGTTTTGTGTTTTCTCCCATGCTTTCCTTGCCTCTTGTGGATCTTCATATTTTTTTGTATCCTCAAGTGTTTTATTTAATGTAGGTACTAGTGATGATCCCATTTGTGTGCATTTTGCATTCAAAAGGAAAATCCTACATAATGCACTATCCATGGGGGAGCTCTCCTATATTATTTAGAGCACTCATATTTATGCTTCTTGTTTTGTTCCATATCATGTTTTATGTGCTTGGAAGTATGATCTTTTTTTTGGTACTTTGTGCCATCATTTAAAGTGTAGAGAGTTTGGCTCCTTTGTTGGAACCTTTTATTTTTTCAATTGGTATGTTGTTTGGGAGTTGATTTTCTCATTCCATGCTTTCTATTTAACCATTTGAATGAGATAAATTGTTGAGCATTTTTATTTTTTTATCCTCTTTTGCTCTTTGGCTTTAGCTTAGTTCATTGGTTGAACTTGTGTTCGGTCATGTGTTGATTTGACTCTTTGATGCAATTTGGACACCTTCTATTGTGTCACTCTCTTGTGTGTGACTTCTTGGTTTACTTCATGTTTTTTTTGTTCAAATTGTATCTCCTTTTTGGTTCTTGAAAGTCTTGTGCATGCATATTTACTAAATGTATATATTATGGTATGCTTGCTTTCTTTGGTCCAATATATAAGGGAAACTCCACCAAATCCTATTTTGGCTAAGATGTGCATGAAATTCAATTTCATATCAATATGCACATGTTTTTGTGGAGTTTGTCCTATGTATTGTAGTGTATCTAACTACTTTGGACCCAATGAGTTTTGGGACCATTGTGTACTTGAATGTGTTTTAGGTACACTTGAGAAACATTGGATGCTTGTCTCAATAATAAGAAGATGTGGTGACTAAATGATA
This sequence comes from Avena insularis, assembly GCA_023614405.1. Taxonomy (NCBI): domain Eukaryota; kingdom Viridiplantae; phylum Streptophyta; class Magnoliopsida; order Poales; family Poaceae; genus Avena; species Avena insularis. The sequence continues at coordinate 19,881,088 of CM042694.1, read as the reverse complement.
AATGGAGGCAAGCTAGGATGATATACAAACGCATATCTACTACACCCTACCAATGTTATCTCGGTAACAAGTATCCCTCTCATGCATACTTTTCTAGCATCCAACCTTTGTGGTTGCATCATGGCATGATTTCCTTCAGTTGCTTTTATTGTGGTTCTTGCACGATTATATTGTATGATCCTTATTGTTATATGAGTAAGTTGACATGAATGCATATTTTGGGGAGTATATAAAATTCATGTTTATGATTCACCAATCCCACATATGCCAATCTAGCAATTTTATTGCCAATCATTTCCTCAATTTCTCTCATGTGCAATATGGATGAATTTGCAAGGCTTATTTGTTCTTTATGATTGTTGTTGCTTTTTCCAATACATTCCAACTATCTCTTGTTCCCTTGTGATAGTTGTGGTGTATTTGTCAATGTTTGAAGGTCTTTGATGTTCAATAAGATAAATTTGAGCCCTTGGCCATGCTTTCTAGCAAAAATCTTACTGGCATTATCTATGACTTTCTTTTGGATATCTTGCTCTTTCTTGAGTATCCATTTTGTGTGTACATGTTTCTTTGTGGATGAATATCTACCTAGAAACGCATACATATGATTATGGATAAATCTCTAGTTGATATCCTTTTGGCTTTGGAGTCTACCTTGTGCTCCTTCTTTACTATTTGGTGGCTCCAAAAGTTTTTGTTTGAGTGCTTGGCATTTTCATTTGCATCTTTTGGCACTTGTTGGTGTTAAGAAAGTTGATCTCTCAAGCCTTGTGTTATTATGTAAGTTTGGGGGAGCAAGGATACCACGTTTATGCACTTTGCATTCAAAGCAATTATTATATTTGGTGCATAAACCTTGGGGAGCTTTCCTAATTTACCTAAGAACACACATTTGCCTTCTTGTTCTTGTTTGGTGTTTTGTTTGATTATGGGGAGTTAGGATTCCATAATTGTGAACTTTGTTGTGCATGAACCTTGGGGAGCTTCCTATTTTCATCTAAACACCCATTTGCTCTCATCATAATATCTTCTCTCTCGCTTGTGCTCGTGGTTTAAATGATATAGAGGGAATGAGGATGCCATGTTTGTGCATATTGTATTCAAACGCAGATTATAATTTGTGCACAAACCTTGGGGAGTCTCCTCATATTATTTAGATCACTCACTTTTCAACCTTATCATAATATCTATCTTTCTTTTAGCATCTTCCTTTTGTGAAGTGCTTCTTTTGATCTTTTGATTGCTTACTTCATTCGTTGATGCTTCTTCACCATTTTATTTCTTTGCAATCTTTGGATCCTCAGTTTAGTTTGATTTCCTCATGGTATTCATCATTGGATACGTGCATTTGATTCCACTCATATTATGAGAAATGCACACCATATGGAGGAACTCTCACTAAATTGGCCTTCTAAAGTTCTTCACCCATTTCGGCAATCGATGCCAATGGGGGAGAAGTTTTAGAGGGTTTTAGGGAATTTGGTTGTGTGTTGTGAGTTTTGTACTTAAATACCTGCCTCGTGTGCTTTGCATCTTAGTGATGGGTTCGTAGCATGGAAAACAAAAAATTTCTACCGCAAGAACGAACAAAACCCAGATCTAATCTAGATAAAAGCCAAGATCTAATCTATTAGACATGAGCAACGAGATAGATCTGTACTAACCCTCGTAGAACCGAAAGCGTTACGAGATTAGATCTCGGGGTTGATGTAGTCGATCACTTGCCGATCTCAAGATCGAGTGGACGATCCTTCCGGTGCCGCATTCCGGCAGCGCTTCCGGAGTCGGTCACACGTGCGGAGTCGAAGCAGACCTTCCTCTCTCCGTTCCAGCGAGCAGCGGAGGTAGTAGATCTTCTCCACGGAATCCCAGCAGCACGACGGGGTGGTGGTGGTAGTGGAGTAGAGATTTCTACAGGGCTTCGCCTAAGCCGGTGCAGAAGAAAGGTGGAGGAGAGAGGCGGCTGAGATTGGTTGTTATAAGAGAGGGGCAAGAGGGGGCGCCCCCTTCTATTTAAAGGAGGGAGGCGCGCCTGGGGAGGAGGAGTCCTAGTAGGACTCCCCTTGGGGGGAGGAGTCCTCCTCCCCCACGAATCCGTGTATTGCCCCACTTGGACTCCCTTGATCCCTTTCTTGGTTTTCAAGTAAACTCCAAGAAATCCTCTAGAACCTTTCAGAACATTCCGAAACCTTCTAGAATCTCCATACAAACACTCCGGAACATTTCCCAACTTAGAAAATGATCCCCAATATATGAATCTTATTCTCCGGACCATTCCGGATCTCCTCGTGATGTCCCGGATCCTGTCCGAGACTCCGAACAACATTCGGTCTCCAACGCAAATTCCATATCTACTTAAAACAACTTCGAACCTTAAGTGTGTCACCCTACGGTTCGTGAATATGCAGACATGATGAAGACACCTCTCCGATCAATAACCATCAGGGATCCGAGATCCATAACGGCTCCCACATACTCAACGATTACTTCGTGATCGATAGAACCATTTAACATACGAAACCAATTCCCTTTGTCACGCGATATTCTACTTATCCGAGGTTTGATCGTCAGTATCTTCATACCTAGTTCTTCCTTGTTACTGATAAGTACTCTTTACTCGTTCCATGTTATGTCATCCCTTGTGACCTAGTCACATGCTTGCAAGCTAACTAGATGACATTCCACCGAGAGGGCCCAGAGCATATCTATCCGTCATATGGATGGACAAATCCCAATCTTGGTCCATGCGCTTCAACACATACTTTCAGAATACCCAATGACACCTTTATAACCACCCGATTCTGAGCGGTGTTTGATGTCATCAAAGTACCCATCCGGTGATGGTGATTAACATAACATCATGGTCGAAGGATTAGGTTACTATGCATTTGAAAGCTTACAGCAATACGAACTTAATGACTTGATCTTATGCTACGCTTACGATGGGTGTGTGTCCATCACATCATTCTCTTAATGATATGATCTTGTTATTAATGACATCTAATGTCCATGATCATCCATTAATCAACAAGCTAGTTTAACAAGAGGCTTACTAGGGACTCTTTTATGTTTACAAAACACACAAGTATTAATGTTTCCGGTTAATAAAATTATAGCATGAGATGTAAACATTTATCATAAACATAAAGATATAATAATAACCACTTTATTATTGCCTCTTGGGCATATCTCCAACAGTCTCCCACTTGCATTCCGGTTAGCAAAGGATGGACGCCAGAAATACCACATGGTTAAATGGACGAATCGTTGCACCCCCAAGGAGTTTGGCAGCATATGCATTTTAGGTTTTCGGCCGTTTTAATGCCGCACTTATGCTCAAGTGGGTATGGCATATCCTCGAGGAGGATGGAGGTCTTTGGATATATCTCATCAAGACCAAATATTTTTGTGGACTTCCCTTTTTTGCGTGCGAGCGCTAGGAGGGTTCTCAGTCCTCGAGATCCATTTAGAACATCAAGAACGGCATTCGACGAGGAACTTCTTTCACCACTAGTAATGGAGAGGGAACATTTTTTTTGGCTTGATCCCGATCTCAGAGCACCCTCTTTGACATGAGTTCCCTTATCTCTTTAATATCTTTGATGACCCACTGGTTCTGGTGGCCTCTACATCCATGAGGGGATCTGGAATACCCTGTTCCGGTGATCCTTTGGCATTGAGGAGGCCACGATGTTGGAGTCCTCGAGAGCCACACTTCCGTATTCGCTCTTGGACTCTTCGGATAGTGTCTCCTAGCATCTATCCCCCTCTGGGACTTTCTCCATTAGTTTTGTGTATTGCGCCCTGTTTAGATGGGCCATACTCCCTTGGAAGACTCCCCTATAGAAAGCACCTTAAATCTTTAGATATAATTTTTGAGGTGGCCAGGAGACACACGCCTGGTAATGGCCTCTGCACACTCCGTGGGATCTCGGAAATAGGGTCCCACATTATGTTCACCTCTCATGCTTCGTAGTTTCTATGAAGTTTTGTTCGAGAGGCACTAGGGCCTGCCTGGCAGGGCCAAGACCTCGGTGAATTCCTTGAAAGTGAGGCAAACTGTATAGGTAGAAGGTGTCACCTATTTTTGTTAGTGTTTGTGGCAATGACCGGGACCATATGAATGATTCATAAAAATATGGTTATTGTCGTGATGTTGAACACGACAGTACCATTACGGATGGCCTTCAGGGGAGTTGTCTGACGCTGGCGATGGGATCAGTAAGCGGGATTAGGGACAAGCACCGAGAGACACAGTGATGTACCCAGGTTCAGAGCCCTCTCGTGAGGTAAAAGCCCTAATTGAAAGTGCATGTGTGCCCCCATGTGTGGTTTTGGTAATTAATGATAATCTTTATGGACTTATGTTTGCATTGAGTTTTACCTGTAGGATTTTTCCATAGGCAATGCTTGAACCATATGTTGGCTTCAAGGTTGGGAGAAGAAGAAAGTGAAGAAGATTAAGTGTTGACCAAGGTTTCAATGAGTGATCTGGAGATTGGTCAAGTGAAAGTTGAGCCTATAGCAAGTGTGTCTTGAAGACTAAAGTTGGGGTGATATCTCTTATGTTCCTTCAAGACACCAACATAATGAAGAAAGAAGATATGATGTGCAAGTTCAATATGAGCTATCTCGAAGAGATCATTTGCTTGGAGCTTGCCATCCTATGGTTATCATGGATATGGGAAGATGATATGCTCAAGAGATAAGCTCTACCATAGTGGAGTATGGAAGAGCAATTTGCAAGTCTTCACCAAGCTAGTGCAATCAAGAAAGGTGTTCCATCTTGAGGTGGACAAGATCGCTATCATCAAGATCAAGTGGAATATTCTCAAGGCAAAGGTATGTTCTTGATAGGGTTTTTTCTTACTGTCTCATGGTGTTAGTTGGGGAGACCGGTTTATAGGATAGATAGCCGTACTATCAAGAGGGGCTCTCGAGTGAGTAACTTGATCATATCCTTCATGAGAGCTCAAACCTTTGCATACTTGGCATCATCCTTTCTTGGTTGTTATTTGGATCCTATCCATGTGAGGTTCTTGAGCTTGTGGTAATATTCATAACAAGCTCTAGTTCATCGAAAACGGATTACATATGCATTCTCTATTGCGTTTTCGATATTGGAGGTTTTACCGGTTTGTATTTTTGAGATTGGTAAAACCTTACATTATTTGGTTCTTATCCATGAGAGGATTTAGATCTTGTGTTAATCTTCATGACAAGCCCAAGTTCATCGAAACCGGATTTCATATGCATTCTCTATTGCGTTTTCGATGTTGGAGGTTTTACCGGTTCATCTTTTTGAGAGAGGTTAAACCTTTCGTCATTTGGTTCTATCCTCCATTGCTGGACTATGAAGGTTCTCTGTATGATCTTGTAGATATTGTTACTATCTTCGAAACGAGCCCAAGATCATCAAAATCGGAGTCCGGATGCAAAAGTTATGGTCGTTTCAGTTTTGCTATTTCTGTCAGTTTTACTATGGGCGGAATGTCCGGCCGTTTTCAGCCAGAATGTCCGGCCCGGCCGGAATGTCCGGCTAATTCACGCCGGACTGTCCGGCCCTGGGTTCTTGTCGACCTCCCCGGACATTCAGAACACCATATCGGACTCCACCCGGACTCTTGCCAGAATCTTCGTAGGCCGGAGTGTTCGGTCAGCATCTCCCGGAGTGTCCGGGTAAGTTGCTCAACGGCTCTAATTCGGGGCCGTATATAAAGGCCCCTTCTTCTACCTTGGTTGCTGCGGTTTTTCCAACCTCAAGAACCCTAAAACTGAGCCACCATTGTTGATCTCTTGAGCTTGCTTCCCTCTCAATCCCTCCTATGATTCTTGCATATTCTTGGAGGATTTGATAGAGGAGATCTAGATCTACAATCCCACCAATCAATCTCTCCTCTAAGTGAGGGGAACATATTGGGATCTAGATCTTGGAGTCTTTTGTGGATTTCCTCCATTGTTCTTCCTCTCTTATTCCCCCACAAGCTTTTGTAGCTTTGGTGGAATTTGGGAGTGAAGGACTTGAGCACTTCTTGTGTTCTTGCCATTGCATTTGGTGCATCAGTTTGAGTTCTCGGTGAGGATTCGATTGGGTGAAAGGTGAGAAGCTTTTTACTCTTGGGTTCATTGGAACCCTAGACGGTTTGGTGGTTTTGCAGGTTTGTGGATTACTTGGGGCCTCCAATTAAGTTGTGGAGCTTTCCCCAAGCTTGTTTGTTGGGAGCCTCCAATTAAATTGTGGAGAAGTGCCCCAACCTTGTGAGAGTTTCCGGATTGCCACCGACAAGTGCACCGATAGTGGAAGTGTGGATCGATCCCGTTGGGGTGAGATTCACAGGAGAACAAGGGAGGCCTTTTGTGGCATTGGTGGTTTGATACCACCCCCTCTCCAAACGAGACGTACTCCATGTTGGGAGGAACTCGGCAAAATATCATCGTCTCCACGTGCCTCGGTTATCTCTATATCCGAGCTCTTACTTATGCACTTTACTTTATGATAGCCTTCGTGCTTGAAGTATATATCTAGCTATCACATAGTTGCTTGTCTTGCTTAGCATAAGTTGTTGGTGCTAATAGGTGAACCCTAGTTGTTCTAGGTTTTGTGCTTAACAAAGTAAACGCTAGTTTAATTCCGCGTTTGTTGAGCCACTCTCGGAAAAGTTTTTAAACCACCTATTCACCCCCCCCTCTAGGCGGCATCTATATCCTTTCAATTGGTATCAGAGCCCGGTCTCTCATTTTAGGCTTCACCGCCTTGAGAGTAAAGATGTCGGCTAGGGGATTAGTGCACAATGAAATGTTCATATTCGATGGCACAAATTATGATATATGGAAAACTCGTATGCTTATTCATTTTCGGGACATGGACCCAAATTTGGAGCGTATTGTAGATATAGGTTTTTCTCCTCCTATGGATTTCGAAAATCTATCTTGTGAGGATGAGAAAAACTTATATCTTGATGCTCAAGCTTCTAATGTACTTGTTAATGCTTTGAGCTATGTAGTTACATCTTCAATCATACCTTTTTGGAGCGCTCATGAGTTATGGACAAAACTTCAAGATAAATATGATGTGTCCAACATTATTGAGGATGATTGTATTGCTTCCACTTCCGGCCGTGATGAGTTCTCATCTTCTTCCACTTCACCAAAGTGTGGTAAGACACAAGGTAATGATATGGTGAGTGGTGATGAATATTGCAATGTTGATAGTGAGCTTACTCTTATTGATCCTTCTTCTCTATCTCATTGCAATACTTCATCTTTGGACTCTAACACTTGTAGCACCCAAAACTCCTTATATGCTTGTGTTGGTAGTCCTTGCATATCATGTAGAAGTGGCTTGAATAAATCTTATGATGATATGCGTGTGTTGTCTTGTTTCCATGATAAAAAATCCTTCTATTTCCTCTAGTGCTTGTGTTGCTAACCATGTAGAGAAAAAGGAAGATTCTATGGGCCAAGATAAGGTTTTGAATGGAGCTTCAAGTAATTATCCATCATCATCATCTCACAGTTCCCACCTATGCCTTATGGCTCGGGATTCAAAGTTAACTCCTACTTTGGAACCCAATACCTCTTATGATGATGAGGATGAGGATAATGAGGAAAAAGATATTAATGTTGATGATTTATATGAAAAGGGTGAGATGGTTTATCATGCTCTTGTTAAGAATAATATTGCTTGCTCTAACTTCGTTGAAATCTTGGACTTTGCTATTAAGAGCAAAGAACATATTGATAAGTTAGAAGCACAAATTGAGGAGCATGAGAACACCGTTGATAAAATGAGTAGCCTTGAGCATGAGTACGCTAATCAAATTGCACATCTAAATGAAGCTCTTGAAGAGGAACAAACCACTAAGGAATCTCTTGAGGAGACTTTTGCTCTAGAGTTGTCTAGAGTGAAGGAATCTAATGATGGAGGTCCTAAGGTGGCTAGTGGTCTCAAAAGTAAAAATGATGAGCTTCAAGTTGCTTATGCTAAACTCCTTGAGGATTTTGAGCACCTCAAAAATGGCTCTAGGGTCATCAAGGGTGAGCTCATCAAACTCACCGAGTCACATGAGCAACTTAAAGCCTCTTACTCAAAAGAGCTTTCAAAGTTGCCCTCACCTCTTGCAATTAATTATGATGCTTGTGTTACTAACTCTATTTCTTGTGAAGCATCTATTTTAAAGGATAATGTTGATCTAAAGACTCAACTTGCTTTGCTAACTAGCAAGTATGGGATCTTGGAAGAAAGTCATGGTAAGGTATCAAGCTCTCATGAGGATCTTCTAGCCTCCCATGATAGGCTAAAATTAGCTCACGAGGATATTATGTCAAAGGTAACATCTAATGAGCCTCATGTGGAAATTAGCACTACTTCTACTCCAAATGTCATATTGCCATGTGCTAGTCCTTGTAATTCATCCACTCATGCCATTGATACATCTTGTGATGAATTACTTTCCGTAACTTGTTGCTCTAACAATGTAGCATCCACTTCCTCTAGTATTTTTGTTCACACTAACCATGTAGAGGAAATTAAAGAGCTCAAGGCTCAAGTCACTTCTTTAAAGAATAACTTGAAAAAGGGTCATAAAGGGAAGGCCACACTCGATAATATCTTGAGTATGCAAAAATCCCCCAATGACAAGAGTGGGCTTGGACTCAACTCCAATGTCAAGAACAAGTCCACTATCAAGTTGAAGAACAAGGGCAACAAGAAGAATGGACAATATCAAGTCAAGAATCCGGCCAACATCGTTTGCTTCAAGTGCAAGGAAGAAGGGCATCATGTTAGATCCTGCCCATTGAAAAAGAAGCATAAGTTGTTGGTGCTAATAGGTGAACCCTAGTTGTTCTAGGTTTTGTGCTTAACAAAGTAAACGCTAGTTTAATTCCGCCTATGTTGAGCCACTCTCGGAAAAGTTTTTAAACCGCCTATTCACCCCCCCTCTAGGCGGCATCTATATCCTATCACTAATCCTGCAAGAGCTCACTATATGGAAATGGGGAATACCAAATACATGGGCTCCTTGAGCTGTATCTGGGAAGAAGCTAGATAAATAGTGAATTGGAATAGATCAACCTCGCTTTGGAGGCCCTTACACCCCTTATATACAAGTTGGGGAATAGAATAGAAGCTAACGACCGACTGGTGGGGCCCTGGCATAATGTCATCTATAGTAGTGTGCTGGACGGATGACATGGGCATGGTGTCCCGCCAGACGGATGACATGGGCATGGTGTCATTTATGCTGAAGGTATCCCGGAGGCACTCAAACCAGTCTATGAAATTTGACCCATCTACTTTGAGTTTCACATCATGTAGGTAGGATCCGTATTCAAACAATCCGTACATGATCTACTAGGATATTTGCAAAGGACTTCACAATAAGTTCATAACAAGAGTTCAACTTTGTAATGAAATTAGAAGTTGAGATTCCACTAAAACTATCATCGCTAAGATGGTTTTAGTGATCACATGATCCCTGTACACTATATCATCTCCGATCTCCATGACATTTGATATAGTTTCCAGGGTAGACTATACTCTGTTAATCATAACATACTTGTGACTCATGCTCGATATTTCAACCTTCTTGTGTTCCGACGCCATGTCTGTACATCCTAGGCTCGCCAACTCAACCTTAGTGTATTCGTAGTGCATACATGGCTTGCACCCACCGTATAGGAACATCGATATGTCTACCACCCGATCGCCATTGCCTGCTTCATAACGATGGACTTTCTTGGTGGTACACACTAATGGGAGAATACTACGGTTGGTATTCAATAGGGATCATCTTATTTAACGCTAACCTTAGTGTATCTAATACTAGCACACAACAAGATGCATAATCAATCAACGCCATATGTAGATATAGTGATATGATATGGTATTCTTCATGCGCCTTGATCCCCATCGAGCGCTCCGGCATGATCTCCGTCTTGCCACCGGTATGGCCTCAAGTCCACGATGCCACCAGTTCGTAGTTCATCGGGAGGATGACTATTTTTTATACTACTTAGCAATATAAAGTAAACTACTTTACTTTTTACTACGAATAGGACCATTTCACATCATATGCCTCCTGCAAAACAAAGTTAGACGTCTATAGCTTATCTTTTGCAAGTTTTACGTGGATGTTTGGCTTTCGAGACATAACCGTTTCTATCTACAAACTTCTAACCACAATATGCATCGAACAATTATCTCCATTACACCCGTTTCGGGTACCTCCATTTTAAATTTTATATCAACTATTGAATGAGAGACAAACAACCGCTAACCACTTATACAGTACAAACCATATGGTGAGTGTTGAACCAGTCTCGTGTAAGATTACGTGTAAGGTCGATCTAGGACGCTTCATCAAACAATGCTACGATATAAACAAATACACGTAAGAGGGTAACAACTGTAGGATCAATGCCCATATAATCAACGTGTGTATTGGCCGTATAGTAGTAGTACGCATAGATCGACTCTGATATCACTGAAGGGGTTCCATGGCAGAAAAAAAATCCTACGATAAAACACACCTAGCTAGGATCTATCTAAGAGTAATGCTATAACGGAGAAGGTTTTTGTAACATACCATTATAGTTCGAAACCGTTTGACGTTTCGAAAGGAACGTGGATGAGGTAGTCAATACCGTAGCCGACCTCAAGGCCGCAAAGCTCCTCGCAAGTCACCCCTTGTCCCGGTCCTTACACGACAACCTAGGTGCAAATAATGGCAGCACCTCCGAGTTTTTCGCACACGTACGGAGTACGATGACGACTCACGGTTCCCTAATCACTGCTGGTAGTGCGGAAGTAGATCTCCGACTTGGAATCTCTACACCACCTCCACATGCCGCAACGAAGTACTCACTTTACGCGCACATCCCTAACAAGGGGTCGTAGTTGCAAGAGAGGGAGAGAGTAATTTTCTAAGGAAAATTTCCTTAGAAAAATCCCTATTTTCTATTGTGTATTCCCCCCCCCCACCACCACCAATGTAGACTTTATATATAGGTGAAAATGGAGGACTCCCCTCCCTAAAGTCCTGGGTGGGACTAAAGGAAAAGGAGAAGAGGAGGAAGCCGGCTGGACTAGAGGTGGTGGTCGGGTAGGCTCCTCCCACGCCAGCCCAGCGCTCGTGGCCCAGTGGCTCGCGCGGCAGTTGCGGCTTGGCCGGGTGGGCCATGCCCTGGCAACCCACCAGCGCCACATGCCCCACTACGTGCCTGCTGCGCACGCATGGGCCGTGGAGGGGGCCCGCTAGCGCTGGCTAGCTAGCCCCCGTGCATGCGTCTTCTCTCCAGCACCCGCGCACGCATCACCTGCGTCCACCGGCATGGGTCGGCTGGCTGACGATGCCCAGCATTACGGTGGTTGTTGATGTCCATTGGGGTGGCTTACCTCTGGGCCTTGTCCCACCGGGGATTTGGCCCAATAGATAAAGTTGCCACTTTAATTTTTATTTAATATATTAATTTGTAATTAATATATAAATGCATATTATAAAATTTGTATTAATCTTTAATGCCTTTCGGTTTTTTCCTTCCCCAAACTACTTCGGATCCTCTTCGGAACTATTCCGGCATTCTCTCTTTCATACTTCGTTGATTCCGTTCAACCAAAAGATCTACAAATATCGTCGTACCCTTAAGTGTGTTACCCCAACGGTTTGGGAACATCATAGACATGATCAAGACCTCTCTTATATCAATGATCATTAGCTGGACGGGGATGCCCATAATGACCCCTACGGATTCTAGGATGTCTATTGTCGTTTGAACCATAAACATCGAGCCCAAATCCCTTCGATACTTTGATACCTGACTTCTTCGATATTTGATCATTGGTATCTTCATACCTTGTTCAATCTTGTTACCGACAAGTGCAGTTTTAGTCATTCTGTTATATTCCATCCCTGACCTAGTCACATGTTGCGCACCATTTATGGATGTAATCTCAGTGAGTGGGCCCAGTGTATCTTTCGGTTACGCAGGTGAACAAATCCCAATTTTGACGCATAGGCTTCAACCTATCCCTTTGGAATGCTCAACACATACACCTTCATAGCCACCCAGTTATGGTTAGGATGTTTGATGCAGTCAAAGCAGCCTCGGGTGATAGTGATTAATATGCTCTCACGGTTAAAGGACTAGGATACTTTGTTTCTAACTATTGCAACGATGACCATGTGACTTGATCGTGCTGCAATACTTATATTGAGTAATGTCTAGCACATAATTCACCAATGATATGACTTCATTGCTAGTCGACATAACTGCTCCATGATCATCAACTGCCAAATGAACTAGTTAAATAGAGGCTACAAGGGATTTTTGTTTGTTCGATATCACACGTGATACAGCTATAGTATGATACAAAACTATTATGAACTTACTAAAATATTATAATAAACACCCTTTATTATTTGCCTCTAGAGCATATCTCATTCGGAGAAGAGGCTCAAGATAAAGGATTCTAATAAGGCAATGAAAGAGCTCATGGCCGAGGAGAACGGGATCATGATGATGGATACCTCGAGGATGAGCGAAGCACAATTGGAGTTGGATTAAATGATGCTTTCGGACATCTTGGAGAGGAGGAAGCAAGTGCGTCAAGGCGGTGGCGCATCGGCCAGTGGCCTAGGTGAATCTGCTATGAGTGGTGGTGATGGAGGTGTGCACGATGAGCTCAGATGCAATGGTATGGTTTGATGATCTCTTGCATTCAACATGGATGATGTGTAACTTTTTGGATTCTGATGGTTGAACATTGCTCAATATGGGTTTGGGTTGTTGTGATCACGACAATTTGACGCAAAAACTATGAACCGTTGCATCATTTGATTTTTGGAGTATTGACCACCTCTGAACAAAATGGTTGAAATTATGTTTTTTGCAGATTGCGGGCACCGTTCTGCGCGAGCTGTTTTCAACCCCTAAAACTCGTTTTCCATGGCCTGTAAATGTGCGATATAGTTTGCGTGTTTACAAGTTCCGTTAGAGTCCCTCTTAGCTCAGAGTCGTCGTTGGTAGTCTATATCTTGCTACTTTTTTTTCTTCTTTGGGCTGATTTGTGTTGTTGCCTGAGCGGATTTTTTCAGTCTTCTTTCCAGGGGCGAAGCCGGGTTTTAGACTTAGTTGGGCGAGCGATGAAAATCTAGGAGGACGAACAATGCCTCCGGGCGAAAGGATGGCCCAAGAGCGAGAGCGCAATGCGTTTATATCGTCGAAAGCAAGCCCGACAACCTTAACATGGGTGAGACCACTGTAAATGTCTATTCCTCTCTTTCACGATATGGTATGCATGGGCCGACCAATATGGAGCCGCTAGGTGAACTACACCAAGGCATCAAGCGTATAACAAAATGGAATGTCAACATATGTTCGACCTATTATGACATTTATATGTATATATATATATAGTATATATATATATAGTGACGCTATTTGACACCTACGATGTAGAATAGTTATTCTTCATCCACCCTCTATCTTTCAAACCGTACATGATTTTTACGTTACGTAAATTTTTTCTTACCTCAGAAGTCAAGAAGAATATAAAAAAATTTAGACATGTCGTAAAAAAAATTATTTACATACCGTATAAAAATACGACATAAAATGCATATTTTCTATGTATTTTACACTATAATGACTCAAAAATTGTATTTTTATGTCGATTTTTTTGCATTTCTAATAAATATGAACATAATTATTAGTATACAAAACATAAATTTCTGAATGTGAGAAGATAAAAATATGTGGGGTGCAAAATAACTATTCTGCACCTGGGTGCTGAATAGGGTTTCTATATATATATATCATAGACATCAAAATTATTAAGAAAACCGTCATATGTTTGGCAACACCAACAAGGTTGCAATTCTTTTCACTAGTTTAAAATACCGAGATGTTACCAACGACTGATTCTTGAATTTGCAGCACTTGACCAGATTCGAGATCGTATCAATTGGAAGAAAAAATCGACCTACTACATTGTTTCGCATCGTTCATTAACGAACAAAGAATAGCTAAACTGTAGCAATAAATTAGAAGAGCTAGATCGGATTAGCAGTATTATGTGCATATAGTGTACCTTGACTAATCCGGTGGTGAATTCGGGATGATGGTGTAGACTCACTGTAGCCAACAACAGATTAGTGGACATCGCCATACTACTCGGTTGCTTGGATAAACCAACAATCAAATTCCAAAATCGGCCGCGGCAAGCTTCCTCGCACCCTGGACCGATCAATTGGTTGATCTAATTTGGCAAGAGGGAAGTGGAAAATGACTAGGGTTCAATGATAATTTGTTGCCTATACGTGGGTACACAAACATATGGTCTATTCGTTTACCTGTTAGGCATTAGTTCTTGCACAAACACTTAATCTAGGCTTAAATTATATTGATCGATGGCCTAATACTACTACTCGATGTTGCAAATCCTTGAGGGGGCGGCTGGACAGCCTCGCCCCCTCCGTGCTTCTTTCGTCAACTACTGGCGAGCTTGAGAACGAATGGGGCTGCCAATGCTTTTCTTTCTCAAGATTCAGACCGGATAGCTTTGGGAGTCAGGCTGGCCGGGGCATGTGTCGCCTGGCCCCAACGGTACGTGCCGAGTAATACTACACACGTAGGCACTGTGTCGTGATGGTTTCCGTTTAGTTAGTTGTTAGTTTAGCACAGTAGTAGGAGTCACTCGTTTTCAGTTGGGTTTCACCGAGAACTTTAGCTACCGATAGCCCGGCGTCTGCGCAAGCAGCTAGCAAACCTGTGGGTACGGAACCGTATCGACCAATACTTACTCCCTCCGACCCATATTAATTGACTTGGATTTAAATAGATTCGAATTTATCTAGCACTAAAACATGTCTAGATACATCTAAATTTAGACAAATTCAAATCAACTAATATGAGTCAGAGGGAGTATATAAGATGCATGATATTGATGTTAACGAACCGGTGATTGCGTGCACTGTACTGGCACGTAGGCATCTTTAGTCACGCGTTTGGTTGACTCGGTCGTGCTGGCTAATCAAGATGCTAGCTAGCTGCATCCTGATCTATTTGTAGATCTGGCAGGCGGAGCTGGAAGAAGAAAAGAAGCTGAGATGATATACGACGAGGTGGATGCAGATATATGTGGTCCGGACCAAGCTTGCGTGGGAACCATGCGGAGAAATGCTTCGAGCTTGACCGGTGCACGTGCAGTGCCAAGACAAAAAAAAAAAACCACAATCCAAAGCAACGGAAAACCGTTCATTGACTAGTGCTGATGGACGTACGTGGCTAATTGGGACGAGAATATCTGGGTAGTGTACTTTCTCCGTGCCCGTCCAGTAATCATCCAGCCCGTGAAGTTCTATTGTCTGGATTGCGGCATGTGATATGCTTACCTTCGATAGTCACGGCCAATAACTTCATTCTGATCGATCGATGGCCACCATCGCAGCTACAAGATTTTAATAATTTATTTTTTTATATTTATACAGAGTTTGGCAGGTTTAGTTCGGTTGTTTAACTGGAACGATCACGTACGTACTCTTCCAAAGGCAAGTGGAGGAACAGAACGGAAGATTAGAAAAACTCGGTTGGGTAGCATTATTGGGAGTACGGAACGGACCACTATGATAGTAATACTGTAACAAGATTAAAAATGAAAGCAGGACTTGGATCGACTCCTGCAGAGCGCTGCCCGTGATTCCGGACTGTACGGCATGCGTCCCACGATGGACGGGGCAGTTTTCGCTAGTTGGTGGTACGGTACGTACCAAGGGTCGAGGAGGAGAGCCTAGATGATTGACGTCCCACGTGGCATGTCAGCATCGTGCGTGCGTACGGACTACGGACTACGGAGTACGGTCTACGTTGTGGCAGAAATACTCGGACTAACTAACATACGCGGAATTAATCATATATTGTGGCCAGCTAAGCTGGATGGCTTGGCATGTACTCCCTCCGTTTTAAGATGTCTTAGCTTTGTGAATGAAGTGTATCTAGACCTCTTTTAATGTGTAGGTTTACTCTAAACCTAGATAAACCTATACACTAAAAGGGGTCTAGATACATTCCTTTCACAAAATTAAAACGTCTTATATTTTAAAACGGAGGGAGCAGTTCGAGTAGTAGTATGATCTGATGTCTAGCTCGCTCCTAACTTCATTCCTCAATCCAAATTGCTACTACTTTTTTTAGACGGTAGGCCGAAGCCCGACATTAAATTAATGACGTCAATGGCGGAAGATACAAAGTGCTGAACCAGTTTAAGCGCGCACACACAAAAACAAGCCAACGGCTTGTGCAAACACAGAAAGAGAAAACAGTAAGCTGGGTCGACGACAACGCGAAACAGTTACAAACAGCCCTTACATGGACCAAGCCGCCGCCGAGGTTGAAACCAATCGGCCCGAGAGGCCAGCGCCGCCTCACCTTCATCCATTGTCACCGGAGAGATCCCTATCCCTGGTTGACAAGAAGGCGGAGCCAACGGGCTAGAGTCCCCCTAGAGATCTAGCCACGCACGAGCACACGCTGCACCTCGCCAAAAAACGCCAACACCGAAGCGACTCCGCCACCAACAAACGCCATGCGACTGCCACCACACTACCATCGGAAGAGAGACGGTCCAAGGACTCCAAGACGATGCCTTCAAGAAGGGAACGGCACTAGAGTTCCGCCACCGCCTGATCAAACGATCAAGGGTTTTCACCCGAAGCATCGGGAAGAGAAGGGAGAGGAGCCGCGACGGTGCCTTCAAGAAGGGGACGACGCCCATGGGCGTTGCCACCACCGGCCAAGATAAAGTTTGGCAGGTTTTCACCCCGGCAGAGGACTCCACCTCCAACACCGAGTGCGGCCAGCCGCCGAGATAGCTGCCTGCACACATCCAGGACACACCGCTCACCAAGCGTCATGTCGTCCGAACGGCCATGAACGCCGGCCAGCACTTGAGCCCACTGGCCGCGACTTCCATTGTCCGCCGAGGACACCGCCGGCGACACCTCCCCACCGGAGTCCGCCCAAACTAAGGTCCGAGATCCAGATGAAGCCACCCGCCGCAAGGGAGGGCGTCCGCTGGATTCGCCCCTTTGGGAAGGGGCGCAGAGGAGGAGGCGAGCAGCATCTTCTCTGTTATGCAGTTATGCTTGGTGGTTCGTACGGACGAAAGAATTACGTGTAACTCTTTAGAGTGGAATACTAATAATGTGCCGCAAAGCGCGCATATATAGGTCAGCACGCACTGACCACATACAGCTTGTACGAAGACACCCTAGCTAGGTAGCTACAGACGTGCAAGTAAATTTGCTGCCGCTAGTGAATGAAGTTCAGGTGCTGAGAAAAGCAGCTCTGCCTTTTCTACAGCAACATTTAAAAAGGAAAAAAAAACATTCGGAGGAAACGCATAGCATGCATACTTGCAAAGTCCTTTAATTTTCCTCCACCGTTCCATGAGACAAATAAAGCAAGCCACCACCGACGCGTGGAGCTAGAAGTTGGATGAATTTGACGAGGTCAGAGCAAGTTGCCCGCATGCAGTGCGCGCCGGTCACAGGGTCCAAGTTATGAACAGAAACACTCGGTAGCGTACGTGCCGGTGCCGGACGGGACGACAGTGCCATGCATGCATGCTAGGTCGGGTGCGCGGAAGACAACACGTACGGCATGGTTGGAGCTGTACTACGTAGAACGTTCGATACAAGGAGACTCGTAAATGTGTCGTTGCGCTTACACTCGGTCTCCGAGCGTCGCGAGTGGCAAGTGGGCACAACAAGGATTCATCTACTCATCGGACGGGTATATATTTGCTACAGTCGACTTAGATTTTCTTAAGTCTCAATCGTTGTAAAAAAAGTGCAACTCTCTGTTAAAAAAAAATACAACTGGTTTTAGTTACAATTTTCTGACAGAAAAATTAGCAGAAAAAGGGAATTGCACTGCTGCAACGGGAACTTGTTGCACTTTTTTTTAAACTACGATTGCACTTTTCTCTATTGATTGGGACTTAAACAAATCCCAATCAACTGAGACGTAGACAAATCCCCGTATATAAATGGATTAACTCAATTTAATATTACAGTATACTCCACACCTCGTCCGTACGGCGCCACCGAAGCACGCAGTAAACAAGTGCAGCTTGCGTCGCAAGTGGCGCTCGCCGTACCGTACGTACGTACTGAATCCCGCTGTTTAAAGAAGGTAGTATGGTGCGCCCGTTCCGGCCCGGACCCTGAGCACGCGATGCGGGGGCTCAACAGCTAGACAGGCTCGTCTCCCGTTCACTCGTGTCGGGTACGTGCTCCTGCAGCAACACTTTCTTAGTATCATCTTTGCCGAGGATTGGTGGCCTTTCCGCACCCGACTACACAGAGCAGCGTCGACCGATGCATGGGTCGGAAGAGGTACTCCGTACAATTTTCTGAAAATTCCGATACTAGTATACTACAACGAGGCAGGAAGCCGGATGGAGCACTAGAAAGCGTGTTCTTCGATGCATTGGATCTCCGTCGACGAGAGAGATCTTGCGCTTGCTTGCTCTGATCGCCTCGGCAGCCGCGCGCCTTTCCGTGGCTGAGGTCTCGGTCCACATGGCTGGGAGACTGTGCGTAGTTGCATGGGCTGCATGAAAACGTGGACGCATCATGCATCGGCTGATCTCGCCACACAGCCTTTGTACTTTCCGATCCTGCGCGCCCGTGACTGGCGTCCAGGCAGGCCATCACACCGGCAGCCTACTCTACAAGTACTGTAGGATAGCGGTGGCCCTTGCCCTTGTAGGTTAGTATAGGCCGGTGACCGTGTCGTTCTTTCACTGCGTGTGGGTCCGTCGTGTGGGGGAGTTGCCACTCTGTCTGAAGCAGCTGCAGAGTCTGTGGGGGGCTAGATACGCTACAGACAGGGGCCACCCGCCACAGTCTGCGTGTACGAAGGTCGCCCAAGAGTGGACTACCGGCCCCGTGACCTGTGGTGGCGACAGCAGCGGGTAGGAGCGCCTGTGCGTGTTTTGCAGTCGAGCTAGCTCGATCAGTGGGACCTCTGCTCGTGCAGTTTCGGTACGGTCAGACGTACGGTGTTGTACGTGGTAGAGGCGCCCCAGCATTAGTATTAGTACGACCGTCGTCAATTTACTAGACTGCCCTTCGTTATGGTTCACTCACATCATCTGTACAGCAATTATTGCTCGGTGTACGTAGAAGTACGGTCAGGCGTACGCTAATTAAGTTAAGCTGCTCCGATTAGTTTTGAACTCCGTTGGATTCTAACTAAGACTCCGTATGTTCATGCTAGTCAGTGGATGCATGAACGGTGCTTATGTCGACGGATGGGTCAGCAGCCAGCACTGCTTGAAACAAACAGCCAAGTTGCATGCAGGGGCAGCTGATCAGTGAGCTTCCCACTTACTACTACTCTAATCTGGATGCACACGCAAAAGTCTTCCTCGCAAGTGTTTCGAACCGGCCGGTTTGTAAGACCATTTGGGCCACTCCAAACTTGTGAGGCACCGGCTTCAAATATAACTACGCACCCTTTCACATGATAATAATACCGTCTCTACCAAGCAAAAGGTACCTTCTTTTCTCGTTGATACACAACTACCGTACAGTGTGTCGGTAGTATTTGGCTCTCTCAGGTAAACTTCACTAAACACCACAAGCACTGCTTGGCAGAATTTGTGTAGGAATTCAAGGCATGTGCTCTTGCTCATACACATGTACTCATCAACAAGATCACCAGAACTCTATATGCAAGCATGTGAATAGCTACGAAACATTTCTGGTAACAAGAGAAGTCGATCTTGCCAGTGCCATCGATCTTGCATTCGAAGTACGGATCATAGTCCCTCATATCATCGAGAATTGACAATAACAACTTCCTTGACATCCTAAAGCAACGACGAAATACATGCTCCGGGTAGTGGCTTTGTAGGATGGAAGTAGTCTTTGTAGATCCAATCATGGCCACCTTCTTGATCACGCTTCAAGTTGGCGTTGTGTCCCTTTACCGAGCCCCTTCGGATCGGTTGCATGTTCTCGACGTGTTCTGAGCCTACGATCGGCAGAATGGACATATCCCGACAATGTTCCCGGAAGAAAGCCAAAGCGACACAAGATCCCTGGCGACAGCGTGGACTAACGCAGCGGTGGCAACAAAGACAATGTGACGGTATGATGGGCGAGGATGACTGCACCTCCTAAGCTCCTACGACGGTGCCAATTGATGCCAACACCGGCAAGATGCCTACATGCGGACAAACAAGCAACGACCGATGAGAGGGTCACTACAAGGATGGAGAGAAGCGGCACAGGTGGGTGGCGACGTCTCTGTAGTGTTGCGGCACATATGGCGGAAAAGTCGATTTGGGCGTGGACTATTTTCTGAGACCCAGACGAGCGGGGCCCGAGTAGGACAAGAGGGTGACCCGCGCGAACACGTGCGCTATCAAGGTCATCCCAAAGCCAACCCATATTTTAGGATGGATCTCCCTGGACCGGTCCTGCCGCTCGGTCCTTTTAGATTGCTTTGGTGGGCCGTGTCTCCTATCCATTCTGACATCCCCGGTCTGTTCGGGTCTAGATATCCCCTTAAGCATAGCGTACCACGCATGTTAGACTAGCCCAATATGGGTATCATAGGTGGTATGATGCATTACATGCATGTAAAATATTTATGCATTACTACAATTAATGATGAAAGAGGTATTGTTGGTAACTTGGTATCATAGGTAGATACACGGTATCGTAGCATGTAGAGCTAGAAAACCTAATTCTAAATAAATCTTGTCCATAATTTTACATAAGATTCTATAAAATAATAAATACACTAAGGCTATGATAGTACTACATGTTACTATGCACTGTGAAGATGGTATTATATACTAGCATCGTATGCATGACAATACTAGTCCTCCGTTCTAAAATAAGTGACTTGAGTTTATTATGTATCTATATGCTAAAACATGTCAATCTATACAAACCCACATCACATATACTCCCTAGTCTTGGCATGTTGCCAAATCGCGCGCATCGATCGAACGACCGGAGGCACTGCATTTCCCTGCTCTGTTAATCAGACGTTCAATTTGTCCTGATCGATCAACGTCCTCCACGTACTTGATTTCGTTTGAGGCACCCCATGTGCGCCTGCATGGAAAAACTAGCCACGACAAGCGTGGCCTGTCCAGCAAAATAGCTAGCTAGTCAAGCTAGTTCTTCCGGTACAGGTCCGGCCCAGGCCGAACCTAACGTGCATGGTCGAATTGCCTAGCTACCTCTGGCACGTGAAGAAGAAATGTGCCAATAGATCTGGACCGTACGTACCGGTCGTACCTTGTGCCTAATGGGTGTCTCCCCGCGCCATTTTCCTGACGGACTGGGACGATGCTGACTAACTAGACCATGGATCAATTGGCACGTAGTACTAAATGTACAGTCAGTATGTACATGCATGGCCCTATATACGTTGAGGCGCATATTAGCTGAGCTGCTGCATGAAAGTCGGTCCACCTTTTTTGCCATAGAATTTTTAAGGTTCCTTTTGATTCCATGCATGACCTATGCGTTGCATAATGGTCAGTGGCAACCGTATCTTCTCATTTTAGTTAACTACTAGTACTCCGTAAAAATGCGTATATTTATGTGTGTATGTATATATACACTAAAAAGTCTAGATACATGCAATCTTCGGCATCTCTTTCTGAACGGAGGAAGTACACGTACGATCCTAAACTTTCACCGACGTGGTACTGCATGCTTTGAACATTTGGTGCTGCTTTGGTGTGCTGTGGGACGAACTTTACCAAATCGCCACGCGGCCACACCCACACGTATGTATCGATCCCACACTACCCTAAAGCAAAGGACTCGGTGGTGGAATACCAAAAATGCTTAGATAGCAGCAGCCGCTCGGCATCGATCACATGCATGATGGATACCCTTCTCCGGCCGATGAGTACGTCTGTCCAGCAAACCGTGACACGTACCGTCAAGACTCGACACGACGCCGGGCAGGCAGGGGAAAGGATAGGTCGAATCTCAAGTTCATCCCAAACGCCATGCCGCGCCGCTTCCGGAAAAAACACGCTCCACAACGCAGCCAATAGTACCACTGTTGATGTGTCCGTGTCATTTGGAGCTAGATGGACGCATGTGTAGACAGTGCTGCTGTGGTATCGTTGTCGAGACGCGTAGGATACGTTGGTGATCCGCCACTACGCGCGCGCACAGTGTCCCTGTGGATCGGCATGCACGCGCGCTGCTCGATCTCTCCACGTGAAAATGTTTCGACTGGCTTTGGGGTAACGATCGAGCGCGTCCGGTACCGGTACAAGTAGCGCTAGTGCATGTGATGTGCCGCCTAGCTACGGCCTAGTCTACTATAGTAGTGACGTTGTATTCGTCTACGTACTATACCCTGCCTAACATGCTAGCAACATACTCGAGGCAAGGGTAGTACTGTACCAAACATGCTAGCAATATGTGCATTATATTTCCAAAAAAATAAAAAATGCTTTATTTCCACACCATACATGGTCTTTGATTTTAGACTCTCCATCTACCCAGTCTACTTCCGTACTCCATCCGTTCTCTTCTAATCTACATTCTATACCCGTTAGAAAAAGAATCTACATTCTAGACTCTACATTCTACCTTTTAGACAATAAGAACAAAGCAGGTCATGCTTTCTCTATTGGATATCATTACTCAATATAGATTGGATTGGTTGTTTAGAATATACAAGTATTATAAATAAATACACTCTCTCGATCAAAATTAATGTTCTAGATTCGGATGTATCTAGCACTAAAACATGACTAGATACATCTAAATATAGACAAATCTAAACACTAATTTGGATCGGTGGGAGTATATTGATTATGTGTCAAATATTGGTTTACGAGTTGGGTTACGTTTGGACTTATATTGTATTGTGGATAGGATACGAGTAGTACGTGAGTTGAACTTTTATAGCCTTTGCCCAATAACTAATATGAAGGGTGCCTCACAATGTTACCTATGACGAGTAGCAAGCGGCGCAAGGGGAGCCATCAGCGACATGTGTCGGCGACTAAGACGGACGGTGCAGCGGTATTGATAGGGAGGAGCATCAGTATTCATGACCGTACGTAGAGTAGATGAGTTTGCCGTACAATGTTAACAAATCTCGATGTCTTCATCGTGTATTGTGATTTTTTTGTCCTCGGTAGATCAACTGGAATATTCGGCCGTAAGAAAATACAATGCCGGTTTCTCCGATTGATTTTATTTTGGATGTAAAATAAAAGAGAACGGGTGAGTACTCCACTACGTCTACGTACTAGTATAACCTAAAATGCTAGCAATATGCATGGTATATTCTTTTTTCATGATGGGAGTACATTGAGAACCAAGCAAGGGTATTTCCAACCAAGAGAGAGTACTAGTGCGACGGACTGACAACATTTCATCAGGCTTCAGTGCTCCATTGCTAGCAGTCTCATTCAATCACTCGTTTCTTTCTCCAGAAAAACAAAAATACTCGTAGTAATCGCTTGCTCATCCCTCTCTCTCTTCCATCCATGTGCCAGGTCAGTAGGTGGGCTCCTTGATGACAGGGATATCCTGCTTTCCGCCTCGGACTCTCTCACCTCCACGAGCGGCCGTACGAGCGGGACTACGGACCAGCACGGGCCGGGCAGGAGCGGTCCCGGCGCGGTCCCGAATTCCATCGGTCGGAGCTAAACCGGGTGCTAGTTAAGGCAAGGCCGGGCCCACCCCACCGGCTTCTTGCCCCTTGTACCTTCCGGGTACTCCAACTGTACCCGCACTTGTACCTCCCAGCCTTATTCAATTCCATCCCCTCCGCTGGCCTTATTAAAGAGGAAAAAAAAGCCTTTGCTTGGCTATGCACACACCCTGCTTTCTCCCCATGTATCTGCATTAGCCAGTATAGTGCTCTGAACTTGACTTAAAGTAGCATAGGCCATTTTGCTGTTTCTAAATATTGCTTCAGATTTTGGGGTTGGATTTTACAAAGCTACTTAGAAAAAAAGGAGCCAACGACCCGAATACAAAATGCAGCTGTGTATATAGTTTTGAAAATTCAACGCATCAAGACAATCCACAAGACTATCTACCACAAGGAAGACACGGTCTCGGAATCAGAAAACAAAAATCACAGAATAGCACGTGGACACAACACATGGTGGTCGATACGATTGGGTTGACAAAATCAGCTTGTTAAAACTTTGACGGTAGCTAGCCACAACACCGAATTGTGGGAAGGAGAGGTAGTCACCACAAGTTTTAGGTCGACCAACACAATTGGTCAAAAAATGTTCGTGCCTGACGCAAATGCGTGACCCATCTTGTTCATCCCTCCATCCAGCGCGCAAACCTCATGGCACTGTTCCATCCAACGTATCGATCGATCAAGCAACCAACGACACTAACACAATACATCACAGGAGAAGTTCTCATTCTACGATACACACGCTATAGATAAGTTAGACATGCTAGAGGTTGCTATTTAAAAAGACATGAAAAAAGTAATGCAACAATGTTGACAATAGGGGAAAAAAGGCTTGAAATGAGAGAAAATGATGAAAACAAACACGTTTATGGCATATATTTTGTTCAGATTAAACCAGTGATTAGCTAGCAAGCAATCTCGTGTACCCAAAGCAGGTGGCCAAATAAAAACAATCCATTCCGAGCTAAGAACTTGTAAAATGCCAACGAAGAAAAAATAATGGGGAAAAGACTTCTGCATTGTGCAAAGCAAAGCATAACTCCCACCTCTTCCGTTATATAACGAGCCACCATGGCCACCCCAGTACAAACGCCTCGTATCCATCCTCTCAACCCAAGCGTCCCTCGCCTCGCCTCGCCTCGCCAAGAACAAGAACTCGGCGCAGCCGCCTCCCGACCTCCATTTCCAAGGCTCGCGCTCTCCGGCGCGTCGACCAAAGCGGAAAGCATGAAGCGCCTGCTCCGGCGTCTGTCCCGCGTGGCCGCGGCCGACGCCTGCGCCGCCACCGGCGCGTACCAGCCGCTCCGGCCCGACGCCGCGGCAGGCAAGGCCTCGGCGTCGTCGCCCTCGTCGTCCTTCTTCGGCGCGCGGCGGCTCGGCAGCAGCGGCCGCGTGCCGGAAGGGCATGTGCCGGTGTGCGTGGGCGAGGAGGGCGGCCCCGTCGAGCGCTTCGCCGTGCGCGCCGAGCTCCTGGGCCGTCCGCCGTTCGCCGCGCTGCTCCGCCGCGCCGCGCAGGAGTACGGGTACGGCCACCCGGGCGCGCTCCGGATCCCCTGCGCCGTCGCCGACTTCCGCAGCCTCCTCCTCGGCCTCTCCGACGCCGGCTGCCACGCCGCCGACGAAGACGACTCGCCGTTCTACTACTAGTCCATTTCGCCCTCCTTGTTCAGGGTATCTTCCAACGAGGGCGTGATTGGCAAATTTGCCCCCTGGCAAGAGCAAATCGGTGAACCAGCAGAGCCAAGCCAATTGCCAGATGCTCTGCTTTTACCGATCTACCCCTGGAAGGAAAGTGTACATAGGGAGGGCTTTGCTCCGTCTGGTGGGGTTGGTGGAGGATAGGAGGGACATTTTCTCCTGCTGCTCAACAATTTTAGGCGTAGTATTGCTCTCTTTCTTCTTCCTTTTGAGTGAGTGTTCTTCTAGCTCCAGATCTAGCTCTGGTAGTTGCAATGTAGCATCATCTCTTGCTAGGGATTTTTGAGGTCTTGGCAACAATCATGTAAGCCGCAAGGTTAACCTCATGTGAGTGAAATGGATCTGTTAGCTGCTGCAAATGGAGACCCTGTTCCAAGATTAGGGGATGCAAGTTCTATCTTTTTCCTTTCAACTCTATCTGTGTGCTGCATGACTAGCTCTGTCATGGAGAACAATTAACTGTACTTGGGCTAGCGAAGCATGCCCCGTTGAGTTCAGAATCGGGCGCTACCAGAAAAATCTTGAGTTCTTTGGTAGTGAGGTTCAGCATATACGGCTATACAGTGTGCTCTGTTTACCATTGGTGGCCAATGAAAGCTGGAGAATACTGCATGTTCCTGCAACAGAATCAACGGGCGTGCAGCTCTATCATGGCTTGAAGCCTTAAAGTGTGGTACGGTAATCTCTCGTGGCTTGAGGTTTTATAGTAGTACA
Organism: Avena insularis; assembly: GCA_023614405.1. Taxonomy (NCBI): domain Eukaryota; kingdom Viridiplantae; phylum Streptophyta; class Magnoliopsida; order Poales; family Poaceae; genus Avena; species Avena insularis. Next base: position 19,854,952 of record CM042694.1, on the reverse strand, counting down.
TAGCAGCACCGTCAAAACAGTGTACAAGTAACTGAATAAACAGTCGGAATAAAGAGTCACTGGACACAAAGATTTACCATGCTCTCAGGTCATAGTGGTAAAATCAAAGGATTGTGATAGAACTTTTGAACAATCTAAGTGATTGGCTCGCCGCATATCAAGCCAATCGTCATGTAAGAGTCACTGGAAACAAACCGTTAAGCAGTACCAAATTTACTGGACATATGACTGCATTTTCAGCAAGTTCTAATGATAGGAATTGTCAAAATGTTCCTTTGTTTTTTGTATTTTCTTAGGGCATCTTCATCGGGCCGACCCAAATGGGTGATCGAAACGGTCCGTTTCTGTCTGTTTGGGTCGGGCCACGGTCGGGGTTGCGGTCCGGCCTGTCCTTGCCAGCCGCGCCCAGCGACCCGACCCATCTATCCGTCTCTCCCCGCTGTCACCGCTTGACACCCTTGGCGATGGGACGTTATGACGACGCGACATCGGCTATCAGCGCCGGCGTCTTCCTGCGCGGCCGGCGTTTCCCGCCATTCTTCTTTCCGTTTCCCGCGCACACGACTTCCCTCCCGCACGCGCCTCCCCGGCCGTTTGCCTCCTTCGCCGCGGTCTATAAAACACGACCACACGACGCGACTGAGACAACAAGTCCAAGCAAGAGCAACCACCACCGAAAAAAGCGCCTACCACAGTCATGCCTCGCAGCAAGATCGCCAACTGGACCAAGATCAGGGAGCTATGCCGCACCCGCTTCCAGTACCCCGACATCGTCGCTGTCGACCTCCAAGCCTCGTTGTTGTCCCAGCAAATGGCGGCCGAGGTGGTAACCTTCCGAGGTGGCCGAGGCGGAAGCGGTGGTGGAGGCGACCGCACAGGTGGCAGCCCAATGAGCGGTGCGTGAGGTTCACCACGTCGCTGCCAAGGAGGCGATGGAGGCGGTGGCCAAGGAGTCCGCATTAGCGCCCCTCCACGAGATCCGCCACGAGGCGGCCATGACCACGCTGGAGGAGGTGGCCAAGGTAGCCGTCGGCGAGTTTCGCCACGCCGCCGCCACGCGCGGTGCGGTGGAAGCGACAGAGCACGCCGCTGAAGCGGTGACGGAGGAGCTGCGCGTGGGCTCTCGTTGACGGGGACGAGACGCAGGTGGAGGACGACGACGAGGAGGGGGAGGTAGTGGATTAGGTGGTGGCGGAGGAGGGGCGGGGTAGGAGGCGATCGCCGTCCCCCTGCAGATCGCGCAGGCTCTAGGCCTCGGCCCCAACGGAGCTCCAGCGATGGTGGCCCCTTGGCAGCGAGGGCGACGACGGTGACGGAGCTGGACGACTAGGATGCGAGGGACCACTGACCGAGATGAAGAAGGTCCTGGCCAACCGGGTGGCGACGGACCGCGCGAAGAGGGCTAGTAAGAAGGAGGCTCGTGGCCGAGCGCGCGAACGTTACCATGAACGCCTCCACCAGGAGGCCATCTGTTCAGCTAGAGCGGCGATCGACGGGGCCAGCGGCAGCGGCAACTGCGGCCGCGGCAATGATGACGAGTAGCCGTAGGAACGTCCTCCTCTAGCAATAGTAGCACTAGTTCTTTTTCTTAGTTTGTTCAAATATGCTTTTTGTAATCGGCAGGGCCTAATCTAATGAAAAGTAAGTTTAATTACTAATATCTCACTTACATATTGCCCCGAGCAGCCGACAAGCGGACACTCGTGCGGTTCTTGCGCTGTCCGGACCGACCCAACCGTTGCCCAAATTAGGTGCATGGATTGGTCGAACCGAACGCGTCTGTCCGGTTGGGTCGTGCCACCAGGAGACCAGGCACGCCCCGCGCGTCCGCGCGGACACATTCGAACGTACTCGGATGGATTGGGTCTACCCGGTGAAAATGCCCTTACTAGTTATCCTCGCTTGTCTTTGGAGCACGGTGGCAGAGTAGCATCAGATACGTTTCTCGTCCAAATACAGTGAAAGCAATTGTGAGGTATCCTTGCAGAATTGGAATAGGGTAATCCTTGTTGTAAAATTGACCCCTGGAACCTGCATTGCCACCGCAAAAGAATTATGTGGAGCACACACCCATGTGCAGAAATCTTGGACAGTACAGATGACAACTGCGTGCTTCTACTGTGGCTGAGCTCATGGGGAGGACGATGCTTTGCGTGAGAAGATTTATCGCACCATCAGACCATCTTTCCACCGCTTTACTTGCACCTAGAAGCCACTAATTCTGGCAATTGTCATACATTCTGGCCGTAATCATTGTGTCAGAAACCGTTAACTAGAAATGATCAAAACGCGGGTGATGATCGTACTACATCAGTAGTACAGGTTACAGGTACAGTAGGCTGCATTATTGGCATGTGCCTGCCTGTCTGCCTATTTTTCATGCACATTCGGGGATTTCCAGGTTTGAACAGATGTGAAAGGGAACACGAAGAAACGGAATTTCCGGAGTTTTATATGCAACAAGGTGTGTTCGTAATTTCTTCACGAAGATGTATACATATATATATGGCACATGCCGTGTCAAGACGACCACAGCTCATATATCTCCGATTTTCCTAGTCGATCAACCGGTGCCAACACCCTGCAAGGACTTGAATTGAATAGAGACCGTCACATGGCACCTAGAGAGAGATCTAAGAACTCTTCTTCCAAGAAATGAATTGCAGTCCAAGTCCTCAAGTCATGAGGAGCTGCGAACTGTGAGGTGAAGAGAGTTGATGATGAAGAACTCAAGTCATGGGTCGCACTGCATGCATGCATCAATGCGTGGGAGCAACGCATGGAGCTTGTGAATTCGCTGCTACCGCAGGGTGGCTGGGCAGGGCACGGCATGTGCAGGCAGAGGAGGCAGGAAGTGAAGGCCAGGCCACGCTGAAAGGCAGAGCACGCCTGACTGTCAGGCTGCACGGACGGACGATGACCCGACCGAAACGGCAACGGCCACGGCCACGAGCACGAGCACGAGCACGACGACGCCGCTCTCGGGCCTGGACAGTTGTGGCGATCGGCACGACACGTTGCGTGGAAGCGCCGCCACGTGGCGTTGGCGGTTGTACACGTAGATCGGTTCCATTCCATCGCTAGGGTGCTTATCTTGCCTTGGCTACGGGAATTGTGAGCTGCATCGTGGCGAGTTATAATGCAAGGCGACATGTAGCAGCCGCAGCAGCAGCACTGTGTTGTGGATTGAAGATATTTTGTTGCAGGTGGGATGGGGGCTACAGGGGTCGCAGGCAATGGAGGCTGAACCGATCAATGTGAAGAATTCGTTGGGATGGGCTCGGGCAAGCGTGGGCTGTCGTGACTAAGTGTGTGTTCAGTTGATGTTACAAAGTGAAATGTAATGGAATGGTTTCAAACCCGAGAGTCGTTGTACTGTTCAGTTGAGAAATAAAATGCAACAAAATTATTTTTTAAAATAGAATATTTCCTTTAGATTCAGAACGCATACATTCCTCTAAATCGGTGTTATCTCTCCATTCTTCTATACTAAAGCCACCTAAACCTTCTCACTCTCTTTATTCCTTTACCATAATTTTTGCTAAATACATCAAACATAGAATAGAACCATTTCATTCTATTTTTTGACCCAACCGAACGTAGGATGGAACAATCTCATTATATATTTTTGGTTCTAACTAAACATAAAAAACGAAACGAACCCATTCTAGTGGAATGAAATCATTACATTTCATTCCACTTTGTTTCTGAACCGAACACACCCTAAGATTGACGCTGAAACTGGAACCGCAGGGAGATGTGCCCATCCAAAACAAAACTGGGCTAGGACTCGAGCACGACTGCTCCATAAATGACGGAGGAAAATGAGATATACAGTTTATAAAATGAGAGAGGGAGACAGAAAGTGAGGTGGACTGCGTATTACATAGACACGTCATCAATGTAGAGGCATTACTCCCTCTGTTCAAAGTATATATTTATATGACGTATTTTGTTTCCATATGACAACTAATTGCTCAATGAATACAAGGCTATATGACTTGAAATTTATGTCGCTCAATACCTTTTAAAAAGTATCTTGTTACCATATTGATTTTGTACCACATAAATCACATATTAAAAGGGTATTTATTGGTCAAATGCTTTGTATTAGTTAAAACAAAATATGCCTTACTCATCAGACCGGAGGTGGACCCACACTAAGAAAAATAAGTTTTCTATTACGGAGTACGGTACGGCTACCTGAGCGCGCTCCGCATCCCCTGCGTCGTCGCCGAGTTCCATATCCCCCAGGGGCGGATCTGCGGCCGGTGCTACCGGTGCTGTAGCACCGGTCCAGCTGACTAGCACAAGGGGAAATTTTGAATCCAGTTGGGGCAGAACCTGTACCAGCACCGTCTACCCTCCTTCATGTGGTCTGCTCTCTCCTTCGTGTGGCGTAAATTAGCACCCCTCTTCCTGCGCTTCTGGCTCCGCCACTGATATCCCCCTCTTTGGCCTCTCCGACACTGGTTGCCTCGCTACCGACAACGATGGCACGCCGTTCTACTAGTAGTCCATTTCGCATTCCTTGTTCGAGGTATCTGAGGGTGTCGTGGTGGTGTCACGGCAGATGCCATGGATAGGCTAAAGGTGGGGACTAAATGCACTAGGGGAATCCAGGAAGGGATAGTATGGTGATTCCACACACAGTTGCTTTGTATTTGATTCACTTTCACCGTTTACAAGTACTCCTTGAGCTGTATTGAGAAGAGGAGGAAGAAGAAACTCTCTTACTCTCACCACTAGCTAGCCCTCAGGAACACACTAGTAAAACACAACTCTCTAGAGATCAACCCTTTCTACAGAGTCCCTAGCCCCTTATATAGGGGTAGCCAGGTCCCTAGCAAAATAGTAAGCCGACCGGGTCACTTTTGCCCAGCGTCATCCATGCAGAGGCTACGTGAGCCTCTGCGGCGCCCGCGTCATCCGACACAGGCATCGTCACCTTTGTTGGCCACGCCTCGGTGGTCCTGGCCTCTATCCTCTTCGCTCACGCTCTGCGTACAGTGGTCACCCTTTGACCAACGAGATACCTTCCTTCTCTTACAAGCTTGATATAACCCGGATACCTAGTTGATCCGGCCACACCTGTACCTACATACGAGTTAGATACATCTTACCGGCATACGACATAAGTCGGCTGAGACCCAGTTAGGTGGACATCCCCTGGTCCGGGTTACCCCGTGATTCGGCCTGCCTTGAGGTGACTCGGCCAGCACCTGCTTTGACCTTGCCGTACCTCGGCTAACTCGGCCTTTATACCCCGGCGTGACCCTACCCGGGGGTATCCCCCCAACATTAGTCCCTGAAGCTGGTGCGGTCTTAGCTGCCTTACCCGCTAAGGCCACGGCAGGTTCAATTTTACTGAGCCTTTTGCTCCTTTTCCGAGTTACCTCATAGTCCGGATTTCATAGGTTTACTTTCCCTTGGCACATTCCGAGTTTTCACTCGCTGGCCGGGTCACCTCATACTCATCCGGGTCATCCTTCTTTCTCTCGTACGCTTCTCCACGTGGAGGCTAATCATTACTTTGCCTCATTTTAAGGGCCCGCGCCAGTAACCGCCGCAATTATTGTCAGATATTACTGTAGCACACGTCACATCGTGCCTGCCTCCTCGTTAACTGTATCATAACATCACGTCATGGGATCTCCTGCGCCCTGTGGCCCTTCCTGTGGCTCGTCGCTGATTCGTTGATCCGGGTCATACACGGCCACACCGTGTGGCCCGTCCGCACAGCGCGATCCCACTACCCCTCTAGGGCGTGGTTAAATAGGGGAGGGGCGCGCCCCTTGGGTCTTTTCCCCACTCTCGCGCCCCTCTGCCTCTTCTTCTTCTTCTTCTTCTTCTTCCTTTGACAGCCGCCGCCGCCGCAAGACTATGAGCTGCGCCCAGAGTCAAGACTGTTTCCTCGCGCACTTGCGTCGCCGCCCCTCCCGCACATCTCCTCCGCCACGGGTCCTCGCTAGTCCAGGCCACTGCCTCCTACTGCCGCTAGCGCAAGTGAGCACAGTGATCTTGAGATGACAGAGGAGGAGCTCGCCGTCACGGAGCAGGAAATGGAGGAGGACGCGGGGAACGCCGATCGTGGCGCTTGGGCTGGGTCCTAGGTTTGCCCCAGGATGATCTCGACTAGCTGTACCGCACCCGGCGTATGCCGGAGGGCGTCATCGCACGCCTTGCCGCCATGGAGCTTGCCCCCTCACCCAATCCGGGTGAGTATGTGGTATTCCTTTCCCACTTCCAGCGCGGGTTTGGGCTCCCTGTTAGCGATTTCTTCAACGACTGGCTCAACACCTATGAGCTTCAGCCGCACCATCTTCCGGCTAACGCCATTACCTCACTCTCTGCTTTTCTCTTCCACCATCGAAGGCTATACCGTACTGTGGCCCACAAAGGAGCTCTAGATCCGGTTCTTTGGCCTCTGCCGGAACGTAATTCCGAATAGAGAGCTTGACTCGGAGGACAAGCAGCTCACGCAGTTCAGCGCATCTTCCATCTCTCCTCGGAAACAGTCCATTTCCCCCCGAGTCACGGGGCTTGACTCCTACAAGGGCTGGGCCCGAACCTTCTTTTATGTCAGAAATGGCACAACTGAAGATCTGATCCGGCTGCGCCCCTACGCTCCGGGTCCTCCTAATCCGGATCTATGGGACAAGGTCCCCAAGAAGCCCACTGTCCTGGCGAACCAGGTCAATAAACGGTTCCAGGAGCTGAAGGATCAGGGATTGCGCAACGAGGATGCAATGATCACCCTCGTCCGCAACCGGATCTCCCCCCTCCAGAAACGCACGCACAAACTCTGCCACATGAGCTGGGGTCGTGACCCCAACCGGACCTCCTCATTCGAGTTGAGAAACACCGAGATCTACCGCCGGGTCAAGGCCCTCTTCACCACCAACAAGCACTTCTCTGCTGAGTGGACGTGGGGGATCGAACACTTCTGCCGAGATAGGCTTCCCCCGTGGTAAGTCTCGTGCCCCAAACCTTTTCCGAATTAAATCGTATGTCGGTTTCGTTGTAGGTTTTGATCCCTTTGACTTTTCTTTCCCTTAGATGTTTCTTCAGCAAACTATTGAGGATGGCACCGAGCCTTCTCTCAAATGGGTGCCTGATCGAGATGCCTCGAACGAGGAGGAGCCGGATCAGGAGATGTTCCTGCCGATGGCTGATGTGACCAAGCGACACACCGGTAAACTCACTTCCATTAGAGATTGGCCTGACGATGAAGATGAATCCGACGTTGAGGTGATGGAGGCATTTGACGCTATCCCCCTGTCTTACTGTCGTGGTGGTGTCACGGCAGATGCCATGGGTAGGCTAAAGTATGGGGCCAATGGATGCTAGTGGGATCTGGGGAGGGAAGATGCAACTGTCTTTACACTCAAGCTGCCAAAGTGATGAACTTTATTTCTCTCTTGATGGGTTACAAGTGCTCCTTGAGCTGCTTAGGGGGGGACAATGTGAATCTCCCCAGCCTAACGGTGCTCTCTTCTTTCTCTGCTCCCTCAGGGTCCAAACCTCCCCTTATAAAGGGGTGCCTTGGGTGCCCTTAGGGCTGACGAGGCAAGCATATTCGTGGAATATGCTTGTCCCAAAATAGTAGTTCGGCCTCCTTTCCTGTCGCCCTTCTAATGACGGCAAGGCTCGGTGGCCCCCCCTCCTGCGTGCCTCGGGCTTGGACTGTCACCTTCGTGACCTCCTTCGCCTCTTCGGCACGTGCATCCTTGTCTCTTGTGCTTGGCCCTGTCTGATTCCTTCTAGCCTGCAGCTATACTTTGACCACAGGCTTCTCCTTCTCCTGCAAGCTTCATATCACTCGGCCTTACCTTGTGTTACTCGGCTGCTCTTACACTGCATGAAGATCATTTGGGTAACCCGCCGATTTTCTCATTAACTCGGCCGGTAACTACCGATACCTAAACATGGGCTCCTTGCCTCGCTCATCGGCCGACATATCCATGATTCGCCGACCTAGGCCGTAGCTCGAAACCAGACGGGCAGTACCTCTGTCTTTCCCGTCTCGACCTACCCGAGGTTAACCCCGACATTAGTCCCGGCTGGTGTGGCCTGTCAATAGCTTTGGCGGGTTATATCAGCTTCATTACTTTCTTAAGTCTTGTTTCCGAGCTATGGCCTTGTCCGAGGTTTCCTCATTCCTTCCATCGTACGCCACGTCCTACGCATCACCCCATCATTGCTCTTCTAGTTTTTAGGTCCTTCTACAGTGCTTACTGACAAGCTACAGTGAACCCTGTTCCTGCTGCGCCGCCGCGACGCTGCGGTGCCGCTTCCCTCGGGATCGTAACCACTTTTCTTTGTGCAGGCGTTGGTGTGGCTCCACTTACCGTCAGTGCGTCGTGCTGTTCCCACGATCTACACGGGCAATCGCCACACCCACGATCCCACTCCCTGTTCGTGGCTTGACTATACAGAGGGGAAACACGCCCGCAGGGTTCATCTTTCCCCTTATCGCTCGCGTCCGCTCTCCTTCTTCCCTTTGCCTGCGTGTTCTCTTGCCGCTCCGCCGCCGTTCATCCGCCAGAGCCTCCGCCGGTGAGGATTCCGCCGCGTCGTTCGCCCGCGCTCTACGGTGTGGCTCCGCCACGGTGAGTCCTTCGACCATCTTGCCCTGATCTTGCCCTAGATCGATCCGCTCCGTTTTCGTGCTCGGCCGGCGGTTCCTCCTCTCTTCGCCATTGTTTTCGTGCTAAGTTCGACGGGCCTTGTAGCTCTAAGCTCCCTCCGCCGCCAGTTTTTCCTCGCGATCTCTCGGCGCACCCATGTCTAGTTCGTTAGCGGTGCTCTTGTTGAGGACGATGGCTGGCTCAGGCCCGGCGTGGATCGTGGCGGGGCTCTTCATCCACGCCGTGAGATTGAATGGCTCATCCGAACTCGACGGATTCGCCGAGGTTTCTGCCGTCTACCCGGCAGCGAATCCTCTCCGATTATCGAGAGGGAGAGTATGTGGTCTTCATGTCTCACACTTCATGCCGGTCTCTCCTCTCAGCGATTTCGCTAGGGAATTCCTTGATTACTTGACCTTCACCGCACCACCTTCCTGCGAACGCCATAGCTTCTCTTTCGCTTTCATCTCCGCTGAGGGTTACTTGACCTGTGCCGTCTGCATGTCGGTGAAGTTCTTCCAGATCCGCTCCAACGTCGTTCCCGACAAATCTCTGCATCCTTCCGAGAAGTTGCTCACCCAATGTGGGCGGCGTATTACACCTCGGAGGAAATCCGTGTTCCCCGTGTCACCGGGTTGGAGTCATGCAAGAAATGGCACAAATCATTCTTCTATGTCAAGAACAGAGGGCGGAAGACAAGATTCGCCTCCATTCTCAATTGGCCCACCTTCCAAAGTGAACGGCTCTATAATCCGAGGAAAACTCATGCCCTGGCCGAGGCCTTGATTCGGCTAAAAGAGTTGATCCGGCCGGTTGCTTGGCGAAGACTGATGGCAACTTTTATTAGTAGCGGATCTGCCCTTCCAGCAGCGGACCCACAAGCTATGCTACATGAGTGGTCCTCTTGACCCTAACCGAGTCTCGACCGTGGAGTTGGACAATTACCTTATTCATAAGCGTCTGAAGCTATCTTCAAGATCGAGATGCACGAGGATTGGTCTTGGGGTTAAAACCATTCACCATGCGTCGCCTCCCGAGGTATGCCTAATCTCCATTACTCTATCTTTCCTCGCCTTCCTAGAGACTGGTTTACATGATTTTCTTTCTCCTTGTCCTGCAGAGGTTCGCAGAGCGAAGAATGAGGACGCCTTGATTCTGCAGCTCCTTGGCCCGCAGACAGAGTACCCGGATCTTGCGAGCCGGACTCGAGGAGTTCGTCCCTAAGTCGGATCCTGCCCGGCTCGAGCTCATGCAAAACTTCAGCGCAAGAGGAGGAAGGTGATTCGGACGAGGTCCAAATACTTGAGGTAGTTGCCATGCCTATTTCTTATGCATTCGACTTCTACTTTCCAGCTAATCCGGCCGGTCAGTTCACGACGCCAACCTATTGCTTCCCGGCCTCCCGTTACCTCGGGAAGCGGGGCTCCTGCTAGTGCCTCGAGGCGGTTCCTAAGAAGCGAATAAAGAAATCCTCGAATCCTCCCAGCGCAAGACTATGCCCGGGTTGGGTAAGTTCTTTTGCCTATATTTCTTGTTTCTCTCTTCATCTCCCATACCGAATCTTCTTTCTTATTTTGCAGCGCCTTTGTCTGTTAAACCCGGCGGTCCTAGTATGACTAGTCCGTCCGATTCGCCGCCATCTCCTCCTCCCGCTGATGACACCAATTCCTAGTCCTATTCGTCCTGCTTCTCCCCGCTCCAAATACGTCACTGCTCGTCGTGATGCCCCGAGACCTCTTCCATTGATCCGGATCCGATCCGCCCTCCAATGTTTTCGTTGAGCCAGCTGTCCCCTCTGTGGGCCCCAGCTACCATTGAGCCTCCATCTACTCCGGCAGTTTCTCGGTCGTCCCGACCTTGGCCGAAAAGGTCGTTGCCCGGCGCCTCTCTGCGAGCTTATCCTCCGCTGGTCCTAAGGACTCCGTCCCCACTTCGAGGCGCAACTTCCTGCCGACGCCTCTTCTAAGGAGAACGTGTTATTGCCCAAGACTTCTTCTCGAAAGGTCTTGCGGCTCTTCTCAACCGAGTATTGCAGACGGCTGCGTAAAGGGAGCTGCATCCGCCAAAGTCATCATTACCTCGGCCACCGGCAGCAGCTCGCTCTTCATAAGAGTCCTCATCGCCGTGGTCGGACCGCCTGCCTGGGTAAAGTTTTAACTCGGACGACTAAGCGGAACAGCCTTGGAGCGCTAGTTGAGTATGCCAATAACTGGAATGCTGCTGATCAATTTGAGGTAATCCAGCCAACCTTTCCAAATTTTCGACATCGACATCCGTTTTGACCATGCTGCCCATTTATCATTGATACCAACAAGATGAATGCGGTAATTATTTTATCTCTCGAGTCTTAAATTGTTCTCCAGATGTTACCATATTCTCTAGTCCCCAAACTTGCAAGGAAATAACTTGTTGTATGCTTGGAAGTTTGACTTAATTTTATTTCTAAGGTTTGTTAGTCCGCCATCTAGTTCATAGTTTATTCGGACTTGGTGTAGCTTTGAATATCCATCCACCTAGAGCCGAGTTAAGCCCTTCTTGACTTGGATCTGCATAGCTTTGAATATCCAACACCTATAGCCGAATTAAGCTTTGCTTGATTCGGATCTAGTTTAACTTTGAAGATCTAGCCACCTAGATCTGAGTCTAGTCCTTCTTGACTCGGATCTAGTATAGCTTTGAATATCCAGCCACCTAGAGCCGAAGTGAGCTTTGCTTGATTCGGATCTAGTTTAGCTTTTAATATCCAGCCACCTAGAGCGAATTAAGCTTTGCTTGATTTGGATCTGGTATAGCTTTGAATATCCAGCCACCTAGAGCCGAATTAAGCTTTGCTCGATTCGGATCTAATTTAGCTTCTACTTGCTGTTTTATCATTTTGCTCCATTGCTCAAGTTGCACATGACCGACGGACCGAGTTCCAGAGGTTGCTTTTTCGCACCGCAAGTGGAAGAGAAGTACGAAAGTTCTGCCCGTGGCAAAGAAGGCCGGTAAGTCGATAGTTTGTTTTCCTTATTTCCACCTTTCTCATATACTCGTCCGCGGAATGCCGGCTTACTTCTTGTTGAATAGGTAATATCAATAACCTCAATATCCGCCTTGAAAAGAAGATCAAGACCTTGGAAGGTTAGTTTCCTTTCTACTTTACTCCTTCTCCTTTTAGTATCTATGCTAAGTTTCCTTATTGCGTTGGGCTGTGGTAAAGCCGAGTTGCAAGACTTTGCAGTGTCGCAACAAGATTGCGTGCCCATGCCTGACGTGATGCTTCATTTTTTAGAACAAAGCGCAGTTCATTCGGCGCAACTACAAGAAAAAGATGATGAGATAGCTCGCCTGAGATCCGAGGTGAATGCACTCAAGCTCTCTCAGAAGTCCGAGCTAGAAAAGGTCGACCAAGAATTTGCCGAGGAAAAGAATCGGCTGACTCTGGATTTACAGAAGAACAAAGAACTCCTCGAAGCTGCCGAACTTAAAACTCTCGGTTTGAGCGAGGAAATTGCTCGTTTCGAGAAGAGTAAAGCTGCTTGGGCCAAAGACCTTCAGATAATGATGAGCTACATTCATCGTAAGTTAGTTGGCCTGGCCGAACTATATTTTTGCTTTGTCGTCGCTGCTATCCTTTGACACGTCCATGTTTTGCGCAGATCACTTCCCCGAGGCCAAACCCGTGAGTTCTAAAGCTGTTCTTGCAGCTCGCGCTCGTCGAGGTGAACCTGTTACTGACTTTGAATATTCGATGGAGGATTTCTTGGTTGCTGTTGGTGCTGCAGTTGGTCCGATGAAAATTATGGGCCGGGACTTGCAGCCGCTATCCGAGCTTATCATGTACTGGCGAATACCTCGTGGACTCGATATCAATGAAGTCAAGTTATTGGTGACAAGGCTGATGGCATCTGAGAGACAGTTGAGTCTTTGGAGAGAATCTGCTGCGCGTGCTGGTGCCGACATGGCCCTTACTGTAATCATGTCATGGTATGAAGACATCTCTCTTGACATTCTGAGGAATCTGCGACCGCTCCGCTGGGTTGAAGATCCCACCTTTGTTGCTCTTCGCAAGCTCGGCTTTCCAGCTCGTCGAGTACGCCGACGCACACTTGGAATGAAGGGCCGAGTTTTCTCCCGATCCGGATCGAGGTCGCGGCTAAAGGTGCTTCGGTGATGATTCAAGGTGAGCACGGGAAGGTGAAGATGATTCGCCACATCCGATAGCTCCAGCTCAATCTCGGATAGCAACGGTGATGCGGTCCTCCTCCAAAGGCACCGGGCATTCTACCGCACGCATCGACGCTCTGAACAACCCCGTGATACCGCCAAGTTGCACTGGTCGGAGGGAGGGCGACCTCGGTCAAGTTCCTCCTACTGAGTGCCCTCACTGAGCAAGGAGCTGCCCTCCAACGAACAACGCCTAGGTTATTTGCGATCCTGGTATGCCGGGCGATAATGTAGACGAAAAATTTGTCAACTCGTATGATTCGAACTTCTTTTGCTATGTGTTGTTGAGACTCTTTGTTAAGTGGACGCTCGTCCGAATTCTTGCCTTGCTGGCTCGTAATTTCTTCATCTTTTAGGGCTCAACTTTGCCGTTATTTTGATGATCTTATCCAGGCATTAGCGCTGAATATCTACGCTATTGACCTGTTTTGAATATAAGTTAACTACTCCGTTGTGGGAGCAAGCAACAATCGCTGGATCGTCGTTTACTGTTCGGAACTTCCTTATATAAATCACGTTTCGGAGGTGGTATAAAACTGATATGATTGCGTTTAGCATAGGTTTGAGGTATCATACGGTAGTCCCCGAATCGTTGCTTTAGATGCCGAGGTTTAAGTGTCAATACGCATTTGACATACCATATGATAGTCCCTGAGTCAATGCTTTTGGCACCGAGGTACATATTCGTAACATGAAAGGAACACAACATACGGCAGTCCCCGAGTCACTGCTCTTATCGCCAATGTTCAAGTATGTAACGCGAAAGAAATAAATATACCATATGGCAGTCCCCGAGTCATTGCTCTGCGTGTCGAGGTTCAAACATATAATACCAAATAATCATTACATATGGCAGTCCCCGAGTAACTGCTCTGGGTACCGAGGTTTAAACATCTAACATGAAATAACATAACATATTGTAGTCCCCGAGTAACTGCTCTGGGTGCCGAGGTTTGAAATACATGATATGACATAAATATATCCTATGGCAGTCCCAGTCACGCTGGGTGCCGAGATGCAAATACATTATTGGATTTTGACCTTGAGATAGAACGCTACGAGTAAAATGGCCAAGTAAAGCCACATTCCGGGGCGCCGCTTTCTTCACCACTTTGTTCCGCCTTGTTCTCTCCGGGATTGAGCATCGATCAGATAATATGCATCGTTGTGCAATGCTTTGCTCACGATAAATGGTCCTTCCCATGGGGGTGATAATTTGTGCATGCCGGCCGTGCGCTGCACCAGCCGGAGGACTAAATCTCCTTCTTTGAATACTCTTGGATTCACTTTCTTGCTGTGATATCGCCGTAAGTTCTGTTGATAAATGGCCGATCGTGATAATGTCAACTCCCTGGCTTCTTCCAACAGGTCTACGACATCTTGCCGAGCTATTTCATTTGTTTACGAGGTTGTGTAATCGAGCAACCCTTGGCGAAGTCATAGATTATGTTATGTCGGTCTGAGCCTCTGCCCCGTATACCAGAAAGAATGGAGTGTAACCTGTTGATCTATTCGGAGTAGTCCGGAGGCTCCATAACACGGCTGGGATTTCTTTGATCCAACATCCCGCCGACCGTTGCAAAGGTTCAACAAGTCGTGGTTTTATTCCTGATAACACCAGTCCATTAGATCTTTCAACCTGCCCATTGGATGCTGGGTGGGCCACCGAAGCAACATCTAGTCTTATGTGCTTCTCTTGGCAAAATCTGGCGAAGGCTCCTTCTGCAAAGTTCGTGCCATTATCCGTAATAATGCTATGTGGGTATCCGTATCTCAAGATGATATCCTTGAGAAATTTCACTGCTGTGTGCCCATCACACTTTTTGATTGGTTTTACTTCAATCCACTTTGTGAACTTGTCTACCATAACCAAGATGTGGGTCATTCCTCCTCTCGCCGGCTTGAAAGGTCCCACCATGTCTAAACCCCATACAGAAAATGGCCAAGTGATGGGTATTGTTTTTAACTCGGCCGACGGCATATGTATTCTGGTTGCATATCTCTGACACCCATTGCACTTCTTAACTAATTCTTCTGCCTCTTTTAACGCCGTTGGCCAGTAAAATCCATGCCTGAAAGCCTTGGCTACTAAAGCGCGAGATGAGGCATGGTGCCCACATTCTCCTTGGTGTATGTCTAGAAGGATTTCCTGACCTTCTGTGGAACTCACGCACTTCTGCAATATGTTTGTTACGCTTCTCTTATATAACTCATTGTTTATGATTGTATAGGCTTTTGCTCTTCTGATGGTTTGTCTGGCTAATATTTCATTACTCGGCAATACCGCGTCTTTTAGGTACGAAAATATGGGTTGCGCCCATATCGGCGTTACTCTTTCTGCAGTGATCTCACCGCTATCTCCATGTTTTCGCCGACGTATATACCTCGCTCTCCATGATTGCTATTACCTCGGCTGTCCCTCTCTTTAGGGATTCAATCTTTCTGGATCTACCTCTATTGGCGTATGATTCTCTGCAGAACTTGCTGGGATAAAGATTGATTCGACTCGTGATGGGTTTATTGATGGTTTCTGAGGTGCAGGCAATACCGGCGGAATTGATTGCCGGTTGATCCTAATTTTGACAATGTGTGACGTCATTTTCTGCTTTCGTGGTATGTGGTGGAATTCACATCCTTCAAAATATCCACTTATCTTTTGCACATGGAATCAGACAAAGCCATATTAGCATCTAATGCGTCCCAACCGCCTGATACTTGTTTGTACTACTAGATCCGAGTCACCGTAGCATAGGATTCGGCGATACCAATTTCTTTCGCCATTTTCAATCCATGGACTAGTGCTTCATATTCAGCTACATTGTTGGATGCGGCAAAATGTATTTGCGACATATTTCAACCGATCTTTTTAGGCGAGGTTAGCACTATTCCTGCTCCCAAACTCCTTAGTTTGGAACCATCAAAATGCATTGTCCAAGAATTTGGATCCGCAGGTGGCTCATATTGCACCTCGGCCTAGTTCATTTAGAAAGTCGGCGACAGCCTGAGATTTGATCGCATCTCTCCTATCAAATTGTGGAGCATACGGTGATAACTCGATTGCCCATTTTGCTATTCGGCCACTTGCATCTTTGTTGTTCAATATGTCGGCTATGGGTGCCTCATGATTACTTTGATGGGGTGCTCTTCAAAGTAATGCTTAAGCTTCCTTGCCGACATATATACTCCATAAGCCATCTTCTGATAGTGCGGATAATTCTGCTTTGAAGTGGATAATACTTCACTTAGATAATATACTGGCCTCTGAACTGTCTTACCCTCTTCAAGTCGTTCTACTACAACCACAGTACTAACTACTCGATTGGTAGCCGCTACATAGAGTAGCATAGGTTCTTCGATAATGGAGAAGCTAAAATGGGTGCCGAATTAGCATCTTTTCAACTCATGAATTGCAAGGTCCGGGGAGTCCAAATTTGAATTTGTCCGACTTTCTCATCACCGATAAAGTGGCGGTTTTTCTCCTAGCCGACATACAAATTGACTAAGCGAGGCCGCAGCCCGTGAATTTTTGTACATCGTTCAAGCATCTCGGCAATTCCATTCTTTCTATTGCTCTTATCTTCGTTGGATTAGCCTCGATACCTCGGCGACACAAGGAAACCGAGTAATTTTCCTGCCAAGACGCCAAATGTGCACTTCTCGATTAAGTTTCATTCGAACCTTCTCAGTTCGCGAAAGTTTGCCGTATATCTTCTAGCAAGGTTTTGCTCTTAGTTTTGATGACTACGTCATCCACATATACTTGTACATTTTTTCCTATCCGATCATGTAGGCACTTTTGCATGCACCTTTGATACGTTGTTCTGCATTTCGCAGGCGAATGGCATTGTGCGATAACAATAAGCCCCGCACGGGTAATAAATGCAGTCTTTATTTGATCGGTCGATTTAACGGTATCCGTGGAAACCAGAATACGCGTCTACAAATGATAACAGCTCAACAGCCCAGTCAATGACTTGGTCTATTCTAGGCAAAGGAAAAGGATCTTTCGGACATGCCTTGTTCAGGTTAGTGTAGTCGATACACATTCGCCACACAATGGCTACATTGGGGTCATCTTTTTCTTTTCTACTAGTACCGGATTTGATAACCAATCCGGATACAGACCTCCATGATGAACCCGGCTGCGAGAAGCCGAGCTATTTCGTCCCTATTACTTTTCTCCTGTCTTGGCGGCGGCGGAGAGGTTGCTTCACCGGCCTTGCTCCTGGCCCGACGTTTAAAGAGTGCTCACCAACTCCCCAAGACACCTTGCGATCTTGAGTTGACCATGCAAATATGTCCCGATTCTCACGGAGGAAGTTGGTGAGCTCGCCTTCCTATTTAGCGTCAAGGCCTGCACCAATAGTAACAAGGCGCCTGAACCGCTCATCAATCTGAAATTTCTTCGTATCTTTGGTCAATGAAAAGAAACACTGCCATGAGGGTTGGCGGCTTGCATGCTTAATCAGGCCGACGAGCGAGGGCTGCTACCTCCTGAATCCTTTTCTTTTCTCTTGCTATAACCAATGACTCGCCAAATTTGACCCGGCCAAGCACACCCATTGACTTCTTGTAATCCTCGCAATCGTTATCACCCCTTGTGGTCCGGTAACTTCATCTTTAGATAACCTATATGACAGCTGCTCATGAATTTGGCTGGCAGCCGTCCGAGTAGAGCATGATAACAACTTTCCGGATCGACCACCTCAAATTCTAAATTTTCGCTCTGCGATTATCTCTTATGTATAGAATAACACGCCCACTCGGACTTTACCGATGGGCTCACATGAAAGCCCTGGTACTATCCCATGGAAAGTTGTCCTCGTGGATCGCAGATATTCTGTGATATTCGAGCTTGTGCATGGTATCTTTGTACATGATGTTGATATCGCTTCCGTTATCGATGAGTACTTTTGAGAATTTCACATTGATGCTTGGTCCCACAAACGTTGGATCCAACACGGTGCATATGATCCGGACTTGGCATTATTCGGGGTGGTCTTTCATGCTCCAGTCATCTCCTGATCGCACCATGGCTGGTATCTTGGCACCGGCCAACCGCATTCACTTCCATATGCCGGCCGCACACTCGCTTGTCCTGCTGTTCCATCGTGAACACACAATAAGACCGGTGATGTTCCTGTAATCATTACGCCCAGATTCGCTGGATTTATCCTTCCGCCCCGCCTCAGTTCATTACTTGATGCACGCATCCCTTTGATCCGAGTTATCGTACCTCGGGGAAAGGGCGGTAGCATCGATTGCTGTATTCGCTCCGATTAGTTGCGGCTGATGTCGTTGTTGCACTGATGGGAAACCTGAACTCCTGCCGGGTTCCCCATCGCATTTTTCATCCAGCGCATTGCGGGTTGTATGATTGGCCGGTCTAGATGGGTTTGATGTGAAATTTGCACGGCTGATCTAACATGGATTCAACGTATACTTCGCCTCTCTTGCCATTGCTTCTTTTGCTGGGGTCC
This sequence comes from Avena insularis, assembly GCA_023614405.1. Lineage (NCBI taxonomy): Eukaryota > Viridiplantae > Streptophyta > Magnoliopsida > Poales > Poaceae > Avena > Avena insularis. The sequence goes on along the minus strand of CM042694.1, from coordinate 19,836,633 downwards.
ATTGCCTCTTTCCCTCATTCCTTGATGTCCACCGTTGAGGTCCATTTTTCGTCGTTGAGTTGCTCGTGACTCGGCTGATCTTGTGCTACAGCCGCCACCTGGCTGAATTATATCTATAACCCGCCTCTTCTTCTTCTTCTTCCTCTGAAATCACGCCTAGATGACCCGCCAATTCTCTCGTGTAATTGGTCTTGTTGCTCACGATGATCTGCCGACATTAACTCCGTTGGGTTGGGTCACCCAATGCATAGGAGTCCGCTATTCGATAGTTTCGCCAGGTGGTTGGCATATCTCTCGCAGGCGTTGTTACCAAAGACGCTGCCATAACGGCAGCCTTTGCGAACCAAGCGATCGCTTGCGATTCGATAACTCCTCACATGAGTTTCTCAGTTACACCATCGAAGTTAAAACTCTCTATCTGTTTCATTCGCCTCTGCTTGCACATGGCTAGTTGTTTGTGGTCTATTCGGTCTCTTGTATGTGCCGGTAAAGTTGCTAACTAACATCTCTTCAAATCCAACCAGCGGTTGATATCGCCACTGGTTGATTATTCAACCATACCACGGCTGGTCCTTCCAACATCTGTGGGACATACCGCTTTATCTCAGATTGCCACCGCTATCTTCACAGGTGGCATAATCAATCAACCATCTTGTGGTTTGGTACTTCCATTGTCGCTTTTGTGCCTCTTGCCAACTGAAAATTCACGGTGGTTCGCCCATGATCCTTGGTCCAAAACATGCCGGACCTGGTGGACCTTGCTCTTCCAATAGCTCGGACCGGTATAGCCGATCCAACTTTACTCTTGCATCATTTGTCGGCAAATCAGACAGATTCTATCCTGCATCCCATAGTGATTGTTTCCACCTGGTTTGCGTATTCGACCTCGGAATATCCATCATTATACCTTTCATTCATCCGATTGTGGCGAGCTAGCCTCACTTCTCTTCTGCCGAGGCTCATGTCTTGGTTGCGGGTTGAGCGGCACTTCTCTTCTTACCTCGCCGGGTTTGGTTTTCATGATTGTCTCTTGCGTGTTCTTTCCTGCGTGCTCCCCATTACCTCAGCCGCCGTCGTCCTTTTCCATGCGGCCGTGGTTTCTCCCCACTATTACCTCGGCTTGCATTGCCTCGTTCTCATTTGCCTTTCCAGCTATTGCGGGTCATATGGAACAATTTGTTTGTTCCTCTTCCCGAGGTTACGCTTTTTCTTTTCTAGCGTTGTTTCAGTGGTGACGTGAAAGCCATGCCAGATAAAGCAGCGCTACCCTGCCGAATGAACCATTCGTGAAGCCCTGGTCTTGCTGGGTTGGCTCGAGCATTCCTCATTTTGCTGGTTCGCGATGCGCACCAGCTCATTCACTCTTTCTTGTTGTTTCGCCGAGCTTCCCTGTCAATCCTCTAATTCCAAAGCTGCGGCATTTGCCGCCTCGTGTTTTTCACGGGTGTCAGACTGCAAACCCAAATCGCCTGATTCGGCTCGTGAGCTTCATGCTCTTTGTTAATATCATTCATGAGGTTCTTACCTCTTAATCTTAGTTCGTCCACCCGCTCAAAAGCGATATCAACTTATTAGCTTTTGCATATTCTCTCGTGGTCCTGTTCAAGGATTTCCCAGGTCGATACTTTTGGCCTCTACCAGCACCTTTTGCCTGGTTTCCTCTAACTCTGCCTGCGCATTTGCCGGATCAAGTATCGGCGCTACTGGTGTGGTTAAGTTCTCTATAGTTGCCTGAAGAATGTTCTCTGGTCTCTCCAGAGGTGGTCCTCTCACTCTTGGTGCCTTTGGGGTGGTGTCATGCAGCTCTGCCGGGTTGGCTTTTTGGTTGGCTTTTTCGACATCAGCTAACCCCGGTGGACAGATCCATGAAGATCCTCCCCTTGCCATGGGTGCGCCTGTCCTGGTCGCATCGAAGAAACGGGGAGGGGGGGGGAGGGGCGCATATGCCTCTTCCTACGGACCTTCTAAGCCAACCAAAAGGCGAAAGAAGTCCGCAGACAAAGCTACCACGAAATCCACGACCAAGGCCGTAGCCCGAAGAGCTCGCAAGCCCAAGGAGCCCTTGACCTCAGACGAGTAAGTCACTTCTCCCTTTGTTATTCACTTGTTCTTCCTTTGTTAGAGTTTCTTATCATTTATGATCTGATTCGGCAGGGCCGCGGTGGAGGTTCCTCAGAGTGGATCCGGCATAGCCTCGCCGCTCCGACATAGCCCTTCTCCCCCTCGTGGCGATGATTCACGCCCGTTGAGCCCCATTTAGGAGGGTTCAGCGGCTGCTCCGGGTTCTAGCCCACCTCATCAAGAGGAGGGCAACCTCGGAACGGGGGGAAGCGGTTCTGCCGAGGCTGCAGTTGCTCCTTCTTCGGCATCGCTGCAACTAGCCACCACCGAGGTTCCTTCAGCACCCCCGCCGAAACAGAAATTAGCATTAGCACCAGCTCCAGCACCAGCAGCAACAGCAAAAGTGCCAGTAACCGCACCAAGCTCCTCCGCCTCGTCCGAGTCTTCCAAGACTCGGCGAGAAGGCACCAGCAGTACCAAGGCAGCTCCCAAGGGAAAATCCACTGCAACAACTTCAACTTCTCAGCAGCAGCCCAAGGGCAAAAAGGCTCCTGACACTGCCAAGGCAACGTCAATCGAGGCTGGATAGCGTACACTTGCGTCCATGCTTTCAAAGAAGACCCCACCGACAACGGATACATCTGCCGGGTCAGCTGATGCGCAACTCGTTTTGCATGCCAGCCCTGCTGCTGCCCAGGTTGAACGGAAGGAAGCCCATGCCAAGGGTCTGGTTGCTCTCCACATGCTCAGCGGCGAACGTTATCCTCCGACCTTAATCGAGTTTGTAAACAACTGGAACAAGGCGGAGTTCATCCACAATGATGATCTCCCTAAGAAATTCGGGCCCGCCGAGTTTGCTGCCCAAATGAATACCGCTGCTAAGGCAATTAACCTTGCAAGTCGGATGATGGAGGTACATTATTTCGCCATTTCCTTAACATGTAGTAGATATTAGTGATATAGCCATTAGTCCTCGAGCCTCCGGGGGAGTAACTTGTTACTCGGCCTAGAGCCGGGTTAAGTTCCACACACCTAACGTAGCTCCTTAATAACTTTGAATATGCACACACCTAGAGCCGGGTTAAGTTCCACTTGGCCCGGATCCTTTACACTTCGAATATGCACACACCTAGAGCCGGGTTAAGTTCCACTTGGCCCGGATCCTGTACACTTCGAATATGCACACACCTAGAGCCGGGTTAAGTTCCACTTGGCCCGGATTTTGTACACTTCGAATATGCACACACCTAGAGCTGGGTTAAGTTCCACTTGGCCCGGATTTTGTACACTTTGAATATGCACACACCTAGAGCCGGGTTAAGTTCCACTTGGCTCGGATCTTGTACACTTCGAATATGCACACACCTAGAGCCGGGTTAAGTTCCACTTGGCCCGGATCTTATACACTTCGAATATGCACACACCTAGAGCCGGGTTAAGTTCCACTTGGCCCGGATTTTGTACACTTTGAATATGCACACACGTAGAGCCGGGTTAAGTTCCAGTTGGCCCGGATTTTGTACACTTCGAATATGCACAAGACTAAGCTGTCCTTTTTTACTCTTTTCAGGTGACCACCAATCGCCGGAGCGCTGAGTTTCAACATCTCTTGGATACTCACAAGATGCTGCGTGCGAAACATACTGCACTTCTTGCTGAACACGAGAAAAGGGGTAAGTTTTTTCCTTTGCAAATTTCCATTTTTCTTCGTCTTTTTCCGCCGAACTAATCCATCATTCGGATTTCGCAGCTAGGGTGGAGGCCGAGAATACTATCATGAGGAAGAACTTGGAGCAGATAAAGGGTAAGTCATTTTTGCTTAACCGTCCTCCGCACTCTATTTCCTTTTCTCCTTGGCTCGGCAAATATTCATACCTCGGCTTCGCCGGGTCAACAAACTATTTCAGCCTCTCTTGAAGATAGTGTGCCCGTGCCTGAGATGATGCTGCATTTTCTCGAACAAGGTGGCAGATCAGTCAAGTCAAGAAGAAAGATGATGAGCTCGCCCTCCTCCGAACCAAAGATGATGAAATCGCGAAGCTTAAGGCAGACATGAAGAAGCTCAAGGCGCAGCACCAGTCCGAACTGGAGAAAGCAGGCCAGGACTTTACTGAAGAGCGCGAGCGCCTCAACCTCCAGATCGCCAAGGACCAAGAACTGCTGAAGGAGGCCGACTCTAAGCTTGAGTCGGTGAATGCTGAGCTTGCGTAACTCCGGGAGAGATGTGACAAGTGTACCAAGGAGCTGACCCGGATACACAACCACATTTCTCGTAAGTTCTTTTTCTTCAGCTGTCATGAATCTCTCCGGGTCAACCTTCCTCACTTATTTCACCTGTCTTCTTTTTCAGACAAATTTCCAGAGGGCAATGCTATTGCAACTACTGTTGTCGCCAAGTTCCGCCAGAAGAGGGGTACCCCAATTGCTCCTGGCGCTGGAGAAATTCCTTATGACATGGAGGACCTGCTGGTCAGCTTTTCTTCTCGTGTTGAGATTGTGAAGAACTATGGCAAGGACATCCTGGATGTGACAGTCCGGATCTTCAATGCCTTTTGGCCCGATGAAGATACTTCGGAGGGAAACGCAGCTCTCTTCGCCAGGTTAATAGAGTGCGAGACCCAGCTCGATCTTTGGAGAGAATCTGCCGGACGCGCCGGAGCTGAGATCGTTCTCCACTACGTGCTTACGTGGTATGAGAAGATCAACCTCAATCTCCTTGAGCGCATGTGCACCGGATCAAGGTGGTCCACTGACCCGGAATGGATAGCTCGGCGCAAGGCTTGCGCTCATAGCTTTATTCAATATGCCCCCATTCATCAATGGAACGAGGGACCAAGCTTCCTAGGCGCCGCCGAGGACGAAAATGCTGAAAATGCTGAAGATGATTCGGGTGAGGACGAAGGGGACGAAGCTTCAGACGTCGAGGAAGATGAAGATGACGCTGAAGCCGAAGCTGGGGCTGCGCCCGCTGGCGCCGAATTACCTCCTCCTGCTGCTCCTTGATTAGAAACACTTTGAATTTCATCAGATCCCCGGTATGCCGGGTGCAATTGTATTAAGCGCATAAGTGATATTTTGCTACTAAGTTTTTATGCCGGATTAACTTGGGCGTAGTCCCCGAGTTTCATTTTCTTGTTCCTCCAACTTCTTGGCTCGGCTCGTGTCTACCTTGGTTCGGTTTTATGACTTACGAGTCCGAGCTTCAAAAATTGACTTAACAATACTTGGAAACTTTAGGATTAGCTCAAAATAATTCAGCATAGTAAACATAAAATAAGCATAAGGTTAGTCCAAAAAACAAACGTCGGCTCGATTAAGTTCCTTCCCTTAGTCGTTTTTCATGTGTTACGCAATTCCAAACTTGTTCTCTTGCTTGCCATGAAGCCAAATCTTGTTGGACAGCAGCAAGTCGAAGAGTTAGGTTTTTGGTGCTCACACACTACTAATCCGGCTTAAGTAGAAACAACTTACGCCAGCCGACGTATAAATAGCAAATACCAAATACAACAAATATTATTAAGGCAGTCCCCGAGTTACTGCTCGAGGTGCCAATATTTCATTGATAAGTTCATTGCCGGCATACATACCGACATATGAGTGATTCAGATACACTCACTTCTCCGCTAAGTGTATAAAGGACGAAGTATAGCTACATTCCATGGACGCTTAGATTCCTCGCCGGACCTGTCCGCCTTGTTCTTTTCCTGTGGTTTTGCATCGATGAGATAATATGAGTCATTGTGCAATGCTTTGCTCATGATGAATGGCCCTTCCCATGGGGGGGATAACTTATGCATGCCAGCAGTACGTTGTACCAACCGGAGTACCAGATCACCTTCCCGAAAAACTCGGGGCTTTACTTTCTGGCTATGATAGCATCGAAGATTTTGCTGATATATTGCGGATCTAGACAATGCCAATTCTCTCGCTTCTTCCAGCAGATCCACATCATTTTGCCGGGCTTCTTGCACTTCGGCTTCTGTGTATTGGGTGACCCTAGGCGAGTCATGCTCTATGTCGGCTGGTAATATAGCTTCTGCCCCATATACCAGAAAGAATGGCGTATAGCTTGTTGATCGATTCGGAGTTGTTCTTAAACTCCACAGTACCGTTGGTAGTTCTTCTATCCAGCACCCCGCTGATCTCTGCAGCGGCTCAATGAGCCGGGGTTTTATCCCGGATAATACTAATTCGTTGGATCTCTCCACTTGTCCGTTCGATGCGGGGTGAGCTACCGAGGCTACGTCTAGCCGGATCTTCTTATCCTGGCAGAATCGCGCAAATGCTCCTTCAGCAAAATTCGTGCCATTATCTGTTATGATACTGTGAGGATAACCGTATCTCAAGATGATATCCTTGAGGAATGTCACGGCGGTAGCTCCATCACATTTTCTTATTGGCTTCACCTCAATCCATTTTGTAAATTTGTCAACCATGACCAAGATGTGGGTCATGTTCCCTCTTGCTGGTTTGAAGGGGACAACCATATCCAAACACCATACGGCAAATGGCCAAGTAATTGGTATGGTCTTGAGCTCCAACATTGGCATATGCGTCTTTGTCGCATACCTTTGACAGCCATTGCACTTTCTTACTAGATCTTCTGCTTGTTCCAAGGCATTTGGCCAGTAAAACCCATGACGGAAAGCTTTTGCTACCAAGGCTCTGGACGAGGCATGATGCCCACATTCCCCTTGATGTATATCTCGGAGGATGTCAAGTCCTTCTTCCGGGTCAACACATCGCTGGAGGACATTAGTCACACTCCTTTTGTATAGCTCGGAATTGATGATCGTGTATGCTTTTCCTCTCCTCTGAGTTTGCCTGGAAAGCACCTCCTCAGCGGGTAAGGTTCCATCTTTCAGGAATTGAAATATGGACAGTGCCCAAGATGGTATAGCTTGCACTAGGAACACATCCTCATCAATTTCCATCTGATCCACCGGCATAACCTCAGTCGGATCGTGCTGAGCAGTCCCCGGGTCTTGCGAAGCAGTCCCCGGGTTCGCCGAGGCAGTCCCCGGGTTTCGCGTACCACCTCCCACGTCAATGTCCATGGGTACGGCTCTGGACTCCGGATCTTTCGGGACGTAGATTGAGTCGGTTTCTAGGGATGGCCTGATAGATGGTTTTCTGAGGTGTTCTAATGCTACACCTGGTGGAATTGCTTATCAGGTTGATCCGAGCTTTGACAATATGTCGATAGCCTCATTTTCCACCCGGGGTACATGGTGAAATTCGCATCCCTCAAAGTAACCAGATATCTTCTACACATGGAATCTGTATAATGCCATGTTTGGATCAAGAGCGCCCCACAGCCCTGAGACTTGCTGAACTACCAAATCCGAGTCGCCAAAGCATTGGATCTGACGTATGGCAATTTCTTTTGCCACTTTGAGCCCATGTACAAGTGCCTCATATTCGGCGACATTGTTTGACGCTGCGAAGTGGATCTGCAGCACATACTTCAACTGGTCATTCTTTGGTGAGGTAAGTACTACTCCGGTGCCTAACCCAGTTTTTGTTTTTGATCTGTCAAAGTGCATCCTCCAATAATTCGGATCTGGTAATGGTGGTTCATATTGCACCTCGGCCCAGTCCACAAAAAAGTCGGCCACAGCCTGAGACTTGATTGCTTCTCTTCTATCATACTGTGGCGCATAAGGGGCTAACTCAATTGCCCATTTTGCAATCCTGTCACTTGCATCTTTGTTACTCATTATCTCGGATATGGGAGCTTCACATATTACTTTGATGGGGTGCTCCTCAAAATAGTGTTTTAGCTTCTTAGCCGACATGTACACACCATATTCCACTTTCTGATAGTGCGGATAATTTTGCTTTGATGCGGATAACACCTCGCTTAGGTAATATACTGGCCTTTGCACTGACTTACCCTCTTCATCGTGCTCTACCACAATTACTGCACTTACAACTCGGTTGGTTGCGGCTATATAGAGTAACATAGGCTCCTCTTGATAGTGGAGAGGCTAACACTGGTGCAGTGGCTAACATCTTCTTTAATTGGATAAAGGATTCATTGGCCTGCGGCGTCCAAATGAACTTGTTCGACTTTTTCATGAGTTGATAGAGTGGCAATGCCTTTTCTTCCAACCGACATACAAACCGACTTAAGGATGCCAGGCAACCAGTGAACTTCTGGACATCGTTAAGGCACTTCGGCAATTCCATTCGCTCTATGGCCCATATTTTAGTTGGATTGACTTCGATACCTCAGCTGGAGACAAGAAATCTGAGTAATTTTCCAGCCGGGACACCGAAGGTGCATTTTTCCGGGTTAAGCTTCATTCGGAACCTCCTTAGGTTCGCGAATGTCTGCCTGATATCGTCAAGGAGCGTTTTGCTTTCCTTGGTCTTGATAACAACATCATCCACGTATACCTGCACATTTTGACCAATTTGGTCGTGCAAACATTTCTGCATACATCTTTGGTACGTTGCCCCTGCATTACGTAAACCAAAAGGCATGGTGCGATAGCAATAAGCCCCATATGGGGTGATAAACGCGGTCTTTATTTGATCACTTGGGTTCAGAGGTATTTGGTGGAAACCAGAATACGCATCAATGAATGACAACAGTTCACACCTAGCACTGGAATTTATGACTTGGTCTATCCTTGGTAGTGGGAATGGATCTTTCGGACACGCCTTATTCAGGTTCGTGTAATCGATACACATGCGCCAAACCACTGCCATGTTTGGATTGTCCTTCTTCTTATCCACCAGCACCAGATTAGACAGCCAATCTGGGTAAAGTACTTCCATGATAAATCTAGCTGCTAGTAGCCGAGCTATCTCATCTCTTATGACTTTTCTCCTATCTTTGGCGAAGCGGCGGAGAGGTTGCTTCACCGGCTTTTCTCTGGGTCTCACATTCAAAGAGTGCTCGGCCAACTCCCTCGGAACACCTTGCAAGTCCTGTGTGGACCAAACAAAAATATCCCGATTCTCACGGAGGAAGTTGACGAGCTCGCTTTCCGATTTGTCATTTAACCTGGCACCAATTGTTACGGTGCGCTCTGGGAACATATCATCAACAGGCACTTTCTTGGTATCTTTTGTCGCTTGGAACGAAACACTACCATGCGGATTACTCAACACTGGCATATACTGCTGCGCGGACTGAGCCAACGCCGCCACCTCTTGGATTTTTCTCTTCTCTTGCACAATCACAAGTGACTCGGCCAGGTTAGACCTGGCTGACGCGCACTCAATGGAACGTGAGAAATCACCAGTTATGGTGATCACACCATTTGGCCCGGGCAACTTCATCTTCAAGTAACTGATATGAGTACTCGCCATGAACTTGTTTAGAGCTGGCCTGCCGAGTAACGCGTGATATGTGCTCTCCAAATTGACAATCTCGAACTCCAAATTCTCAGTTCGGCAGTTATCTCTTATGCCGAACAACACGTCGACCCGGACCTTGCCAATGGGTTCACAAGAAATGCCTGGCACAATGCCATGGAAAGTTGTACTTGTAGCTTGGAGCATGTTCTCCGAGATACCCAATTTGCGCATCGTGTCCAAGTACATGATATTTATGCTGCTGCCATTGTCAATCAACACCTTTGAGAATCTCACATTGATGTTTGGCCCGATGAATGTTGGGTCCAACACTAGCGCATACGAACCAAGACTTGGCATAAGCTTGGGATGATCTTTGATGCTCCAGGTAATTTCCTGTTCCGACCAAGGCATATACCTCGTCACTGCTGGCATTACCGCATTAACTTCCATGTGTCGGTGCTGCAAACTCTTTCTGTCTGTCTCTTCTGTGGTAAACACACAGTAACTCTGATGATGCTCTCTATACTCATTCCTCCCCTCGTTTCTGGGGTACCTCTGATCTGGTTGATGCTAGTCTTCCACTTGATGCACTGCATCCCTTCTCTCATGGTTGTCATACCTCGGCGGAGGGGGAGGCAACATTAACTGTTGCGCGTTCGCTCCGGAGAGCAATTGCTGCCGGGGTAACTCCTGCCGAGGTTGATCATTCCGAGGTGCCTGAGAATTCCCCGAACCACCTTGTTCTATCTTTCGCATCCACTCACACTGCCTGGTTGTGTGACCCGCTGGGTTACTCGGATTTGGCGTGTGAAATTTACACGGCTGATCCAGCATTGCCTCATAAGTATACCTTGGACAGTCCTTCTTTTCTTGCCACTGTTTCTTCTACTCTGGTGTCCAAGTTTTCTTGCCATCATTTCTTGGAGTCCATTGTTGTCCTCTAGTTTTCTGACGTTGGTTGGTTCCTGCACCAGGTTGATCTTGATTCACAGCAGCAACTTGTTGCAAACTGTACCGGTAATCCGGTCTGTCATCTCTTCTTTTTCCCCGGTAATCATTCCTCCGGGATGACCCGGCTCCATCTTGCTGAGTATTCCTTGTTTGACTCGCTTGAGATTAGCCTGGGTTGAGTCGGATCACCCAAGGCATATGAATCAGCGATCCGGATTGTCTCTGCCAATGTTGTTGGCATATCCCTTTGCAATCTTTGCCACAACATGTTTGCATATCTACACCCTTGCGCAAACCACGCTATGTCCTGTGACTCAATTACACCCTCGCAGGAGTTTCAGATCGCACACCACCGGTTATGAACTCCAGTCTGTCTCATTCGGTTTACCTTGCATATTGTTAGGTCTGCATGGCCTATTCGGCCTCTGATACGTACTTGAGAAATTGCTGACAAACATTTCCTCAAAATCGATCCAACAGTTAATACTTCCGGGTGGCAAATTGTTTAGCCATACCCTCGCTGGCCCCTCCAACATCTGGGGTACATATCTCACAGCCCATCTCAAGTTGCCTGTAGCAATTTTTACAGTTGTCGCGTAGTTAATCAACCAATCTTCCGGCTTTGTGCTGCCGTCATATGTCTTTGTGCCTCTAGGTAACTGGAAGTTAGACACCGGTGGTTCCTTCATGATCCGGGGCCCAAAACATGCTGGACCCGGAGGACCTTGACATTCAATTTGCTCCGACCTATACAGCCGATCCAGTTTTAACCTGGCATCGTCAGGCATCAAATTCCTGCTTCCCAATCTTGACCCTATAACGTGATAGTCTAGCCTGGGATACCCAGCGTTCACCATTTCCGAATCACCGTCATTGTATCTATCTTGCTCTTGTGGAGCTGCTCTCTGTTGCATACCTTGGCCGGCACTGCGCTCTTGCCGTGGTATATTCCGCTACTGCGGTTGCCCTGCACCTGGCGAATTACGTTGTCCGGCATTGCCGTTCACAGCATTCCCTTGACCGGCATTGCCTTGGTTGCGGTTACCTCGGCCAGCTTCATCTCAGCTCACACTTCGTAGATCCTCATTTCTCTGCACTTCTTTTCCTTTCTCTGCCCTTGCAGGGTCATACGGGACTATCTGTTTGTTCCTCCTGGTCGAGGTTACTACCTCTTCTCTCCTAGGACCACCATGAGGAGACGATGCAGCTCCAGCGGATTTTTCCAGGTTACCCACCGCCAAATGAACGATCTTGGAGGCCCCAGCTCTCTCCGGGTTAGCCCTGAGCAATTTCTCATTTTGCCTGTTCGCGATCCGAACCAACTCGTTGACCCTATCTTGCTGTCTCTGACGGGCTTCACCCGTCAGACCGTCTAACTCGGATGCAGCTGCATCTGTTGCTCTGAGGTTCTTTGTCGGGGTACTATACTTCGGCAGCCCCACGGACAAGCAGTTCTCTGATTCCTCAATCCTAGTATCACCTTCTTTCTTCATTTCACTCATTAGGTTTCTCCCCTTACTTTTACAGCATCTACCTTATTTGCCTTTGCGTACTTACGCAGTGTCATGTTCAACGACTGCTGAGCCGCGGCTATCTTTTTAGCCCCCTCTAGTATTTTTTGCCTAGTCTCCTCTAGTTCGGCCTGTGCCTGAGCCGGATCTACTACTGCTGCTATTGGGTTTGCCAAGCTATCCATCGCCTGCTGTAGCACATTCTATGGCCTTTCTAGAGGAGGACCTCTACTTTTTCTCGGTGCCTTGGGCGTTACCTCCGGATCTGGTGTTGGATCCTTGCTCGCGCCAGCGCCTGGTGCAGCCATCATCACCTCGGCGCGGTCTGGGGAGCGAGCGATACGCGCCCCACGAACCGTGCTAAGGGGTGGCTCGCCTCCTTCGACGACGTGCCGCGGGTGAACGCACGACACATCGACATCAACGTATATCTTGTGCGCGCCGAGCTTGACGAAGAGGCCGTTGCGCGGAAGAGGACGCTTGCCAAAGCAGCCAGCGTTGTCGCTGATGAAATCCAGCGCTTTGGACGAGCCCGGAGATGATGCATTCACCGGTGCCGATGAAGTTTCCCGTCCGGATCTTTACTTCTCCTAGCGCCGCTAGCCCCACGGTGGGCGCCAACTGTCGTGGTGGTGTCATGGCAGATGCCATGGATAGGCTAAAGGTGGGGACTAAATGCACTAGGGGAATCCAGGGAGGGATAGTGTGGTGATTCCACACACAGTTGCTTTGTATTTGATTCACTTCCACCGTTTACGAGTGCTCCGTGAGCTGTATTGGGGAGAGGAGAAAGAAGAAACTCTCTTACTCTCACCACTAGCTAGCCCTCAGGAACACACTAGTAAAACACAACCCTCTAGAGATCAACCCTTTCTACAGAGGCCCTAGCCCCCCTTATATAGGGGTAGCCAGGTCTCCAATTAGGGCATACATGGAGGCATATTCCAAGGAATATGCCTCCTCCCAAAATAGTAAGCCGACCGGGTCACTTTTGCCCAGCGTCATCCATGTAGAGGCTACGTGAGCCTCTGCGACGCCCGCGTCATTCGACACAGGCATCGTCACCTTTGTCGGCCATGCCTCGGTGGTCCACGGCCTCATCGTCTGCTCACGCTCATTACGTGGTCACCCTTTGACCAGCGAGATACCTTCCTTCTCTTACAAGCTTGATATAACCCGAATCGTACCTAGTTGATCCGGCCACACCTGTACCTGCATACGAGTTAGATACATCTTACCAACATACGACATAAGTCGGCTGAGACCCAGTTAGGTGGACATCCCCTGGTCCGGGTTACCCCGTGATTCGGCCTGCCTTGAGGTGACTCGGCCAGCACCTGCTTTGACCTTGCCGTACCTCGGCTAACTCGGCCTTTATACCCCGGCGTGACCCTACCCAGGGGTATCCCCCCAACAGAGGGCATGATTGGAAAATTTGCCACCTAGAAATAGGAAATCGGTGAACCAGCTGAGCAAACTGCCAGATGCTCTGCGCTTACCGATCTACCTGCAGTGACCCAGCATACCACTGCATGTTGTAGTAATCAAGTCGTTGACATAACACTCACAGAAGTCCGTTCCGCAAATATCACGTCTCTTAGAGTGGTATAACAAAAACATTATGGGTCCACATTACATACATGTAACATCCTAGGATGAGCACCTAGAAATAGACAGGACACATGTGTGTGCATTGCATTCATGCATAAGAAAATCTAGAGAATTTTCGCGCAAAACTAAAGAATCTATAAAGGGATCGAGATCTCTCTTGATCCGATGGAAACATCCAGGCAAGTGCGATAGATTTCGACATGACCTCTATTGAATCTTTGTGCTCTGAGGGAAAAATAATTCAAACATGTATTTGAATTTCAAATTTGAATCCAAATGAAATTAGAAAATTCACAAATTAAAAATATGAAACATCTAATAACTTATTGAATTCAAAACAATGAATTTGGTTTATCGATAATTATAGCATTTCATAATTGAAAAACAATTATGAATAAACAATACGTACTTTATTATAATAAGAATACAAGGTTGTTACACCTTACAAATAAAAGAAAGTCTTAAGCTTCACTATTTAACATAATAATACATTTTCTTTTAATCAAGAATTAAGATTGTACTCATAAATATGATACATATGTTTTTAAGTACCAAGATATAATAATGGAGAAAGCATTCACTTTATTATCATATATTACAATGTTTTCACATTTACAAGAATGAAGGAAATTACAAGAATAGTTAATAAAAGAAAATGAAATTACAAAGGAATAAAGTAAAACTCTAAAACTAATTCTAAGATCAAACTTCCTATTATTTTATTGTATCTTCTTGTCCTTAATTCCTGCAAAACTAAAGAGAAAGAAAACAAGGCCAAAAAATTAAAGAAGGATAGGTTGGTTAGTTTTTCTCTGAGAGGTATAGTGAGATGCACTGTAATGTTCATCATTGAGCATAGTAAACAGGGGCAAAGCAGTAATCTGTCCTTATCAATAGAATTTAGCTTCAGAATTTGCATCATTAGCTAGAGGGACAAGTTAACTATTGACAACCAAAAATAAAGGCAATTCTAGGAGATTACCCCAACTTACCCGAGCACATCCTCAAGGGGTTAGCTTCAAGTCTAGAGAAAATATTAGATCAAGCTGAACTCATCCACAGGCACAAGTTCCAAGAGTGGGAACTTGCACCATGTGGAGCCCAGCTGCAAGCAGCTCTGAAAGTGTAAGATGGTTTACCTAGAGGGGGTGAATAGGTTTCTACAAAATTCTTTATAATCTTTTACAAGTTTTAGGCTTTGCAGAATATAAGTGTGCCTAAATGCAAAATAGGTGAGGCAACCTAGATGATGATACACGATAATTCAAGCACGAAGGTTATCACAAAGTAAACAACACAAGTAAGAGAGTGGTTAAGGAATAACTGAAGCATGCGGAGATGAAGATATATTCCTGTGTTCACCACCTTTGGGAAGGGGGCTACGTCATGTTGGAGAGGTGTGAGGTTCCACGAAGGATTCCCCAATGCCACGAAGGCTCACCTTCTTCTCCGAGCCTATCCCACGAAGGAATAGCTCACTTACTCGTGGTAGACTTTTAAGGTAGTCTCCAAACCCTCACAAATTTTCCACGGAGAAAATCACAAGCCGAATGCCTCCGGGCAACCCTAGCCGCCTAGGGTTTCCCACAAACCCAAGAGTAACAAGCTAACTCGATGAACGCAAGGGGGAATGAACTTTGGCTTGGTGGAAACGTAGATTGGGACCTCCTCTTGCTTTCTACCAAAGGGATTTGGATTTGGTTGGGTAGAATGGGAGATCCTTAAGGAATTGTGTTGAACCAATGGGGGGAGAGAGAGAGCTTCAAGAATGAAATATGAACTGAATGCCTAACCTCCTCAAGATGGAAGAAGAGGTATTTATACCCAAGGGAGAAATCTACCCGTTTAGACCATTTCTACGAAGTCCGGTTTCACGTTCGGTTGGACTGGCCCACACACCGGACCGCTCGGTATACAGCCCAGAAGACCGGAATCCAAACAGGTATGGTCTCTATGCGTGAACCCGGATAGACTCGGTTTAATAAACCGATATTCCCGGTTTGGGTTCGGTTTTCTGGCGCTGGTACCGGACCACCCGGTCTGGGAGCCGGTTTAACCGGCTTGTACACCGAACTTGGCAGCGATGCTATGAAACATAGATTTCTCTCTCCTCTCTCTTTGGTGATGGAACAAGTGGGTGTATGGGATGTGTATAAGGCTTAGAAATTCATCCCCAACAAGCTCATCGAGATAACCCCTCTTAATAGTGCGGTGTTCCTAAAGACTCAAGATACATATAAAAGGCAAAACTCCGGCACACCTCTTCGTTATCGAAATGGGGGGGGGGAGGGGTCTCCGATGATCTTCCAACATACTAGCGGACTAAAACCTATTTAAGACACTAGTAGGTAGCATTAGTCTTCTCTAACTACAGTGTCATTGTCAACCAAAAAACAGTAGAGGGTAAACTACCCTTTCAATCTCCCCCTTTTTGGTTGGCGATGATAAACCGAGCTAGAGTTCACAAGGATGTAATAGAGAGCTATAAACCGAGGAATTCCATAGAGACATATGTGAGCTCCCCCATAAAGTATGCACTTGGTTGAATTTGCGTTTAAATGCAAGGTGCACCTAAATAGTGTATGGAGAGCTTCCCACATGTCTTTTTGGAAGCAAGCATAATATGACAAGATATAAAGTATGGATATCTACGCAAAGCTAGACAAAAAATAGAAGTACACATAGTCATAGCATAATAGACATATCCATGGTTCACACACATAGAACAAACTTGTCCAACACCCGGAAGTAGAGCAAATAGTTCCAACACGAAAGAAAATGGGAAGCACAATGCCATAAGAAGCAAAGAGAAGGCAAGGGGCATTGTGCAAACGGCGAACCCCGGAAAATCCCAGCAAGGAACCCGTAGATACCTAAATGAACTCTACTCTTCTCCCCCATCAGCATCGAAACACCAAAAAGGAAGAGAAGTAGAGTGATGCTAACGAAACCCAACTAGAAGAACGTGGGAGGCGGAGGAGGGTGAACGGGGGCATCTTCGTCTTCATGGATATCCTCTTCATCATCATCATCATCCTCATCATCATCATCAGAACTAGGAGGAGCAGCAGAGGAACTACTGGGGCCAACCGAAGGAAACTGACTGGGAAGTAGCCAAAGAGCATAGCATCATCAAGTGGCGGCATCTCATAGTTGACATAAGGAACTGGAGTCATCTCGGGACCATCCGGTGGAGGAGTGACATTCTGGGTCACGAGAAACTCATTGTTCCTGCGCTGAGTCTCTTGGCTGATCTCAAGAGCCTTGTGGCTCACATCATAGGACGAGCGGCACATCTGAAACAACCGCCTGGAGAACGTGGCAGCACCACCCTTGTGCCTGGGGCGAGAGGAGGAGGACTCTCCAACAGGACGACGAGAACCAGCCCTAGTAGCAAAGTGAGGCTGAGTATCATGAACAACCTTGGTGCTGCTCGGGAGGCCTCATCTCAGGAACCTCAGGAGATAGACCACGAAGAGAAAGGATAAGCTACTCCTGTTCCACACGCTCACCGGCCATCACACCAGAAGGCACAACCTTGTTGAGCAGCTTTTAAACATACACGCAGAAAGTAGGGGTCATCCTGTCCAAAGCAGCCGTTGCAGCTCACAGTACACAAAGTCACAACCATCAATCTTCCTCAACCTGTCAGGGCAACAATAATACGGGAGATTTGTGAAGAACCCGCGGCAGTTTGTAGTATCTCCAACTTGGGGAACAAGTGACTGACGGAAGATGCTGGCCAAAGTGTGATAGTAGAAGTACATGCCAGATATGCATGGAGGAGCGTACTCAGAGTCCTTGGGATAGCAGAAAGCAAGAGTGTTAGCAGGCTTGATCTTCTCTCTATGAATGCAAAAACCACCTGGCTTGCCAGAGTAGCCCATAACTTCAACCAGATCTGCATAGGTGGCACGAAACCGCCTCGTGCTAGTCATCCAAGTCATAGTGTGATCATCATCATCATGAAAATAGACTGTGCATAAGAACTGACGAATATACTCAGGATAGTAGTCCTCCTTGAGACACACAAGGTCAAACAGATCCATTTTCTTCAAGGCATCATCAATAAAACGATAATCTAAGGCAACATACATGTTGAACCAGTCCACATTGAAAGGAAGAATGTTACCACAGGAGGTGACCTTGAACTGAGTGTAAATGTGATCCCACATCAAGGCTTGAGTCTCAGTCCAAAACTTCTTGTCAGTGCCAGGATAAGTGCGAGGCTTGAAGCGATAGGGATTCTGCTTGCGAAGGGCCCGATACATAGCAATCTCCATATTCTTCAGGTTTTGAGTAGGCACATCTTCCTTGTCATCCTGCACGGCAGGTTTCTTGCCCCTGATGGCCTTGCTCTTGATGCGACCAGAACAGGCGCTGCCCTCTTCCTCACGCTACACAGACTGACTAGCTCGACGAGCCCTCTTTCCCCTGCCAGTTTCCTCAGGCACATACTCATCGCTCACATAGTCATCATCATCTGCACCTGTGAAAAAGAGAGATAGGTTGGGGAGCACAAGGATAAGTACACATACCATAAGGAAAAACGGAGGAAAAACTTGGATTTGGGCAAGTGCATGGTAGAAAAAGAGACATTGCAGAGAGGTTCGGTGCCAGGGCCGGTCGGACCGGCTCCAGTACCGTAAGGTCCGGTGTCAGCACCAGAAAACCGAACGACCCGGTGTCAAAACCGGTTCAACCGGGCCTGAAACCGAATCAGTCGGGGAGGACCCAAAACAGATCTTTGCAATGTAATTTTTTTACCCATGACTCAATACTTGCACAAATACAAACTTCTCAAGAGGTGTAGGCCATGGTTTGTCGTGGTTGGCATACAAAGACATAGGTGGAAACCCTAACTTGGCAAATCCATTAAGATGCGTAGCAAAACATGGGGATTTGACAAGAAAAGGGAGAGGAGCAAGGGATTACCCGAGGACATGGCTTCTCGTGGAGGAAAGCACCAAAAGCCCTTGAGAAAGAAGAACGCAAAATGCTCCCAAACCACCACGAGATGGAGAGATTCCTTCGGTGGATAGCCTCCAAAGGTCCTTCTCCGTGATTTGGTGGACCGATCTATTAATCCTAGGGGTGGAAACACCCTAGGAGAGGGGGGAAGGTGGAAGGGGAGGCAATGGAGAGAGAGAGAGGGTTGGGGGAAGTGAAAAGGTAACTTGTGGAGGGGTGGGGGTGGTGATGCACTCGATGATCAACGTAGAGCTCATTGGGAACCCCAAGAGGAAGGTATGATGAGCACAGCAGCAAGTTTTCCCTCAGTTATGAGACCAAGGTTTAATCGAACCAGTAGGAGCAAGGAAACACCCCAAAGGTGTTACTAGCTGAGCTTTGGCAGGGCGCACTACCGGTGCTAGTAGCAATGTGGAGACCTGCACAACACAACCATAGAACTTTGTCCCCAACTTGCGATGAGGTTGTCAATCTCACCGTGTTTTGCGGAAAACAAAGGATTAAACGTATCGAATGGAAAGAAGTAAAAGTTTGCAGAAAGTAAACACAAAGCAGTAAAAGATTGTAGATTGTATGTAAAGAAAAAGGACCAGGATCCATAGTTCACTAGAGGTGGCTCTCCTTAGATAGATAACATGATGGGTGAACAAATTACAGCGGGGCAATTGACAAACACCGAGAAAGCAATACATGCATATACTAATCATCTTGACTCCTCTGAGACTTGATTAGGCATTACAACATAATACATAGACCGCCATCCAACTGCATCTATGACTAATAATCCACCTTCAGGTTATCATCCAAATCCCCTCCAGTATTAAGTTGCAAGCAATAGATTATTGCTTTACGAACTGGGTGTAAAGTAAACAATACAATTGTTCTATGAACAAAGGATTGTTGTTTTCTCCCTAGTAGCAACAACACATCTAGTACCTTAGAGATTTCTGTCACTTCCCCAGATTACCAGAGGCATTAACCCACTATCGAGCATAAATACTAACTCTTGGAGTTGCTAGCATCTACTTGGCCAAGATAGCTACTAACAATAGAAAGCATGCAAGATCTGAAATAACAAAGACATGATAGAATCAATAATCAATCTGAAATAGCATCTCAATATCCATCGGATCCCCGCACAACATGTATGAATTACAATTAGATGATCTTGATCATGAACGGAGCTCACAAGATCTAAACATGAAAGCACAAAGGAGGAGAAACCAGCCATCTAGCTACTACATGGATCCGTAGTCCAAGGATGAACTACTCACGCATCACACCGGAGGCTTGCATGGTGATGAAGAAGGCCTCGTGGTGGATTCCCTCTCGTGGTGCCGGGAAGAGCTTCAGATCCCTCCCGATCTAGGGATGGAGATGACGGCGGCTACAGACTCTTTCGTAGATTTTTGATCGGGTACTTAGGGTTTTCGTCCTGAGGGCATCTTATAGCCAGAAGGGGAGGCCGAGGTGGTGCCAGGAGCCACCACACCACCCCCTGGCACGGGCCAGGCCTGGCCGTGCGGCCAGGTGGTGTGGCCGGCCCCTGGCCCCTCTCCGTCTCATATTTTGGCACTTGATCCCTTCCGGAAAAATAGGCACTTTGGCTTTTGTCCTGTCCAAGTCCGAGAATATTCATTTTCTGACTTTCCTGGAACCAAAAATAGCAGAAAACAGGCAGCTGGCACTGTGGCTCTTGTTAATAGGTTAGTCCAAGAAATCATATGAAAAGTACTCCAAAGTTGGAACAAAACATAAGAAAGTGGATAAAACCAAGTATGGAACATCAAAAATTATAGATACATTTGCAATGTATCAACATCCCCAAGCTTAACTCCTGCTCGTCCTCGAGTAGGTAAGTGATAAAAAGAATAATTTTTGAGGTGACGTGCACCATCAAAGACTTGATCAAAGTATTCACAAAACATTCAAAGCTGGGATCATAGTACTTCAATCATAACATGAAAGACAAAGTTCTAGCAATAAGCAAAGAAACTAAGATGCAACATGAAAAGGCACAAACAAAAGATTCATGAATAACAATGCTTTGCAAGACGTTTGTTTGTTTCACATAAAGAAAACATAGAATAATAGTATTTCAGCTTGTCCCTCAATAGAGTAGCAAATATAAATGCATAGGACACCTTCAAAGTTCATAAGAGTGACTAGATACAATAGTTTCAAACAAACAATAACAAGTTATGCATCAATCAACTAGTCTTGGGACAATGCACATAGAACTAAGAATGGCCACTATGCTCTCAAAGTAGGTGCATAAAGATAGAAGGTGGAGACTCAATATAATGGTGGAAGAAAGGCCTTTTGTAAAAGGAAGTAGGGATTCAAGTCTCATAAAGAGCTTCCAAAAATTATGATACTTAAAGCTTTCATCTCTCATTGCCCCTATCATAAGCATCTTGAAGTGATTAAGGTTAAAGTGAACAAACTATGGTGTACATGCTTGACGAAACATAAGTCAGAAATCTCATGTCCCTTGTATACGAGGGCCGCTCCTCATGCTACTCAAGTTTAGTCACCGGTAAGTTCTTGTCATTGTAAGTACATGTGTATCATTGAGAACCGCCAACGGGGTACCCCTTGCCCGATGATACGGAAGAATCCCCATATCAAAATGACAAGGCAAGCAAACAACGAGCATCTCAGCATTCTTCTTATTTACCATGGTAATATGGTGCTTTTTTCTCTCTTTCCTCTTTTCATAGTATCTCTTTTTTTTCTTTTCTCTTTTTTCTCAATATAGGACTCTTTTTTTTATAAGAAGAATGCTTCATAGACAGCTCATTATGGTTACGCTGCAGGTTTCCACCATGTCAGCATGGATTAGACCAGTGGCCCAGGTGTTTCTCTAACACATATACATAACTCCATGGACTTACAAGCTCCCCTTTCATTTCACACCGACGACATCCATATACAAAAGAGCATGATATCAACTAGGTACAAGTACCAAGTGCAATGTTGAAAGCGTTCCCCATGAAAGCATGGTTCTGCTAATTCCCAACAAATAAGTGCAAGAATATACAACATAGAAGACACAATGGTTCAAGTTTATTAAGGGCAAGTAAAGTAAAGTGTGCCATCAAGTTCGTGAGAGCTTTAATCACTAGTTTTCTCATAACAAGTGGAAGGTAAACAAAAGCATGAATATACTTGGAATAGCATAAGCTAGTAGGTAGGTATGGTGGACTCTTTGGAATAACTTGGTTTAGGGAGTTGGATGCATGAGTGGAACTCATACTTGGTGGTGGAGGCTAGTAAAAGACTGGGAGCGACAAACTAAGAGAGCAATAATGGCCATAATCATGCAGAGCGACAAAACATCATTGATCAAAGCATAAAGTGATACTACAAGTTGAAAACTAAAGGATCATAAAGGCTATGGTGACTTGAGATAGTCATAACATGGTGTGAGCATGTGCCAAGTCAACCCAAATAAAGCATCAAAGGAGAATACCACTATACTATGCTTTAATATGCTAAAACAACGCATGATTCATCCAAGGCACATTAAGCAATCTCAATTGTTTATAAAAAGTCATGCTACAACAAAGAATACTAAGCATAAAGCCAAAACAATATCAAGCATGTCATGACAAAGCATAGGCCACAGTAAAAAACGAGCTCTTTTTACCACATAAGCATGAACTTTCCTACTCTTTTCCAAATCAAACCAAACTAAATGCAAACCAAAGTGTGAAAGAGGGGGTCCAACCAATTTATTCAGAAAACTAAGAAAACCAAAGAAAATGAAAACCAAAACAAAAACTAAAAATAAGACACTCCAAGAAAAACACAACTGTGCATGAAACAATAAAAATGAAGTGTTCGGAAGAAACCTGGAATTTTTATTGATGAAGAAAGGGATGCCTTGGCCATCCCCAAGCTTGGACGCTTGTACTTATTGGATATTTATTGGGGTGATACGCGTGGCATCCCCAAGCTTGAGCTTTAGTCCATCCTTCATCTCATTACTCATTCCTTCCATACACCTGAAATTTTTCCTTCATACAAAACTTCACACAATCTCATTAGCAACATTAGTGCACTTAAGATAAATAAGTCTCAAGGTTCAGTTCTAACACCAAATAAACTTCCATTGGAACACTAGCTACTGTAGCACTTCCCCCAAAAATCTCAATTCCCCAAAAGAACTAAAGAAGGAACCAACAAGAAGCAAATGTAGAAAATGGCAGAAATCTATCAAAACAGACCAGCAGGTAAAGACGAATTTTTTCGAAGACCTTCTGTTGCTCAAATCAAAAAGTGTTGAACTAACGATAGTTAGATAACAACCTGGGGCAGAACTACAAAATATTACAGCTCAATCCGACGTACAGAGCTCTCTCAGGAATTTTTTATGGTGAAGCACAGAAATCTGTTTCGGGACAGCAACTTTCCCAATCATTATTTCACTCTCATTAGAGGTTACTCTTGGCACAAAAAGCAAATAAAAAGGATAAGGAGAGGTTATTACAGAGGTAATAACTTCCAAGACTCAACTAAAACTCTTGGGTTATCTCCCAACAAGTACTTTTCTTTAACGCCTTTAAGTTAGGCATGAAAATTTGAGAAGATGCTCTTATAGGAAATATGAATTGAAGTAAAAGAGAGCATCAAGAAGCAATTAAAAACACATTTAAGTCTAACACACTTCTTGTGCATAGGAATATTGTATGCAAATAAATGCACAAAGAACAAACTGACAGGCATAGGAAGATAAAACAAAAGTAACTTCAAAACTTTCAGCATATAGAGAGGTGTTTCATTAAAAACTTCTACAACCATATTTTCCTCTCTCATAATAATTTTCAGTAGCCTCATGAATAAACTCAACAATATAACTATCACATAAGGCATGCTTTTCATGATCTACAAGCACTAGAGCTTTATTATAAACATTTTCAAAAGAATCCTCGAGAACATAACATTCACCCTCCTTTGATAAGCATGGGGGACAATCAAATAATGTAAGGGATAAAGCGTTACTCTCATTAGAAGGTAGGCATGGTTAGATCCATTCTTCCTCCTTTTGTCCATCACTCTCCTCCTCTTTTTCATCTAATGAGCTTTCAGGTTCAGCAATTTCTTCTTCCATGGAGGTTCTAGCAGGCGGTGGTTCATCTATTACCTTATCAGTCATAAAACTTGTGAAGATGTCCTTGACTCCCCGGCAACGGCGCTAGAAAATAGCTTGATGCACTCGACGATCGACGTAGAGCTCATTGGGAACCCCAAGAGGAAGGTATGATGAGCACATCAGCAAGTTTTCCCTCAGTTATGAGACCAAGGTTTAATCGAACTAGTAGGAGCAAGGAAACACCCCAAAGGTGTTACTAGCTGAGCTTTGGCAGGGCGCACTACCGGTCCTAGTAGCAATGTGGAGACCTGCACAACACAACCATAGAACTTTGTCCCCAATTTGCGATGAGGTTGTCAATCTCACCGTGTTTTGCGGAAAACAAAGGATTAAACGTATCGAATGGAAAGAAGTAAAAGTTTGCAGAAAGTAAACACAAAGCAGTAAAAGATTGTAGATTGTATGTAAAGAAAAAGGACCGGGATCCATAGTTCACTAGAGGTGGCTCTCCTTAGATAGATAACATGCTGGGTGAACAAATTACAGCGGGGCAATTGACAAACACCGAGAAAGCAATACATGCATATACTAATCATCTTGACTCCTCTGAGACTTGATTGGGCATTACAACATAATACATAGACCGCCATCCAACTGCATCTATGACTAATAATCCACCTTCAGGTTATCACCCGAACCCCCTCTAGTATTAAGTTGCAAGCAACAGATTATTTCTTTATGAACTGCGTGTAAAGTAAACAATACAATTGTTCTAGGAACAAAGGATTGTTGTTTTCTCCCTAGTAGCAACAGCACATCTAGTACCTTAGAGATTTCTGTCACTTCCCCAGATTACCAGAGGCATGAACCCACTATCGAGCATAAATACTAACTCTTGGAGTTGCTAGCATCTACTTGGCCAAGATAGCTACTAATAATAGAAAGCATGCAAGATCTGAAATAACAAAGACATGATAGAATCAATAATCAATCTGAAATAGCATCTCAATATCCATCGGATCCCTGCAAACACAACATGTATGAATTACAAATAGATGATCTTGATCATGAACGGAGCTCACAAGATCTAAACATGAAAGCACAAAGGAGGAGAAACCAGCCATCTAGCTACTACATGGATCCGTAGTCCAACGATGAACTACTCACGCATCACACCGGAGGCTTGCATGGTGATGAAGAAGGCCTCCAGGGTGAATTCCCCTCTCCGTGGTGCCGGGAAGAGCTTCAGATCCCTCCCATCTAGGGATGGAGATGGCGGCTCTGAGACTCTTTCGTGGATTTTGATCGGGTACTTAGGGTTTTCGTCGAGGCATATTATAGTCGGAAGGGAGGCGAGGGGTGCGAGCCACCACACCACCTGGCGCGGGCGGGCCTGGCAGCGTGGCTAGGTGGTGTGGCGGCCCCCGCCCTCTCCGCTCGTGATTCCGCACTTGATCCCTTCCAAAAAATAGGCACTTTGGCTTTTGTCTGTCCAATTCGAGAATATTCAATTTCGACTTTCTGGAACCAAAAACAGCAGAAAATGTGGCGCACTTGTGGCTCTTGTTAATAGGTTAGTCCATGAAATCATATGAAAAGTACTCCAAAGTTGGAACAAAACACAAGAAAGTGGATAAAACCAAGCATGGAACATCAAAAATTATAGATACATTTGCAATGTATCAGGCGGCTAGGAAAGAAGAAGGGGAATTTTTCAGATCCCGGTGTGAGGTCCGGTCCAACCGAGATGCAAACAAGACCGATCGGTATACAGGCCGGTCAACCGAACTTAAAACCGAATCTGCAGATTTTTTTGTCGTGAGGAAGATTCTGTTGGTAGTCCAGTCAACCGGCTCCACAACCGGAGGACTTGTTTGGAAACCGGACTGGCAACCGAACTTCGTTCAGTAGACTTCTATGTGCAGGTTCCGATAGACTCGGTTGAAACTGGGCTAGAAACCAGACGGTCCGGTCCTAGGGACGGTTGGACCGGGCCAAAAACTGAAAATCCAAAAAAACTTTGGAAAAATTTGTTGAAAACAGTTTTTTTAGAATGGCATGTGCATGTAGAAGAAGATAGTAGACTCCAAAAGGGTAGATGAGGCAGGTGATCTAGGCATGCCTATTGGAGAAGAACCAAATCAACACACTCAATAGCAACAATAGGCATGATTCGAAAATAGCAAGTGCCACAAGAGACCAAAGTTGGTGGGGGATTTCTCCCCTATGTTTTAGCACACATTTCACGGCGCCTCAAAGATAGATGCTTGGACCCATATCATGACACAAGATCAATTAATATCGCACACATAGGTATGCCTCAAACCAAGACATGATAAGATGACTATCCCTATATGTGTTGTGCGACTAGGCTACATATCAAGTTAATGTTGGAGATATGCCCAAGAGGCAATAATAAAAGGTGGTTATTATTATATCTTTGTGTTTATGATGAAAGTTTGCATCCCATGCTGTAATTGTATTATAAGGAAACACTAATACATGTGTGTTTTGTAAACATAAAAGAGTCGCTAGTAAGCCTCTTGTTAAACTAGCTTGTTGATTAATTGATGATCATGGTTTCCTGATCATGGACATTGGATGTCATTAATAACAAGGTTGTATCATTAGGAGAATGATATAATGGACACACACACCCATAGTAAGCGTAGCATAAGATCAAGTCATTAAGTTCACATTGCTATAAGCTTTCGATACATAGTAACCTAATCCTTCGACCATGAGGTTGTGTTAATCACCATCACCGGATGGGTACTTTGATGACATCAAACACCACTTAGAATCGGGTGGTTATAAAGGTATCATTGGGTATTCTGAAAGTATGTGTTGAAGCGCATGGACCAAGATTGGGATTTGTCCATCCATATGACGGATAGATATGCTCTGGGCCCTCTCGGTGGAATGTCATCTAGTTAGCTTGCAAACATGTGACTAGGTCACAAGGGATGGCATAACACGGAATGAGTAAAGAGTGCTTATCAGTAACAAGGTAGAACTAAGTATGGAGATACCGATGATCAAGCCTTGGATAAGTAGAGTATCGCGTGACAAAGGGAATTGGTTTCGTATGTTAATGGTTCTATCGATCATGAAGTCATCGTTGAGTATGTGGGAGCCGTTATGGATCTCCAGATCCCGCTGATGGTTATTGATCGGAGAGGTGTCTTCATCATGTCCACTTATTCATGAACCGTAGGGTGACACACTTAAGGTTCGAAGTTGTTTTAAGTAGATATTGAATGTGTGTTGGAGACCGAATGTTGTTCGGAGTCTCGGATTGGATCCGGGACATCACGAGGAGATCCGAAATTGTCCGGAGAATAAGATTCATATAATGGGGATCATTTTCTAAGTTAGGAAATGTTCCAGAGTATTTGTATGGGGATTCTAGAAGGTTTCGGAATGTTCCGGAAGGTTCTAGAAGATATCTTGGAGTTTGTTTGAAAACCGAGATAAGATAAGATAAGATAAGGGGAGTTTAAAGGGGAAACTTGGGGGGGAAGGACTCTCCCCCCAAGCTCCCTAGTGCGCCGGCCCTAAGGGGTGGGCCTAGGGGTGGGAACCCTAGGCCACACCCATCCCTCTATATAGAGGGGTGGAGGCGCCACCCCTCCTTGCCCCTTCCCACTCCAAACCCTAGCCGCCTCTCTCTTCCTCCTTCCATATGCTCCGGCTTAGGCGAAGCCCTGCAGAATTCTCTACTCCACCACCACCACCACGCCGTCGTGCTGCTGGGATTGCGTGGAGAAGATCTACTACCTCCGCTGCTCGCTGGAACGGGGAGAGGAAGGTCTGCTTCGACTCCGCACGGGTGACCGTCTGCAGAAGCGCTGCCGGAACGCGGCGCCGGAAGGATCATCTACTAGATCTTGAGATCGGCAAGTGATCGACTACATCAACCACGAGATCCGATCTCGAACAAGGCTTTGGAAACTACAAGGTTTAGTACAGATCTATCTCGTTGCACTTGTCTAATAGATTAGATCTTGGCTTTTATCTAGATTAGATCAGGGTTTTGTTCGTTCTTGCGGTAGAATTTTTTTGTTTTCCATGTTACGAACCCATCAGTTAAGAGCTGGAATATAATGCAAGAAGTGAATCAATCCAAGTTTTTAGGATCTAGAATACTGAGTTCTTGCCTCAACATGACAAAACGGGCTTCATCCAAAGGCTTCGTGAAAATATCCGCCAATTGGAACATTGTTCCCACATGAGTGAGATTGATGTCACCATTTGCGACATGGTCACATAGGAAGTGGTGGCGGATGTCAATATGTTTGGTGCGGCAATGTTGGACGAGGTTATTGGTGATCTTTATTGTGCTTTCATTGTCACATAGAAGAGGCACCATACCAAGAGACACACCATAGTCTTTCAAGGTTTGCCTCATCCATAACAATTGAGCGCAACAAGATGCTGCGAAAATGTATTCGGCTTCGGCGGTGGATAGGGTGGTGGACTTTTGTTTCTTGGATGACCAACTCACCAAGGACCGGACAAGGAATTGGCAAGCCCCGGAGGTCGACTTCCGGCCAACCTTATCACTGGCCCAATCAGAATCCGAATAGCCAACAAGCTCAAAGGTTGACCCCTTTTACCAAAGCCCGAGAGTAGGAGTGAGAACAAGGTACCTAAAAATCCATTTGACCGCCATCAAGTGGCACTCCTTGGGAGCGGATTGAAAACAAGCACACATTCCAACACTTAACATGATATCCGGCATAGAAGCACAAAGGTAGAGCAAGGAGCTAATCATGGAGCGATATACCTTTTGGTCCACATCCTTCTCACCTTCTCCAAGGCCAAGTTGCCCATTGAGTGGCATGGGAGTCTTCATGGGGTTGGCATTGGTCATCTCAAATTTTGCAAGCATGTCCTTCACGTACTTATCTTGGGAGATGAAGGTGCCTTGAGCAAGTTGCTTCACAATGAATCCTAAGAAATACTTCAACTCCCCCACCATGGACATCCTAAATTTCTGGGTCATCAACTCGGCAAAAGCTTTGTTATGAGATTCGTTAGCTCCACCAAAGATAATATCATCAACATAAATTTGAACAATAAATAAGCCACCCCCTTTAACCCGTTTGGTGAAAAGGGTGGAATCGACTTTACCCGTGCTAAAACCATCCATGAGTAAGAAATCCCTAAGGTGCTCATACCAAGCACGAGGAGCTTGCTTTAGTCAGTAGAGCACATTATGGAGTAGATACACATGGTTGGGAAAGCACGTGTTTTTGAAACCTGAGGGTTGAGCTACATATGCAACTTCTTTCAAGGGACCATTAAGAAATGCACTTTTCACATCCATTTGGTAAAGCTTAAAGTTATGAAAAGATGCATATGCAAGCAAGAGACAAATAGCTTCGAGGCGAGCAACGGGCGTAAAGGTGTCCTCATGGTCAATACCTTCTATTTGGGCATACCCTTGCGCCACTAACCTTGATTTGTTCCTTGTGACGGTTCCATTCTCATCTTGCTTGTTCTTGAATACCCACTTGGTCCCAATAACATTAATGCGATGATCTTTAGGTCTCTCCACAAGAGACCAAACTTCATTGCGGGTGAAGCACTCGAGTTCTTCTTGCATGTCAATGACCCAATTCGGATCTTCTAGAGCTTCATAGACCTTGAGTGGCTCGAAGTTGGACACAAATGCATGATGGCCACAAAAGGTAGTGAGTTGCGTCTTCTTGTTGCGAGTCTCGATTCCTCTTGATATGCTTCCAAGTATATTATTGACTTTTATTGCACTTGCAATAGAGGCGGACTTGATCTTCCGAATAGTCCCTTCATGATCAACGAATTCATGTTCGTTGGTCCTTGATCACTGACCACATCTTGAGCTTGACCTTGATTTTGGGGAACTAGTACATCTTCTTGGTCTTGCTCAACGGGTTGAGGGCTTGGTTCTTGTTCTTCGGTTTGCGAGAGTTGTTCTTCATGGGGTGCACTAGATGGTTCAACTTTAGTAGAGCTAGGCTCTTCTTGAGTTGGGCTTGATCCTCCCCCATCAACATCTTGATCATGAGTATGATGTTTGTTGGGTAAGATATGCCCAATTCCCATCAACTTGATGACTTGAGAGGAATCTCCATCACCTACAACATGTGGAACAACTTGCCCCCCTTGGGGGCCATTATCTTTGAAAAACTCCACGTCACAAGATACTTCAACACAACCATTGCTTTTGTTGTAGTATCTATAGGCGTGAGAGTTTTCCGCATAACCAACAAAAATATAGTTCTAGATTCGAATTTACTGAGCTTTTCTTTATTGTTCTTCAAGAGGCACTTGTAACCAAAGACTCGGAAGTAGTTGACATTGGGCTTGTTCTTTGTGAGAATCTCATACAGAGTCATGTCAAATGGAGCTCAGAGGAAGAGCCAGTTCGAGTAGTGAACCGTGGTGGCTATGTATTCTCCCCAAAAGTTGTGGGGTGACTTGAACTCACTCAACATTGTTCTTGCCATCTCAATGATAGTCTGGTTCTTCCTTTCAACAACACCATTTTGTTGAGGAGTATATGGAGCCGAGAATTCATGCTTGATCCCCTCATCTTGAACAAACGGTTGCATGGTATAATTCTTGAATTCGGTGCCATTATCGGTCCAAATGGTCATGAAGTACTTGTAGGTCTCATCCTTTGACTTGAGAAGGAATACCCAAGTGTATCTTGAGTAATCATCAATGATGACAAGACCATACTTTCTTCCACCAAGAGTATAATATGTTGATGTCCCGAAGAGATCCAAATGGTTAAGCTCCAAAGGTCTTGATGTGGCCACCTTGGATATTGATGGATGACTCCTCCCATGTTGCTTTCCAGAAATGCAAGCACTACACACACGATCTTTCTCGAAAGACAAAGTGGTTAGTCCAACAATATGTTCACCCTTTAGGAGTTGTTTAAGATTTCTCATGTTGACGTGGCCAAGGCGGTGATGCCAAAGCCATCCCTCGTCAACCTTGGACATTAGACATGTAGGAAGAGATTGACTCTCTTGCGAGAGGTCGACCACATAGAGGTCATCTTCCACATATCCAACACGGACCAACTTGAGATTATCACTCCTAAAGACTTCCACACAAGTTCTAGAGAAACAGGAATCATAACCGGCATCCGCAAGATGTTTTATTGAAAGTAAGTCCTAGCCAAGGTTTTCAACAAGCATGCTGGTCTCTAGGGTCAAAGCCTTGGAGATCACCAACTTGCCAAAACCTAGTACCTTTCCTTTAGAGTTGTCTCCAAAAGTGATGCCTAACGTTGAATTAACATCGTGAATAAATTTGTCAAGCGCACTTCTACCTCCGGTCATATGATTGGTGCATCCACTATCAAACACCCATTTGGATCCACTAGAGGCATACCCCTACAAAATCAATTCTTTGATTTAGGAACCCACTGAGTAATGGGTCCCGTAGCATTAGCAACAAGATCTTTTGGTACCCAAATTGAGTACCACCTATAAGCATAACCATTGCGAGGGCCGACATATTTGGCATATACATCTCCTTGGGTGCCCTTACATAGCACATAGGAAGGATTAGATTTTCCCGCAAACTTGTGATTGGGGTTGCCCCTTGTGGCTCCCCCATTCACAACATTCTTCTTTACTTGGTCAACCACCTTGTGCCCTTCATGCACAAAGTTGATATTCTTAGGTGGGTTGGCACCATTCTTGTCGTTCTTTGGGTCATACCCCATACCTTGCCTTGGAGCTCTCACCGTTTGGCGAGCAATAATCTCATCAAGAATCTTGCCCTTGGTGGTAGGTTTGAGACGCTCCATCTCAAGTTGTTCCTTCAACTTCTTATTCTCCTTAAGGAGACTATCTTGATCCAAGGAAGGGTTAGAAGCACAAGTAATATCCTCAACAATAATAGGATCCTTTAATGTACCAAGAGCCTTTTCATAGGACACTCGAAGTTGATCATGATTCTCCCCAAGTTTTATGAGCTCACGCTTGACAAGCAAATTAGCTTTCTCAAGGTTATCAAGGTCATTGGTGAGAGAAGCATGAGCAACCTCAAGTTCTTTTTTTGAAGTATCAAGCTCTTGGGACAAGGTGATAGCTCTATCTATGGTACCCATATCTTTTGCCTTATCTAGTTCATAGATTTCAATTCGTTCTTTAAGAAGGGAAGTCATGTCCTTTTCCTTGCTTAGCTCTTGCTCAAGAAGATTGAATCTTAGTTTCTCATCATCAATATGAGACTCCAAACTATCAATGGTCTCGTCACGTGAATTGACAAGGCTCATTAATTGTTTGAATCTAGCACGGGCATTGCTAGGAAGGGACTTCATGATTTTATACGTTTCTTGTACATAGTTTTCATAGAATTCATCATCGTCACTATCATAGGCACTAACATGATCATCCAATATGCTAGAGAGAGATGGAGGGGAAAATATTACCTTGGTACTCCTTGCCATGAGGCAAGTACTAGCGACCTTGGGAGTGATGGAGTCATCGGCATAGTCTTTGGTGTAGTCATATGTGAAGAGTGACCTGATATTGGCAAAAGCCAAACCAGCCAATCCCACAACACCTTCTCCTCATCTTCACTCTCCGCATCGGATAGGTACTCTTGGCCAAGAAAGCCTTTGACATCACGCTTCTTGTTCCTCTTGTATCTCTCATTGATGGGGTTTGGCTTTAATCTTGGCTTGGCGCCCTCTTCATACTTGGGCTTGTCAAGTCTCTTCTCATATGCGCATTTGTCGGCAAAGTGGTCTGACTCATCACAATTTTAGCAATTCCTCTTCTTCTCACTTGGCCTGGTTGAGCTTCTTCTTCTTCTTCAGAACATCAAGTTCTTGGTGAAGAGAGCAACTTGAGCTAGCATGTCGCCAATGCCCTCACTATCACTCTCTTCATCATTTGCACCACTCTCTTGTACATACTTGGCCTTCAATGCTAGGGATTGAGAAATCCCAATGGCACGGTTCCTTGATCTTTTGTCCTTCATCCGCCATATTGTCCATGGCAACAAGATAAGACACTATATCATCAAGCGAGAAGTGGCGAGCTGAATCTAGAAGTTGCAAGTTCAAGGCAAGCTTCTTGTCGGAGGCAGAGATCATGGAGAGAACCTTGGACTTGATGAGATCATCATTCAAGTTGAACCCATCATCATACTTATCACAACCAAGACCATCAATCTTTACACGGAGGGCAACAAGTCTCTTGTATTCTTCTGTGATGGACTCACCATCGTTGTTCATGAACATGCTCATCTCCGACTTGGTAGCTTCACACTTGGACTTTTGGATAAGGGATGTTCCCTCTTGGAGAATGACAATCATCTCCCAAAGCTCCTTTGCGGTGGGGATGTTACTAACTTGATCATAGAGAGTGCGGTGAATGGCACTCCTTATCTTGTCACAAGCCGTTGCATTTAGTTGCGGTCATAGTATTCTCCCGGAGTGAGATTGTTGGGATATTGTGGATAGAAGCCCTTGCCCACAATCTCCCAAAGCTCCACACTATAGCTGCGAAGATGAGATTCCATAGAAACTTTCCAATGAGAGAAGTGAGTTCCATCATAGTGAGCTACGGGACCCAAACCATTAATATGAGGCATGATGTTCTTTTGTTTAGTATATATATACAGAAATGGATTAGGAGGCATAGAGGGTTTCGTCAGGTCACTCTCACTAGAGGCCTCGTTCATGGCCTCCTTACCGGTGTCCATCGGCCTCCCTTGAGGTACTACAGAAGGTCCGGCAAGCATGACCCCCTCGCCCATCCCCGTAAAACGTCCCTCAAGAAAACTTATTCGAGCAAGGAGATCAGAATCCGCCTTAGCCTTTTCAAGGGACTGTTTGGCAAAGACTTCACAGATCTCCTTGACCGAATAAGTCTTTCCCTCCTCGTCATCAGAGAAAACCCTCTTTTCTTTTAGGCGGTAAAGCCCTTAGAAGAGCACTAGGCTCTGATACCAATTGAAAGTGTAAGATGGTTTCTCTAGAGGGGGGTGAATAGGTTTCTACAAAATTCTTTATAATCTCTTGCAAGTTTTAGGCTTTGAGGAATATAAGTGTGCCTAAATGCAAACTAGGTGAGGCAACCTACATGATGATACAAGATACTTCAAGCACGAAGGCTATCACAAAGTAAACATCACAAGTAAGAGAGTGGTTAACGAATAACTGAAGCACGCAGAGACGAAGATGTATTCCCGTGTTCACCACCTTTGGGAAGGGGGCTATGTAATGTTGGATAGGTGTGAGGTTCCACGAAGGATTCCCCAATGCCACGAAGGCTCACCTTCTTCTCCGAGCCTATCCCACGAAGGAATAGCTCACTTACTCATGGTAGACTTTTAAGGTAGTCTCCAAACCCTCACAAACTTTCCACGGAGCAAATCACAAGCCGAATGCCTCCGAGCGACCCTAGCCTCCTAGGGTTTCCCACAAACCCAAGAGTAACAAGCTAACTCGATGAACTCAAGGGGGAATGAACTTTGGCTTGGTGGAAACATAGATCGGGACCTCCTCTTGCTTTCTACCAAAGGGATTTGGATTTGGTTGGGTAGAATGGGAGATCCTCAAGGAATTGTGTTTCAACAATGGGGAGAGAGAGAGCTTCAAGAATGAAATATGAACTGAATGCCTAACCTCCTCAAGGTGGAAGAAGAGGTATTTATACCCAAGGGAGAAATCTAGCCGTTTAGAGCATTCTGTGAAGTCCAGTTTCAAGTTCGGTTGGACCGGCCCACACACCGGACCACCCGGTATACAACCTGGAAGACCAGAATCCATGCCAGGATGGTCTCTGTGTGTGAACCCGGATAGACTGGGTTTAATAAACTGAGATTTCCAGTTTGGGTTCGGTTTTCTGGCGCTGGTACCGGACCACCCGGTCTAGGAGCCAGTCCAACTGGCTTCTACACCGAACTTGGCAGAGATGCTATGAACGTAGATTTCTCTCTCCTCTCTCTTTGGTGATGGAACAAGTGGGTGTATGGGATGTGTATAAGGCTTAGAAATTCATCCCCAACAAGATCATCAAGATAACCCCTCTTAATAGTGCGGTGTTCCTAAAGACTCAAGATACATATAAAAGGAAAAACTCCAGCACTCCTCTTCGTTATCGAAATGAGAGGGGTCTCCGATGATCTTCCAACATACCAGTAGACTAAAACCTGTTTAAGACACTAGTAGGTAGCATTAGTCTGCTCTAACTACGGTGTCATTGTCAACCCAAAAACAGTAGATGGTAAACTAACCTTTCAAGCTCAGTCACAGGCAAGTCCGTGTGCTGTCAATAGAGTAGCAACAGTCAAACAATAGATATAGGAGTAGTACAACCGCAGATCTTATCACCTCTCCATTCATTTCACCACAAGCACAAAACCACCAGAGTGCTCAGGAGCAATACCAGCAGTTCTAGCTAAACCTCACAAGGCCATAGTACCAAATCATCATTTCCACACACCTATCAACTCAAGAAAGAGTAGGCCAGCATCACAAGCAGAAGATCAAGCTCAAACAGGAAAAGAAGTAGCTTGGACTGGGAGAGCAAGCTGTAGAAGATCAAGAATCTCATATTATAGTGAAACAATATACATAAGAGCATCAGGTAGAAATCTAAAGAAGCATACCTCAACCCCTGTAGCATATACTTTTGTTGTTCTTGCACCAAAATAATCAAAGGGGAATAGGGTGCTATAAACCAATCTCTATTCACCTACCCTGCAACTAGAGCTTGTCTAGGAGGATTAGGGGAATAGTTTTTCTCTCAGAACTGCATAGAAATGCTATGCAGATTCATCCTAGAGGTTTTGGAAATCATATAGTATCTGTTCCTATCAAGGCAGAGCCTCAGCCTGTGCATCATAGGCTAGATCAAGAAATATAGTTCAAGATCTGTTCTTATCAGTTTATAAATAGAGAGAGAGGGACATGCAAAGTGGGAACAAGATCAACCAGTTGAACTGGTGATCCTTGGTATAACCAGGAGCTCACACTTTATCTGCAATAAGAGAGCAGCAATGTCAAGTGTGGAGAATAGCATGATATACAACTTAAACATGATCCAGGGGAAATAGCCTAGGCATTTGGGTAATCAAATGATGCCAAGAACAAGTAAATATAAACATAAGTAATTCACCACTAAGTATATCAACAATAGATCATCTACTTATGTAAATTTGATTTACACCGTGGCAAACATATCTATAATCACTCTACAATATATATACCATGAAATTCACTTCGGATTAACAAGAATTAAGTTTCAGAAAATAAGCATGTATAGAAACCACTATACATCCTGCATATAGGGAGCAACAATTAGCTCAAGCATACTATCCACACACTTGCAAATGCAAAACATGATTAAAATAAAATATGTGCTGCCTATATATAATTATCATGCTCAAATGAGCTAAATTGGTTTCTACACTTCACTTACACCATGTTGAGATATATTTGTGTCGATGCATATAGCCAAGTTGATTATAGATCATAACTTGTACAAGTAGATCTAGGAATTGTTTATCAGATTGCTAAATAGATTAGAGCATGTATTCATACAAGTGCTACTCATAGCAACAACACTAGAACTAAGTCACAGATCCTTGGATGAGTAAATCATCCAAAGAAGAGCATCATACACAGGATCAATCTTTAGCAATTGATCAAGAGAAATAGACAAAACCATATACCATGAACCAGCGGTTTATCTGTCATGAACTAAATCAAAAACCTAACCTAGATAGCAACAGTTCATCACTAGCACCAGAGCACATGTCTAGGAAATCATCATCACATCATAAAATAGGATCCCATTTTATCTTAGAACGAACAGGAGCTTAAGAAAAAAGGCTTATTTAGCACTCTAATCATTCAAGTCACAAATAGTATCAATTTGGCACCTCACAACACCTCTGATTTCCCAATGTGCAAAATAAAGAGGCATAGGAAGTAGCAGAATAACCCTCAATGGGGGAATGCGAGGTGAGTAAGGATAGGTGGTGTACCTGGTTGTTGATGAGGACCATAGCAGGGCGGCGCTGGTGAGGTCCTGGCGGCATCCACAGAAGCACCACAAACGCAGCGTTGGGTAGCAACGTTTGGCGGCATAGGGAGCACCCCACCAGTGGGGCGCAACATCCTACGCCAGAACAAGACCGTCTATGTCGATCCGTAGCCACCGAAGAAAGTTTTGGTGGGCGGCGGCCATGGTCGCCAAACCCTAGCACTAGTAGGGTTCGTGCCTGGATGCAGCGGGGCGAGATGGGCGAATCACCAGGGTCGAGATGAAGAGTGAGGAACGGCGCATCATCGGTGATGGTC
The DNA here is from genome assembly GCA_023614405.1 of Avena insularis. Classification (NCBI taxonomy): domain Eukaryota; kingdom Viridiplantae; phylum Streptophyta; class Magnoliopsida; order Poales; family Poaceae; genus Avena; species Avena insularis. The sequence continues at coordinate 19,799,792 of CM042694.1, read as the reverse complement.
GGTGGTGGCCGCAACAGCCGGTATTCGCCAGAGTCGCAGCAGTGGCGGCGGCGTCGCTAGAGAGAAATCGAGAGAGAGAGGAAGAGTGATCTCGGGAGAGAAAGTGGGCCGGGGTGGGCCAACCTAACCCTAAGGTTTAGGGTTGAACGCAACCTAGTGAGCCTAGTGGGCTGTATGAGCCAGGCTGGGCTGGCCCACGGGTCCAGTCCAACTAATTAAAGAAATGTTTATAAAAAGTGTAAATTACAAATATACCCCTAAGAGTATTTAGGTTCTAGAAAATATAGAAAATTCCTAAAAATACATATAGTATATCAAAATGATCACAAAAATACTACCTAAGAAAAATACAACTTTACTTAGTTAAGTAAAATAAAATGCACATAAATTTAAACACCATTATATCCTAAGTGAAATTTCATAAAATAAGGAAAGTCCTTGAAATGAATAAAAAATCATTTTTGTATATTAAATAAATTCTACTATTTCATAAAAATACTAACTTATTTTCTTTACAAATAAAACTTGAAGCATTCAAAGACATTTAATACTTTGTGGAATTTTATAAAAATAAGTTAATACATAAAATTAAATAAAAATCATTATTAAGTCCTTGAACAAATATATTTTTATAGAAAAATATTTAAAATGGGATTACAAAAGTTTTGAAGATTTTAAAGTGGTAAATCTTATCTATTTTATGAGATACCTATTTTGTAAATTCTTTAAAAGCATTTCTTAAGTAAGAAATAATCACAATTCTATATGAAACCTTAAGTCCTTTATATCTAAATGCTAATTCCAAAACCATAACTGGGATCTATAATAAAACTTTAGTGCTATTTATTAACCTTATAAAATTCTTTTAAAACCATAACTCCAAAGATTAAACCAACAATATTAAGTAATTTTTAAACATCATTCACTTATAATAAAAGTGAATGCTCTTTATCTTTTAACCATTTTTAATATGACTTCAAACTCTAACGGGTCCATCAGATCATCCAAATTTGTTTCCCTGAATAAGTTAAATTATCTTCATAATAGGAAATCTCATTTAAACTCATCATTCACTTTGAATGATCTCACTCTTGATCATACCTACCATAACCCTAAAACTTGATAATAGTTTAAACATGACATACTTAAATCTATTTATGTTACTAAAGTTAACTTTAGTTCACCAAAAATTACAAATGCATAATGTCTAAAGTATATTTATGTTTTTATAGTTAACTTTTGTCTGTTACAATTAAGTAATAAGTCATCTCAAACTATTCAAGCAAACACAAATGACATCGATCACATTCTGTTAACCAGAAAGATTGTTTAAACCTTATCAAATAAATCTTTTCTTCAAAATTATTCGTTTTGCCACTTCAAACAACAACCTTATAAATAAGTCCTTTAACTATTAATAACCTAACACATTAGCTTCCATCATAATTATTAGATAGTAATCCACCTCAATCTTAAAAGGTTATTATACTTCACTTGTATACTTTGCATGTTAAACACTTAAATGCTTTGTAGATACAATTACTTATGGAGTAAACATTAGAAATAACTAATTCTTAAAAACATCACTTAAATTTAACTCATTCACATTATTGAGGAATCATCTCGGGATTTTACAAAATTCATTACATTACTTATTCATCAACATATTGCTTCTTTAAATATTAGTCCTTATCGGACCAATGATGCTGTTTTCAGATACTGGATCTTACATCGTCTTGAAGACCGCAAGTGCATAATCTTGCAATCACAAGAGGAAAGTTCATACTTGCCCATGTCCTTTGATTATTTTCTATCAAGTATTTGCAAATCAAATGTTGTCATCACCTACATTTCAAAAAGGTCAGAAAACACTATTTTCGATAACATTATAAACTATTGGTTACTGATCCAGGGTGATCAGCTAATCTACTAAGTCTGGCAGTTGGAATGCCATTATCCAGGAATATATCATATAGGACTTAACAACCAATGTCTCCAGTGATTCTAGCGGCGTATATTATGCGTTAACCATAAGACTTGTAATGGAACGGGAGAGTCAGTTGTATCTTCTTCCTTTGGCATGTCAATGGATGACCAGGTCGTGGCTGCAACTCCTCCATGAGGGTTGGCAGCATATGGGTGGGATCCCTCGACGTCCCACGACTTCTAGTATCTATGAGGGTTATACGCCTTAGGCTGCCATTGGAAACAAGTTTTATCCTAGGCCCAACGTGCAACCCGTTGGGCATGCGGGGTCGCGGAGAGGGAAGTGATTGGCTTGGCTCATCTACTAGGCCCCACATCATAGAATTGTGGATAGGAAAGATTCGCCTGTTTGTGCAACAAGGATTTGATCTCTTATGGGTAAAGTAACGCACATCTGTAGAGTGTAAGAACTGTGACATGTTACTCCCTATTTCGGGAAGGAGCTATGAGCGTGGCAGGAAAGGAACTCCATGAAAGTTCTGGTAAACCTGTGAAGGCTGACGGACATATCTTTTCAGAATAAAAGCAACCTTTGAAGAAATGTTTACGAAAACCTGCATTGCCTACGACCTATGGAATACGGCTGTAGATAATGCATCAAACACTCCTTTTTAGTGAACTTGCTGAGTACGCTCGTACTCGCCCGTACCTTCTTAACCCTTGTTAGATTCTAAAGCCAATGCAGATGACGTCAACACCAACCTATGCTCAAGGGATTGACATCGAAAGCTCAAGTTCTTCTATGAAGTCAATGGAGTCAACTTATACATCAACGGAAGTGAAGACGAAGTTTCGGTGTAGATAGGAGTATTCTCCCTAGCCATAAAACCTACTTCTGTAGAGCATTGCAGTAGTAGAAATTGCAAGCCAGATGGTTTAGATACTAGTCTTACTCAAGGTAGTCCTGAGTGGCTATTTCTGGTTCTTCTTTGTAAGAAGTTTCTTTCTTCCTCTTTAACCTAGAGTGTTCTCTAAATCTTTTGTAAAGAGTCAAGTTGTAACCCATAGTCATGTCTAGGACCTGCTATGTTTCTGGTGTACCACTCCGAGGAATGTAATACTGGTGGAACGGTGTTTCTTCATGTTATGTAAACGACTATAGTGTACTAAATCATGCAGTGGTATGTTGGGTCACCGCAATACACACATATTATTACAATACCAAAAGAACGAATAACATCAGTGTCTCGAACTTACAACCATTGGACAACTTACTTATAGATGTATGATACGTCCATTTTGCATCACTATTCTATATCATAATCCACTGTTATTCATTGATATATTTCATATTAAGAGGTGATACTTATGTATTTCATCTGTTTTTGCATGGTTGATGACTTTTGGAGCATGGACCACTGCAGTCGGGATTCTGATGGAAAAGGTGCTGTTTGGAGGCAAAATTCACAAAGATCAGAAAATCCGGGAAAATATATGGAAAATCCTATTTTTCCAGAAGACGAAGGCTGCCAGAAGGAGGAGTGGAGATGGGCTACAGGGGCCCACACCACCCCTGGCGCGGGCCACCCTAGGCCGCGCCACCAGGTGGTGTGGCCGCCCTGGCCTACCTCTGGCTCTCCCCTCTGGCGTATATAATCCTCCCGAAACCCTAATACTCGGGGAGTGACCACAGAAAGATTCCGCCGCCTCTGCGGGGCGGAAAACACCGAGAGATAAAGATCTCTCCGACAGACAAATTTCTGCCTGGGGAATTCCATCCCGGAGAGGGGAGATCGTCGCCATCAACACCACCATCAAGCTGGACTTCAACGGGATCATCATCATCATCATCACCACCATCATCACCATCAGCACCCTCATTACCATCTCCATATTGCTGTAACAATTGGGTTGAATCTTGCATAGTTCTTAGGGGAAACTTCCCGGTGTTGATTACTGATGGCCCAAAATATATCGAGCTTGTTGGGGAACCCCAAGAGGAAGGTATGACGAGCACATCAGCAAATTTTCCCTCAGTACGAAACCAAGGTTTAATCGAACCAGTAGGAGCAAGGAAACACCCCAAAGGTTTTGCTAGCTGAGCCTTGGCAGGGCGCACTACTGGTGCTAGTAGCAACATGGAGACCTGCACAACACAACCACAGAACTTTGCCCCCAACTTACGATGAGGTTGTCAGTCTCACTGGTTTTGCTGAAAACAAAGGATTAAATGTATCGAATGGAAGAAAGTAATAGTTTGCAGAAAGTAAACACAAAGCAGTAAATAGTTTGTAGATTGTATGTAAAAGAAAGGACCGGGGTCCATAGTTCACTAGAGGTGGCTCTCCTTAAGATATATAACATGCTGGGTGAACAAATTACAACGGGGAAATTGACAAACATCGAGAAAGCATACAAGCATATACTAATCATCTTGACTCCTTTGAAACTTGATTGGGCATTACAACATTATACATAGACCGCCATCCAACTGCATCTATGACTAATAATCCACCTTCAGGTTATCATCCGAACCCCCTCCAGTATTAAGTTGCAAGCAACAGATTATTGCTTTTTGCATGTAATGTAAAGTAAACAATACAATTGTTCTATGAACAAAGGATTGTTGTTTTCTCCCTAGTAGCAACAGCACATCTAGTACCTTAGAGATTTTTGTCACTTCCCCAGATTACCAGAGGCATGAACCCACTATCGAGCATAAATACTAACTCTTGGAGTTGCTAGCATCTACTTGGCCAAGATAGCTACTAACAATGGAAAGCATGAAAGATCTGAAATAACAAAGACATGATAGAATCAATAATCAATCTGAAATAGCATCTCAATATCCATCGGATCCCCGCAAACACAACACGTATGAATTACAATTAGATGATCTTGATCATGAACAGAGCTCACAAGATCTAAACATGAAAGCACAAAGGAGGAGAAACCAGCCATCTAGCTACTACATGGATCCGTAGTCCAAGGATGAACTACTCACGCATCACACCGGAGGCTTGCATGGTGATGAAGAAGGCCTCCAGGGTGAATTCCCCTCTCCGGCAGGGTGCCAGGAAGAGCTTCAGATCCCTCCCGATCTAGGGATGGAGATGACGGCGGCTACAGACTCTTTAATGGATTTTTGATCGGGTACTTAGGGTTTTGGTATCGGAGGCAATATATAGGCGGAAGGAGAGGCCGAGGGTGTGCCTGGGGCGGCCAGACCACCCCCTGGCACGGGCTAGGCCTGGCCGCACATCTAGGTGGTGTGGCCTGGCCCCAGCCCCTCTCCGTCTCGTATTCTGGCTCCAAGTGTCCCCCGGTAAAATAGTGAATTTGGCTTTTGTCTCGTGCAATTCCGAGAATATTCATTTTCTGACTTCCTGAAACCAAAAACTGCAGAAAACAGGCAGTTGGCATTGTGGCTCTTGTTAATAGGTTAGTACAAGAAATCATATGAAAAGTACTCCAAAGTGTGGACAAAACACAAGAAAGTAGATAAAACCAAGCATGGGACATCAAAAATTATAGATACATTTGCAATGTATCAACATCCCCAAGCTTAACTCATGCTCGTCCTCGAGTAGGTAAGTGATAAAAAGAAAGAATAATTTTTGAGGTGACATGCACCATTATAAACTTGATCAAAGTACTTGTAAAACATTCAAAACTGGGATCATAATACTTCAATCATAACATGAAAGACAAAGTTCTAGCAATAAGACAAAGAAACTATGTTGCAACATGAAAAGGCACAAACAAAAGATTCATGTATAACAATGCTTTGCAAGACGTTTGTTTGTTTCACATAAAGAAAACATAACGTAATAGTATTCAGCTTGTCCCTCATAGAGTAGCATAGGACACCTTCAAAGTTCATAAGAGTGACTAGATACAAATAGTTTAAAACAAGCAATATCAAGGTATGCATCAATCAACTAGTCTTGGGACAATGCACATAGAACTAAGAATGGCCACTATGCTCTCAAAGTAGGTGCATAAAGCTAGAAGGTGGAGACTCAATATAATGGTGGAAGAAAGGCCTTCATAGAAGGAAGCAGAGATTCAAGTTTCATAAAGAGCTTCCAAAAATTATGGTACTTATAGCTTTAAGGTTAAAGTGAAGAAACTATGGTGTATATGCTTGATGAAGTATAAGTTAGAAATCTCATGTCCCTTGAATACAAGGGCCGCTCCTCATGCTACTCAAGTTTAGTCACCGATAAGTTCTTGTCATCGTAAGTACATGTGTATCATAGAGAACCGCCAACATGGTACCCCTTTCCCGATGATACGGAAGAATCCCCATATCAAAATGACAAGGCAAGCAGACAACGAGCATCTCAGCAATCTTCTTATTTACCATGGGATTGTGGTGTTTTCTTCTCTCTTTCCTCTTTTCATAATCTCTTTTTTCTCTTTTCTCTTTTTTTCTCAATATAGGACTCTTTTTTCATAAGAAGAATGCTTCATAGACAGCTCATTACGGTTACGCTGCAGGTTTCCACCATGTCAGCATGGATTAGACCAGCGGCCCAGGCATTTCTCTAACACATATACATAACTCCATGGACTTACAAGCTCCCCTTTCATTTCACACCGATGACATCCATAGACAAAAGAGCATGATATCAACTAGGTACAAAGTACCAGTGCAATGTTGAAAGCGTTCCCCATGACAGCATGGTTCTGCTAATCCCCAACATATAAGTGCAAGCATATACAACATAGACGACACAATGGTTCAAGTTTATTAAGGGCTAGAAAAGAAAGTGTGCCATCAAGTTCATCAGAGCTTTAATCACTAGTTTTCTCATAACAAGTTTAATTTGGAAGGTAAACAAAAGCATGAATATACTTGGAATAGCATATGCTAGTAGGTAGGTATGTTGGACTCTTTGGAATAACTTGGTTTAAGGAGTTTGATGCATAAGTGCAACTCATACTTGGTTGCGGAGGCTAGCAAAAGACTGGGAGCGACAGACTAAGAGAGCAATAATGGCCATAATCATGCAGAGCGACAAAACATCATTGATCAAAGCATAAAGTGATACTACAAGTTGAAAACTAAAGGATAATAAAGGCTATGGTGACTTTGGATAGTCATAACATGGTGTGAGCATGCGCCAAGTCAACCCAAATAAAGAATCAAAGGAGAATACCACTATACTATGCTTTAATATGCTAAAACAACGCATGATTCATCCAAGGCACATTAAGCAATCTCAATTGTTTATAACAATTCATGCTACAACAAAGAATACTAAGCATAAAGCCAAAACAATATCAAGCATGGCATGACAAAGCATAGGCCACAGTCAAAAACAAGCTCTCTTTACCACTTAAGCATGAACTTTCCTACTCTTTTCCAATCCAAACCAAACTATTTGAAAACCAATGTATGAAAGAGGGGGTCCAACCAATTTATTCAGCAAACTAAGCAAACAAAGCAAACGAAAAACCAAAATAAAAATGAAAAAGAAGACGCTCCAAGAACAACACAACTGTGCATGAAACAATAAAAATGAAGCGTTTGGAAGGAACCTGGGATTTTTGTTGATGAAGAAGGGGATGCCTTGGGCATCCCCAAGCTTTGACGCTTATACTTCTTGGATATTTCTTGGGTGACACGCGTGGCATACCCAAGATTGAGCTTTAGTCTATCCTTCATCTCATTACTCATTCCTTCCATACACCTGAAAATTTTCCTTCATACAAAACTTCACACAATCTTTATTAGCAACATTAGTGCACTCAAGATAATAAGTCTGTAGGTTCAGTTCTAACACCAATAAAACTTCCATTAAAACCCAAGCTACTGTGGCACTTCCCTCAAAAAGCTCAATTCCCCAAAAGAACTCAAAAAGGAACCAACAAGAAGCTAATGCAGAAAATGGCAGAAATCTGTCAAAATAGACCAGCAGGTAAAGACGAATTTTTTCGAAGACCTTCTGTTTCTCAAATAAAAAAGTGTTGAATTAACGAAAGTTAGATAATAACCTGGGGCAGAAGAACAAAAATTCACGTCTCAAAAGGACGTACAGAGATTTTACACGAATTTTTACGGTGAAGCACAGAAATCTGTTTCGAGACAGCAACTTTCCCAATCATTACTTCTCTCTCATTAGAGGTTACTCTTGGCACAAAAAGCAAATGAAAGGGATAAGGAGCGGTTATTAATGAGGTAATAACTTCCAAGACTCATCTAAAACTTTTGGGTTATCTCCCAATAAGTACTCTTCTTTAACGCCTTTAAGTTAGGCATAAGAAGCAAGAAAAAGAATCAAGTGTTCTGAAATGAAGAAGCATTAAGAGCAAATTTTGTTTTCATAGGAGAGGCAAAAGAAAACTTCTCTCTCTTCTTAGGGAAGTGTTCTATACCTTTCTTGAGTGGGAGTTGATATTTAATGGTGCCTTCTTTCATATCAATAATGGCACCAACAGTTCTAAGAAAAGGTCTTCCCAAAGTAATAGGACAAGAAGCATTGAATTCAACATCCAAAAGATAGAAATCAACAGGGACATAGGCATTGTTAACCATAATAAGAACATCATTTATACTCCCCATGAGTTTCTTTTTAGCATTATCATCAAGTGGGACATTCAAATAACAATCTTCAAGTGGTGGCAAATCAAGCATATCATAAATCCTTTTAGGCATAATAGAAACACTACTTCAAGATCACATAAAGCTTTGAAATCAAAATCATTCACTTTCATATTAATGATGGGTTCCCAACCATCTTCTTGTTTTATAGGAATAAAAGCTTTATGTTTCGTCTTTTCTTTTTTAATCTTTATTAGAGCATCCATAATGTGTTTTGTAAAGGCCATGTTCATAGCACTAGCATTAGGACTTTTAGCAAGCTTTTGTAGGAACTTAATAACTTCAGAGATATTGCAACCATCAAGATCAAAATCAAATTTATCATCTAAAGTAGTAGAACTATTACTAGCCTCAACACTAGTGGTAGTGATAGTAGAAACACTAATGTTTCTAGCAATTTCATCTTCTCTTTCCCACTTAGCATGTAATTCAGCTAATAGTATAATGTTTTCATCAATTCTAACTTGTATGGCATTAGTAGCTGAAAAAGGATTATCATTAGTTTCAGGTTTAGCAACCATTTTATTAATCAATGAAGATTGCGCTTCAGACAAAGATGCTATATTTCTTTCAGCATTAGAAAGTTTTTCCTCAATAGTTTTATTGAAAGCAGTTTGCTTACTAATAAAGTCTTTAAGCATAACTTCTAGTTCAGAGGGAGCACTCCTATTGTTGTTGTAGGAATTTCCATAAGCATTACCATTGTTGGGAAGATATGGCTTATAATTGTTGTTACCAAAATTATTCCTATAAGCATTATTGCCAAAATTGTTATTTGTTATGAAGTTCACATCAACTTGCTCTTCTTGAGCAACCAAAGAAGCTAAAGGAACATTATTTGGATCAATTTGGGCTTTCCCATTAACAAGCATAGACATAATAATATCAATCTTATCACTCAAGGAGGAGGTTTCCTCAACATAATTTACCTTCTTACCTTGTGGAGCTCTCTCAGTATGCCATTCAGAATAGTTAACCATCATATTATCCAGAAGCTTTGTTGCAGCACCCGAAGTAATGGTCATAAAGGTACCTCCAGCAGCAGAATCCAATAGGTTCCTTGAAGAATAGTTCAATCCCGCATAAAAAGTTTGGATGATCATCCAAGCAGTCAGTCCATGAGTGGGACAATTCTTTACCAAATATTTCATTCTTTGCCAAGCTTGAGCAAAATGTTCATTATCAGATTGTTTAAAATTCATTATTTCACTTCTCATAGATATAATCTTAGCAGGAGGATAGTATTTTCCAATAAAAGCATCTTTGCACTTAGTACAAGAATCAATACTATTCCTAGTTAAGGAATTCAACCATTCTTTAGCTTTTCCTCTCAAAGAGAAAGGAAACAATTTCAGCTTAATAATATCTCCATCTATATCCCTATGATTTTGCATCTCACAAAGTTCAACAAAGTTATTTAGATGGGCAGCAGCATCTTCATTACCAATACCAGAAAATTGTTCTCTCATAACAAGATTGAGTAAAGCAGGTTTTATCTCAAAGAAAGTAGCTTCAGGAATAGGTGGAGCAATAGGTGTGCTCATGAAATCATTGTTGTTGGTGCTAGTGAAGTCACACAACTTAGTGTTTTCAAGAGTAGTCATTTTTTTAAATAAGAAAGCAAACTAGTAAAACTAATTTTTTTGTGTTTTTGATAAAGAAACAAGGAAACAATACAAAAGTAAACTAAGCAAAACAAAAATAACAAAGTAAAGAGATTAGTTATGAGGGACTCCCCTTGTGAAGATGTCCTTGACACCCCAGCAACGGTGCCAGAAAAGTAGCTTGATGGCCCAAAATATATCGAGATCGTTGGGGAACCCCAAGAGGAAGGTATGATGAGCACATCAGCAAGTTTTCCCTCAGTACGAAACCATGGTTTAATCCAACCAGTAGGAGCAAGGAAACCCCCCAAATGTGTTGCTAGCTGAGCCTTGGCAGGGCGCACTACCGGTGCTGGTAGCAACATGGAGACCTGCACAACAGAACCACAGAACTTTGCCCCCAACTTACGATGAGGTTGTCAATCTCACCGGTTTTGCTGAAAACAAAGGATTAAACGTATCGAATGGAAGAAAGTAATAGTTTGTAGAAAGTAAACACAAAGCAGTAAACAGTTTGTAGATTGTATGTAAAAGAAAGGACTATGGTCCATAGTTCACTAGAGGTGGCTCTCCCTAAGATAGATAACATGCTGGGTGGACAAATTACAGCAGGGCAATTGACAAACATCGAGAAAACACACAAGCATATAATCATTTTGACTCCTTTGAGACTTGATTGGGCATTACAACATTATACATAGACCGCCATCCAACTGCATCTATGACTAATAATCCACCTTCAGGTTATCATCCGAACCCCCTCTAGTATTAAGTTGCAAGCAACAGATTATTGCTTTACGAATTGCATGTAGAGTAAACAATACGATTGTTCTATGAACAAAGGATTGTTGTTTTCTCCCTAGTAGCAACAGCACATCTAGTACCTTAGAGATTTCTGTCACTTCCCCAGATTACCAGAGGCATGAACCCACTATCGAGCATAAATACTAACTCTTGGAGTTGCTAGCATCTACTTGGCCAAGATAGCTACTAACAACGGAAAGCATGCAAGATCTCAAATAACAAAGACATGATAGAATCAATAATCAATCTTGAATAGCATCTCAATATCCATCGGATCCCCACAAACACAACATGTATGGATACAAATAGATGATCTTGATCATGAACGGAGCTCACAAGATCTAGACATGAAAGCACAAAGGAGGAGAACCAGCCATCTAGCTACTATATAGACCTGTAGTCCAGAGATGAACTACTCACGCATCACACCGGAGGCTTGCATGATGATGAAGAAGGCCTCCAGGGTGAATTCCCTTCTCCGGCAGGGTGCCGGAAGAGCTTCAGATCCCTCCCGATCTAGGGATGGAGATGACGACGGCTACAGACTCTTTCATGGATATTTGATCGGGTACTTAGGGTTTTGGTATCAGAGGCAATATATAGGCGGAAGGAGAGGCCTAGGGGGTGCTTGGGGCGGCCAGACCACCCCCTGGCGTGGGCCGCTGGCTGGCCAGGTGTGTGGTGTGCCCCAACCCCTCTCCATCTCGTATTTTGGCTCCAAGTGTCCCCCGGTAAAATAGTGACTTTGGCTTTTGTCCCGTCCAATTCCGAGAATATTCATTTTCTGACTTTCTGAAACCAAAAACAGCAGAAAACAGGCAACTGGCACTGTGGATCTTGTTAATAGGTTAGTCCAAGAAATCATATGAAAAGTACTCCAAAGTGTGGACAAAACACAAGAAAGTAGATAAAACCAAGCATGGGACATCAAAAATTATAAATACATTTGCAATGTATCAATTACTCTTTGTAGTTGATGCTGTTGAGTGAACCGTTGAATTATTGTTTATGTTCAGATTGTTATACATCATTATTCCATCTCTGATCATGATCCATATGATGTCTTATGAGTAGTTCGTTTTGTTCTTGAGGACATGGGAGAAGTCATGTTGTTAGTAGTGGAGTTGTGTTGTGAGAGATTCAATAGTTTGATATTTAAGTTGCGGTGTACTTCTTCTAGTGGTGTCATGTGAACGTCGACTACATGAAACTTCACCTATATGGGCCTAGGGGAATGCATTGTGTATTTGGCTACTAATCGTAGGGGTTACCGGAGTGACAAAAACCTAAACCCCTGTTAGGAAACCATTGCACAAGGGACGTAAGGGTCTTAGAGTTTAAAGTTGTGGTTAGGTTTCTACCTTAATTACTTTCTTGTACTTACGGATGTTTGCAAGGGGTATAATCACAAGTATGCACAACACTTAGTCAGCTAAAGAAGATTAATCAACTATATGAAGCGAAAGCACTTGACAGAATTCCCATGTGTCCTCAAGAACGTTTAGTCATCTTAAGTAATACAATCGGCTTGTCCTTTGCTGCATAAAGGATTGGGCCACTTGCTACATTTATTCTTATTGTCTTTTATTTACTCGTACTTTATTTACTTACATTATCAAAAAACCCTAAAAATCCGTTTGCTAAGTATTTGCAGAGAATTCCTGATCCATATCACTAGCCAGCACCTTCTGCTCCTCGTTGGGTTCGACACTCTTACTTATTGAAAATACTGTGATACACCCCCTATACTTGTGGGTCATCAAGACTATTTTCTGGCGCCATTGCCCGGGAGTGAAGCGCTATTGGAGAGTGGAACTGGTAAAGGAAACTTCTACTATGAGTATTGTTTACTTCTGTTAGTTTCTTTATTTTTGTTATGGATAATTCGCTGAGTTTCTTATTTGGTAAAGCTACTACCACTGCTAAGGTAGTAGACGAACCACCACCTGCTGAGAATGATGCTTTTAAAATACCTACAAGAATTATTGATCGTGCTATGGATAACTACTATGTTGGGGATGGAACTGTCCATCCCAGTGATCATTTGCTCTTTATACACGAATTATGCGGGTTGTTCAAGTGTGCAGGTATTACTACAGATCAAGTTAAGCAGAAGTTATTCTCATTGTCACTAAAAGGAAGAGCTGAGGAATGGTATAAGCTGCTGAAGGATGGTCAAGCTCTTGAATGGGAGGAAATAGTGCCTCTCTTTTATTCAAAATTTTATCCTCCTAGTGAGATTCATAAAGATCAGAATCAAATATACAACTTTTGGCCTCTTGATGGAGAGAGTACAACTCAAGCTTGGGGGAGATTGAAGTTACTAATACTCAAATGTCCCATTCATGAGCTCCCCAACAATATTATTATCAATAACTTTTATGCAAGGCTCCCTCTACATGATAAGGATTTATTGGATGCTTCTTGTGCTGGATCATTCACTCGCATGGAAGAAGAAGCTAAATGGGATCTTCTGGACCGTATTCAAGATAATGCTGAAGCATGGGAGAATGACAAAGGAAGAAAGTCAGGTATAAATTGTGATTATGAATGCATTGAATCTTTTATGGGTACTGATGACTTTCAAAATATTAAAAATGCTTATGGTCTAGACTCTCAAGCTATTGCTTCTTATTTTAAGGCTTTTGCTTCCTACATTAAAGTGCCTAAAAAGAAGTGGAATAAGTATCATGAACCTTATAAAGATATTGCTACGAGTGTTCCTGCAAGAAATACCGAAGTTTATACTGCTAATCATGTTTTACCTGAACCTTATATTGAGAAAATGCATTTCCCAGTTAAGATAAAGGAACATTCTATGATAGCTAGTATGGTTGATGAAAGTATAAGCAAAGCTATGGAACCTGATAAACAAATGGTTGATGAATCTATAATAGCAAATGTGAAAGACTTTGTTACTAAATATGTGGAAGATGGACACACTATCCTCTATAAGGATACCTCTAATATTGTCTCACAAAGTAGTGTTATGAGAGTTAGTATTCCTGTGTTTTCTGTTAGAATAAGTGATCATTGTTACGATGGCCCTTGTGATAGTTATATTGTTAAGTTTATGCATGATACTGAAAGTTACTATGAGAGAGGGAAAAGGGTTCTTATGCATCTCAAAAATATAAAGTTTCCTCGTTTTATGCTGGAAGTTTATGTGTTGCACTTCTTTTGCCTTCCTATGCTAGTAGCCTCTGGTTTCAACAACTTGTTTGTTTACAAAATTCCCTTGCATATGAAGTGGGTTAGACTTAAATGTGTGTATTTTTGCTTCTTAATGCTCTCTTTAACTTCAATTCATATTCTTATGTGAACATCATCAAAATTATCATGCTCATCTTAATGGCTATAAAGAAAGAGCATTTTGGGAGACAACCCAGTTTATTTTTGCTTTCAGTTTGTTTGTGTTTCTTTGAGTCTTGGAAGTTATTACTTCGGTAATAACCTCTCCTTATACGTTTGTTTGGTTTTTGTGTCAAGATCAACCTCTAATGAGAGAGAAGTAATATTTGGGGAAGTTGCTGTCCCGAAGCAGATTTTTGTGCTTCACCGTAAAAATTCGTGAGAGATCTCTATATGTCGGATTGAGCTGTAATTTTTTTGCTTCTGCCCCAGGTTGTTATTTAACTTTCATTAGTTTTGCACCTTTTGATTTGAGCAACAGAAGATTTTCGAAAAAATTGATTTTTACCTGCTGGTCTGTTTTGACAGATTTTGCCACATTTGCTTCTTTATTCGATTTCCTTTTTGAATTCTTTTTGGGTTTTCGGAAGGAGTTGCTACAGTAGATTATGTTTTGATGGTTTTCAGTTGAAGTTGAACTCAAAAGGTTTTATCACTTCACTTATACTAACGTTGCTAATGAGAACTGTGTGAAGTTTTGTGTGAAAGAAATTTCCAGGTAGGTGGAGAAAATGGTGTAATGAGAAAGTGAAAGGTTTCATGACTCACAATAAGTGTATGAAGATGAAGATATTGATGTTATTCAAGTGGTGACTCTGGAAGAATCTACTAGATACCAAATTTAGAGACCTACAGAATCCGTTTTCAAATAGGTAACAGTTCTAGTAAGAAAAGTTCCACAGAAATACTATCCAATTATATTTTGCAGTTTTTAGTCAATAAGGAAAGCTACAAAGTGAAAGAGGGACGGAAACGGAGCCAGGGTGGCTCACACCACCCTGTGGCGCGGGCCCACCCCTGGCCGCGCCACCAGGTGGTGTGGCCAGTCTGGACTCTGTCTCCGACCCGTTTTCTCCCAGTACCTTCCTTTTGTTGTGAAAATCGTAATATATAATTCCCCGGATCCCCCCGAGGTTCGTATATCGTGTTCTTGTTGTGTTTTCGTTTCGATATGTTTTTGATAGGTAGAGTCCCAGATTTGGAGCCACAATGTCTTCCTCTGGATCAGCCAAGGAAGATTCTTTAGAGGATATCATCAACCCATACATGAGAGAGTTGAAGATTCATCCCAAGGAGTTGTTGCTTCAAGATGGGGAGGTCCGGATAAAAGAGTTTCAAGGCCCTAAGGGTGAAGGAAGTCTGGAGGACGGGATGGAAGCACTAGAGAAAGAAGTCTTTAGGTACAAGAAGATGGCGGAACGCGAAGTGGATATCATCCATAAGATTTGTTCCGAACTCATCACCGAGCACCAAGAGGAGACTGCTGAGCTCAAGGATGAAGTCCTCTCACTCCGCCAAACAACCAATGAACTGCAAGCACAGCTCTACGACGTTCAAAATCAAAACTGTGAGTATGAGGTTAGGTTTAAACGCATAAGTGTTGTTGCAAGTTTCAGGATGCTGGAGAGCACGATGTCCTTTGTTGATGGGAAGCCCTTACCCTGGAAGTCGGACGATGATGAGAGGATACCACCACCACCGAAGGAGTAATTCGTCAACAGGTTTGGCATCCCCTTGGTTTGTTCCAAGCTTGGGGGAGTGCCGCGGTATCACATCACTATCTTCTATCTTTTTACCTTTTTAGTAGAGTCATATCTTTGTGCCGGGTATCTTTTTACCTTTCTAGTGCAAGTGGGAGACTGTTGGAGATATGCCCAAGAGGCAATAATAAAAGTGGTTATTATTATATCTTTGTGTTTATGATGAATTTTTACATCCCATGCTATAATTGTATTATAAGGAAACACTAATACATGTGTGTTTTGTAAACGTAAAAGAGTCCCTAGTAAGCCTCTTGTTGAACTAGCTTGTTGATTAATAGATGATCATGGTTTCCTGATCATGGACATTGGATGTCATTAATAACAAGGTTGTATCATTAGGAGAATGATGTGATGGACACACACCCATAGTAAGTGTAGCATAAGATCAAGTCATTAAGTTCGTATTGCTACAAGCTTTCAAATGCATAGTAACCTAATCCTTCGACCATGAGGTTATGTTAATCACCATCACCAGATGGGTCCTTTGATGACATCAAACACCGCTTCGTAACTGGGTGGTTATAAAGGTGTCATTGGGTATTCTGAAAGTATGTGCTGAAGAGCATGGACCAAGATTGGGATTTGTCCATCCATATGACGGATAGATATGCTCTGGGCCCTCTTGGTGGAATATCATCTAGTTAGCTTGCAAGCATGTGACTGGGTCACAAGGGATGACATAACATGGAACGAGTAAAGAGTACTTATCAGTAACGAGGTAGAACTAGGTATGGAGATACCGACGATCAAACCTCGGATAAGTAGAGTATTGCGTGACAAAGGGAATTGGTTTCGTATGTTAATGGTTCTATCGATCACGAAGTCATCGTTGAGTATGTCGGAGCCGTTATGGATCTCCAGATCCCGCTGATGGTTATTGATCGGAGAGGTGTCTCCATCATGTCTGCATATTCACGAACCATAGGATGACACACTTAAGGTTCGATGCTGTTTAGGTAGATATGGAATGTGCGTTGGAGACCGAATGTTGTTCGGAGTCTCGGATTGGATCTGAGACATCACGAGGAGATCCGGAATTGTCCGGAGAATAAGATTCATATAATGGAGATCATTTTCTAGGTTCGGAAATGTCCCGGAGTGTTTATATGGGGGTTCTAGAAGGTTTTGGAATGTTCTGGAAGGTTCTAGAAATTTCTATGGAGTTCACTTGAAAACCAAGAAAGAAAGAGGGAAAACTTGGGGGGAAGGAAACTCCCTCAAGCCCCCCTTGTGCGCCGGCCCTAGGAGGTGGGCCTAGGGGTGGGAACCCTAGGACGCACTCCTCCCTCTATATATAGAGGGGTGGAGGCGCCACCCCCTTGCCCCTCCACTCTTGCCGTAGTCGCCTCTCTCCTCCTCCTTCCTTCTGCTCAGGCTTAGGCGAAGCCCTGCAGAATTCTCTACTCCACCACCACCACCACGCCGTCGTGCTGCTGGGATTCCGTGGAGAGATCTACTACCTCCACTGCTTGCTGGAATGGGGAGAGGAAGGTCTGCATCGACTCCGCACGTGTGACCGATCATGAAGCGCGCCGAACGCGCGCGGAAGGATCGTCTACTCGATCTTGAGATCGGCAAGTGATCGTCTACATCAACCACGAGATCCGATCTCGCACAAGGCTTTCGGATCAACAAGGGTTAGTACAGATCTATCTCGTTGCACATGTCTAATAGATTAGATCTTGGCTTTTATCTAGATTAGATCTGGGTTTTGTTCGTTCTTGCGGTAGAAATTTTCTGTTTTCCATGCTACGAACCCATCAGAACCATGTTGTCATGGGGAACACTTTCAACATTGCACTGGTACTTTATACCTAGTTGATATCATGTTCTTTTGTCTATGGATGTCGTCGGTGTGAAATGAAAGGGGAGCCTGTAAGTCCATGGAGTTATGCATGTGTGTTAGAGAAACGCCTGGGCCGCTGGTCTAATCCATGTTGTCATGGTGGAAACCTGCAGCGTAACCATAATGAGCATCTATGAAGCATTCTTCTTATAAAAAAGAGATAGAGATCGAGAAAAAGAGAAAAAGAAAAAAAGAGATATTATGAAAAGAGGAAAGAGAGAAAAAAGCACCATATTCCCATGGTAAATAAGAAGATTACTGAGATGCTTGTTGTCTGCTTGCCTTGTCATTTTGATATGGGGATTCTTCCGTATCATCGGGCAAGGGGTACCCCGTTGGCGGTTCTCCATGATACACATGTGCTTACGATGACAAGAACTTACCGGTGACTAAACTTGAGTAGCATGAGGAGCGACCCTCGTTTTCAAGGGACATGAGATTCTCAATTTACAATTTGTCAAGAATATCCTCATATTTGATCACTTTAACCTTAATCACCTAAAGATGCCTATGATAGGGGCAATGAGAGCTGAAAGCTAATAAGTATCATAATTTTTGGGAGCTCTTTATGAAACTTGCAATCCCTGCTTCCCTCTGCGAAGGGCCTTTCTTTTATTTTTTAGTTGAGTCAGTAAACCTATTCCCTTCTATCTCAGCTAGTATTTTGAGTTGTTGTGTTTCATTCATTCATATGATGATTTATTCAATCATGTTTCTTATGTTCCTTGTTTTGCACATTGCTCTTATCATGGTGATTACAACTTTGAAAGCTATCATTGA
The DNA here is from genome assembly GCA_023614405.1 of Avena insularis. Classification (NCBI taxonomy): domain Eukaryota; kingdom Viridiplantae; phylum Streptophyta; class Magnoliopsida; order Poales; family Poaceae; genus Avena; species Avena insularis. The sequence goes on along the minus strand of CM042694.1, from coordinate 19,781,267 downwards.
AAACCAGTTATTTGTGAACTCCAGCAAATTATCAACTATTCTTCGACCAAGAGCTAAGTTTGCCATTACCAGTTATGATTTACTTTATGTATCTTTATTGTGTTTCCTTTACTCATTGCAAGTTAAGTTATATAATACTGAGTTGTCTTCTATTATGATCTATGTATTGATGAATGTGATGCTTCTTGTCCGTACTCTTTTTATCGACTCTTCACTCCATAAACCTGAGGTCATGCTTATTGAGCTCAGTTTCGCTTGGGGACAAGCGAAGTCTAAGTTTGGGGGGAGTTGATACGTCCATTTTGCATCACTATTCTATATCATAATTCACTGTTATTCATTGATATATTTCATATTAAGAGGTGATACTTATGTATTTCATCTGTTTTTGTATGGTTGATGACTTTTGGAGCATGGACCGCTGCAGTCAGGATTTTGATGGAAAAGGTGCTGTCTGGAGGCAAAATTCGCGAAGATCAGAAAATCCGGGAAAATATATGGAAAATCCTAGGTCGCGCCACCAGGTGGTGTGGCCGTCCTGGCTCTCCCCTCTGGCGTATATAATCCTCCCGAAACCCTAATACTCGGGGAGCGACCACAGAAAGATTTCGCCGCCTCTGCGGGGCGGAAAACACCGAGAGAGAAAGATCTCTCCGGCAGACAGATTTCTGCCAGGGGAATTCCTTCCCGGAGACGGGAGATCGTCGCCATAAACACCACCATCAAGCTGGACTTCATCGGGATCATCATCACCACCATCAGCACCCTCATCACCATCTCCATATTACTGTAACAATTGGGTTGAATCTTGCATAGTTCTTAGGGGAAACTTTCCCGGTGTTGATTACTCTTTGTAGTTGATGCTATTGAGTGAACCGTTGAATTATTGTTTATGTTCAGATTGTTATACATCATTATTCCATCTTTGATCATGATACATATGATGTCTTGTGAGTAGTTCGTTTTGTCCTCGAGGATATGGGAGAAGTCATGTTGTTAGTAGTGGAGTTGTGTTGTGAGAGATTCAATAGTTTGATATTTAAGTTGTGGTGTACTTCTTCTAGTGGTGTCATGTGAACGTCGACTACATGACACTTCACCTATATGGGCCTAGGGAAATGCATTGTGTATTTGGCTACTAATCGTAGGGGTTGCCGGAGTGACAAAAACCTAAACCCCCATTAGGAAACCATTGCACAAGGGACGTAAGGGTCTTAGAGTTTAAAGCTGTGGTTAGGTTTCTACCTTAATTACTTTCTTGTACTTACGGATGTTTGCAAGGGGTATAATCACAAGTATGTATTAGTCCTAGGAAGGTCGGTACATTAGCACAAGTTCACCCACACAACACTTAGCAAGCTAAAGAAGATTAATCAACTATATGGAGCGAAAGCACTTGACAGAATTCTCATGTTTCCTCAAGAACGTTTGGTCATCTTAAGTAATACAACCGACTTGTCCTTTGCTGCATAAAGGATTGGGCCACTTGCTTCATTTATTCTTATTGTCTTTTATTTACTCGTACTTTATTTACTTGCATTATCACAAACCCCTAAAAATCCGTTTGCTAAGTATTTGCAGAGAATTCCTAATCCATACCACTAGCCAGCACCTTCTGCTCCTCATTGGGTTCGACACTCTTACTTATCAAAAATACTGCGATACACCCCCTATACTTGTGGGTCATCAATGAACTAACATAAGAATGAAAGATCCAAATTAATTAACATTATGTGGTCTCATCACTATGCTAGCAACTATTCTGATTCGTTTCCTTCAGCTCCATAGCGGATCTCGTAATCCACTCCTTCAACTCCTCCGGATAGATTAGGATTTTCATAGAAGATATCATCTTGGCACTTTGTAGCATATATTGGAGTATCTTCTAGTTCTTCGGAGTCTAAGAAGGAGATCAAACGAAAGGGTGAGTAACAGTGTTACCCAACAAGTTCATTATATGCAAGGTGGGAAGTTCGATGTAGTAACTACAACCTCAGACTATAAGTCTTAGGTTCTATGCAGTTTTCATAAACATTTCTTGAAAGATTGATTTTATTATGAAAAACAATGGCCATCAGTCTTCACAGGTTGACCAGAACTTCATGGAGTTCATTTCCTGCCACGTTCGTAGCTCTTTCCCGGAATAGGGAGTAACATGTCATAATTCTTACACTCTGCAGATGTGTGTTGCTTTAACCATGAGAGATCAAATCCTTGTTGCACAACCGGACGTACTTTCCCATTCAAATTTCCTTTATGTGGGGCTCAGTAGATGATCAAAGCCAATCGTTGTCCTACTTCGCGGCCCTACATGCACCCTTGGTGTACGCCATGCCCACCTCAAGTATTACGACAATGAAACGCACATACCGTTATAGATGCTAGAACTACCATGGGACGTTGAGTGATCCCACCCATATGTTGTATAATCCTCCACGAATTAACCATGCTAAAAGGATTTCAGCCACGACCTGCGCATCTATTGACATGCGAAAGAAAGAAGATCCAACTAACTTCACTGTCCCATTCCAGTTCTCATGGTTAACGTGTATTGTAAGGCGCTGATCTCGTGGGTTATTAATCCTTATCTAGTATACTCCTCTGCACATGGAACCCTAGATTCGATTTCTAGCTATAATAGGTTACCACCACTTAGGATGATATCAAATACTTCATATTATTGTGAAAATATTCTTTTTCTAACTCCTTTCTCAGCATATGTGATAACACAATAAGTTGCAAATACTTGGGAAAACACATCAAAGGACATGAGCAAGTGATGAACTTGCCTAGTGACTACAAGGTAGTGAAGTCGGATGCTTCGACTTGACCCTGAGCTCTTGTTTGTGTAAAACACCATCATTGTTCGGTAAGAACAATGTTTAAAGAAGCAATAATGATTATGCATAATAATGTCATGCAATACTTTATTGATCTATTTTAAAACCCTTCTTTAAAAGTTTTACTCACATAATTGGACTTAAAGGATTCTTTTTAAGATTGCAATATTTTATAAGGACATATAATTATTTCTTACTTAGGAAATAAAAAAAGAATGAAGAAGCTAGCCCGGGTAGACTTTAAGAGCTCTTGCTCTGCCTATCCGTCTTGCTCCGTCTTGGAAAAAGCCACAAAGTGGGAACAGCCATCTCAAAAGAAGTAAGTTCTTGATCATTTCCATGGGAATGTGATTTTAATTTTGAAGAATTAACATATGACAAAACAAGTATTTTATTTTAATAAAATAGATAAATAAGGATTTATTAATTTAGAAATCTTAAAACCTTTTGAAATAATATACTTAGTATTTTTGTAGTAAAATACACTTACTCAAGATCTTAAAAATGATTTTTATTTATTTTTACGTATTATTCTTATGTTTATAAAAAATCATAAGGAATTATTATCTTTAAATAATCAATTTAAGTTTACCATTTCAAAAGACAAGTTAGTTTTTTTATTAGATAGCTTATATTTTGAACATTTAGAGGTATCATATGTATTTTTAGGGTTTTTCTTAAATTTTCTAGAGCATAGATACTCTCAGTAATATATTTAGAATTTGTAATTTTATTAAAGATTTTGTATTTCTTTATTTGACTGGACTTGACCCGTGGGCCAGCCTAACCCAGCCTATTCGGTGCTCTGTTTACCATTGGTGGCCAATGGAAGCTGGCGAATACTGCATGTTCCGGCAACAGAACCAATGGGCGTGCAGCTCCATCGGGGCTTGATGCCTTGAAGTGTTATACGGTAATCTCTCGTGGCTTGAAGTTTTATACTCCGATCATGCTATCAAGCCAAATAGCAGCACAGTCAAAACAGTGTACAAGTAACTGAATAAACAGTCACCGGACACAAAGATTTACCGTGCTGTCAGGTCACAGTAGCAAAATCAAAACATTGTGATAAACTTTTAAACAGTTGAGTGATTGGCTCGCCGTATATCAAGCCAATCGTCATGTTAAACTCTTACTCTAAACTTGATCTTTCACACCTGAGAACAAACCGTAAGCAGTACCAAATTTAAACTGGACATATTTGCATTTTCAGCAAGTACACCCATGACAGAAATTGCCAAAACATTTCAGCATGAATCGTTAAATTTTTTATGCTCCGATGATGAAATCCGTGCCTGTTGACTTAACTTCTTCCTTTGTTTTTTTTGTAGTTTCTTAGTTATGCTCGCTTGTCTTTGGAGCACGGTGGCAGAGTAGCATCAGATACGTTTCTCGTGCAAATACAGTGAAAGCAATGTGAGGTTTCCTTGCAGAATTGGAACAGGGTAATTGTAAGGCTCAGGATCTCTCTCTATATTCTGGAGGTTCAGAGTTCGGATACAAAGGGGATTCAGAGTTGAGTTTACAGAGGAAATATCGAGAGAGAGAGATACAAGAGTTCAGTTATCTATTCGCCCCTTCCTTCTCGGGATCGCCCCTATTTGAAGACCTAGTCCTTGGGGTCCAATCTCTTGCTTGGCTGGTGGGGTCGCGTCGATCGTCTGACGTGTCCCGTGGTGATAGGCGCACTTCCCGTTGACGTGGCAGCTGACGTAGACGTGGTAGTCTCGGGCTGGGGCCTGACATTCCCCTCTCCTTCACTGCCGGCTTGACCCCAAGGCGGAGCTTGCGGGAAACGAGCACGGAGCTGCGCTTCATCCTCCCAAGTGGCCAAGGAAACACGCAGCGAGGACCAATGGATCAGCACTTGAGAACGCACCGTCGACCCGCGCAAGTACTGACGGCGTTGGAGAACTTGGAGTGGTTCGTCCGGGCTCGCTACTGTATCCAGCGCATCGTCACTTGGTGTAGGTGGCAGACGCACTTGATCATCGCTGAGAGGAGGATGAGCTTGACGCAGAAGAGAGACATGCACCACCGGGTGAATCAAAGCCCTCTCCGGCAGCCTGAGCTTGTAAGAGACCTCGCCCAACCGTGCTTCCACCTGAAATGGTCCAAAATAACGGAAAGCCAGCTTGTGACTAGCCCTGTCAGCCACGGAGGTTTGCACATACGGTTGAATCTTGAGAAACACCCAATCTCCCACATCAAACTGTCGCTCAGAACGATGTTTGTCAGCCTGATCCTTCATGATCTGTCGAGCACGAGTGAGATGGTGCTTCAACATGTCTTGCATCAAAGCCCGCTCCTCCAACCAAGTGGCCAAATCCGAGGATTGACAGACAGATGTATCAATGATGCCAAAGTGCCGCGGTGGGTGCGCATAGAGAGCTTCAAAAGGCGATGTACGAATGGCAGCGTGGTAAGAGGTATTGTACCAGTATTCCGCAAGAGGAAGCCAATGACGCCATTGTCGCGGGCAAGCATGCACAAAGCAGCGCAAGTACGTCTCCAGACACTGATTGACGCGTTCAGTTTGGCCGTCCGTTTGCGGGTGGCGCGAAGAACTCATGGCCAATTCCGTCCCAGTCAGGCGGAACAATTCCTTCCAGAGTGTGCTGGTAAATATGGGATCACGATCTGACACAAGAACCTCCGGCAAACTGTGCAGCTTGAACACGTTATCGACAAAAGCCATGGCCACTTGTTGTGCATTGAACGGATGAGAGAGGGCGATGAAATGCGCATACTTAGTGAGCCTGTCAAACGACTACCAAAATGCAGTTGCAGTTCCGTGAGCGAGGGAGACCTTCAATAAAATCCATAGTTACCGTATGGCAAGCGTGGCGAGGCACTGGAAGAGGTTGCAAGAGGCCTGGATACTTGACTCGTTTAGATTTAGCCTGTTTGCAGACTGTGCAGTGATCCACATATTCCTCAACTGATCGCTTCATCCCTTGCCAAGCAAAATGACGGTGCAGCCGATGGTAAGTAGCTCGCTGGCCAGAGTGGCCACCCACACGACTGTCATGAACCGACCGAAGGATCATATTCCGGAGTACTGGATCCTTGCCGATCCAGACACGACCATTCTTGCAAATCAACCCATTTTGCAACTCAAAATCGACCACTGATGCATCACCGGCAACAATCTTGGCCAGCAACTCTTGAATCTCCGAGTCTGATCTGTAACTCTGAATGACCTGCTCAAGCCAACTAGGCACACTGACAGTAAGGGCTAGCAGTTCACCACCCGCGACCCAGGCAAGGCGTCTGCGGCACCATTCTCTCGTCCAGGTCGGTACACAATCTTGTAACGGAGAGCCAACAACTTAGTCAATGCTTTCCTTTGCCACGGTGTGTGCAAGCGTTGTTCATCCAAACAGGCTAGATTGCGATGGTCAGATTGAATTGTGAACTCCTGAACCTGCAGGTACGACCGCCAGTGATCAACAACCAGCAGAATCGCCAAGAATTCTTTTTCGTAGGCGGATAATCCACGGTTCTTTGTTCCCAATGCCCGACTCAAGTAGGCAATAGGGTGCCCCTCATGAGATAGGATCACACCCACACCACCATCTGATGCATCCGTCTCCACCACAAAAGGTTTGGCGAAATCTGGAATTGCCAGAACTGGGGTTGTCACCAGCGCCTGCTGTAACTGTCGGAAAGCTGTTTCTATTACCTCTATCCAGCGAAATTCCACCCCTTTCTCAACAGATCTGTCAGTGGCCTGCTGATCTGGCTGAAATGGCGAACAAATTTGCGATAGTACCCCGCCAATCCAAGAAACCCGCGCACTTCCTTAACTGAATGAGGAGAAGACCATTTCTGCACTGCTGCAATGTTCTTAGGATCGGTTGCGACGCCTGATGCACTGATCACATGTCCCAGGTACACTAATTGATGTTGTGCAAACGTACACTTGCTCTTCTTCACCTTGAGATGGTGTTGGTCCAACAGCTCTAGCACTTGACGCAGGATGCGAGCATGCTCCTCCAAGGTCGTGCTATATACCAAAATGTCATCAATAAACACCAACACCCCTTTGCGTAACAATGGTGCTAGAACCGTGTTCATGGTGTTCTGAAACGTGGCTGGTGCGCCCGTCAAGCCGAAGGACATAACCCGAAACTCATAATGACCATTATGTGTTTTGACAGCTGTTTTCTCCTCATCCTCAGGTTGCATCCATATCTGATGGTAACCGGCCCTCAAATCCAAACTAGTGAACCATTGTGCGCCAGCAAGTTCATCAATCAGTTCCTCGATGCTAGGCAATGGATAACGGTTCTTGATGGTAATCGCATCGAGGTGCCGATAATCGATGCAGAAACGCCATGTCAAATCCTTCTTGAGTACTAGCAGCACAGGTGAAGCAAAGGGACTAGAACTAGGCTGAATAATCCCTTGTTTCAACATTGCTGCAATTTGCTTCTCAATCTCATCCTTTTGAGCAGGACTATAACGGTACGGTCTGAGATTGACAGGTTTAGCACCAGGAATCAAGGGTGTAGCATGATCAAATGGGCGTACTGGTGGTAATGTTGTAGGAGCAGCAAAGACAGTGTCAAATTCAGCCAATACCCTGTCAATTTCTGTTGGCAAACTCTGCTCTGACTGATCGATCTCCTCCACTAACTGAACCTCCACAATTCTAGTCACTGATGCCTGCTGGAGCATGCTGAGCAACACCTTTGGGTCCACCTCGTGACAGCTCCCAATCTGTGCATGGATGCCTGAGAGAACCACCATCTTGCCCTCATTCCAAAAGGCTAGGCGCTTACCAACCCAGTCAATGCCCATAGGATTATGAGATTGCAGCCAGTCCATGCCAATGATAACATCATAACTTTCCAATGGCAGCACCTTCAGATTAGAACGGAAAGTAGTTCCCTGACACCACCACTCACAACCCAGAAGTTCTTTGTCACAGGTAAGTACGCCCCCATCCGCAATCTTGACCTGCATGGGTGGAATGGCACCAATAGTGCCGCTGAATTGATCGGCAATACGCTCGTTGACAAAGCAATGCGAACTTCCTGAATCCACCAACATAAGTACTGGATGTTTCTGAATTTGTCCAAGGAGCCTGAATGTGCTAGAAGCTTCAGTTCCTCCCACTGCAGCTGCCGAAATTGCTAGCGACTCCCCTTGATGCTCAGTCTCCACAGCTGGTTCTTCCAAGGAATCGAAACCCATGGCGTCAAGCATCTCTTGCACGACGTGAAGTTGCACCGTAGTAGCGCATTGATGCCCTGGTGTCCACTTCTCGCCGCAGATGAAACAGAGGCCGCGAGATCGACGATAGCTCTTGAACGTAGAAGCACGTTCGTCAGGCTTGGCCGGTGTCGCCTCCCGTGCCGCCTCCAGGCCATGCTTATCCTCCACAGTCACCGGCGCCCGTGGAGCAGCAGACACGCTCTCCATCGGTGTGGTGGCGAGCCCGCTCCGATCCCCACTGCTTGCCGTCAGAAATGGTCGTTGTGGCAATTTGCCATGAGAGGACCACTCAACGCCTCGCGAGTCCTTCCGCTTCAGAATCTCCAACGCTTCCTCCTGCAAGAGAGCCATAGAAACAGCAGCTTCCAATCCTTTTGGTTGAAGAACAAGCAAAACAACACGAATTTCATCCCGCAACCCATTGACAAATCGAGACGGAAACAACGCTGGATCCCAGGTAGTGGAGTGCGCACGCAAAGCATGCATCAGCTCCATGAACTCCTGCACATAAGCGGCTACCGTCCCCATCTGCTTGAGGTGAAACAATTGCCGCAGCAACCGCTGAAAATCATCCTTGCCAAACTGCTCGCACACCAACACACACAACCTACTCCAAGTTAATTGGTCAAGCTGAATCCCACTATTCTCGATCCACAGCTGTGCACCCCCCTCGAAGTGCATAGTTTCCGAATCAACCCAATCCTTTGGTGGCACACGAAACACCCGAAAATAAGATTCGCACTGACGCTGCCATGATTTTGGCCTCTCGCCTGCAAACGCAGGGAAATCCATTCGTGGCTGAGGCACATGACCACCTGAAGAACTCCCTCCTCCCCGATAATACTGCCCGCCGTAATCGTGGCCAAAAGCAAAAGGATCAGGAGCCAAGGATGTACCCTTTGCCGGAGGTGTCGAGAGGGACGGATCCCCTCCACACGACAACCCCCGATGCTGATGTACGTCGCGGTGGCCATCTGGCCCGCGGCGGAGCTCGCCATTGGGCTCCTCCACTCCCTTGCCGTCCGCGAGCTCGTGGGTCGCCCGTGGATGCAGTGCCGCCGGATCGACGCTGAGGATCGGATTGAGCGCCACGCGCCCCAACTGCTGGCGCAGCACATTGATATCGTTGCGCATCTCCACCATGGCGCCCTCCACCTGCGGCTTCCACGCCACCAGGTCCTGGATGATGCCCTGCGTCTCGGTGACGGTGGTCTTAACCACCGACAGAGAGGCCGACATCTCGCGAATCGCCGCCGTCAGGTCCTCCATCCTGCTTCGATTGCCCCGATCAGAACTTGCTTTGAGATACCAAATGTAAGGCTCAGGATCTCTCTCTATATTCTGGAGGTTCAGAGTTCGGGTACAAAGGGGATTCAGAGTTGAGTTTACAGAGGAAGTATCGAGAGAGAGAGATACAGGAGTTCAGTTATCTATTCGCACCTTCCTTCTCGGATCGCCCCTATTTGAAGACCCAGTCCTTGGGGTCCAATCTCTTGCTTGGCTGGCGGGGTCGCGTCGATCGTCTGACGTGTCCCGTGGTGATAGGCGCACTTCCCGTTGACGTGGCAGCTGACGTAGACGTGGTAGTCTCGGGCTGGGGCCTGACAGTAATCCTTATTGTAAAATTGACCCCTAAAACCTGTATTGCCACCGCAAAAGAATTATGTGGAGCACACACCCATGTGCAGAAATCTTGGACAGTACAGATGACAACTGCATGCTTCTACTGTGGCTGAGCTCATGGGGACGACGATGCTTCGCGTGAGAAGATTTAGCACACCATCAGACCATCTTTACTTGCACCTAGAAGCCACTAATTCTGGCAATTATCACAAGTACATTCTGGCCGTAATCATTGTGTCAGAAACCGTTAACTAGAAATGATCAAAACGCGGGTGACCATACTAAAACAGGTACTAGGCTGCATTATTGGCATGTGCCTGCCTGTCTGCCTATTTTTCATGCACATTTGGGAATTTCCACGTTTGAACAGATGTGAAAAGAACACAGGGAGAAACGGAATTGGGCATGGAGATTTTGAGATTTTTATATGGAAAACAAGCTGTGTTTATGATTTATTCGCGACGATGTATACATATATTGTTATACACATGGCACATGCCTTGTGTCAACACGACCACAGCTCATATATCTCCAATTTTCCTAGTCAACCGGTGCCAACACCCTCCAAGGAATCGAATACAAGCAGTCACATGGCACCTAGAGAGATCTCTAAAAATTCTTCCAAGAAATGAATTGCGGTCCAAGTCCATGAACAATAGAGTTGATGAAGACCTCAAGTTATGCGTCGCACTGCCATGCATGCATCAATGCGTGGAGCAACGCACGGAGCTTGCATTGTGAATTGGCTGCTACTGCAGTGGGGGCTGGGCAGAGCACGGCATGTGCAGGCAGAGGAGGCAGGAAGTGAAGGCCAGGCCACACTGAAAGGCAGAGCACGCCTGACTGTCAGTCTGCACGGACGGACGATGACCCGCCCGAACGGCAACGGCCATGAGCACGACGACGCCGTCTCCCGGACCGGGACAGTTGTAGGTGGCGATCATCGGCGACACACGTTGCATTGCATGGATGCGCCACCACGTGTCTTTCGCCCTTGTATACGTAGATCGGTTTGATGTCGACTGTTCTTGCTTCTTGGTCTACTACTATACATCTTCTGGCCTTATCTTGGCTTTCCTACGCGATCGAACAGTGGGTTGCGGCATGTCAGGTTAAACTGCAAGGCGACATCGAGCAGCAGCGGCGGCAGCACTGTGTTCTGAATCGAAGAGATTTCGTTTTTGTTGCAGGTGGGGACGGGGGAGCAGAACGGCAGCGACGAGTGGGATGTGGATTCTGCTGCGATTCAACAATGCAGCGCTACAGCGGTTGCAGGTAATGGAGGCTGAACCGATCGATGGGAAGAATTCGTCCGGATGGGCTCTGGCGAGCGTGTGGGTGTGGGTCGTCATGATTAACTGAAACTCCAGCGAGATATGCTCAGTCCAGTCTCCAAAACACAAAACTGGGCTAGGCCTCGAGCACGACTGCTCCACAAATGACGGAGGAAAACAGTTTAAAAAATGAGAGAGGGAGAGAGAAAATTAGATGGGCTACATGTTAAATAAATATACACGTCACTGATTTAAAGCATGGTAAGAACATCATCTATATACAAGGTGAACTTTAGATGGGACCCACATTGGTTGTGAAAATAGCTACTTCCGCCGGTCCAGAATACAAGACAATTCGTAGGTCACATTTCGTCACGATTAAAAAAATCCCGAGTTTCTCTTTTTACCATCTCTCTCCTCGCTCACCCCACCTCGCTCGCGGTTCGCTCAGTCCTGATGCCCTCCCTCACCCACCATGTCGCCCTTAGCTACCTCACACCCTTCCCTCCCCGGGCATGTCTCCCTCGTCGCATCGCATCCCCGCCCTCTCTCTCTCGTGTCACCGTCGCCCTCTCGCTCGCGTCGCAGCCTCCCTCTTCCTCTCGTGTCGTCGCTCTCCAATGAATCCGTCACAATGAGTTGGAGTTAAAAATCCTACTTTTTCCTTCTCCGGTGGATGGATCTTCTATGGCAGTCTTCGATCTTTCGAGGCAAGGTCAGGAACGATCTCCAATCGTGGTGGTGGACATCGGGGACAATCGCGATGATGACATCCATGACAGGGAGACGTGGTGGAGCTACTGCCTCCCGAGCTCCTCCCCAAGTTTTCGCCGACCACATCGACGACAACATGCTCCTCCACGACAACCTCCTCCTCCTCCTCCAATGAGTACCACCAAGCTATTGTCGCGACCGTCCTACCTCACCGACCAAACTGTTGTCGCGCCTCCATGCCCTACCTCGCCGCTGCCACCGCCTCCACCTCACTCTGCCACCCCATGCCAGCTGCTCCTTCCCTCCCCGCCAGCCTCCCCTGATATACATCACCTGCACCGCCTTCTCTTGTACTCATCCCTGCGCCGGCAATGACGCGCACGCGGTATGGTTATCCAGAAAGGATTTAGCCTTATGTATCCATGATGTGTTCCCCCTCATAAATTTATAAATTCTACGGGCACTGTAATACTCTGCTTATCTCTAAATTTAGCAGATGAACCCATATACTATAAGCCTGCCAATGTGGTGTGTTATGTTCTCGGCAAGAGGTTCACGTTGCCCTGCGTCGTGTACTCCAGTGGAGATACTTGCTGATGTAACTGCACATCCTTCTTCCCCCATTTTGGATATTGTATCGAACAAGAGCAAAACTAATCACAAGGAAACTTGCAGTAATCCATTATACTAGAGTAGTACTCCATTTTCTATAGGAGTAGATGAATAAATTTACTTCAATCTTCATGATATTGAGATAATTGTTTGACCATATTTACTTGGAGCAGCTTGCTTGCTTGTACTCAATACACTGACCATATTTAATTGTTCTAAATTCTGTACTTGAAGTAGATGTGCTTTAGTTACAATAATAGCCTTACCTACAAGTTCATGCTTCAGTTACTCAACCTATAACCTATAACTCTTAGAGTATTATCTGTTCTTCTTCATACTCACATGATACTACTCCTCTAACTCTTAGAGTAGTACTCTATGACATAATTGTTACTTCTTGTCAATTGGTACAAATTGACATAATTAGAATCTTGACATGAAGTAGTTATTTGCTATTGCAGGTGATCATCAGCTCAAGTTGATGAATATGAAAAAACACCAGCTAATGCAGCATGGATACAATAACGGATGAGGCTGACCAAGCTCTTGCACGGTCTAAGCAGGTTAGCTCTTGTAGTGTATACTAGGCTTTTCAGCCTATAAATTTAGTTCAATCTGATTATGTTTTACTTATTTTAGACCGCACACTTATTTAGGTCACACACACACTTTTCCATGTCATAATTATTTCTTGCTTATTTTGGTCACACACACGATGTCTCTTGCTTGTTTAGATACTACTCATTGCTCTAGTACAATAGCATGCATTACTTGGACTAGCTTCTGTGAATATTTGGAGACTATGGATGTAGTGTAGATAATGTGCTCTTGCTTGTAGTGCTTTTGCTCACATTAAATTTGTGCTACTTTGTCATGCTCTACTTTTAGTAGTTGATTTTTCATACAACTAGTGTAAGCATCTTAATGTATGTTACATTAGGATCTGTAACATTAATCTCTCTTGTACATATTGCATCTTTGTCAATAAAAAATTTAGGCTACTGAGCTTTACTCAAATACTATCTATCATTAGGAGTACTCCATTTTCCCCCTTGTGATTGAGTACTGAAGGATCTATTGGATTACTTTATATTGTTTTAGTAGGAGTATAACCGAACCTGCTTGTAGTGCTTGCTTGTTCTGAACTTGCTTGGTGATCTAGAAAGTGTACATAATTTTGTAGGAGTATTAACCATTCACTTGCAATATTTAGTGAATATTTTCCCTGAATTTTGACACACAACATAACAACACATAAACACATACTGTAGCTTGCATTGTTTGCTTGCACAACATAAAAACACATACAATAGCTTGTTCAAACACACAACAAAACTGAGTGCATAGCTTCTTATACATCTTGCACACCTTCCTGAACATCTTGGCATAGGATTTATTTCGCATTTGCATAAACTACTGCTAGAATTTGAAGCCTTATAGGTAGACGATCCAGCCTTTCCAATCTATCTTTGCTTGCATGCAGGGGATTGAACCCATTTCCTCCTTCATGATTCATGACATCAATCATGCAAGCATGTAGACTTAGGAAAATCTTGTTTAGCGTAGAAACTTCGTATTTTTCAAATTCTTTCTTTACAACTTTAATAAACTCCTATAGAGTCTTAGGATTTCTGGTATCAATTAGAGATTCTAAGGAGAGAAAAAACCCAAGATCAAGCACGCTCAAATCTGGACAATTAGCTAGTTGTTGTGTCAGCTTGATGGTCCATCCACTTTTGGTCGTAGCTTCTATGAATGATTGGTCATTAGGAAGAATGTGAGGCTTTGCATTGTCTTGTTGAATGAGAAGAGTTTGTCCAATATCTTCGACATGACAAGTAGCTAGGATAGTCAGCAGGACCTTCTTAATTAGAAACTCCCACATCACTTATGTGTTGACTTCGATAGATTTTTTCTCCAATGTCCCTCTCGGTCTATATTCACTTCTCCGTGCAGTTGGAACTTCCTTCACAAATGGCGAGCAATCTTTTTTTACAGAAAATGTCACATTACCCACATTATCAAACCTTGTTTAGCAACATCAGTTAGGAACAAAACTTTTCCAATTCAATTCTTGCTATGCATAGCTCTTATAGGAACATCTTCCTCTGCTGGTAGGTGATAATTCATATTTTTCTTTGTTATGTAGAACCATTTTTCATCGATATACACAATATGGTGCATATTGGTGAACTTTGTGGTTGCATCTCCTCTAGTAGCTTCAGCAAGTATTGACATGCAAAACTCTAGCCTAATCTTCTTATTCTTTTCTTTTAGAGATGGCTTCAAAGAATTTGAGCGCCTACTTATGCACTTCATTTTTAATCTTCTATAAGTGTAGTAGGGTTAACTCCCAACTGCCCTACAAGGGACTTGATTGTTGATCTCTTGTTTAGTGGTACAGTTTGAAAAGATATAGATCAATATTTATTAGTTTTCATCCACCACTTCCCTTCTTCTTGTTTGAAACATGCACCTTGTCTCATTGCAATCTTCCATAACTCTTGGATGATTTGGATATCTAACCTAAAAATGCTTTTATTTTTCACAAAACAAAATAAATTTATTAATATTTGAATAAAAATTTTTGTTAATCAATAAGTTTGAAATTCAATTTATTTTGGAAAAATATTTGTATATTTTTCATAAACCTTGAAAAGTTTTTTCTTTCAAAATTTTAAACAAAGACAGGAAAATCAAACACATAATCGATTTAAATAACACTCCAAAATTTGAAAAGGTTTGTTATGTTACAATGCGCCTATTTACACTTAACTTTTTTGCTTTCTAATAGCTCATCTTTCACTAAATGCATGTTCCTTTTTTGGTATATCCTTCAATATTTACTAGCATTAGGATCATTTTACCATAACAACTAGGGGAAGTAACAATGTAACTACAACCCCACAAAATTATGTACAATAATATATATATATATATTTATGATACATTTCTAATGTTACCATTTCACATATGATTTAATATAAGTAAATTGCATTTTTGTTAACAAAATATTTTGTTATAAGTAGATTTGATCAGAATTGTAAGAAAACTAAACATATCGCATCACTCCAAATATTAGTTTACACCCTTATTTTTTTATAATGCAGTTGCATCTCCTTGTACAAAGTATCTTTGAATATCTACAAAACTTGGTAGAGTGTTCTAGTGCCTATAGTTTTAGCCATTTCGCATATGCCAAAGTTTTTTTTAGTATGAAAGTAAAAGCATGTAGTCTGTCCTTGATGATGATTGTCCTTCCTAATGGTGAAACTACAATTGATCTCATGATACGAGAGAGGTGCGTGGAGATAATCACTACTAGAAATCGATTTTTCCCGCATATATAGGGTTTTTGCCAGCGCGAAAACACGGTCACACGACAAACTCAGGGTGTGCCGAGTGGTAAATAAATACTCGACAAAAAATAGCCACACGCCGAAGTACCAGTATTGAAGCAAAAAAAAGTCGGCAAAAATAAAATACACAAAAAAGAATACATTCGACAAAAATAAAAACAACATGATTGGATGCCTGGGCTCCTCCACGTCGTGGCTCGTGCTTTGCTCAAAGAATCCTCTAGCCAAGCCCGCTAGGAACTGCTGAATTGACAATTTATGTGCAGCCAGAATGGGAGAGCGCAAAAAAGGCAACGTGGGTGGCTCCCATTGTTTTTTATCTCTCCTCTGCTAAACGTTATCATCCCAACCACTTGTAATTTACATAGATATGTTTCGAAGCAATTCAAGCACTACATGAAAAAGATGCCCATAGATGAAGGGGGTCCATTCTAACCACCGACACCAAGTTTCGTGAAGTGTATTTTCTCAGAATCGAGTCAAAGTTGGATTTTTCACACTATTTTCGTTAGATTTGTGGCATACAATCAACCGTTCAAAATTTCCTGTCTAGAGTTGATTTACCTCGCCGTTTCACACAACTCTCATGTTGCAATTTTTTTGTTTTGGTGGAGGTAGAGGAATTCGTATGTTCCTTTCTCAATTGTACATGAGGTTGAAGGTGAAATCGTTCTCTTTCTTCTCTCTTGAACCTCTTATAATCAACACAACCATGCTTCGTTTCACAAGAATATCTACACGAAAAAGATGAACGTCGATGGTGGGGGTCCATTCCAACCATCGACACCGAGTTTTGTGAACTCTATCTTCTTAGAATAATGGTCAAAGTTGGAGCTTTTTTTGGATGATTTTCGCCAGTTTTGTCAGATTTTGACCATGGAAAGCAAGAGTGAGCACGGCACAATGACCGGGAAGTTGGGGATGCGGGCGCCCACTCAGGAACCAGAGCGCCGCCACTGCGCCGCCAGACGCCGTGCTCCCACAACGACACCCTCAGATGGCCCCTATCCTCACTGGTGTTCTACTTCCCGACCGCCTCCACCGCGCTATCTCACATGGTCGCTAACCGTGGTGTTGTGAGTTAAATGTGTTTAGCCTTGGGATTAGTGTGGTTTTGGATGTGCTACCAAAGTAGATGTAGTTAACCAATCAACGATACTTTTGCGTTGCCAACTATGCGACCAAGGCAACCAAACAAATTGGATAACATGATTTAGACTCATCTCTCCACAACCATGTTAAAGATAGGTCTAGTGTATATATGTCACATATTCATATACGTATTGTACCTGTACATGTATGCTGATCATTATATATAAAGAGCAGCCGTGGTGCAACATAGCCCCACGGAACCCTAAAAACAAACTTGGTATCAGAGCCTAGCGAGTCCCTCTCCACCGCCGCAAAAACCTAGGCTACCTTCCACCGCCACCGCGTGAACACATCGCCGCCGCGATGACCACCAGCTCCGCCCTCACGCTCTCCACAGCTCCAGCCATGTCCTCCACCTCTGCCCCCGTCATCACTCCACCCCCAGCCACAGCAGCTCCACCCGTCATCCCCACGATCGCCGTCCGCCTCGATGGGAGTAACTTCATGATCTGGAGGGCGTTGATCTTCCCCAACTTTTCTGGTGCCCGACTCCATGGCTTCCTCGACGGCACGGCTATTGCGCCACTGAGGACTGTGAGGCAGGGCACCGGTACCGATGCTCAGGACATCAGCAATCTCGACTTCAAGAAGTGGTGGACCCTTGATCAAAAGGTCCTCGGCCACCTTCTTGAATCGATCTCCGAAGACATTGCAGTGCAGTTGATCGGCTGCACCTTAGTCGCTGTGGCGCGGGCCGCTATCCATGCCATGTTCAGCACGCAGAACAGCGCGGGCATTCGGCACCTCCGGTGGCAAATCCAGATGCTGAGAAAGGAGGATAGGACTCCTGGAGAGTACATGCAAAAGGTGAAGGCGCTCATCGACGCCATGGCTGCCACCAGATCTCCTCTTCGTGACGACGAGATCATCGACTACATGCTGACCGGGCTCGGCGCGGCATTCAACCCTATTGCTGCCTCCATGAACTTCGCAGGGGCGTCAGTAACTCTCGCGAATTTTTACTCTAATGTTCTCAACTATGAAGCCCTTCAGAAGTAGCAAGAGGAGGTTGTGGACTTCACGTCCTCGACAAACGTCGTGTCGCGGCCAGTCTACCCCAACAATCCTGGCCACGCCAACAGCTTTGATCGATCGAGTGGTGGTCGTCCGCCGGTGGCAACACCTCTCCGGTGCAGGGCGGCCAAGGCCAAGGCGGCTAGGGCCAGGACCGTCGCCGTCATGGCAGTGGCAATGGCGGCAACGGTCATAATGGAGGAGGAGGTGGCAATGGCCGCAATCGGCACTGGCGTCCCTAGTGTCAAATCTATAAAAACTAGGGGCATGAGGCGGTGGACTGCCGCAACCGCTACGACCGTGACCCTCGCTCCGAAAACTCCACGACAACCTCCTCCCTCGAGCAGCCCTACTGGTACATGGACATCGGGGCTAGTGAGCACTTCACAAATGACCTAGAGTGTCTTCATGCTCATGAGCGCTATGGTGGGAAGGATCAAGTGCAAGTGACTAAAGGTGCATGTCTGTCTATTTCACATATTGGTCATTCTACTTTAACCGGTTCATCTTTTTGCTTGCAAAACATCCTTCATGTCCCGCACATTAGCAAGAATATTTTATCTATTTATTGTCTTGTCTATGACAATTGATGTTTTTGTTGAATTTCATCGCTTCTTTTTCCTTGTTAAGGACCGGGCCATGAGGAAAATTCTTCTTCGCGGTAGAAGCCATGGTGGGCTCTACCCCATCCTATTTAGACGAGCATCATCCTCATCACCCCATCAGGTGTCGTCTAGTGTCAAGACCACTTTGTCCCAGTGGCATCAGCGTCTCGGTCATCCTACCAATAAAGTCGTTCAAAACATTGTTAGGCAAAATGATCTAGTGTGTTCTTCCAATAACCAGACTTGAGTTTGTGATGCTTCTCAGCGTGCTAAGAGTCGACAATTGTCTTATAATGCTTCTGATCATGTTTCTACTATGCCTCTTGAGTTAATTCATTCTGATGTTTGTGGTCATGCCATTGCATCCTCGGGAGGGTTCAAGTATTGTGTCATCTTTATCGATGATTATTCCCGTTTTTGTTGGATTTACCTTCTCAAGCATAAGTCTGATGTTTAACATGTTTTCTATGCCTTCTAGGCTCATGTTGAGCGTCTTTTAAACACTAAGATCAAAACCGTTCAGTCGGATTGGGGTGGCGAGTACCATAAGCTGCATAGCTATTTTTAGCAGACAGGCATCTTGCATCACGTCTCGTGCCCACATACCTCGCAGCAAAATAGGGTTGTCGAGCGCAAGCATCACCACTTAGTAGAGACGGGTCTTGCCTTGTTGGCACACTCTTCTCTCCCATTGCGTTTTTGGGATGAAGTATTCATCACTGAATGTTATCTTATCAATCACATGCCCACCCCTATGTTACGTCAGGACACACCCCTTCACCACCATCTTAAGATTCAACCAAACTATTCCTTTCTTCACACTTTTGGTTGTGCCTGCTAGCCTAGTTTGCGCAAATACAATAACCATAAATTGGCATTCCGATCCACCATGTGTGTTTTCTTGGGTACAGTCCGACGAGTAAGGGGTATAAGTGCATCGATCGTTCCATGCGACGTATTTATATTTCCCGTGATGTCGTCTTCCATGAGCCCGTTTTCCCCTACTCAACACCAGGTGTTCACGTTGATGTCTCCACCCTTGTGGCTGCGATTTCCTTTCCATCCGATGAACTGGTTCCGAGTAGCGGTCATATGTGCAAATACGACCTCTCTTATTTGTCCACTAATGCGCCTGTTCCAGGAAGTGGTTCTCCTGTGCAGGTTCCATCCACTATGACCGACGCATCGCCAGCGATCGACCTGCATGCGTCGCCGATGATCGACGTGCATACCTCGCGTCCCGAGGCTCCCAGCTCACGTGGGTCCGCTGGTACTACCAGTACGCCCCGGGCTCCCGATCATGTTGCGACCCCGCCTTCGACTCCCACCGGCTCCCCTGGCCCGGCTCTGCCTTCGGCTTCCCATCGCCCGTCACCATTTGTCGGGGATGGCTCCCCCCGACCGCGACGCCTCTGGCTGATGTTCCTCTGACTACGGCGCTTGGTCACGAGATGGTCACGCGTATGCGTGACAATACAAGGAGGGACAAACAGTACATAGGCGGTACTGTGCGTTATGACCCTCGCCGGCGCACGGTTCTAGCCACGTCGATGTCTCATCGCAATGCCCTTCACGAGACAGCTTGGCGAGCAGCTATGACTGATGAGTTGCCTGCTCTACACCACACCAAGACCTGGGTGATGGTCCCTCGACCTCTCGGTGTTAATGTCATCGAAAGCAAGTGGATCTTTAAGACCAAGCAGTGCCCTGAAGGTTCTGTTGATAAATACAAGGCACACTTGGTAGCTCGAGGTTTTACTCAACAACATGGCATCGATTATGGTGATACCTTCAGCCCGGTGGCCAAGCCATCTACAATTCGACTGGTTCTTTCTCTTGCAGTTTCTAGAGGCTGGAGTCTCCGATAGGTTGATGTGAGTAATGCGTTTCTCCATGGGTTTCTATCCGAGGATGTGTACATGCAGCAGCCACTTGGTTTTGAGGATGAGAGGTATCCCTCTCATGTGCGCAAGTTGCAGCGGGCTGTCTATGGACTGAAGCAGTCCCCTCGTGCCTGGTACGCTCGGCTGAGCGTTCTTCTTATTGAGCTTGGTTTTGTTCCATCCAAGGCCGACACATCTCTGTTTATTTTCTCCCAGAATGGTGTTTAGATATACAAGCTCGTATATGTTGATGATATAGTTATTGCTGGGTCTACTCCAGGAGCAGTTGATGGACTTGTTCGCTCGCTTGCTGCCAGTTTTCCTATTAAGGATCTTAGTAAGTTGGAGTACTTTCTGGGACTAGAAGCGTCCTACAATTCTGGGGGCATGACATTGACTCAACGGAAGTATGCACTTTATCTCTTGCACCGTGTGCGTATGGAGAATTGTCGATCCACTTCTACCCCGTTGACAACAACAGAGCGCCTTGCTCGTGAGTCTAGCACTCTGCTGGGTACTGATGACTCTTTCCGGTACCGAAGTGTTGTTGGAGGCTTGCAGTATTCGACCCTCACTCGTCCAGACATTTCCTTTGTGGTGAATAACGTATGTCAGTTCCTCTCGCAGCCCACTAATGTTCATTGGGAAGCTGTGAAGCGCATTCTGCGTTATGTTAAGGGGACACTGAGTACAAGACTGAGTTTTCGTAAGTCTACATCTACTAGTTTTAGCATTTTCACTGATGCGGATTGGGCAGGATGTGTTGATGATCGCCGTCCACAGGAGGTTTTGCTATATTTGTTGGACCGAATCTTATTTCTTGGAGTTCGAAGAAACAACCTACCGTCTCAAGATCTAGTACTGAGGCAGAGTATAAAGCTTTGGCTAATGGAGCAGCTGCAGCTATATGTGTAGAGTCTCTACTCAAGGAGTTAGGCGTTTCTCAGCAGCGCACCCCCATATTATGGTGTGATAATTTAGGGCTACATACTTGACCGCTAACCCAGTCTTTCATGCTCGGACCAAGCACATTGAGATTGATTTTCATTTTGTGTGTGAGTGTGTTGCTTCTGGAGCTCTTCCGGTCAGGTTTATTTCTTCTGATGATCAGCTGGCTGATGTGTTCACTAAACCAGCCACTCGACAGATACTAGACCGTTTCAAGACCAATCTGAACCTTTTAGTTCAGATTGAAGGGGGGGGGCGTTAAAGATAGGTGTAATGTATATATCTGTCACGTATTCATATACGTATTGTACCTGTACATATATTCTGATCATTATATATAAAGAGCAGCCGTGGTGAGGCATAGCCCCACGGAACCTAAAAGCAAATTGGCAATGGCCCCAAGTCCTCACCCCCAGGGAAACGGAAAAGGGCTGCAGTTAACCAAACACGCCCTAAAGTGTTATACGGTATGTCTTGTGGCGTTTTATAGTACTCCCCTGTCTCGAAATAGAGGTCGAGGATTTGTCTAAATTTTGATGTATCTAGTACTAACGTGTGTCTAGATATCTAAATTTGTCAAATTTGCGACATCTATTTTAAGACGGAGGGAGTACTACATTATGCTATCAAGCCACATAGCAGCACAAAAACAATGTGTACAAGTAACTGAACAAATCAAAACATTGTGATTGAACTTTTAACAGTTGATTGATTGGCGTGCTGTATATGACACCAGTCGTCATGTTAAATTCTTACTCTAAGCTTGATCTTTACACATCCGAGAAACAAACCGTAAGCATTACCAAATTTAAACTGGACATATGACTGCATTTTTAGCAAGTACACCCATGACAGAAATTGCCAGAACATTTCAGTTTGAATCATTAAATTTTTGTTTGCACCGTTGATGAAATCTGTGCCAGTGGAGTTAACTTTTATTTTGTAGTTTCTTAGTTATGCTCGCTAATCTTTGGAGCAAGGTGGCAGAGTAGCATTAGCTACGTTTCTCGTGCAAATACAGTGAGAGCGATGTGAGTTTTCCTTCGATGGATAAATCAAGGACGCAGAAATGGAACAGGAACAGGGTAATCCTTGTGTAAAATTGACCCCTGGAACCTGTGTTGGCACCGCAAAAGAATTTTGTGGAGCACACACCCATGTGCAGAAATCTTGGGCAGTGCAGATGGCAACTGCATTTGGCTACTGTGGCTGAGATCAGTCACAGGGACGACGATGCCTTGTGTGGGAAGATTTAGCACAACATCTTGATCTTTCCACCACTTTACTTGCACCTAGAAGCCACTAATTCAGGAAATTATCATACATTATCGCCGGAATCATTGTGTCAGAAACCGTTAACTAGAAATGATCAAAACGCGGGTGATCGTACATCAGTACAGGTTACAGGTACTAGGTTGCATTATTAGCATGTGCCTTGCCTTGCCTTGCCTGCCTATC
Organism: Avena insularis; assembly: GCA_023614405.1. NCBI lineage: Eukaryota > Viridiplantae > Streptophyta > Magnoliopsida > Poales > Poaceae > Avena > Avena insularis. The sequence goes on along the minus strand of CM042694.1, from coordinate 19,758,562 downwards.
TTTTCTGCACATTTGGGGATTTCCTGGTTTGAACAGATGTGAAAGGAACACACCAAGAAAAGGAATTGGACATGGAGATGATTTTCGGATTTTTATATGCAACAAGTTGTGTTCATAATTCTTGGCGACGATGTATACATATATATACATGTACTTGTATATATATGGCACATGCCGTGTCAACAACTCAGAACACCGTGCATATCTCCCATTTCCTATTTCTGCAGCAGGACGTGTAATACATGTTAGCTAGTCAACCAGTACCATGGACTGTCACATGGCACCTGAAGAGATCTCCAAGAAGTCTTGCAAGAAATGAATTGTGGTCCAAGCCCATGAACAATAGGCCTAGCTGGGGAGCTACGAACTGTGAGGTGACCGGAGTTGATGAAGACCTCAAGCCATGCGTCGCACTGCCATGCATGCATCAATGCTTGGAGCAACGCATGGAGCTTGTGAATTCGCTGCTACCGCAGGGTGGCTGGGCAGGGCACGCCATGTGCAGGCAGAGGAGGCAGGAAGTGAAGGCCACGCCACACTGAAAGGAAGAGCACGCCTGACTGTCAGTCTGCACGGACGGACGATGACCCGACCGAAACGGCAACGGCCACGAGCACGACGATGCCGGCTCTCGGACCCGGACAGTCGCGGCGATCGGCGGCACAATGGGTATGGTTGATGGATAAGATCGAAGAGGACTGCACCCGTAACCATACAGATTGACGCTGAGACTCAAACTGCAGGGAGATATGCCTAGCCCAATCAATCAAACACTAAAAAAGGCTAGGTCTCAAGCACGACTGCTCCACAAATGACGAAGAAAAACTGTTTAAAAACTGAGAGAGGAGAGATAAAATAAGATGGGCTACATGTTAAATAGACACATCAGTGATTCAAAACATGGTAAGCGCATCACCTATCTACAAGGTGAACTTTAGCTGGAACCCACATTGTGTTAGACAAGTTGTACACATATGGATATGGTGTAGTACACTCCTATACGATGTATATCTACATGTATATGCCACGGTAGAGGCTCTTTCTATCCTATATAAACACGTAACACGAGATCCCAAAGGGTTATCGTTTCTGCCCATTCAATATGGTATCAGAGCCAATTCTCTTCCAACCCTAGCCGACGAAACCCATCTACACCCGTCGCCAGACCATCTGGCCACCGCCGCCGCCGCCGCAAAACCACATCGCCGCCGCCCTAGCTCACCTTCGGCCGCCGCCACAACAACAAATACAACCAAGCCGCCGCCCTAGTTCTTCACTTCGGCCGCCGCTACTGACATGGTTATACCCTACGGGTACGTAACTTCAGCATACCTAGTCCAGCCCAAGGAAGGCCCACGGCAAATATACGTCGGCCCATGAAGATTTTCGGGTGGCCCAGGCCCATGACGCCTTCGGATCCTTGGAGAACAAGACTAGAGTTTGAATACAACTTGTAACCTACTCGTATCGGTACCCGAGACCTAGCCTCCCCATATATAAAGGCTAGGAGGGTTCAACGAGAAGGACAACTACTAGATTACGACATACACACCTCCACGCCAGATCGAATCTGCGCACCCCTGTAACCTTCGGTTCCGCCGTAATCAAAGAGCAGACAAGCAGGAGTAGGGTTTTCCCTCCGGGGGCCTGAATCTGGGTAAATCTCGTGTCCCCTGGTTGCTTGTCTGTTAACCGTGCCACGATCTCCAGCATCCCCATCTTCTCCAAAACCCAAGTCCATAACAATGGGCATTGACGAGATTAAACCTCGTCAATTGGCGCCGTCCGTGGGAACTGGGGCTGCTGATTGTGCGGTCGTGACGGTTCCGACCCGATCGATCTACAACTCCGCGGCGACGGAGAATCACCTCCTCTTCGGCGCTTTCGACTTCACCGCCCACTCGCCGGATACCATGAAGGATTTCGAGCCCGTAGGCGACGGACTCAAAATCTTGTTCGGGAGCTTCTGCTTCCAGGTGGGACAAACTGGCACCCTCCGCCTCCCCGAGCGGATGCCCGTACCACCAATCAGGCCCGCTTCGTGGGCTCCACACCCCGTGCTACGCACGTCATCATCAGCAGATGAGTTCTACATCAGCAGCTGCTGCAACTCCGATCTGTGCGATCCACCCTCGGATGAAGGGACCTACGGTTCCGGATCCGAAAGCTGCGGCAGCAGCCAACCAATCTGCAGGCGCTATCTGTGCGCCGCAATCAAACCGCGAGAAGCGCCTAACCCGCGCCCAACCCCAACCGCGGGGCGGAAGCGGTGGCAGGGAAAAGCAGGGGCCACCTCATCCAACTTAGCAAAGAAGGATGGGCGAAGCACGCCAGCGCCGTCAGCGAAATAGTCCTACCTCTGGACTCCCCACGTGATCTGCTGATGGCATACCACTACCTCCTCATCGAGGAGCACAAGAAGCAAGTCAAGATGCAGGAGACGCTCGACAAACGCAAGAAAGCAGCCTCTGAGTCCAGTGCGCGACGAGCTGCGCTCTCCGCCATGGGACCCGGCTCTAGCGAGCGGAAACCGGAAACAAGCACCACTCTCGGGTGGAAAACATGGACCGAAGGAGCGGTAGCGGCGTGACCCGAACTCTCCACATCGTTCATGGATATGGGCCGGCGCAACATCACCGAAGGCGCCACAAGCTGCGATCATGGCAGCCACTGCGTATCTCGCGGCTCACCCACCTCCGGAGGGACCCGAAAAGGCCATGCATAGGTCCGCACTCACCGGACTAGGACTAATCGGCTGCGCTCCACGAAGACGCTCTCTGGGCCGAAGAAGAAAGCTCCGGCCGGTAGCGCGGCCGGAGCCCCACTCCCTCATCCGAAGATGAAGAAGAACACGACCTTCCTCGAAGGAAGAAGAGCTCGCACCGCCATAAATGCGACTTCGACGCGGAGACAAGCTTACACAGCCAAGATCGACAAAGCAGCGCCAAGCGCGCATGCTCGTCTGAATCTGAGATGGATGAAGGCGAAGGAGAACTCTGCGGAGCTCGATGCTTCAGCCAGATCCGTCCGGCGAACCAGATGCCACGCAACTTCAAGCTTCCTTCGGATACTCGAAATTCAGCGACGCAAGATCCAAAGTCCTGGCTCGGTGACCATCTCATCATCCGTTAAGCTTCACGGAGGCAATAAAGAAACCACCATGCAATGCCTTCATTTGCGGTGACGGCGCTGGCGGAATCGCTCAGCGACCTATCATCGGGATCCATCCGAAGGCGGGAGGAGCTCGGTTATAGCTTCATCCGAAACTTCAAAGGCACCAGCAAGAGGCCCGCCTCAATCGAAGAGTTGCGAGCCTGCACTCAGAGAATGGGTGAATCTATTCGCTCGTACATACTACGCTGGTCTACAACCAAGAACTCCGCACACATCTCCGAAGAGAGGCCATCGACGCCTTGAGGGCGGCGTCAAACGCCCGAACTTCAGGAAAAACTTGGGCGTGTAAAGCCCAAGACACTCGACCAGCTCATGGAAATCGCCAGCGATTGGGCGGCGGCGAAGATTGCATCCAACGGCGCAATCGACGAAGAGGGCGACTACGGCGAAGACGCGTCGTAGCAAGAGGAGATCACGCGTCTACGAGGATCGCGACGGACCCGACATGGTAGCAGCCGGTTACGCCGACCGCCGTAACGACAACAGCCGCAACAGCGACTTCGCGACAGCGCGATAACGATCGTAGCGCGCGACGCGATAACGGACCCTCAGCATTCGACAAACTTCCAGGTCCATGCACCATCCACTTCTACATCGACAAACAAGATGGCAAAAAGAAAGCTAGCCACATGCTCAAGGGGCCGCGAGTTCCGAAACTCAGCGAAGGCATGATGCGAGATGAGGCAACAAGCTCCAATTCCTGCGTTGAAGCGCTGCGCCAGGTGAAATAGCACACGGAGCTCCTCCACCACCGCCTATTGGAGGCCCACATCAACCAGTCGCACCAGCGCAAAACAACGCCGGGGCCGCATACCCCCCACCGAAAGGAGCTCTCAATATGATACAGAAGGGACGCCCCACAAATAGGGTGCAGAAGAAAATCACCCGACAAATCAACATGGCCGTGACAACTCCACCGCAATCCACAGTACCTCGGCGGATCGAGTCCTGCATCATATTCACTCGCGGATCACCCTTGCGGATCCCTCGCCTAGGTCATCTGCCACAGTGCTTTGGGCGCAGATCGGAGGCTTTGAGATGAGTCGCGTCTTCATGGACGGCGGCAGCAGCATCAACCTAATATTCGCAAGCACTCTAGCAGCTATGCGGATCCTGCAATGCAGCCTGGAACAATCAGACACAACGTTCCATGGCATTGTCCCAGGGAAGGGCATCTTCCCCCTAGGCAAAATAGGGCTCGACGTCATCTTCGGGAAGCCGGACAACTTTCGACTGGAACGCCTAGAATTCAAAGTGGTGGACTGGCCGTCGCAATACCACGCCATCCTAGGACGCGTAGCATTCGCAAGATTCCTGGCCGTACCACACTACGCATACCTACTACTCAAGATGCCAGGACCAAGGGGCGTCATCACAGTCCACGGGAGCTTCACCCGATCGGACCAATGCGACAGGTATTTCAACAAAATCTCCCAGTCTTTCGGCATGCAAGACGAGCTTGTAAGGCTCCACGAAGTGGCAGACAATGGGCTACCCCCAGTCACCAAGCAGAACGCACCTGACATGTCTTTCGACTCCACCATCAACACCAAAAAAGTGCAGGTCCATCCAACGGATGCCTCCAAGACGGCGCTGATCGCCAACGACCTCAGCACCACGTAGGAAAGCGCGCTCGTCGAATTCCTCCGTGAGCGCTGGGAAATCTTTGCCTGGTGTCCTGCGGACATGCCAGGAGTTCCCAGGGAATTTGCCGAGCACGCACTCAATGTCTTCCCAGACACCAAGCCAGTCAAGTAGTCCATCCAAAAGGCGCCGAGCCACGAGCGAAGCTATCGGCAAGGAGATCAACAGTTACTCGCAGCAGACTTCATCCGGGAAATCAAGGAAAGCGAGTGGGCGGCAAACGGTGATGGTCGAAGAAGGACACGGACATCCTGCGGATGTGCGTGGACTTCACGTCACTAAATAAACACCGCCTAAAGACCACTTCCCCTTCCTCGGATCGACCGGATCATCGATTCGATTGCGGGTTGTGAGAAACTCTCCTTTCTCGGCGCCTACTCAGGCTATAACCAGATTCGACTCAAGGTGAAGATCAAGAAAAGCGGCGTTCATCACACCGTTCGAGTATCTTGCTACAACACAATGCCCTTGGGCTAAAAAACGCTTGGTGCCACGTACCAGCGATGCATGCGAGCCTGCCTCAAGGACCGGATCGGTCGCAGCGTCCAAGTCTATGTCGGCGACATAGTCATCAAAACCAAGGAGGCAAGAACACTTATCGGCGATCTCCGAGGCGTTCGACAACCTCGATCGCTCTGAGGATCAAGCTCAATCCAGAAAAGTGCGCCTTGGCGTCCCTCGGGTCATTTGCTCGGTACTTCATCTCTCAACGAGGATAGAAGCAAACCGAAGAAAATCAAAGCTATCATGACAATGGAGAAGCGAAAAAACCTCAAGAGGCGTTCAGCAGCTCGCGGGCAAGTAGCGGCACTAAGCGTGTTCATCGGCCGCATGGGCGAAAAGGCCCTACCATTTTACCGGCTGCGCCAGCGGAACAAGTTCAGTGGACACGAGGCCAACGGCGCATTCGAAAACCTCAGCGGCTCCTCTCCACCTCGCCAGTTTGGTCACGCCAAAGAGCGCGAGCCCCCATTCTTGTACATAGCAGCCACACACCGGTGGTCAGACAAACTGTGGTCGAACGACCGAAGAAGGCAAGACCCGGGTACAACGCCAATTTACTACCTCAGCGAGGTTCTCACTCCAACAAAACAGCGGTACCGCACTACGAGCTGTGGCCTACGGCGTGTTCATGACGCTCGGCGAGCCACTACTTCCGGGAGCATCGGTGATGGTCGTCAGCGAGCACCCTAAACAGCATCCTAAATAACCCGGAGGCCACGGGGCGTACCGTGGGGCATTGAACTATCACCCTTGGACATCATCTACGAAGCGACACAATCAAATCTCAAGTTCTTCCGGACTTTCGGTGCCTTTGGATGGAGCTACTGCACGACACCCGGACATGTCGCGATCTGGACAATGCATTTTGACGGCTCCAAGCGAAGCCGGAGCGGGCGAGTCATCTTGACCTCCCAAGGTGACAAGATGAATCGTCCTTGGATGAAATTGAGCCTCCAACAACGAGGCGAATCTGAAGCCCTCATCCATGGCATGAAGATGGCAAAATATGCGGCGCCAGCGCTGGTCATCTACGGTGACTCCAACCTTGTCGTCTGCAAGCGATGAATGAGTGCGGCCTTTGCGCCGAAAACATGATCGCGCGTCGCGCGCTATACAACGCACTCGAAGGAGAATTGACGGCTGCGAACTTCAGACGTCGGAAGAGAGAGCGAGGACGCTGATAGACTCGCCAACATCGGATCCACTTGTGCAAAGATACCACCGGTGTGTTCCTCGAGCGGATCTGCGTGCCATCCATCAGCGGATATTCCCCAAGGATCACCGAAGAAGCGAGAACACTCGGGGCTACGCTACCGAAGGTCATGAAGGACCGAAAAGTTGGATACCGGTTGCCATGGTCAACCTGATGCAGGTCATGGCGGTCGAAGAAACTTGACACGTCCATACCTCCGGTTCACGATAAATGGAGAATTGCCGACAGCAAGCGGATGCCCGGCGTATCTGGCGTCAAAGGCCTTCACCATCATCAGCGGCGAGCTGTACAAGCGCAGCATTACGGGCGTACTACAACGATGCGTCACCATCAGCACGGCAAAGCCATACTCCAAGATATACACGAGGGCATCTGCGGCCACCATGCGGTGCGCTCCCTCGTTGCCAAAGCTCTGTGAGCGATTCTCTTGCCAACGGCCATGAGCGACATAAAGGACATCGTCCGAAGATGCAACGGTGCCAGCGGTTCGCCGACAAACCGCGCACTGGGTCGAACTTCACCCATACCCATAGCCTGGCCTTTCGCCCAATGGGGCCTTGACATGATCGGCAAACTGCCAAAATCCTCGAAGGGAGGACACGTCTTCCTCCTGGTCGCAGTCGACAAATTCACCAAGTGGATCGAAGCCATGCCAGTCACCAACCAGAGGGGCAAAACCGCCGTCAAATTCTTCGAATCCATTGTCTACAGATTTGGCATACCACACAGCATCATCACCGACAACGGATCGAACTTCATCTCTGAAGAATTCCAGGACTTCTGCGAAGGCCTCGGGATCAATATCACCTATGCCTCAGTGGCACACCCGCAAACAAACGGGCAAGTGGAAAAGGCCAACGGCCTAATCGGCGCTGGTATCAAGAAGCGCCTCATGAGCTCACTCGAGCACAAAGCTGGAAACTGGATGAAAGAGCTACCGTCCGTCCTGTGGAGCTTACGTACTACGCCAAACAGCTCCACCGGCTACACACCATTCTTCATGGTGCACGGAGCTGAGGCCGTGCTACCAGCCGAAGTACGCCACCAGGCTCCACGAGTCGTCGCTTACAGCGAAGCCAAATCCACGGCTGCACTCGAAGATGTCGTCGACACACTCGACGAAGCACGGGATATAGCAGCAGCTAGATCCGCGGTGTACCAGCAAAGTCTCCGCAACTATCACAGCCGCCGGCTGCGCCCAAGGTCCTTCGTCGAAGGAGACCTCGTCTTGCGACTCAAGCAAAAGAGACCGAATAAACTCGAGTCACCATGGGAAGGACCCTATGCCATCACCGAAGTCATACCAGGTGGCGCCTATCGCCTCAAGCACGTGGAGTCTGGAGTCGCATACTCCAACCCATGGAACGTCTCGCACCTGCGACGATCCTACCCATAACAATGGGCTATGTACCCCCCTTTTTACTTTCGATAAGGCTTACGGCCAAGGCTACTCAGCCGAACCATGTACCTCCTCCATTACGCTGCAAATAAAGCTAAGTGTCTCGCCCCCAACCTTCGGTTGACTATTTCTCTGCAACTTTGTTACATGCTACATACGCACTCGGGGGCTTCCCCCACCTCACGATTTCATCGACTGAGGACAAAACGTATACACCTGAGTAGCTGACCACGTCAGGCAAACGAAAAGGACACGTACTACATCAAAGCACTCGGGGGCTCCCCCCACCTCACGATTTCATCGACTGAGGACAACACGTGTACACCTGAGTAGCTGACCACGTCAGGCTAACGAAAAGGGCACGTACTAAATCAAAGCACTGTGTGCTCGCTAACACGCGAACCTTTACAATAAAGGGCACATACACGCCCAGCCGCAATATACAAATTTTACATCTATCTGTTTATTTTCAGGTACTACATATTCTGAAGAATAACCTGAGCACGCTGCTCAAACAAATCTACAATCTGTTCGGCATACTGCCTTACAGCCGCGTAATGCGGACGCATATTCCACTCGCCACCATCTGGTCGAGGAGGTGGCCTAGTCACCACAGCAGCCAAATCTACATCAGGGCGATGCACCCTCACAAGAGACAAGGCAGCCTTCACCCCTGCGACGAGCTGCTGCCGCACCAGCTCCTTGACATTGCTGGTACTCCGAAACTTCGCCAGAAGACCTGCAAGGGTCGCACGCCATCCAACGGAAACATGACGTGCACCGAGGACAGCGATATACTGGCGGAGCACCGCGAAACCTGGTGACACGATCCTGCACCGTCGCCCGAACTATGGCGCGATCACGATCCATCCGGAAGAAGCCGCGGCTTCCATGTCCTGTTGAGTCAAGCAATTGACTCGAACAGCAATGCGCCTTCCTTTCTTCCCTCGGGCAAGATTCGCACTGCGACAACAGCCTGAACAAGAGTAAGGCAGCAGGCTCACCCAAGGATCGAGCTACAGCCGAAGACGGATCACTTACATTGCAGCTGCTCGGACAGCCGACCCAGCTCCGCCATCAAGTACTCCTCTCTGGCTGCACTACGATCTGCTTTGGACTTCCAAACATCAGCGCTGCAAGCAAATCTCTCTCCAAGCTACGCACGCGATCTCGAAAACGCGAGTTGCGAGAATCATCCAATGATGCTCGCAAGGGCCTTTCGGATGATGTCAACCGGGTCAGCACCGAAGGAACCTATAGCAGCGAAAAAAAGCACACGACATTCAGCCAAGGAAAAGCTCAACTCGGAGGAATTCATTAAAATAAAGGCCCTGCATTGGCACAAGGATGGTGCTACAAAAGATATTTACAGCAAAAGTAAACTACATACTACCTACATCTCCTACGCCTACGGCGGAGGGCACCTGAATCGCCTCAGAACCAGGCGCCTAGTTTGGCCTCGCCTGCTGCCAGCGTACTCGAGACGATAAGTCAATGAGCTTGGGCCCATAAATCGCTGCAATGACGGAGTAGGCAGCGAAGGCTACCTCTGATCCATCCGCAGCCGTCGACATCCGAGAAGTATGTCTGGGGCAAGTCCAGCTCCGCCCGGCCGCCATGGCCATCGCCAGCCCGACGGACGCCGATGCCCTTACGCTGCGCTTGTAAGCTGCGGTAACCGGTGAGCCTCTGCGGGCATCCAAATCTTCCGTGGTTGCGCCCTTGGGAAGAGCTCTGGTAGAAGCGACCAAGGACCTCTTCGCCTTGACGAGGAGTTGGCAGCGGTCTGCAGCGGTCTTCGACCTCTGATGGCATCATCTAGAGCACTCCCGTGCTCCAGAGCACCGCGGTCGAACTCGATGCCTGCGGCATCTGAGACAAAAGAAGACAACATGAAGAAAGGCAACATAGAAGACGATCCGCAGAAAAAAGAGCAAGTACAAAAGCTAGCACTCACCTGAAATAGCCTTGGCAGCAGCCATGAGCTTCTCCGCCACCCCCTTTTCACGAGCAGCCGCAATGGTGGCCAACTGCTCCTCACGATCTGCGGCTTCCTGCTGCAGACGCTCTTTCGCTTCGGCTGCCTTCGTCAGCTCCAGTTCAAGGCGCTCTTTCGCCTCGGCGATTTGGCCTTACGCTCCCGATGGCCAAGGCTCTTCTTCAGAGCATCGGCCTCACGGAGAGAGTCGTTATGCTCCTCTGCATTTACAACAAGCAAGTGTCAACAAACAGGACCAAGATATAGCAAGATGAGTACTACAAAGGCGCGAATACCTTGTACCTGCATGATTTGCCTCGGCGTCAGGCGCTCCTCCACCAGCCGCTTGGCCTCTTGGACAAAAGGCTGCAGAAAAAGGCAACATCAGTAAGCACAGGACTTGGGGGCTACGCCCAACACAAAGAAGCAAACACAACATCAGCACACGAAGATGCTCGGGGGCTCCCCCCGTGACATGAAGCAGAAAAACTTACGTGCTCCGAAGGCGAACCCACAGGCCCGTCTGCGAAATTCTGAGGCGCAACCATCAGCCTCTCCTGCACAGGAGGATCCGGAGCGGCGCCACCCGAAGTCGCCACCGTCTGGGGAGGAGGCGACGCAATGTTCGACTCCCCCATCATCTCACGCGCTTCATCACTGGAGCCGTCGGAGGATTGCCTGCACACGAAGCCAATCAACACAGGTGCAAACATCATAAAGAGAAAAGGACAACAGTACACCAAGAACACTTACGAGCCCAACGCGCTCAGATCAAAGATAGGAGAAGCCCTTCGGGCCCTCTTCTCCTCTCTCTTCTCCTCCTTCTTCTCTTCCTTCTTCTCTTCCGCTTCTTTGGCTGGCGGTGCAACAACAGCCGCGAAATGGCGAGAAGGAGAGGAAGAACCTCCATGACCATCATCATGACGCTCAAGACCCAGAGGATTCCTGGGAGTCGGAGGAGTTGAAGCATCCGAAGACTCGCTCGAGCTCCGTGATCTCTCACGCGTATGGTCCTCACTCGACTCATCAGCATCCTCAGCTGGGGATCGCGCTGACGGCAGCTCGGACACGGAGTCCACCACTTCATTATCCGGGGCATTCGGATACCTTTCGGGCAACGGTGGTGCCATGCCTGGCACTTTGAAGATCTACAAACGGAAAAAGAACTTTGTTAGCAAACAAAGGACACAAATAAACACCCAAACAAAAAAGGGAAGCACTACGTGCGCAAATCTACACCTTCGGCACGACCAACGTCGAAGAAAAGGGAGGAGTCAGCGACTTCCCCGGGATTTTTTTGTTGGCCTTGAACTTCAACAGCACGCGAAGATCCTTGTCAAGGTCCACCTCGGAGATCTTCTCACTTTAAACCCTCGTCGGATCACTTTAAACCCTCATAAAGGAACATCGGGTGCGCCCTCGCCTGAAGAGGCTGCACCCGACGCTCAAGAAACGTCCGGATGATGTCGACACCGTTCACCTCCTTCTCAGGAATCAATTGGAGCTCCTCCACCCGACGGTACAAGGGCTCTATCTCTGCCACCTCACCATCCAAGATTTGGTTTTTCCAGGATCTTTTCTTCACAATCAACTGGGAGGGGTCAAAAGGAACGAGACCAAAATATTGCCCGGGCAGCACGGAGTCACGGATGTAAAACCATTTCCTCCGCCAGTACTGGATAGATTCGGACATGGAGAAGGAAAAGAATTGCACATTGGGACTGAGGGAGATGATGAAACCCCCAATGGGATACACACCATCCGAACCAGACTGCCTCTTCACGGAATAAAGCTTCCGGAAAAGGCCAAAGTGCGGCTCAATGCCAAGCCAACACTCGCAAAGCGTGATAAAACACGCAATGTGGAGAAGGGAGTTGGGAGACAGATGATGGAGTTGAACCCCATAGAAAAAGAGCAGTCCACGAAGGAAGTCGTGGACCGGAAAAGAAAGCCCGCGAATCACGAAGGCAACAAACATAACCCGGAACCCAGATGGGGGACGGGGGATTACCTCATTGCCGGGGAGTCTCACGGCCGTCGCGTCCTACGGGATCAGGCTCCGCTCGCGCAGTTTGCGGAGATCGCTCTCCCGCGTCTCTAATCGCCGCCAACCACCATCGGTGACACGCGCAGCGGCGGCGCCCTTCTTGCCTCCGGCAGCGCTGGTCCCAATTGCAGATGAGGACTTCTTCTTCCCCATGGCGCTACGGCGGTGGTGGCGTTGCCAACGACGAAGACAAAGGAAATGCGGAAGGAACTCTCAGCGCGCAGCGAGAATAAACTCAAGAACAAGGAAGCAGTGAACACAAGAACTGCTGCGGTGAAAAACAAACCACGATTTCACCACGGATTATAACAGCGAAGACGACGCACAAGAAGACCTAACGCCAACGGTAGATCTTGCCGTACACGTGTCAGCATCGCAACAAACCGTCTCTACCACGCCGTCCACTACGCGCGGAAATTGAGGAGACGCCGTAATCATCTCCACGCCGAACGTGACCGGTCAATTCAAAGTCAGCAAGTGGGACCCACGATTCGTCCAGTCAAGTCATCTCTGGCGTAGCAGACGCTTGCGGTCATCGATCGTCAGCACTGACGTCATCAAAAGCTATACTAGCACCAATTTCGGCTCCACAGCTAAAAGTACTCACTCGAATCTACGATTCGACTAAATACTTGGGGGCTACTCTATCGGGGCGCTGGTCGCGCACCGATGTACTTCCGGTCAGCATGCGCCTAAGATTTTCCTACTGCAGTTACATGATACAAGACTCGAGTCTATGCCCGAGTCTACGACTCCGCCAGACACTCGGGGGCTACTCCAAACTGGAGCAATGGTCGTTCACACACAAAGATCTTCGAGTCCTACGTAGAGTCTACGACTCCACTACGGACTCGAGGGCTACTCCCATAGGGAGGATGGATTCAAGCATCCGAAAATTTTCGAGTCCTGCGGACTTACTGATTGAAACAATGCCTAAACTAAAAGTCTCCGTTTGATTCTACGACTCGAACAGACACTTGGGGGCTACTCCCATAGGGAGCGCTGGCGCGCACCCTATGAACTCTTCGACTGCGATCCTTCGGATCAGCATGCAAAACTTTTTCGGCAACTCTAACCTAATTAAACGCTAAGTGAGCAACGACCTCCTTGGCCACCCAAAACACCTCCGCGGTGATAAACTTTCGGATGCTGCGTCTACGACGCAAAGATAAGACCTACAGATATCATTTGATGGCCTGGCAACGCACACGACTGCGCTCTACTAGTCAATATTCGTGCCAGCAGGTGCGATGAAAAATCCCGACGGACGCGTTGGGTACATCATTTAAAATCACTGGAATTCCACTCATGTAAGTCCTCCGCGGCCTGAGTCGAATTACGCCAGCATATGTTCCGGGTTCGAGTCGAGGGACTCGCACCTGAAGAAGATCGTGTTGTTTTGTCCTAAGACGATTAACTGACCCTGATCCGTCGGGTGAGTCAGGCACACGCATCAACAATCCCTATACATTCTCTTGAAAGACAGAGTTGCACCCGAAGGATTAAAGAGTCCTCAGCCGAATCTACGATTATTTGAACACTCGGGCTCTTGACATGGTTATACCCTACGGGTACGTAACTTCAGCATACCTAGTCCAGCCCAAGGAAGGCCCACGGCAAATATACGTCGGCCCATGAAGATTTTCGGGTGGCCCAGGCCCATGACGCCTTCGGATCCTTGGAGAACAAGACTAGAGTTTGAGTACAACTTGTAACCTACTCGTATCGGTACCCGAGACCTAGCCTCCCCATATATAAAGGCTAGGAGGGTTCAACGAGAAGGACAACTACTAGATTACGACATACACACCTCCACGCCAGATCGAATCTGCGCACCCCTGTAACCTTCGGTTCCGCCGTAATCAAAGAGCAGACAAGCAGGAGTAGGGTTTTCCCTCCGGGGGCCTGAATCTGGGTAAATATTGTGTCCCCTGGTTGCTTGTCTGTTAACCGTGCCACGATCTTCAGCATCCCCATCTTCTCCAAAACCCAAGTCCATAACAATGGGCATTGACGAGATTAAACCTCGTCAGCTACGACCTACATCAAAATCGCCGCCGCCCTAGCTCGTCTTTGGCCGCCGCCACAAACCTCTCGCCGAAGCTCTGTCCTGCCGCCGAATCCCTACATCGCCGCCGCCCTAGATCTTCTATGGCCGCCGCTACACCAACTCACCGATGACCCTCACCACTGCCGTCGCCTCCTCATCTGTCGCTGCCTCGATGATTCCCATCGGCAGCGCTCTGGGTGCTCCACCGACGACGAAACTCACACGCTCGAACTTCATGTTCTGGAAGACGCTGGTCCTTCCTCCTATCCGTGGTGCCCTAGCTCTCGGGCTCCTAGATGGCACTGACGCGACGCCTCCTCAGGTCATGGAGGTGGTCAACGAAGCCCAGAAGAAATCCACGGCGGTGAACACCGCCTATGCCGCCTGGGTGGCGCGCGATGAGGCGGTCCTCGGCTATCTGCTGAACTCCCTGTCGCCGGAGCTGCTGCCCCATGTGTTTGGCCTTGAGACGTTTGCGGCTGTCTGGGCAGCTATCAACCGCATGTTCTCGACTCAGTCTCCATCCAAGATCAATGCCATGCGCGATGCTCTCAACAACACCAAGAAGCACTCCCTCACCACCGCGCAGTACTTCGCCAAGATGAAGGGGTTCGCCTCAGAACTGGTGGCTCTCGACAAAACTCTCGATGAGAGTGAGCTGACTAGCTATGTTCTGAACAGACTCGATGGCTCCTACAATGACGTTGTCGCCACTGTGAATGGAAACCCTAACACAACTCTTGATGATCTCTATGATCAAATTTCTGCTCACGATCTTCGTCAGACTATGTTACAGGACACTGGTGATTCCTTCACATCTTCTGTCAACCTTGCTCGTCGTCAACCGCCACCTCAACCCCGCGATGACCGGCCTCCCCGACGCGATGATGATCGCGACAACCGCCGTGATGACGACCGCGGCTACCGCCGCGATGATGACCGGGCGCCTCGTCCGCGCCGTGATGATCGCCGCTATGACGGTGGCTACGTGCGCTGCCGGGATGATGCGCACCGCGACGACTACCGTTAGCGTGATGACAGTTGAAAGGGAAATGGGCGTCGCCTAGAGGAGGGGTGAATAAGCATTTTAAAATTATTACGGTCTAGGCTCTAATAAATGCGGAATAAAACTTAACGTTTAATTTATCAAGCCAAAACTTATATCCACTAGTTTCATTAAGTGCACCAACAACCTATGCTAAGCAAGACAAGCAACAAGGTGATAGCTAGATATAGTACTTTAAGCACGAAGGCTATCACAATGTAAATTGCATGGGTAAAGGGCTCGATTGAGAGATAACCGATGGACGCGGAGACGATGATTTGTTTTCCGAAGTTCATTTCCAAAGAAGCTACGTCTCCGTTGGAGAGGTGCGGGGGCGCAATGTACTTCGAAAGCCACAAATGGCTCACCTCGAGGTGTGGTGGCTCGATGCTCACCCAACGCCACACAAGGCCTCACCAAGGATGCGAAGCCACGCAACTCACCGACGCCACAAAAGGCTCACCCTATTATCCCGTGAGCTCGCCACAAAGGTCTACTCACGTTCCATTATGGGACACTTGAGGGCGGTCACCGAACCCGTACAAGGCTTGGGGCAATCTCCACAACTCAATTGGAGGGCTCCCAAGAAACGCCACAAAGGCTCCACAAAGCCACAAAAGGCCAACAAGCTTGGGGAACCTCCACAACTCAATTGGAGCCCCAAGAACAATGCCACAAAGGCTACAAAGCCACAAAAGGCAACAAGGCTACAAAAGGCTACAAGACCACAAAAGGTCAACTATCCAACCACACAACCGTCTAGGGTTCCAAGAACCCAAGAGAAACAAGCCCAAGGGCTTGAACTCGCCGAATCTCCGAGGAGAACTCAAACCTATGCACCAAATGCAAGAGGCAAGTCCTTCACTCTCAAATTCCACCAAAGCTACAAAAGCTATTAGGGGAATAAGGGAGGAAGAACACAAGAGGAGAACACAAAACTCTCCAAGATCTAGATCCCAAGGATTCCTTCACAAAGAAGGGATTTTGCTTAGTGGGGCTTGTAGATCTAGATCTCATCTCTCAAATCCCTTAAAAAGATGCAAGAATCATAGGAGGGGAAAGGGGAGAGGGCAAGCTCTTCAAGGTCAACAATGGGGGAGAGAGAAAGCCAAAAACCAAGAAAGAGCAAGTTTTTTGGGCGAAGGGGAAATGGGAGCTCCTTTTAAAGGGCTCCCTGATCTGCTTGTTACCCACAGAATCGCGCACGGCCGGTAGTACTGGTGGGTGGCCGGTACTACCGGTGCCACCCAGCCAACGGTAAGAAAACAGCGAGACAAAGAACAAAAACGCGAGCCCGTCCGGTACTACTGCCGCTTCGCCCGAACTACCGGTGGCAAGAATGTCCTAGCGGTACTACCGCCTGAAGATCCGATCCAAGTTCCGTCAAATAGCGAAGACCAGGCAGAGAGCATACTGAAGAAAAAACGGGGTTACCGGAAATTGGGCCGGAATTAACACCAGTACTACCGGCGGCAAACTGCCCTAGCGGTACTACCGGTGGCCCGCCGGAACTACCGGCCAGGCAAAAACTCCAGAACCAGAAATGCCACAACTTTTGCATCTGAACTCCAAACGAGATGAAACTAATTTTGTTGGAAAGATAACGACGTGTAGAATCCAACAAAAAATACCATGAATATATATGTGAGATACCTCCCAAGGCGTGGAGCCGGAAAAACCCGCAAGATCAAAAACGCAATAAGATATGCAAGGGAAATCCGTTTTTGATGAACTAGAGCTTGTTATGAAGATAACCACAAGCTCTAGATCCTCACATGGACAAGAACCAAACAACAACCAAGAAAGATGATGCTATGTATGCAAAGGTTTGAACTCTCTCCGAAAGATACGAACGAGTCACCCACTCAAGAGCCCCTCTTGATAGTACGGCTATCTATCCTAAACCCGGTCTCCCAACACTACAAGAACACTACAAGAGACCGGTAAAATAGAAACCCTATCAAGATCATACCTTTGCCTTGAGCATCCCACTTGAGCTTGATGTAGACGATCTTGTCATCTTCAAGATGGAACACCTTTCTTGATTGCACTTGCTTGCACTTGCTTGATGAAGTCTTGAGACATGCTCCCCCATACTCCATGGGGAAGCCTCTTCTTCGAACTTGTCTTCATCATTCCATGATTGCCGAGGATGGCAAGCTTCAATTCTTGATGTCTTGAAGATAGCCATGAGGAACTCCATCTTCTTCTTCTTCTTCAAGACAAACTTGATCTTCTTCTTCTTCTTCATCTTCTACTTGATTCCAATAGGCACAAAGCCCTTGGACGATGCTTCTCCTTTTTCATGCTTGAAACCAACACAATGTCAAAGCGATGCCAAACGACAAACCTACAAGTGAAACTCAATTTGCACATTAGTCCATAGGGATTGTCATTAATTACCAAAACCACACATGGGGCATACATGCCCTTTCAACAGTGTCCGCGGTGATGGTGGCAAGCGCGACGGCGGCCACCTCCGCGATCGTGCTCCAACACGGTTTGTTGATGTTCACTGCCAAATCTACAAGATTCATGGGCACCCTGCGAGTGATTGCTGGTGGAGGTACCAGGTGATGGCCCAAGATATCTCGAGCTCGTTGGGGAACCCAAGAGGAAGGTATGATAAGCACAGCAGCAAGTTTTCCCTTAGTTATGAAACCAATGTTTAATCGAACCAGTAGGAGCAAGGAAACACCCCAAAGGTGTTGCTAGCTGAACTTTGGCAGGGCGCACTACCGGTGCCAGCAGCAACATGGAGATCTGCACAACACAACCACAGAACTCTGTCCCCAACTTACAGTGAGGTTGTCAATCTCACCGGTTTTGCTGAAAACAAAGGACTAAACGTATTGTGTGGAAGAAAGTAATAGTTTACAAAAAGTAAACAGAAAGCAGTAAACAGTTGATTGTAGATTGATGATAAAAGAAAGGAACGGAGTCCATAGTTCACTAGTGGTGGCTCTCCTTAAGATCGATGACATGTTGGGTGAACAAATTACAGCGGGGCAATTGACAAACATCAAGAAAGCAATCATGCATATACTACTCAGCTTGACTCCTTTGAGATTTGATTGGGCATTACAACATTATACATAGACCGTAATCCAACTGCATCTATGACTAATAATCCACCTTCAGGTTATCATCTGAACCCCCTCCAGTAAATAATTGCATTACGCATTAAGCAATAGATAATTGCATTACGCATTGCGTGTAAAGTAAATAATACGATTGTTCTATGAACAAAGGATTGTTGTTTTCTCCCTAGTAACAACAACACATCTAGTACCTTAGAGATTTCTGTCACTTTCCCAGATTACTAGAGGCATGAACCCACTATCGAGCATAAATACTAACTCTTGGAGTTGCTAGCATCTACTTGGCCAAGATAACTACTAACAACGGAAAGCATGCAAGATCACAAATGACAAAGACATGATAGAATTAATAATCAATCTGAAATAGCATCTCAATATCCATCGGATCCCCGCAAATACAACATGTAAGATTACAAATAGATGATCTTGATCATGAACTGAGCTCACAAGATCTAAACATGATAGCTCAAAGGAGGAGAACCAGCCATCTAGCTACTACATGGACCCGTAGTCCAAGGATGAACTACTCACGCATCACACCAGAGGCTTGCATGCTGATGAAGAAGGCCTCTAGGGTGAATTCTCCCTCCAGGTGCGGAAGAGCTTGATCCTCCGATCTAGGGATGGAGATGACGGCGGCTACACTCTTTCGTGGAATTTTGATCGGATACTTAGGGTTTCTGTATCGGGGCCATCTTATAGGCGAAAGGGGAGGCCGAGGGGGTGCCGGAGGCGGCCAGACCACCCCCTGGCGCGGGCTAGGCTAGGCCATGCGGCCAGGTGGTGTGGCGGCCCCCTGGCCCTTCTCCATCTCGTATTCTGGCTCCTTGTTTCCCTCGGTGAAAAATTGACTTTGGCTTTTGTCCCGTCCAATTCCGAGAATATTCATTTTGTGACTTTCCTGGAACCAAAAACAGCAGAAAACAGGCAGCTGGCACTATGGCTCTTGTTAATAGGTTAGTCCAAGAAAGTGAATAGAAAGTACTCTAAAGTTGGAACAAAATATAAGAAAGTATATAAAACCAAGCATGGAACATCAAAAATTATGGATACATTAGCAACATATCACCAGGACAAGGACAAGGAATATTCTGATGATGACAGAGATCGCAAGGACAAGGCTGTGCATGTTGCCTCCTGTGGAGTTGACACCAATTGGTACCCTGACACTGGTGCTACCAATCATGTTGCTGGTGAGTTGAGCAAACTCTCCGTCCATGAGAAGTACATTGGTTGCGATCACGTCCAAACGGCAAATGGTCACGGTATGCAAATCTCCCATGTTGGTCATTCAGTTTTGCATACCCCACATAGTTCCTTACATCTAAACAAAATATTACATGTATCTAGTGCATCCAAAAACTTATTATCCATTCATAAACTCACTCTTGACAACGGTGTTTTTCTTGAGTTTCACCCCTTCTTCTTTTTGATTAAGGATCAGGCAACTAGGGAGGTTCTGTTTAAGGGTTCGTGCCATGATGGTCTTTATCCTCACAAGCTGATACATCTTTGTTTCTCTATAACAAGTCTGGTATTGTTATGTATGTTCTCATATATGTTGACGATATCATTGTTACCAGCTCCTCAGACACAGATATTTCGGCATTGCTCAAGGATCTCAATGTCCCTTTTGCCATCAAAGATCTTGGGGATTTACACTTCTTCCTTGGTATTGAGGTAAAGAAACATCCCAATGGTATTATTTTGACTCAAGAGAAATATGCATCTGATCTCCTTGCAAAAGTCGGTATGAATGGTTGCAAGTCTACACCCACACCTTTGTCCTCGGTTGACAAGCTGTCTCTGACCGGGGGAGAGCCACTTGGTACAGAAGACAGCACACGCTATCACAGTATTGTTGGTGCACTACAGTATCTCACCTTGACCCGTCTAGATTTTTCATTCTCGGTCAACAAGGTTTGCCAATATCTCCATGCTCCTACCACCACTCATTGGACTGCAGTAAAAAGGATCTTACGATATGTTGCTGATACTATCAATCTCGGTATTACCTTTTAGAAATCTACCTCTACTTTGTTGAGTGCTTTTTCAGATGCAGATTGGGCTGGTTGTCTAGATGACAGACGTTCCACATGAGGTTTTGCTATATTTGTTGGACCTAATCTGGTATCATGGAGCTCTCGCAAACAGCCCGCTGTCTCTAGATCCAGTACTGAAGCTGAATATAAGGCCATTGCCAATGCTACTACTGAGCTCATTTGGGTTGAAGCCCTTCTCAGAGAGCTTGGTGTTCAGTTATAGGAATGACCATACCTTTGGTGTGACAATTTAGGCGCTACCTATTTATCTGCAAATCCAGTGTTCCATGCTCGCACAAAATATATTGAGATTGAATTTCACTTTGTCTGTGAACGAGTGGCTAATAAACAGCTAGAGATCAGGTTTATATCAAGCAAGGATCAAATAGCTGATGGCTTTACAAGCACTTCCAGTTGTAAATTTACATGAGTTTAGGCGTAATCTAAATCTTCAGAGAAGTTTAGATTAAGGGGGGCTGTTAGACAAGTTGTACACGTATGGATATGGTGTAGTACACCACTCCTATACGATGTATCTCTACATGTATATGCCACGGTAGAGGCTTTTTCTACCCTATATAAACACGTAACACGAGACACCAAAGGGTTATCGTTTCTGCCCATTCAATACATTGCTCGTGAAAATAACTACTCCCTCTAGTTCAGAATACAAAACGTTTTAGGATTCGTATGTCACATTCCGTCATATTAAAAGAATACCGAGTTTCTGTTTTTACCCTCACTCTCGTCGCTCACCCCACCTCGCCCGTGGATCGCTCCGTCCTCATGCCCCTCCCTCACACACCGCGTCGCTCTTGGCTCCTTCACACCCCTCCCTCCCCCGGGCCATCTCCCTCGCCGCATCATCGCCATGCTCTCCCTCGCCTGCGTCACGGTTGCCCCTCTCGCTCACTGGCATCGCGGCCTCCATCTTCCTCTCACGTCGTCGCTCTCCAACGAATCTGTGACAGCGAGTTGGAGTTAAAAATCCGATTTTTTCCTCCTCTTGCGGACGTTTCTGTAGTGGCGTTGTACACTCTTCGATCTATCGAGGTAAGGTCATGGGCGATCTCCAATCATGGTGGTGGCCGGAAGGGAAGGCGCGATGGTGACATCCGTAATAGGGAGACACGGTGGAGCTACTACCTCCCGAGCTGCAGCCGACCACATCGACGACAAGATGCTCCTCCACGACAACCCGCTCCTCCTCCGATGAGTACCACCAAGCTAATGTCGCGATCGCCCTACCTTGCCGACCAAACTATCCATGCCCTACCTTGTCGTCTCCGCTACCGCCTCCACCTCGCTCCGCCGCCCCATGACAGCTGCTCCTTCCCTTCCCGCCAGCCTCCCCCAATATATATCACCCATTCCACCTTCTCTTATACTCCTCCCTGTGCCGGCAATGAAGCGCGCGTGGTATGGTTATCTAGAACGGATTTATCCTTTTGTAGCCATGATGTGTTCCCCCTCATAAAGTGATAAATTCTTCGGGCACTGTAATACTCTGCTTATCTCAAAATTCAGTCGATGAACCCATATACTATAAGCATTTCATGGTGGTGTGTTCTGTTTCTCGGCAAGATGCTCAGGTTTCCCTGCGTCGTGTACTCCGGTAGAGACGGTACATGTGATTTTATTAAATAAAATAATGCAGGACAATTTTACTTGTTGTACTATACTAATAGCACTCATTTTTCTACAGGAGTAGATGAATAAATTAACTTCAAGCTAAAGGATGATGAGATAAATTTTTGACCATATTTACTTGGAGCAACTTGCTTGCTTGCTTGTACTCAATACACTAATGTGAGATCCTGGCACATGGCTTAATAGGATTAATAGGATACCCATATCAACAAGTTGCAACTTCTTTTCTGGAATCTCATCTGAAAAGAATACTAAGGTTAAGAGTGCTTGGCCTAGAGCAATCAGAGGATGCGTGACCGAACGAGAAGTAGGTCCCGGGTTCCGGGTGCGCACGAATGACGACAAAGTACGCAGAAAAGACTAACATTGGTCTGTTGGGCTAGTCTAGATATCCTAGTAAGCTGCCAGGGGTGACAACTCGGGCACAGAGAGTCCAGAGTGTTACAAGTAGTATCAGAGCCGATCCTCACGATTACACGGGTATGTGCGGGTCAGTGGTGGACATGTGAAGCATGGCACATGTGGCCTAGAGTGGACATGGCATGGCATATGTGCCAACACTAGACGCACATACGTGTATCAAGAGGGGATGTTCTTGGATTGTAGTTGATCGAGGAGGATGTCGATCTTCTAAGGGTGGGTGTATGTGAGATCCTTGCACATGGCTTAATAGGAATAATAGGATACCTATATCAACAAGTTGCAACTTTTTTCTGGAAGCTCATCCAAAAAAAACTCTAAGGTTAAGCGTGTTTGGCCTAGAGCAATTTGAAGATAGGTGTCCGATCGGAAGTGGGTACCAGGTGCACGCGAGTGAGAACAAAGTGCATAGAAAAGACTAGTTTTGTTCTGTGGGGATCCGTCTAGAGATCCTAGTAAGCTGACAGGGGTTCAGATCGATCCCCGCGGATCGATCCTACTGAAATGCTACCCCGCTGATTAGCCTCTGCAGAAGCCACCTCACCAGTTAGTGTCTGCCCCACTGGTCACACTCAGTGGCTAGTTCTATTCCGGTAACAAATGTTTTTACAATTTTTGGCAATTACCAAAAATTGTAAAAAGGCTTCAAATTCATAAATGCATATCTTTATTTTGGTAAATCCAAAAATGAGAAATGATACATATTTCTTGATCATGAAAATGCAAGGATTAATAATATGATCTGCAAAATAACTTCTGAGTAATTAAATTTTTGAAATTGTTTAATGCTATTAAATAGCATTTTCTTAATAAAATTATATTTTTAATTCTGTAAAGCGGAATTCGACAAATAATATGTCTAAATCGATCAGCACAGCGAGCTCTTTCCAACTATGCATTCCATGGTATCAATTGAAGCATGCATCATGTAAATATTAAATAATCAGTACTGTTTATGCAAGTAAAATTTGAATATTAAAGTATGAAAATGCTTTATTCTTGTTCTAATACCTCATCAATGCTATGTCATGTTATACCATGCAATTGTGCATCACTCCATCATGGTATACTATGTCTTGCTTATCACATATGCTTCATATGTTTGCGCATTTATTTACTATGGTCCTTTGTGTTTTTGATTTTTTTTCGGATAAATGCCGAGCAAGGAGGTTACCACCAAGAGGTACCATAGTATTACCCGGAATCTGGTTATTCTACTTTTGAGCTTCCATGTAAGCATTTCTACATTCTTGCATTTACATATAGTGTCTATGCTTCTATCTTTATTCTTGCATCACCTTCGCCTGAATTTTCATGACCACTATTGTTGTTATAATTTTCATTGGGTAGTTCAAAAATTACTAGAGCTAGTTCTTATGAATTACTAGCCAAACTCCTATTTGTCCTAACAATTTTTTCAAGAGCTCCCTTTTGGGATTCTATGAATTCATTGTCTTGTTTTCTCTTCTGTCTCTTTTCATGACCAGACTTACACTTCCTTGATGTCATTTCAGAGCACAATTACAGAAAAAACAACAACACACAATTATGACATGAGATCTAAAGTTGGAACAAAAGCACCTTAATCTAGCTTGAGCCTGACTGATTTCCTCTGCCACTCCCGCTCACAATCAGGGCATGCTCGCAATCTGCTTGCCACCACTCCTGCTCGCAATCTGCTTGCCGCCACTCCCACTCGCAATAAGGGACTCAGGCCAGCGCCGTCGTCGGCAACGCGCAACACCAATCAGGCCCTGACGCAAATCCCCTATTGCCCTCTTTTCCTCTCTCAAGTCTCAAGCCTACACTGCACGTTGGAGTTTGGAGACGAATAAACACCAACCGGATGAGGGAAATCAGATGAACAAAACTAGAGAAATATATAGGAAGGGGATTCTACTAACCGTTGGGGATTAAGAAGGAAAAAAATAATGGGAATCAGAAAACCGGGATTTCCTCCAACGTCTCCACCATTAATCCCGTCCAATCGGCTACAAATCGGGATTTCCTCCATGTACGCCGTGATTGGGGAGAGAGGGTCGAGGAGTCTCTAGAGGAAACGAGGAGGCGAGAGAAGAAAGATTGACTCGGCCGTCCGCTCGTTTCTTTTTTTTAGCGTTAATTGGGGAGAGAAGGTCGAGGATCGCTGGGTCAATAGACTCGTGCCGTGGGCCGAGGCTTCCTTGCACGTACCTGGGTGGGGGCCCCTGCAAGACGCGGGGCCAGTGCTGCCGCACCGCCTGCACCTGCCCATGGCCGGGCCTGATCCCATAGGAAATATTCCTACGTTGGTTGGTCGTTTGATTCAGACAATTAGAATCCTTGTGAATTTCTTCAAAGGATTTTTTTACCCTCTATTTCATAGAAATCTTTTCATCCTCTCTCTCATGCTGGAATTCCTTTAATTTTCCTGTGATTCAAACATATAGTTTTTATTCCCGTAGAATTCAAGAGGTCATGTCATTCTAATCCTATGATGATTTTTACTATTCCTACGTTTAAAGAATCCTACAAATCAAACAAGTCCCAAAGTGTTATACGGTATGTCTTGTGGCTGGAAGTTTTATAGTACTACGTTATGCTATCAAGCCACATAGCAGCACAAAAACAATGTACAAGTAGCTGAATAAATTAAAACATTGTGGCTCGCTGTATATCAAGCCAGTTAAATTGTTAAATTGTTATTCTAAACTTGATCTTTACACACCCGAGAAAAAACGGTAAGAAGTACCAAATTTAAACTGGACATGTGACTGCATTTTCAGCAAGTACACTAATGACAGAAATTGCCAAAACATTTCAGTTAGAATCGTTCAATTTTTCTATACACCGTTGATGAAATATGGGTCAGTGGAGCTAACTTCTTCCTTTTTTTTTGTAGTTTCTTAGTTATGCTCGCTAATCTTTGGAGCAAGGTGGCAGAGTAGCAATAGCTACATTTCTCGTGCAAATACGGTGAAAGCGATGTGAGGGTATCTCCACCCGCACGATTCAACCTGTCCGAACGCGATCGCGCAGACATGCGAACGTGTGCCGCCTCTCCAGCAGCACGATCCATTCGGATCGACACGTCCGGTTGCACCAATTTTGGACAACAGCTGTGTCGGTCCGGACAACGCGCGGACCACACGGGTGTGCGCCGGTCGGCTGCTAGGATCCATATGTAAGTGTACTAAAACTTGTTTTTCACTAGATTAGGCCGTGTCCATTTAAAAAAGGCATATTTCAGCAAAATAAAAAAGAACTACTAGTACTGCTGGAGGAGACCATCCCTACGGCTACTCGTCGCTGTTGTTGTGGCCATCGTTGCCGCTGCCACTGGCCCCGTCGGTCGCCACCCAGATGGCGTGCTGGTGGTCTGCTGGTTGGCCAGGGCCCTCTCCATCTCGGCCACACAGTGGTCCCTCGCCTCCTGGTCAGCCCTCGCTGCCTCCAGCTCCATCGCCGCCCTCGCTGCCACGGCCTCTGCCCAGCGGGCACGTTCTGCCTCCGTCTGCTGCAACCTCTCCGTCGGGATCACCCTCGCTGGAGCCCCGTTGGGGCCGAGGCTTAGCTCCTGCGTGATCTGCAGGAGGATGGCGATCACCTCCTCCCCCGCCTCCGCCTCCTCCTCCTCGTCCTCCTCCACTTCTGTCTCATCCCCGTTGGCGAGAGCCCATGCGTCCGCCACCTCGGCAGCATTGGCCACGCGCTCCTCCTCCTCCACCGCGTCGGCAGCATGCTCGCGCTGCGCCGTTTCTGCCTCCCTGCGCGCGGCAGCGGCGTGGAAAAGCTCGCACACAGCAACCTTGGCGGCCTCTCCTGGCCATCTCCTCTAGCGTGGCCATGGCCGCCTCGTGGCGGATCTCGCGGAGGGCCGCTGATCCGGCCTCTATGGCACCGCCTCCAGCGCCTCCTTGGCGACGACGTGGTGAATCTCGCGCACCACCCATTGGGCGGCCTCCTTTGAAGCCGCCTCCACCACCCGCTCCAGCGCCTCCTCGGCCACATGGCCTTCTTCCTCGAAGGTGTCCACCTCCTCCTCGGCCATGCATTGGACCAGGAATGTGGCCTAAAGCACGACAGCGTCGTCGGAGGCCCATGGGAAGCGGCTGCGGCACATGTCCCTGATACTGGTCTAGTTGGCGATCTTGCAGCGAGGCATGGTTGATGCTGGTTGGTGCTTTTTTTGGCGGTGTTTGCTCTTGCCTGGGCATGTTGTCTCCGCCGCGCAGCCGTCTTTTATAGACCACGGCGAAGGTGGTAAACGGACGGATAGCCGGACGCGGGAAGTTTTTTGGCCACAGGCGCGCGCGAGAAATGGAACGTAATGATGGTGGGAAGCCGCCAATGCTGATAGCCGACATCACGTCTCCATTAACGTCCCATCGCTGAGAGCGTCAAGCGGTGACAGAGGGGAAGACAAACAAGATGGATCGGGCCGTTGGGCGTGGTTGGCCGGATAGGCCGGACCACGACCAAAATCCCCCGTAGCCTGACCCAAACGGGCAGAAACGGACATTTTGGATCACCTATTTGGGTCGGTCCGATGGAGATGTCCTGAGTTTTCCTTGCCTCAAGTGAGGGTAATGAGTCCTGCTCCGGTGCTCCGCCCCTAGTGAAGTTGAGGGGTTATTATCTTTTTCTTTCTTTTTTCTATCTTAGGCCCGTCGAAACCCATATCCAACCCGCGTATACCCTTATGTATAGATACGGTACCTATACGGCGCGTTTGAAAATAAAAAAAGGTCACGTGACCAGATCCTACCTTCCTGGCCCACGTCATGCATGCGGTGTTTTCAAACTGATAGGCGCCGCATCTCCTGCATCTAATTAGGTTAGGCGACGGCATGCCGCCGACGATTGGGCCACGCGACTATCGTCTCTACCATCTCCGGTGACTTCGTGGCCGCATAAGGTTTCCGAAAGCACGGAGGTTACCCTCTGTTCCCTATGAGGCTAGTGTTAGGGACAACCTAGGGTTAGGGTCGGCTAGGGTTAGGGGCTCCGCCCCACCGTTCCTATTGAGGTGTTGGGACGATTTCACCTTCTAGCCACGATTAGGTTTTCCCGTCATGCGCGTGGGGTAGTTCTTCATCCACTTCATCCGGCGCATCGACTAGTGCGGTGGGGTGGGATTCTTCCGCCGGGACATCTACCAGCGTGGTAGTTTGATTTGTTCTTCGTTAAGTTCATGACCAGTATTCTTGATGACATGTGCAGAAATATGATTAATATATCTTTTGTTTGTATTCTTTGTTGATGTACCGAAGTAATGTACTGTTGTAGGAAATAGCGGAATCTAGGTCAGGTATTTTTGAGATAGAGAAGGAACCTGGGTTTGAGTTTCCAGCAGATGGGGCAGATGATTCTAGTGAAAGTATTGGTGATTGGGTAGATGAATCTATGTCAGCTAGTGAAGAATTATCTGTAGATTCAAAGTCAAATGGTGGTGATAGCTCTGGGCATGTAAGCACGGATGTTATTAATGTAAGTTATTTTATTTGATTCAATTATTAGAGATAGAGAAATAATTATGTTAAGGTTAATGTTACAACATTATTCATGATACCAATTTATATAGATGGACATAGACAATGATAAGGAGGAAAGCAATTATGAGTCTCTGTTCGAGGAATATATTAATGAGGTACATAGAGTGTACTACTTCCTCTTTCCTGGTTTAAAGGGCCTACACGTATATCTATGTTATTTATTTGATCAATAAAATATAAATTATTTGACACAAATGTTATATAATTACACAGTATACCGTCTAAATTTTTCAATAATATAATTTTTATGTTGAATAATTAATATTTTATTTATCAAATTAATAATCTAGGTATACGCATATGCCCTTTAAACCGGGACAAAGGGATTAATTATTTGTGAAGCAACGAAGTAAATGATCATTAGTGGATGAGTAATTGTGTTATTGTTTTGTGCAGAAAATAGCAGGTCTTCAAAACATGTGCGCCTAGTATGGTGAGTCAGACATGGAGAGTACTATTTTTGATGGAACAGATTCTGGAGAGTCAAAGGAGATGAACATTATGGAGGTAAGATTTATGTTTATATTTGTTGTAAAAAACAAAATGTCTGATAAAAAAATTTATTAAATCATTGCTTTGCTATGCATGTGCAGGCCCCGGTTGATGATGGGAGCTGGAATGTCATCAATGATGTTTGTAAGGCTGAGGATAAGATGAATATGTTCATGAAGATAAAGGAGATGACTTTTCCTTGCGAAGCAACTGCTTTCGTATTCTACAACAGCTACGCTAAAGATAATGGATTTAGCATTAGAAAGGATAAGATCAGATATAGCAAGAAGCGTACAAAACATTTGATTTCCAGACGTCATTTGTGTTCAAGGGAAGGTGGGCGTGATAAGAGGTTGATGGCCGGTGAGGGACGAAGTCGGAGGCTCAGAACTCTGTCTCGATGCAACTGTGGGGCTCACCTGACAATGAAGCTTAATGCAAAACTTGGTGTATGGTATGTTGAAAGTTTTGAGCCCAATCACATACATGTGTTAGCGAGACCGGATGAAGTACCTTTTCTTTGGTCACATAGAAAAATAAAAGAGTACCGGAAAGCTGAGTTATTAGCTATGGGAGCCATAGGAATTAGGAAGCACATCATAATGGACTCCATGATCAGCCAAAATGGATGGTACGGCGGTGTTGGGTACGTTAGGAGGGATATGTACAACCTTTGCAGCAAGAAGAAGATAAAACTACTGGCGAAAGGTGATGCTGCCACGACCATTGACATTATGGCTAGCAGGAAGGAGAGGGACCCAAGATTTTTTTTTGACTACGAGTTGGATGAAGAAGGATGGCTGAAAAGATTGCCCTGGTGTGATTCCCAGTCTGTACAGGACTATGAGGACTATGGGGATGTCCTTGTGTTTGGCAGCACGTACAAGATGAATCGCTATGGTATGCCATTCATACCTTTTGTTGGTCTGAACAATCACCGAAGGACTACTGTTTTTGGTTATGCCATAGTTTTGGATGAGAAGAAGAAACAGATGTGTGGCTGTTGCAAACATTTCTCAAGGCAATGTGTCAGAAGATGCCTCTGGGTGTAATTACGGATGCTGACTCGGCGATGATTAGGGCAATACGCAGAGTATTTCCATATGTATGGCACCGAATATGTACTTGGCATATTGAGAAAAATATGAAGGTCCATCTTAGTAGAAAGTCCTTGGGAGAGTTTCGCTCTATGTTATACTACACTACGTCGAAAGCCGTATTTGAGTAGAGATGGCAACACTACTAGAGAAAGGCTTATGGATAGATTTATTATCAGTGGAGCATTGTTTTGAATATGCTCCACTGATAATTATCAGTGGAGCATTTAAAAATATGCTCCACTGATATTATTTATAACCAATGGCGCATATCACAAATAATGCGCCACTGATAATGTGGGTCCGGCACTCTGGAGGCATGTGGATCAAATATCAATGGCGCAGATGGATATATGCGCCATTGATATAGTATTATCAGTGGCGCATATGCCATATGCGCCATTGATATTCCCCTCACCAATGGCACATGTAGATGTAAATGCGCCACTGGTAACTAAGTGGGCCCCACCATCCTGAAAGGTGGCAGAAATATCAGTGGCGCATTTGGTATATGCGCCACTGATACTTGGTACACCAATGGCACATATAGTGTTAAATGCGCCACTGATAAGTCTTAGGCCCACCACTGGAAAAGGTGGCAGACTTATCAGTGAAGCATTTAGTGCAATATGCGCCACTAATAACTTCGTCCAGATCTACAAGTTAGCCTCCACCCCCACCCACCACCATCATTCCATTCTTCTCCACCCACCACCCCAAACTAGATCTAGCTCGTCCTCCTCCTCCCCACCACCTCAATTTCTCCATTCTTTTCTCTATTCTTGGTTGTTGAACCTACCTTGCTTCATAGTTTTGTGAGGGGAAGCCTCCTCCAACATCCATCTTGTTCTCCAACAACAACCACACACTATCTCGTCGCGGACTTGGCTCGTGCTTGATTCTACTAGGT
Organism: Avena insularis; assembly: GCA_023614405.1. Lineage (NCBI taxonomy): Eukaryota > Viridiplantae > Streptophyta > Magnoliopsida > Poales > Poaceae > Avena > Avena insularis. The sequence continues at coordinate 19,728,262 of CM042694.1, read as the reverse complement.
GAGTTGTTGGAGGACATGCATGTGGATGTTTTGCGTGGAGTGTGGACGTCGGTGCGGTGTGTATGTGTGTGCATGCTTATGTTTGTGAAGCCTTGTTATTAATTGCGAGAGGGATGGTGTGTTTGCATGGATGTGGTGCATGAATGTTTGCAGGTGATGAAGAAGAAAGCATGTTGCTTGCTTTGGTGGTGCATGGATGTTTACCGAAATGTCGATTAATTTCTGTTTCGGCAAATTTTTGCACTATCCATATGTCCCATTTTTAGGAGATGTCATGCCGAATTTTTCCGGCGGCCATGCATGCATGCATGTGTGTGTGTGCATGTGTGTGTGTGTGCATGATGGTGCTGTGGTTCTAAGATACTCTCTCTGTTTGCTCAATACCACGCAGGAAACCATGGTTAGACACATGAGCGAAGGTCGAGCAGCTAGATACAAGAAACGCGCGGTGACCGACATGATTCTGAACAAGAGGACCTACATAAGATGTTCGTGTCTAACATGCAATCTCGGGAGCTTGGTTGACCCTAATTCCGAAGACCTGGAGAATCACCTGCTCACGCATGGTTTCATGCACGGCTATGATTCTGAAGATGACGAGGACGTCAACGATCCTGAAGACGAGGGCGAGCATGATGATCATCACGAAGGAGATGCCGGCGACGGACATGATCATGAAGGAGATGTCGGCAGCGGCGGACATGATGATCAACACGAAGGAGATGATGGCAGTGGCGGACATGATGATCATCATGAAGGAGGTGTCGGTGGAGAAGACACAGAGACACAAACGACGCGGCTAACCTCGGCCTTGCAGGACCCTCATGTTCAGGAACTACTTCTCAGGGAGACGAGCAACACCAAAGTTGATGCCAGGGAGAAATCCAAGCTAGCGCATATGGAGATAGACGGGAAAACTCCATTGTATCCTGGGTGCCGGCCCAAGGATACCCGCTTAAACGTAACGCTCAAGGCTCTGGAGATGAAGGCAGAAAGCAAATGGACCAACGTAAGCTTCAACAAAAACATGAGATTCTGGCAAGAACATCTTCCCAAGGGGAACACGTGTCCAACTAGTATCGAGGAGGCCAAGAAAATCGTATGTCCTCTCGACCTACCGTATGTTAAGTACCACGCCTGCATTAATGACTGCGCACTTTATCGGGACGAGTACAATGATAGAACCACATGTCCGGTGTGTGGCCAAGGACGATACAAGAAAGGGAACAAGAAAGTTCCTTGGAAAGTGGTATGGTACTTTCCTATCACTCCCCGTCCGCAGCGGTATTTTGTGGACCCTAAGGAAGCAAATCTCATACAATGGCACGCGGAAAGGAAGAAGCCGGTCGAAGATGATCCACATAAGGGCAAGATCCTCACACACCCTTCGGATGCTAGCCAGTGGAACGCACTGGACATTGACTTTCCAGACTTCGGGGGCGATCCAAGGAACGTCAGGCTTGGTATGAGCATCGATGGACTCAATCCTTTTGGCAACCAGAGTAGCACACATAGCACCTGGCCCGTGTTTGTATGGTCGTACAACCTTCCTCCCTGGCTGTGCACCAAGCAGAGATATGTACACATGTGTATTCTGATTCAGGGGCCTAAACAAAGCTAGGCCTGGTTTCTGGGACCTGCCATACTGGAAATACCTCCACACGCCCCATAGCCTTGATGTCATGCACATCGCGAAGAACGTGTGCGAGAGTCTGCTTGCCACTATCATCAACATGCCGGATAGGACCAAAGACGGGCCGAAAGCAAGGAACGACCTGATGGAACTTGGCATCAAGGAAGAACTTCATGAGACACCGTCGCCCGATGATGATGATGATGATGATGATGATGATGATGAGACGGCGCCTAAAGATACTCAAGGTCGCCGCAAAAGGGTTAAGAGGGGAATTGTAGTGTTTCCGGCTGCCCGCTTCACTCTAAGTGAGCAGGAGCTTGAGCAGTTTTTCAACTGCCTCCTAGGAGTCAAAGTTTCTTACAGTTACTCGGGGAACATAGGAAGATATCTGGACAAAGCGAAGAAGAGGTTCAGCGGGATGAAGTCTCATGACTGTCATGTGCTGATGTCGTAGATACTTCCCGTTGCGATCCGAGGGATAATGGACGAGCATGTCCGTGAGACGCTATTTGGCCTCTGCAACTTCTTCGACGTCATCTCGAGGAAGTCGATTGGCTTGAAGCAGCTCGACACACTACAAGATGAGATCGTCGTGATACTATGCGAGCTCGAGATTTACTTCCCGCCTGCATTCTTCGACATCATGGTCCATCTACTTGTCCATGTCGTGGATGACATCATTCATCTCGGGCCGACATTCCTGCACAACATGATGTCGTTTGAAAGGCTTAACGGTGTTATCAAAGGATTCGTACGCAACAGGTCCTGTCCAGATGGAAGCATTGCCAAGGGCTTTCTGACCTACGAGTGCGTCTCTTTCTGCCAGAATTATCTACGCACCGACCCGGACGACGAGGATGACCCTGTTGGTCTGCCCAAAAGGACGCACCTCGGCAGGCTCGCTGGATATCCGCGAGGGCTTTCGCACCATGCATGTCGGTGTGAAGGGTCGACGTGACAACTTTGACAGGGCACACCGAGTCGTGCTACAACACATCGAATTGGTCGATCCTTGGGTGGAAGAGCACAAAAGCTTAATCGAGCAGAAGTTCATTGACCTTGGTCAATCGAGGAAGAAGGGAGACGTAACAAGAGAGCACAACTCTAGCTTCACGGCTTGGTTCAAGAAGAAGCTTCAAGACAATCCCCCCGCAGACCCGCAAACGCCTTCTACGGAGGATGAAAAACTAATTTTCGCCTTGTCAAATGGCCCCGGGCACAAGGTGAGGACATATCAGGCATACGACATCAATGGGTACAGATTCTACACCGAGAAAAGGGACATGAGCAGCGACTATCAGAACTCAGGAGTAACGATGTTATCCTATGCCAATGATGAAGCCATCGTCAAGGAATGATTTTTCGGAAGGATCGAGGAGATCTGGGAGCTCGACTACGCCGGAGAGAAGGTGCCGATATTCCGTGTCAGATGAGCCAAGAGCGTCCAAAAAGAGGGTCGGTATTTCACCACCATGGTTATACCCGATGTCTCCGCGAAGAACGCCTCCGCAAAAAATGAGCCATGGGTACTCACGAGCCAAGTTGACCAATGTTTCTTCATCACTGACCCGTCAAAGCCAAGCCGTGTTGTCGTGAGGAGGGGCAAGAGGAGCATCATCGGAATGGACGGACCCGCCAACGAGCAAGACTTAGAAAAGAACGACGATCCGAAGATCGAAGAGGAATTTGACAAGTACTTGGACAAGCCGACTGCTGCAGGAAAAAGGAAGACCACCCTACCTACTAAAGGTTGTCCGTTCACGAGAAGAAATCTTAACCTTTTCGGGCTAAAGTATTCAACCGCGAGGAAGAAGGGCAAGAAGATTGCAAAGAGACGCTAGCTCTAGCTAGCTCGGAATCGAGATCATGCACACATGACATGACATTTTTATGGACAATATTGGTGTGTATGGATATTGAATAAGATGTCCTTGTTTTAAATAATTGTGAATGTTAAACTTAATTACTATTTGTTACAAAATATTAAAATATACTAGATATTATTTATATACTAGATATGCGCCATTGGTATTTTGTTTTAAATAGATTTATGAATGTTAAACTTAATTACTATTTGTTACAAAATATTAAAATATACTAGATATTATTTAGATACTAGATATACGCCATTGGTATTAAATCTCCTGCTGTGACTGTGCATATCTGATTGGTACGTAGCTAGCTGTTGTTACCACAGGAGACGACTGACAGCTTGTAGTAGTAGAGTAGTATGATCAACTTGTTATGGTCTAAGGTTTATGGTCCATGATGCATGGTATAGGGTTCAAGTTCATGGCCTAGGGTATATATCTAGGGTCTAGATATTAGGGTCTTGATCTAGGGCATAGATCTAAACACTTGTAAATTAAGTGTTTACCAGAATAATACATTCGTATCTACAAAATTGAGGTATTGCATGGATTTCACGTACGTACCGTCGATAGCCATTATTAGTTTCACAACAAATGCTTGCTAGAAAAAAAAAGATAAATCAGGATCAACCGCTAACTGGTCAACACAACACCATGCACTAGTCTCCAACTCAATCAGAGCAAGTACAATAAAACCTAGTCAACTGGCTATAAGGATTAAAATACTATTTTTTTACTTAGTTGGATGAGTGAGAAGATAAGGGAGAAGAGAAGCCGGCTCTTAGAGTAAGAACAATAGTATAGTCAGCAGCGAGCTATAAGCAAAGTGCCAAGTCATCTATAGTTATCTTATAGTCACCACGTACAATAGTTAGCTATAAAAGTATACTACTTTATCAATGCATGGTCCACCTTTCACTCTCACAAAGTGTCTAGGAACACGTGATAGAGCTGGCTCTTGCATGAGAGCCCACTTACCTTCTCTCTTCTCTTCTCTCCTCCAACTAAGCAAAACTATAATATTTAAACTCTTATAGCCAGCTGGGTCATCCCTATTGTACTTGCTCTTAACTAATAGTCAGCTACAGCACGTGCTCCTAGGCACCTCGTGAGTATGTGAAGTAGGTCATGTGTTAATAGTATTTTATATTTATCTATTGTATGTGTTGACTATTAGGTTGACTGTGACAACTACCTATAGCCGGCAGCGGTCTTTACTATTGAACTTGCTCTCAACACGCATCCATTCTTTTGCACGATCCACAATTAAATTTCATCATGAATGAATCGCGACATGAATATTTTATTTTGGAGCCAAATATTTCGTTTTGGGCCGTGTGGCAACTATGGGCCCAAAAAGCACCACCCACTTCAGCACAGTGTCTCCTCTCCCACCGCCCCAATCCCCTTTGCCGCCGCCTCCCTCGCCGGCCGTGTCCGGCGACCCCTCGCGCCGCGATGGATTCCGGCTTGTATGCGCCGCGATGGATTCTGCCGCGTGGCTCCTCCACGACGCTGTTGGGTGTACGTCCAGGCTGTGCTCTTCTCCGACCAGCGTCCTCGAGCTCTGCTCCAACCGGGGGCTGCTCCCCCAGATGGCCTCCCGATTCCGCCGCCCTGTAGTGGCCGTCACTGACTGACCGCTCACCGGCGCGGCTGGGCGTGGACACGGACGACGACGCACAAGGGGACGGCCTGGTTGAAAAAGTAAGCACCTTTTCTCCTTTTCCCTCCTCCCTAACCTCCTTGGATCGGATGTGCTTTAGCCAAAATCTGCTCAGGTCACGTTGTTTTGTGTGGACTTAGTTCCTAATTCTTAGTATCTTGTATGCACTGCTAATTTCTCACATGTAATCCCATGTTATTTCTTCAGGTTGTAGTCTGAAGCTGTAATACAACTAGATGGTTTTTGTTATCGCAGCTCCTTCACGACACCCTGTTGTTCGTCCTGCGCTCGTGCCGCTGTCTCAGGGTCATGTCAGGGTCGTGCCGCGATGAACTCTGGCTGTATGATCAACCTGTTGTAATGTGTAATGTATGAGAAGATGAGATCAATTTGTTCTATACTTGTATAATATTCGGGCACTTGTCACTTTCTCGGGTTCTAAATGATGTGATGATGTATAATTCTAGTGGTATTATTATCTTTGTTTTTACACTGTTGTGTACTTTATAAATACCTGTATATGTACCTGTATAAATACCTAAGAGCCCTGTATTGTATATACCTGTACAAAACATCAGTGGCACATATTTTTTTCATCCAGTGGCGCATATAGTATCAGTGGCGTGTTTGGCTATATGCGTCACTGGTACAATATCAATGACGCATATCTTAGCTGTGCCACTGGTGGGCCTATTATCAATGGCGCATATTGTATATACGCCATTGATATCTAATTATCAGTGGCACAATACTAGTGGCGCATTCCATATGCGCTACTTATAGCAAAAAATATACTCTACTGATAAGCAATTTTTCACTAGTGCAAGGTAGTCGGAGAAAACCAAAACTTGGTTGAGAAGGATGTATAGGAAGAGGGGCATGTGGGCTGCAGCGTACCTGGCGGATGGTTTTTGGCTTGGTATGAAAAGAAACCAGCATAATGAAAGTCTAAATTCCTGCCTTCACCTGCACCTTGATGGAGAGATGACTTTAGTGGATATGATATTGCATTATGAGAATTGCATCAACCGCATCCGTGAGAACGAGGCGCGAGATGACTGCACAACATCACTGACTATACCGGTGCCCGTAACTAGATGTAGGGAACTGGAGGTAGCTGCTTCGCACAAGTTCACCCCGGCTAACTTCTATATGTTGCAGGATGATCTGAAAAAAGTTGGTGGCATACTGACTGTTGAAAAAAAGCTAGGATCTGGATCAGAAATATTTGTCGTCGCATGGCATGATAACCGAAAGAGGCAGTTCACCGTGGAATATACACCGAAAAATCGAAAAGAATCTATAAAGTGCAGCTGTAGAAGAATGATTAGAAAAGTTTACCATGCAAGCATATATTCCACGTTCTGAATGAATTGCATATATATAAATTTCTAGAGTGTTATGTTCTTCGTCGGTGACAAATCGACCGTCTCCTCCAGATCCGGCACCGCCTCGACCACGCCGCCCAACACGGCCGGCCCCCCCTCCTCCACCGCCATGGCGGACGGCAACCACCTCGACCGCTTCCGCGCCGACGACGGCGCCGCTCTCCATCGTTGCAGTAGCGGCCGCATCCAGCTCCTCCTCCTGCTCCGGCGCCGGCATGATCAAGTCGCGAAGCCCAGCCGCCGCCCCGCCACCACTGCCATGGAGCTCGCCCTCCTCAACCACAACTGGCGCGATCAAGGCTGTCGTCTCCTCCAGAGCAGCAGCGGCCGCTGCATCCACGGAGCCCAGTCCGTCCATCGCCGGAGTTCGACGGCGATTAATCTACAGGCGGTGTAACGGAGGAGCCCTGGCGAGTAGGGTTTTCTTCTTCCCTATCTGGTGAGACAAAAGGCGGAAAATGAGGGGGATAGTAGCGACGATGACGTCAACAAACACACGTCACCAGACCCGTATAAAATACGTATACACATCATCGTACTAAACAGCGCAGGCCGTATGGGCCTATACCGGGCTCTACCAACCTGTCATAGTTTTTCTTTTACGACCGTGCCCCTGCGAACGAAGGGGTATGGAAAAATCTGCACCGTCCTTGTGTTTACGGAGACCAAACTTTTGCCAAGGGTGGAGCACCGGAGCAGAAGTGGAGGGTAATCCTTGCATGTAAAATTGACCCCTGGAACTTGTGTTGCCACCGCAAAAGAATTTTATTGAGCACACACCCATGTGCGGAAATATTGGACAGTACAGATGACAACTGCGTGTGGCTCCTCACTATGTCTGAATTTCACGGGGACGACGATGTCTTGAGTGAGAAGATTTAGCACACAATCTTGATCTTTCCACCACTTTGCTTGCACCTAGAAGCCACTAATTCCGGCAATTATCACACATTCTCGCCGGAATCATTGTGTTAGAAATGATCAAAACGCGGGTGACCGTACTACATCAGTACAGGTTACACAGGTACCAGGCTGCATTATTAGCACGTGCCTTGCCTTACCTGCCTGTCTTTTCTGCACATTTGGGGATTTCCATGTTTGAATAGATGTGAAAGGAACACACCCAGAAATGGAATTGGACATGGAGAATTTTGTTTCCAATAAGGTTGTATGACGCGTCACTCAGTTCCTTTTCAAAATTATCTTGTTACAATAGTGATCTTGTATCACATATTAAAAGGGTAATTATTGGTCCAAGGCTTGTATTAGCGAAGAAAAATATGTCTTAATCGCCGAAACAGATGTAAACCCACAGCAAACAAAATATTTCTGACATCTAATTGGTGAATAGGCCACGAGGAAGAGACAACTATACTAAGAACATTGCGAATAGTGTTGGGCTTAACAACAAGAGAGAATGTCTCATCATAATCGATGCCATGCTGCTGAGAGTAACCACGACAGACCCATCAAGTTTTGTAGCGTGCAAGACTCCCATCAGAGTGAAATTTTTGGCCAAAAAACCCATTTGCGAGAAACAATGTTTGTGTCAGGAGATCGAGGAACTAATTTCCATGTATTATTTTGGATTAGAGCATTGTACTCGTCTTGCATGGTAGCTACCCAGTTGAGGTCAAGAAGAGCTATTCTGTAAGATTTTGGAAGAGAAGAGACACACAGAGAGAGTTCGGCATGGAGATTTAGTCGTTTAGGAAACCCAAATTTACCATGAGCGCATAGTGTGATCATTTTGTGGTGCGGGAATGGGAATGGCATGAGGTGGAAGAGGCGGGATGGATGGTGAGGAATCGGCGCCCGCGTAGCGGATGAAGCGAGCGCGGGTGATGATGGTGGTGTGGGTTCTGCCGGGGCAGAGCTTTGGGCAGTTTCAGCTGCTGCGGGAGGAGTGACGGCAGGGGACGGGGACGCTGCCGTGGCAGGTTTTGGAGGTGATCCAGCGAGACAAGAGCGGAAAAAGGAGAAGTGACACGGCGCGGAGAAGTAGTAGATGGCGGAGGAGTGGTAGGTTCGTGGGGTTGGCGCTGGGCAAAAGAAAAAATTGTTTCAGCAAAAGTAACATGGCGAGATACATGAACACATCTAGTAACTAGATCAAGGCAGCGATACCATCATGCTCATCGGAAAAACCAAGAAGAACACATGGGATGGAACATGGTGAAAGTTTATTGGGGGAGGTGGCATAGCATTTGCAAATACAAGGGCAACCAAAGACACGAATATCAGAATAGTTTGGATGACAAAGAAAAAGAATCTAAGGAGTGGTGTTTGGTTTGGCTTTGGAAGGATGAACATTGAGTAAAAACGTGGCCATCAACCCAGAACTTTGGAGGCATGAAGGATTGAAGTAGGAGAGTGTGAACGATGTCATTGAGAGTGTGAACGATGTCATTGAGATATGCCTAGTCCAATCCAACATGCTCAGAAAACCAAAATTGGGCTAGGACTCAGCATGACTTCTCCAGAAACGACCAATGGAAACGAGATACGGTCTATAAAATGAGAGAGGGGAAGAGAAAGTGAGATGGGCTGCATATTATATAGACTCGTGAGCAATTTAAGGCATTACTCCCTCTGTTCAATGTATATATATTGCATTTTGTTTCCATAGGCAAGTTTGGCCAAAAATTGCTCAATGAATATATGGTTGTATGACGTGAAGTTTACATCGCTCGATTCCTTTTCAAAATTATCTTGTTATGATAGTGATTTTGTATCACATATTAAAGGGCAATTATTGGTCCAAGGCACTATTAGCGAAGCAAAATATGTCTTAATCGTCGGAATGGATGTAAATCACAACAAAAAATATATCTTATGTTTTACCTTTAGAACACAACTTTTTTAAAAAAAATTGTTGCCTACAAACCAAATTTTACCGATTGTGTACAATCGAATCCTCAACAAAGACTAATAATATTTTCCTGTGTCGTGGCACGCTTATAATCTCATCTAACAATTCAGTTGTATCGCTGCAGGTTAAGATTGGTATTTATATTATCATAGTGTATCCCATTTGAATTTAGTTACATTTAATATTATATCTTATTTTTAAATAATCTCAATTTTAGTCTTCTTATTTAGCTCATATTCCCACTTGAGACCCTGTCAATTTGCACGCAAAACTTTTTTTTATATTATTCGTGTTAATAATTGGATAACAAGTTTATATGGTTGTTCTCACTATTTGAAGATTACTCTAAGAGTTAAATTCAATTGCATGCACATATTTGAAGTAAACTTTTTTGCTTTATAATAAGACATCTTGCACTATGTGCATGATCGTTTTTGTTAGTATATCCTACAATATATACTAGCATTTTTTTGACACTTCAATATATACTACTCAACCCGTTCAAAAATAAGTGACTTGAATTTATCTAGATTCAGATGTATCTATATATTAAAACGCGTCTAGATACATACGAATCTTGACAAATCCATGTCACTTATTTTAGGAGGGAGGGAGAAGCATTAGTTGTATTTTATAATAACAACTAGGGGAAGCAACAATGCAACTACAATCCCACATAATCATGTACAATAAGATATATATTTGTATATATATTTCTGATACATTTCTAATGTTACCATTTCAGCAATAATTTATCATATAACTACTGTATTTTGGTTAACAAAATATTTTTTTATAAATAGATTTGGTCGTAATTGTTAAGAAAACTCAATATCACGTTAATCCAAATATAACTTTACACCCTTATTTTGTTATACTGCATCTGCATCTTCTTGTAAAAAGTATCTTTGAATATCTACAAAATTTGGTAGAGTGTTCTAGTGGCTATAGTTTAGCCAATGGATGGCAAGAAAAATTCACATGCCCGAATGTTTTATAGTACGAAAGTAAAAGCATGTAGTCTGTCCTTGAAGATGATTGTCCTTTCCCGACGATGAAACTACAATTGGTCTCATGATACGAGATAGGTGTGTGGAGATAACCACTACCGGAAATCGATTTTTTCGGTGTATATATGCGTTTGCCAAGTGCCAAAAGAGGGGAACACATCAAACTTAGGGTGTACCTACTGTTAAAAAAAGCACCCGGCAAAAAAAATAGCCACAACGCAAAATCGTGGATATGCCGAGTATTGGAGCAAAAAGCAACCGGGAAAAATAAAATACACAACAACAAAAAGGAATACACTCGGTAAAAAAAACCCACGCCAAGTTGATACCGCGGTCGTAGTTGATGGCACTGTAAACACCATTAGGCTTTGCTGAGTCCCAACTAACAGACGCTCGGTAAGGTTTTCTCCGGTGAATTTGGAACTTCCATCGATGACTCCACGGTAGGGGCGGAGGAGGGAGGTACACCTTCACCGGGAAGCAAGTGTACTAGAACCGCACGGGCCCGTAATCTGCCAGGCGGCGCTGCGGACGATTGAGCCCTTAGCTCCACCTCCATCCGTGCTTTGTGCGCAACCAGTGATTTCTAAGCCGTCTCATATTTGTGGCAACGAGGCATGGTTCTTGCAGTTTTTTTAACCTTTCTTTGTAGATATGAGCTATCGGGCGGTGCTCACTTAATATAAGAAGGGCCGTGGTGCGTGACGGGAAGGCGGCTAAGCATCCAAAAAAGGAAGCAGGAAAAGGAAAATCAAGTGAAAACACATCACACACAGACACGGGTAGTTCAAAATAAACTATCTAGATAGAACTAAATGACACACATGGGTAACATATAGAACCGTTTGCGTTTGTAATAAACTATATACGTTTCTATAAGCGGGTGCAAAAATTGAAATTACTCTAGCGGTTTTCCTGGAAAGAATTATGTGTGAAGTATTTGTTACGGTCGTAGGTAAATTTTTGTGTGCGCTGTGGCCGCAAACAAGCCTCCTTAGCCATGGACAGACGGTGGATATTTAACGGCGTCAACGATCTTTTGCACCACATGCGGGAAAGACTTTCCGTGTGGGACGGAGGGCTGAATAGGCCCGACCAGTATTAGTAGCGGTTCTATGTGGTAAAATGTTTCAATTTGAATCGTTGATGAAATTTGTGCCAGTCGACTCAACTTTTGTTTGCTTTTGTAGTTTCTTATTTATGTTCGCCTATGTTTGGTGCACGGTACTCCAGCAGAGTAGCATTAGATACGTTCTGGTGTGAACAGTGAAAGATTGGAAGCGATCTGAGCTTTCCTTGCATCGTAATGATAGATATATTGAGACAAGTAAGAACACAAAATTACGCTACATTTCAAAGGAAAAGAAACTTTTCGGTAACTTGTCGCAAAACCAGGAATAATCTTTCGACTATGAGAACACCATACTCTGCAATTCTCTCTTTTTTTAGTTGATTTTCAGAAGCCTGGTGTCTTGAAGAAAAACATGGACGCAGAAACGGAGTATGGTAATTCGTCAGTAGAATTGACGCGTGGAACCAGTATTGCCGCCGCATAATTTTTTTGGAGCACACACCCATATGAAGAAGAAATCTTGGACAGTACAGATTACAGCTGCACTCGGCTACTGTGGCTGATCTCACAGGGACGACGATGCTTTGCGTGGGAAGATTTAGCACACCATGTTAATCTTTTCACCACTTTATTACTTGCACCTAGAAGCAACTAATTCTGGCCATATTACGATATATATTCCTGCCGGAATCATTGTGTCAGAATCCGTTAATAACTGTAAATGACCAAAACAGAAGCCATCGTACTGCAGTACAGGTTACAGGCACTAGGCGCGTGTGCCTGCATGCCTGTCTTTTCTGCACATTTGGGAAATTCCAGGTTTGAGCAGATGTGAAACCAACACACCGAGACACGGAACTAGACACGGAGATTTGTTTTCGATTGTAGTGCTGTAGTATATATAATTTCTTCATGACGATGTATGTACATTTCGGTACTTATATGTAGTACTCCGTACATGGCACATGCCGTATCTCCACAAACAAAAGGACAGCGCCGACGAAAGTGTGAGCTGACCGGAGTTGATGAAGACCTCCGGTCATGGGTCGCATTGCAGTTGCAGGGCCACGGCACGCCATGTGCCGAGGAAGCAGGACGTGAATGCCACAGTGAAAGGCAAAGCACGCATGACTGTCAGGCTGCACGGACGATGACCCGACCGAAAAGGCAAAGCACGACGCCGGCAAGCTCCCGGACTCGGACAATCGTGGATTCGTGCTGATCAGCGCGGCACAAGTCGCGTCGACGCGCCACCGCATGCTGTACACGTAGATCGGTTTCATATCACGAGTGTGTATCTTGCCTTGGCTACGTATGGCTGCGATTTAGCGATACAGCGGCCTGGCCCTTGCATTTTTTTTTTGCTTTTAAGAACTGGTACACCTGTTGGAGTCAATGGAGAATAAACCAAGACTTGATGAATTCATTAGGATGGGCTGGCAGGTGTGGGTCATTTCGATTTTGTATGCAGCTGCCCGACGCTGTGTAGTTATACAAGTACCTGTATATACGTGGCACCAGGGGCGGCGCGTAGTGGAGGCCATACCGGGCCATGGCCCACCCTTATTTCTCACTTTTTTCTTAAGATTTGGTAATAAATAGGCCCACTAACATTGATTGGCCCAGTCTATGTGAAGCCGGCCCATCCTGTATTTAGTGCCACGCTCCGCCACTGCGTGGCACATGCCGACTTGTAGCCTTATAGAGTTGTAGTGACCTCCGCCTGGCATAGCTGGGAGCTACGAAATGTGAGGTGACGGGAGTTTGATGAGAACCTGCGGTGTCGTACTACATGCATGCATGGAAGTGAAGGCCACACTGAAAGGCACTGTTCTACTATTTTAATTACACGTGAAGAATGGAAATCAACCCCATGCCCCCATTTATACCAACTTTTTCTCTTTCCAATAACTCATCTTATCTCTAAATGCATGACCTTTATGGTATATCCTTCGGTTTAGACTAGCATTAATATTATTTTACAATAACAACTAGGGAAAGTAACAATGTAACTACAACCCAACAACTTCATGTATAATAGGATATGCATATACATATTTGCAATACAACTCCAATGTTACTATTTTAGATATTATTCATTATAACTATAATCATGTTTTTTCCAACAATTAATTTTTATATTTTTAGATGTTTAACAAATCTTTAATTGTGAACATATTTGATCGGAATTCTATGCAAAACTAGATATCACATTAATCCAAATATCAATATACCATTAATTTATCATTGTGTGTCTACATCTCCTTGCAGGAAGTATCTTTGAATATCTACAAAACTTGGTAGAGTATTCTAGTCTATATAGGGTTAGCGAATGGATGTCAAGGCAGATTAACATGTCGGATTTTTCTGTAGTATGGAAGTAAAAAACGTGTAGTTTGTCCTTGATGATGATTGTCCTGGTTGGCAATGTAACTAAAGTTGATCTTATGATATGAGAGGGAGTTGTGGAGATAATAGAGAGTTGGGACGGAGACCGAATGGATCATGCCAACAACAAACATAGACGCCATGGTGCCATACAACTTGTTCGATCTTTGTACAAGTAATATCCCTACCTCATGCTCATATCTGTATTATCTAGATTCAAATGTACAAGAGCAAGATTGGATCTACAAGTATAGACCTTGACAATGGTGGTTGGGGCGTGTTCTGCAATGAGAGATAAGATGATCCTTTGATGGAGGCATGCATGCTCGTTATATATAGGCGAAAACTTTGTCTTATGCCTTCGATCTTTAGGTACGGTACAATACGATCCAACCTTACACGACCATTGGTGGCCAACGAAAGCTAGAGAATTCTAAATAATGTGGCGGATATTAAGTGCTCATGTGGCTTGAAGCCTTCAAGTGGTATATGGTGTCTCTCGTCCGTCATGCTATCAAGCCACATAACCGCACAGTTGTTTCTTACGGAGAACCTTCCTCATGGTTGTATATTGCCAAGAATGGTGGTTGATGTCGTTGATGCGTGCCGCTGTTCAGTTTGGCATGCCATTTTTGTGTCATGTTTTCATGTTTTTGTCTGGATCTTCGATGTCTCGAGTTGTTTCTTGATATTGAGTTGTTGCAGAGGTTATATTTATTTGATATCAATTTGGTGTTAAATTACAGTTTAATTTAAATTGCTAGAAAGAATTAAATCTAGCATTAGAGGTAGTCGGATATTCACTTCGGCTCGCAGGTGCAAATGCTCCCATTGTGAGAAAACATATTTCAAAATGTCAAAAAAAAATTAATAAAATTCTACATATGCATTCAAACATTTTAAGTTGGTTCATAAGTTTTCGGGACGAAATAATATTTTATGTGTCATGTATAAAAAAGACAAAAAATATCATGTGAATAGTCGAATGTATATATACAAATTTGTTTTCGGATTTTTTGATATTTTGAAATATATTTTCTCATAATGGGTGTATCTGCACCTATGAGCCAAATTGCCGCCTCCGTAGTCGGATATTACCCTTTATAGTAGAAAAGATAGAACACGATCTAAACAGTGTGCAAATAGTTGAATGAACTGTCAGTGAACATGAAGATTTGCCGTGCTCTCAACTCTCAAGTCATAGTAGAATGCTCTAGAAAAAAAAGTCGTAGTAGCAAAATCACAAAATTTCAAAACAGTTATGTTGATTGGCGCGTTGTATATTATACAATCCTCATCGTGTAAAAATTCTTACTCTACACTTGATCTTTACGCATCGAGAAGCAAAAAATAAATCCCACCATAAATAGTACCAAATTCAAACTGGACGTCTCTCTACATTTTCAGCAAGTATTGATGAATGGGGTTCCTTTTTTTTGTGTGAATCATGAAATTTTGTACCACCGTTGATGTAATCTGTGCCAATCGGCTCAACTCCATAGATTGTTTTGGTGTACGGCACCTCAAACCCTCCATAGGGCTATTGGGTGGGTTATCGGGAGGCGGCCGGAGATGCTCTTAATTAAACTTGTCGCAGAATTAAGAATAATCTTTTGACTATGTGCACGCTATACCCTGCTGCTTTTTTTTGTTGCCTTTTCCATTTAGGATGTTTTCCACAAACCTGGCGTCTTACATAAATTAATGTTCGAAAAATAAAAGATGATTATCGTTTTGCCAATTTGACTCTTGGAGAAGTTGTTGCCACTGAAAAGGAATTCTGTGGAGCACACCCCCATGTGCAGAAAACGTTTGGACAGTACAGGGGACACCGTACTGCAGTATACGGGCTGGAAGTTTATTTCCATAAAAGATCTTCCGTAAGTGTAGCATTTCCGGTGCAGGCGGAACTAGAAGCAACTAATTCTGGACATTACTAGAGATATTATTACGGAAATCATTGGATCAGAAACCATTAACTACTCCCTCTTCATAATATAAGATGTTTTAGCTTTGTGAATAAATGTATCTAGACGCTTTTTAGTGTGTAGGTTTGGAGAGATTCATTCTGGATCTAAACATTAAAAGATATATAGATACATTACCTTTACAAACCTAAAGCATCTTACATTTTAAAACGGAGAGAGTACAAATGAACAGAGCATATGCCATCGTATATCATCAGTACAGGTTAGAGGTGCTAGTCTGCATTATTGGCATGTGGTTTGCCTGCCTGTCTTTTCTGCACATGCATGAATTTCTTAATTAGATTTCCAGGTTTAAACATATGTGTGAAACGTACGAGATAAAAGGAATTGGACAGTGGGATTTATTTCGATTTTGTATGCAGCTGCCGGACGCTGTGTAGGTATACAGGTGCCTGTATATACACGTGGCACATGCCGTATTGCCGTGTCAACACGACCACCGAGTCAACCAATACCAGCACCCTACAACTCCAATGCAAGGACTTGAGTCGTTGAACGCAAGTCGTCACTTCGCCGGAGATCTCCGAGGAAACAACTGTCTCTGCAGGAATTGCAAAGTCCACGAAAAAAGGGCACCACCTCTTGTGTTGTAATCTTGTAGTGACCTCCGCCTGGCATAACTGGGGCCTGGGAGCTACGAAATGTGAGGTGACGGGAGTTTGATGTGAACCTGCGACGTCGCACTGCATGCATGCATGCATGCATGGAGTAGGCACGCCATTTGCCGAGGAGGCAGGAAGTGAAGGCCACATTGAAAAGCAAATCACGCCTGACCGGACAATGGCCCGCCCGGCGACCGAAAAGGCGACGCCGGCTCCCGGACCAGGACAATCGTCTCGCGCGGCACACGTTGCGTGGGAGCAGAGCGGCAGCGACGAGTGGGAGATGGATTCTGCTGCAGAGATCGGTACAGCGTTTTGCAGGAGACACAGGCTGAACCAATTGATGAGAAGAATTTCACTAGGCTGGGCTGTTGCTCAAACAAGGAGATGCATTTGGCCGCCGAGGGAGACGGCGGTGGCACAGTCCACTTACACACAGTTCCCGCCAAGAGCACCTATTCATGGCTCCGTTGAAGCAAGTGTTAGTAGGCCACTTCAAGTGCAGTCCAACAAAAAGGTCTTATGTATTATTATTTTAATTTTTAAATTTTAATATCATTTAAGTTTTTAACAAGTTTAGGATGAACTTTCTACAAAACCAGTGAGCATTTTCGACCCCTCTGAACAATTTTTAAAACCCTTAGATATCTTTCTGTTAGAATACATTTTTTTTAACACATAGGCCTTTTTTCAAATTATGGAGTTTTTTTAACCACGATTTTTATGAATAAAAAACTAGAAGAAAATGAAAATATAAAGAAACAAAAAATAAGACACAAAAGAGTTTCACCTCAAAATATGTGTCCAACACAAGCCTCCCATGAAGTACATACGACTTTTCCCTAGTACTACCATTAGAAATTAAGAAACGAAGAGAGAAAATGAGATGGGGTACATATTTCAGATGCCTCAGTAAATTTAGGCTTTGTAATCACGTCAACCCACAACGAGGAAGAAAAAGTATTTCCATTCTTTATTATAACACAAACTTTTCAATTTACATCAGCTACAAATGAGATCTCACTGATTTTGTATGAATCAAATCCTCAACAACCTTTAATCACATGCCTTTGTAGCGATACAATAGAGCAAACTTACATTTGGTGTTTTCATGGAGATTATATGATTTAATGCTTATTTGATTTTTATCCTATATTTTAGTAACATTATTCTTTGCTATTATTAATCTTTATAAGCAAAAGTGGAGATATGTTGCAGCCAAATTGGGCTATGGGACACCCATTACACACACAAAAATACGTGGTCATCTTTGGGCTAACCCGCGGAACATTTTCTTCCAAGCTCTGCTAGTATTTATGAAAGACGAGGTCGCCAGGTACTACATAGTAGTGTATTTTTTTTTGAATAATCTACATATACTTTGCGAAGTATGCAAATTTAGTCTCCTCTTTTACATCGTATTCCCGATGTGGAACCACTAGTACACGATGTGAATATGCACACACAACTTTTTTGTTGTTCATCTGCATATTTGGATACTAGGAATAGATGTTTACCCTAACTATTTGGCCTGAGAAGATTGAAAATCAGTTGTATACCCAAATTTACATTAAACTTTTTTTCTTATAATTACACATATTTCCATTAAATGTAGGTTTCCTTTATTAATATATGTTTAGGTATAATGTAGCATTAATAACATTTCACAGAATAATTTAGCATTAATACGCACCACACAATCATGTTTAATAAGATTTATATTTGTGATACATTTCTAATGTTAACATTCTAGACATAATTTCTATTAAAAACTAAAACTTATTTTTTGGAACAATTTTTTCGAAGTTTAACCAAATATTTTATTACAAATATATTTGACAGTAAGTCTAAGCAAACGTAAATGTATTATAAAGCTTTTATTCTAAATTTTTGATCTTTGAATATCTTCAAAACTTGGTAGAGTGTTCTGGTGCCTATATGTATAGCAATCAAATTTCAACGAAAATTAACATGGCAAAAGTTTTTATAGTACGAAACTAGCAACATGTATGGCTCGTTTGATCCAAAGGATTTGTAAAACATAGAAATAGGAAAGGTGCAGGAATAGAATAATATGACACTTAGAATCCTACAGGAATGAAAAATGCAGGAATCGTAAGATAAGATGTTTGATTGCACCGCATGAAAGACGCAGGAAATTTTATACGGCTTAGGTACATGTCATAGTTGTCATAGACACATAGGAATTTTCCAAGAGGTCTCACCTCTTGTTAGAAATCCTATAGGATTGTAGTGTAGGAAAGCAATGCATAGAAATTTTGTATGATTTATTTCTTTGAGACAAACACACTCTATTGAAAAAATTCCTATGCATTGGAATCTTATTGAATTCCTTTAGAATCCTTTGAATCAAACATGCCCGTAGTTTATCTAATGTCCTTCAGGATGATTGTCCTTGTCAATGATGAAGCAACAACTAATATTATGACATGTGAGAGAACGTAGAGTCGTGAAGATAGGCGGCATGCCGAGTGGATTCATGCTTTCAAGAGAATAAAATTTAGGATGGATCCAGAAGTTCTAGGTCCCTACAATGGTTGTTTCGGGTGTTCTTCAAGGATAGATAACATGATCTTTTGATGGAAGCCTCCATGCTCCAGTATAGAGGTGAATCATTTCACTCATGTCTTTGATCTTCTAGTACCGAATGTCGGAACTTATCTCCTCTTCTCGTACGATACAAACTGATCTAACCTAGAGTAGTTGCCTTGGTAAGACTAGTTTCTAGAATGAGAGCAACTCCAGCCGTGTCCACCAAACGTCGTCTAACTATTAGACATGTAATCATATACGTATACGTGATGGTGTAGTACACCACATCGTATACGTATAGACCTCTGTATGCCACTTTGGGGCTATCCCCGACTATGTAAACACGTAACCGATTAACCTAAGGGCAACGATCGTTCTACCTAGGACCCACATCATCCACATGGCATCATCATCTAGGGCATCCATCATCGTTTATTATTCAGCAAGTAGTTAGGAAAAATAATTTGTCCCATACTCCAGACATAAATTCTTATATATGTGATCCGTGCCAACAAGCTAAGAGTCATCAGTTACCCTACCCTGTCTCCACTAGTGTTCTATGGTTCCACTAGAACAAGTTTTCTCTGATGTACGGGGTCCTGCACCTCTGTATGTTGGCAAACATGCATACTATGTAAGCTTTATTGATGATTTTAGCAAATTTATTAGGATTTATTTGCTTAAGAAACATTCTGAGGTGTTTCAAGTTTTTATCAATTTCCAACAATATGTTGAGCGCAAGTTTGATAAGAAAATTGTTACTATGCAAACCGATTGAGGAGGTGAATATGAAAAACTCTATGGTTTCTTTCAGCGTGTAGGAATCACTCATCTTGTTTCATGTCGTCATTCTCATTAACAAAATGGTGCTACTGAGCGCAAACATCGTCACATAGTTGATGTTGGTCTTACTATCCTAGCTAATGCATCCATACCTTTAAAATATTGGGATGATGCATTTATCACAACCACCTTTCTTATTAACTTGCTTCTCACAAAAGTTCTTAATCTTGCCACTCCTGCCCAAACATTTCTTCACATTAAACCTAATTATGACTCCTTGAGAGTTTTTGGTTGTGCATGTTGGCAAAATCTACGACCATGTCACAAACACAAGTTGTCTTTTCGTTCTAAACAATGTGTTTTTCCTGATTATAGTCCCATGCATAAAGGGGTGAAGTGTCTTGATGTGACCACTGGCCATGTCTATATCTCTCAGAATGTTGTGTTTGATGAAAATGTCTTCATGTTTGCTTCCCTTCATCCCAACGCCGGTAGTCGCCTGCGTGAATAACTCCTTTTGCTTCCACAAGATAACTCCTCTTTGACGTCTAGTGATAGGGGTGTGCATACTAATGATCACTATTTACATCTTGTGCCTATTATTGAGCCTCTACAGGGTCATGTCAATGAGATCTCTACAAGTGTGCTACAAAATTCTCGGAAAAATTCTGCAGCAAATACTGAAGACAGTACACAAAATGATGAATCAGAAGAGGAAAACATGACAAACCGTGATCGCACTGATCCCCAGGCTGATTTCCTGGGTCTTGGATCCCTCGCCGGTCACGTCAGATGTAGCGTTGATACGTTGCTAACGTATCTATAATTTTTGATGTTCTATGCTTGGTTTTATCTACTTTCTTACGTTTTGTCCAAACTTTGGAGTACTTTTTATACACTTTCTTGGACTAACCTATTAACAAGAGCCACAGTGCCAGCTGCTTGTTTTCTGCTGTTTTTGGTTCCAGGAAAGTCAGAAAATGAATATTCTCGGAATTGGACGGGACAAAAGCCAAAGTCAGTTTTTCACCGAGGGGGACATGGAGCCAGAATACGAGACGAAGAGGGGCCAGGGGGCCGCCACACCACCTGGCCAAGACGCCAAGCTGGCCCGCGCCAGGTGGTCAGCCACCTCGGGCACCCTCGGCCTCCCTTTCGCCTATAAGATGCCTCCGATACGTAAACTCTAAGGCACCATCAAAATTCCACAAAGAGTGCAGCCGCCATCATCTCCATCCCTAGATCGGAGGGATCCAAGCTCTTCCGGCACCTACGAGGGGAGAATTCACCCTGGAGGCCTTCTTCATCACCATGCAAGCCTCCGGTGCGATACGTGAGTAGTTCATCCTTGGACTACGGGTCCATGTAGTAGCTAGATGGCTGGTCCTTCTCCTTTGTGCTATCATGTTTAGATCTTGTGAGCTCCGTTCATGATCAAGATCATCTATTTGTAATTCCTACATGTTGTGTTTGCGAGGATCCGATGCATATTGAGATGCTATTTCAGATTGATTATTGATTCTATCAAGTCTTTGTTATTTGTCATCTTGCATGCTTTCCGTTGTTAGTAGCTATCTTGGCCAAGTAGATGCTAGCAACTCCAAGAGTTAGTATTTATGCTCGATAGTGGGTTCATGCCTCTAGTAATCTGCAGAAGTGACAGAAATCTCTAAGGTATTAGATGTGTTGTTGCTTCTAGGGAGAAAACAACAATCCTTTGTTCATAGAACAATCGTATTGTTTACTTTACACACAATGCGTAATACAATTATCTGTTGCTTGCAACTTAATACTGGAGGGAGTTTGGATGATAACCTGAAGGTGGATTATTAGTCATAGATGCAGTTGGATTACAGTCTATGTATAATATTGTAATGCCCAATCAAATCTCAAAGGAGTCAAGATGATTAGTATATGCATGTATTGCTTTCTCGATGTTTGTCAATTGCCACGCTGTAATTTGTTCACCCAACATGTTATCTATCTTAAGGAGAGCCACCACTAGTGAACTATGGACCCCGGTCCTTTCTTTTGTCACCAATCTACAACTGTTTACTGCTTTCTGTTTACTTTCTGCAAACTATTACTCTCTTCCACAAAATACGGTTAATCCTTTGTTTTTAGCAAAACCGGTGAGATTGACAACCTCACTGTAAGTTGGGGGCAAAGTTCTATGGTTGTGCTGTGCAGGTTTCCACGTTGTTGCTGGCGCCGGTAGTGCGCCCTGCCAAAGTCCAGCTAACAACACCTTGGAGGTGTTTCCTTGCTCCTACTGCATTGATAACCTTGGTTTCATAACTGAGGAAAAACTTACTGTTGTGCTCATCATACCTTCCTCTTGGGGTTCCCCAACGAGCTCGTTAATACACGAGTCAGCAAGTATATTTTCTGGCGCCGTTGCCGGGGAGTCAAGGACATCTTCACAAGGGGAGTCCCTCATAACCAATCTCTTTACTTTGTTGTTTTTGTTTTGCTTAGTTTACTTTTTGCCTTGTTTACTTGTTTCTTTATCAAAAACAAAAAAAACTTAGTTTTACTAGTTTGCTTTGTTTATTAAAAACACAAAAAAATGACTACTCTTGAAAACACTAAGTTATGTGACTTCACTAGCACCAACAACAATGATTTCATGTGCACACCTATTGCTCCACCTATTCCTGAAGCTACTTTCTTTGAAATTAAACCTGCTTTACTCAATCTTGTTACGAGAGAACAATTTCCTGGTATTGGTAATGAAGATGCTGTTGCTCATCTAAATAAATTTGTTGAACTTTGTGAGA
Organism: Avena insularis; assembly: GCA_023614405.1. Classification (NCBI taxonomy): domain Eukaryota; kingdom Viridiplantae; phylum Streptophyta; class Magnoliopsida; order Poales; family Poaceae; genus Avena; species Avena insularis. Next base: position 19,705,653 of record CM042694.1, on the reverse strand, counting down.
TGCAAAAGCATAGGGATATAGATGGAGATATTATTAAGCTTAAATTGTTTCATTTCTCTTTGAGAGGAAAAGCTAAAGAATGGTTGAATTCCTTAACTAGAAATTGTATTGATTCTTGGACTAAATGGAAAGATGCTTTCATTGGAAAATACTATCCTCCTGCTAAGATTATATCTATGAGAAGTGAAATAATGAAGTTTAAATAATCAGATAATGAACATGTTGCTCAAGCTTGGGAAAGAATGAAATCTTTGGTAAAGAATTGTGCCACTCATGGACTGACTGCTTGGATGATTATCCAAACCTTTTATGCAGGATTGAACTATTCTTCAAGAAATTTATTGGATTCTGCTGCTGGAGGTACCTTTATGACCATTACTTTGGATGCTGCAACAAAGCTTCTAGATAATATGATGGTTAACTATTCTGAATGGCATACTGAAAGAGCTCCACAAGGTAAGAAGGTAAATTATGTTGAGGAAACCTCCTCCTTGAGTGATAAAATTAATGTTATTATGTCTATGCTTGTTAATGGGAAGGCTCATATTGATCCAAATCATGTTCCCTTAGCCTCTTTGGTTTCTCAAGAAGAGCAAGTTGATGTGAACTTTATAAGAAATAATAATTTTGGCAACAATGCTTATGGCAATAACAATTATAGGCCCTACCCTCCTAATAATACTTATGGTTATAATGGCAAACCTGAAATACCTAGTGAAGGAAGAATTTTAGAAGTTGAAAGAGCCACTAAAAACTTCATACAAATGCAATATGAACAAAATAAATTATTTACTAAAACTATGGAGGAACAATCTACCCTTTTGAAGAATATTAGTCATCAACTTGAGAGTTTGAATAGGGAAATTCCTAGTTTGCAATTGAAACTTTCTAATGCTAAAAGAAATATATCATCTTTGTCTGAAGCACAATCTTCTTTGAATAAAATGGCTGCTAAACCTGAAACTATTGATAATCCCTTTGCTGCTACTAATGCCATACAAGTTAGAATTGATGAAAATGTTAGACTATTAGCTGAATTGCATGCTAAGTGGGAAAGAGAAGATGAAATTGCTAGAAACGTTAGTGTTTCTACTATCACTACCACTAGTGTTGAGTCTAGTAATAGCTCTACTACTTTAGATGATAATTATGATTTTGATCTTGATGGTTGCGATATCTCTGAAGTAATTAAGTTTCTACAAAAGCTTGCTAAAAGTCCTAATGATAGTGCTATGAATATGGCCTTTACAAAACACATTATTGATGCTCTCATAAAAATTAAAGAAGAAAAGATGAAACATAAAGCTTCTATTCCTATAAAACAAGAAGATGGTTAGAAACCCATCATCAATATGAAAGTGAATGATTTTGATTTCAAAGCTTTATGTGATCTTGATAGTAGTGTTTCTATTATGCCTAGAAGGATTTATGATATGATTGATTTGCCACCATTGGAAGATTGTTATTTGAATGTCCCACTTGATGATAATGCTAAAAAGAAACTCATGGGGAGTATTAATGGTGTCCTTATTATGGTTAACACTGCCTATGTCCCCGTTGATTTCTATGTTTTGGATGTTGAATGCAATTCTTCTTGTCCTATTACTTTCGGAAGACCCTTTCTTAGAACTGTTGGTGCCATTATTGATATGAAAGAAGGCACCATTAAATATCAACTCCCACTCAAGAAAGATATAGAACACTTCCTTAAGAAGAGAGAGAATATTTCTTTTGCCTCTCCTATGAAAACAAAATTTGCTCTTCATGCTTCTTCATTTGAGAACACTTGATTCTTTTTCTTGCTTCTTATGCCTAACTGAAAGGCGTTAAAGAAAAGTACTTATTGGGAGATAACCCAAAAGTTTTAGATGAGTCTTGTGCCAAAAGTAACCTCTAATGAGAGAGAAGTAATGATTGGGAAAGTTGCTGTCCCGAAACAGATTTTTGTGCTTCACCGTATAAATTCGTGTAAAATCTCTGTACGTCGTTTTGAGGCGTGAAGTTTTGTGCTTCTATCCCAGGTTGTTATCTAACTTTCGTTAGTTTAACACTTTTTTATTTGAGAAACAGAAGGTCTTCGAAAAAAATTGGTTTTTACCTGCTGGTCTGTTTTGATAGATTTTTGTCATTATTTGCATTTGCTTCTTGTTGGTTCCTTTTTGAGTTCTTTTGGGGAATTGAGCTTTTTGAGGGAAGTGCTACAGTAGCTTGAGTTTTAATGAAAGTTTTATTGGTGTTGAAACTGAACCTAAAGACTTATTATCTTGAGTGCACTAATGTTGCTAATAAAGATTGTGTGAAGTTTTGTATGAAGGAAAAATTTCAGGTGTATGGAGAGAATGATATAATGAGAAGAATGGACTAAATATCAAGCTTGTGGATGCCACGCGTGTCACCCCAAGAAATATCCAAGGAGTACAAGCGTCAAAGCTTGGGGATGCCCAAGGCATCCCCTTCTTCATCAATAAAAATCCCAGGTTTCTTCCAAACACTTCATTTTTATTATTTCATGCACAATTGTGTTGTTCTTAGAGCGTCTTCATTTTTTGTTTTTGGTTTTCGTTTGCTTGTATTTTTAGTTTGCTAAATAAATTGGTTGGATCCTCTCTTTCATACATTGGTTTTCAAATAGTTTGGTTTGGATTAGAAAAGAGTAGGAAAGTTCATGCTTAAGTGGAGAGAGCTTGTTTTTTACTATGGCCTATGCTTTGTCATGCCATGCTTGATATTGTTTTGGCTTTATGCTTAGTGATCTTTGCTGTAGCATGACATGATATAAACAATTGAGATTGCTTAATGTGCCTTTGAAGAATCATGCGTTGTTTTAGCATATTAAAGCATAGTATTGTGGTATTCTCCTTTGATGCTTTATTTGGGTTGACTTGGCACATGCTCACACCATGCTATGACTATCCCAAGTCACCATAGCCTTTATGATCCTTTAGTTTTCGACTTGTAATATCACTTTATGCTTTGATTAATGATGTTTTGTCGCTCTGCATGATTATGGCCATTATTGCTCTCTTAGTTGGTCGCTCCCAGTCTTTTGCTAGCCTCCATAACCAAGTATGAGTTCCACTCATGCATCCAACTCCTAAAACCAAGTTATTCCAAAGAGTCCACCATACCTAACTATTAGCATTTGCTATTCCAAGTATATTCTTGTTTTTATCTACCTTCCGAATTAAACTTGTTATGTGAAAATTAGTGATTAAAGCTCTCACGAACTTGATGGCACACTTTACTTTCTTGCACTTAATAAACTTGAACCATTGTGTCCATGTTCTTTGCGTATATGCTTGCGCTTTATAAGTTGAAATTAGCAGAACCATGTATCATGGGGAACGCTTTCAACATTGCACTTGTACATTGTACCTAGTTGATATCATGTTCTTTTGCTTATGGATCCCGGCGGTGTGAAATAAAAGAGGAACTTGTAAGATCATGGAGTTTGTATTTGTGTTAGAGAAATGTCTGGGCCGCTAGCCTAAGCCATGCCTAATCATGGTGGAAACTTGCAGCATAACCATAATGAGCACTCTATAAAGCATCCTCAATAAAAACCTATGCAAATAGCAAATAAAAAGATCGCTGAGATGCTTATTGTCTGCTTGCCTTGTCATTTTGATTATGGGATAACTCTTGTATCATGTGCAAGGGGTACCTGTTGGCGGTTCTCTATGATACATATGTACTTACAATGACAAGAGCTTACTTGTGACTAAAATTGAGTAGCATGAGGTTCGGTCTTCGTAAGTAAGGGCATGAGATTTCAGCTTATAACTTGTCAAGCATATCCTCTTAGTTATGTCACTTTAACCTTAATCACCTAAAGATGCTTATGAGAGGGGCAATGAGAGCTGAAAGCTAATAAGTACCATAATTTTTGGAAGCTCTTTATGAAACTTGATTCCCTCCTTCCTCCTATGAAGGCCTTTCTTTTACTTTTATGTTGATTCTCCACCTTCTATCTTTATGCACCTACTTTGAGAGTATAGTGTCCATTCTTAGTTCTATGTGTATTGTCCCAAGACTTGTTGATTAATGCATAATTTTGATATTGCTTTTTCTTAAACTATTTGTATCTAGTCACTCTTATGAACTTTGAAGGTGTCCTATGCAATTATATTTGCTACTCTATGAGGTACATGCTGAACACTACTATGCTATGTTTTCTTTATGTGAAAAACAAACGTCTTGCAAAACATTGTTATTCATGAATTTTTTGTTTGTGCATTTTCATGTTACAACAATAGTTGCTTTGTCTTATTGTTAGAACTTTGTCTTTCATGTTATGATTAAAGTACTATGATCCCAGCTATCAATGTTTTACAAATATTTTGATCAAGTTTATGATGGTGCATGTCACCTCAAAAATTATTCTTTCTTTTTATCACTTACCTACTCGAGGACGAGCAGGAGTTAAGATTGGGGATGTTGATACGTTGCTAACGTATCTATAATTTTTGATGTTCCATGATTGGTTTTATCTACTTTCGTATGTTTTGTCCACACTTTGGAGTACTTTTTATACACTTTCTTGGACTAACCTATTAACAAGAGCCACAGTGCCAGCTGCCAGTTTTCTGCTGTTTTTGGTTCCAGGAAAGTCAGAAAATGAATATTATCAGAATTAGACGGGACAAAAGCCAAAGTCAGTTTTTCACCGAGGGGGACACGGAGCCAGAATACAAGACGGAGAGGGGCCAGGGGGCCGCCACACCACCTGGCCCCGCGGCCAAGCCTGGCCCGCACCAAGAGGTGGTCTGGCCGCCTCAGGCACCCCCTCGGCCTCCCCTTTCGCCTACAAGATGCCTCCGATACAGAATCCCTAAGTACCCAATCAAAATTCCACGAAAGAGTTTGTAGACGCCATCATCTCCATCCCTAGATCGGGAGGGATCTGAAGCTCTTCCCGGCACCCTGCTGGAGGGGAGAATTCACCCTGGAGGCCTTCTTCATCACCATGCAAGCCTCCGGTGTGATGCGTGAGTAGTTCATCCTTGGACTACGGGTCCATGTAGTTGCTAGATGGCTGGTTCTTCTCCTTTGTGCTATCATGTTTAGATCTTGTGAGCTCCGTTCATGATCAAGATCATCTATTTGTAATTCCTACATGTTGTGTTTGCGGGGATCCGATGGATATTGAGATGCTATTTCAGATTGATTATTGATTCTATCATGTCTTTGTTATTTGTGATCTTGCATGCTTTCCGTTGTTAGTAGATGTTTACTTTACACACAATGTTTTCCGTTGTTATTTGTGATCTTGCATATCTTGGCCAAGTAGATGCTAGCAACTCCAAGAGTTAGTATTTATGCTCTATAGTGGGTTCATGCCTCTAGTAATCTGGGGAAGTGACATAAATCTCTAAGGTACTAGATGCGCTGTTGCTACTAGGGATAAAACAACAATCCTTTATTCATAGAACAATCGTATTGTTTACTTTATACACAATGCGTAATGCAATTATTTGTTGCTTGCAACTTAATTAATACTAGAGGGGGTTCGGATGATAACCTGAAGGTGGATTATTAGTCATAGATGCAATTAGATTACGGTCTATGTATAATGTTGTAATGCCCAATCAAATCTCAAATGAGTCAAGATGATTAATATATGCATGTATTGCTTTATCGATGTTTGTCAATTGCCCCGTTGTAATTTGTTCACCCAACATGTTATCTATCTTAAGGAGAGCCACCACTAGTGAACTATGGACCCCGGTCCTTTATTTTATCATCAATCTACAACTGTTTACTGCTTTCTGTTTATTTTCTGCAAACTATTACTCTCTTCCACACAATACGGTTAATCCTTTGTTTTCAGCAAAACCGATGAGATTGACAACCTCACTGTAAGTTGGGGGCAAAGATCTGTGGTTGTGTTGCAGGTTTCCACGTTCTTGGCACCGTAGTGCATCGCCAAAGTCTAGCTAGCAACACCTTGGAGGTGTTTCCTTGCTCTTACTGGATTGTTAACCTTGGTTTCATAACTGAGGGAAAACTTACTGTTGTGCTCATCATACCTTCCTCTTGGGTTCCCCAATAAACTCGTTAATACACGAGTCAGCAAGTGTCGTCGGGCCCGTCCTATCATGGGAGTACACCTCTCCCGCCCAGCCGGGTGACCAAAGCATCGCCAAGGGGTCCCACTTCTCATGCGTCGCGGTCCCGCTCTATCTGCCTGCGCCAACACCAGGTCGCCACGTTGCCGTCATCTAGCTCCAGGTCACTGCCACCGTGAGCTCGGTCAGCTCCTTCCCGTGACCCTGTGGGCGACCTGTCGCTGTCTCCTACTGAGGACATGACTACGCCTAAAAATAGTACCAGCAGCAGTGCTATTTCTTATGCCGCGACAAATTCCCTGCCACATGTGCAGCAACCACTGATACCACCTCCTACTGTCGGTGTTCAAACTCGTCTTCGAAAGGTATTCCAAATCCAAAAATTTACAAAGATGGTACAATACGATATGGTCTTCTCACGTCTATAGGGGAACCAAGCAATCTTAATGAGGCTCTCAATGATACAAACTAGAAGCAAGCTATGCAGGATGAATATGATGCTTTGATTTATAACAACACCTGACATCTTGTGCCTGCAAGTTCTAACAAAAATATAATTGGATGCAAATGGGTGTACAGAATCAAGAAGAATGCTGATGGTACCATTGATAGGTATAAAGCCCGTCTTGTTGCCAAAGGATTCAAACAACGGTATGGCATAGACTATGAAGATACCTTCAGTCCTGTTGTTAAAATTTCTACTATCAGACTTGTTCTCTCTATATCAGTCTCTAAAGGATGGAGCTTAATGCAGCTAGATGTAAAGAAGGCATTTTTACATGGTGTTCTGAAATAGGAGGTTTATATGAGACAACCACCTGGTTTTTAGTCTTCCGCTAATCCAAATTACATCTGCAAACTTGAAAAGGGTCTGTATGGGCTGAAACAGGCGCCTCGTGCGTGGTATTCTCGCCTCAGTTCAAAGTTGCTCACTCTTGGTTTCACTCCATCTAAGGCTGGCATCTCACTTTTTCTATATAATAAGTCAGGAATCACAGTCTTTATGCTTATTTATGTTGATGACATTATTGTGACAAAGTTCATCAGATCAGGTCATTTCAGCACTACTTCATAATCTGAGTTCAGAGTTTGCTCCTAAGGATCTTGGAGATCTTCATTACATTCTTGGTCTGGAAGTTTGTCACCAGTTCAACGGTTTTTGGGTCGTGTTAGCATGAGTACTTGCTCGCCATGTCCTACACCTCTCTCCACTACTGAAACGTTGGCATTGACAGATGGGACCCATCTTGGCTCTGAGGATATCACTCGATATGGGAGTATTATAGGTGCTCTCCAATATTTGACACTGACTCGACCTGATCTGTGTTTTTCAGTTAATAAGGTTTGTTAGTATCTTCATGTTCCTACTACTGCTCATTGGACTGCTGTCAAAAGGATTTTGCGGTATGTTCATGGCACCAGATAGGTTGGTCTTACGTTTCAGAGGTCTTCTTCTACGCTTCTTAGTGTCTATTCCGATGCAGATTGGGCAGGTGACCTAGATGATCGACACTCTACTGGAGGGTTTGCTATATTTTTTCGGCCAAATCCTGTCTCATGGAGTGCTAGGAAACAACCTACTGTATCTCGCTCTAGCACAGAGACTGAGTATAAATTTCTTGCAAATGCCACAGCTGAACTGATTTGGGTTGAAGCTCTTGTTCGAGAACTTGGTGTTGTGCTCAAGGATAAATCATGCTTATGGTGTGACAATCTTGGTGCAACATATCTTTCTACAAATCCGGTTTTTCATGCTCGTATCAAACACATTGAAATTGGTTTCAATTTTGTTAGAGAGAGGGTTGCTAGCAAGCAGTTGGATGTCAGGTTTATCTTTAGCAAGGATCAGATAGCGGATGATTTTACTAAAACTTTATGTACTAGGAAATTAGATGAGTTCAAGTATAATCTAAACCTCTCCCAGGTCTAGATTACGGGGGCTATTAGACATGTAATCATATACGTATATGTGATGGTGTAGTACACCACATCGTATATGTATAGACCTCTGTATGCCACTTTGGGGCTATCCCCGACTATATAAACACGTAACCGATCGACCTAAGGGCAACGATCGTTCTAGCCAGGACCTACTGATTTTCACACTAACAACAATGTCTAATCAGTCGAATGTGGACATCGACAAAAGTTGCCGCGTTTGGAGGACGCATGTTTCAAGCCGTGCCCCTCATTCGGCATACCCATTTTTTTTTGTAATTTCAACTACACTCCAAATAATCTAGTAAATATTTAATAGATAAATAAATTAGTTTGGAAATAATTAAATACAAATAAAACAATTCATATAGTTCAAATAAATTGATGTTGAACTTGATCAATCCGCCTCCCCTATGAGCTTCCGTGGATGCTCTACAAGATTATTTTGAAGTTGATCATGAGCATCTACAACACGGATTTTTGCATGCATAGCGAGAGAATTAGCAAGATTCACCTAGTCATCAACGGGGGCGGCTCTATATTTTGCAGGGCCATAGGCGAGGTCAACAACATGGCCCCTATGGCTAATATATATGTACACATATTCAAATATTTAGACAAAGAGGTGTCTCCTTCCATTTGCAAAATATTAAAAGTTAACCTCCAATCATACAGTATTAGATGTCTATAAAAAATTGTTAGTTATGTAAACAATGCCAAATTAGAATAGAAAAATAAAAAAATAGCAAAATATAACAAGTAGTATTGTCCGGCAATATTACCAAGAATTGGGCATGTGGAGCTAGAACTTGAAGCAAGAAAATTGTCAGACACTTACTAGAATTTCTTAAGACATGAAATTTTTGTTCTATGTAGTTTCTACCAGTCTACTTCTATAGATTTAAAGACACAAATTCAATCTAGTAATAGGAGATATGCTAAGGGTGAACCAGAAGAAGACAGAGATATTCTAGAAACAACAAGACACCACACGAGAGTAAACTAACTTCTTCCTAGCTGGCCGCGCGGCTGACCGGCCGTGCAGTTGTGCATCAATCCGTTTAGACTTCCATTGGAACCTGGAGAGGAGCAGGGTGAAATTATCATAGAGACCTAGACCATGGCGGCATGCGGGCGGATGCAGGAATACCGTACGCTGTCGTATCTTTGCCTTCTGATGGTGGACCTCTTATTGTGGGGTTGGGCCTGCAAATATGGGCTTGAAACTAGAGTTAACTTCAATTTTACAAGATACACAAAAAATGGGTTGCATCTCAACGTTAATCGCTAGTATGATCAATGGAGAGATTGATAGGGAGGTAGAAGATGCCCCCCTAGGCGCGTGGGCCCTAGGCCGTCGCCATGGTGTCCATCGGTCAGAGCCGGCACAGGTGATCAACAACGGCAAGAGGAACTTGGTGATCATACATATGATCATTAAATACTAGAGAATTGCTCTCACTCCTGATGATCATGTTGTACATGATCACACAAGCATTTATTATATCTCACGTCTGATCTTGAGACTAGATAAGAGCAGGGTACCAACCAACTAATCGATGTTGGAGCACACCAAATGCCCACTCAGCATCCTTCCTGCAACTCTCTTGAACCCAACAAACCAAGACTTCTTCTAACCTAGATGCTCGGTGATTGTCTAGACAAATGTCAGACTATCTTGCTTGGATAGATGCCACCGGCTATTCAGCACACTTTGGTACATGAGTGACCATTGATCTCATAGTTGCAATATGGACCATGGACTTCAATAAGTCCCTCCAAGACCGTAGAGAGTTGTAGTACGTTATTGTCATTGTGAGAACCTGCATGCCAAAAAAGTTTGTCATATCAACAAGTCATATGCCACATCTTCAAGCACCACACTATAATTTCCATTATGCCCTTGGTGCAAACCTTGTAGAGCAAATGGATAATTCTTTCATGACTAGTGCATGCAATTGATAATTCAAGCATCCCAAGAAACCCTCTCGCTGAGTTTTGTACCATGATCCTAAGAGTCTTCTTTGGCCCTCTCAAGTAGTCTGTCCCAAAATTTTCCACCACCACTCTGCGTAATATATACATGCAATCATTAGTTGTGGACTCAACCACGCGTAGGTACTCATCTTCTATATCTCCAAGAGTTCAAAATACAAGTATCCTCATTGTAATGCATTTCTAAATTGATGATAAACCAGTCATGCCGGTGCGGTCTTTCTCCAGCATGAAGTAGTCATCATACTCTCGGACAACCATGAAGAGTATGCATGAATAACTCCATGTTCAACCAATAGCGCTGCCAAAAAATCCTTTGCAGTATATTTTGGTTCGTTGTCAAAATAGTCGGTGTATAGCATGCAATGACCGTCCATCCTCTGCATTGGCTTAGTTTTCATTCTTCTAGCCTTCGAACCTCCACATTTTGGAGCAGACTTCTTTAGCCCGTCTGCTCGTAATTGTAGAAGACAAGTTAGGGTTGTCCAGTGCTCGTATTCATCGGCGTCGGCATATGGCTTCCTCTTCCATGAATGCATGGATCATCACCACGTCATCGCTAACCATGTCTATGGACCGACCAATGAAATCTTCATTCAACCAAACGGCTGCATGAGAGGCAAGAACTAAAAAATGAAGCCTACCGAGACAAAGGGCCAAACACCTTGCATGAAGGCAGGTGCATGAGGTCCCCGGGCTTTCTGTGCCCGAGTCAACAAACACCGGCAATAGCCGAAGCCATGGGAGAGGTGAGACGGGAAGTGCGGTCAATGCAGGTGCAACAAAACTACCAGCACCGAAATAGGCGGTGACAGCTAATTGGCAGGGTGGGAAAGGCCTCGAGCAAGGGGAGATGCTATGTGGAGTGGGAGAATAGGCTGAGTCGCTGGCATGTGATACCCGTCTATTTCTATCCTACGTGGAGTGGTTAGCATCTTTTGTCCGACGCGCAGGAAACACGCCTTGTGGGGCTGGGGCGGCCTAGCGAGGATGGACAGACTGTTGGACCGCACAAGCAAGCTCTTGAGGGACGCGGTTGGGTGCATTTTCTTTCCTGGCCCGTCCAATAAACCTTTGTGGCGTTGCTGCGCGGGTGCTCTTAGGAGTCTCAAGCACACGGGATAGTCACTTGGGTTCCCATAAGGTCCATTCTTCCGGTAGCTTCATGATTATTACTCACGCAAAAGCCAGTCTAAATTACCCCACTTGCCATCGAGTATATCACTATTGTGTGTTTTGTACTTCGTATCGTAATCATGTCATTATTAACATCACGGGTATACAGAATGCAAACTTTTTTAGGTTATATTGATCGTTGGGTTTTATATTAATTCTTCTGTAGAAACAGCTTGTATAACATGTCTCGGTTTTGTAGTAAAACAAATGCATCTCTTGAACCCGCTAGACGAGTTGTGTACTAACGCGATTGTTTTCTAAAATAATCATATATGCTGAACCAGAAGTTACGCTCCAGAGTAAAGAATCTCCGGTGCAAGCGTCACAAAATTTGAGAAAACCTACACATGTGCATGTCCATGTATTTAGTGGGCGTGTATTGTTGGATGAAACGAAAGGAGAATAAGTTTTATACCATGTGGTAAAAAACTAGTTCGATGCTCTAAATTCCTTTCCTTGTTGAAGTTTTTTTCCAAGGAAGTAATTCTCAACGCATATATGCTGATTCTCTCATAACAAGTCTCCAGGGAGTAATAAGTACTCCTAGTATACTAGCCACAGGAATAACAGTAGTATCTATTTTGTTTCAGCAGCAATATGAGTATATTCTCTCCAGTTATCTTCAGTTAAAGAGTAAGCCTATGACTACTCTTTCTTCAGCAATGTGTTATTCTGTTTCTGTTAACTGCACAAAGTTCATCTATTCTATGCAATGTGACCTAACGTCCAAGGAAAGGTGATGGACAAGATTTTGCATCATAGATGCAAGTGAGAAGTGAATGTTTAATTGAACCTATTCAACTGAAGAATCAGGAACACATCCATACTCTTACTATCGGTATGCAAGGTCAGACTATAAAATCACTGATTCGGAAAAGATAATTCGACATGGAAGAAACAAGCAGTGTTTACACAAAACGCATTACCGACAACTAAATGGCAGACTCACGCTGGAACAGAGAGCATTGTGTTAATATCTTGGCTTCTTGCACTCTGGTTCGCCTTCATTAGGGACCCGAAGCTCTCCATCAGTAGAAGGTTTATTGTCATCAACCATCAACTGATTAATAACTTCACCATCCTCGTCATCTCCCCCTTCACCGCCCTCCACATCTTCACCCATCGCATCGTCCTCATCTTCATCCTTATCCTCGGCATGGCTCTTCTCACGCTCCTTTTCCTCGTCCTTGGCCTTGCCTCTGTTGGGGAATCTTCCAAAGGAATTAGGCCTCCTGAATTGATCCCTATTCTGAAATATATATTTCAATGGTGTGTGCTAGTTAGTAATGTTGACGAAGGATGCAGTTCGGGGAATAGAATAAACGAGTGCAGCAACTAAAGGTTGGATCCACCACATGATCGGCTTCTGCCCCTTTTCTCCGGCGGCCATATACGCGTCGATGTTACCACGGCCGCCGTGCCTCGATCCGTCTACCCCCACCAGCCCTTTAAACCCCGGACAGTAACCATAACGTACCCTCGCAACCGACTCGTCGATCAAATCGGATAAACCAATGCTTGAAACCCGGATGAAGCAGAAACTAGACATGGAAGAGAAGCAATCAAGGAATTGAACGCACCTTCCGCCAGATCTCCATCCTCTCCGCAAACGAGAGATGAGAAAGTTTAGACACAGCATTGCCCCGATGGCCTGGTGGTCGTAGTCGCTGAACAAGCGAATGTAGCTCCGAGGGAACGGCTTGAACTTCGCGCCAAGGGCCAAGGCCGTGGCATCGCCGTTCAATTCGCCTGGTCGGCTGCCTGCCATGCTTGCTTCAGATTGGCGGATGCGTCGGCGGGCGGGGAGGAGGGGATGACGCACGTATGGCTAGGGTTTGCGTGCAATTTGTTTTTGGATAGTCAGGACATGCGTGATTGTGGGGCCAACCATACTTTATATTTTTTCGATAATAAAGAGAATATATAAATATCGAAAAGGTACTAATTACACCCAATCTCTGCAATAATGTATTTCTGTGTCGGCAATACGGAAGCATCCTTTACATGTATACAGATATACTCACGTGGTGCAGTACACAACATATGAGGACTCTTCACCCAACTACAGCAAGCGCTGGTCCCTGCCTCCTCCAGCGGTGGGAGGGGGTGGGGTCCGCATGTAGTTAGGGTTGGCCTAGTACCTTTTTGGGACGCTACTTTCATGGTGGAGACTGTGTCGCATCAAAATAATTTGCCATTGTTCCTCCTCCTTCTTGGCGTTGCTTCAACCGGTGGCGTCGGGGGACAGGTGGTCCTGTCTTCTTGCCGGTGTTTGTATCTGGTCAGATTCGTGTCTGGTGGTCAATGTTCGTCCATCTTGTGGGTGGCGATCGTGTCGGCTACTGAGTAGTGTTCGACGTCTTGCAGTTGTGCGCGTGCAAGATGGCAGGCGACGGCCTTTTTTCTTCGACTGCTTCAGATGAAGATGTTGGTGTCGGGATCTGTTGACCATGGGAAGATCCTGACCGACATGCCACAAAGTCTCGGACTCGTCATTCGTGACGACTCACTTCATCGGCTTGAAAAGCATCCTCGTATGCGATGGTGCTTTCCGAGGTCAAGGTACGACGGTTGTTCGTCTCATTTTCCGGCGCAACCATGGTGGCGCCGGAGGACGATGGACGAAGGTTCGGCGAGGCACAAATTTCTCCAAGGGTGGATTTATAATTTTACTTGCGACGTTCTTTATGTAAAGTTGCTCAACAAACATGTTTGTCTTAGGTGTTGACCATATATATAATCTCTGGATTATCTAATGGGATATATGGTTATTAAAAAAACATATGAGGACTCAACAGAAAGGATAAATTTATTCAAATATACTCGATCTTGAAACCCTCTTCTACTGCAACGATAATAAATTCGTGTCAAATTTGCAAATATGTCTATTTAGTGCAATAAATATGATTTATTTTTACAAAAACATCAAGTATATTGTTCGTTATACAATGTTTTTAGTGTTAATTGAAAAGCTACCTAATGCAATTATTTTTGACAAAATATCTACATATTGGAATAAAATGGCTTACTGCAACAAAAATTGACTTATTGCAGTGGATGTGAATCTTTTTTTGTTTTGTGGAGGAACCGTGAGCTACTAGGCTATGAACTAAAAACTGAGGACACCCCATAGGTCAAACTTGTGACACCATGTTAGCGCAAATGTGTTTACTACTGTTGTAAGATACATAGTTAACTTAACGATGACTTGAATATAAACTAAAAGACTTAAAAGTAACACTAATCTCACGTATCATCCATAATGGGTGAGACCACTTACCAATTGTTCATACCCATTTTTTAGATACAAACTAGCTCAGATCAGTCAATTTCAAAAACTAGCCGAGGATACTTATTCTCCTATAATAGCAAAGGTAATTAAATTGGTTTTTGAACCCCTTAATTTGTACTAAACTTCCTTTTCTGTGTAATAACCTACTATCTTGTCCTAAACTTATATCGTCTTTTAGTGTAAAAGCATTAGTATAATTCCGCATTAACAAAAACTAATAATGTAATCAAGTTTTTATATAGTAATATATATATATATATATATTCGTGATACATCCGTGACATATTTCATTTTAGACATTTTTATACTCTACTAAACTAAACCAAGTTAATACTTTTTTGTCATAATAATTGTGTACACATTATTTTAAGATGTTTAACAAAAAAAATATTATATGAATTTGACATTAATTTTAAACAGACACAACATATCACATAACTCCACGGTAAATTTTTTTTGTGAAAAATTACTCCACAATATTAAGTTATGCCCTCAATGCATTATAGTTTGTGGACATGTGAGTTTGTGCCTAATATCTTTAATTAATATCTACATAAGTTGGTAGAGTGATCTAGTGTGTATAGGTTTAGCAAATCGAAGGCACTTGGAAATATCATGAGTTATGTTTAGAGTGCGAGACTATAACTTACTCCATGGGGAACGGGAGCAGTTGATGCATCTCTTTCATGGCAGGTGGTAGGTAAATTCACATAGTTTCAGTTACAAAAGAGGGAAACAATTTGGAAGCGCGCACAACAAAAGCCGGAAAAGCACCTCCACGAGTGCTTTGCCCAGGACACGGGGTTTCTCTAGGTTATGGCAATAAGCGCGTTCGGAGGAATTGCCGTTTGGTTGGGCTTACGGCTTATAAGCTGGGAAAGCCACAATAAAAGCACAACCAAACAGTGCCTAAAGCTAATTTTGAAGTTGAGCCCATTACTCATTCCCTGAATACTCGTAGACCTACAAGCTGCTCCTCTTCGCTGCAAGTCCTGTAGCTGGTACCATCATTGCGCCTTGTAATTAGAGTTTGTGCTTAATGTGTTCTTTGTAGACCAACTTAGTTTCCAGCCGTCCAACACGCTCTATGTGAATCGGATGGTATCTAGCATTATGGCAAAGTACACCCAAGTGGATTGAGTTAATATTCCTATAAGTAAATACGAAATTCCAAAGTATATAAACTGTAAAGTGTAAACAACCAGTATGTCCATGATGAATATCCTCCTCTTGTGCTTGTTGGTGGTGCGTCTTCCATGGTCCAATTTACCCCCACTTATCATCCCGCGCATCAGGATGCACGCCTCTTATTTGCATGAGTATAAAGATCTCAAACTTGAATTATCGTTCGCTTATTTTTTTTTAAATTGATTTTACATAGAAAACACTTGTGTAACATGTCTAAATTGTGTATCCAACTCTATCATACATGTGACTTGCATATCTTGAACATGCTCAAAGATTTGTGTAGTACGAGCTAAAACATATATACTACTCCCTCCATGTAGAAATAACTGACGTAGGTTTGTGTAGATTTAAATGTATCTAGACATGTTTTAGTGTGTAGATACATTTCTAATTTAGACAAATCCAAGTCAGTTATTTTTGGACGGAGGGAGTATCAAATTAGAGTTTGTGGATGTACAACCGGGTAATTTAAAGTTTCAAGGACTTGGTCCCATGTAGAAAATGTTATTCAAATGTCATAAAATTGGAGAAATTTTACACATCTGAGTGTTAATGTCTTTAGTATGCGTGTAAAAGTGCATGAAAAATATACTGCCTCTATCATGAATTATTGATTGCAGTAATTCTCAAGCATATCGACTCATCCCATAAATCGCCGGCAGTACTAAATCAAACAGTTCAATTCGTACAACCCACTTCAGGAACAACAATATGGTACTCCCTCCGGTCCATATTATTGTTCTCAACTTTGGCTAGATATGAATATATCTAGTATAAATATTTAACTAGGTACATCCGAATCTAGATAAAGTTAAGAATAATAATATGGACCGGATGGAGTATTTTTTTTCCTTTTCACATTATATATAAGTTGCTGTTATTATGTTTCTGAATCAGTATAGTATGTTTTCTTCAGTTATCTTCAATCTATATCTATACCTAATAATAAAGTGCGGAGCGTTTCTATCAACCGTCCGTCATATAGATTTGCCCCTATAGTTTTGAGGTATTTACAGGGACTGCCACCGCTTAGTCAACTGCACGAACAGGTACTTCGTCCCACCGCTAAGTTCATCGCGGGAAGCTTCCAGAGACCGCGCCCCGACCCACCCGCTCGCGTGCCGTAACCATCCTTGACACCAATCCGACCCAATCTTTTCCCCTACAACACACCTCCCTACTCTATTTGTAGACACACCCTCGCTTGATTTCGATTGAAACTAGGGCGGAGAAGATCTAATCGAGACTTCCACAGTTCTACTTGAATCTTCCTCTCGATTTCGATCCAATCGAGACTTCCGCACAGGCGCTGCCCGTCGTCGTTCGTGTTCTGCATCTCCAGCGGGTCTCAATCGGGTTTGATATGTTCCGGCTTCACCGATTTGGGGCTATTTCCTCACACCTTGGATGCTCCCCTTCCCTGGCACGACCGGCCATGTGGAGGTCCAGCAAAAGAAGGTCGTGCTCCTGCCAAGACCGCTCCCAATCGGCGCCCTCCCCGTCGTTGGCTCCGCACCACCGCCGATCTTCCCGGATTCCGCGCACCACCGGCGCCCCCTCCTCCCCCGGTGAATCCGTAAGGAACATGAGGAACAAGGTAGTCGGCTACCATGGCTGGAGGCAGGAGTTCCAGGTCACGGCGCAGGAGCTCAAGAAGAAAGGCTATGATCGACGGAGGCGGGGTCGCGGCCATGGCGCCCTAAATCCAGCCAGCGCAATCTTATCAGCGTGGCCATGGGGAGCGCAGCGAGCTCGGGGCGTGAAATCCTAATTGATTCTTCTCCGATCTGGAGGTAGGCATCGCAGAATCAGTATAGTATGTTTTCTTCAGTTATCTTCAATCTATATCTATACCTAATAATAAAGAAAGGAGCGTTTCTCACCGTTCCTACACTTTTTTGGACCAGTTTATCCTTCCACTAAACATCAAATTATTCACTAATACCACCGGTAAGTGGTCCATCTGGATATACATATTCGTTCCCCCGGAATCCTGCCATCGCGCGAGTGCCCGGTTGAGTCGTGCTCAAATTTTCGTCCATCGTCTAGATTCCATCGATTCGTGCTACCCCACGTTTCTTCTAAGACACTTCCTACGTGCCCGGTCGACTAATAACACTGTATGAGTCGTGGTTTATTCGACTAATGCGAGACCGCCAAATCCTTCAACCGTCGCTCTCCCGGACATCGGACGTGCCGTATAGGCTGGATTAGGTACTTGTCCACGAGGCGAACATGCTATTGGCTGCGCCGAATAGCATCGATGCAACGAGAAGTTGGACAAGCATGTCCATAAAGGGCAACCCACAACTCAAGAAATTTGGCAAGACATCAACGGTCGATTCATGTTTCTAGAAAGAGGGCACTGACAAGTTTATGGAATCATGGACAAGGCCGCGAGCGCTGTTTGCATAAACAGGAGAGCATGGCCTCGCCAGAGTTGGCTATTGAATTGATCAGTAGAGGGGTTGTCAAGATAATTGCGCAACATCTGCAGCAGCTGCTACGATAGACGAGCATCTGCACCATCAGCTATGATAGCCTACATGAAGCTTAATTGGTGCTTAATTTGTATTAATTGATTTGATTACCCCATATCTCTATGTCTACCTAGCCACCTAGGTATGACCCGTTGTGTAGTCCATCAATCTGGGTCCCCTCGAACAACGAATGCAATGCGAGCCTATTGGGCGTGCCAGCCACGCTACTCTTCACCGTATATGTTCCGCGGTTGCCTTGACCCAAGATCGGTGGTGTCCAGGTCAGGAGAGCCGACTTCCCCGAAAAAACGATAGCACGGCCCGTGCTCTACACAAGGTACACAATGTTTCATTGTGTTATTCAATTTCTGGTCTAAGGGCATGTACAATGCAGACGCTTAGAAAGATGCTAAGAATTTTAATCCCGACGGTTTTGAAAAGTTGCTGGTAGTTTTTGTAGCGTCGACGGAAAGGCTAGCGGCCGGCACTTAAAAATAGCGTGCAAATGAGGACCAGAAGCGGCTGACGCTTACCCATATGTGCCAACCAACTATATAAGCGCTCCAACAAGAGGCTAGCACACTACATGCCCTGAGACTGAGTAGGCAGTTATTCATACTGCAATAATATCGTCGTGCGTATGACATGTGCATTTGAGTCCGTTGTATGACTCAGTGTAATATGTATAAGAGGTGTGTGTGTAGTAATATGTATAACAAGTATGTGCGGGGCTATCTCAAACATATTTCTTAACTTAGCAAAAGAGTAACAATTCTGCACTGTTAGTGCAATTGGTCTTCGGTTTTGCGAAATGTACTGTAGAGGACTTGGATAGTTCTTTGTTGGCCTCTACAAAGTACGAGGTACGCTTACACCGAATAAATAAAGGAGATGTAGTATGTAGAGTGCTGAAGTCATCTTATACAGGAATCAGGCCACAAACTTACATGTCAAAGCGCTTGAATAAGCAAATGATCTCTTACTTGAAACTTTGTAGTGGAAGTGCCCATGCCATACTATGTTAGTTCTTCTGTTATCCATACAGTAGATCTGAAGTGATGTAGCAAGACATGATAAAATTACTTGATTTAACCAGTGTATTGATAATACTACCGGCAGGGCCTCCGTGAGTTCTACCGGAGGAGCCCATAAACAACGACACCCCGACGGCCCGACCTACATGGATGAGCTCAAAACTATTTTGACACTCGCTTTGCAGATGATGTTCCAGTTAACTGACAAACTTTAGCTATATTGTATACAAGATCCTCCTGTAGTAACCCAACTGCTTTTTCCTTGGTGAGGTGATGAATATGATCTTGCATCATTGATGCAATTCAGAAGTTAATTTTTAATTGAACCTACCCAACTACAGAATTAGAAACATATCCACTCGTACAGTTGGTATGCTAGACCAGACCGTAAAATCACTAGTTTGGAGAAGAAACAAGGTCACACAGCAACGAACACTCGGTTACACATACTCTCTCCGGTCTATATTAATGTTCTCAACTTTGTCTAAATACGAATGCATCTAGTCTAAATATTTAACTACATACATACGAATCTAGAGAAAGTTAAGAACAATAATATAACCGGAGGGAGTACTATAAAGCATCACCGACTAAAGAACAGGCTCAACCTAGCACGCTAGTACCTTGGCTTCTCGCACTCCCGCTCACCTTCATCATGGACCTGAAGCTGTCCATCGGTAGCAGGTTTATTGTCATCAACCATCAACAGATCAATAACTTCACTGTCCCCGTCATCTACATCCTCGTCATCCTCCACATCTTCACCCATCTCGTCGTCCTCCTTATCTTCATCCTCATCCTCATCTTCGAAGCGGAACTTTCCAGATGCATTAGGCTTCTTGTATTGTTCCATATTCTGAAATACATATTACAATTGTATATGTTAGTACACAAATGAGTACTGCGGATGTAGTTCGGGGAATAGAATGCACCAACTAAACGCTGCAGTTCCTCTCCTTAACCGCATATATACACTGCGATGTTGCCACGGCCGCGCTGCCTCCTCCCTCTCCCCCCACCATCTAAGACTACTAGACTAGGGATCCCAGAACATTAACAGCGCCACTGACGCGTCGATCAAAATAGGATAAGCAAAAACTTAAACCCGAAAGAAGTAGGAGTAGAAGCTAGACAAGGTAAGAGCATCTCCACTCGGGGTCCTCAAAGTCCCCCCCCAAAGGCCTATGAGGGCCGCCGACGCCAAAAAACGCGCCCAGCCGCGACCCTCATTTCAGAATTTCTGCCGGCGTGGCCCAATTATTTAGCCGGCGGTCCCAGGCGAAACCCAATGTACAGGGAGGCGAGCGGGAGCGCCAGCGCGTCGAGAAAACGGTGCGGGCCAGCCTTGTCGGTGACAAACGACCAGAAATCCTGTCCTATACCCTTTCGAACCCCTCCGACCCCCTGGCGGCCGCCGCGACCACCCCTACCCCGCCGTCGGAACCTGCCTCCGGTAGCACTCCCCACCGCCAAATAAACCCATGCCGCCTCTTCCTCCGCCGTCCTTGCGTCCAACCGCCGTCCGGCGAACCTCTGCTCCCACCCGACTTCCTCCCCGCACACAAGGTGTTCGATCATTTGGCAAGGCGATGGACTCGAACAACGAGGAGGTCATGGCCGCTCTGATGGATGAGGAGGTCACTGCGATGAATGCAGCAGCGGCCAGGGACGACGAGCACCTGTCTATCCTCCTCGCCCTCATGTCCATGATCATCGAGGAGGACAAGCCGGTCCGCGGCGGCTCGGCGCCTGGACGCCGCAAGAGCAAGCCAAGGCAGAGGATGGAAGGGTACTGCATATTGTATGCAGACTACTTCGCCGATGATCCAGTGCACGGCAATGTCACATTCCGCCGCCGTTTCAGGATGAGCAGGAAGCTCTTCCTCAGGATTGTTGAGAAGCCAAGGGAGTTCGATGACTTCTTCAAGCTGAAGAGGGACGCCGTCGGTACGCTTGGCTTCTCCACTATCCAGAAATGCACAGTTGCCCTTCGGATGCTAGCATATGGAATGCCTGGAGACACATAGGACGACTACATGCGCATGGCCGAGTCCACGACCATTGATTGCATGTATAGGTTTTGCTGGGCAATTGTGGCGGTGTTTGGCGACATATATCTGCGCACACCCAATGAAGGCGACACTGCTACGCAGAAATGCGCAAAAGGATTCCCCGATGCTTGGAAGCATCGACTGTATGCACTGGGCATGGAAGAACTGTCCGTTTGCAAACCAGGGCATGTACAAGGGCCACAAAGGAGCATGCAGTATGGTTCTTGAGGCAGTGGCTGATAAGGATCTCTAGATTTGGCATGCTTTCTTCGGGATAGCAGGATCTCACAATGATATCAACGTGCTCCAGTGCTCGGATGTGTTTGCCAAGTTTGTTTCAGGCAATTCTCCTCCTGTGGCTTATGAGATCAATGGCCACCAATATGACAAGGGCTACTATCTGGCTGATGGCATCTATCCAAAGTGGTCAACATTTGTCAAGACCATTTCAAATGCAGTGCCTGGAGGGAAGAAAGCTTGGTTTGCTTAGTGTCAGGAGGCTTGCAGGAAAGATGTGGAGAGGGCATTTCGTGTGCTGCAAGCTCGATTTGCCATTGTTCGGTACCCTGCGCTTCACTGGTGGAAAACGGGCCTCTAGTCCTGGCCCGTAAGGGGCTTTAGTCCTGGTCCTAGTAACCGGGACCGGAGGGGCGGGACTAAAGGCCCACCCATTAGTTCCGGCCCTCTTACCAGCCGGGACAAATGGGCATCCACGTGGCTGTCTCTGCGGGCGCTGGGTGGCCCCCCATTAGTTCCAGTTCGTATTACGAACCGGGACAAATGGTTCTCTCCCGCGGCAGAATTTTAGGCACTTTCTCTGCCGCGGCAGAGAATTCATTTGTATTCTTTTTTTCATATTCAATTTGTATTCTTTTTTTTCATTTCAAAATAGTTTTCTACGCTACCACATACTGTACATGTTCGTGCATACATAAGATAACTTCTCTTAAGATCGAGCATACAAATATATACATGATAGTTACACATGGAGATCACAATTATCGGGATTAGAGCCCGTCTATTCAATTACACGGTCGGGGATCATCGGCGACTATTCACACTAAATTCTCTGGCGTCGTCTATCATCTCGTTCATCAAGAATCCTGCCAGTTTTTCAGCAATTGCTACTACGCGTTGCTGTGGTAGGAGCTGATCCCGCATTTTCTCGAACTATATAAGAAAAGGAGATCAATATAAATATCAATCATGATAACAAAAAGTGACGGTAATAAAAATAATGTTATGAATGTATTGCTTATATCGACTCTATAATCATTCAGCTCATCGTAAGCGTCGAATGAACTGTAAACGTAGAATCCACATAGATTCGTCTTTGGTGGCTGCCTCGCGCACTTTACGAGAATAGAATTCAATCAAAATAATAATCCAGCATCATAATTGTATTGAAACTAGAAGTAAAGAGATGCGCGTACTACTTATCGGGACTGGCTTAAACGTCAGCTTCTCAGTAAAGTCACCCGTAACCGCACTCTTGAACTGGTTCCAAACCCTACCCAGTAAAGAAAATGAATGAGTTATTTATTACGTGATATCTCAGGAAATCAAAGAAAGAGACCGCTGTAGCGCGAAAATTATCTCTAGAGCATGTCCTGCATGTCACTAAACTGTTCCAGGGGTCTCTTTAATGGGTCCATGACTTCAACTCTTCCCTTATCAAGTTGAATGTCCATGAGAATCCAGTGGAAATTGTACACGTTTATATATACATCAGTAACTCATCAATTACACTTAACATCGAGTAAGCAAAAGAGAATGTGTACAATAGAGTAAGACACTCACGCGAAATTGTAAGGAAACAGTATGTGGTCACAGAAATTTTGCTCCGTTAGAAACCTTAGAAGGTTTTCTTATGTGTCCTCGGGTTTATCCTTTAGCGTCCGACAATGTATTTTATCTGGGTCAATGAACCCAACACTGAAGATTGACCTTCTTTTACATTCCATGATCTTCATTCTGCATAATAATAGAGTACAGAAGGATATAATTAGGATAATTACATGCAATGAACTGAACAACTGAAAAAAAATGAACAGCTTATATATAGACAATGAATTCAATAACTTACAGACAATAGCAACTCATGAGACTTTTGTCGAGGGCGTCGAAAATGTATAACTAGAAGAGTTCTGGAAACTCAACATGGACCTCTTCTTCTCGGAAGTAGTAGTCATGTGGGACTTTCGCCACGATCATTATTCTCTCCTCCTTTACGACTTTCAAGTACCATTTATGTAAACTCCGCATTTGTGTTGACAGTTGTTGGAACTGCTCAAAAGCACTGAGGCTTCCACAGGACATATGTAGGGACTACGAGCCTTGGGTAACTTGTCACAGGAACCTAGCAATTCATCAACAGTCACATTCATAGAGGCCGCAAGCTTCGCAGCTTCTTCCATATTCTTCTGGGGAATGTCATGGGATACCACCTTGAGGGGTGGGATCGATTTTTTGGCCTGTTCCCCGAGCTAGGGGACGTCCTTTCTTTTCCCGGTTGCACTTTGACTTGATGATTTGCTCCCGCTTGCACTTCTACTTGATTTGCTCTTCTTCACTTCCTTCTGAAGTGTGCGTCGATAGTCATCTGGCTTATGGTGCAAGTCATATTGCGATTTTGTGTTCAGAAAAGAAAGTGCATACGCTTTTTGCTTCTCGGTGTATACCGGGGCGGGCCCGGGTTTCTTCTTTTGAAGCTGCACAACACATTCGGCCTTTACGATCATGTCGGTTTCCTCGTCAGTATGATCGTAAGGTCTGATAGGAAGATTCTTATGAGGTACTCTTGGGAGGGGCGACATTTGTCGTTTTGGGCTCCTGCGTCGTTTAGTACAAATCGGAGGCTGCGGCGGAGATCGAGATGGACTCGGGCTGTGGTGGTCGTAGTCATGGGGTGGGCTTCTTGGAGGTGATGGAGGTGAAGGTGACATGCGACCACTCGGAAGCGGTGTTGGCTTTGGTGTCCAACCTAGAAGCTTGATGTTGTTCTTGTCCCATAGAATGATACCACCCAGTACTTCTCCGAGTGTCCTCTCACCTTCAGGTCTAGGGATGTCAAGCTCCATTGAGTCCCACCCCATTGCGATTTCATCCACACTAACTTTAGCATAGCCAGCTGGAATCTCACGGCCATGCCAGCGTGCGCCAGGTGGACAAGGTAAAGCACATCTGCCCGCCACCTTAATGGATAGGTTCTTCACCTTCTGATGGAGCTCACAAGATGCCTGCTCCTTTATTCCATCCACGGGGTAGCCGGGACCGCCATCTACCATACGTGCATCGTTAGAAGGGACCTCCGATTCAGCCACGCTGCTTTTCCGCTGAGATGGGACGGTGGTAATATTGAGTACAGGATCTTGAAGGCGCGCTGCTCCTCGAAGTTCGTCAATTTGTTGCTGATGCATTCGAAATGTTCCTATCAACTCGGTGAACTTGTCTCCCTCCTCCTCCTGTCGTCGCCTCTTTGCTCTCTCTCGGCTCCTATAAGTATCTCTGTCTTTGGGAAACCCCATCTCCCACGTATAACTAGGGCCAAGGCCTCGTACACGTCCTCCGCGTTCGTCATTCCCGAGGACCTTTGTCAGCAAGTCTTTCTCTCTATCGGGACGGAACTTTGTTGTCCCCGCTTTAATCTCCTTCACCACTTTCTGCCATGTATCCGGGTATCCTAATCCCGTCACACGCAAATAAGGTCCCTACTTTTTCATACTCACTCCCATGCCCAAGGAACCGATTCCTTGCCCTCAGATCCCATTCTTCGCATATTGGTTCTGGAGTGACCCCTTTAGCAAGCAGCTCATTCTCTTTAGCATCCCACTTTGGCATGGCAATCGCGTAGCCCCCTGGCCCCAGGTGATGGTGATATTTCTTCATCGCGGCATTTTTCTTGTTTTTTTCCGACATTTCCATAGCAGGTTCTGACTCCTTGTACTTGATGCATCCCGATTAACCTTTGCTTCGTTAGATAGCATTCAAATTTAGGAGCCTTCTTCGTCTTCTGATACTTTTGCCATAATGCTTTCTTCCAGTTCTTGAATAGTTCGACCATCTTCGTAAGAGTCCACTGCTTGACTTTCTTCCTCAATGCAGCTGTGTCGGCATCATCCTCACATTCTGGCAGGGTGAAATGTGTCATGAGGTCATTCCAAAGACCCTCTTTGCACCTGTCGGCGACATACTCACCCTCTTTCGCCCCTTTGGTCTTATTCCACTCTCGAACGGTGATCGGGATGCGATCCCTAACCATAACTCCGCATTGTTGTTTAAATACAGTTTTAGCCTTTTCGGGTTCCACCGGTTCACCCCCTGGTGATACCCGCGTAATTGTATAACGCGTAGATGCGTCCAACTTTTTGGCCGGGCCTTGTTTGGAATATTTTTTGCTCGATGTGGAGGCCTAAGAGAAGAAACATTCGTCAATTTATATATATATATATACAACTCAGTTAATGCATCTACTGATCACCAGACTTCATATATATACCTCGCCGTCGGCTTCTCCACCACCGGAGCCGTCGACTTCTCCTTGATCATTTCGGTCGACCTCCTCTCCCTCACCGGAGGGGTTTAGATAAATCGACGGAGATTCGGGTGGATCAACATGGGGGGTGTCGTTGATCATATCCTCGAGAATTTCTTCCTATGCTAGGTCTCTCTAGATTGGATCCATAGTTTTCTACAAAATGCACACAATAACATTTTTCATTCAATATTGCTGCATAAAATAATACTAAACAATAATATAAACACGCAATTTGCTACCACCCTAAGTCCGGAGGCCCGTGAGCACTACCACATTAACCCTAAGTCCGGGGCCCCGCGAGCACTACCACCCTAACCCTAAGTCCGGGGGGCCCGCGACACTACCACATTAACCCTAAGTCCGGGGGCCCGCGAGCACTACCACCCTAACCCTAAGTCCGGTGGCCCATGAGCACCACCACCCTAACCCTAAGTTCGGCTGCCCGCGAGCACTACCACCCTAACCCTAAGTCCGGTGGCCTGCGAGCACCACCACCCTAACCCTAAGTCCGGATGCCCGCGAGCACTACCATCCTAACCCTAAGTCCGGGGGCCCGCGAGCACTACCACCCTCACCCTAAGTCCGGTGCCATGAGCACCACCACCTAACCCTAAGTGCGGGGCCCCGTGAGCACTACCACCCTAACCCTAAGTGCGGGGCCCGCGAGCACTACCACCCTAACCCTAAGTGCGGGGCCCGCGAGCACTACCACCCTAACCCTAAGTGCGGGGGCCCACGAGCACCACCATATTATATAATAAACTAATTAACATACTACACTAATATATACTACTAAAAAATAAAAAATACACTTTATATTACACTACTATATACTACTAAAAAATAAAAAAATATACTACACTAATTAACATACTACACTAATATATACTACTATATATTAAAAAATACACTTTATATTACACTACTTTATACTACTAAAAAAATATACTACACTAATATATACTATTAAAATAAAAAATACACTTTATATTACACTACTATATACTACTAAAAATAAAAAATATACTACACTAATTAATATACTACACTAATTAACATACTACACTAATATATACTACTATATATTAAAAAAATACACTTTATATTACACTACTATATACTACTAAAAAATAAAAAAAATATACTACAGTAATTAACATACTACACTAATATATACTACTAAAAAAAATAAAAAATACACTTTATATTACACTACTATATACTACTAAAAAGTAAAAAAATATATTACACTAATTAACATACTACACTAATATATACTACTATATGTTAAAAAAATACACTTTATATTACACTACTATATACTACTAAAAAATAAAAAAATATACTACACTAATTAACATACTACACTAATATATACTACTATATATTAAAAAAATACACTTTATATTACACTACTATATACTACTAAAAAATAAAAAATAAAAAAATATAATTAACTAGCTAGTAGCTAGAAGTGGCCGGGGTGCCGCACTTCCGCCACAATGGTCGGCGCCACGCGTGCACGCACGTACTTGCCGGCCGATGCCGGATGGGAGAAAGGGGAGGGGCGCGATACCTGCTGGCAGAGGGCACACGAGCGGCGGCTGGATCTGGCTAGCTGGTGGCGGTGTTGGAGTGGGGGGACGACGCGCTGGTGGCGGCCGGATCTGGCGATGGAGTGGTCGGGCGACTGCCCGGCGTCAGTCTGCCGTCTCGTCTCGCCCCTGTGGCAGTGTGGTGATTGGGGAGAAGAAGGCGCGAGGAATATAAAGGGATGTACCTTTAGTCCGGTTCAGATCACTTTTCGGACTAAAGGGTCTTTAGTCCCGGTGCGTGATACGAACCGGGACTAAAGGTCCCCCCCTTTAGTCCTGGTGCGTGCCACCCACTGGGACTAAAGGGGTTTAGGGTTTTTAGTTTAGGGTTTAGGGTTTTTAGTTTAGGGTTTAGGGTTCCTCCTCTGACTTAGGGTTTAGGGTTCCCTCCTCTGACTTAGGGTTTAGGGTTTAGACTCATATCTGCCGCCTCTCTCCACTCTATCCCATGGCTTCCACCATACCTCTAACCCCAGGGAGGCGGAGATGGAGTCTTTCACGGGCTAGCAGGAAAATATTTTCCAAGGCGGAACTTCCGAAGATGCCATAGGGCATGTGCACCAAGGGCATCTTCGAGAAGTTTCGCCACAGGAGATTTTCCAACCCTTTCCTCCATCCATGGGGATGAAACTCTCCATCCATGTTGGCTTGGTCGTTGCCATAGCACATCTAGACTCATATCTGCCGCCTCTCTCCACTCTATCCCATGGCTTCCACCATACCTCTAACCCTAGGGAGGCGGAGATGGAGTCTTTCACGGGCTAGCAGGAAAATATTTTCCGAGGCGGAACTTCCGAAGATGCCATAGGGCGTGTGCACCAAGGGCATCTTCGAGAAGTTTCGCCAAGGGAGATTTTCCAACCCTTTCCTCCATCCATGGGGATGAAACTCTCCATCCATGTTGGCTTGTTGAGTTGCTTGCCATGGCGTATCGATGCTCCTTTTATAGGCACAGCGCCGCTTCTACTTTGTCTTCTTCCTCCGACAGGGTGTCGTGCGCTACATGCTTTATCTCATCGAGCAGTGCGTCCACCCACGCGTCCTTATCCTACCGATAGCTTTAGTCCCGGTTTGAGACCCCACCAGGTACTAAAGGTTACCCACGCGTCCTTATCCTACCGATAGCTTTAGTCCCGGTTTGAGCCCCCACCAGGTACTAAAGGTTACCCACGCGTCCTTATCCCACCGACAGTTTTGTTAGATGACACAAAAACCACCTTTAGTCCCGGTTGCACCCACCAGCCGGTACAAAAGGTTAGCCACCCCCAGATAAGGCCCTCCCAGATAAGCCTCCCCCAGATAAGGCCCCCCCATCTTTTGTCCCGGTTTGAGACCCCACCCGGGATGAAAGTTTCCCGCGCCACTGCGTTCCCGCGCTTTTCACCGGTTCCCACCTCTGTCTTCCCGCCATTTTTTCAGTATATATATGTACGCTTGGCCTCCATTTACATATCACATCTAGACTCATCATTCTCTTCCCATGGCTTCCATCGTATCTCTAACCACCCGGGAGGCGGAGGCGCTTTGCGCCTCGAACTACCCCTGCCCACCGGGCTACCGCGTCCCCACCGGCTGGATGGTGAGCGCCGGAGGCGTGCCAGTCCCTCTTATACCTCTAGGTGTGGAGCGCCGGATGGCCATCACGAACCACTACTACCTCGAGCTCGCGCCAGAGCAGCGGAGGAATCCCAACTGGCATCCCGACTATTTCCCGACTTGGGAAGTCTTCTTCATCAATCGGCATGAGAGGGCACTCGCCAGGCACGAGGAGGATGGCCCACCTCCTTCGAACTTCAACGAGCCGGCCATCGGCTGTGGTGGCGCGGCCGTACTCTCCAGAGTGTCATGGCCTACAACACGACCGGCAATAACCCTCGCCTGCGGTACCCTCAAATCCAGCCCACGCGTCCCCAACCTTCAAGGTTCGACTACGGCGACCCCGACGACGACAGCAACGACGGCGCCGGCGACTATGACGACTACAGTGGCGCGTATTATAGGGCTAGGCAGGAGCATGACTGAATCACTCCAACCATTAGGCATGTTTCTTAATTCTCAGTTGTGCTATGTATCCTTAGTGTTTGTGGGTTCCTTCTCTTGTGATGGTTCCTTCTCTTTGTGTGATCACCTACCGCGGCTCAGAACCCGGTCGTCAACGTCTAGTTTGATTGAGCAAGATGTATTACATGAAAGGGGACCTTTATGTCTCAAATAAAAGGTTTAATACATTACATAGATTTATGTCTCAAATAAAAGGTTTAATTACATAGATTTATGTCTCAAATAAAAGGTTTAATACATTATTAAACATCACCAACATCTAGTGTTGTGGTTTTCTTCTGCACCGTAGCCATGGAGAATCTTCATCATTTAACAGGATGCTTGGGTCAGTTTTCACTTTGAAGGGCGGAATTTCATGAAACTTATTGTAATCTTCTGACATGTCTGTCTTGTCATCCACTCCCATGATGTTTCTTTTCCCTGAAATAACTATGTGGCGCTTTGGCTCATCGTATTCTATACTCTTTTGCTTATCTTTCCTTTTTCTCGGTTTGGTAGACATGTCCTTCACATAGAAAACCTGAGCCACATCGTTGGCTAGGACGAATGGTTCATCCATGTACGCAAGATTGTTGAGATCCACTGTTGTCATGCCATACTTTTCGTCTACATGTACCCCGCCTCCTCGACTTGACCCATTTGCAAAACAAAGGGACCTTAAAAGTAGGTCCATAGTCAAGTTCCCATATCTCCTCTATGTACCCATAATATGTGTCAATCTGCCCATTATCATCTGTTGCATCAAAGCGGACACCACTGTTTTGGTTGGTGCTCTTTTTATATTGGGCGATCATGTAAAATGTATTCCCATTTATCTCGTACCCTTGGAAAGTACATATAGTCGAAGATGGTAACCTGGCCAACGAGTACAACTCATCTCCAATAGTGGTGTTATTCATGAGATGTGTCTGCAACCAATTGCCAAAATTCTTCTCGTGTTCCCCTTTAATCAAGGTTTCAGGCTTCCCCGGGTTTTTGGAGCGTAGAATATTCTTGTGTTTCTCGATATACGGAGCCACCACGGTGGAATTGTGTAGAACTGTGTAGTGTGCTTGAGTGAAAGAATGCCCGTCCCTACATACCATTGATTTCCTTCCTAGTGTGCCTTTTCCAGTCATCCTCCCCTCATACCGAGATTCAGGAACACCAATCGGCTTAGGGTCAGGAAGAAAGTCAACACAAAACTCAATGACCTCCTCTGTTCCATAGCCCTTGGAGATGCTTCCTTCTGGCCTAGCACAGTTATGAACATATTTCTTTAAGACACCCATGAACCTCTCGAAGGGGAACATATTGTGTAGAAACACAGGACCGAGAATTCTAACCTCTTCGACTAGGTGAACTAGGATGTGCGTCATAATATTGAAGAAGGATGGCGGGAACAACAACTCGAAGCTGACCAGACATTGGACCACATCAATCTGTAACCCTGATAGACTTTCTCGATCGATTACCTTCTGAGAAATTGCATTGAGGAATGCACATACCTTCACAATGGCTAGTCGAACATTTGCTGGTAGAATTCCCCTCAATGCAACCGGAAGCAATTGCGTCATAAGCACATGGCAGTCATGAGACTTTAGGTTTTGAATTTTTTTTCTCTTTCATATTTACTATTCCCTTTATATTCAACGAGAAGCCAGACGGGACCTTGATACTGAAAAGGACTTCAAAAAAGATTTCCTTCTCTTCTTTGGTAAGAGCGTAGCTGGCAAGCCCTTGAAACTGCCCTGGATGCTTGCCGTTTCGTCATTTATGATGTTACTGGTCCTCCCGTGCTGCCGGGGTATCTTTTGACTTCCCATACAAGCCCAGGAAGCCTAGAATATTCACGTAAAGATTCTTCGTCAGGTGCATCACGTCGATTGCAAAGCGGACCTCATGCACTTTCCAATAGGGTAGCTCCCAAAATATAGATTTCTTCTTCCACATGGGTGCGTGTCTGGTAATGGGGTCTTTCGGAACAGGTTGTCCTCCAGGACCCTTTCCAAAGATTACATCCAAATCCTTGACCATACCAAATACATCAGCACCACTACGGGGGACAGGCTTCGTCCGGGTTTCTGCCTTGCCATTGAAATGCTTGCCTTTCTTCTTTAAGGGATAACTGGGCGGAAGAAAACGACGATTGTACGGGTACACATTCTTTCTACATTTATCTAGATATATACTTTCAGTCTCATCTAAATAGTGTGTGCATGCATTGTATCCTTTGTTAAATCATCCTGAAATGTTACTAAGAGCAGGCCAATCATTGATGGTTACAAACAGCAACGCTTGTAGGTCAAATTCCTGCTGTTTGTGCTCATCCCACACACGTACACCTGGTTTGGCCCACAACTATAGACGTTCATCAACTAATGGCCTTAGGTACACATCAATGTCGTTGCCGGATTGCTTCGGGTCTTGGATGAGCACTGGCATCATAATGAACTTCCGCTTCATGCACAACCAAGGAGGAAGGTTGTAGATACATAGAGTCACGAGCCAGTCTTTGTGGATCGCAGTTCTGCTCCCCAAAAGGATTCATGCCATCGGTACTTAGACCAAACCATAAGTTCCTTGCGTCATCAGCAAAGTCCGGGAAGTCTCTCTCGATTTTTCTCCACTGCCGACCATCAGCAGGGTGCCTCAACATCCCGTCTTTCTTACGGTCTTCTATGTTCCATCGCAACAACTTGGCATGCTCTTTATTTCTGAACAAATGTTTCAATCGTGGTATTATAGGAGCATACCACATCACCTTGGCAGGAACCCTCTTCCTGGGTTGCTCGCCCTCAACATCACCAGGGTCATCTTTTCTGATCTTATACCGCAATGCAGTGCATACCGGGCATTTATCCATATTCTCGTACTTCTCACCGCGGTAGAGGATGCAGTCATTAGGGCATGCATGTATCTTCTGCATGTCTAATCCTAGAGGGCAGACAAGTTTCTTTGCTTCATACGTACTGGAGGGCAATTGGTTATTTCTTGGAAGCAGCTTCTTCATTATTACCAGCAACTTTTTAAATCCCGAGTCAGTCATACCGGTCTCTGCCTTCCACTTCAACAATTCCAGTGTGCTACCCAGCTTCTTCTGGACATCTTCACAAGTTGGATACAGCAATGTGTTGTGGTCCTGTAACATCTGCTCGAACTGCAACCTCTTCTTTTCTGTGTCGCAGTCTCGCCTTGCATCACTAATGACCCGACCAAAATCATCAACGGGCTCATCTGGTTCCCGTTCTTCACACCCTTCTTCTTCATTATCTTCAACTGCGGTATCATCGTATTCATGGAACATAGATCGGTGGTTGTCATCATTGTTCTCTTCTTCATCGCCGTCTTCCATCATAACCCCTCTTTCTCCGTGCTTGGTCCAAACATTATAGTCGGACATGAAATCGGACCGAAGCAGGTGGCTCTGAATGATTCTTGAGGAAGTGTGAGCCTGCTCATTCCGACATTCAACACATGGACAACACATAAAACCATCCCGCCGCTTGTTCGCCTCGGCCACAAGGCGAAAAGAATGCACGCCTTCTCTGTAAGCGTCAGAGCGTCGGTCACCGTACATCCATGGGTGGCTCATCTCCATCATACAACCATGCATATATATCAAACGCAATCACGATGCTTAAATTAGTACCGCGCAGTCAAAACGAGAAAATAGTTGCTAACCTTTTAAGACACTTCAAAACAAAGAGGAGAAACCTTAAGTGTCGCTCTAGCACCTCATATCATATTTTGTCTTGTGTGAACTCAAGTGGCATCGCTCTAACAGGCATTTCACCGAACACCTCTAGTGCATATGAAGAAAAAAAGTTAGCACAAAGTTATACCCACCTCTCACATAGGAAAAAAACAGGAGAGAGTGGAGGGCTGGGTGCATATATATAGGGCCAGGCCATTAGTCCAGGTTTGAGATATAAACCGGGACTAAAGGTTCTGCCAGGAGCATGCGCGCCGGCCCAGACCCATTTGTCCCGGTTTGTATCTCAAACCGGGACTAATGGTTCCTTACGGACCGGGACAAAGCGCCTCGGCCTCCTCGGGTCGTCTTGTTCGGACCATTAGTCCTGGCCCCAGCCACGACCGGGACTAATGGCCCGAACCAAAGGCCCATTTTCTACTAGTGCTTACATGGTCCAAGGATTAGATGTGGGAGGTCATGACTGCTTGTATCATCTTGCACAACATGATCATCGAGAGCGAGTGGGAGAACCCGGTGTTCGACACACAACTATACTATCGCCAGGGTCCTCTTGTAGATGTTGATCATCAGATGCCTACTGCCTTTGCCTCTTTCCTGGCCAAGCGTCAAAAACTTCGAGACTCCAACACTCATCACCAGCTGCAAAATGATTTGATCGAGCATTTGTGGAATATAAAAGCAGCTCTCTAGTTTGTTGGTCATTGTGATTCAAACTTGTTTAATTTGTGTGGTGTGTTAAACATAATTTATTTGTGTACTATGTTGAACTGGTTGAATAATTGTGTTGAATTTGTGTTCCAATTTAAATTGATTGCTTGTGTTGAAATAATTCAAAAAAAATGGCCGGTTTGGGGTGCACGGCTGGGCGTGACCCCATTTCGATTTCAAGCGCCCCCTCCTCTCATACGGCCCAAAAAATGGCCGCGCCGGAGCCCGTATGGGGATCCCGAGTGGAGATGCTCTAAGAGAAGCAACTGAACGCACCTTCTTCAAGGCGCCCAGCCTCTCCGCAAAAGAGAGATGGAAAATTTTACCCAACATGACCCCCATGGAGTGGATGTCGTAGTCGTAGATCAAGCGAAGACAGCTGTGAGGCAACAACTTCACTTTTCCAGTAAGAGCGCGGCCTGTGGCACCGCCGTTGCTTTCGGCTGGTCGGCTGCTTGCCATGCTTGCTTCAGACCGGCGGATGCGTCGGCGGCTGGGAGGAGGGGAAGATGGCGTATGGCTAGGGCTTGCTAGAGGAGAAGGATGCGCGTACTTAAATTTTTTTTTTTACATGGATGCGCGTACTTTTTTTTTTTTGAGGTAATGTGGATGCGCGTACTTAATTATGCGCGAGATAGTAGGGTCCCGATGGGCCTAAACTTCTCTGATATAGTCGGCGGTCGTTAGAAAACACACGAGGACCCAACACAAAAGAGAAATTGTAAAGGGCGCTACTACGGGTCCACCGGGATCGGTGGATTTCATCCACTACCGGTGGTGAGACAACCATGTGTACTTCATATTTTGGCAAAAATCTCACTTTTGCAACAAAACGCTAAAATTTTCTACAAAATATTCCGTTTTTGCTACAACGGTTTGCTCCGAAAAAATAGAAAAAAAGACTAGCTCGCGGGAGACTTTGTTGGAGACCTCGCTGGAAACTTTGTAGCAAAAGGTTATGCTAATATAGAATCGTCCTTGTCGGAGACTTTTCCCGGTAGACTTAGCTGGAGACCGTGTAACAAAAACTTTACGCTATTGTAGCGTATGTAGCAAAAAAAAAATCCTATTATAGCAAATCCGATCTCGTCGGAGATCTCTCGCCGAATACCTCGTAGCAAAATTATAGAGTGATTGTAGCAAAACAAAAATGAATATGTAGCATAAATTAAGAAACAGTAAAACTGGACAACCTACAGCTGGTCACAACGATTTGGGCTCGACGGCTGCAAACAACGTTTAGAATTTGTCAGTCGTACTAAAGCAGCCCACAGTTGGCCCAACATCAATGGGCTTCTGCTCCACGGATAGACCTGGGTGTTTTGTTGTTAATCGGGCCAAATGAGGTCCAGAATCTATGTTTTATTTGAAGGCCCGTCTTGTCTTTTTCTAATTTTTTTCTCTGCAGCCCAGGCTCAAACATCTGATCGTCGTCTCCCCTTCACCTCCGTTCGTCCTCTCCCTTCCACCCATCTCTCTCGCAACAGCCCCTCGAGAAAGAGTACTCAGGTGGAGACGGCGGCTATGGCGTACAAGGGGTCATGGATACAAGATGGAGTCACCTATAGAACATGGCACCAGCAGCGACCTCACCTTCTCCTCCCTTCTCCCCGACCTCACCATATACAGCTGTAAGGTTTGCTCCTGCCGCCGTGGTGACTGAATCTAGGTGCGGTGGAACGACACCGACGCCGCCCTTTCCTGCCTTTTCCCTGGTGGTGCAGATGCGGCGTTATCCCCAATTGGCCAACCTGGACAATGGCAAGGGCGCTAATCAGCAGGTCACATCCGGTGGTTTTTTATTCTCCTTCTTTTCCAGATTTCCACTCTGTATGAAATCACTACACCACGTATCTACGGTGTGACGTTAACCAAACCCTAGGTTACAGTGAGTTTGCTTCTGTACTGATAGGTCTATTTGTAGGTCACTATGCTATGCAAAGGCGAAGGAGATATTTATGAACGAATATAGTTTTTAGTTCAGGTATGGCAAAGCTTTTTCACAACTTCACAATGCCGGCATGTTGTTATTAGCTAGGTTATTGCTGGTTGTTAGAAAAATTATGATTGTACTCTATGTTCAGTTTTGGTAGCAGTATCCATATCCTCATTGTTGTGGAAAGAATTATACGGAGTACAATTCTGCTTGGTTATGATATTTTCAAGTTTTTTAGGTGAGTATAGAAGAAGTTGCCCTTTCTAAGTTTAAGTTTAAATATCTTGGCGATCATGTTTGCCGCTGCATACAAGAATAATTTAGGTGAGCATAATTTTTGGCTGACACATTCTCCTACTCCATTGATTTGAAGAGCTTATATGATTACATTAGGAGCTAACAACACTCGACCTGCTCCAAATGGTGGCAAAATCAGGAGCATGCTTCCTCAATCTTGTGGAATATGACTCAAGCATCTGTGGCTTTGTTATGGAAGGCTAAGTAGATAAGGCATGCAGTTATTTTCCTTGGAATAATCAAGAGTTGTGACTAATATGCCTAGATATTCGCACTTAGGAAAGGTGGAAAGAGGCAAGTAATATTCCTAGAGAAATGAGGATGTGGTCTTATATCAGATAGTGTTATGCATACGCAAAAAGGTTTGGGGACACCATGCCATCGTTATATATTTGCTAATTCTTATATAATCATGATATATCAATAGCTGAACTCATCTTTTTTTCACTGGACAGATTTATATTCCTGTTTAGCATATGGACTTGTGATTTCTACAAAAAAGATCATTTATGAATTTTGGGGAACACCTAATGAGGGTCATGCACTATTTTTTGAAGATTTTAGCTACTGCAAAAGGTAACCAGCATTGTTCTTTCTCTTTGATTTTGTAGAAATTAAGCCAGTTTATTTTGTTCTGTTGAGAAACGAATAGAAAGTTGGTTTTTCAAGTCGTATATTTTGATTTAGTGACTTAATAATTTTTCGTAATTACTTACAATGTTATAATTGTGTTCTTTAGTCTTCATAATCTGTATTTACTTGCCATTCTACAATTGTTTTGTCGGATAATGTTTGTCAATGTCTGTCTATGCACGATTTTCATCCATATGAATTTATCAATGTGTAATAATGTAAATTTAGTTTCAATTTTTTCAAACTTTTTTCTTAAGATGGGTCGGCGGGCGCGGTCAACGCGCGCTTTTATGGTCTAGTATTATGTTAAAAGATAGAAAATGCTCGTAGCTCCGACAAACAACATATATAGCAAGACCGGTCAACATAAGTAGAAAACGCTGAAGACAGTTGTAGCAAGACCGTACGCCTTAGGTTGCCTAGACGTCGTCGCAGGCCATGGCTGCGAAATCCGGCGTCGTGGTTGCAGAAGCCATGGCCGCTCCTCCCAGAGGAGCAGGTCCGCCATGGACTCCATGGCTCCACAAATTTAGGGCGCTCGCTGCAGGGGTGCAGGGAGGCAACTCCGGCGAGGGTGGGGGAGGGGCGCGGTGCAGGGAGGCTACTCCGGCGAGGGTAGGAGAGGATGGTGCAGGGAGGCTACTCAAGTGAGGGTGGGGCGCGGTGGCGCGGCTGGACGTGGGCGTGGCAGCGTGAGCACAGGTGCGCGAGCGAGCAGGCGGCGCGGGCGCCGGCGCGCGCGCGAGGTCGTAGGTGCAGCGCACGGGGACACGGCGGACCCGAGTAGCGACCCCGGAGATCAATTCATTCGATCCCCGGGTAACCGTATCATTTCTCATTATAAACTCGTCCAGTGCTGGGCGCCGCCATGATGACCGACATCTCACCGGAGTCCCTGGACGACCGCTCGCCATTACCCGCCTGCAGCCGCCGGATGAACTCCACCTTCACCTGCAATCTTGTGTCGCACTTCATGCATCGAGCGAGTCCGCTGCTGCTGGGGCAGGCAACCGCAACCTAGCTGGCATGCAAGAGCCAAGAGGACTAGAGGAGGCTAGAAGTGATGGCCACACCGGACTTCAGGATGCCCCAACCGCGACGTTCGGCCGGGGACCATAGTTGCCATCGGCCGTTCGCGCGGGCGGCGCACGCGTTGTGTCTGACGTGCTATGCCATGGCGTTGGCACTGTATGTCTAGCGTTCTCTTGATTTGCTCACCTAGATTTATTTTGCATGTCTAGCGTTCTCTTGATTTGCTCTCGGCCTTCCTGCAGTGCCTCTTACGTGAACAGTGAGCTGCAGCATGTCAGAATAAATTTCAAGGCGAGGGCTACGGTGGCAGTAGTAATATGTTCTACTGTATTCATTTTGTTTTTATTTACTTTTTATATTTTCTCCTGTTTTATAATTTTCTTCTTCATCCATATCTGTTTTCATGAAAAATGTTAACATCGTGAATAAAATATTCATGGTCAAAAACATATTCACGAGGTAAGAAAAATGCTTACAGATGTTTGGAGAAGTGTTCACGGATTTCAAAATCGAAAAAATATTCTCATATTCAAAAAATAAATTTCGTATTATTAACCCAACTTTTTGAAATTAGTGAAAACTTGAGTATCTTTTCTAGAGAGTTATTAAAAATGTAAAAATAAATTACCTTGACTTCTGATTTCCAACTTATTATTTTTTATATTTTTTTGGTTCACTTGTTTTTCTTGTTTATGTTTTAATTTTTGGGTTCTTGGGTTTTCTTTCTTTTTGGCACATTATATTATTCTTTTTCTAGCCTCTTCTTTTAGATGCGGTGGTCCAGCAAAAGCCGTTCCGCATATGGCCATGCCGCCTCGCCGGCCCCCATCCGCTTCCCTCCCGGCAATTTCAAGCACGTTGACTGTTTTTTCAAAGTCCTTTTCATCATTCCCTCATGGTACTTGTTCGCTATCAGTCTCCCAATTGGTCTTGGGCACAACTTGCGTTCAAAGACTCGATAGTTTGCGGGATTCTGCAATTCACACCAGGTATTGCATTTTGCTACGTTCTTCATCAACGAGAGAGCTGAGATATCCGTTGCCAAGAGTCGTGCGTATTAAGTAGCTTTGTAGCACGGGAAGCGGCCAACAAGCCAGCTGCATCACCGAGCTAGGAACAATGTTCCTTAACGCCTTCGGTACTATGGGTTCTATTACCCCGAGCCCCCACTCAGAGGAGAGGAGGTTGTCGAGGACTTGGTCGAGCGATGGATGGTGTCGCCGCTCGGTGGGACAGATAACGCGTGCGCGGTCTATTTTGGTCAAGGTCACGATAAATGATCCTTCCGTAGGTTCACCTATAGAAACTTTGTTATGGCTTCTCCTTCCTCTAAATGATAAGGTTCAATAGACTTCTCACGATGTCGGGGACGGTGAACATCCCCCTTCGCCGCATTCTGAATACTTCACCGGGCCATTCAATCGGTAGGAGCGACAGCGGTGTGTACAAAGGGCAGGGATGTAGTCAACGTGAGCTGATGACTCGCGCTTACTAGGAATTCCTCGTTGAAGAGCACCAATTGCAATGATCTATCCCCATCATGATGAAATTTACCAAGATTACCCGGACTTGTCGGCCAAGGCTATATACTCGTTGAATACATCAGTGTAGCGCGCGTGCGGCCCAGTCATCTAAGGGTATCAAAGACGTGTTATTGCCTCAAACTTCTATCGCCTAAACGATGATAGTCCCTCTAAGAAGCTAGTTACGAAGGGATGGCTCCACATAGCTAGTGTAGGCATAGGTCTCGTACGTTAACGGAATTAACCAGAAAAATAGCTCCACCAACTAAGAACGACCATGCACCACCACCCATAGAATCAAGAAAGAGATCTCAGTCTGTCAATCTTTGCTATGTCTGGGCTTGGTAAGTTCCCCGTGTTGAGTCAAATTAAGCCGCAGGATCCACGCCTGGTGGTACCCTTTCCTTCTATTCCTTTAAGTTTCAGCCTTGCGACCATACTCCCTTCGAAACCCAAAGACTTTTGAGTTCTCATAAAGTGCCAGCGGAGGCCTATAAGTAACATCTGCCGATCCCTGATCGACATCGTTTATGGTTGAGACTATGATAGTATCTAACAGTTTTCGATCCCCCAACTTTCGTTCTTGATTAATAAAAATATCCTTGGAAAATGCTTTCACGGTTATTCGTCTTTCATAAATCCAAGAATTTCGACTATCCCTATTAATCATTACTCCGATCACGAAGGCCAACAAAATAGGACCGAAATCCTATGATGTTATCTCATGCTAACGTATCCAGAGCGATGGCTTGCTTTGGGCACTCTTTTTTTTTAAAGTAACAATGTCGGACACACGACCCGGCCAATTAAGGCTAGAAGCGCATCGCTGGCTGAAGGGTCGAGTACTTTTTCCAATTTTCTGTCCTTGTTTTTAGCAAATACATGCCTATTTTTTTGGATATGCAAATACTCCCTTCGTCCGTACATAAGTGTAATTCTAGCTTTCTACTAAGTTAATGTTTTTAAAGATTGATAGCACTAAACCCTAAACCCTGAATATTTTTTTGGACATCCGCATACTCCCTCCGTCCACATAACCTAGCAACTTTTATGGCACTAAATTACTAGCACTAGATCACTTTTGAAATGGAGTTACTCCCTCCGTTTTGGTTTACAAGTCCTGCGCTATACCTAGATTATCAATTTTTTCACTAAAATATTAATTTTATAACACAAAAATTATATCATTAGAAAATATAATATCTAAAATTTCTAATGGTATAATTTGTGTGTAGTATAATTTATATTTTATTGAGTAAATTGATGATCTAGGTATACGCGCAGAACTTGTAAACTGAAATAGATGGAGTACATATATATTGATTTGATTTCATATGTTGCTTTTTTTAACAAAGTTGATTGAATCTTAGAATATTTGACTTTAGAGAAACCTAGTACACTTATCTGAGGACGGAGGTAGTAAATGTCTTGTCCATATGTATGGGCATTATTTTATTTTGTATGAACCTTACTAATTATGTGCATGAACATTTATTGTAAAATTTAACCGTATTATATACTCCAATTAAAATGTTTTGAGCTTATATTGGGACACATGGGGTGCAAAACGATGAATAAATATTTGGGAATTAGTTAAATGGTATAAATCACAAGTATAAGTTACTTCTTCAGGTTGGAGCGACTGCCATTATTTGGTCGCTATGGCTATGTAAAAATGATAAGGTTTTTAATGATGGAAATTGTTCTCCCATACAGGTTATTTACATGTGTATCAACACCCCATGATCGTAGTCGGCGCTGCATCGTGCGGATTATCACGATCTTTTTACGGAGGTGTGTACGCGGCTGGAAGATACGGTGCGGGATTTGTTTACCCGTCATGGATGGCAGCATAATCTTCGGATAGGCCCTCTTTCAGC
This sequence comes from Avena insularis, assembly GCA_023614405.1. Classification (NCBI taxonomy): domain Eukaryota; kingdom Viridiplantae; phylum Streptophyta; class Magnoliopsida; order Poales; family Poaceae; genus Avena; species Avena insularis. The sequence goes on along the minus strand of CM042694.1, from coordinate 19,664,532 downwards.
ATCTTAGGCCTGTTACAATTCTTTGGTATGTAATCCGCCTTTTTTTGGATCTTTGGACTTTGTTGGTTGTGTGCATTCTACCTATGCCGAGACCGGGTGAATGCTTAAACTTTTTAAGTAATAAAGCGTCCTTTATCGAAAAAACTTGACGCGTGTTGTGCATCGAAATTCCGCACAAAATCCAATGAACTGGGTCGTACCACCTAAGCAAACAAACTTTTTATGTTTTATGGTTTTCTAGCTGGTATTCTCCAAAAAACTGCGCAGAGTAAATGTAGAAAAACAACTTATAAATAAAAATATAGTATGTTTTATAAAAGCTCACCAGTTTTTTAAATAATATACAAAAAGGTTCGTATAGTTCAAAAAGCAATTCTCGGATTCAAAAAATGTTTGTACAAGAGCAAAAAATGTTTGTACAAGAGCAAAAAATGTTCGCAAGTTCAAACAAAATATTCACATGATTCAAAAATTATTGTTAACAGTTTCAAAAAATGTTCGTAGTTAGAAATCATTGTTCGCGAGTTTAAAATAAATAATCGCAACGAAAAAGTTCTGCATATTCAATAAATTTCACTTATTGTTCAATGAAAATAGTATTTATGTTATATGTAAAATACAAAAAATAAACATGAATTAAAAAAGATGAGAAAAAGAAAACACAAAACGAAATGGAAAATGAAAAAAATCATAAAGGAATAAATAAGTAAAAAAACTACATTCCTAGGATAGGATTCACTCAATTTTTTCGGTAGCTCCTCTACAACTCTTTGAGCAGTGCACCTAAATTGGCCACAATGGTGTGATTTCCTTTTTTTTCCTTTTCTGTTTTATTTCCTTTTTCTTCTTGATATCGTTGTATGTTTAATGTGTATTTTTGTTGCCTTTTTATATTTTCCATTTTACGCTTTTCTTTTATATGTGATAAATCTTTGTTTCACCAATGAATATTTTTATGAACACCCTATGGATTTTCTGTTGAACTCTGCGAACAACTTTTAGACTTTGATTTTTTCTGAATTTGGTTTTTATAACTCGAACCTTTTCAATGTGAGCATTTTTAAAATCACGAGCATTCCGAAATAAAAGGGTAAAGGAAATTTTATTCAAATAAAAATAAATATAATTAAATTAAGAAAAGGAAACCATGCAAAAACAAAAAAAAAGACCAGGCAAAAAATCAAGCCCGTTGCAAAATCCACGTGGGTGTGGGTGTTGATTGGCACCTCGTAGGTTGGCATATAAGATTTTGGCAATATCTTCCATTCTGCCTACAGGAATCAATTAATGTGTTGCATTAAATAATATAGTATTTTTTATATTTAAATCTATCGTGGATAAGTCGATTAAATGAATTTATTATTCATATGCATGTATACTCCCTTCTACTATTAATGCTAGTAGCAGTGCAAGTGAAAAAATATGATATATGTTATAAAATGATATTAAATTGTATTAAATCCTCCCTGGGCATGTTTGCATCGATCGGAGTGAGGACTTTCTAGTTTAGGTAATTTTTTAGTTCATGCATTGTAATGTCATGTGAATATGTTGCAATTCTTAATCAAATATTTTGTTCGGAGATGTAATTAACATAGTTGTATGAAATGTCAGAGATCCAAAAGTAATGAATCTCGATTACTAGATATGTTTTTCTTATTTACATTCATGCACTTTAAATTTATTTAATCTATCGATGTGATTTTTTTTCCCGTCTTCACTTGTATAACTACTATACCCGAATAGAAGCATCCAAATCCTTTTAGTTGATATTTTGGTCTCAAGTTTACATTCTTGTATTAAAAAATCGTAGCCCTAGAAATATCTAAGATCAACCGTATTTATCTTTTATACTTAACATTTTTGCTTCCAGATAAATTATTTTCCCATTAATTCTATGCCTTGTTTGTCGGTAGAAATCTATACTAGAGTTAATAGTATATCATGCGTATAATCACACTTATGTGTAGTAAGATATACCCGCACACCTATGTGACACATTTTCAATTTACATATATTTTATTATCGTAAACTAAAATGGCATTCTATGGCACTGATTTTCTCAACCCAACTTATCGTGGTGAACCAAATATTAGTTTACAACCTTAATGTATTATACTGCATTTACATGTATCCTTCCCAACAATATCTTTGGATATTTAGACAACTTGGTAGAGTGTTCTGTTGTGTATAGGTTTAGCGAATCAAATGCAACGAAAACAGCATGACACGTGTTTTCATAGTGTGAAGCCATCAAGTTACACCATTTGTCAACGAGTAGATTGTTACACTCACTTTGTCTCTGGTATCGGAATCATACCGCTGGTGACGTGCATGGATATACAGAATTAAGCAAATTTCGATTGTAATATGGTTTGTTTGATTTTTATATATATTTTTTGTATTAAAAATTGTAAGACATGTCTAAACTGTGTATCCAACTCAGCAATTCCAGTAACTTGCATCTCTAAAGCCACTAGAAGATCCTTGTATAAATGAGTTAAATCATACATCTAGACAGAAGTTGTAGATTTATAGCGAGGTAATTTGAAGCACATGTTCCCGGGAGAAAACTGGCATTCAGATGTCATCGTTGGAGAAATTTTACACGTGTACATGGTCATGTGTTTAGTGCGTGTGTAAAGTTGTATGAAAATATAAGTTTATTGTAGTACGGAGACAAATGTAATGTCCAAAAGTTGTTTTCTACTCCATGGAGTTGAATGTTGTTATTTATTATCATGCATGTTGATCCTCCTCCTATAAATGTCCAGCCATATTAAACCTGACAGTTCACAGTATACTGGTTAATTACAACCCAAGACAGGAATAACAGTATGCTCTGTTTTCTTTTTCAGCAGCAACGTGTTATTCTGTTTCCGGTGTAGTATGTTATCTTCAGTTACAGTTAAGCCTATGACTACGCTTCTTCTTCTTCAGCGAGCGAGCGATCGATCGATCGGTGGCCACCGGTCATACCCTGTACGCCATGCCGACCTCGATGAGAGAGGTGTGCGGGATACCAAGCACGACGGCGGGTCTTCGCGAGTTGCGTCGGAGGAACCCGTACACGACGTTGACGACGAACTTCTTGACCGCCGACGACGACTCGTGCGCGAACACGCAGGTGTGCCCGACCATGTACGATACCCCGGCCTCCCGCTCCTCCAGCAGCTCTCTCACCTCCGACCTCGTCTCCTCCCTCCTCCACGCCGCCGCCGCCGCCGGCATCTCCTCAAATCGCACCTTTTTTATGTACCCTTTGTCATTACCCGCGTAGTCAATCTCGCAGGAACTCATGGACGCCAGAGCGTCCACGACGGCCTGGCTGGGCGCTGCCGGGATGACGGACATCTCGCCGGAGGCACTGGACGACCGCTCGCCGTCGGCGCAGTCCGCCTGTAGCCGAAGGAATTCCACGACCTTCACCAGCAGCTGGTTCTCGAAGTTGAAGTGGTCCCACCGGCCTTCCTTGTACCCGTACCTCACGATGCACCGGAACAGCCGGTACTCTGGCCGCCCGATCCTGCCCACCAGGAACCGCTCCTCCGGCGGCACCTTGGGCACGGTCAGCGTCTGCAGCGACACGAAGACGAGCACCCGGTGGAACGCCGGGAAGTTGGTGACGAAGTGCGCGAACATGGGGGGCACGCCGGTGGCGCCGGCGCCGGCGTCGGAGTAGACGAACCCGACCCCCGGGACGCGCACCAGGCCCATGCTGCCGGAGCCGATGAGGCCGAGGAGGTGGTCCAGGCACACCTTGTTCTGCAGCTCGTACTCCTGCTTCTTCGCCGTGCCATAGTGCCACGCCGACATGACGAGGAGCGTGGCCAGGGAGAGCAGCAGCGGCAGCCAGCCGCCGTGGGGCACCTTGACCAGGCACGCCGACAGGTAGAGCAGCTCCACGGACCCGAAGCCGGCGGCGAAGAGCGCCGCCCACACCACGGAGCGGTTCCACACCGTGGTGATCACGAGGAACATCAGGCACGTCGTCGCGAACATGACCAAGATCACGGCCAGACCGTAGGCGTTGCCGATCATCTCGGTGTCTCGGAAGCCGATGGTGACAGCGAGGCAGAGAAACATGAGGGTCCAGTTCACCTCCGGAATGTAGATCTGGCCGTGGACATGCCTGGACGTGTGCACCACCTTGATGCGCGGGAAGCAGCCCAGGGCCCGGCACTGGCTGATGATGGAGAATGTGGCAGAGATGATGGCCTGGCTCCCGACGGCGGTGGCCAGCGTCGCGATGATCAGAACCGGCCAGAACACACGGTCTGAACTTTCAGAACAAAACACAAACGTGAGGTGGGGATTCATTGGTCAGAAAAGGTGCTAAATTTCAGAGCTCAGTCAAATCAAGAATTTAAATAGGAGTAGGAAAATTCCAGAGCTGAGTGAAATCAAGAAAAGGTGATAATTCAGAGTTTCAGTGAATTCAAGAAATTAAGTACTCCCTCCGACCTAAATTAGTTAACGTGGTTTTGTCTAGATTCGGAGGTATTTAGCACTAAAATAGTCTAGATACATTTGAATCTAGACAAATCTAAGCCAACTAATTTGGGTCGGAGAAAGTAGAAAAATTTGAGTCTACAGATTCTTAGTTGCCGGATGTTTTTAGAAATCACAGTCTCCTATAATAAGATACTAGAAAGAAATTTGTAGATCAAAGGATTAAGGTGGGCTAGGAATGGAAGACCTTGAGGTTAAAAATGTTTGTCTTCGAATCATGTGATATTTTTAAGTCACTGGAGGATAGGGATGAAAACGGGGCGGGAACACAGAGAAGTGAGTGGTGTCACATTTGTTTTCATAATTTTTTGCGGAAACGGAGAAACTTCAGAAATAAAAACAGAAGCAGATTGTCAGAAACAGATACGGACAAAATACGGTATAAACGCGGAACGATGCAAATTTTACCCCGGAAGCAAGAGAACCCTGAAATCATGCAACAAATCCCAAGAATTCAAAAAAACCAACAAAATTGTTCCCTGATTATAGTGGAAGTTTCGTATTCCTTGGTTCGTTCTTTGCGAAATCTATATATGCAAACATGATTAATAATGATACCATGTTTATTAGGAAATTTAATGGAAACTTAAAGTACCTCAAGCAGCAAGATTTCCATATGATACATATGCAAGAAGTTATTTTCACAAAAGAATTTCAGATGATGTGTTTTGGTGGAAGTTTCGCATTCATTGGTTCCTTCTTTGCGAAACCTTCCTTTAAAAGTTCCGTGTGTGTTCGAACAAACCACAATTAAGGAATACCATACCACAAAAGGTACTCTCTCTGTCTAGAAATAACTGACTTTGATTTGTCTAGATTCGAATATATCTATACACTAAAACGCGCCTAGATACATCCAAACTTAGACAAATCCAAGTCAGTTATTTATGAACGGAGGGAGTAACAACTAAAATAAGTCATAGAGTGTAAAAACAATATTTCAAAATAGTACTATTTAAACCGAAGAGGTGCCCCAAGTTGCCATCTCTCTACCTCCTATCAACCTTTCCATGCCATGTCCTCTAACCTGTTTGGCGCCTCAGTTGTTTGCTACTATATGATTGCGTTGACTTCTTCTTTGACAAGCCATGTATGTGATACCTTATGACTCATGCTCTTGGAAGGATGTTTTGCTGATATGGGTTCACTCAAGCCACTTCATGCGTGCGAAACCACCAAATATATATACCTCGTTAAGTTTGATATGTTAAGTGGACCATTTTTTATTGATGTCACCAGCGTGCCTGGTGTTAAGGCTTGCTAGCGGTACCCGCTTCAAAGCCGAGAACATTAGTCCATACGGTCGCGTAGGTTATCTTCTCTAGAGAATAGGTTCAGTAAGGTTAAAAAACTTGTTCAATATCGCTCTAGGCTTTAGTGGTTAAATGGGTGAGGAGAGTATCTCCTAGTTGTGCGAGCTCCAACACCGGAGTGGAAAAAATTGATCTGGCCTCCATAATTGATGGACATGGAAAAAATTGCGCGTCAACCGCTTCTTTGAGGTGTGATCGTGGAGCCCGAACTCCATGTGTAAATTTTAGGTAAACTCGATCTTCACTGTGGTTTGACAAATCATTCCTAGCACATAAGTATCATCTCACTCATAGAGGTGTTTTTTTGGAACACTAATTTCCTCCTCTCTACGCTAGATCTAGTTTCATCGTGGCAATGTACAACCTCATTTTTCTTGGTGATAGGTGTACGTTGTAAGAATAAGTAGCAAGCCGTTGCAAAATGCGTGGTTGCCTATTTTGGTAGCTAGCTTGACATGATAATTTGTTGCCATTCATGTTTGTCATATTTTACCTTTTGTAAGTTTATCTGGTTTGTCTTGATGTTTCAATAGATTATGGTTATGTGCATCATTTGATAGAGAGACGAGAATGCGTACTTCCCCTTAAGCATAAAAGTTGCAATATACCTTTTTTTTGGAAAAAGTTGGCTATGATAAAATAGACGAACGTCCATCGATCTATGGAAACATTGGAACCACACCTGGAAGAGATTCTTTAGAAAAAAGTAGCAAGCCGCCACGAAACGAGTGGTTGTTTTTTGGAAGCTCGATCGGATTGATAAACGTTTATCGTTCATGTTTGTCATATTTTACCTTTTCTAAGCTTATCTTGTTGGTCTTGATGTTTTAATAGATTATGGTTGTGTGCATAGTTCAATAAAAAGGCAAGAAATCATACTTTCCCTTGTGCATAAAAACACACTATGTTTTTTGGAAAAAGATGACCGCAATAAAATAGATTTAAAATTTCCATCAGTCCGTCGGGACACTGGTGCCTCACCTGGAAGAGCTTTGTAAAAGCTACTTTGGAGATCCTCCCTATGTTTCGACAGATAGGCAGCCTCACCCATGTAAGCCAGAACTAAGCAAGGATACACAACAATTGTGAACCCAAGCTGCCATGACAAATCAATAAAGAAAATCATAGTAAAGATGTTTTCAAGTACTGTAATGAAAAATGGCATATCCATAATTGTAAAAGAGGGAATTTACCCTCAGTGAAAGCTTTGAGAAATGCCCAAGATCGGCAAACATAGCTTCAGCACCTGAAAATCTACAGCTTTAATTAAGCCCATAAAAATAGGTGCATATCACCCAACACAAAAATTATACAGTAGAATATTTGAAACCTGTAATGCAGAGAACAATTCCTCCAAGTGAGCTCCAACCATCCTTGCCAGCCTTCCTAAAGAAGTTGTATATGTAATACGGGGACAGAGCACGAACAACACTAGGATTCCACTTGAAAATGTTGTATATCCCAATCCCACCGATGCAGGCGAGCCAGGAGATCAGAATTGGAGCAAACAGGAACCCGATACGATGTGTTCCGTAGTGCTGCAATGCGAAAAGCCCGACTAGAACTATGCACGCGACGAGCACGGTGTAATCTGCACGACAAGGGCGCCATGAATTGATTGGTTAAAGTTTGTAAGGAAATTGCAGATGGAAGAGAAACTGCACAAAACAGTAGTAGCTAGCGTGTGACTCCAAGAAGAGTAAACCTTATGAGGTCAGGGAAGTCAAGAAAACAGCTGCTTACTTTCATGTAGCTCTGGAAACTTAATTCTGAGGCCAGAAACAGCTGACAACACTGCAGGAAACGATGTAACCCTGTCAGTTACCATGAAGATCTGATGAGCAGAAGTACAGTTTCAGGACATGCTTATGCATTAGGACATGCATACAACAACATCTGTGAAGCACAACAGACACGGGCTTGACAAGGTTTGATCATGACCTGACATTGTCGGGGTCAAGACGCCGTCTCCGATGACCATGCTGGTGCCCATGAGAACGAAGAGCAGGAGCACGACCCGCAGCGAGTAATGCTTCTCGAAGAATCCTCTGATGATCAGGCTGCTTCTCGACTCCTTGCAGGGCTCATCCTGGTTGTACGCCGACACGGAGCCGGCGTGCAGGCTGTTGAGGAGGCCCATCCTGGAGCGCCTGCACATGAGGGAGTACAATGCAAACGTCCCACCTGCACATGACATTTTTCAGTTTGCCAAAAATAAATAAAAATGCACGTAATTTAGTACTTCAACTGTACACTTCCACTAGAAGTTTAACGTGAACACGTTTATTTTTGTTAGATGACAGAACAGAGATTCAAAAAAATGTGAAAATCTTGGAATCTTGAATCACCTTCTCCATTGTCATCGGCTCCGAGGACGAGAATGATGTATTTGAGGAGAGGTATGAGAGTGAGGCTCCAGAAGACCAGTGACAACACACCAAGGATCTCTTCATCTTCCTCGTGGAGCCGCAGCTTCCCGGAGAAGGTGTTCTTGTACACGTAGACCGGCGAAATGCAGAGGTCGCCGTACACGACGCCGAAGCTCTGGTAGGCCAGTAAAAGCGTCCCTTTCTGCCATCCCTAGCGCAAACACAGATAAAGACGTGACGTGTCTGACTAATTACCACAAATATTAAGTAATGGACATAGGGTGGAATTAAAATCATTGGATAAAAAGTCTGTAGGCTAGCTAGAAAGAGGAAGCTTTAAACAAGTAGGAACGTAGCTTCAAGGTCGACAGGCAGAAAGGTAAGTCTCAGCTAAAAGACCAAACAAATGTGTCCATTTTGACCATAAATGGCGATCTGAATTGATCCGACGGAGAAAGGAGACCTATGGCTGTCGTGAGCGATGGTATGCTTCCAACAAAATGGACATCGACTGCGGGGCTTAAACTGTCAAACAGGTTGACTCTAAAAGCAAGAAGAAAAGTGCTGAAATTTACAATGGAACATTTGACTCTATTAATATTCCATCAGCCCGTATTTATGGTGGTGAATAATCAAGACACCTATAAGACCAGTGTAGTGGTGAACAATCAAGACAGCTCCTACTTCAGACCAGAGAGCCTTTTGCAAGGAAATTAACTAGTGCAAACAAAAAATCGAAACAAAATCTACCATGCATCGACCTTCAAACGTGAAACAAGAACCATGCTAAAAAAATCATTTAATACTTTCTTTTTAGACGAGGAAGTACCATGCTGCAAACAAAAGCATTTAGCACTGTCTCCAAATCTACAGGGATGACCAACGTACTAGTATTGTTTTTTATTGGGTGAACATACATACTCTAGAACAGAATTGAACAAAAACCTGACGCGGAAGTTACGCAAGAACAATTAATACACCGTACTACTGGAAGAAAAAAAGGCCCAAGAAAATGCACAAGTCAACTAAGCAAACAAATAGAGAGAAACGGAACTACCTAACCAAAAACCTCCCGAGGATGCAGTCGATCAGATGCAGTTATTTTACTAGAAGTACAGTCGATCAGATATAATAGTTACCCAAGAGCTCTTCTTCCTCCTGGGCTGCACACCACCCTCCGCATCCATGGCGCTCTCCGGCCGGCGTAAACCCGACGGAAACGGCAGTGTTTCTCCGGTGGTCCACGGGGACGACTCTTCTCTCCCCTACGGGCCACGGCCGGGTTAACTTGGGTGTGAGTGTGACTCGATCGGCCGGAAGTTTGTTAGTTTGTGCACTGCAACCACTGTGATGGAAGAAGGGAGATGAGAGGGAGTGAAAGAGGGAGGGAGGGAGGGAGGAGAGAAGCAGTTAAGGAGGAGCGAAAACGTGGATGGCTTCACAAAAAGATGAGGGCCAGAGAGAGAGAGAGAGAGGACGCCAAAAGGTCAGGAGAACTCTTTTATTTTTGCTCATTTTGGGTAGTAATTCTTCTCGCTCACGCTCACGTCATGCGCAGCGTTGTGTACGTGCACAAGGTTATGCAAAAAGAACAAAATATTATGGAGTCAAGTCATGATGCGGACAATGTAGAGAAAATAGCGAACTTGATTATTCCGAATAAAGACGGAGAGTGTCTTTGGCACATAGGCGCCGACGTTTCCCTTCACTTTCAAATTTTTGAAAATTTCAAAACCTCACACTTCTACGTTTTCAAAAATTAGTGCGTTAAATACATAGGAGGAGTGTACGAAAAAAAGATCCATTAAAAAATACGTTGTATTTTGGAAAATATAAAATAGACAAATATCTGACACTATTTTATATTGTTTGTACTAGTCCTTCCATCTCAAAATAGATGTCGCAATTTTTTTTTAAATTTGAATGTATTTATATACTAAATAATGTCTAGAACCATCCAAATTTATACAAATTTTCGACATCTATTTTGAGACAGATGGAGTACTATTTACTGTCTGAAATTTGTTTTATTATATCTCCCAAAATATAAATTTTTTTAACGGGACTTTTTGCATGCACTCCTCATGTATATATCTATCCACATATTTAACACCATAATTTTTGTAACATAGATGTACGAGGTTTTCAAATTTTCAAAAATATGAAAGTGAAAGAGCACTGTTGCTCATGTGCACAACATCCCTTCTCGAATAAACGGAAATACATTCTTTTTAATTGGCCGCAAACTCAATTTCGTCCTCCTCACCAATTAATTTAGACCTTTTGAAGTGGAGGATCCTTGCTTGCAGTTCAGCATGTTAGGGTCCTTTGTTACTCCAAGGCACTGGTCCAAAACTAACACCTAAGGCTATCTCTAACCGATCCCCTAAAATCGGTTAGAGGAGTAAAAATACGCAGCGACGGCACCTAACCGAACTCCTAAATGGTTAGAAGAGTAAAATTATACTCATCGGAGAAGTAAAAGTGGCGGCCGACTTCTAAATTTACTCCTCCGAGGCCACTTCCGAGAAAACCTCCCGCCCCCGACCTCCTCTTCCCGCCCGCCTCCCCGCCGGCGCCGATGTCACCGACTCTGCCCGCAATCGACGCGCAGCTCTCCGGCGCACCGTCTCTGACCATCCCCGGCGCCGAGACGCCCCAACGCCGCCGCAATCGGAGATCTCCGCCACGGCCGCGGGTGGGAAAATATTGGGGGCCAACAACGTGGTCTGGCCAGGAGGCACGAACGTCAAGGCCTCCGGTAAGGCCGGCGGCAAGCGCGTGCAGGCTCCCGAGGTGGCGCCGCGTCCTTCCCTTGCTCCTGTGGCCGGCCGGCAGCAGAGCAAGCGGACTCCAGCCAAAGTGGCGCTCGCGGAGGCGGCGGCCAAGAAGAAGAGGAAGAAGGCCCAAACGGCGCTGCCAAAGGCTGCAGCTGCCTCTTCGACGTGCAAGGCCTCGACGGCGAACCGTCATCGAGGCCGGCCACAGCGGGCGGTAGTTGTGAACATCAACGAGTGTGAGGTGTTTGATGGATCGTCGGCAAGGTAAAAAATCTCTTCTTATCCTCTTCTCTCATCGGTTCGCGATTTGTAGACACATGGTGATGTTGTTTTGATGAAATGTAGTGTGCTAGAGACGGAGGTGGCCTCCTTCATGATCCAATTGGATGATAGCCATGCCGCCGGGATCGACAACCTCAACTTTGACGACGATCAAGAGGTTGATCCCAGCATCGAGCAAGGAGACATGGAGGAAGAAGAGGTGGAGGAAGATGAGGTGGAGGAGACACAAGGAAGCGCAAAGAAGAGCTGAGCCTCCAACTATAGCGAGAAGGAGGACATCGCATTGTGCTATGCATGGATGAATGTGTCACTTGATGCATCGGTTGGCACCGACCAATCGAAGGAGAAGTTTTGGGCTCGCATCGAGGACTACTACAACAACACCGTGGAGGGGCCGATCACTCGCACACAAGGCTCTCTCGGCCACCGGTGGGGTGCCATTCTTGAGTGTTGCAACCGGTGGTCTGGTTGTGTTGATAAAGTGCAAACCACCCCGCCAAGTGGAGTGCCCATGACGGAGTTTGGGCCACTCATCCAAGACCTCTACAAGATACACAACAAGAAGAATGGAGGCAAAGCTTTCACCTTGCACCATTGCTAAAACGAGCTTATTGGCAATGAAAAGTGGGTGCAGAGGAATTGGGAGACCACTCCAAAGAGGTCTAGGGTGAGCATATCCATCGATGCCAATGATGAGGAAGACGAAGACCCACACAAGAGGCCCGAGGGGCAAAAGCTTGCAAAGGAGAGGAAAATGAGAGGTGCCCAAAGTTGGAGGCTATAAAGAAGAACTATGTGCCATGGTTGAGACCAAGAAAGCTTTGGCGGCCGAGAGGAGGGATGAGAAGGCGGCAAGGTGGGCCGAGCTCAAGGTAATGGAGGAGGAGAAGTGGAAGAAGAAGATGGCGGTCGAGGAGAGGAGGGCCCTTGCCGAGGAGAGGAGGTTGCACTTGAGGAGGAGAGGATAGCAAAACAGAAGGAGATTGATGAGCATGTTATCATCTTCATGGATCCAAGCAACATGGATGCCATAGCTAGGAAGTATTGGGATCTCACTCGAGCAAAGATCCTTTAAAGATATTTTGGTGGAGATGCTCATGGCCAAGGATGTGATGGTGGCCGAGGAGGAGGAGATGGTGGTGGTGATGGTCATGGTGAGGATGGTGGTGGCCGAGGAGGTGTAGGTGATGATGATGAATTCTTTGGGGATGGTCTTTGAGCTCTTCGATGGTGGTCCACAACATATGAGGTGATATGTTGGTGGTATTTTGGATCAAACAAGGTCGATAGCTTCTTTTTAGTGACATTGATCGATGTTGGTGGTAGAGTCTACTTTTGAATGAACTCTATGCATGTTTTATTTCGATGTGTTCGATTCGGTGAGCTATGCCTATGTATGTCGTTTAAGTGGTATATTGCTTGTGTTTGAATTTTCCGTATGTTTGTATTATTTGTTTGAACTATATGTAATATGTTTGAATGCATATGTGGAGTGGTGGAATAAAATGGGGCAAAAAATATTACTCCTCTAAAAATACTCACCCGTTTACTCCTCTAACCCATTGGGGATCGGTTAGATATGCCCTAACTCTGTCGGAAGTTCATATGCAGTCCCATCATGGATTCGAAGCAAAGAAGGCTTCTGGCTGGCAATAGCTAGATCATCTAGTTGCATCATTATGGTCATATCGTTTGAATATTGCAGGTGGGACACCCCTCTAGGTGGTAATATGAAAATCACACCCGCAATGTGACGTGCAGCCCTAGCCACATCTAGAATAGCAGCAAAGGCCTCCACCATATAGTGAAAGAGAAAGGGGAGAGTGGGTCACCCTAGCGCACTCGCCCGCCCATTACATAATAAGTACAATATTACTCCATTTATAGCTCTCCCTCTCCCTCCTCCCCTCTCTTCCCTTCTCCCTCTCTCTATCTCCTCCCCATCTCCCCCTCCCCCCTGATACGTCCATAACGTATCTATAATTTTTGATGATTTTAAGCTAATAATATGCTTTTGATACTCGTTTTTATATAAAGTTTATGATTTATTTGGACTAACCTAGTAATAGTTGCAAAAGTGCACAATGTTCTTGTTTTACACTTTAATGTGTAGGAATTACCAAGAATACAAGTGGAAACCTTGTTGGAGTCAAATTGGGATTTTTCAGAAATCCGTTTTGGGTTAAATATGGTGTTAAACGGAAAACTATTCAACTACAAAGTTGTTGGAAATTTCGCGATAAACGTTCTGGACATAAAATTTAGCTGATTCCGAGTTCGGATGGGCCCGATAGGCCCGATTTACTACAGCCTAAGATGAGGTGACGGGAATCCGAGAAGGTATATAAAGGGAGGAAACCTAATTCGTGGGAGACACCTCCACCCATGAATTTGCAGCCACCAAAACCACGTTTTTGCCTTCCCCATGGATCCCATCTCCATGGGGAAGGGATCCCAAAAAGCCATGAAGGAAGGGCGCTAAGGGGCGGTGCTCCTCTGTGATACCGGTGGCGGGGAAGGAGTCCTCCACGCCGCCGCCGCCTCTTCACCATCTTCACCGCCATCTCCATCGACTCCACCACCATCTCCATCGCCATTGCTGATTCCCACGATGATGAGGGAGTAGTTCTTCCTCGAGGCTAAGAGTTCTACCGATAGCTATGTGTTCATCTCTTTCTCTATGCATGATCATATTGTGATCATGAGTTTTGTAATCAAGTAGATCTACTTTGCTACTCAAGTGCTTTAATAGATCTCTGCTCTCCCCATGTGTGTGAAAGTGATAGCATGCACACCATGGTGGCACTTAGGCTAGAGATTACAAATACTTGTTATGAGTTATATTTGGAGTTGGATATCTCTATGAAATTGTGGTGTTTGTTGGAACCATCTAGTGCTCAAGGTGACAGTGTGGGGTTATCTAGATGGGAAAAGCGAACTTTGAGGAGTACTGTTATAGCCCTACCATGGATTAGAGTGTCCAACCGGAGAGTAGTTCAGAGTAGTATCATAAAGAAAAGATATTTATATGATAGTGTTCACTAGTGAAAGTATGACCCCTAGGCCCCCATTAAAACAACGTTTGCAACTAGATCTGTTACATGTTTGCTTGCTTTCATCTTTATTTCAGTTTGCCTTTAGTCTCTTCCACGCCATCAAGCTATTTTCTGGCACTGTTGTCTTATATCCATACCACTTGTATTTCGCTATCTGTTCGCTGAACTAGTGCATCTATACACCTGACAAATGTATTGGGTGTGTTGGGGACACAAGAGACTTCTTGTATCTTGATTGCAGGGTTGCTTGAGAGGGGATACCTTTGACCACTTCCTCCCTGAGTTCGATAAACCTTGGGTGATCCACTTAAAGGAAAACTTGCCGTTGTTCTACAAACCTCTGCACTTGGAGGCCCAACAACTGTCTACAAGAATAGAAGTGCGTAGACATCAAGATATTTTCTGGCGCTGTTGCCGGGGAGGTAAGGTAAAAGGTACTCACATCCTCTGGCTACTAAGCTATCTTCTACTACGGTTGCTGGTGTGTGAGTGCTCGAAGTTATTTCCTTTAGATTCTGCAATTTTGTGTTTTTTTTCTTGTTTTTATTTTCACTAGTGAGGCTTAATGGAAAACAACAACAAAATTAGAGAGCTTTATTGTATTTATCTTGAGTTAGGACATGACGTGTTTGAAGAGAAAATTTAAAAACCTATGGAACTTTATTTGCATGCTAATAGCAATATTATTAGTATGAATTCTTTGAATACCATTATTGCTAATCCTATGGAAAAGTATAAGCTTGAGGAAGCTGGTTTTGATGAGCATGATATTTTTAGTCCCCCAAGCACGGAGAAGAAAATTTACTTTGATGATACTATGCCTCCAATATATGATGATTAAAATGATGAATATGATATTTTCAGTCCACCTACTATTGAGGAGAAAATTAATTATGATTATAATATGCCTCCTATATTTGATGATTATGGTGATGAGAATAATAATGATAGCTAGTTGGTTCAATTTGCTCCCACTATGATTAATAAGAATGACTATTCTTATAGGGAGAGTAATAATTGTTTTATGCATGTGACTCATGATAAGAATGTTTTATGTGATAACTATATTGTTAATTTTATTCATGATGCTACTGAAAGTTATTATGAGAGAGGGAAACATGGTTTTATGTATCTCAACAATATCAAGTTTTCCTTCTTTATGTTGAAAATTTTGAAGTTGCACTTGTTTTGCTTTCTATGCTTGTTTCTTTGTGCTTTCATGACTTGTTCCTTTACAAGATTCCTATGCATAGGAAGTGGGTTAGACTTCAATTTGCTTTGAATTTGCTTCTTGATGCTCTATTTTACTTCAATTCATATTCCTTATGTGAGCATCTTCTCAAACTATCATGCCTAACTTAAAGGCGTTAAAGAAAAGTACTTATTGGGAGATAACCCAAAAGTTTTAATTGAGTCTTGGAAGTTACTACTTCAGTAATAACCTCTCCTTATCATTTTTGTGTGGTTTTTGTGCCAAGAGTAACCTCTAATGAGAGAGAAGTAATGCTTGGGAAAGTTGCTGTCCCGAAACAGATTTTTGTGCTTCACTGTAAAAATTCGTGTAAAATCTCTGTACATTGTTTTGGGGCGTGAATTTTTGTGCTTCTGCCCCAGGTTGTTATCTAACTTTCGTTAGTTCAACACTTTTTTATTTGAGCAACAGAGGGTCTTCGAAAATATTGGTTTTTACCTGCTGGTCTGTTTTGACAGATTTCTGCCATTATTTGCATTTGCTTCTTGTTGGTTCCTTTTTGGGTTCTCTTTGGGGAATTGAGCTTTTCAAGGGAAGTACTTAAGTAGCTTGTGTTTTAATGGATGTTTTATTGGTGTTGAAACTGAACTCAAAGACTTATTATCTTGAGTGAACTAATGTTGCTAATAAAGATTGTGTGAAGTTTTGTATGAAGGAAAAATTTCAGGTGTATGGAGAGAATGATGTAATGAGATGAAGGATGGACTAAAGCTCAATCTTGGGGATGCCACCCCGTGTCACCCCAAGAATTATCCAAGAAGTACAAGCGTCAAAGCTTGGAGATGCCCGAGGCATCCCCTTCTTCATCAATAAAAATTTCAGGTTTCTTCCAAACACTTCATTTTTATTGTTTCATGCATAGTTGTGTTGTTCTTGGAGCGTCTTTGTTTTCGTTTTTAGTTTCTGTTTGCTTGGTTTGCTTAGTTTGCTTGAATAAATTGGTTGGACCCCCTCATTCATTCATTAGTTTTCAAATAAGATTGGTTTGGATTGGAAAAGAGTAGGAAAGTTCATGCTTAAGTGGTAAAAATGAGCTTGTTTTTGACTGTGGCCTATGCTTTGTCATGTCATGCTTGATATTGTTTTGGCTTTATGCTTAATGATTTTTGCTGTAGCATGAAATGTTATAAACAATTGAGATTGCTTAATGTGCCTTGAAAGAATCATGCCTTGTTTTAGCATATAAAAGCATAATATTGTGGTATTCTCCTTTAATGCTTTATTTGGGTTGACTTGGTGCATGCTCACACCATCTTAAGACTACACCAAGTCACCATAGCCTCTATGATCATTTAGTTTTCGACTTGTACTATCACTTTATGCTTTAATCAACAATGTTTTTTGCTTTGCATGATTATGGCCATTATTGCTCTCTTGGTTGGTTGCTCCTAGTCTTTTGCTAGCCTCCATAACCAAGTATGAGTTCCACTCATGCATCCAACTCCAAATAAAACCAAGTTATTCCAAAGAGTCCACCATACCTACCTATTAGCATTTTCTATTCCAAGTATATTCATGTTTTTATCTACCTTCCGAATTAAACTTGTTATGAGAAAATTAGTGATTAAAGCTCTCACAAACTTGATGGCACACTTTACTTTTCTTGCCCCTAATAAACTTGAACCATTGTGTCATCTATGTTGTATATGCTTGCACTTATACGTTGGGAGTTAGCAGAATCATGTTGTCATGGGGAACGCTTTCAGCATTGCACTTGTACATTGTACCTAGTTGATATCATGCTCTTTTGTCTATGGATGTCTTCGGTGTGAAATGAAAGGGAAGCTTGTAAGTCCATGGAGTTATGTATGTGTGTTAGAGAAACGCCTGGGCTACTGGTTGATGTCTACGCACTTCTATTCTTGTAGACAGTTGTTGGGCCTCCAAGTGCAGAGGTTTGTAGAACAGCAGCAGGTTTTCCCTTAAGTGGATCACCCAAGGTTTATCAAACTCAGGGAGGAAGTGGTCAAATGTATCCCTCTCAAGCAACCCTGCAATCAAGATACAAGAAGTCTCTTGTGTCCCCAACACACCCAATACACTTGTCAGGTGTATAGGTGCACTAGTTCGACGAAGAGATAGTGAAATACAAGTGGTATAGATAATTGTAAGTGGTAATGGTTATAGAAAATAGCTTGATGGTGTGGAAAAGACTAAAGTAAAATAGAAATAAAGATGGAAGCAAGCAAACATGTAATAGATCTAATAGCAAACGGTGTTTCAGTGCTTAGAAACAAGGCCTAGGGATCATACTTTCACTAGTGAACACTCTCATATAGATATATTCTTCTTTATGATACTACGCTGAACTACTCTCCGGTTCGACACTCTAATCGTTGGTAGGACTATAACATCACTCCTCAAAGTTCACTTTCCACATCTATATAACCCCACACTGTCACCTTGAGCACTAGATGGTTCAAACAAACACCACAATTTCATAAAGACATCCAACTCCAAATATAACTCATAACAAGTATTTGTAATCTCTAGCCTAAGTGCCACCATGGTGTGCACGCTGTCACTTTCACACACATGGGGAGAGCAGAGATCTATTAAAGCACTTCAGTAGCAAGGTAGATCTATAGATTACAAGCTCATGCTCACAATAAGATCATGCATAGAGAGAGATGAACACATAGCTATCGGTAGAACCCTTAGCCTCGAGAGAGAACTACTCCCTCCTTATCATGGGAATCAGCAATGGTGATGGACATGGTGGTGGAGATCGATGGAGATGGCTCCCGGGGCACTTCCCCATCCCGGCAAGGTGCCGAAACAGAGACTTTCTGTCCCCTGAATCTCCCCTTCGGTTGCGGCGGCGCTGCGGAACTTTTCGTGGATTTCAGATTGACTATCTAGGGTTTTTGCCTCGGGAGGAATATATAGGCGAAGGAGGCAAAGTCGGTGGCTGGCCAGGGGGCCCACACCATGCCCTGGCGCGGCCTGGGCTGGCCCACGCCAAGGGGGTGTGTGGCCACCCTGTGGCCCCTCTCCAACTCTCCTTCTGGCTCCGTGAGTCTTCCGGGAAAATAGTAACTTTAGCTTTTGTCCCGTCCAATTTCGAGAATGTTCATTTTCTGACTTCCTGGAACCAAAAACAACAGAAAACAGGCAACTGGCACTGTTGCATCTTATTAATAGGTTAGTCCAAGAAATCATACGAAAAGTACTCCAAAGTTGGAACAAAACACAAGAAAGTAGATAAAGCCAAGCATGGAACATCAAAAATTATGGATACGTTAGCAATGTATCAACATCCCCAAGCTTAACTCCTGCTCGTCCTCGAGTAGGTAAGTGATAAAAAGAAAGAATAATTTTTGAGGTGACATGCACCATCATAAACTTGATCAAAGTATTTGTAAAACATTCAAAGCTGGGATCATAGTACTTCAATCATAACATGAAAGACAAGGTTCTAGCAATAAGACAAAGAAACTATGATGCAACATGAAAAGGCACAGACAAAAGATTCATGAATAACAATGCTTTGCAAGACGTTTGTTTGTTTCATATAAAGAAAACATAGCATAATAGCATTCAGCTTGTCCCTCATAGAGTAGCAAATATAAATGCATAGGACACCTTCAAAGTTCATAAGAGTGACTAGATACAAATAGTTTAAAACAAGCAATATCAAGTTATGCATCAATCAACTAGTCTTGGGACAATGCACATACAACTAAGAATGGCCACTATGCTCTCAAAGTAGGTGCATAAAGGTAGAAGGTGGAGACTCAATATAATGGTGGAAGAAAGGCCTTCATAGAAGGAAATAGGGATTCAAGTCTCATAAAGAGCTTCCAAAAATTATGGTACTTATAGCTTTCAGCTCTCATTGCCCCTATCATAAGCATCTTGAAGTGATTAAGGTTAAAGTGAACAAACTATGGTGTACATGCTTGACGAAGTATAAGTTAGAAATCTCATGTCCCTTGTATACGAGGGCCGCTCCTCATGCTACTCAAGTTTAGTCACCGGTAAGTTCTTGTCATCGTAAGTACATGTGTATCATAGAGAACCGCCAACGGGGTACCCCTTGCCCGATGATACGGAAGAATCCCTATATCAAAATGACAAGGCAAGCAGACAACCAGCATCTCAGCAATCTTCTTATTTACCATGGGAATATGGTGCTTTTTTCTCTCTTTCCTCTTTTCATAATCTCTTTTTTCTTTTTCTCTTTTTTTATCAATATAGGACTCTTTTTTATAAGAAGAATGCTTCATAGACAGCTCATTATGGTTACGCTGTAGGTTTCCACCATGTCAGCATGGATTAGACCAGCGGCCCATGCGTTTCTCTAACACATATACATAACTCCATGGACTTACAAGCTTCCCTTTCATTTCACACCGATGACATCCATATACAAAAGAGCATGATATCAACTAGGTACAAGTACCAAGTGCAATGTTGAAAGCGTTCCCCATGACAGCATGGTTCTGCTAATTCCCAACAAATAAGTGCAAGCATATACAACATATATGACACAATGGTTCAAGTTTATTAAGGGCAAGAAAAGTAAAGTGTGCCATCAAGTTCGTGAGAGCTTTAATCACTAGTTTTCTCATAACAAGTTTAATTCGGAAGGTAAACAAAAGCATGAATATACTTGGAATAGCATAAGCTAGTAGGTAGGTATGGTGGACTCTTTGGAATAACTTGGTTTAAGGAGTTGGATGCATGAGTGGAACTCATACTTGGTTGCGGAGGCTAGCAAAAGACTGGGGGCGACAAACTAAGAGAGCAATAATGGCCATAGTCATGCAGAGCGACAAAACATCATTGAACAAAGCATAAAGTGATACTATAAGTTGAAAACTAAAGGATCATAAAGGCTATGGTGACTTGATATAGTCATAACATGGTGTGAGCATGTGCCAAGTCAACCCAAATAAAGCATCAAAGGAGAATACCACTATACTATGCTTTAATATGCTAAAACAACGCATGATTCATCCAAGGCACATTAGGCAATCTCAATTGTTTATAACAAGTCATGCTACAGCAAAGAATACTAAGCATAAAGCCAAAATAATATCAAGCATGGCATGACAAAGCATAGGCCACAGTCAAAAACGAGCTCTTTTTACCACATAAGCATGAACTTTCCTACTCTTTTCCAAACCAAACCAAACTATTTGCAAACCAATGTATGAAAGAGGGGGTCCAACCAATTTATTCAGAAAACTAAGAAAACCAAGCAAACGAAAAACCAAAACGAAAACGGAAAATAAGATGCTCCAAGAACAATACAACTATGCATGAAACAATAAAAATGAGGCGTTTGGAAGAAACCTGGGATTTTTATTGATGAAGAGGGGGATGCCTTGGGCATCCCCAAGCTTTGATTCTTGTACTTCTTGGATATTTCTTGGAGTGACACGCGTGGAATCTCCAAGCTTGAGCTTTAGTCCATGCTTCATCTCATTACTCATTCCTTCCATACACCTAAAATTTTTCCTTCATACAAAACTTCACACAATCTTTATTAGCAACATTAGTGCACTCAAGATAATAAGTCTTTGGGTTCAGTTTCAACACCAATAAAACTTCCATTAAAACACAAGATACTGTAGCACTTCTCTCAAAAAGCTCAATTCCCCAAGATAACTCAAAAAGGAACCAACAAGAAGCAAATGCAAATAATGGCAGAAATCTGTCAAAACAGACCAGCAGGTAAAGATGAATTTTTTTGAAGATCTTCTGTTGCTCAAATCGAAAAGTGTTGAACTAACGAAAGTGAGATAACAACCTGGGGCAGAAGCACAAAAATTCACGCCTCAAAAGGACGTACAGAGATTTTACACGAATTTTTACGGTGAAGCACAAAAATCTGTTTCGGGACAGCAACTTTCCCAAGCATTACTGCTCTCTCATTAGAGGTTATTCTTGACACAAAAAGAAAATAAAAAGAATAAGGAGCGGTTATTACTGAAGTAATAACTTCCAAGACTCATAACTTTTGGGTTATCTCCCAATAAGTACTTTTCTTTAACGCCTTTAAGTTAGGCATGAAGTTTGAGAAGATGCTCACATAGGAAATATGAATTGAAGTAAAAGAGAGCATCAAGAAGCAAATTCAAAGCACATTTAAGTCTAACCCACTTCCTATGAAAAATAATCTTGTAAAGAAAAAATTCATGAAAGCACAAAGCAACAAGCATAGGAAAGCAAAACAAGTGCAACTTCAAAATTTTCAACATAAAGAGGGGAAACTTAATATTGTTGAGACACATAAAACCATGTTTCCCTCTCTCATAATAACTTTCAGTAGCATAATGAATAAAATTAACAATATAACAATCACATGAAACATTCTTATCATGAGCCACATGCATATAATCATTATTACTCTCCACATAAGCACAGTTATTCTTATTAATTGTGGTGGGAGAAAATTCAATAAAATAGCTATCATTATTATTCTCATCACCATAATCATCAAATATACGAGGCTTATTGTAATCATAATTAATTTTCTCCTCAATAGTAGGTGGACTAAAAATATCATATTCATCATTGTAATCATCATATATTGGAGGCATAGTATCATCAAAGTAAATTTCCTCGTCTAAAGATGGGGGACTAAAAAGATTATTTTCATAAAAACTAGCTTCCCCAAGCTTAGACTTCTCCATAGCATTAGCAATAATGGTGTTCAAAGAATTCATACTAATAACATTGCTATTAGCACGCAAATAAAGTTCCATAGGTTTTTTAATTTTCTCTTCAAACACTTCATGTCCTAACTCAAGATAAGTACTATAAAGCTCTCTAATTTTTTATTGTTTTCCATTAAGCCTAACTAGTGAAAACAAGAAACAAAAATACAAAATTGCAGAATCTAAAGGAAATAACTTCGAGCACTCACACTGGAGGATGTGAGTACCTTTTACCTTACCTCCCACAGCAACGGCCTGAAAATAGCTTGATGTCTCACTTCTATTCTTATGTATAGTTGTTGGGCCCAAGTGCGAAGGTTTGTAGAACAACTGAGTTTTCCCTTAAGTGGATCACCAAGGTTTATCGAACTCAGGAGGAAGTGGTCAAAGGTATCCCCTCTCAAGCAACCTTGCAATCAAGATACAAAGTCTCTTGTGTTCCCAACACACAATACACTTGTCAGTGTATAGGTGCACTAGTTAATGAAGAGATAGTGAAATACAAGTGGTATGGATAATTTTAAGTAGTAGCGGTGCGAAAATAGCATGGTGTGGAAGAGACTAAAGGAAAACTGAAATAAAGATGGAAGCAAGCAAACATGTAACAGATCTGAATTTGCAAGCGGTGTTTCAATGCTTAGAAACAAGGCCTATGGATCATACTTTCAGGCTAGAGATTACAAATACTTGTTATGAGTTATATTTGGATTTGGATGTTTCTATGAAATTGTGGTGTTTGTTGGAACCATCTAGTGCTCAAGGTGACAGTGTGGGGTTATCTAGATAGGGAAAACGAACTTTGAGGTGTGCTGTTATAGCCCTACCATGGATTAGAGTGTCCAACCGGAGACTAGTTCAGAGTAGTATCATAAAGAGAAGATATTTATATGATAGTGTTCACTAGTGAAAGTATGATCCCCAGGCCTTGTTTCTAAGCATTAAAACATCGTTTGCAACTAGATCTGTTACATGTTTACTTGCTTCCATCTTTATTTCAGTTTGCTTTTAGTCTCTTCCATGCCATCAAGCTATTTTCTGGCACCGTTGTCTTATATCCATACCACTTGTATTTCACTATCCCTTCGCCGAACTAGTGCACCTATACACCTGACAAGTGTATTGGGTGTGTTGGGGACACAAGAGACTTCTTGTATCTTGATTGTAGGGTTGCTTGAGAGGGGATACCTTTGACCACTTCCTCCCTGGGTTCGATAAACCTTGGGTGATGCACTTAAGGGAAAACTTGCCGCTGTTCTACAAACCTCTGCACTTGGAGGCTCAACAACTATCTACAGGAATAGAAGTGCGTAGATATCACCCCCCTTTCTCACCTCTCCCTCTCTCTCCCCCTATCCACCGCTCCCCCATCTTCCTCTGCACTTGGAGGCTCAACAACATGTAAGGTCCTAGCGCTTATAGATATCGAGGCACTTGCCTAATTGTCCCGCTTTTGCCGACGCGGCAAACAAAAACCACTAGTGATAACTGCGTTGGAGAAATTGCATAGGCGGCGCTTTTTTCGCTCGACATCGTCATCTGCCGAGCTAGCGCTTCTGCAACACCACAAAGGATGCACCTGGTACATTACAGACAACGTCGAAATTTTAGTATCGTGTAGTGGTGAGGTGCGGCGCATTTTACTAATCAAGCAAATAAATTGATCGATTCTAGACTACACAAATATAAGTTTAGCTGTAGCTAGATAGAGATTTCCTCCAAACAGGCTTGTGCCCAGCTATATTAATATAGCAACCATGATTGAGACCTTTCTTGGGCCAAATAGCACAATTACCAAAAGAAACAACAAAGAAAAAGAAGAGAAAGCAAAGTCGACAACAGTGGCTCGACAAAAACAAGGATGACCCGCAACCGTTGCACCCTCCGGAGAATTCCCACCAAGCTCCTGGCGCTCCGAAGCATCGCATACCAAGCAGCACCTCCAAGAAGGAAAGCAATGACAACGATGTTGCTGCCCGGACTGATCCTAGCGTTTCCCCCGATACGCTATGGGAGGTGGGGTAGAGATACACCCGACGCCATTTGGGAAGGATGGCGCCACCCGTAGGAGTCACCACGTTAGTGTCTAGACGACAAGTATTTCTCCCGGCCCCTGAAAAAACCACACTCTCGAATGCTTCGAATTGCTCTGCCAAGCTTATCGCCCACTAGCACACGCCCCCACGGGTTTGCAGTCACCACCATCGTCTCACTGTGACCCACCATGTGAGGCTGGTACGACCGAAAATAAGAAATCTTGGCACGGGTCGGCGGTACGGTAACACGCGGGAGGGAACAACCTCCACCGTCGGAGGGCGATAGCCGACCGGATGTATAGCATGGGCAAACCAGGCCCTCGCTGGCCCGACTGATCCCAAAAAGACTCATGAAGCCCCACCTCCACACTATAGCAAAGGTGTCACCATCGCTGCCAACCCTAACACTAGTTCCTACTCCTCCGTCCACCAGTGGATCCACCGCCACCGCTGATCCCTGCTGCCAAGAAGCAGTGTCGTAGCTACCATTCTCACCTGAACCAACTAGACCACCGCCGGTCCGAGGAGAACCACCGACGCAGACTCTTACCATCAATCGGTATCCACAAGTATAGCTCGCACATTGGAACAGGCGAGGGATATTGGTGACCAAGCCAAGTATGTCGAGAAAAAAGGACACAACAACCTTCGCGCCGCCCACAGGACTTACCTAGCAAGCAGTGGTAACCAAACGTGAGTCCGGCTTGCCCACATCTAGCTTCTCTGTGCGACACACCGCCGCTACAGTTGCCACCAGTGGTAGGCCAAAGCCTAGATCGAGATTAGATCTAGGCTTGCCAGGCCCAGATCGAGTCTAGATCAGGCATGCGGAACCCTACTGCCAAGCTACACCACCCTTTGCCTGCACCTCACAACTGCCAACTCCACTATCCCAACTGCGTCGTGCCGCCAGTTGAAGGGGCCAAGCCCACGCCGAATGCCACTGACCGCCGCCACCCTAGAGCGGTTGCTGTCGCTAAGTGATGTCTGCAAGTGCACAGATCATTTGTAGCTAGTTTCGAATTATAGATGTCGATCCCATAGGGAGCCGAAAGGTAAGTGTTTATGAATGAAGTCTCTATCTGACATGGGTATACCCTGCAGGTACTCGAGTTTGGTATATACGGTCCAGATATGGTGGAAGCCCACGGCGTTGCCACGGCCCAATGGAGACTTCGAGTGGCCCACAGACTCTCGATGACTTGCGGGACAAGAAGAAGTTTAAAGATAGAAAGTTTAAAGGCAAAACCCTAATCTGTAACCGACTTGACCTGCTACCCGAGACCTAGCCTATCTATATAAAGGCTAGGAGGGGGCGGCGAGGAGGACACACGCAACCCTAGTTTCCACAACTCTCGCCAGATTGCATATGCGTGCCCCTGTAATCTTCGATTCCTTCGTTAATTCCAAGAGTAGAGAAGCAGGAGTATGGACCTCTACGAGGACTGAACCTGGGTAAACCTTGCGTCCCTGTGTGCTTGTTTGCTAGCCGACTGATGCCTCCAGCGCTCCCTCCTTCTCCAAAACCCAAGTCTATAACAATGGGCATTGATGAGTTAAACCCTCGTCAATTGGCGCCGTCTGTGGGAATTGGGAGTGCTGATGTTGCGGCTTCTTTGGCCCCATCAACCGCGATCTACAACTCCGCAATAGCGGAGATTCACCAGCTCTTCGGTGCATTTGACTTCACCGTCCACACGCCAGCAACTCGCCCGGCTTTCGAGTCTGTGGGCGATGGAATCAACCTGGCGATCGGGAGCTTCTGCATCCAAGTTGGTCAGATGGGCACGCTGCGCATGCCTGACCAGCCAACAGCATCCGCGATTGCTCCAGCATCGTGGTTCCTGCCACCAATCGGCGCCCTCAGCGAGCTCAACACCTCAGCAGCAGCTGAGAGTACGGACAGCGACAGCAGTCGCGCATCCGACCTGGGTGGCCTAGCAACGGAAGATGGGGTCTACAGCTCTGGATCTGAAAGTTGCAGAAGCAACAGCTTCCCCAACCACTTCATGTGCGCCGTCATCAACGCCGGTGAAACCAGCGCCAATCGCGAAAATGGTGGCAACGGTCCTGATCCACCCAACGGTGGCATACCTAACGACAGACCACCCAATGGCGGCCCACCAATGGTGGAAATGGCGTGCCCGTCAACAATGGAGGGGCAGTCGAACCTCCAACCATGGTGAACGAACACACTGGTGAACGTGTCGTGATTAGGCTCAACGGTCTCGAGTGGGCCCGTCGCCGAGAAGCTCTGCGAGCCAATCCTATGCCCCCCGGCACACCACAAGATCTGCTGATGGGCTATCATTGGCTACTAAAGGAGGAGTACAGACTCCAGTTACAAACGATCGTGCAACTCGAAGCGCGTAAAAAGGCGGCGGACGAGTCAAGTCTTCGACGGGCCGGGCTCTCCTCCCACGGAGGATCCTCCTCCAAGGGCAACAAGTATGTGGCCAACAAGAAGCGATCTCGAATGGCCCATCTCACCGAGCAGGAGCACATAGAAGCTGCGAAAGTCCTCGACTTCATCTCTATGATAGTCGACACACATGGCAACATGGTCCCAAAGACGCCGCAAGCTGCGGTGACAACGGCCACTATGTACCTCCTCAATAACCAGCAACCGGCTAGGGACCCTCGAGCCGCCATGCACTGATCTACGATTGCGGGCTTAGGATTAATCGAGGCCGCTCTCAACAAAGAGCCGACGCCGGAGCCGAAAAAAGGCAAAGCTCTAGCAAAACGCAATTCTTCACCCTCGTCTAGTGATGACAGTCACGATCTGTCTCGACGTCGCCACTCACGATGACACGACCACAACTATGATGTGCGTGATGACCTCACGCAGCACAAAATCGACAATTCAAGGGCACGGCGCGCCTATTCGACTGACTCAGAGGACGAAGACGTGGAGCTCTGTGGTGCCAGATGCTTCAGCAGGGCTATCAGGCAGAAGCGAATGCCCAAGCGGTTTAAGCTCCCATCGGAGAAGCCAAAATTTGACAGCCTGCAGGACCCAAAAATCTAGTTGGAGGACCACATCTCCTCCGTCAGGCTCCATGGCGGGAGTCGAAACACGGCCATGCAATGCCTACAGCTACAACTGCAGGGCACCGCCCGAGCAAGGCTCAACAATCTCCCGCACGGATCCATTCGCAGCTGTGAAGAGCTGGTCTACAGCTTTGTGCGCAACTTCAAGGGCACTTACAAAAGGCCCGCATCAATCAAAGAACTGAGGTGCTGCCAGCAAAGGTCGGGCGAATCGCTACGCTCATACATCCAGAGGTGGTCCATCATCAAGAACTCCACGGAAAACATCTCGAAAGATCGTGCAATCTACGCATTCAACAGCGGCGTTCACCGCATAGAGCTCAGGGAAGAGCTGGGCCGCTCGAAGCCCAAAACAATTGACCACCTGATGGAAATCGTGAATCGGTGCGCAGATGGAGAAGACTCGGTGAAAAACCGCGTTCACTCCGACGATGAAGCGGAACTCGAGCGTAGACGCGATCGCCGAAGCAAGTGTCGAATGCACATCTACGATGATCGCGACGACGTCAACATGGTCACAACCGGCTACACCGACAGGCGCGACGACAACCGCAACAGCGTCTATCGCAGCGGTGGACACCACGACTCCGGGAAAACCACACAGGTATGGCAGCGCCGCACTCGCGAAGAGGCACCCGCAACAACAATTGAGGACAAACTGTCCGGGCCGTGCAACATGCACTTCTACATCGACAAGCACGATGGTAAGAAAAATTCCAGCCACCTTCTCAAGGACTGCCGCGAGTTCCTCAAGCTCCACGAGGGTTTGGCTCGGATGAATCGCGACGCAGTCAACAGGGGCTACGGAGTCGCCCTAGGCGCTGTAGCACATGGAGCTCCTCCACCACCACCTAGAGTACCACCACCCGCGGCCGCACCGGTCCAGAATTAAGGCAGCGAGCCATACCCACGGGCTGTAGGCAACATGATGATCCAAAAGGGGCGCCCCTCAAATTGGGTGGAGAAGGCCATCACTCGCCAAGTTAACTTGGCGACAAACTCTCCACCATCCACCACTGAGTACATCAGTGGACGTGACTCCTGCATCACCTTCGACAAGCGCGACCATCCATGCCAAGTACCTCATCCATGCCACTGTCCCCTCGTACTCGAGGCGCAGATCGGAGGCTTCGACATGAGTCGCGTCTTCATGGATGGTGGAAGCGGCATTAACCTCATGTTCGCAAGTACCTTGCGAGCAATGAGGATCCCTCTGACCTGTCTAGAGGTCTCGAACATGATGTTCCACGGCATCGTCCCAGGAAAGGGCATATATCCCCTGGGCAAAATCAACCTCGACGTCATTTTCGACACGCCACAAAACTTTCGACGCGAACACATAGACTTTGAAGTCGTCGACTGGCCCTCACAGTACCACTGCATCCTTGGACACGTCGCGTTCGCTAGGTTCATGGCAGTGCCGCACTACGCCTACCTGCAAATGAAAGTACCAGGTCCAAACGGCGTCATCACAATCAACGGGAGCTTCTAGAGGTCTGACGGTTGCGACAGGGAATTCAACAGAATCTCCCAGTCCTTCGGCATGCAGGAGGAGCTCGCAAGATTGAAGGAGTCGACAGACAATAGTCTGCCTCCCCTGAGCCTGCCAAGTTCACCCGACCTGACCTTCGACTCGTCGGTGCACACGAACAA
Source organism: Avena insularis (assembly GCA_023614405.1). Lineage (NCBI taxonomy): Eukaryota > Viridiplantae > Streptophyta > Magnoliopsida > Poales > Poaceae > Avena > Avena insularis. The sequence continues at coordinate 19,635,560 of CM042694.1, read as the reverse complement.
AGTCCAGGTCCACCCATCGGACCTGACCAATACGACCCTCATCACCAACAACTTGAGTCCCGCATAGGAACTCGCGCTTGTCGAATTCCTCCGTGAGCACTGGGAAATCTTCGCCTGGTGTCCAGTGGACATGCCAGGCATTCCCAGGGAATTCGCCGAGCACGCACTCAACGTCAACCCAGACGCAAGGCTAGTCAAACAGACAATTCGGCGACTGTCCGAACCAAGGGCAAATGCGGTCGGAATGGAGATCAACAGACTCCTTGACGCCAATTTCATACGCGAGATTGAGGAAAGCACTTGGCTCGCCAACATGGTGCTGGTACCTAAAAACGACACGGATATCCTGTGGATGTGCGTGGACTTTACCTCCCTGAACAAGCACTGCCCAAAGGATCACTTCTCGCTACCACGAATCGACTCCACTGCAGGATGTAAGCGCCTCTACTTCCTCGATGCCTACTCAGGCTATAATCAGTTTCGAATGAAGTAGGAAGATCAAGAGAAAACGGCGTTTACAACGCCTTTTGGTGTGTTCTACTACAACACAATGCCCTTCGGGCTCAAAAACGCAGGAGCCACCTATCAACGGTGCATGCAGGCTTGCCTCAAGGATCAAATTGGTCGCAACATCCAAGTCTACGTCGACAACATCGTCATCAAAACAAAGGAGGAAGCCTCGCTAATCGACGATTTACGCGAAACCTTCACCAACCTCGACCGCTACCGGATCAAGCTCAATCCGGACAAGTGCACCTTCAGCATACCATCTGGACAGTTACTCGGGTATCTCATCTCCGCGAGGGGAATTGAGGCGAACCCGAAGAAAATAAAAGCCATACTGGCCATAGAGAAGCCGAAGAATATAAGAGGCGTCCAACAACTGGCTGGGCGAATCGCGGCGCTCAATCGATCCATCAGTCGTATGGGCGAAAAGGCACTGCCCTTCTACCAACTTCTCCGCAAAACTGACAAGTTCGAGTGGACCGACGAGGCGCGGGAAGCATTCGAAGACCTAAAGCGCCTACTATCTACCTCACCAGTACTGGTGAATCCACACGAAAGGGAACCATTGCTGCTATACATCTTCTCCACCAACCAGGTGGTCAGCACAATACTCATGGTGGAACGAGCCGAAGAAAACAAAGTCCATGGGGTGCATCACCCAGTCTACTACCTCAGTGAGGTGCTCACGCTAACAAAGCAACGGTACCCGCACTACCACAAGCTGGCATATGGCGTCTTCATGACAACCAGGCGACTGTGCCACTACTTTCAGGAGCACCCAATCGTGGTGGTCAATGACGCTCCATGATACGTCCATAACGTATCTATAATTTTTGATAGGTTTATGCTAATAATATGCTTTTGACACTCCTTTTTGTATAAAGTTTATGATTTATTTGGACTAACCTACTAATAGTTGCAAAAGTGCACAATGTTCTTGTTTTACACTTTGATGTGTAGGAATCATCAAGAATACAAGTGGAAACCTTGTTGGAGTTAAATTGGGATTTTTCCAGAAATCTGTCTCAGAACTCGTTTTGAAGATGGTCACGTTTCAGGTCGAATACGATGTCAAACTGAAAACTCTTCAACTACAAAGTTGTTGGAAATTTCACAACAAATATTCTGGACATACAATTTAGCTGATTCCGAGTCCGGACGGGACTTTTAGGCCTGATTTACTGCAGCCCAAGATGAGGTGACGGGAATCCGAGAAGCTATATAAAGGGAGGAAACCTAATTCGCCCAGGGCATCTCCACCCACCAATTTGCAGCCACCAAATCCACTTTTTTTCCTCCCCCATGGATCACTGCTCCCCCATGATACCGGCGGCGGGGAAGGAGTCCCCCGCGTCGCCGCCACCTTCTTCACCATATTCACCGCCATCTCCATAACCTAATACTCCTAGTATGCAGTGGTTCATCCTCCCACACACCTCTGTACCATTCTATGTAAACATGGTGTTTGATGCTTTAAGTTATAATCCTATGATCTATGTCATGTTTGCGTAGTTTCTTTGTTCTTAGATTGAATGGTTGAACGTCTTTGGTTCATTAGAGTTGTATGTTGATATGGTACAGTCCTTTGGTGTCTATTATATTTGTGCGTGCATGAATTAAACATCAGAGGGTTTGTAGTATGTGTAAAAGGAAGGGGGAAGTTCTGCCAGAGTGACAGAAACCTGAGGACACGAACCGGGACGTTGCACGTATGGGAGTAAGAGGACCATTAAACTTAAGGCTATGGTTGGGGAAACCTTAATGCATTGATTAGTACTTACGGATGTTTGCTAACAATCCAATCATATTGTACATGTAATTCCAAGTAGTGAAGCGCATGTATATTTAGCCTCTCCCACATAGAAAACTGCATTGAAGACAATGAACCCGATCTATTCGCTATTTAAACTTGGACAAAGCCACCACTATTCCACTCTCATGGTTCTGTTAGTTTAGTGTATTTTATTGCTGCAGCAACTAGCTTTACTTTCTTGTTATTTATTATCATGCAAAGTTATCTCTATTACTCGTATTATTGCTCTAGTTTTATTTCCTAGATAATGCAAACGTTTAGTGTGCGTAGAGTTGTATCAGTGGTTGATAGAACTTCAGAGAATATTTATCCTACCTTTAGCTCCTCATTGGGTTCGACACTCTTACTTATCGAAAAGGCTACACACGATCCCCTATACTTGTGGGTTATCAAGACCTTTTCCGCGCTGTTGAGAGCAATAGCGTGTGGGTGAATATTCTTGTGTGCACTTGTTTGATTTATCTCTAAGTAGTTTTTACTTTCAGTTTTAAGTTGTTATCTATCTTAGTATGGATAGGGAATGCGAATTACAAAAAAAATTAGTTGTACTTGTTACCTAAAAACATTTTCAAAAAGGAAAGTGATTGGAAAGATGAGTAATGGTTAAGTGGGGGTCGCCCTTGAATACTTGTGTTCATGCCTGTGAAACGGAAACAAATCTTTCCATGGAAGCTTTTCAGTTAAAAACTTGTGGGAATGCATGAAGCCTTGAAAATAAAGATATTTCTGGTATTGATCTTAATGCTTATTCATTCGAAAATACTTGCATCTTGATCCTATGCCTAACTTAAAGGCATTAAATAAAAGTACTTATTGGGAGATAACCCAAAAGTTTTAGTTGAGTCTTGGAAGTTATTGCTGCAGTAATAACCTCTCCTTATCCTTTTTATTTGCTTTTTGTGCCAAAAGTAACCTCTAATGAGAGAGAAGTGATGCTTGGGAAAGTTGTTGTCCCAAAACAGATTTTTGTGCTTCGCTGTAAAAATTCATGTAAAATCTCTGTATGTCGATTTGAGCTGTAATTGTTTATGCTTCTGCCCCAGGTTATTATCCAACTTTCGTTAGTTCAACACTCTTCGATTTGAGCAACATAAGGTCTTCGAAAAAATTAGTTTCTATCTCCTGGTCTGTTTTGATAGATTTCTGCCATTATTTGCATTTGCTTCTTGTTGATTCCTTTTTGGTTCTCTTTGGGGAATTGAGCTTTTTAAGGGAAGTGCTACAGTAGCTTGTGTTTTAATGGAAGTTTTATTGGTGTTGAAACTGAACCCAAAGACTTATTATCTTGAGTACACTAATGTTGCTAATGAAGATTATGTGAAGTTTTGTATGAAGGAAAAATTTCAGATGTTAAGAAAAGAATGATGTAATGAGATGAAGAATGGACTAAAGCTCAAGCTTGGGGATGCCACCCCGTGTCACCCCAAGAAATATCCAAGAAGTACAAGCGTCAAAGCTTGGGGATACCCAAGGCATCCCCTTCTTCATCAATAAAAATCTCAGGTTCTTCCAAACACTTCATTTTTATTGTTTCATGCACAATTGTGGTGTTCTTGGAGCGTCTTGATTTTCGTTTTTGGTTTTTGTTTGCTTAGTTTGCTTAGTTTTCTTGAATAAATTGGTTGGACCCCCTCTTTTATACATTAGTTTTCAAATAAGTGTGGTTTGGATTGGAAAAGAGTAGGAAAAGTTCATGCTTAAGTGGTAAAAGGAGCTCGTTTTTTACGGTGGTCTATGCTTTGTCATGTCATGCTTGATATTGTTTAGGATTTATGCATAGTGATTTTTGCTATAGCATGACATGTTATAAACAATTGAGATTGCTTAATGTGCCTTAAAAGCATCATGCGTTGTTTTAGCATATTAAAACATAGTATTATGGTATTCTCTTTTGATGCTTTATTTGGGTTGACTTGGTGCATGCTCACACCATGTTATGACTATCCCAAGTCACCATAGCTTTTATGATCCTTTAGTTTTCGACTTGTAATATCACTTTATTCTTTAATTAATGATGTTTTGTCGCTTTGGCTGATTATGGCCATTATTGCTCTTTTAGTTGGTCACTCCCAGTCTTTTGCTAGCCTCCATAACCAAGTATAAGTTCCACTCATGCATCCAACTCCAAATAAAACCAAGTTATCCCAAAGAGTCCACCATACCTACCTATTAGCATTTGCTATTCCAAGTATATTCATGCTTTTATCTACCTTCGAATTAAACTTGTTATGAGAAAACTAGTGATTAAAGCTCTCACGAACTTGATGGCACACTTTACTTTTCGTGCCCCTAATAAACTTGAACCATTGTGTCATCTATGTTGTATATGCTTGCACTTATATGTTGGGGATTAGCAGAACCATGCTGTCATGGGGAACGCTTTGAACATTGCACTTGTACATTGTACCTAGTTGATATCATGCTCTTTTGTCTATGGATGTCGTCGGTGTGAAATGAAAGGGGAGCTTGTAAGTCCATGGAGTTATGTATATGTGTTAGAGAAGCGCCTAGGCGGCCGGTCTAATCCATGCCTAATCATGGTGGAAACCTGCAGCGTAACCATAATGAGCAATCTATGAAGCATTCTTCTTATAAATAAAGAGATAGAGATTGAGAAAAAAGAAAAAAAAGAGATGAGAAAAGAGGAAAGTGAGGAAAAAGCACCATTTCCCCATGGTAAATAAGAAGATTGCTGAGATGCTCATTGTCTGCTTGCCTTTGTCATTTTGATATGGGGATTCTTCCGTATCATCGGGCAAGGGGTACCCCGTTGGCGGTTCTCTATGACATACATGTACTTACTATGACAAGAACTTACCGGTAACTAAACTTGAGTAGCATGAGGAGCGGCCCTTGTATTCAAGGGACATGGGATTTCCAGCTTATACTTTGTCAAGCATATACTCCATAGTTTGTTTATTTTAACCTTAATCACTTCAAGATGCTTATGATAGGGCAATGAGAGCTAAAAGCTAATAAGTACCATAATTTTTGGAAGCTCTTTATGAGACTTGAATCCCTGCTTCCTTCTATGAAGGCCTTTCTTCCACTTTTATATTGAGTCTCCACCTTCTATCTTTATGCACCAATTAAGAGAGCATAGTTGTCATTCTTAGTTCTATGTTCATTGTCCCAAGACTTGTTGAGTGATGCATAACTTTGATATTTCTTGTTCCTAAACTATTTGTATCTAGTCACCCTTATGAACTTTGAAGGTGTCCTATGCATTTATGTTTTGCTACTCTATAAAGGACAAGCTGAATACCATCCTCATTATGCTTTCTTTATGTGAAACAAACAAACGTCTTGCAAAGCATTGTTATTCATGAATATTTTGTTTGTGCCTTTTCATATTACAACATAGTTGCTATGTCTTATTGTTAGAACTCTATCTTTTATGATTCATGTTTAGAGTACCTTAATTCCAGCTATCAATACTTTTACAATAATGATGATCAAAATAGTGTTGTCTGCGTGTCACCTCAAAAATTATATTTTTTTGATCGTTTACCTACTCGAGGACGAGCAGGAACTAAGCTTGGGGATGTTGATACGTCCATAACGTATCTATAATTTTTGATGGTTTTATGCTAATAATATGTTTTGACACTCCTTTTTGTATAAAGTTTTTGATTTATTTGGACTAACCTACTAATAGTTGCAAAATTGCACAATGTTCTTGTTTTACACTTTGATGTTTAGGAATCACCAAGAATACAAGTGGAAACCTTGTTGGAGTCAAATTGGGATTTTTTCAGAAATCTGTCTCAGAACTCGTTTTTACGATGGTCACGTTTTGGGTCGAAGACGGCGTCAAACTGAAAACTCTTCAACTACAACGTTGTTGGAAACTTCGCGACAAATGTTCTGGACATAAAATTTAGCTGATTCCGAGTCCGGACGGGCCTTTTAGACCCAATTTACTACAGCCCAAGATGGGGTGAAGGGAATCCGAGAAGCTATATAAAGGGAGGAAACCTAATTGGCCCAAGGCATCTCCACCCACGAATTTGCAGCCACCAAATACACGTTTTTCCCTCTCCATGGATCCCATCTCCATGGGGGAGGGATCCCAAGAATCCATGAAGGAAGGGGGCTAAGGGGCGGTGCTCCCCCATGATACCGGCGGCGGGGAAGGAGTCCCCCGCGCCACCGCCGCCTTCTTCACCATCTTCACCGCCATCTCCATAACCTAATCCTTCTAGTATGCAGTGGTTCATCCTTCCACACACCTCTGTACCATTCTATGTAAACATGGTGTTTGATGCTAGAAGTTATAATTGAAGGAAATATGCCCTGAGAGGCAATAATAAAGTTGTTATTATATATTCCTTATACATGATAGATGTTTATTTTACATGCTAGAAATGTATTGATTCGGAAACATCAATACATGTGTGTTTAATAAACAAAAAGGGTTCCTAGTCATGCCTCTCTTATAGACTAGCTTGTTGATTAACAGGATGATCAAGGTTTCCTGATCATGGACATTGGATGTTGTTAATAACAAGGTCACACCATTGGTGGAATGATGTGATGAACATTCATCCGAAGTATAGCATTACGATCAAGTCATTATGTTTATATTGCTATAACATCATACGAAGTAATCTTTATCCTTAGACCATGAGATCATGTTAATTGCTTACACCGGAAGAGTATCTTGATAACATCAAACGTCACACCATAACAGGGTGACTATAAAGATGGGTTCAGTACTACGAAGGTGTTATGTTGAGGCTCATGGATCAAGAGTGGAATTTGTCAATCCAGATGACGGATAGATATACTCTGGGACCTCTCCGTGATATCACATTAGGATAGCTTGCAAGCAAATGATGTGATCACTAGAATGTTATATCACGGGAACAAGAAAAGAGTGCATGTCGGTAACGAGATCAAACTAGGTATGGAGATACCGATGATCAAATCTCGGACATGTAATATATCGAGAGACAAAGGGATTTAGTTACAAGCGTTAAAGGTTCTCATGATCACAGGAGTCATCATTGAATGTGTAGGAGTCAGTATGGATCTCGTGTCCCGGCTGCTGATTATTGATCGGAGAAGGGTCTCGATCATGTCTGCATTATTCGCGAACCGTAGGGTGGCACACTTAAGAGTTAACGGACACCATTTTGGAGCACATATGTTTCAGACGAAAGAATTGCAAAGCGCAGGAATTGTTTCAATAGAAACCAGAAATTGTTTCGGGTGAAATTGCAGAAGGTGGTTCTGCATGTGATATTGAAATATTGCAAGGGGCTATATGTGAATGTTTGTTAATTAAAGTAATTAACAAAATTCTGAAAAAATTTAACAAAAAGAGTTTTATTAAATGAGAGAGCATTAAATTTGGAGAAATTTAATGCATTTAAAGTGGAGACTTTAAAAGGGAATGTGAAGAGGCATTTTAATGTGGGGTGGGGGGGTTACCACCACATGAATGGGGGAGGTGAGGGGTCACCCCCCCATGCGCCGGCCATGGAGAGAGGGGGCACCCCCCTCCTCCTATAAAAGGCCACCCATTCCCTCCTTCATCCTCACACCTCCTTGTGAAGGATCTCTCTCCCCCTCTAGAATTATTCCCCCATGGTCTCGAATTAGCGAGATACATGTTCCCGGTGGCATTTTGTCTGGAAGGAGTTGCTGCTTCCGCTGGATCGCTGGAGCGAGGAGGTAGAGGTTGTCCGGTGGCTTGAACGTGTGTGCGAGTGCGGATGCGCCGCTGAGTTGCGGTGCTCGGACTTCCTCACGATCTTGAGATCGGCAAGTGTACGACTACATCAACCACGAGTTCCTACTCGTTAACAAAGCTTGTTTTCTACGAGGGTAAGTTCTCGTTGGATGTATGTCCACCCGTTGCTTTGTACCTAGTAGATAGATCTTGGCGTGTAGTTCACTCCGTAGGAAATTTTTTGTTTTCTATGCTGCGGACCCAACAATAATCCTATGATCTATGTCATGTTTGCGTAGTTTCTTTGTTCTTAGATTGAATGGTTGAACGTCTTTGGTTCATTAGAGTTGTATGTTGATATGGTACAGTCCTTTGGTGTCCATTATATTTGTGCGCGCATGGATTAAACATCATAGGGTTTGTAGTATGTGTAAAAGGAAGGGGGAAGTTCTGCCGGAGTGACAGAAACCTAAGGACGCGAACCGGAACGTTGCACGTATGGGAGTAAGAGGACCATTAAACTTAAGGATATGGTTGGGGAAACCTTAATGCATTGATTAGTACTTACGAATGTTTGCTAACAATCCAATCATATAGTACATGTAATTCCAAGTAGTGAAGCGCATGTATATTTAGCCTCTCCCACATAGAAAACTGCATCGAAGACAATGAACCCGATCTATTCGCTATTTAAACTTGGACAAAGCCACTACAATTACCACCACTATTCCACACTCATGGTTCTGTTAGTTTAGTGTATTTTATTGCTGCAGCAACTAGCTTTACTTTCTTGTTATTTATTATCATGCAAAGCTATCTCTATTACTCGTATTGTTGCTCTAGTTTTATTTCCTAGATAATGCAAACGTTTAGTATGCGTAGAGTTGTATCAGTGGTTGATAGAGCTTGAGAGAATATTTATCCTATCTTTAGCTCCTCGTTGGGTTCGACACTCTTACTTATCAAAAAGGCTACACACGATCCCCTGTACTTGTGGGTTATCACCCCACTTGGGCATATTCTCAACAACCCCGACGCCACCGGACGAGTCGCTCTTTGGGGAATCGAGATGTCTCCACGAGACATTACATACGACAAGCGCGACGCGATCAAGTCGCAATTCCTCCCTGATTTCCTGGTGCACTGGATGGAGAACCAGCTCCCCGAAAAGGCAGATATGTCTTACCTGTAGACAATGCACTTCGATGGATCCAAGCGTAAGGACGGGGCTGGTGCAGGTGTCATACTGACATCGCCCCAAGGAGACAAGCTGAAATACATTCTGCGAATGCAGTTCACCACCTCCAACAACGAAGCTGAATACGGGGCACTGTTGCACGGGATGCGGATGGCAAAAGCCTGCGGCGCCAAGAGGCTCATCATCTACGGCGACTCCAAGCTGGTCGTCAACCAGACAATGCACGAGTGCAACGAACTGAACAACAATATGATTGCTTACCGCGACCTCTACGATACACTCGAAGGGGACTTCGACGGCTGCGAGCTGCGGCACGTAGGCCGTGAAAGCAATGAAGAGGCGGACGCACTCGCCAACATTGGTTCCACCTGCGCCCCCATACCACCTGGGGTATTTCTCAAGCGTATCTGCGAACGCTCCATCAAGCCAAAGGCCGCAGAGAAGAAAACAAGCGCAACAACGGACTCGGGGGCTATGCCACCCAATGAGCCAATGGCACTCGACGACCTGGAACTTCAACAGGACTCGAGGGACCAATGGGAGTCATGATGATCGAGCCATCTTGGACTCAACCCTACATCACATATCTTCTCAGCAAGAGGCTATCGGACGACCCGACTGACACGCGACACATCGCACGACGATCCAAGGCATTCTTCGTCATCAACGGCAAACTATACAAGTGCAGCATCATAGGAGTACTCCAACGGTGCGTCTCCAACACGGACAGAAGGGCCGTCCTCCTCGACATCCATGAAGGGACCTGTGGACACCATGCCGGCAGTCGCGCCCTCGTCGCCAAAGCTCTACGATCTAGATTCTACTGGCCAATGGCCATGCGTGACGCCAAGGACACCATCCAGAGATGCAACGCTTGTCAGCAATTCACGGACAAACCGCACGCACCTGGCACGGAACTCCGACCAATACCATTGGCTTGGCCCTTTGCGCAATGGAGTCTCGACATGGTCGGCAAGCTCCCAAAGTCCTCGCGAGGAGGATACGTCTACCTCTTGGTCATCATCGACAAATTCACCAAGTGGATAGAGGCCATGCCGGTGATAAACCAGTCAGGAGCCAGTGCCGTCAAGTTCTTCGAGTCCATTGTCTATTGCTTCGGAGTGCCACACAGCATCATCACGGACAATGGAACAAACTTCACCTCTAAGGAGTTCCAGGGTTTCTACGAAAACCTGGGAATCAACGTAAGTTATGCCTCTGTAGCCCATCCACAGACCAATGGTCAAGTCAAAAAGGCCAACGGCCTCGTCTGTGGCGGAATCAAGAAGCGACTCCTCTGACCACTCGAGCAAGCCGCCGGATGCTGGCCAGACGAGCTGCAATCCGTACACTGGAGCCTACGCACAACTCCAAACAGCACCACGGGATACACTCTGTTCTTCATGGTGCTTGGTGCTGAAGCGGTGCTACCCGCAGAAGTACGCTACAAAGCCTCGTGGGTGGTCGCTTACAGCGAGCAGGAGTCAACTTTTGCACTCGAAGACTCCGTCGATCTTCTTGACGAGGCACGGGACATCGCAGCAGAAAGATCGACGATCTACCAGCAGAACCTGCGCAACTACCACAACAGAAGGCTACGCCCCAGATCCTTCATCGAAGGAGACCTGGTCCTGCGGCTGAAGCAGCAAGGGCACCTCAAGGTCGAGTCCCCTTGGGAAGGACCATACGTGATTACAGAAGTAATCCCAGGTGGCGCCTATCGCCTCAAAGATTTTGAGACAGGAGTCGCATACTCCAACCCCTGGAACGTCGCACAGCTGTGGCGCTTCTACCCTTAGTCGTCTTTTTTTACATTGCAAATAAGACTATTCAGCCAGGCTACTTAGCCACACATTGTACATCGTACTGATTCTGTGAATATATAAAGCTAAGTGCCCCAAAACTCTATGTTTTTCTAGCAATTATATTACTCGGGGGCTGCGCCACCCTTTACACAACTGTTCTACGAACCAATCGCGATATCCCGAGTAGCTGACGAAATAATCGAACCCTTGACAAACACCAACCCAGCTGCAACGCACCTGGCAGGTTGGCAAGGTGCTGAGATAAACACACGTCAGGCTAACGAAAAGGAATCACATAGTGCAACACACTCGCAAAACATACGAGCTAGCAAGGTCTTTACATATCAATAATAATCAATTATATACAGCATACACACGAACTTTACAACACTGGTATACTTATGTGCAAGATACAAGTTAAACTACTGTTGCAACAGAAGAACATTCGTTTGTTCCTTGAAAAAGTCGACAATTTCCTCCGCTAGGCGATCCATCGCCTGGTAATGAGGAACCATATTCTAGGTCGAACCTGCCGGCGGTGTCGGAGGTCTAGCAGCAACAGCTGCAATGTCCACATCAGGCCTGTGAAGTCGCACCAGCGACAAAGCAGCCTTTGCACCAGCCACTAACTGCTGCTGCACGCACTCGCGAACTGCACTCAAATCCTGAAACTTAGCCAGGAGAGCCAACAGGCTCGAAAGGACGACGTCCAGTGGAAACATCGTCTAGTAGATATTCCTTATGCATGACTGCGATTTCTTCAGAAAATGGAGCACTCGAGAGGCACGATCCCCAGGGTCGCAAGTGCAATCGCGAGATCGTGATCCACCCAAAAATACCCACTTGCCTGAAGTTATTCCTGGGTCAGGTCGTTCATTCGGATGGCGATCCTTTCTTCCTCATCTTGTCGATGACGAGCACTGACAACTACACCAAGCAAAAAAGGCAATATATGAAGACAAGGAACTATCGTGACTGACTACAAGGGAAGATAAGAGGTCAAGAAGCTAACATTTGAATTGATCGCCCAACTGCGTCACCTCCTCCAACAGATATTGCTCTCGGGCGGTAGCCTTCTCCGCCCTTGACTTCCACACATCTGCGTTACCGTGAAGGACGGGCAACTCACGTTCTAGTTGCTTAACGCGATCGCGCAATCGCGAAAGCAGGGACAACTCATCCACCCTTGAACGCGACTGTGCCAAAGTCTCATCAACGGATGGAGGGTCCCAAGGATCACCCGAAGGACCACTCACCGTACCCTATCACAAGCCAAGCAAGAGCGAATAAGGGACCAAGCAAAACATGGACAAAAAGCTCAATTGCATTCAAACATGACAAAAGTATCAACAGAGATGCTCAGCCAACGGCATGTTTTCAACAAAAGGAGTCGAACTATTAACTATTACAGTATAACTACTGAGGAGCAGTTTGCTTCTTCGACTTGGACTTCGGCTTCGGGGGACTTATCGAGTCCGTGGCAGTATCAGACGCCACAGACTTTCCGCCGGCCCCTAACGCCGTAGCCTTCGCCGCCTTTTTGGCTCGCTGCAACTCCTCGGAATACTTGGCGACTGTGTTGATGAGTTGTGGCCCGTACTTGCCGCAGACAGTTGCAAAGGGAGCAAAAACTACCTGTTGACCATCTGCGCCGATGGGCATCGCCTTGGAGACCGTGACTGGATCCACCTCCACTCCATGGGCTTGCACCATGGCGAGTGCCATGGAAGCGCCAACCGCACGCTGCGATTTCCTGAAGTCTGCGGGGATACCTCCAGTGAGGGATTCCACCAGGTCCTCCAAGTTCTCAATCAGCTCAGCCTTCGGCGTCAGCTCCTCGCGGATGCGACTGAGCACATCCTTAGCTTTAGTCAGTGTCCACTTAATGAAAGTGCTGCGGTCTTCGACTGCCGTGACGGCGCCTGCCAAAGCATCATCACGACGAAGCACCTGGGCGTTGAAGCTCAGACGACCAGCATCTACACAGAGCAAAGCGTCAGCACAATACCAAGATATTGAAGAAAGAAGCAATCAAAATCTAGATGAAAGAATACCTGAAAGAGACTTGGCAATCGAGAAGAGCTGTTCTTCGAACAACTTTTCCCTCGCAACGATGGAGGTGCACAAATCCTCTTCGCGTTTCCGCGATTCATCCAGCACAGCGACTACCTCGCCGCGACTCTTCACCGCCGCGATGAGCATCTTTTCATGAGAAGCAGCATCGCGAAGGAGTTCGTTATGCTCGGCTGCCAAAATACAAGATGGAGCATCAGTCGAATGTATAAATCTCGCAAGAATAAAGAAGAAGAAGCAAAATACTAACTTTCGACGACGCGATGGCGATTATCTAGCATTGCATGCTGACAACCCATCGCAAGTACCTGCTCTGCCAAACGAGCAGCTTCCTTCATAATGAGCTGCCTCAGAAGAAAATAAAAAGATCAGCAGACAGCATGGACCACAAATTCGACTGCAAAAACAAAATCACACTTACATGCTCCTCCAGAGACTCTGAAGTCGATTGCCACGCAGTCGTCCGGGCAACCATCTAGTGTTCCCCAGCGTGTGGAGAACTCGATGAGTTGTGCCCAGAGTGGGCCGCCAATGGAGGAGAGGAGGATCGTTCAGCCACTTCCTTGGCCTTGGAATCCGCGACTCCAGATTCCTTCACAAATTAGACGTCACCAGAAAACGACGACGCCTCTTGACTACGAAACAAAAGACAGCTTCAGGAATTGCAACTCCAAAAAAAACCAAGATGAGAGTTGTAGACTTATGATACATTGCAAATGTATCTATAATTTTTGATGTTCCATGCTTGGATTTATCCACTTTATTGTGTTTTGTTCCAACTTTGGAGTACTTTTCATATGATTTCTTGGACTAACCTATTAACAAGAGCCACAAGTGCCTGCTTTTCTGCTGTTTTTGGTTCCAGGAAAGTTAGAAAATGAATATTCTCGGAATTGGACGGGACAAAAGCCAAAGTGCCTATTTTTCCGGAAGGGATCAAGTGCCAGAATACAAGACGGAGAAGGGCCAGGGAGCCACCACACCACCTGGCCACGCGGCCAGGCCTGACCCGTGCCAGGGGGTGGTGTGGCCGCTCCCGGCACCCCCTCGGCCTCTCCTTCCGCCTATATATTACCCTCGGTACAAAAACCCTAAGTACCCAATCAAAAATCCACGAAAGAGTCTATAGACGCCGTCATCTCCATCCCTAGATCGGGAGGGATCTGAAGCTCTTCCCGGCACCTTGCCGAAGAGGGGAATTCACCCTGGAGGCCTTCTTCATCACCATGCAAGCCTCCGGTGTGATGCGTGAGTAGTTCATCCTTGGACTACGGATCCATGTAGTAGCTAGATGGCTGGTTCTCCTCCTTTGTGCTTTCATGTTTAGATCTTGTGAGCTCCGTTCATGATCAAGATCATCTATTTGTAATTCATACATGTTGTGTTTGCGGGGATCCGATGGATATTGAGATGCTATTTCAGATTGATTATTGATTCTATCATGTCTTTGTTATTTGTGATCTTGCATGCTTTCCGTTGTTAGTAGCTATCTTGGCCAAGTAGATGCTAGCAACTCCAAGAGTTAGTTTTTATGCTCGATAGTGGGTTCATGCCTCTGGTAATCTAGGGAAGTGACAGAAATCTCTAAGGTACTAGATGTGCTATTGCTACTAGGGAGAAAACAACAATCCTTTATTCATAGAACAATCATATTGTTTACTTTACACGTAGTTCGAACGACGAGCACATCAAGATCTTTTCTGGCGCCGTTGCCGGGGAGTCAAGGACATCTTCACAAGGGGAGTCCCTCATAACCAATCTCTTTACTTTGTTGTTTTTGTTTTGCTTAGTTTCTTTTTGCTTTGTTTGCTTGTTTTGTTCTTCAAAAACACAAAAAAATAGTTTTACTAGTTTGCTTTCTTTACCAAAAACACAAAAAAAAGTAAGTCTCCTTTAGTTGTCACCTCTTCCTTAGCTCACCATGTTGATCCCTACATTCACCCTGAAAGACCTTCCAGTTGGTAGTGGTTCTATAATTGGGAAAGATAACATTGAAGAATTCTTTAATCATGTTAGTAAGCATGAAGATACTGAGGATAGATCCCTTGTAGAACTTGATCCAAACTATGGGATTGCTGTAGCTTCTTTAATTCACATGTTAGAATCTAGGTTTGTTAACCTCAAACCCTTAATGCAAGTAATGTTTCTTAAGCTTAAAGAAATTGAGGATCCTGAAAAGAGGGATTTCATTTTAGAAACTTTGTTTAAGGAGTTCTATGATGTTGCCAAGGAAGCTAGGAAAGTCTTTGAACGTTCCAATATGCTAGGCTCATATGTAGATGTTGTTAGTACACGAGAAAAGATGAAAAAAACCGTACCTAATGGGGAGGAACCTAAGATACCAACACCCTTTAAACTAATAGCAATACATGATGGCATAGAAAAGAATCTTGATTGGATTATTCCTGCAAACCTTTTGATGAGAATAGTGAACCTAAGAGCATTGAGATAGGATCCTCTAGAACTTATTTGGATGATATACCTTTCCTTGTTGAAAATATTTCTGGTATTGATCTTAATGCTTCTTCATTTGAGATCACTTGATTATTTCTTTGCTTCTTATGCCTAACTTAAAGGCGTTAAAGAAAAGTACTTATTGGGAGATAACCCAAAAGTTTTAGATGAGTCTTAGAAGTTATTACCTCAGTAATAACCTCTCCTTATACTTTTTATTTGCTTTTTGTGCCAAGAGTAACCTCTAATGAGAGTAAAGTAATGATTGGGAAAGTTGCTGTCCCGAAACAGATTTTTGTGCTTCACCGTAAAAATTCGTGAGACAGCTCTGTATGTCGTATTGAGCTGTACTTTTTTGTGCTTCTGCCCCAGGTTGTTATATAACTTTTGTTAGTTCAACACTTTTTGATTTGAGCAACAGACGGTCTTCGCAAAAATTCGTCTTTACCTGCTGGTCTGTTTTGACAGATTTCTGCCATTTTCTGCATTTGCTTCTTGTGGGTTCCTTTTTTAGTTCTTTTGGGGAATTAAGCTTTTTGAAGGAAGTGCTAAAGTAGTAGTGTTCTAATGGAAGTTTATTTGGTGTTAGAACTGAACCTTAAGACTTATTTATCTTGAGTGTACTAATGTTGCTAATAAAGATTGTGTGAAGTTTTGTATGAAGGAAAATTTTCAGGTGTATGGAAGGAATGAGTAATGAGATGAAGGATGGACTAAAGCTCAAGCTTGGGGATGCCATGCGTGTCACCCCAAGAAATATCCAAGAGGTACAAGCGTCAAAGCTTGGGGATGCCCAAGGCATCCCCTTCTTCATCAATAAAAATCCCAGGTTTCTTCCAAACACTTCATTTTTATTGTTTCATACACAGTTGTGTTGTTCTTGGAGCATCTTCTTTTTTGTTTTTCGTTTTGGTTTTTAGTTTGCTTGGTTTTCTTAGTTTTCTGACTAAATTGGTTGGACCCCCTCTTTCATACATTGGTTTGCAAATGGTTTGGTTTGGTTTGGAAAAGAGTAGGGAAGTTCATACTTATGTGGTAAAAAGAGCTTGTTTTTGACTGTGGCCTATGCTCTGTCATGCCATGATTGATATTGTTTTGTCTTTATGCTTTGTATTATTTGTTGTAGCATGACTTGTTATAAACAATTGAGATTGCTTAATGTGCCTTGGATGAATCATGCGTTATTTTAGCATATTAAAGCATAGTATAGTGGTATTCTCCTTTGATGCTTTATTTGGGTTGACTTGGCACATGCTCACACCATGTTATGACTGTCTCAAGTCACCATAGCCTTTATGATCCTTTAGTTTTCAACTTGTAGTATCACTTTATGCTTTGATCAATGATGTTTTGTCGCTCTGCATGATTATGGCCATTATTTCTCTCTTAGTTTGTCGTTCCTAGTCTTTTGCTAGCCTCCACAACCAAGTATGAGTTCTACTCATGGATCCAACTCCCTAAACCAAGTTATTCCAAAGAGTCCACCATACCTACCTACTAGCTTATGCTATTCCAAGTATATTCATGCTTTTGTTTACCTTCCAAATTAAACTTTTTATGAGAAAACTAGTGATTAAAGCTCTCATGAACTTGATGGCACACTTTACTTTACTTGCCCTTAATAAGCTTGAACCATTGTGTCGTCTATGTTGTATATGCTTGCACTTATTTGTTGGAAATTAGCAGGACCATGCTTTCATGGGGAACGCTTTCAACATTGCACTTGGTAGTTGTACCTAGTTGATATCATGCTCTTTTGTATATGGATGTCGTCGGTGTGAAATGAAAGGGGAGCTTGTAAGTCCATGGAGTTATGTATATGTGTTAGAGAAATGCCTAGGGCGCTGGTCTAATCCATGCTGACATGGTGGAAACCTGCAGCGTAACCATAATGAGCTGTCTATGAAGCATTCTTCTTATTAAAAAAAGAGTCCTATATTGAGAAAAAAGAGAAAAGAAAAAAAAAGAGATACTATGAAAAGAGGAAAGAGAGAAAAAAGCACCATATTCCCATGGTAAATAAGAAGAATGCTGAGATGCTCATTGTCTACTTGCCTTGTCATTTTGATATGGGGATTCTTCCGTATCATCAGGCAAGGGGTACCCCATTGGCGGTTCTCAATGATACACATGTACTTACAATGACAAGAACTTACCGGTGACTAAACTTGAGTAGCATGAGGAGCAGCCCTCATATACAAGGGACATTAGATTTTTGACTTATACTTCGTCAAGCATGTACACCATAGTTTGTTCACTTTAACCTTAATCACTTCAAGATGCTGATGATAGGGGCAATGAGAGCTGAAAGCTATAAGTACCATAATTTTTGGAAGCTCTTTATGAGACTTGAATCCCTACTTCCTTTTACAAAGGCCTTTCTTCCACCATTATATTGAGTCTCCACCTTCTACCTTCATGCACCTACTTTCAGAGCATAGTGGCCATTCTTAGTTCTATGTGCATTGTCCCAAGACTAGTTGATTGATGCATAATTTGATATTGCTTATTTTAAACAATTGTATCTAGTCACTCTTATGAACTTTGAAGGTGTCTTATGCATTTATATTTGCTACTCTATTGAGGGACAAGCTGAATACTATTATGCCATGTTTTCTTTATGTGAAACAAACAAACGTCTTGCAAAGCATGTTATTCATGAATCTTCTGTTTGTGCCTTTTCATGTTGCATCATAGTTTCTTTGCTTATTGCTAGAACTTTGTCTTTCATGTTATGATTAAAGTACTATGATCCCATCTTTGAATGTTTTACAAATACTTTGATCAATTCTTTGATGGTGCATGTCACCTCAAAAATTATTCTTTCTTTTTATCACTTACCTACTCGAGGACGAGCAGGAGTTAAGCTTGGGGATGTTGATACATTGCAAATGTATCTATAATTTTTGATGTTCCATGCTTGGTTTTATCCACTTTCTTGTGTTTTGTTCCAACTTTGGAGTACTTTTCATATGATTTCTTGGACTAACCTATTAATAAGAGCCACAGTGCCAGCTGCCTGTTTTCTGCTGTTTTTGGTTCCAGGAAAGTCAGAAAATGAATATTCTCGGAATTGGATGGGACAAAAGCCAAAGTGCCTATTTTTCCGGAAGGGATCAAGTGCTGAATCACGAGAGAGAAGGGCCAGGAGCCACCACCACCTGCGGCCAGGCCTGGCCCACGCCAGGGGGTGGTGTGGCCGCTCCCGGCACCCCCTCGGCCTCTCCTTCCGCCTATATATTGCCCTCGGTATGAAAACCCTAAGTACCCAATCAAAAATCCACGAAAGAGTCTGTAGACGCCGTCATCTCCATCCCTAGATCGGGAGGGATCTGAAGCTCTTCCCGGCACCATGCCGGAGAGGGGAATTCACCCTGGAGGCCTTCTTCATCACCATGCAAGCCTCCGGTGTGATGCGTGAGTAGTTCATCCTTGGACTACGGATCCATGTAGTAGCTAGATGGCTGGTTCTCCTCCTTTGTGATTTCATGTTTAGATCTTGTGAGCTCCGTTCATGATCAAGATCATCTATTTGTAATTCATACATGTTGTGTTTGCGGGGATCCGATGGATATTGAGATGCTATTTCAGATTGATTATTGATTCTATCATGTCTTTGTTATTTGTGATCTTGCATGCTTTCCGTTGTTAGTAGCTATCTTGGCCAAGTAGATGCTAGCAACTCCAAGAGTTAGTATTTATGCTCGATAGTGGGTTCATGCCTCTAGTAACTGGGAAGTGATGTAAATCTCTAAGGTACTAGATGTCTGTTGCTACTAGGAGAAAAACAATCCTTTGGTCATAGAACAATCGTATTGTTTACTTTACACGCAGTTCGTAAAGCAATAATCTGTTGCTTGCAACTTAATACTAGAGGGGGTTCGGATGATAACCTGAAGGTGGATTATTAGTCATAGATGCAGTTGGATGGCGGTCTATGTATTATGTTGTAATGCCCAATCAAGTCTCAAAGGAGTCAAGATGATTAGTATATGCATGTATTGCTTTCTCGATGTTTGTCAATTGCCCCGCTGTAATTTGTTCACCTAGCATGTTTTCTATCTAAGGAGAGCCACCTCTAGTGAACTATGGATCCCGGTCCTTTCTCTTTACATACAATCTACAACTATTTACTGCTTTGTGTTTACTTTGTACAAACTTTTACTTCTTTCCATTCGATACGTTTAATCCTTTGTTTTCCGCAAAACACGGTGAGATTGACAACCTCATCGCAAGTTGGGGACAAAGTTCTGTGGTTGTGTTGTGCAGGTCTCCACGTTGCTACTAGCACCGATAGTGCGCCCTGCCAAAGCTCAGCTAGTAACACCTTTGGGGTGTTTCCTTGCTCCTACTGGTTCGATTAAACCTTGGTTTCATAACTGAGGGAAAACTTGCTGCTGTGCTCATCATACCTTCCTCTTGGGGTTCCCAACGAGCTCTACGTCGAAGGACGAGCACATCAAGATCTTTTCTAGCGCCGTTGCCAGGGAGTCAAGGACATCTTCACAAGGGGAGTCCCTCATAACCAATCTCTTTACTTTGTTGTTTTTGTTTTGCTTAGTTTCTTTTTGCTTTGTTTGCTTGTTTTGTTCTTCAAAAACACAAAAAAATTAGTTTTACTAGTTTGCTTTCTTTACCAAAAACACACACAAAAAAATCCTGCATACAGAAAACAATTTAGCATACGTTAAGAAATCAAAAAGCAATCGACAAATAAAGCTACTTCGTAGCACAATCATACCTCAGGAGGAGGGTTAGAGGCATTGAATGGAGGCACGACTAGTTCACTGGGGAGCACATCCTTGGTGGTGTACTTGGTTAACAGTCGCACCCTCTTATCTACTTCACCCGCGGAAATGCCATCGGCAGATGCGCGAGTGACATCATCCGCACCAGCCCATTGGAGCATGGGTGGACCCTGGCCTGCAGAGGCTGGATGCGATGGCGCAACCATGTGCGAATGAGGGCGGCGCCTCCCTCTTCTTTAACCATGCGACTCTCGAGGTCACAGACGTGCTTGTACAGCACTTCCGTCTCCTCGGACTCGCCACGCATCACCATGTTCTTCCAAGAACGCCTCCTCCTGCATGGTGTTGCGGTATCGAAGGGCACGAGTCCATAGTGCTCTCCGTCGGCCTTCTGGTCGCGGATGTAGAACCACTTGTCCCTCCACCCTTGGACGGATGCCATGAGCTTGATATCGAAGTATGTGATGGAGGAGTCGACATGGATCCCGCAGCCTCCTATGTCGTAGACTACGGAACCAGATGCCGACTGGCGCTTCAGCTTGAAAAGCCACTTGAAGAGACCAAAGTGTGACTCGATTCCGAGCCAGCACTCGCAAAGCGTGATATAGCACGCAATGTGAAGAAGAGAGTTTGGGGACAGCTGGTGCAGCTGGAGCCCATAGAAACAAAGAAGGCCCCTGACTAAAGGATGCAGGGGCAGAGACATGCCACAGATGATGAATGTGAGGAACATCACCCGGCAACCGGACATAGGACACGGGATTATCTCATCGCCAGACACTCACGAATCATCTTCGGCGCGAGGAAGAACCCCATCTTGACGCAGAAGGCGGAGCTCAGAGGCCTTGATGATGGACGCGCACCACGCGCCATTGGTGACGTGGGTGCCCGCACACTTCTTGTTGCCGGTGGCGTTGGTACCCATGGCGGCGGAGCCACCTTTCTTGGCGATGACGGTGGCAGCAGCAGACCCAGCGGCGCCTCCTTTCTTCTTCCCCATCTTGCGGTGGCAGTGCGAGAGGAGGAAATAGCTCGGAAACACGCGGAGTTGGTCCAGCGCCACGAAGGGGACGAACTCTAGGAAGCAGAGAGCAGCAGCAATGGCAATGGAAGCACAAGCAGAGAAAGAGTAGATGGTAAATTACCGCAGCTGCGTTGCTACTTAACCCCCTTGCGGATGCAATCAAACGGCCAACAGAAACCCTATTGGATGCGTGGCGCACATCGCGATCGACACGTGGAGAGGCTAAAACACGAACCGTCCCCCACTACCTCCATTACACGCAGAAATCGAGGAGGCGCAGTTAAAACGAAAGATTACGCACGCCCGGTCAAGTCAGGGTCAGAAAATGGGACCCACCGCTCGTCACGTCCCATCAAAACCGCTCATGCGGGCAACTGAGGTCATCACATTGTCAGCACTAATGTCATCAAAGATGAGCACTACAAGACTTTGACTACTTTAGTCCTTGCTCGAGTCTTCGACTCCACCAAGCAATCGGGGGCTACTCCCATAGGGAGCGCTGGTCGCGCACCCTACGATTTTCTGTTTTATGCAGCAATATGGACATTCAAAGCATACCCAACCACTTGAATCTACGATTCGACTATGGATCATGGGTTACTCCCATAGGGAGTGTCGGAAACAAATTCGATTGAAACAAGCAAACAAAAGACGACAACAGTCGCAAAAGTTCTTTAGTCCCTGCCTGAGTCTTCGACTCAACCAGGCACTCTGGGGCTACTCCCATAAGGAGCGCTGGTCACGCACCCTATGATTATTTGTACATCGTACTGTGTGTTGATAACATCCACACTCGAAGTCCATGGCGATACTGCCTCGTATTTTTCCCTACAAAGAGACTGCGTCTCCTGGGCCACCCGAATCATCTCCGCGATGACAAAAATTTGGATGTCGCGCTTGCAGCGTGAAGATAAGACCTGAATAAGGCCTGGCAACGCATTTGCTACGCACTACCAGAAATATATCCGTGCCTACAGGTATGGTGAACATGCCTTGACGGACGTGTCGAGTGCTCACACCCATATACTGGAATTCGACTCCTGTAAGACCTCCGCGGCTTGAGTCGAATTACACCAGCATTTTTATGAATTCGAGTCCGGGACTCGAGTTTGAGTAGATTACATTGTTTTGCCCTAAGGCAGTTAACTGATACCGATGCATCGATTAAATTAGGCACGCATATCAACAATCCCTATGATATAAACAGAACACTCGAAAAAATACTCAGTCATGCACTCGAAAAGGCTTCATAAAGTCCCCAGTCGAATCTACGATTCCACTGGACACTCTAGGGCTACTGACATGGGTATACCTTGCATGTACTCGAGTTTGGTATATACGGTTCAGATATGGTGGAAGCCCACGGTGTTGCCACGGCCCAATGGAGACTTCGAGTGGCCCACGGACTCTCGATGACTTGTGAGACAACAAGAAGTTTAAAGATAGAAATTTTAAAGGGAAAACCCTAATCTGTAACCGACTCGACCTGCTACCCGAGACCTAGCCTATCTATATAAAGGCTAGGATGGGGCGGCGAGGAGGACACACGCAACCCTAATTTCCACAACTCTCGCCAGATTGCATCTACGCGCCCCTGTAATCTTTGATTCCTTCGTTAATTCGAAGAGCAGACAAGCAGGAGTATGGACCTCTACGAGGCCTGAACCTGGGTAAATCTTGCGTCCCTGTGTGCTTGTTTGCTAGCCGACTGATGCCTCCAGCGCTCCCTCCTTCTCCAAAACCCAAGTCCATAACAATGGGCATTGATGAGTTAAACCCTTGTCACTATCACACCCAAAGTTGTCACAGGTCTTCGAGTGAATTGACTGCAAGTGTGGAAATAAGAATCGAATTTGGATTAAACTAGATGTATTTAAATAAAACTAAAATGTAAACTTCTGGAATAAAAAGCATAAAAGTAAAGAACAATTTGATTGATTGTTGTTTTCTGTAGATGACAAAGAAGGCGCGGGGAGATATAGTTCATGGTGATAGTGACTATGCCAGGTGGATGAATGATAAGTGTAACAATTGTAATCTTATAAGTATGTGTGTAGGCGAGCAACCCATAATTATCCAGAACTCCTCTTGGTAGATTTCATCCCAACTTCAATAATCCTACTAGTCTTTTACCAAAACCATGGTCAAACACTAGACGATTAAGATCCTTTAGGTTGCTTAGCTATTAAGCTCCTTGGATCGGACAAATGCAATAAGCACAGTGGTTCCTTGTTATCCTCGAGTCTACTAGTTTCCCATTGATATCCCCGTGTCACTCGGGGGTCGCCGGTCTGGTAGAGAGCAAGATCCTATCCATGTAGAACAAAGCATCATGTTGTCTGGGCTCTTAATTGGATAACAAGCATTAGGAATCCCACAGATAGTTAAAAACATATAATATAGTACTCCCTCCAACACATATTAGTTGACTCAAATTTGTCTAGATTAGGATGTACCTAGACATGTTTTAATACTAGATACATCCGAATCTAGATAAATCAAAGTCAACTAATATGGGTCGGAGGGAGTAATTAAAATCAATCACAAACTAACTCAACTGGAGATTCTCTTTTTAATCTAGACAAAATGATTAAGCTAATTTTTGTAGATAAAACTCAAACTTTTATTTTTATACTTATTCTACGCTTGTCCAATCGATGTTTCTACGACTTTTTGACGGCTGCATCTTCACGGGCGCGCTTCCGCAAGAATGTCTATGAAAAAGTTGTAAGAATGCGATGAACATTTTATTCTTTAATTTATTTTATTAAAGTGATGGAGTGACTCCCATTAAGCATTTTATTAAGAATGGTTGAATAATTCAACCCCCTCTCTGTTCTCAAATTCTTACCTTGGGTTGCCCTTTATCAAAGGCACGTACCATATTAACTCATTTTGCCGGTGGAATATATGTTTCTCCCGCTTCTAGCTTCTTTGGAAAATACCGGATGATTTCATCATCATAAACATTGAAGATTATTTTTCCATCAGCGCAATCAACTGACACTCCTGCAGTACTAAGGAAAGGTCTTCCAAGTATTATGGATAATTTTTCATCCTCTGCATTTCAAGAATAATAAAATCAGTGGGAATAACATGCTCATCTATTCGAAGTAGAACATCCTCAATCATACCAATGGGTCGTTTAGTGGACTTGTCAGCCATCTATAAAGTGATAGTAGTAGGTTAATACTCCCCTAATCCTAACCTTTTATAGAGGGAATATGGCATTACACAAACTCCTGCACCTAAATCACATAAGACATTATGAATTCTGTTTTGCCTATTGAGCATGAAATAGTTGGTATTCTGGGATCTCCTGATTTAGACAATAGCTTCCCATTAGCAAGATAACTAGTCACCATGGCAACAGTTTCAGTTATTTCTTTCTTTCTACTAAGAATATCACGGAGGAATTTAGAATAGGTAGGAACTTTAATTGCATCCGCAAATGGAATTTCCAGACGAAGGTCACCAAGTGCATTTTTTAATAGAATCATAGATTACCTGATCCAGTGCTTTCTTTTTTTATCTAGATAAGGAAGCTTTTACTCACCTTTCTTATTCTTGTATTTTACCTTTTGTGGGGGGTCAGGCTCTTTTGTTGCTGCTTATCGCTCTTCTTCTTTTCTACTATAACAACTTCATCTTCATTGCTTATCTCTTTTTCTTCTCTACGATCAACTGTCTCTGCATTAGAGTTATAATGGTTATCTTGTGCATTATTTTGTTCCTCCATGGTTTGATCTTGTGTTTCTTGAACAGTTTCATCTTGAGGATCCACCAGTTTATCATCTTATTGGCTTGCTTTGAGCAAGGCTTTTTCCCTTTGATCTTTTTCAGCTTCATATTCTGGTGGTCCTAATGGTCCTGTAACAACTGCACCTCCCCTTGTAACAACATTAGTAGAAACAGGAATATCTATATAATATTGAAGAAAAAATTGATAACCAGATGCTATTTGTTCACATTGGGTTTCAATCATACTAAGGTACTTGTGAAATAATTTTATTTCTTGGCTAATATCATCATAATTTTCTGTGAGTTCTGCCAAAACCTTTTTATGTTTTTGAAAGTGCTTATGCAGGTTATTATGATATTTTTCTTGTCGATGTTTTTATTCTTGAAAAACTTTTCTAGTCTCATCTTCTTCAGTAAAAACTTGTAACAAGTCTACTTTGTTTTCCTTAACAAGTTAGAAGGTATACCTTTTTCTTTCATTGTTTGCCGTACTTCAGGCATAAGATTAGGAGTTATCCGAAGTATCCCTTTTTCCAGCTTAGTGCCAAAATTAGGATTATATAAAGAATCATTCTTAGCCCTAGTAGATATCAATTCCAAACATTCCTTAACAGTTAAGGTATTTATCGATCCTCCTGCTGAGAAGTTAAGCAACTCTCTACATTGAGTATTAAGACCGTGGTAAAATAAATGGCAAATAGTTAATTCTGAATAGCCATGATTAGGAATACTATTGATCATTCCAAAGAATCTATCCCAGGCTTGTGGGTAGTTTTCTCCCATGTTCTAACTAAAGTTTCCTATATTCTTTCTAATTTCAGTTACCTTCTTAAAAGGATTAAACTTGTTTATGAATTTAATAATGCAGTTTTCCAAACATTTAATATAATAACGAGGGAGAGAATATAACCAGTCTAGAGCCTTACCTTTTAGAGACCAACGGAATAATTTTAGACGAGAGAAGTCTCTTGGCAAACCTTTTGGTCCAAGTGATGTTATCACATCGTCGAACTCTCTAAGATGTCTTCTTGGGTCATCATCTTCGCTTCCACTGAAAGATTTTTCCTACAAAATTTTAATAATCTCACCATCAAATCGATATTCTCTAACTCCAGGATTAGGAAATTCTATTGATTGTTTAAGGAACTCGGAACTTGGAGCACTGTATTCTCTAAGAGTTTTCTCAGGTTTCTAGGGGGTTGTCCTGTAAATAGACATGATTTCCGTAATATCACTCAGGTTTTCAACTTCAACTTTTTTTGATCTTAAAAGTTTTTCAATAATTTCCTCGCGCCTTTGAGAAGGCATGCGCTCAATATAATCTGGTAAATAGGTCCTACCAGAGCATGTATACCCTTTATCTCCTAGGGAGAACATTTTGTAGTAGTAACACCTGAAATGTCAAGAGACAAACACTTAGCGCTTAGCTCCCCGGCAAAGTTGCCAAAAAATAGCTTGATGTCTACAAGTGCACAGATCGTTTGTAGCTAGTTTCGAAGTATAGATGTCAATCCCATAGGGAGCCAAAAGGTAAGTGTTTATGAATGAAGTCTCTGTCACACCCAAAGTTGTCACAGGTCTTCGAGTGAATTGACTAAAAGTGTGGAAATAAGAATGGAATTTGGATTAAACTAGATGTATTTAAATAAAACTAAAATGTAAACTTCTGAAATAAAAAGCATAAAAGTAAAGAACAATTTGATTGTTTCTTGTTTTCTGCAGATGACAAAGAAGGCGCGGGGAGATACAGTTCATGGTGATAGTGATTGTGCTAGGTGGACGAATGATAAGTGTAACAATTGTAATCTTATAAGTATGTGTGTAGACGAGCAACCTATAATTAGCCAGAACTCCTCTTGGTAGATTTCATCCCAACTTCAATAATCCTACTAGTCTGTTACCAAAACCATGGTCAGACACTAGACGATTAAGATCCTTCAGGTTGCTTAGCAATTAAGCTCCTTGGATCAGACTAATATAATAAGCACGGTGGTCCCTCGTTATCCTCGAGTCTACTAGTTTTCCGTTGATATCCCCGTGTCACTCGAGGGTCACCGGTCTGCTAGCGAGCAAGATCCTATCCATGTAGAATAAAGCAGCATGTTGTGTGGGCCCTTAATTGGACAACAAGCATTAGGCATCCCATAGATAGTCAAAAACGCATAATATAGTAATTAAAATTGATCACAAACTAATGGAAAATATGTGGAGGCACATCACATCTCACCAATCCCTTACATCTCCCACGCCCAAGGAACTTACTCACACATGAGAGAAGAAAGCATCATCGATATAATTAAATAAAGGGAGTTTTTCTTGATATTACCATGGAGATACACAATAAGAATAGAAAAGTAATCCAACACAATTCAAGATAGGAAGAAACAATCTCAAACCCTAGTCTTACAAGGTAAAGATCTCTCTCTCTCTCAAGTACAAGTAATGGCTATGGGGTTGTCTTGGCTAGGAGGTCGAAGATCGTGGAGCGAGATGAAGAACATCTTCTCCTCCTTCTCTGGATCTCTTCTTTCTCCTTTCTGGATGGGATGGCGGCTGTTGTGTTCTGTTTTCGTCTTTCGCCCCTTCATGAAAGTTGTCCCTTTTGACAAGACAGAGGCGGCGACTATATGGTCGGAAAATGTTCCCGCCATATTGTTGCTCGTTAAAGCTTCTGTTTGCGTCCCTTGCTTACTTCCAAAAAGACACTTGCTTGTTTTCGTCTAAATATTGTGTTTCTCATGTTAAAACATTATGTTGATGTTCAGAAACTGAAACAAACATTAAAAACTAAGTTTTCTTCGCTACCGAAGTATTAACATTAGGTAAAGCTAGAAAACGATCAAATCAAGAGGAAAACCATCAAAAATATGTCGAATCTCACAGCTATTACTAAGCGAGGCCCACTAGCCCCGAGCGACAAGCATCCCTCCACGCCATAGTAGGGCGACACCGCCGCGTCGAGCAACACCAAGGCAACCATCGTGCCACCTAGTTGGGCGCCACCGCCCCCGCACACGCGCGCCTCCGCCGTTCATAGAGCTCAGCCCACGCCTAGATCTAGCAAACCAGGGAGAAATGAGGGGCCCCGCCGCCACTGACACCGAGAGGCTTTGTCGCCAGGATGCTAGGGTTCCCCCTAGTCGCTCACTAGAGGGGTCTATGCAGAAAGTCCACCAAATAGAGATTTATAACATGTAGGAAAGTTGCCTAAGGAATTTATCTTGGATCGTACTAATGCGTGATGCCACACCAAACCCCCTCCCAAGCGGCGGCTGCCAGCTCATCATGTGAAAGCGAACGCGTGCGCAATGCGCCAGCCCCACACCACCGACCTTGCTAGGCTAAATTCACGACTAAACTGGCCCAACCGACTAATTTAGTGGGCCTCCAGGACAACTGTAACTGTCAATCCCTCCCCATGTCCTTACCTTTTTATACGCCACGCGATCGATTCCAACCACTCCCCCATCTACCACCTCCTAGCTTCTTCTTCCTCAAGAAACAGAATCACATCTGAGCCATGGAAAAAAGCTTTAACCTGATCTAAGCCAAAGGTTACTTGTGCCTCTAGAAATAACTAGTGGAGTAAAAACAACAAGTATGTGCATATGGTCATCTTTAACCCCTCTCCCCATCCCATGTATTCCTTAATCCCATAAATTTCACCTCCTTTGCAAAAACATAGAAAGATGGATTCTCACACAGAAGTTTTGATATAACCACAAATAACATGTAGAATATATCAGCAAACAAACAAGATACTTTTCTAAGAAAATAGGAT
The DNA here is from genome assembly GCA_023614405.1 of Avena insularis. Classification (NCBI taxonomy): domain Eukaryota; kingdom Viridiplantae; phylum Streptophyta; class Magnoliopsida; order Poales; family Poaceae; genus Avena; species Avena insularis. The sequence goes on along the minus strand of CM042694.1, from coordinate 19,606,739 downwards.
AGTAATAGTAGTTTAAAAAACTAGAAGACATAAACAAGTATCCAAACATATCCTAGATGATCAAAATATCATGACTGAATAGTCTTCCATGCTTGTGCTGTAGCCAACGTTTTGAATCTGGTAACTTGATTTTTGAATCTGGTAAATTGCATATTGTTTCCTATGCATGATCATCTTCTTAAATGTTGCATGCATGTTGAAAATTCACTTCTCATTCCTGCATTCAAAAAAGAGTAAGCATGATACATTTGACCAATTTAAAAAAAAATACTTTGCTGGTTACACAAAGAAAAACCATGGATATCGATCAACTTTTAGCGATGGATGAGTCTAATGGTGATGTGTCATTGACTAGAGCACTGAATAATGAAGGTATATGTGTGCTCTCTTTTATTACACATTGTATAATAAAAACTCAGAAATAAAATAAAACTGCCAGATTATTTCTTAATAGTTACAAGGTTATACATGCTGAACTACCAAATTATGTTTATTAGATGGACAAACTAAAACATTCAGAACTACCATATTATTTATCAATGATTACTAGGATCTATTGGATTAAACTTCTAGGATATTACTGATACGTCCATTTTGCATCACTATTCTATATCATAATTCATTGTTATTCATTGATATATTTCGTATTGAGAGATGATACTTATGTTATTTCATCTGTTTTTGCATGGTTGATGACTTTTGGAGCATGGACCGCTGCAGTCAGGATTCAGATGGAAAAGGTGTTGTTTGGAGGCAAAATTCGCGAAGATCAAAAAATCCAGGAAAATATACGGAAAATCCTATTTTTCTAGAAGACGAAGCAAGCCAGAAGGAGGGCTAGAGATGGGCCACAGGGGGCCCACACCACCCCATGGCGCGGGCCAGCCTAGGCCACACCACCAGGTGGTGTGCCACCCTGGTCCACCCCTAGCACTCCCCTCTGGCGTATATTATCCTCCCGAAACCCTAAGACTCGGGGAGTGACCACAGAAAGATTTTGCCGCCTCTGCGGGGCGAAAAACACCAAGATAGAAAGATCTCTCCGGTAGACAGGTTTCTGCCAGGGGAATTCCTTCCCGGAGAGGGGAGATCGTCACCATCAACACCACCATCAAGCTGGACTTCATCGGGATCATCATCATCATCACCACCATCACCACCATCATCAGCATCACCATCTCCATATTGCTGTAACAATTGAGATGAATCTTGCATTAGTTCTTAGGAGAAACTTTCCCGGTGTTGATTACTCTTTGTAGTTGTTGCCATTGAGTGGAACCATTGAATTATTGTTTATGTTCAGATTGTTATACATCATTATTACATCTCTGATCATGATCCATATGACGTCTTGTGAGTAGTTCGTTTTGTTCTTGAGGACATGGGAGAAGTCATGTTGTTAGTAATGGAGTTATGTTGAGAAAGATTCAATAGTTTGATATTTAAGTTATGGTGTACTTCTTCTAGTGGTGTCATGTGAACGTCGACTACATGACACTTCACCTATATGGGCCTAGGGGAATGCATTGTGTATTTGGCTACTAATCATAGGGGTTGCCGGAGTGACAGAAACCTGAACCCCCGTTAGGAAACCATTGCACAAGGGACGTAAGGGTCTTAGAGTTTAAAGCTGTGGTTAGGTTTCTACCTTAATTACTTTCTTGTACTTACGTATGTTTGCAAGGGGTATAATCACAAGTATGTATTAGTCCTAGGAAGGTCGGTACATTAGCACAGGTTCACCCACACAACACTTAGCAAGCTAAAGAAGATTAATCAACTATATGAAGCGAAAGCACTTGACAGTCTTCCCATGTGTCCTCGAGAATGTTTGGTCATCTTAAGTAATACAACCGGCTTGTCCTTTGCTGCATAAAGGATTAGGCCACTTGTTGCATTTATTCCTACTATCGTTTGTTTACTCGTACTTTGTTTAGTTGCTTTATCAAAAAATCCTAAAAATCCGTTTGCTAAGTATTTGCAGAGAATTATTGATCCATACCACTAGCCAGCACCTTCTGCTCCTCGTTGGGTTCGACAATCTTACTTATTGAAAATACTGCGATACACCCCCTATACCTGTGGGTCATCAAGACTATTTTCTGGCGCCGTTGTCGGGGAGTGAAGCGCTATTGGAGAGTGGAACTGGTAAAGGAAACTTCTACTATGAGTATTGTTTACTTCTGTTAGTTGCTTTATTTTTGTTATGGATAATTCACTAAGTTTTTATTTGGTAATGCTACTACCACTGCTAAGGTAGTAGATAAGCCACCACCTGCTGAGAATGATGCTTTTAAAATACCAACAAGAATTATTGATCGTGTTATGGATAACTACTATCTTGGGGATGGAACTGTCCATCCCAGTGATCATTTGCTCTTTATACACGAATTATGCGGGTTGTTCAAGTGTGCAGGTATTACTACAGATCAAGTTAATAAGAAGTTATTCTCATTATCGCTGAAAGGAAGAGCTGAGGAATGGTATAAGCTGCTGAAGAATGGTCAAGCTCTGGAATGGGAGGAAATAGTGCGTCTCTTTTATTCAAAGTTTTATCCTCCTAGTGAGATTCATAAAGATCGGAATCAAATATACAACTTTTGTCCTCTTGATGGAGAGAGTACAGCTCAAGCTTGGGGGAGATTAAAGTTACTAATGCTCAAATGTCCCATTCATGAGCTCCCCAACAATATAATTATCAATAACTTTTATGCAAGGCTTTCTCTTCATGATAAAGATTTATTGGATGCTTCTTGTGCTGGATCATTCACTCGCATGGAAGAAGAAGCTAAATGGGATCTTCTGGACCGTATTCAAGACAATGCTCAAGCTTGGGAGAATGACAAAGGTAGAAAGTCAGGTATAAATTATGATTATGAATGCATTGAATCTTTTATGGGAACTGATGACTTTCAAAATATTAAAAATGCTTATGGTTTAGACTCTCAAGCTATTGCTTCTTATTTTAAGGCTTTTGCTTCCTACATTGAAGTGCCTAAAAAGAAGTGGAATAATTAACATGAACCTTATAAAGATGTTGCTAAGAGTGTTCCTGCAAGAAATACTGAAGTTTATACTGCTAATCATGTTTTACCTGAACCTTACATTGAGAAAATGCCTTTCCCAGTTAAGATTAAGGAACATCCTATGATAGCGAGTAGGGTTAATGAAAGTATAATCAAAGTTGTTGAACCTAATAAACAAATGGTTGATGAACCTATAATAGCAGATGTGAAAGACTTTGTTACTAAATATGTAGAAGAGGGACACACTATCCTTTGTAAGGATACCTCTAATATTATTTCACAAAGTAGTGTTATGAGAGCTAGTATTCCTTTGTTTTCTGTTAGAATAAGTGATCATTGCTATGATGGTCCTTGTGATAGTTATATTGTTAAGTTTATGCATGATACTGAAAGTTACTATGAGAGAGAGAAAAGTGTTCTTGTGCATCTCAATAATATCAAGTTTCTCGTTTTATGCTGAAAGTTTTTATGTTGCACTTCTTTTGCCTTCCTATGCAAGTAGCCTCTAGTTTCAACAACTTGTTTGTTTACAAAATTCCCTTGTATAGGAAGTGGGTTAGACTTAAATGTGTGTATTTTTGCTTCTTAATGCTCCCTTTCACTTCAATTCATATTCCTGTGTGAGCATCTTTGAAATCATCATGCCCATCTTAATGGCTATAAAGAAAGAGCTTTTTGGGAGACAACCTAGTTTATTTTTGCTTTCAGTTTGTTTTTGTTTCCTTGAGTCTTGGAAGTTATTACTTCAGTAATAACCGCTCCTTATACGTTTTGTTTGGTTTTTGTGTCAAGATCAACCTCTAATGAGAGAGAAGTAATATTTGGGGAAGTTGCTGTCCCGAAACAGATTTTTGTGCTTCACCGTAAAAATTTGTGAGAGATCTCTGTCGGATTGAGCTGTAATTTTTTGTTCTTCTGCCCCAGGTTGTTATTTAACTTTCGTTAGTTCTGCACTTTTTGATTTGAGCAACAGAAGATTTTCGAAAAAATTGATCTTTACCTGCTGGTCTGTTTTGACAGATTTTGCCACTCTTGCATTTGCTTCTTTAATCGATTTCCTTTTTGGATTCTTTTTGGGTTTTCGGAAGGAGTTGCTGCAGTATCTTATGTTTTGATGGTTTTCAGTTGAAGTTGAACTCAAAAGGTTTTATCACTTCACTTATACTAATGTTGCTAATGAGAACTGTGTGAAGTTTTGTGTGAAAGAAATTTCCAAGTAGTGGAGAAAATGGTGTAATGAGGAAGTGAAAGGTTTTATGACTCAAGTATTACGTGTATGAAGATGAATATATTTATGTTATTCAAGTGGTGACTCCGGAAGAATACCACCACCACCGAAGGAGTAATTCGCCATCAGGTTTGGAATCCCCTTGGTTTGTTCCAAGCTTGGGGGACTGTCGCGGTATCACATCACTAAATTCTATCTTTTTACCTTTTTAGTAGAGTCATATCATGAATAGAGAAGTTATCATGTAGGATGGTTTGCATTATGGAAGTGTCCCCTCTCTCGTTAGATATGTATCCCTTGGTGTGAGTTGCCGTTATGGATTATTAATGAGAAGTTCTATCATTTACTCTTTTGCATAGCTTATATTAGTTTTCAATTCGTGGTTATATGATTGATCTTGTTGTTAGTATTGGTATCACTTTGGGATCATTGAGTTAATTTAGTTGGTTTTGGCAAACCTGGATCGGTCAGTAGCAACACTATTTTTGAGAGTTGAATGAAAAAGATAAAAGTACTCTAAAGAAATATAATTTTATCATCTTTCTTGATTTGCTCATAAGTTTAGTATTCTCTAGTTAAGATCTTTTGTGCTTCCAAGGAATATTGCATGTTTATCTTTATCACTTGTATGTTTGCTTGTTTCCTTCAACTCTTATACTTGCTACCCAGCCTTGCTAGCCAAAAACCTGTACTGAGAGGGAATTCTTCTCGTGCATCCACTCCTTTAAAACCAAAACCCACGCCATTTGTGTCCACCATACCTACCTATTAGCATTATTGCTATTCCAAGTAAATTCTTGTTTTATCTACCTCCCAAATTAAACTTGTTCTGTGAAAAGTAGTGATTAAAGCTCTCACGAACTTGATGGCACACTTTACTTTCTTGCATTTAATAAACTTGGACCATTGTGCTCACCTATGTTGCGTATATGCTTGCGCTTTGTAAGTTGTGAATTAGCAGATCCATGCTATCATGGGGAACGCTTTCAACATTGCACTGGTACTTTGTACCAAGTTGATATCATGTTCTTTTGTCTATGGATGTCGTCGGTGTGAAATGAAAGGGGAGCTTGTAAGTCCATGGAGTTATGCATGTGTGTTAGAGAAACGCCTAGGTCGCTGGTCTAATCCATGCTGACATGGTGGAAACCTGCAGCGTAACCATAACGAGCATCTATGAAGCATTCTTCTTATAAAAAAAGAGATAGATATTGAGAAAAAAGAGAAAAAGAAAAAAAGAGATTACGAAAACAGGAAAGAGAGAAAAAAGCACCATATTCCCATGGTAAATAAGAAGATTGCTCAGATGCTTGTTGTCTGCTTGCCTTGTCATTTTGATATGGGGATTCTTCCGTATCATCGGGCAAGGGGTACCCCGTTGGCGGTTCTCTATGATACATATATGCTTACGATGACAAGAACTTACCGGTGACTAAACTTGAGTAGCAAGAGGAGCGGCCCTCGTATTCAAGGGACATGAGATTCTCAATTTACAACTTGTCAATGCATATCCTCATGTTTGATCATTAACCTTAATCACCTAAAGATGAATATGATAGGGGCAATGAGAGCTGAAAGCTAGTAAGTATCATAATTTTTGGGAGCTCTTTATGAGACTTGCAATCCCCGCTTCCCTCTGCGAAGGGCCTTTTTTTTTACTTTTTAGTTGAGTCAGTAAACCTATTCCCCTCTATCTTAGCAAGTATTTTGAGTTGTTGTGTTTCATTCATTCATATGATGATTTATTCAATCATGTTTCTTATGTTCCTTGTTTTGCACATTGCTCTTATCTTGATGTTTACTACTTTGAAAGCTATCATTGAAAATCAGTTATTTGTGAACTCCAGCAAATTTATCAACTATTCTTTGACCAAGAGCTAAATTTTCCATTACCAATTATGATTTACTTTATGTATCTTTATTGTGTTTCCTTTACTTATTGCAAGTTAAGTTATATAATAGTGAGTTGTCTTCTATTATGATCTGTGCATTGATGAATGTGATGCTTCTTGTCCATATTCTTTTATCGACCCTTCACTCCATAAACCTGAGGTCATGTATATTGAGCTCAGTTTCGCTTGGGGACAAGCGAAGTCTAAGCTTGGGGGGAGTTGATACGTACATTTTGCATCACTATTCTATATCATAATTCACTGTTATTCATTGATATATTTTGTATTGAGAGGTGATACTTATGGTATTTCATCTGTTTTTGCATGGTTGATGACTTTTGGAGCATGGACCGCTGCAGTCAGGATTCTGATGGAAAAGGTGCTGTTTGGAGGCAAAATTCGTGAAGATCAGAAAATCCAGGAAAATATACGGAAAATCCTATTTTTCCAGAAGACGAAGGAAGCCAGAAGGGGGATGGAGATGGGTCACAGGGGGCCCAAACCACCCCCTGGCGCGGGCCAGCCTAGGTCACGCCACCAGGTGGTGTGGCCACCTTGGTCCACCCCTGGCACTCCCCTCTGGCGTATATTATCCTCCCGAAACCCTAAGACACGGGGAGCGACCACAGAAAGATTTCGCCGCCTCTGTGGGGCGGAAAACACCGAGAGAGAAAGATCTCTCCGGCAGACAGATTTCTGCTAGGGGAATTCCTTCCCGGAGAGGGGAGATCGTCGCCATCAACACCACCATCAAGATGGACTTCATCGGGATCATCATCATCATCATCATCATCACCACCATCATCAGCATCAGCACCATCATCACCATCTCCATATTGCTGTAACAATTGAGTTGAATCTTGCATTAGTTCTTAGGGGAAACTTTCCCGGTGTTGATTACTCTTTGTAGTTGATGCCATTGAGTGGAACCATTGAATTATTGTTTATGTTCATATTGTTATGCATCATTATTCCATCTCTGATCATGATCCATATGACGTCTTGTGAGTAGTTCGTTTTGTTCTTGAGGACATGCGAGAAGTCATGTTGTTAGTAGTGGAGTTATGTTGAGAAAGATTCAATAGTTTGATATTTAAGTTGTGGTGTACTTCTTCTAGTGGTGTCATGTGAATGTCGACTACATGACACGGCCTAGGGGAATGCATTGTGTATTTGGCTACTAATCGTAGGGGTTGCCGGAGTGACAGAAACCTGAACCCCCGTTAGGAAACCATCGCACAAGGGACGTAAGGGTCTTAGAGTTTAAAGCTGTGGTTAGGTTTCTACCTTAATTACTTTCTTGTACTTACGGATGTTTGTAAGGAGTATAATCACAAGTATGTATTAGTCCTAGGAAGGTCGGTACATTAGCACAGGTTCACCCACACAACACTTAGCAAGCTCAAGAAGATTAATCAACTATATGAAGCGAAAGCACTTGACAGTCTTCCCATGTGTCCTCGAGAACGTTTGGTCATCTTAAGTAATACAACCGGCTTGTCCTTTGCTGCATAAAGGATTGGGCCACTTGCTGCATTTATTCCTACTATCTTTTATTTACTCGTACTTTGTTTACTTGCTTTATCAAAAACCCCTAAAAATCCATTTGCTAAGTATTTGCAGAGAACTCCTGATCCATACCACTAGCCAGCACCTTCTGCTCCTCGTTGGGTTCGACACTCTTACTTATCGAAAATACTGCGATACAACCCCTATACTTGTGGGTCATCAATTACCTAGTAATTTCCAAAAAAGTAACTTCGAAAATTAATTACAAGTTAACAGTTTAAGGAAAGTTAGTGATTGCCATGTTTCCTACTAGCTCCACTCACATCACCTAGTAAAAATCCAGTTTTGACAAACTTCTAGAAATCTAATATGCTTCATACTGATGTGAAAAAATATAAAGATATGATGCTTTTGGGTGGAAACAATGAAGCAACACTTTCTAGGGGTGGTTCGCTCGGGATTGCTTGGCCTAACATGAGTCTAGCATAGTCAAGTGCTACTCACACACCTCTGGTAGAACTAAATAGTGGTAATGACGGGATCCTAGAAGTCATTTCCACACCACAACCACCAAGTACACACATGAGATTCGATACATTGGAGGAAGATGAAAGGCACTACAAGATGTACGCGCGGGGGAAGGGATTCGGCATTATGCACAACTAAGGAAGAAGTCATAAGTAACTGGAGGGTACATAAGGGCAGCACTTGTTTTTCACAAGGCAGTTCACCAGAAAAAATAAAATGAAGACACTCAAAATCCTAAGCCTGTTGTGCCGGAGAGGAATAGGAGTATGAACACAAGAACTAACTGTCAAGCTCGAATGATGATCAAGCTTAGGGATGGCACCTAGGTTGTGACAGACTTTGGTGATCAGCATAACCACCCGTTGATTAACAAATGGTCACTAATAGGGTTCGTACAATTAGATAGAGAAATCCCGCAGGAGGACCAGGATTTCATCAAGGTGCTTCATTCAGTGAATACAGAAATAGGCAGGATGATGCAAGTGATGGCTACCCTCTATGAGTCACTTGAAGGAGTTATGTATACACCTAAAGACATGGAGAACTTCAGAGCATAAATTCAAGCTGAGAACAAGTGCATAGATATGCAAGATACATTTACGTACTTTGGTGAAATAAAGTAGCAAGATAAATATTTTTATTACAAATTCAAGCTTGATGATGAAAACAGAGTTGAGAACTTATTTTGGATAGATGGAGATGCTAGAAGAGCATACAAACACTTCAATGGGTGCATATCTTTTGATACAACATACTGTACCAATCAGTATAAGATGCCTTTCGCTCTATTTATAGGAATAAACAGCCATGGATAGTCTATCCAACTTGGATGTGGGTTCTTAAGGAATGAGCTCAGTTCTAGTTTTGGCTGGCTATTTGAGACTTTGCTAATTGCCATGGATGGTCTAGATCCAATAAATATCATAACAGACCAGGATTTTGAATGAGGTTAGGAATAGATAACAAGTTCCCAAACACTAGGCATAGGAACTGCCATTGGCATATAGTTGACAAGGCAACAAAAGAAATTGGTCTATTAGTTACGAGGATTCCTGGCCTACGAGAAGTGATCAACGATTGCCTAAATTGCAGCTTGTCACCAAAGGAATTTGAAGAGAGGTGGAATGACATGATACAAAAGTTTGGCTTGCACGGACATGCTAAGTTTCTAGCACTTTATGACAAAAGAAGTTACTAGGTCCCGACATACTTTATGAACTCCTTGTACCCATTCTGGTAGATAACCCAACATAGTGAAGGATTTAATGAAGTGCTGAAACAATATATCAATCCTTCAAACTCAGTCCTCGAGTTTGTTCGTCAATATGTTGATATCGAAGAAAAGATAATGAAAGCACAAAAAGAAGCAAACTCATCCCTAACTATAGCTAAGACATGGTTCTGGCACCAAATCAAACATCACATGTCAACGGTGTACACACGTGGCATATACAACCGTTTTTAGAAAGAAATGCTATACACAATGTCCTATAACATAGTATAGACTGCTGACTATATTTACACGCTTGAATGCATAACAAAGTTTGTGCCCACATACCACAACAGAAACTACCAAGTTTATGCAGACCGTGAAAATAGTCAGTAGAAATGTCAATGCTGCAAATTTGAGAGAGACGGCATAGTGTGCTATCACATTCTTAAGGTAATTTAAAAACTTGTTCTCAGTTGCCAGAATAACCGCCAATAGTTACCTACTAGGAAAGTATATGATTGCCAGATTTAGAAAAATGTAGGTCATATAGTTACTCTTTATGGAAAGCAAAAAATAAATGTACTATATGGTAGATTGGAATTTATATGAAAAACTGCCAGATTATGAATGACCATAGTTGCAAATTTATTTAATTTTGACATATTTTGTTTTTGAGAAACATACTAACTATGCTCCCTCCTTTTTTATTGTCCAAATGAAGACCATGTTCTTTCTAGCAATGACAGTGATGCTGCCGGCATATGTGCTTAAAAGGTGGACATGGAGTGTAGAGGAGAATTTAGTGGAAGAAACACCAGGCCAACCAGCAGACATGCCGGAGGAGTCTAGGAAGAAGATGTCACTGGAAACAATACGAAATGAGTTCAAAAGTATGGCACTATACAGCAACCAAACAGAAGAAGGAAAGAAGATAATTTGGATGCATCTAAAAAATATGAAGAATGGTTTGGCTTCACTAAAGAGAGAGACTGAGAAAAGAGCAAAAGAAGTTGCTGCAAATTCTGCTCTCCCAACAAATTATTTACAACATACTCCAAACTAAAGAAATCAACAAGATGCACCTATAATAATTATGGATGAACAAAATCAAAGATGCTGGGCTAGAAACACATCCATTAAAACGCAAGAAGGCTGCTCCAAAGACATCAGCACCGACATGTGATTCTAGGCCAAGTAATAGCTCTAACTTCACAAGTTTAGATCCAATAATACCTCCAACCAATGTGGCTCGACGGAACATGATTTGAGAAGATACCCAGAAATATCGTAGCTACAAAACCAGAATTAAAAAATCCCTCTGGATTACCGCATAAACAATTACTATTGTTCTATATTTTATCGTTGTTTCATGTTGTAAAGATAGTGCCACGTATGACCTATTTACTTCCATCGATATTCATATATTCTCAAGAATTTCGCGAAAAAATAAAGAAACAAACAATTTTAGTTTTACGGTATCACATTGTTGTTTAAATTTCACCTCAAGTTCTCCTTTTACTCATTAAAATCAGCAGTAATCCACTTGTATGCTATGGTCCTCCTCAATTTATATGCATCACCTTTGCTAATTGGTGGGATGTTCTGCCCATCCCAATTCTCGATGTTGTAGAGCACATGAAAACCATAGTTAAATCTACGAGGGAAAAAATAAAAAAGACATCAATAAAAACTGTAGTATAAAACAGTTAGAAATTATTTTCTAGAGATAAAAAGACAAAGAGAAAATCTGGCATACATATTTTACTGCACTAGCACATTAACAATTGTGAGTTCCCCATCCTGTATCTAGACCTTCGAGGTGGCATAATGTATCTGCCATATATCCTTGATCCTACTGATTAGGGTGGTTGCATGATTAGAGAGACTTTCACTCTCTTAGCCATGCATGGAGTCAAGTTTTTCGAACCTTTCGACTTGAAAGTTCATAGACAAGCAATAACAGTGATTGCCTTGCTTAGTTCCTCTGAAAACCTCTTCAAGGACTGGGAAGGAAATCTGGATTAAAAAACAGAGAAGAAAATATGCAACTACTCTGAATTAAACAGGCAACTTAGCACTGCTAATATGGTAATTAACCTGCTGGTATTAAGTAACTGAAAAACTACATTCACATTGTGTTGCTAACCTATTTCATTACACTGAGTGAGTAATCTGATCTTTTTTTGAAATACGAAACAATAACCTTTTTCTCAAACTGTCCACTTATCAAAAAGTTGGAGAGCTGATATGTCATTATAATCTTACCCTCCATTTTGTTTATACGGCGCAGGTACTCGATACCAACTTCCATGCAGTGATTGGACAATTCACCCCTAACGTATATAGAATGATCCAAGAAACCAGTTACAAACTTACAACCCAGTTGTCCGTGTATTTTACAATCTGGTACTTAGTTTAAAACAAGGAATGAAAATGATTAAGCATGAACAACCACCAGGATAAAAATAAAAAATATCAACAACTACCAGATTAAAAATGAACCACTACCACATTAAAAAGGAACAACTACCAGATTAAGTATGAACACCTACCAGGTTAAAATATATGAACAAAAACCTACAAGACTAAGTATGAGAAGATTAGTATAAAAAGCCATCAACAAATTACAAATTTGACCAAAAACCAGATTTAGTGGAATAGCTACGAGATAAATTTGAACAGCTACCGTGAAAATATCTATCAGATAAATTTGAATAACTATCGTGAAAATAGCTACCAGATATATTTGAACAACTACTAGATTATATAAGAACAACTACCAGAAAAAATAAATGATGTTTACCTTTTCAAGTTGGATTTTCTTGGCCTTGCATGTTTGCTGCTCAGCATGATCTTATGGTATACATTATCTTAATCTGACTAACTTTCATCAAGCTATCAACAGGAGACACCGGAAAACTGGACGTATTTTTTACCCTTACTTTGTGATCTTGCACCTTTGGTGTTATTCTTTGAATAGTGATGCCATCCATAGTGCTTTTGGGTACTGCAGCTGCTTCCAACTCTCTCCTCCTATTTGAGAATGCTTTTCAATACTCCGCATACCAATGAAGCTCTGTCGCACCTTCCTCACTAAGGAATTAGATTTATTGAGAATGTAATCGTCCAACTCCTTTGACAGTTTGAATTCTTCGAAATCAGACTCAGTGCATGTTGAAAATCAACAGGTTTGCTTGCTCCTGCTGTGGACAACAAAAGAAAATTTGTCAAAATAGTTGTCCTATATACACTTGGCTACCATGTTAAATAAACTTGTTTCATAGAGCACACAAATCGTGGCAGCGATATTAATTAAACTTGCTTCCTTGTGTAAAAATAAAAATGTGCCTGCCTAATTAAATAATATTGGCTTCTAGATTAACTAAACTAGGTTGCCAGATAAATAAACTATCTTTGTGTGTTTTACTGAAAGGTGATCACCGTTAGGTTTTCAACACATAGTTATCTGATACAATTAGAGAGAGAAACAAATTACCAGGTTTATATTACTCAATATTAGCATAATTTTTTCATAGAAGAGCATGCATGTTTATTAGCATACTAGCAAAGTTCCATAGGTGAAAAAACTACTGATACAAACAAATGGTTACCTTGTGGTTCTGCCCAAGCTATTGCAGCAATATCTTGCACAAATGTGGGCATCGAATCTTCCAGGGTAGCGATTGTGCAGTCCATTGGAGAATCATCCCCACAATCTTCCTATGAACTAAAACCCAGGTTGAAAGGTGGTGGTGTAAACATGCCCAAATGGTTCTCTCTCTTTGAACTAGTAGATAGACCTCCTGCATCCATATATTTCCTTTTCCGAGAAGTCCCTTCTGTTGTGCTTGCATGTCCTTCATGAACCCTAGGCAACACTTCTTGCTTTATTATTGATTCATACAACCCTCTAACAAGTTCTTGAATTTTTGGTGGAACTATAACTGGTAGCCCACTCGGAAAACCAGGAATCCCCTGTTTAGCACCAACAAAAGGAGACAATTTCCATGGCTTGTAATAGCTGCTATTACCCCTAGGGAATGTCCCTTGTGCTACTGGTGAGGCCACCATGGTTCTGCAAATGTTCTCACTTGGTGCAGCTGTTTTTGGTTGCAAGTTGTCAACAATTGGTGATATTTGGATTGCATTGGCCTTGTTTTTTCTATTGCCTGAATTGTTTTTGCTGCCAATAGAAATTCTTGCAGCATTGCTAGCGAATGGCATCTTTGTGGAAGCAAGGGAAACTGCAATAGTAGTGCTCATTGTCTTCCCACCACCGATATTTGCAGCAGGGGCATCTTTTTGATTGTTCGTAACCGTCAGGGACACCAAAAAGGCTGAATTTGAACTCTTCCCATCCTCGAGGGTTGGAGACAAGGTAATAGTCTTGCACTTACATGGGTAGTGCCGAGGTTGTTGCCAACTTGAATCTGTGCAAGCCTAGAAGATTTCCTTGTAGGTGTGTTGCTTAACAAACTACACCGTTCCTACAGGCACAAAAAGGCAAAAGGGGAAAAAAGGATGTTAGACAAAAAACCTATATATGTTACATACAATATGCAAAAAATGATTGCAAAAAACTCGCAGAACAGTCAAATAGTACACCTTTGATATGTATGCAAACTCTTAGATACAGGAGATTTTTCAGCCATCATTGCTTCTTCATTCCCAGCAGTATTGCTACCCCTGGACTGCGCGTGCACCTTCTCTACATTAGCACTGTAGTATAAAAAGAAAAAGAAAAGAAGATTTAATTGCTAGATTCATAATGAATAATTATCAGATAAGTTATACTTGACTACCAGGTTTTAACGAACATGGAGTTGTAAAAAAGAAAAGGTGTAAATATTTACTTGCCATATTACCTAGTGGTTACTGCCAAAAAAATACATTGGCTTATCAGGTTTTAGCATTGGTAAAAATTGTTAGCAAAACTGTAAAAGAGGACATACTTGCCAGATTACCTAGACATGATTTCCATGCAAATTACACTAGGTTGCCAGGATAAAAACAGGACTATTATAACTTACCTCCTTTGTGGATTCTTCGAAACATTCTCTTCCTTTTTAGTTGTTGAATTGTCTATACCAATTTGGTCTAATGCTTCAGAACACTTGCTGATAGGGATCCCGAGATCTTTTGAAACTATACACTTGATGTCGTTATGCAACTTCAATTCACTAGCTCTTGGTTTAAGTGGTTGCTGTTTCGTGGTACTTAGCCTTGCTACAAGACTTGCTGCATCTCCCTTTATTTCCTTTTCAGCTTGTTGGGTACCATCCACCGGAGAATCAGCAATGAAATAACCAAATCCTTCACTCCCATCGGAAGCATCAATGTCACTAAATGATAGAACCTTGATTTGAGAGTGCATAGCAGGAGGAGATGCACTTTTGCTAGGCCCTGATTTGGATTTGGTTAGCGTTCCATGTGCAGCAGTAATGATTTTAGTGCTGCTTGCATGGTGACTAGATTCCACATCACCTTCATTTCTCTCATTTTCCTCATATGATTCTGATGAAGAAGAACCCATTTCTTCATCACCATGGTTCTTGAGCACCACCATCTGTAGCTCCTTCATTTACTTCTGTTTCATCTAACTCGGTCTAACCTTGAATAAGGTTGCTCAAAAGACTATTAAGCCCTCAGATGCAAAAGTCTACATGAGATTGAATTCTTTGATCTTTTGCTACAAAAAATGTTAAGCTACTAAGTTAGACAATAGAAAGTAGTTTCATACTATGAATCTAATTAGCTAGTAGGTAAAAGAGAAGAATATAAAAAGATCAACACCTTCTCCTTGCATGTAGCATGAATGTTAAGATTCATCCAAGCATCAAATCCATCTAGCCCGCCAAAAAGAACAATTTCCCTAGCAAAATCATGTGTAAACTCATCCCTTAGCTGCAAAATTGGGAGGGGGGGGGCTTATGTAAATACATGAGGGTGTAAAAAATAGCACAAAAAGGGAATGTACAAAAAGCAAAAACAAAAAAGAATTCCTAACCTTCATGGAGCCAAACATGGTTGAATCAAACTCCTTGGCATCCATTTCACCAAGGACATTTATTGCATCGTTAGTCCAGCAATTAATAGAAAATTGTGTATGCTCAAAACCAAGATCGATATGGTCGGTATCGAGAGCAGAAAAGTATCGCAGCTAAAAATTTGACAAAAATGCAATAATGGGCATGTATTTAATGTAAAGAAAGGCATCAACATTGACAAAAACAAACAAAAAACATTTAAATTAGTAACAAGGCTATGTGGCTACCAGCTAAAATTGTCGTGGCTGCCACAAAAAAGTACACTTGGATGCTAGGTAAAAAGTAAAAAAGGTTGTCGGATATGAACACATGGCCGGTTGTACCAGGTATTATTCATGCGGATGCTAGATTTAAAAACAACTCCCAACAACTAAATAAATTTACTTTTGCAACAAAAATGATAGAAAGCACAAAAAGGAAATTGAAAAAACCCAACAGAAAAATCATGTAAAAAAGAAAGAAGCTCTCACCATGCAATACAACAAACACCCTTTTGTGTATTTTCCGTTTGATAAGTGCTTGTGTAGTTCATTAGCAATAAACATGCACATATTCATTTCTTGTGCTTGCTCTACATCTCCCTAAGGAAAAACATTAGCATCACAGATTAAAAAGTGGAACATGTATATACATATGTATAAAACCGAAAGGAATTTAAGAGGAGCTGTAAAATGTAACGAGTAGACACATACCAACATTGGATAACATTTGTTACTCATTCTAGTATTAGTAGTATGAGCAATAATTGTCGAGGTAATGAACAACAACTCAACCTCCCTAAATGTTTCATCCGCCTCCTCGTACTAAGCTATCTTATTGCCAATTTCAGAAACTTTTGGCCTACTACTTTCACCAGGAAATAGCCTTGCTGCAAACTCAGCTTCCAAATCAGAATCTGCATAGTATTTGACAACCAGCTGTCCACGTGGGAGCCTAATCATCTCATGGACAGACTACTTTGTCAAAGGGATCACTCCACGGTGAGGGATTACAAAAGATCGCCTAGCCGGATCGTAACACTGTGCAAACCTGTAAATGACTGGATTGTGCAACGGCTCACACTTGATATCGAGAAAACTACCATGCCTCGTGGATACTATGACATTGTGTTGGTCGTTAGTTAAACTGTTGTACAACTTTAAGATAGGTGCTGGCGAGGCTCTATTCCGATCTCTGGTGAAAACCGATGAATAAAACAGGAGAACAAATGGATGAAACACAAAAAAATTCCTATTACCAGGATATCAATGCATTAAATTCTAGATTAACTAAATGCAGCTACTAGGATAATAAAAAGTAGCTCAACAAAAAGGTTCCTATTACTACAAATCCAACTTACATTACGTCTCTTTCTTGTAGTTTTTCCTCGCCGAGAAATAATGGCATTCCTTTGTTTTTCCTTTCTCCGAGCCATCACATCAAGCTCTGCTATTGTATTAGAAAACACAAAAGAAAAATAAAAAAACATAATTATTAGTACCAGGTTGTCTAGAAAAATAAGCTACCAGATTATATCCAAAAAACATCCAGATTATATACAAAATAACATCCAGATTATATAAAAACAACTAGCAGGTTGCTTATAAAAAATGACTACCAGATTATAAAGGAGTGTCTACCAGGTTATATACAAATGACTACCATATTAAATACAAATGACTTCCAGATTGTATAAGAAAACTACCTGGTTACTTACGAAAACCCACTTACCACATTATATATAGACAACTACCAGCTTATTCTAATAGGTTTACTTATCAAATAACTACGAGATTATATACAAACAACTACCATCTTGTTTTTAAATGACTACAAGATTATATGAAACTATTGGGAGAAAAGTCAACACACACCCGGGTACCGTGTTTCTAGTTCATCATCTCTACATACAAAATAAATATTATTTTGCATTATATTTCTAGATCTTAAATCTATACTTAGTATAACAGAAGTGAAGAATTAACTTGCCAAAACGTTTTACACTAGATACGTAGCCATACATGATCGCAAAAAAAGATTTACTCCTACTTGATGAAAAAGTGCTAAAAAGGCATGACTAATAGCTGGTCAATTACACAACAACGAAATGAAACACAACAACGAAATGAAACACATGTACAGGTAATGTGATGACAGGCAATGTGCAACAATGTAGTTGCAATGCCGAGTAGAGATCATCACTACTTGATTACACAAAGATATCAAAGTGCATCCAAAAACAAATCAAACATGCATGTAACTGTCGCACAGAAAAAACACGGCAAATGTTGCGCCTACAGGGTAGATTTTACCCAAAATGGTAGGGTATGAATCCTATGGCATTGCAAAAAAAGATGCCAAAGCTGCTGCACACGGCTGCTGGCTCTTGCACCACCCCATTGTGTCGACACATGACTACTATGAATAACATAAAACTCTTAAGGCTCTTGCATATTCAAACATGTAAGACCAACCCTAAAATTGCTCATCCATACCTCACCTACACACTCATTTCAATCACCTAGAAATACAACATACAACATGAACTGAATTCCCCCTCTATATGTTTTCAACTGGCTTACCATTTTCATCTAACATAGTCCTTACGCCGACCAACGAGAACAACAAAGCAATCTCCCTCAAAAAATTCTCAATCAAGTAAAATAGGCAGTTACATCACTGAATCCCCTCTAACCAGAACCAAAATCGACCACCCACCCACCCACCCCACCCACCCGACGACGATAGCTACCATGAAGGGACGCGAGTTGAGCGAGTCAACGAAAATAGACCAACTACAAGCAATAACGTCACAAAATCATGTAGACGCGAACTTAAACCTAGATGTTGGCCATCCTTGAAGAGCTACCCCTCCTCGCAAGCTAGAAAATCGCCACTGTCGCGCCCCAGATAGAACAGAGCACCGCCACTGCGAGGGGAGGGGAGGGGAGCGGGGAAAGCACATCGACAAGCTACCCCCTTCAGGTCACAAAATCGCCACCAACGCCACAGGATACAGATGTGCCCGCTTCGCTGCCGTATGCTCACTTCGTCTGTGAGAGGAGAGGGCGGCAGCGGGAAAAAGCACACCCGAAAACAAACTGCTGATTCATCGGTCGGTGAGGGTAGGAGAGAGGATCTACTCACCACCGCGAAGGGATGCGCCGGATCCGTCGGTCAGCGGCGAGGAAGACGTCCTCCGCTAGCCGCCGCACGAGGGAGAGGCGCCGCTGGCCGAATCGGCTGGATAGGGGGGACCCGCTGAGAGAGCTAACGCGCGGACAAAAAAAACCTGGGATTTTTTCCGGCGACGGCACGCCCCCAAATTCGAAAGCAGTCTCACGGACAGGTTGGCCCCACATTTGTGCCACGTAGGCCACGACCGAGGAGACACCACCGTGCGCGTGAGACGTGGAAAATTCTACGTGACGTCAACCGCGGCACGGAATCACGACTGAGCGGCGCCTTTCCTTAAATTTTTCCATTTATCTTTGGATCCTTCCCTTGTCTTGCTCGTTGCTGTTGCTTGTTTTATGGTCAAATGTGATTTAATTAATATTTTCCATTTCATAGGAGATCACTTTGGTGGATCAATGGACATCGCAAATACGAGCTGTAATTGATATATATCCAAGTTACATTGTTCATGTAGGCACGAGGACTTACAATTTTAACAATTTGTGTCTCGTAAAGTTGTTTGTCTGATTTTTATACGGATTCTCTCTACGGAACATGAAACAGTACTATCTCTCCGTTTTATAATATAAGATGTTTTAACTTTGTGAACGAACCTTCACACTAAAAAGGGCATAGATACACTCTTTTCATAAAACTAAAACATCTTAGATTTTAAAATGGAGGAAGTACTTGTTAGTGTCTACAATAAGCGTGCAAATTATCATTAGAAAAAACATGTTCCAGGCCAGTGGTAACGTTCTTACACGCTTTATCTGGTTGTTCTGTTCAGGCCACCTTATAGTGTAAGCTACATGGAGGTTGTCATGTCCATCTCAAGCAAGAAAATTAATACTCCCTCTGACCTAAATTAATTGACTCAAATTTATCAAGATAAGGATGTATCTAATATTAAATCATGTCCAGATACAATCGAATCTAGACAAATCAAAGTCAACTAATTTGGGTCGGAGGGACTAATACATGGTTAAACATCATGTCATTTTTCTAGCATCCTCAAAAGAAAAAGAAAAAAACAAGGAATGGTACGGACGTCCATGTCGTCCTTGGTCTGCAAGTGTTCATCGAAGGGTTGTTGTTCGTACTTGGTACTAGCACACATCCAACATCGGTCTAACCGATTAGGACTAGCTTGACAAAGATCAGCGTCCACACCTCTTCACACTTCACCATCGCATTTGCCTGCATCCACATCTGTCGTTCTCAACAACACGTTGCTAATATAAGTAGGTCGTAGCTAGAGCTAGCTACGGATCAGTATCCTAGTGGATCGTACCAAGGGTATCAAGAACTTAAAATTAATTGGATCTGATCTTGGAGTGTGTGATACTTAATCAAGCACTTCATTATTAAGCTTGCTAGACGTCCCTTGTTATAAATTGACAGGCAATCAGAGGTGAAAACAAGAACAGAGATAAGTTTTAAGCTGAAACCTAATTAGCTAAGTAAAAACTATCCGTACCGGCCTCCCATAAGACAGTAGTAAATCACTTTCTTACCAATTCGAATCATATATCGACAATTCGACATCCATGTGGAAGCCATACACTGTTTATGTGTGATGTAATGTCATCCCGGCAAAGTTTACCTATAAGCGGTACAGGAGGCACCAGACCACGAAACACAATCCTTGATTTTCTTGGGTTGACAATCGACAAGGATACAATAATGAACATGAAATGCAGGCCAATTGTTTAGAATAGATATTTTGGTGTCAACAAAGGAAACAAGCCTTTTTGTTTGAGAAGGAAAGAGCAAAACTACTAATTTTTTGTTATATTATTTGCTAGAAAACTATAATTAATTCACATTATACATACAAAAAATACATACAAAATGGGGAAGAGAAATGTCTAAGAGGCCTCAAATGACAGGCATAAGGGAAAGGTCGAAATCTAGGCATATGAGCGAACTTGAGATTTTCTGGCATTGTCACCACAAGATGTTCTGTGACCGCTCATGTTTAAGTTCTTGGATCAGGGTTTCTGTAGAAATGCAAAGGACGAGATCTAGCTCTGTCTCCCCTGGCCGCCTTCCTCTTTTTGAGAGCAAAGCTGAAAAACATAGAGCTACCCCACGACAATTTTGAATTCAAATGATATGAATGACTATAATAATAAGCCTTTAGCATTTAATAGTATTTCATTTTAATAAATGGCTCAAATTATCTCAAAATTATTTAATATAATTTTTTGCACATTCTTTTATAATACATTACACCTTGATCTCAATAAAATTTCTTGCTTCCTTTTTTTAATGTCGAAGGGTAAATATGAAATATCATACGTAAACTAATTAAGCCTCGCAGAAAGTTCACGTCAAATCCTACGTGCCATGGAACCGGTCACATATTTTTACCAAAGAAAAATCCAAGAAGAACCAACCATATATGGAGCCTGCAATAGATGGCTGGTTCTTCTTACCACAGAGGAGCATCCATTTCATGATAGTCCAGTCCATCCATCCAGAACTTGGATTTGTCTAGTCCCAACGACAAACAAGGATTATGAATGTGCAACGACGAGTATAAGATGAAAGTGATTTTTGGTCTGTTTTATGCGCAGTAGGTTCTTCACTCGGCGACGATAATTATCGAGTGCTCTAAATCGAGGACAATGACCAAAGTTTAGAACTTTGATTAGTTGGGGCCTTCTCGAAGATAAAGCGGCCCCAAAAAATTAAGACTATGCTTTTTTTATTGTGGCACACACACATGCTCTAAATCAAGAACAATGACCAAAATAATAACTTTTATTTGTTGGGACCTTCTCAATGAGAAAGTCTCCCAAAGAAATTAAGAGTATGGCGTGCTCATTGTGGCACGCACACGGTATTACTTGTAGATAATATTGAACAATAATTGTTTCGTGTTGTATAGCTTTGATTCTTGAAGGCGTCATTTTTTTGGAGTGTTGGGTGCCAGTCTCGGAGTTGTAACTTTTCATCGTTTCAAGTTGTTTCTGCACATACGAGTTCAGTTACCCCGTTTTTTTATTGTGTCCGTGACCTATTTTCTCAGGGATACACTGAAAAGGAGATGCAAGCTACTTGATTAGTCCAGAAATTTTGGTTTCAACAATGGCAACAAACCTTGTTTCAGTAGCAACATCAAGCTAATGTTGACACTTTGACACTACACCCCACCACATCTTTTCTGACACGTCACGGCTACCCATTTACGTACATGATTCGAAATGATTCTCTCCTACTTATTAACCTACCAAACATGCATGTAAACGAATAATATAACTTGGAGGCTTGGATATTTATAGAAGTACTAAATATATATAATCCACCGTTGCACGTGTGTATCTGAAATTGGTACTGAGCTTGACATTAGATTCCTACACTCTTTTTTTACTTCCGAGGATAAGTTTGAAATTCAAAGGTTAAAGTTAGCAACACTACAGAAAATTCGAGTCCGGCGATGGAAAGTGACTTGTGCGTTATAAAATCCATGGAAGCGGGATAGAGACATGACCGAGGGTATATGTGGCTGCCCATCTACCTTTGGTTGTTTCACTTTGTCCTTCCATGGAGGAGCACGTCTTTGTTCATCCAGAACTTTGGACTTGACAAGTCACAAACGAAGGCGACACATCAACCGGAAGCCGGATGACAATGACCGCGATGTAGATGCAACTGAAATACGATTATTGAAGATATGCAAACTACAGTGCAGTACATATGTACGAGTTGAGTGCACTGGACTGGTGGGATGCCTGCGCAGTCCCGGTGGAAAAATGGTTAACCAACTACGACATTACAGGTACAGTGTAAACTAGAAGTAAAGTACCATGGAAAATGCCCAGCATCAGCATCACTTATGTCAGTCTCTTCTAAACCTGCCTAATGGAAGCAAACCGACAAACAAAGAGGATGTCTACCCGGCTCCTGAGAGCAAAGTTATTTTTTCGATAATGAAATAGTTTTCTCGCAAAAGAATGCAATATTATGACAGGCAAACAAGTAACATTGTATTCATCCGAGGTGTTTTACAACATGCCACAAGTAATTAGCATCAAAGGAAGTAACTGTCGTCCATGGTTCACCCTTTTACTTCTTCCTCTAGAGGAGCATGTCATCGTCGATCCAGAACTTTGGGTCTGACAAGTCCCAAACAACAACGACGCATCGGGTGTATGTACTGATGAAGAATTGGATTCAGCCTTTTGAAAATTCGAAGGCCGGAGGTGCCATGAAAGTTCTGGATCACCATTTTGTCGCCCAACAAATACGGCATGTATCTCTTCCCTGCATGTCACGGACGGTTGCTTGAACTGGATCCATTGAAGAAGCCCAACAAATTTTCCTTCTCTAGTTTTCTTTTCCTTTTTCACGGTAGTGATAGCAGAGTAGCAGTTTGCATATTTTTAGTTTTGAATTTCTTTGTACTGCTTTGTGTTGCATTTTTATATTGCTTTGTGTTGATTTTTTAGTCATAAGGGGTTTCCCCCTATTTCTATTAAGAAACCATATCAGTCTTGTTTTTGCAACGCTACTGAAAGGAAGAAAAAGAGCAGGCAGAAAACAAGAATCAAATATTGATTTTAGTAGCCAGCAGCAGGACCATACCAAACATACACATCAGATGAGACAGCATGTATCTGGATAAACGGATAGCAGTAACAAGGACACAAGCATCCAAAAACGGATAGCTGGCAGATTACACAAGTTAAAGCATCTGTGCAAATAGGAGATTATACAAAGTTAAGACATTGGAGTAGACACTGAACCAAATTGATAGAAAGATGAATTGGTACTTCCTTGAAAGCACATTGTCAGTACAAGGAGCACCAAATTTTGGAATGTATATTGGTTAATTTATATAAATTAAAAGCTATGGTGCACTTATGTTGCAGAGTACACATACTTAGCTCTTCTCTTTTAATTAAGTTTCATCTGCACTCCGTGCCAAGAAAAAAAATCTGCAAGTGGTATCTTTTCAGAGAGTGGTGACTGCTGAGTGACTAATGAACGTTGTTTGGTCGGTTACTTATCTGAATTTGTTGCCTCAAGGAGTTGCTAGCGTTCATAGTACGTTTTTAGGAAATTATTTTTTCTTGAGGACGTGATTGGTTGAGACAAGGTTTAGGATTGAATTTTTACAACCTTTATTTTCATGAGATTTGTGCATCCTTGCAAACATTTCGTTCAATCGAAGGACTTTTGGCAAGTGTCATGTTTTCTGTTCCTTTGAGAGGATTGTTGTATAGTTGAAACATGAGGATTACAATTGGGGTGGAACCCAACATTCTAAATTAGAATTTTTAATAGAATACAACCAAAATCAGTGTCGAACAACTAAGATGTTCACGTGGTATCATTTTCAGGTATTTTCGAGTTTGCCTGTACTAAATCCGTTGCAACCCATGGACATGCTGCTAGTAATAATAATTATATGAAAAGATCATAGCCTCGACAAAGTTTTTTCACTTCACTATTTTTTTAATAATTTATCACAAACAATAAATTAGAAAGGTGACTTCAACACGCAGCAGAAACTCATCTCATTTGACCAGAGATACAAGGATACAAAGATAGTTAGATGGAGTAATAGAAAATAGCAAAATAAATAAATATAATCGTCCAATGTCTCATACAATTTACGAAAGAACTCGCGGTCTGCAAGCATTGCAGCTAAATTAGGCATGGCTTTTGAGTAGCACCCACCGGCAACCAACAAAACTGTAAGAACCACAAAATGTTGAAAAGCACGCATTTATATATGACGCTATGGCAGCAGCTATGTTACCCAGATCAAATTCATTTGGCTACAGCACGGCCTTCATTGGTAGTTTCAAATTGTAATGTCTAGACTTGTGCTTGATCATCCGAAGACCGTCGCAGCCGCAACATCTCTCCACCTTGACTCCAGTTAAGACAAGAAATTCCTCGGAGACCATATCCATGATGGGGATCTCCGGCTCTGAATTGCACGAGGAGCTATCACCATGAGTCGTTATGGCGTCATCAATACCTGAAATGTATGGGGGCGGCCTCAACATGATCCAAACTTGGGTGGCGATGCAAAACTTGCCAGATCCCAAGTTTAGCATACCGAGGTCTTGTATCAACATCTCCTTGCTGTTATCACCACCATCAGAGTCAGAGCACAGGTCAAGATAGTCCCAGGCATATTGCGGCGTCGGTGGTTGTTGGGCAGCAGCAACCATGGCAGAGAGGTCAAAGGCGCATAGCTTGGGTCTGGGACAGGGGTTGCCGTAGCCCGAGAGGAGGCCGAGCCAGAGGTTGAGCTCCTGGACGTACTCGGCTTTCCCATTGAAGGGGAGCGCCCATTCGCCGACCTGTCTCCACGCATGGCTTGCCGTGTCGAAGGCATAGGTGCCTAATCCCTGTTCCGTGGATGATATGCAGATGGTGGAGCCGTGGTCGACGGCCACGTAGGAACACTTGTTAATGGTTGGTCTTCGGAAATAAGGAGGACCGCCACCAGAGAGGAATGACGGCCCCGGCAGAGTACGCCAGCACCAAGCACCGTCGTGGCGGGCGAGGACCTCGAAGCAGGTATCGGTCTCTGCGGCGCATGACAGGTCTAATACATACAGAGTCAATAATGGATCGTCTTCTTCTGTTTTGTCTTGCATCACAGGGAAGCTCATGCTGACAGGATGGTCCTTGCGTGAATTCGTAGGAGGGATGGGCGTGAAGACCCCCCGGGCAGTGTCGTAGAGCGATGCCGACTTGCAGGAGTAGTCGGCGAATACGATGCCGTGTCTGCCTAGCAGAGAGAAAGAATCGAACCTCGGGCAATGTCTATGATTATGCCCCGGATGGAAACTGATCTCCGGCTTGGGCAAGCTCTGTATGATGGCTGGTTTCTTCTTCTTCTTCTTGTTGGGTTTCGGATCTTGTGCTGCCTCTCGTGCTGCTGTTGACGACGGGTAGAAGAGGCACTTCAAAGGGTCGATGCGGTGCAGCGAGTACATGTGGCGGTTCCAGTCGTGCGTGATCAGATTCAGAAACCGAGGATTCCTCATCCTCTCCGAACAAGTCCAGACTCCGGACTGAACTAGATGATCGAGTCGAGTCCAGACTCTGTCCTGAATCTAGACAAATCGGATGGGGGATTTCGCCGAACAATACCTGAATCTGCTAAGCGGGGGCGGATGATCTATGATGCGCCTGGAGAGGATGATGGAGCGGCCGGCGAGAACCACCAGAACGCACGGATTTCCTCAAAAACAAAAACAAAAACGTTGGGAGAATGGATCAGTTACCAGATCATCCGGCCCGGCCCAGTTAAACTTAGACAAGGAGAATGGCGTGACCTAGATTTTATTCCACCAAAATAATCGTTACTGCCCTAGTCTTTTTTGTGTTCGGCAAAATCATCGTGCTCGCCCCCAAACACAGAACAGCATATCTGAATTCGATTGTTCATCCAGTTTGGACGGACAATGGAGAGGATGAATCGTCGGTTCCTGAACCTGATAGTGCAGAACGTGAACACCCGCGTCTATTCTCTCCACCTCATAGACCACATGACATCGTCACCACATGCGAAACCTTTGGAAGGGAGGAGCATCCACGGATCACCTCAAATTACATAATCCCCGATTCAGGTTCCAATCAAATCCATTTGTGAAGCCCATCCCCCACGCAATTCTTGTACCAACCTACTCCGCCGCGGCCTAAGCCAGCCCCCGCGAGACAACAGCCTGCTGCTCGCGGACAATACTAGTACCGACGACGGCGCGTTCCTCTACGACATCGACCTGAACTCGGCGATGGCCATCCCCACCATGCGTTTCCCCAAGGGACCCGACTGCGTCTGCTTCTCAGCGCCCGAGTGTCATCGCTATAGTCTGCCGCCCAACGCCATCGGTGCGCCCTCCACCCCGCAAGGATATGAGGCTCCAACCCCAGCTGGTGGATCCAGATGTTCCTTCATGATGGTGGATGATGGCTCGACCTCGACTATATCCGTATCCACCATCAGAAAGGACGTCGCTGGGACATACAACTTCGATATGGCAAACCCGTGAGTGGACTCGGGCTGGCGACTGGGTTTTGCCCTTCTACGGCAAAGCAGAGCATGTTCCCGAGCTCGGCCTTTCTTTCGCCCTCTCGACTGACGCTCCCCGCCGCCGTCGTCTGTGTGCTTTAAACCCTGCTGCTGGCGCCGGGCCAGCGATGTTGCGGCATACCTTTGATGATCATCTCGACCTACCGCTGCCGGAGAGGTGGTCGCCGTACAAGTGCAGCCTGTTGAACCTGGGCTGGGGCAGCTTTTGCATCGTCTCCTTCTGTAAGTTCATCAAGGGGCGTGAGTTTGTGGTCCTCACCGGGGTGGAGGTGGACCGCCGGGGTGATGGTCTCCGGATGATCAAGCACCTGTCTAAACGTGTCAGCCTTGGATCTGGTAGCATTGATGGCCCAAATATATCGAGCTCGTTGGAGAACCCCAAAAAGAAGATATGATGAGCACAGCAGCAAGTTTTCTCTCAGTAAGAAACCAAGGTTATCAATCCAGTAGGAGCAAGGAAACAACCCAAAGGTGTAGCTAGCTGAACGTTGGCAGGACGCACTATCGGTGCCAGCAGCAATGTGGAGACCTGCACCACACGACGACAGGACTTTGCCCCCAACTTGCGATGAGGTTGTCAATCTCACCGGTTTTGCTGAAAACAAAGGATTAAACGTATCGAATGGAAAGAAGTAATAGTTTGCAGAAAGTAACACAAAGCAGTAAGCAGTTTGTAGATTGTATGTAAAAGAAAGGACCGGGCTCCATAGTTCACTAGAGGTGGCTCTCCTTAAGATAGATAACATGTTGGGTAAACAAATTACAGCGGGGCAATTGACAAACATCGAGAAAACAATACATGCATATACTAATCATCTTGACTCCTTTGGAACTTGATTGGGCATTACAACATTATACATAGACCGCCATCCAACTGAATCTATTTAATAATCCACCTTCAGGTTATCATCCGAACCCCCTCCAGTATTAAGTTGCAAGCAACAGATTATTGCTTTATGAATTGCGTGTAAAGTAAACAATACGATTGTTCTATGAACAAAGGATTGTTGTTTTCTCCCTAGTAGCAACAACACATCTAGTACCTTAGAGATTTCTGTCACTTCCCCAGATTACCAGAAGCATGAACCCACTATCGAGCATAAATACTAACTCTTGGAGTTGCTAGCATCTACTTGGCCAAGATAGCTACTAACAACAGAAAGCATGCAAGATCACAAATAACAAAGACATGATAGAATCAATAATCAATCTAAAATAGCATCTCAATATCCATCGGATCCCCGCAAACACAACATGCAGAATTACAAATAGATGATCTTGATCATGAACGGAGCTCACAAGATCTAGACATGAAAGCACAAAGGAGGAGAACCAGCCATATAGCTACTACATGGACCCGTAGTCCAGAGATGAACTAGTCACGCATCACACCAGAGGCTTGCATGATGATGAAGAAGGCCTCCAGGGTGAATTCCCCTCTCTGGCAGGGTGCCGGGAAGAGCTTCAGATCCCTCTCGATCTAGGGATGAAGATGACGGCGGCTACAGACTCTTTCGTAGATTTTTGATCGGGTCCTTAGGGTTTTGGTCCCGAGGGCAATATATAGGCGGAAGGAGAGGCCGATGGGTCTTTGGGGTTGGCGGACCACCCGTGGCGTGGGCTGGCCTGGTCAGCTGACCAGGTGGTGTGGCCCCCACTCTTCTCCGTCTCGTATT
Source organism: Avena insularis (assembly GCA_023614405.1). NCBI lineage: Eukaryota > Viridiplantae > Streptophyta > Magnoliopsida > Poales > Poaceae > Avena > Avena insularis. The sequence continues at coordinate 19,578,396 of CM042694.1, read as the reverse complement.
CTGGCATCAGATGTCTTCCGGAAAAATAGGAACTTTGGCTTTTGTCCCGTCCAATTCCGAGAATATTCATTTTCTGACTTTCCTGGAACCAAAAACAGCAGAAAACGGGCAGCTGGCACTGTGGCTCTTGTTAATAGGTTACTCCAAGAAATCATATGAAAAATAATCCAAAGTGTGGACAAAACACAAGAAATTAGATAAAACCAAGCATGGGAGATCAAAAATTATAGATACATTTGCAATATATCAACATCCCCAAGCTTAACTCCTTCTCGTCCTCGAGTAGGTAAGTGATAAAAAAGAAAGAATAATTTTTAAGGTGACATGCACCATCAAAGACTTGATCAAAGTATTTGTAAAACATTCAAAGCTGGGATCATAGTACTTCAATCATAACATGAAATACAAAGTTCTAGCAATAAGACAAAGAAACTATGATGCAACATGAAAAGGCACAAACAAAAGATTCATGAATAACAATGCTTTGCAAAAAGTTTGTTTGTTTCACATAAAGAAAACATAGCATAATAGTATTCAGCTTGTCCCTCATAGAGTAGCAAATATAAATGCATAGGATACCTTCAAAGTTCATAAGAGTGACTAGATACAAATAGTTTAAAACAAGCAATATCAAGTTATGCATCAATCAACTATTCTTGGAACAATGCACATAGAACTAAGAATAGACACTATGCTCTCAAAGTAGGTGCATAAAGGTAGAAGGTGGAGACTCAATATAATGGTGGAAGAAAGGCCTTCATAGAAGGAAGTAGAGATTCAAGTTTCATAAAGAGCTTCTAAAAATTATGGTACTTATAGCTTTTAGCTCTCATTGCCCCTATCATAAGAATTTTGAAGTGATTAAGGTTAAAGTGAACAAACTATGGTGTACATGCTTGACAAAGTATAAGTTAGAAATCTCATGTCCCTTGAATACGAGGGCCGCTCCTCATGCTACTCAAGTTTAGTCGCCGGTAAGTTCTTGTCATCGTAAGTACATGTGTATCATAGAGAACCGCCAACGGGGTACCCTTTGCCCGATGATACGGAAGAATCCCCATATCAAAATGACAAGGCAAGCAGACAACGTGCATCTCAGCAATCTTCTTATTACCATGGGAATATGGTGTTTTTTTCTCTCTTTCCTCTTTTCATAATCTCTTTTTTTTTCCTTTCTCTTTTTTTTCTCAATATAGGACTCTTTTTTTTATAAGAAGAATGCTTCATAGACAGCTCATTATGGTTACGCTGCAGGTTTCCACCATGTTAGCATGGATTAGACCAGCGGCCCAGGCGTTTCTCTAACACATATACATAACTCCATGGACTTACAAGCTCCCCTTTCATTTCACACCGACGACATCCATAGACAAAAGAGCATGATATCAACTAGGTACAAAGTACCAAGTGCAATGTTGAAAGCGTTCCCCATGATAGCATGGTTCTGATAATTCCCAACAAATAAGTGCAAGCATATACAACATAGACGACACAATGGTTCAAGTTTATTAAGGGCAAGAAAAGTAAAGTGTGCCATCAAGTTCGTGAGAGCTTTAATCACTAGTTTTCTCATAACAAGTTTAATTCAGAAGGTAAACAAAAACATGAATATACTTGGAATAGCATAATCTAGTAGGTAGGTATGATGGACTCTTTGGAATAACTTGGTTTAGGAAGTTGGATGCATGAGTGGAACTCATACTTGGTTGTGGAGGCTAGCAAAAGATTGGGAGCGACAAACTAAGAGAGCGATAATGGTCATAATCATGCAGAGCGACAAAACATCATTGATCAAAGCATAAAGTGATACTACACGTTCAAAACTAAAGGATCATAAAGGCTATGGTGACTTGAGATAGTCATAACATGGTGTGAGCATGTGCCAAGTTAACCCAAATAAAGCATCAAAGGAGAATGCCACTATACTATGCTTTAATATGCTAAAACAACGCATGATTCAGCCAACGCACATTAAGAAATCTCAATTGTTTATAACAAGTCATGCTAAATCAAATAATACTAAGCATAAAGCCAAAACAATATCAAACATGGCATGACAAAGCATAAGCCACAGTTAAAAACAAGCTCTTTTTACCACTTAAGCATGAACTTTCCTACTCTTTTCCAAACCAAACCAAACTATTTGAAAACCAATGTATGAAAGAGGGGGTCCAACCAATTTATTCAGCAAACTAAGAAAACCAAGCAAACGAAAAACCAAAAAGAAAACGAAAAAGAAGACGCTCCAAGAACAACACAATTGTGCCTGAAACAATAAAAATGAAGCGTTTGGAAGAAACCTGGGATTTTTATTGATGAAGAGGGGGATGCCTTGGGCATCCCCAAGCTTTGACGCTTGTACTTCTTAGATATTTCTTGGGGCGACACGCGTGGCATCCCCAAGCTTGAGCTTTAGTCCATCTTTCATCTCATTACTCATTCCTTCCATACACTGAAATTTTTCCTTCATACAAAACTTCACACAATCTTTATTAGCAATATTAGTGCACTCAAGATAATAAGTCTTAAGGGTCAGTTCTAACACCAAATAAACTTCCATTAGAACACTAGCTAATGAAGCACTTCCCTCAACAATCTCAATTCCCCAAAAAAACTAAAAGAGGAATCAACAAGAAGCAAATGCAGAAAATGACAGAAATCTGTCAAAACAGACCAGCAGGTAAAGACGAATTTTTTCGAAGACCTTCTGTTGCTCAAATCAAAAAGTGTTGAACTAATGAAAGTTAGATAACAACCTGGGGCAGAAGCACAAAAATTCATGCCTCAAAAATCTGTTTCGGGACGGCAACTTTCCCAATCATTACTTCTCTCTCATTAGAGGTTACTCTTGGCACAAAAAACAAACAAAAAGGATAAGGAGCGGTTATTACTGAATTAATAACTTCCAAGACTCATCTAAAACTTTTGGGTTATCTCCCAATAAGTACTTTTCTTTAACGCCTTTAAGTTAGGCATAAGAAGCAAGAAAGAATCAAGTGTTCTCAAATGAAGAAGCATTAAGATTAATACCAGAAATATCTTCAACAAGGCAAGGTATCTCATCCAAATAAGTTCTAGAGGATCCTCTCCCAATGCTCTTAGGTTCACTATTTTCATCAAACGGGTTTTCAGGAACGATCCAATCAAGATTCTTTTCTATGGCTTCATGCATTGCTACTAGTTTGAAAGGTGTTGGTATCTTAATTTCCTCCCCATTAAGTTCATTTTTTCTCATCTTTTCTCGTGTACCAACAACATCTATGCATGAGCCTAACATATTGAAACGTTCAAAGACTTTTCTAGCTTCCTTGGCAACATCATAGAATTCCTTAAACAAAGTTTCTAGAATAAAATCCCTCTTTTCAGGGTCCTCAGTTTCTTTAAGTTTAAGAAACATTACTTGCATTAAGGGGTTAAGGTTAACAAACCTAGCTTCTAACATGTGAATTAAAAAAGTTGCAGCAATCTCATAGTTTGGAGCAAGTTCTGCAAGGGATCTATCCTCAGTATCTTCATGCTAACTAACATGATTGAATAATTCTTCAATATTATCTTTCCCAATCTCATAGCTAGCTGAATGTTGGCACTGCGCACTACTGGTGCCAGCAGCAACGTGGAGACCTGCACAACACGACCACAGAACTTTGCCCCCAACTTGCGATGAGGTTGTCAATATCACCGGTTTTGCTAAAAACAAAGGATTAAACGTATCAAATAGAAGGAAGTAATAGTTTGCAGAAAGTAACACAAAGCAGTAAACAGTTTGTAGATCGTATGTAAAAGAAAGGACCAGGGTCCATAGTTCACTAGAGGTGGCTCTCCTTAAGATAGATAACATGATGGGTAAACAAATTACAGCGGGGCAATTGACAAACATCGAGAAACCAATACATGCATATACTAATCATCTTGACTCCTTTGGAACTTGATTGGGCATTACAACATTATACATAGACCGCCATCCAACTGCATCTATGACTAATAATCCACCTTCAGGTTATCATCTGAACCCCCTCTAGTATTAAGTTGCAAGCAACAGATTATTGCTTTACGAATTGCGTGTAAAGTAAACAATACGATTGTTCTATGAACAAAGGATTGTTGTTTTCTCCCTAGTAGCAACAACACATCTAGTACCTTAGAGATTTATGTCACTTCCCAGTTACGGAGGCATGAACCCACTATCGAGCATAAATACTAACTCTTGGAGTTGCTAGCATCTACTTGGCCAAGATAGCTACTAACAACGGAAAGCATGCAAGATCACAAATAACAAAGACATGATAGAATCAATAATCAATCTGAAATAACATCTCAATATCCATCGGGTCCCCGCAAACACAACATGCAGAATTACAAATAGATGATCTTGATCATGAACGGAGCTCACAAGATCTAGACATGAAAGCACAAAGGAGGAGAACCAGCCATCTAGCTACTACATGGACCCATAGTCCAGAGATGAACTACTCACGCATCACACCGGAGGCTTGCATGATGATGAAGAAGGCCTCCAGGGTGAATTCCCCTCTCCGGCAGGGTGCCGAGAAGAGCTTCAGATCCCTCCCGATCTAGGGATGGAGATGATGGCGGCTATAGACTCTTTCATGGATTTTTGATTGAGTCCTTAGGGTTTTGGTCCCGAGGGCAATATATAGGCGGAAGGAGAGGCCGAGGGGGTGCTGGGGTCGGCCAGACCACCCCCTGGCACAGGCCAGGCCTGGCCGCACGGCCAAGTGGTGTGGCCGGCCCCCAGCTCTGTCTCGTATTCTTTCATCAGATGTCTTCCGGAAAAATAGGCACTTTGGCTTTTGTCCCATCCAATTTCGAGAATATTCATTTTCTGACTTTTCTGGAACCAAAAACAGCAGAAAATAGGAAGCTGGCACTGTGGCTCTTGTTAATAGGTTAGTCTAAGAAATCATATGAAAAGTACTCCAAAGTGTGGACAAAACACAAGAAAGTAGATAAAACCAAGCATGGAACATCAAAAATTATAGATACATTTGCAATGTATCAAGCATCTACTCTAGCCCAGACAGGGCCGGATGCTTAGGCGGCCCGGGAGAGGTTCACCAACAGCCGCTAGGCCGGGAGATAGCCCGGTAGAGGAGAAGGCTCGCATGATGGCCCAGGCAGGGCCATTTGCGGATGGGGGTGGCCTGACCCAAGAGGGGTCGCCCTGTTTCCAGCATGCGCTGCTGCTAGCAGAGTTGCTGCCCCGAGCATCATGTGTGTGTGTGTGGGGGGGTTATACCGTATAGGCGAAGTGTGCGTCATGGGATCGATGCCTCTGGCACATTAACTACGGATGAAGATTCCTTGGTCAAGGCGATGCGGCACAAAGCAGAAAAGAATTTAGATTCGCCTAGTATAATGAGTTCATCCAAGTCCTTTCTCTCGTTTTCTACCCTGATTATTTCTTCTAAGTTGATGTTGGTGGTATCTTGGGTAGTTCTGTAAAGGAAGTTCTTTTCTCTTCTAATGTTTTGAGGCATATGGAGGTTGACCGTCTAATGGTTAATCCTAAAGGATCTGTTGTTCCTAACTCTTCACGGATGGAGGAGGAGGAGTTGCATGCCACAGTAGAAGGTCAAATCCTCTCTCACTTAGTTGGTGAAGTGTCGGAAGTGGACTTTGATGAGCCTAGGCTAGGTTCATTCTACGAGCTTAAAACATCTGGTCAAAAATCAAAGAGCCAGAAGGCTCTGATACGTCCAAAACGTATCTACTTTCCTGAACACTTTTGCTATTGTTTCTCCTCTATACTTGTGTGATTTGGATGCAACTAATGCGAACTGACGCTGTTTTCAGCAGAATTGCCTTGGTGTCTACTTTTTGTGCAGAAAATCAACTATCAGGAAAAATCCCAGAAAATATGCCAAAAATCCTATTTCACCCGAAGACTCCGGGGAGCGAGAATCGAGACGGAGAAGAGCCGGTGGCCACACCACACAGTGGTGGCGCGAGCCGAGCCACACACCGAGGGTGGTGTGGTCCCCAGGCACCCCTCGGCCTCTCTCTTCGCCTATAAGGAGCCTTGACCTAAAAACTTGGGGTTCGGCGTTTTCGGAAGGAGTTCCGCTCCGCCGCCACCACCAGATTCCACGAAACAGCACCAGAAACTCCGTTTTGGCACCCTGCCGGGACAGGGAATTGGAGGAGATCATCGCCATCATCATCACCATCGCTTCTCATTCAACCATCCATGTTTCCCCCATTTACGAGTGAGTAATCCCCTGCTGTAGGCTATGGGGATGGTAGGGATTGGATGAGATCGTTCATGTAATGGCATCAGATTGTTAGGGCATGGTGCCTAGTATCTTTTATTAGTGCTTTATGACTTTGTTGCGACTTGTTGTGCTTAATGCTTGTCACTAGGGCCCGAGTGCCATGATTTCAGATCTAAAAATGTTATTGATTCATTATGATAGTATTGTTGTTGGTCTTATCTACAAGTTGTTTACACACGTTGTTGTCCGGAACCTATGGCCCCGAAGTGACAGAAATCGGGATAACCGGAAGGGAAAGGCTTTGATGTGAGGATCACATGTGTTCACGGAGTGTTAATGCTTTGCTCCGGTGCTCTATTAAAAGGAGCACCTTAATTGCCAGTAGTTCCCTAGAGGCCCTGCTGCAAACGGGCTGGCAGGACAAAAGATGTTGTGCAAGTTCTCATTGCGAGCACGTATGACTATATATGGAACACATGCCTAGGATTGTCTAGTACTTGGATGCTTTATCTTATTTATCTGCAATTGCCCTATGTTCTGATTGCTATGTGAATTGTCTTGTCCATGCAATGCCCGTCCATCCATCCCTATGCCTACCGCACTCGAATCCCATTGTTTACTCCTTTTGTTACTACTGTCTTTGCTTTACTACTACTGCTGCTTTACTATTCCTACTACAAAACTGTTGCTACTGATAAACTGTTGTGAGCAAGATTGTTTCTAGGTGCAGCTGAATTGACAACTCAGTTGTTAAGGCTTATAAATATTCTTTGGCTCCCCTTGTGTCGAATCAATAAATTGGGTTTCACTTCCCTCGAAAATACTACGATACACCCCTATACTTGTGGGTTATCAAGACTATTTTCTGGCGCCGTTGCCGGGGACCATAGCTTTATTTATCAAGTTCACTTGGATTCTCTATTGTTCGCTGCTATCCATCCATCATGGGTAAGTCTCGTGATGGCAAGGTTCCTATTTTACCATCCACTACAAGAAGAGGTACGGTTCTAAACACCCCTGCTGCTCTTGATTCACTGTCTGTTATAAGTAAGCTCGTTACACCACCACATACACATGCTACACACACTGCTACTACTGCTGAATCTGAAACTTCTGATGCTTATGATGCTGCTTCTACTGTGCTTGATAAGAGTGGTTCATTAGGTCCTTTCCTAGTTGCTACGATTGCTAGAACTATAGCTGGAAATACCGAAACTCCTAATGAAGACACTACCACACCTGTTAGCTCACCTGAGTCTAGTAAGAGTTATGATATTGAAGAAGATTATGTTGAGATGACCGATGAGTTTATTAAAGAATGTAAGAACACCCATGATAGGAGCACTGCTAAGAGTCTCCTTGAGAGGCGTACTATTAGACCCAAATTATATCCTGCTGCTAAGTTTGCTACTTCTCCCATAAACATTACAGATGAAGATTATGATTTCTCTCTCGATCTATCTTACATAGCTATTGTCGAGAAAGAACCTTTTTGTGGGACTAAGAATGAAAGTGTGGTAGCACATATGAATGAACTTTCTGCCATGAGTGGCTTGTTTTCTGATGATATTAAGATGCGTACTTACTTTGTTGCTAAGATTTTTCCTTTTTCACTGAAAGGAGAAGCTAAAACTTGGTTTAGTAATTTACCTCCTGGATCTATTGATAGCCCTGAGTGCTTGCTTAGTACTTTCCTGCAGAAATATTTTCTTCCCAGTGCTAGACATGCTATTTTGCAGGAACTTTTTGATTTTAAACAGGGAGAAAAAGAGGTATTGCCCGAATCTTGGGCAAGGTTTTGTGCTTTGATTCATGCACAGGCTAGAAGTCCTTTACCTAAGAATGAGCTACTTGATATATTTTATAATGGACTAACTGAAGAATCTAGGACATACCTAGATAGTTGTGCTGATTGTGTTTTCAGGAATAGGACTCCTAAGGAAGCTGAGGAATCAATGGCTAAAATAAGCAAGAATTATGAAGATTGGACTCCTAAACAAGCTATACCTGAAGTAATTGTACCTGAACCATCTATTCCTGTGCCTATTCCAACATCAAAGAAGAGGGGAGTTATTGAATTAAATGATGAAGTGATGAAGGAAGCTAAGAAATGTCTTAAGGAGAAGGGAATTAAAGCTGTAGATGTCACGAATTTACCTCCTATAGAAGAATTATGTAAGCCTATTCCCTACTCACCCACTATTGAGGTACACTCTCTCCAACACTTTGATGAAGGTGATATCCCTTACTCTAAACCTCCTGATCAATGCTTAGAAGAATTTGATATCTTTATTGTTAAGCAAAATAACTTTAATAAAAGGGTGCAAAATCATCTAATGGAAAACACTAGAGCTATTGTTGAGTTGAAAGATATTGTGGAAAGAACCTCTAATGATGTTAAAATGATTGTTAAACACTTTCAAATGGTTCAAACTCAAATAGATCAACTCGTTAAAGTGCAAAACGACTTGCTAGTTAATGCTGCTAAAGAAAAACATGCTTATGAAATTAGAACTAGAAGTGGTGCTGCTACCCAGGATCCTCTATATCCTGAGGGGCATCCCAAAAGAATTGAGCAGGATTCTCAACAAGCTGAAAATAGTGGTTCTACTCGTAAGAAAAGGAAAAAGAAACATAAAACTGTTGTAGAATCCTCTAAACCTGCTATAGATCCTAATAGTATATCTATCTCTGATGTTGAAACTGAAAGTGGTAATGAAGAAAATGAAGTTCCTAATGAAGAAAGAGTTGAAGAAGAACCTGAAAACCACACTAAGACTACTAAATACACCAAAGAGATTTTATTGCTAAGAAACATGGTAGTGAAAGAGAACCTTGGGTCCAAAAACCTATGCCTTTCCCCGATAAGAAACACAAGTCAAAGGAAGATGAACACTATAATAAGTTTTGTGAGTGGATGAAGCCTTTATTCTTGCAAATTCCTTTGACTGATGCTATTAAGTTGCCTCCTTACTCAAAGTATATGAAGGACATTGTCTCGAATAAAAGGAAGATCCCTAAGGAAGAAATTTCTACTTTGCTTGCTAATTATTCCTTCAATGGTAAGGTTCCTAAGAAACTTGGAGACCTAGGGATTCAACTATCCTTGCTCTATTAAGAACAGTTATGTTAGAACTGCTTTGTGTGGTTTGGGAGCTGGAGTTAGTGTTATGCCTTTCTCTCTCTATAAGAGGCTTCAGCTTGAAAAATTGATACCAACTGATATATCTTTGCAAATGGCTGATAAATCTACCACTATTCCTGTGGGTATATGTGAGGATGTACCTGTTTAGGTGGCTCACAATTGCTTTATATTAATCAATTTTGTTGTGCTTGAAATGCCTGAAGATGATAATATGTCTATTATTCTTGGGAGACCTTTTCTTAATACTGCAGGAGCTGTTATTAATTGTAATCAAGGAAAGGTGACCTTCAATGTTAATGACAAGGAACATACTATCTATTTCCCCAAGAAGATTGAAAGGACTTATGGTTTGAATTCAATTGAACATGTTGAAGGCATTCAAGTTGGAGAAATATATTGTCCCATACCAAGAGAAAAAATTGAAACTATTATGATTGGGACCATTGCTATCAAGGTTAAGGTAACATAATCATTAGTGGAGTACAAAGTTTTGTCTCATATGCAATTGTTTTGGTAGAAAGACTTGATCAACCTTGCTAACAAAAGGATTCCATTGAACAAAACAATGTTTTCATTATGATTATCTCCGTTTATTTCTATCCTTTGCATTTTAGTTTTTGCTTTCGTTTAGTTTTCTTTGTGTTGTTAGTTGCTTGCATGCTAGAACTACTGTAGTTCTAGCCCTGATTTGTCCTTGCATCATGTTTACAAAAGAAAAAAATCTGTCTGTAAGAAAAATCATTCTTCTATTTCTGAAAAAAGCCCAAAAATAAAGTGTCTCAAAAAATTCCAGAAAATTCATATTAAATTTTTACGTGAAAAAAGGGGCATAGGAGTGCCTGGTAGGTACCAGGGGGCCCACCAGGCAGGCACACCATGTGGTGGCGCGGCCAACCCTGGATGGCGCCATGCCCTGGTGTGGGCCACCCCTGGCCCCCCACTACCTCTCTCACCTGCCACTTTCTTCTCTCTCCCGAGTAAGCTTCAGTTCATAGCTCAAAATCGTTCTTTCTGTGCTTGCTCTCGATTTTTTGATCTCCTTGCTCAGCCCATCTTTCTTGCTGAAATTGGGAGCATTTGTTCCCTGGTATGTGACTCCTCCCCTTGTCCAAGTAGATTTGTGTTTAGTGGATTATATGTTGAGTATTTTGCTGCTATAGGTGACTGGTTATGAGAGCTTGTAAGCTTGTTTGATGCTTAGAGATATAGTTTTGATGCATGTTTAGGCCTCTTGCAAGTCCCTATTGTTGGAGATATGCCCTAGAGGTAATAATAAATGTAGTTATTATTATATATCTTTGTGTTTATGATAAATGTTTACATTCATGCTATAATAGTATTAACAAGGAAACCATTAATACTTGTGTGATTTGTAAACTTAATTTGAAGTCCCTAGTATGGCCTCTATACTTCACTAGCTTGTTGGTTGATTGATGATGTGGTTTCTTTGTCATGAACATTGAGATGTTATCAACAACAAGATCATATCGTTAGGAGAATGATATGGTGGACATACTCCTATAGACAAGCGTAGCATAAAGATCAAGTCATTTCAATAGTTCAATTGCTATATGCTTTCTGATACATAGTAACCTAATTCCTTCGACCATGAGATCATGCATATTGCCTTTACTGGATGGATGCTTTGATGTCATCAAACACCACACCGTAACAGGGTGGCTATAAAAGTGGCATTGGGTGTTTGGAAAGTATTGGTTGAAACACATGGATCAAGAGTGGGATTTGTCCATCCACATGACGGATAGATATTCTCTGGGCCCTCTCGGTGAAATGTCATCCAATTAGCTTGCAAGCATGTGACTTGGTCACAAGGGATCACATATCACGGAGCGAAAAGAGTACTTATCGATGTGAGGTTGAACTAGGTATGCGAGAGATCTGCGATCATGACCTCGGATAAGTAACATATCGTGAGACAAAGGGAAATTGGTATCGTATGTAAGTGGTTCATTCGATCAAAGTAATCGTAGAAATATGTAGAGCCATATGAATTTCCAGATTCCTCTATTGGTTATTGTTAGAAGTGTCTCGATCATGTCGCATAATTCACGAACCGTAGGAGACACACTTAAGGATTCAACGTTGTTTGAGTAGTTATGGTATTATGAAAGAGACCGAATGTTGTTGGTCTCGGATGGGATCCGGGATATCACGAGGTGATCCGGAATGGTCAGGAGAAGAAGATTCATATAAGGAAAGTCCCATGTCGGAGTTGGGGAATGGTTCCGGTGTTTTCATCGGGAACATTCTAGAAGGTCCCGGAATGTCCGGCACTCCGGGGGGGAAGGGGTACATGAATGTGTCATTGCAAGATGGAATGATTGCATCATGTACTAAGTGTTCTCGCTGTCCAAAATAAATGTTTTATTTAATTCCTAAAATGGAAAAGTCAAGCGCGTTTTGGTCAAACTGCCGATTTTGGAAAGAGGAGAAGTTGGAAACCGACTTGGGGAGAGTCCTCCTCCCCAAGCCGGCCAGCCCTAGGCGAGTTGGGAGGGACTCCTCCCTCCCTGGCGCCAGCCCTCCCACCTATAAAGGGAGGCAGGGCCTCCCCTCTAGAGACACACAAGTTCCTATCCTCTAAACTAGAAACTAGACCTAGACCCGGTTTAGAGCTGTTTGGTTTAGAGCCTTCTAATTGGTTTAGAGCCCTCTAATTGGTGTGTCTAATTACTAGACCACTAATAGCCTCTCTCATAAGCTCCACCATACTGCACTTGGCTTAAGCGAAGCCCTGCGGGATCTCCCTCTACCTCCGGTACCACGCCAGTTGTCTTCTTAGGAATCGCGAGGAGAGTGCTACAACCTCCATTTTCTTGGAACAAGGGAGAGGAAGGTCTTCGTCAATCCGAACGTGTGACCGACTGCGGGAGCGCTTGCGAACGCAGGCGCGGAAGGACCGTCTCACGCGATCTTGAGATCGGAAGAAATGCGACTACATCACCCACGAGAATCTGCTCTCGTTAAACACTTTGGAATCTTCGAGGGTGAGTTATTCCATCGACTCGTTGCTACAATCTAGTAGATAGATCTTGGCTTGTTTGTTTGTATGCGATAGAAAATTTTTGTTTCCATGCTCTGAACCCCTACAGGGTATCGAGCCGTGTCTATATGTAGATCTGTTGCCTGAGTAGAACACAATGGTCATTGTGGGCGTTGATGCTTTTATTGTAGATTGCTTTTGTGTACTTTGCATCTTGCGGTATGTTGGGATGAAGCGGGCTAACCTTACATGACATCGTTCATGAGACTTGCTCCACGCTTAACATGCAACTTGTATTGCATAAGTGGCTTTATGGTGCTGTTTCTCCTAGCATAGTTAAGATCCAATTTACAACGGGTAATCAACAATGCTAGTATCAATGTTGTGGTTCTTGTTATAAGTTAGAACGACACTTATGGGAAGCCCCAAACCACGTAAAATATGCAAAGAAAGTAGAAGCGTCTAACTTTGTTTTGCAGGGGTGTCAGTGATGTGATATGGCCATGATTGTGATTATATTTGATGTATGCAATGTTCCTTATTGTAAGTTGGCAACGGCGGGGAATATATGGTTGTCTTTAATTTCTGTTAAGACCTGCGTGTCTATTCAAAATAGTTGTAATAGTTGAAGCTGGTGCGACAACCATGAAGAAGCGTCATTGACCTTGATGCTATGCGGAGATGATGGAGATCATGTTCGTGCTTGAAGATGGAGATCGGAAGCACAAAGAAGAAAGGCCATATCATATCACATATTATGAATTGCATGTGATGTTAATCCTTTATGCATCTTGTATTGCTTAGTAGGCAGCGGTAGCATTATAAGATGATCCCTCATGCACATAAATTTCAAGTTCTAAAGTGTTCACCCTTAGTATGCACCGTTGCCAAAGCTTTGCGCTTGAAGCACCACGTGATGATCGGGTGTCTTTGATTCCGCTGGTGACTACAACGTAAGCAAGCCAGATTTGCTTATGCGGAAGCTAAGGTTTGTCTTGACGAGCCTAGCATGTACGAGACATGGCCTCGGGAACACGGATCGCCGAAAGGCAAAGCATGAATCATATAGTAGATATGATGAACATGATGATTGTTACATTGAAACTATATCAACTCTCGTGATGATCGGTGTTGATGTAGTGGATTTGGTTCGTGTGATCACTAAAACAATGTGAGGGATGTTGTTTTGGTGGGAGTTCACCTAGTTTAATTTCATTAATTAATTTGAACTCAATTTGTCATAAACTTAGTCTAAACTATTGCAAATATGTTGTAGATCAATGGCAGCCCTACCATCAATTTTAATGCGTTCCTAGAGAAAGAAAAGTTGAAAAACAATGGAAGCAACTTGGCGGATTGGTTCCAATTTGAGGATTGTCCTCACAATGGTAATTTGACCTATGTGCTGGATGCACCGCTAGGTGACCCACTGCAGCTGATGCTACCGATGAAGTAAAGAATGTTTACCTCGCTCGGAAGAATCGGTACTCCATAGTTCGATGTGCTATCTTGTATGGTTTAGAATCGGACTTGAGAAAAGGTTTGAAGAGTCAGACCCATATGATATTGTCGAGGATCTCAAATTAATCTTTGAGACTCATGCGGCAATTGAAAGTTATGAAGCTTATGAAAAGTTCTTTAACTGCAAGATGGAAGAGGGTAGCTCCGTCAGTGAGCATGTGCTTAAGATGTGCAGGCACGCAAATAAACTTCAAAGTTTGGGTATAGTGATTCCTAATACTTTGGGGTTTACCGCATCCTCAATCACTACCACCAAGTTACAAGAACTTTGTGATGAAATACAACATGCAGAACATGAACAAAGAGTTGCCAGAACTATTTGCTATGTTAAAATCTGCAGAAGTGGAGATCAAGAAAGAGCACCAAGTGTTGATGGTCAATAAGACCACCAAATTCAAGAAAGGCAAGTCTAAGCGGAAGGACACTTCAAGAAGGGTGGTAAGAAAGTTACCATACCGACGAAGAGGACCAAGGCTGGACCCAAGCCTGAACCGAGTGCTTTTCTTGCAAGGGAGAAGGTCCTTTGGCGGAATTGCCCAAAGTACTTGGCAGATTTGAAGAACGGCAACATCAAGAAGAAAGGTATATCGATATACATGTTATTGATGTGTATCTCACTAGTATTAAGTAGTAGTGCCCAGGTATTTGATCTTTGGTTCGGTTGCTCATATTTGTAACTCGAAGCAGAGCTACGAGAATAAACGGAAGCTAGTGAAGAGCGAGGTGACGATGCGGCGTGGGAAGCGGATCAAAGGTTGATGTGATCGCGGTCACACACTACCTCTTCATCTACCATCGGGATTAGTTTTATACTTAAATAATTGTTATTTGGTGCTGCGTTGAGCATGAACATTATATCGGGATCTTGTTTATTGCGAGACGGTTACTTGTTTAAATCCGAGAATAATGGTTGTTCGATTTATACGAGTAATATGTTTTATGCACATGCACCTTTGATAGATGGTCTATTCATATTGAATCTCGATAGTGGATATACACATATTAATAACATTGAGGCTAAACGTTTGAAATCAAGCGATAATTTGACCTATATGTGGCCTTTGTCGTCTTGGTCACATTGGAGTGAAGCGTATGAAGAAACTCCATTCGATGGACTTCTTGAATCACTTGATTTTGAATCACTTGAAAGATGCGAAGCATGTCGATGGGTAAAATGACTAAGACTCCATTTTACGGTATGATGGGCGAGCTACGGACTTATTGGAAATCATACATACCGATGTGTGTGGTCCAATGAGTGTAGCATCATGTGATGGTTATCGTTATGTTCTTACCTTCACGGATGACTTGAGTAGATATGGGTATATCTATTTCATGAAACATAAGTCCGAAACTTTCGAGAAGTTTAAGGAGTTTCAAAGTGAGGTAGAGAATCAACGTAACAAGAAGATTAAATTTCTACGTTCTGATCGTGGAGGTGAATATCTAAGTTACGAGTTTGGCGAGCATTTGAAGAAATGTGGAATACTTTCGCGATTGACACCGGGAACACCACAGCGTAATGGTGTGTCGAGCGTCGTGTCGAACTCTCTTAGATATGGTTAGTTCTATGATGTCACTTACAGATTTGCCACTATCATTTTGGGGTTATGCATTAGAAACAGCCGCATTCACTTTAAATAGGGCACCGTCTAAATCCGTTGAAACGACACCGTATGAATTATGGTTTGGGAAGAAACCTAAATTGTCGTTCCTTAAAGTTTGGGGATGTGAAGCCTATGTAAAGAAGTTACAGCCGGACAAGCTTGAACCCAAAGCGGAAAAATGCGTCTTCATAGGATACCCGAAGGAAACTATTGGGTATACCTTCTATCATAGATCCAAAGGCAAAATCTTTGTTGCCAAGAATGGATCCTTTCTAGAAGAATTTCTCTCGAAAGAAGTGACTGGAAGGAAAGTAGAACTCGGCGAGGTTGTCGAACCTTCTCTCGAAATTGCGAGTAGCGCAGACGGAAGAAGTTCTGTGGTGCCTGCACCAATAAGAGAGGAAGCTAGTGATGGTGATCATGAAACTTGGTTGAAGTTGCTCTGAGCCTCGGAGGTCAACGAGAAATCGTACCACTCCAGTTGGTATGATTCCGTTATGAATGTCATGTTGGTGGACAACACCGATGACCCCGAGACATATGAGGAAGCAATGATGAGCCCAGATTCAATAAATGGCAAGAAGCCATGAAATCCGAGATTGGATCCATGTCGAAAACCAAGTATGGACTTTGGTGGACTTACCGGATGGCCGGAGGCTGTCGAGAACAAATGGATTTTCAAGAAGAAAAACAGATGCTGATGGTAATGTTACTGTCTATAAAGCTCGACTTGTCGCAAAAGGGTTTCGACAAATTCAAGGAGTTGACTACGATGAGACTTTCTCACCGGTAGCGAAGCTAAAGTCTGTGAGGATTATGTTAGCAATCGCTGCATATTATGATTATGAGATATGGCAGATGGATGTCAAAACAGCGTTCCTCAATGGAGACATTGATGAAGAGTTGTATATGATGCAACCCAAAGGTTTTGTCGATCCTAAAGATGCTAACAAGGTATGCAAACTTCAACGGTCCATCTATGGATTGAAGCAAGCATCCGAAGTTGGAATCAACGTTTTGATAAGGTAATCAAAGTTTTGGTTTTATACAAACTTATGGAGAAGCTTGTATTTACAAGAAAGTGAGTGGGAGCTCTGTAGCATTCTTAATCGTATGTGGATGACATATTGTTGATTGGGAATGATGTAGACCTTCTTAATAGTGTCAAAGAGTATTTGAATAATAGTTTTCAATGAAGGATCTTGGCGAAGCAGCTTACATATTAGGCATAAAGATTTATAGAGATAGATCGAAACGCCAAATATCATTGTCACAAAGTACATATTTGGACAAAGTTCTAAAGAGGTTTGGAATGGAAGATAGCAAGAAAGGGTTCGTGCCCATGTTGCTAATATGACCTTGAGTAAAACTCAAAGTCCGACATCGGCGAAGATAGAGAAAAGATGAGTAAGACTCCTATGCCTCAGCCATAGGATCTCTAATGTATGCCATGCTATGTACTAGACCGACATCGCATATCTTTGTTAGTCTAACTAGCAGATATCAAAGTGATCCAGGAGTGGATCATTGGACAGCGGTCAAAAACATCCTTAAGTACTTGAGAAGAACTAAGGATATGGTTCTTTCTTATGGAGGTGATGAACAGCTCGTTGTTAATGGTTACCGATGCTAGTTGGAACACCGATCCGGATGATTCTAAATCACAATCTGGATCGTATTTATTTTGAATGGTGCAGCGATTGGAGGAGTGCAAAGCAAAGCGTTGTGGCGAGATCTTCAACTGAATCGGAATACATGGCTGCGGAGGCTTCACAAGAAGCGATATGGATGAAAGAGTTCATTACAGCTGGGTGTGGTTCCTAGTCGCTGGACCCAATGTCTATCTCTTGTGATAACATGGGCGCCATAGCCAATGCGCAAGAACCAAGGTCACACAAGAAGCTGAAGCATATCAAGCTGCGTTTTCACGCTATTCGAGAACATATCCAGGATGGGGATATAAAGATTTGCAAAGTACACACAGATCTGAATGTGGCGGATCCATTGACTAAACCTCTCCCAAGGGCAAAACATGACCAACACCAAACTGCCATGGGTGTTCGGTATATTACCATGTAATCTAGATTAGATGACTCTAGTGCAAGTGGGAGACTGTTGGAGATATGCCCTAGAGGTAATAATAAATGTAGTTATTATTATATATCTTTGTGTTTATGATAAATGTTTACATTCATGCTATAATAGTATTAACAAGGAAACCATTAATACTTGTGTGATTTGTAAACTTAATTTGAAGTCCCTAGTATGGCCTCTATACTTCACTAGCTTGTTGGTTGATTGATGATGTGGTTTCTTTGTCATGAACATTGAGATGTTATCAACAACAAGATCATATCGTTAGGAGAATGATATGGTGGACATACTCCTATAGACAAGCGTAGCATAAAGATCAAGTCATTTCAATAGTTCAATTGCTATATGCTTTACGATACATAGTAACCTAATTCCTTCGACCATGAGATCATGCATATTGCCTTTCTTGGATGGATGCTTTGATGTCATCAAACACCACACCGTAACAGGGTGGCTATAAAAGTGGCATTGGGTGTTTGGAAAGTATTGGTTGAAACACATGGATCAAGAGTGGGATTTGTCCATCCACATGACGGATAGATATTCTCTGGGCCCTCTCGGTGAAATGTCATCCAATTAGCTTGCAAGCATGTGACTTGGTCACACGGGATCACATATCAGGAGCGAAAAGAGTACTTATCGATGCGAGGTTGAACTAGGTATGCGAGAGATACCGGCGATCATGACCTCGGATAAGTAACATATCGTGAGACAAAGGGAAATTGGTATCGTATGTAAGTGGTTCATTCGATGTAAGTAATCGTAGAAATATGTAGCCATATGAATTTCCAGATTCCTCTATTGGTTATTGTTGGAGAAGTGTCTCGATCATGTCCGCATAATTCACGAACCGTGGGAGACACATAAGGATTCAACGTTGTTTGAGTAGTTATGGTATTATGAGAAAGAGACCGAATGTTGTTGGTCTCGGATGGGATCCGGGATATCACGAGGTGATCCGGAATGGTCCGGAGAATAAGATTCATATAAGGAAAGTCCCATTTCGGAGTTGGGGAATGGTTCCGGTGTTTTCATCGGGAACATTCTAGAAGGTCCCGGAATGTCCGGCACTCCGGGGGGGGGGAAGGGTACATGAATGTGTCATTGCAAGATGGAATGATTGCATCATGTACTAAGTGTTCTCGCTGTCCAAAATAAAGGGTTTATTTAATTCCTAAATTGGAAACGTCAAGCGCCAGTTTTGTCAAACCGCCATTTTAGGAAGAGGAGAAGTTGAAACCGACTTGGGGAGTCCTCCTCCCAAGCGGCCAGCCCTAGGCCGAGTTGGGAGGGACTCCTCCCTCACTGGCGCCAGCCCTCCCACCTATAAAGGGAGGCGGGGCCTCCCTCTAGAGACACACAAGTTCCTATCCTCTAAACTAGAAACTAGACCTAGACCCCGGTTTAGAGCTGTTTCGGTTTAGAGCCTTCTAATTGGTTTAGAGCCCTCTAATTGGTGTGTCTAATTACTAGACCACTAATAGCCTCTCTCATAAGCTCCACCATACTACCGGCTTAAGGCGAAGCCTGCGGGATCTCCCTCTACCTCGGTACCACGCCGTTGTCTTTGCCGGAATCGCGAGAGAGTGCTACAACCTCCGTTTTGCTTTGGAACAAGGGAGAGGAAGGTCTTCGTCAATCTGCGAGCGATGTGACCCGACTGCTGGGAGCCTTGGCGGAAGGACCGTCTACGCGATCTTGAGATCGGAAAGAATGCGACTACATCACCCACGAGAATCTGCTCTCGTTAAACACTTTGGAATCTTGAGGGTGAGTTATTCCATCGACTCGTTGCTACAATCTAGTAGATAGATCTTGGCTTGTTTGTTTGTATGCGATAGAAAATTTTGTTTTCCATGCTACGAACCCTCTGATGGTATCGAGCCGTGTCTATATGTAGATCTGTTGCCTAGTAGAACACAATAGTCATTGTGGGCGTTGATGCTTTTATTGTAGATTGCTTTTTGTGTACTTTGCATCTTGCGGTATGTTGGGATAAGCGGCCGGGCTAACCTTACATGACATCGTTCATGAGACTTGCTCCACGCTTAACATGCAACTTGTATTGCATAAGTGGCTTCTGGGTGCTGTTTCTCCTAGCATAGTTAAGATCCAATTTACAACGGGTAATCAACAATGCTAGTATCAATGTTGTGGTTCTTGTTCGTAAGTTAGAGCGACACTTATGGGAAGCCCCAAACCACGTAAAATATGCAAAGAAAGTAGAAGCGTCTAACTTTGTTTTGCAGGGTGTCTTGATGATGTGATATGGCCATGATTGTGATTATATTTGATGTATGCAATGTTCCTTATTGTAAGTTGGCAACGGCGGAAACCATATGGTTGTCTTTAATTTACATTAAGACCTGCGTGTCTATTCAAAATAGTTGTAATAGTTGAAGCTGGTGGGCGACAACCATGAAGAAGCGTCATTGACCTTGATGCTATGCGGAGATGATGGAGATCATGTTAGGCTTGAAGATGGAGATCGGAAGCACAAAGAAGAAAGGCCATATCATATCACATATTATGAATTGCATGTGATGTTAATCCTTTATGCATCTTGTATTGCTTAGTAGGCAGCGGTAGCATTATAAGATGATCCCTCATGCACATAAATTTCAAGTTCTAAAGTGTTCACCCTTAGTATGCACCGTTGCCAAAGCTTGCTGCTTGAAGCACCACGTGATGATCGGGTGTCTTTGATTCATGGTGACTACAAGCGTAAGCAAGCCAGATTTGCTTATCACGGAAGCTAAGGTTTGTCTTGACGAGCCTAGCATGTACAGACATGGCCTCGGGAACACGGATGGCGAAAGGCAAAGCATGAATCATATAGTAGATATGATGAACATGATGATTGTTCGCCATTGAAACTATATCAACTCTCGTGATGATCGGTGTTGATGTAGTGGATTTGGTTCGTGTGATCACTAAAACAATGTGAGGGATGTTGTTTTGAGTGGGAGTTCACCTAGTTTAATTTCATTAATTAATTTGAACTCAATTTGTCATAAACTTAGTCTAAACTATTGCAAATATGTTGTAGATCAATGGCAGCCCTACCATCAATTTTAATGCGTTCCTAGAGAAAGAAAAGTTGAAAAACAATGGAAGCAACTTGGCGGATTGGTTCATAATTTGAGATTGTCCTCACAGTGGTAATTTGACCTATGTCTTTGGATGCACCGCTAGGTGACCCACTGCGGTGATGCTACCGATGAAGTAAAGAATGTTTACCTCGCTCGGAAGAATCGGTACTCCATAGTTCGTGTGCTATCTTGTATGGTTTAGAATCAGACTTGAGAAAAGGTTTGAAGAGTCGGACCCATATGATATTGTCGAGGATCTCAAATTAATCTTTGAGACTCATGCGGCAATTGAAAGTTATGAAGCTTCGAAAAGTTCTTTAAGCGCAAGATGGAAGAGGGTAGCTCGTCGGTGAGCATGTGCTTAAGATGTGCAGGCACGCAAATAAACTTCAAAGTTTGGGTATAGTGATTCCTAATACTTTGGGGGTTTACCGCATCCTCCAATCACTACCACCAAGTTACAAGAACTTTGTGATGAACTACAACATGCGAGAACATGAACAAAGAGTTGCGAACTATTTGCTATGTTAAAATCTGCAGTGGAGATCAAGAAAGAGCACCAAGTGTTGATGGTCAATAAGACCACCAAATTCAAGAAAGGCAAGTCTAAGCGGAAGGACACTTCAAGAAGGGTGGTAAGAAAGTTACCATACCGACGAAGAGGACCAAGGCTGGACAAGCTGGCCCAGTGCTTTCTTGCAAGGGAGAAGGTCCTTTGGGCGGAATTGCCCAAAGTACTTGGCAGATTTGAAGCGGCAACATCAAGAAGAAAGGTATATCTGATATACATGTTATTGATGTGTATCTCACTAGTATTCGTAGTAGTGCACAGGTATTTGATCTTGGTTCGGTTGCTCATATTTGTAACTCGAAGCAGGAGCTACGAATAAGCGGAAGCTAGTGAAGAGCGAGGTGACGATGCGGCGTGGAAGCGGATCAAAGGTTGATGTGATCGCGGTCGGCACACTACCTCTTCATCTACCATCGGGATTAGTTTTATACTTAAATAATTGTTATTTGGTGCCTGCGTTGAGCATGAACATTATATCGGGATCTTGTTTATTGCGAGACGGTTACTTGTTTAAATCCGAGAATAATGGTTGTTCGATTTATACGAGTAATATGTTTTATGCACATGCACCTTTGATAGATGGTCTATTCATATTGAATCTCGATAGTGGATATACACATATTAATAACATTGAGGCTAAACGTTTGAAATCAAGCGATAATTTGACCTATATGTATCGCTGCCTTGGTCACATTGGAGTGAAGCGTATGAAGAAACTCCATTCCGATGGACTTCTTGAATCACTTGATTTTGAATCACTTGAAAGATCTGAAGCATGTCGATGGGTAAAATGACTAAGACTCCATTTTACGGTATGATGGAGCGAGCTACGGACTTATTGGAAATCATACATACCGATGTGTGTGGTCCAATGAGTGTAGCATCATGCATGGTTATCGTTATGTTCTTACCTTCACGGATGACTTGAGTAGATATGGGTATATCTATTTCATGAAACATAAGTCCGAAACTTTCGAGAAGTTTAAGGAGTTTCAAAGTGAGGTAGAGAATCAACGTAACAAGAAGATTAAATTTCTACGTTACGATCGTGGAGGTGAATATCTAAGTTACGAGTTTGGCGAGCATTTGAAGAAATGTGGAATACTTTCGATTGACACCGCCGAACACCACAGTAATGGTGTGTCGAGCGTCGTGTCGAACTCTCTTAGATATGGTTCGTTCTATGATGTCACTTACAGATTTGCCACTATCATTTTGGGGTTATGCATTAGAAACAGCCGCATTCACTTTAAATAGGGCACCGTCTAAATCCGTTGAAACGACACCGTATGAATTATGGTTTGGGAAGAAACCTAAATTGTCGTTCCTTAAAGTTTGGGGATCTGAAGCCTATGTAAAGAAGTTACAGTAGGACAAGCTTGAACCCAAAGCGGAAAAATGCGTCTTCATAGGATACGAAGGAAACTATTGGGTATACCTTCTATCATAGATCCGAAGGCAAAATCTTTGTTGCCAGAATGGATCCTTTCTAGAGAAGGAATTTCTCTCGAAGAAGTGACTGAAGGAAAGTAGAACTCGACGAGGTTGTCGAACCTTCTCTCGAAATTGCAGTAGCGCAGACCGGAAGAAGTTCCTGTGGTGCCTGCACCAATAAGAGAGGAAGCTAGTGATGGTGATCATGAAACTTCGGTTGAAGTTGCTCTGAGCCTCGGAGGTCAGCGAAATCGTACCACTCCAGTTGGTATGATTCCGTTATGAATGTCATGTTGGTGGACAACACCGATGACCCCGAGACATATGAGGAAGCAATGATGAGCCCAGATTCCAATAAATGGCAAGAAGCCATGAAATCCGAGATTGGATCAATGTACGAAAACCAAGTATGGACTTTGGTGGACTTAGGATGGTAGGAAGGCTGTCGAGAACAAATGGATTTTCAAGAAGAAAGCAGATCTTGATGGTAATGTTCTGTCTATAAAGCTCGACTTGTCGCAAAAGGTTTTCGACAAAATCAAGGACTTTACTACCATGAGACTTTCTCACCGTAGCGAAGCTAAAGTCTGTGAGGATTATGTTAGCAATCGCATATTATGATTATGAGATATGGCGAGATGGATGTCAAACAGCGTTCCTCAATGGAGACATTGATGAAGAGTTGTATATGATGCAACCCAAAGGTTTTGTCGATCCTAAAGATGCTAACAAGGTATGCAAACTTCAACGGTCCATCTATGGATTGAAGCAAGCATCCGAAGTTGGAATCAACGTTTTGATAAGGTAATCAAAGTTTTGGTTTTATACAAACTTATGGAGAAGCTTGTATTTACAAGAAAGTGAGTGGGAGCTGTAGCATTCTTAATCTGTATGTGGATGACTTTTTGTTTATTGGTAATGATGTAGACATTCTTTATAGTGTCAAAGAGTATTTGTATAATTTTTTTTCTATGAAGGTTCTTTGCGAAGCAGCTTACATATTAGGCATAAAGATTTATAGAGATAGATCGAAGCCAAATATCATTGTCACAAAGTACATATTTGGACAAAGTTCTAAAGAGGTTTGGAATGGAAGATAGCAAGAAAGGGTTCTTGCCCATGTTGCTAATATGACCTTGAGTAAAACTCAAAGTCCGACATCGGCGAAGATAGAGAAAAGATGAGTAAGACTCCTATGCCTCAGCCATAGGATCTCTAATGTATGCCATGCTATGTACTAGACCCGACATCGCATATCTTTGTTAGTCTAACTAGCAGATATCAAAGTGATCCAGAGTGGATCATTGGACAATGATCAAAAACATCCTTAAGTACTTGAGAAGAACTAAGGATATGGTTCTTTCTTATGGAGGTGATGAACAGCTCGTTGTTAATGGTTACACCGATGCTAGTTGGAACACCGATCCGGATGATTCTAAATCACAATCTGGATACGTATTTATTTTGAATGGTGCAGCGATTAGCTGGAGGAGTGCAAAGCAAAGCGTTGTGGCGAGATCTTCAACTGAATCGGAATACATGGCTGCTTGAGGCTTCACAAGAAGCGATATGGATGAAAGAGTTCATTACGTAGCTGGGTGTGGTTCCTAGTGCTGGACCCAATGTCTATCTCTTTGTGATAACATGGGCGCCATAGCCAATGCGCAAGAACCAAGGTCACACAAGAAGTGAAGCATATCAAGCTGCGTTTTCACGCTATTCGAGAA
Source organism: Avena insularis (assembly GCA_023614405.1). Lineage (NCBI taxonomy): Eukaryota > Viridiplantae > Streptophyta > Magnoliopsida > Poales > Poaceae > Avena > Avena insularis. The sequence continues at coordinate 19,553,968 of CM042694.1, read as the reverse complement.
CATATCCAGGATGGGGATATAAAGATTTGCAAAGTACACACAGATCTGAATGTGGCGGATCCATTGACTAAACCTCTCCCAAGGGCAAAACATGACCAACACCAAACTGCCATGGGTGTTAGGTATATTACCTTGTAATCTAGTTTAGATGACTCTAGTGCTAGTGTGAGTCTGGAGATATGCCCTAGAGGTAATAATAAATGTAGTTATTATTATATATCTTTGTGTTTATGATAAATGTTTACATTCATGCTATAATAGTATTAACAAGGAAACCATTAATACTTGTGTGATTTGTAAACTTAATTTGAAGTCCCTAGTATGGCCTCTATACTTCACTAGCTTGTTGGTTGATTGATGATGTGGTTTCTTTGTCATGAACATTGAGATGTTATCAACAACAAGATCATATCGTTAGGAGAATGATATGGTGGACATACTCCTATAGACAAGCGTAGCATAAAGATCAAGTCATTTCAATAGTTCAATTGCTATATGCTTTACGATACATAGTAACCTAATTCCTTCGACCATGAGATCATGCATATTGCCTTTCTTTGGATGGATGCTTTGATGTCATCAAACACCACACCGTAACAGGGTGGCTATAAAAGTGGCATTGGGTGTTTGGAAAGTATTGGTTGAAACACATGGATCAAGAGTGGGATTTGTCCATCCACATGACGGATAGATATTCTCTGGGCCCTCTCGGTGAAATGTCATCCAATTAGCTTGCAAGCATGTGACTTGGTCACAAGGGATCACATATCACGGGAGCGAAAAGAGTACTTATCGATACGAGGTTGAACTAGGTATGCGGAGATCTGGCGATCATGACCTCGGATAAGTAACATATCGTGAGACAAAGGGAAATTGGTATCGTATGTAAGTGGTTCATTCGATATAAAAGTAATCGTAGAAATATGTGGGAGCCATATGAATTTCCAGATTCCTCTATTGGTTATTGTTCGGAGAAGTGTCTCGATCATGTCCGCATAATTCACGAACCGTAGGGAGACACACTTAAGGATTCAACGTTGTTTGAGTAGTTATGGTATTATGAGAAAGAGACCGAATGTTGTTCGGAGTCTCGGATGGGATCCGGGATATCACGAGGTGATCCGGAATGGTCCGGAGAATAAGATTCATATAAGGAAAGTCCCATTTGAGTTGGGGAATGGTTCCGTGTTTTCATCGGGAACATTCTAGAAGGTCGGAATGTCCGGCACTCCGGGGGAAGGGGTACATGAATGTGTCATTGCAAGATGGAATGATTGCATCATGTACTAAGTGTTCTCGCTGTCCAAAATAAAGGGTTTATTTAATTCCTAAATTGGAAAAAGTCAAGCTGCAGTTTGGTCAAACCGCCGATTTTTGGAAAGAGGAGAAGTTGGAAACCGACTTGGGGAGGAGTCCTCCTCCCAAGCCGGCCAGCCCTAGGCGAGTTGGGGAGGGACTCCTCCCTCCTGGCCAGCCCTCCCACCTATAAAGGGAGGGGCCTCCCCTCTAGAGACACACAAGTTCCTATCCTCTAAACTAGAAACTAGACCTAGACCCGGTTTAGAGCTGTTTGGTTTAGAGCCTTCTAATTGGTTTAGAGCCCTCTAATTGGTGTGTCTAATTACTAGACCACTAATAGCCTCTCATAAGCTCCACCATACTGCACTTGGCTTAAGGCGAAGCCTGCGGATCTCCCTCTACCTCCCAGTACCACGTTGTCTTGCCGGAATCATGAGAGAGTGCTACAACCTCCATTGCCTGCTGGAACAAGGGAGAGGAAGGTCTTCGTCAATCTGAACGTGTGACCGACTGAGGGGCTGCAGGGAACGCTTGGCGCCGGAAGGACCGTCTCTGTGATCTTGAGATCGGAAGAAATGCGACTACATCACCCACGAGAATCTGCTCTCGTTAAACACTTTGGAATCTTCGAGGGTGAGTTATTCCATCGACTCGTTGCTACAATCTAGTAGATAGATCTTGGCTTGTTTGTTTGTATGCGATAGAAAATTTTTGTTTTCCATGCTACGAACCCCTACACCTATGAGTAGAATCCTTCATTATATTTACTTTGCAATCACTTGTTTAAAAGGTGTTTAAATTTCAGAATAGAAGATGAGTGAACACCACCTAAACCAACATGAGATTTGGGTGCCTGAGGTCATGAAGGTCCATCGGGAGGAGGAAGTTTTTCCCTCCATTTATCCATGCCCTGAGTTCATGAGAGCTGCAGGAATTCTACAAGATTTCCACACTTTGGTTTCTAATGCAGGGTTAGAGCGCTTTCTAGAAGATGAACCTTGTCAATTTGTTAAGCTAACCATGTCTATGGTGCAGGATTTCAAATTTAGTCACTCTTTGCCTAACCCCATGGTCCATTACAAAATTTACAATATTGTTGTCAACCTTTCTCTTGATGATTTTTGTGCAGCTATTAAGGTACCTTAATGGGGATCATATAGGAAGATTAAAGAAAGACCTGAACCACTCATGGATTTATATGCAGAAATTTGCCAAGGGAGTAGCTTCTCGAAGGAGAATTGAAAAATCCGTAACATTCATCTTCCCTCCATTCGCTACTTTGCCTACTTTATTGCCAAGTGTGTTCTTGCTAGGAAAACTACCAATAAGTTATCTTCGTTTGATCTAGCATTTATCTCTGCTGCTCTTAGACGAGATAGGTCTTACAACTTGGGTGCTTTGATAGCTTTCCGTCTTGCTGCTAACCGTGAGAAAGGTGGAATTGGTGGAGGCCTCATTGCTTCTCGTTTACTAGAATTGCATGGTTTAGTGCCTCATCATCTAGACCTACAGTTTCCCATAGAGAGGCTTGATCTTAATTCCATGATACAGCATAAATTTGTTTCCTCGTGGGCTAGTTTGAGTGAGTTGTCTTATGAAATAACCTTTCTCAAAGCTGGTTGGAGAAAGAGCAAGTCTGAGCGTATTGTTCTTTTGTCTGCACCTGTTTTGTTTAACCTTGATAACAGGGAAGGATGGTCCCTCACTTAGGAGGAGCTTGACACGTACTTGGGAGAACTCTCCCAACAGGAGCAGGACACTAGAAGGGAGGTCACGGATGATTCGGTCCAGCCCTTGAATGAGGGAGAGTCTTCATATCAGCAGCCCGCTTATGATTGGGGAGCTTCTTCTTCTTCCCATGGGCCTAGCTACGACCATTCTTACCAAGATCCGCCCGCTTGGAACCCCTATTCATACATGGATTGATACCCACTTAGGCCAAAAGCCTAAGCTTGGGGGAGGTATGCCGACATCGCACTCATCTCCACATCATGTTGCGTCGGTATTTTGTATATTCATATTTTCGTTCTCTTTTTAGTTTTCGTTCTTCTTTGCTTTTGCTTTCTAAAAACACAAAAAGACCAAAAATATTTTGTTGTTTCTCTTTGGTTTGCTTCTTCTTTTTGCCTTGGTTTGCTTTTCCCTTTTTGCTTTGTTTGAACTATTCGAAAAACCCAAAAATATTTTGCTTTGCTTGTTTTTTCCCTTTTGGTTCTTGTTTAAAAATCGAAAACACCAAAAATATTTGTCGTTCTTCTTTGGTTTTTGCGAGTTTGCTCTGAGTTGAGTTCTCGATTGGAATATTTGTTTCACATTATTATTCAAGCCACACAAGTGAAGAGCAATAATGAGGATTAATGACAACTTGAGGCATGGTAAGAGGCTGGTAATGAACTCTATTTGTTTTCATTTTTGTACATATACTCATCACTGTGGGCTTGCTTAGTCCGCTCAAGTAGGGTGTGTTATCTTTGGATGCTTAGTAGTTCTTGCTTTCTTATGATTAGCTCCAGCTCGCTAATAGTTTGTAGCATTTCTTATGAATGTTTGCTTGCATTGCTCTATTCATAAATTGGTATGACACCGTGGTATCCTCCTCTGAATGTTTCATTTGAATTGACTTGGCACATGCTCACGCATGCACAAGACTGTGATAATCAGTTAAGCCTTGATGAATTATTTTGCCTTGAGGATCCTGAATCACTTTCATGCCATGAGCAGTCCTGTTTTGTTGCAAGCATGATAATGACAGCTATTGCTCTCTCGTTTGTCGCTCCCTTACTATTGCTAGCCTTCACTTCCACTAAGTGTTTTACTCATGTTTCCAACTCCCTAGACCAAATATTTCCAAAGTGTCCACCATACCTACGTATTAGCATCATTTGCTACTCCATGCATATTCAATATGCCTTGTTTTCTTCCGAATAAAATGTTTGCTTGTTATGGGAAAATTAGTTAGTAAAGCTATCACGAACTTGATGGCACACTTTATTCCCCGCACTTAATAAACCTGAACCATTGTGAACTCTCCATGAAAGTTATATGCTTGCAAATTATAGGATGGGGATTAGCGTAACCGTCTTTATCAGGAACGCTTTCAACACTTGTAAATATATACCCAGTTGATACCTTGCTCTTTTGTTTGCGGATGTCGTCGGCGTGAAATAAAAGGGGAGCTTGTAAGTCCATGGAGTTATGTATGTGTGTTAGAGAAACGCCTGGGCCGCTGGTCTAATCCATGCTAACATGGTGGAAACCTGCAGCGTAACCATAACGAGCATCTATGAAGCATTCTTCTTATAAAAAGAGAATCCGATATTGAGAAAAAAGAGAAAAAGAAAAAAAGAGATTATGAAAATAGGAAAGAGAGAAAAAAGCACCATATTCCCATGGTAAATAAGAAGATTGCTGAGATGTTTGTTGTTTGCTTGCCTTGTCATTTTGATATGGGGATTCTTCCGTATCATCGGGCAAGGGGTACCCCGTTGGCGGTTCTTAATGATACGCACATACTTACGATGACAAGAACTTAGCGGTAACTAAAGTTGAGTAGCATGAGGAGCGGCCCTCGTACTCAAGGGACTTGGGATTTTCAGTTTATAGTCTGTCAAGCATATAACTCAGATTGGACATCACTTTCACCTTAACCACATTAAAGATGCTTATGATAGGGGCAATGAGAGCTCAAAGCTAACGAGTACCATACTTTCAGCATTTGGAAGCCTTTCAAAATTATTCAAAACCTTTTTCTTCTACTTGTTGAGTCTTCACATATTCTGTGAGCACCTTCTTGAGAGCATAGTTGTCATTCTTTGTGCTTGTCTCATTACTTGATTATTTGTGTTATGACTTTGATGCTTGTATCCTTGATATCTTTACTTCTAGTCATCACTTGAACTTCAGAGGTGCCTTGGCATTCATAATCAAAGGCAAGCGAGATACCACTCTATCATACCTTTCTATGAGCATTGTAATGTTGCTTATGTTCGTGTTTCATGCTACTTATTATTCTTGAGTTGGAAGCTCTTCATAGCTTGCAATGACTATTAAGTAGACTCAGTTGCATACTCTTTATTATGAACTGTTTAAATAGTTGATCGCATTGCTGAGAATATTTACATCATATGAAGCAAATGTGTTCGTGAAAGTTCTTTTATCGCACTCAGTTTTCAACTGAATTGCTTGAGGACAAGCAATAAGCTAAGCTTGGGGGGAGTTGATACGTCCAAAACGTATCTACTTTCTCGAACACTTTTGCTATTGTTTCTCCTCTATAATTGTGTGATTTGGATGCAACTAATGCGAACTGACGCTGTTTTTAGCAGAATTGCCTTGGTGTCTACTTTTTGTGCAGAAAATCAACTATCAGGAAAAATTACGGAAAATATGCCAAAAATCCTATTTCACCCGAACACTCTAGGAGCCAGAATACGAGACGGAGAAGATCCAGGGGTGGCCACACACACAGTGGCGCTTGAGCCAGGCCAGCGCCCGGTGGTGTGGGCCCCCAGGCACCCCCTTGGCCTCTCTCTTCGCCTATAAGGAGCCTTCTGACCTAAAAACTTCGGGGGGTTCAACGTTTTTCCAAAAGGAGTTCCGCTCCGCCGCCACCGCCAGATTCCACGAAACAGCACCAGAAACTCCGTTCTGGCACCCTGCCGAGACGGGGAATTGGAGGAGATCATCGCCATCATCATCACCATCGCTTCTCATTCGACCATCCATGTTCCCCCATCTATGAGTGAGTAATCCCCCGCTGTAGGCTATGGGGATGGTAGGGATTAGATGAGATCGTTCATGTAATGGCATCAGATTGTTAGGGCATGGTGCCTAGTATCTTTTATTAGTGCTTTATGACTTTGTTGCGACCTGTTGTGCTTAATGCTTGTCACCAGGGCCCGAGTGCCATGATTTCAGATCTGAACATGTTATTGATTCATTATGATAGTATTGTTCTTGGTCTTATCTGCAAGTTGTTTACACACGTTGTTGTCCGGAACCTATGGCCCCAGTGCGAAATCGGGATAACGGAAGGAAAGGCTTTGATGTGAGGATCACATGTGTTCACAGTGTTAATTCTTTGCTCGGTGCTCTATTAAAGGAGCACCTTAATTGCCGATAGTTCCTAGAGGCCCGCTGCAAAGCGGTGCAGGACAAAAGATGTTGTGCAAGTACTCATTGCGAGCACGTATGACTATATATGGAACACATGCCTAGGATTGTCTAGTACTTGGATGCTTTATCTTATTTATCTGCAATTGCCCTATGTTCTGATTGCTATGTGAATTGTCTTGTCCATGCAACGCCTACCATCCATCCCTATGCCTACCGTTTCGAACCCCTTGTTCTTGCTTTTGTTACTACTATCTTTGCTTTACTACTGCTGCTGCTTTACTATTCCTACTACAAAACGGTTGCTACTGATAAACTGATTTGAGCAAGATTGTTTCCAGGTGCAGCTGAATTGACAACTCAGTTGTTAAGGCTTATAAATATTCTTTGGCTCCCCTTGTGTCGAATCAATAAATTGGGTTTCACTTCCCTCAAAAATACTGTGATACACCCCCTATACTTGTGGGTCATCAGGCTCGCAAGAGACCCCGTCTATCCAACTCGGCTACAGTTTATCAATGAATGGCATGTTTTCAAATAGCATAGGTCTTCATGTCTCCGCTAGTGAAGGAGAGAGGACCCCTCCCGACCGCAACCTTAGCACCACCGCCCCTCCTCCTCCCCTCCCCTTATGGGTCGCTCATGTGCTGGTGGCTCCGGAGGGCTTCAGTGTCCTACAGAAGCTCCCAAGGTTAGGTGCCTCTAGCCGCTATGAGCGTCAGCGCCAGCAAGGGTGGCAACACCCAGCCGCCAAACGGTGGAGGGCTAGGAGGCTCTCCCTACCGAGCCTCTCCATGCAGAGGTTACACATTGAGGGATGTGTGGCACCAGGAGGTCGTCAACGGATATGGAGGATGGGTGAAGCAGTCGGGCGGTGTGGTGGCCGACAGCCATTGCGGCGGGCGACATGTGGCGCCCGGTGTAGGCCTGGTCTGGGTCCCGCGGGCTTGATCTGGGTTATGCGGGCTAGACCCGAGATCCGTGTGTTGCCTCCTAGCCATGATAGTTAATCTACTCGTGGGGCGCATGGTGTTGTGACTATGTCGTTTGCGCGTATTGCTTCCTTTTGTGGTGGAGGTTGTCTCAACCTCCTTTGTCGTTGACAGGCGGCGGATGACGGTGTGGGGGTATGTTCATCTTCAAAGAATATGATGGATGTATTATTGAGCCTCATGGGCGAGTATATATAGGCGTACAGGGGATCATCTTAGAGCACGAGTCAAGTTAGGATTGTATGTAAACAGATCCTAACTCTATCTAAACTACCATAACAACTGTATATGCCTAATACTCTAACACTCCCCTGCAGTCGTAGTGGTAGCGTCGTGACAACTAGAACGTCGCGGACGGTCAGACTGGAGATAAACCGAAGTATCATCCAGTAGGGTAACATCCCCCCGCAGTCCGAGCGGGAACATCATGGAAGGTGTTGCGTTGCGGTAGCTTGGACTATAGAGGATGCTGATGATGCTCAAGCGAGGTGGTAGCCCTTGTGCCGATGTCAAGGGAGCCGAGAGCTTGAGGAGGTGCCGAGGTCGGGGTAGCCATGCTCGATGTCGTGGTCGGTGATGCCGGTGTCGAGGTAGTCGCACATGAAGCTGCATGCGCATAGTGCACGAGGAGGATGATGGAGACACATCGAGGCAGTCATCGTGGGGTCGCGGCAGCTTGCTGAGAGTCCACGGAGGCTTGCCGAGGGGTGTCGGTGCTGAAGTTGATGCTATCCGAGCCATCGAGGATGAGGTATGGCCATAGTTTTGCTAGAACTAGGCGCACGTCGGGGAAGAACGCACACTCCGATTTTGCTAGAACCGAGTACGTGAAGAAGAGCTTGTCGGTGATGCAGTCGAGGCAGTCATAGAGGAAGTTGTCGATTCTGAAGAAGACTTTGTCGAGGCCGACAAAGACGAGGCACCGATCCGAGATTGCCAGGCTCAGGGACGCGTCAGGGAAGAAGGCACGCACCGGTGTTGTCAATACCGGGCACGCAAGGGCAGGGACGAAGACGTAGAAGGCGGCAAAACCAATGGCGGCCTAGAGTGGTCATGTTGGACGTCTAGATTGGCATGGAGGCGGTACTTGAAGTTGGCGAAGAAGAATCCAGCATGACGAAGACCATGCGGACATGTAGGCGAACCGCACCGTGGGAGGTGGCGTGGAGATAGCCTAGGGTGTCGGTGCACGGGGACGGTCATGTAGACTGTGTGAAGTGATGCTCTGACCCGATGGGGCTAGATAATTGTATGGCGCGAGTCGATGCAGCGTCTAGATAGACCACTGATGGCTCAATGCACGGCGCCTAGAAAAGTGTTGGTGCGTGGTTGATGTAGAGCTCGTTGGGAACCCCAAGAGGAAGGTATGATGAGCACAGCAGCAAGTTTCCCTCAGTTATGAAACCAAGGTTAATCGAACCAGTAGGAGCAAGGAAACACCCCAAACGTGTTACTAGCTGAGCTTTGGCATGGCGCACTACCGGTGCTAGTAGCAACATGGAGACCTGCACAACACAACCACACAACTTTGTCCCCAACTTGCGATGAGGTTGTCAATCTCACCGTGTTTTGCGGCAAAAAATGATTAAACGAATCGAATGGAAAGAAGTAAAAGTTTGCAGAAAGTAAACACAAAGCAGTAAACAGTTTATAGATTGAATGTAAAAGACAAGGACCGGGATCCATAGTTCACTAGAGGTGGCTCTCCTTAAGATAGATAACATGCTGGGTGAACAAATTACAGCGGGGCAACTGACAAACATCGAGAAAGCATACAAGCATATACTAATCATCTTGACTCCTTTGAGACTTGATTGGGATTTACAACATAATACATAGACCTCCATCCAACTCCATCTATAACTAATAATCCACCTCCAGGTTATCATCTGAATCCCCTCTAGTATTAAGTTGCAAGCAACAGATTATTGCTTTACAAGCTACGTGTAAAGTAAACAATACGATTGTTCTATGAACAAAGGATTCTTGTTTTCTCCCTAGTAGCAACAGCACATCTAGTACCTTAGAGATTTCTATCACTTCCCCAGATTACCAGAGGCATAAACCCACTATCGAGCATAAATACTAACTCTTGGAGTTGCTAGCATCTACTTGGCCAAGATAGGTACTAACAACGGAAAGCATGCAAGATCACAAATAACAAAGACATGATAAAATCAATAATCAATCTGAAATAGCATCTCAATATCCATTGGATCCCCGCAAACACAACATGCAGAATTACAAATAGATGGTCTTGATCATGAACGGAGCTCACAAGATCTAAACATGAAAGCACAAAGGAGGAGAACCAGCCATCTAGCTACTACATGGATCCGTAGTCCAAGGATGAACTACTCACGCATCACACCAGAGGCTTGCATGGTGATGAAGAAGGCCTCCAGGGTGAATTCCCCTCTCCGGCAGGGTGCCGGTAAGAGCTTTAGATCCATCCCGATCTAGGGATGGAGATGACGGCGGCTACAGACTCTTTCGTGGATTTTTGATCGGGCACTTAGTGTTGGGTCCGCAGCATAGAAAACAAAAAAATTCCTACGGTGTGAACTACACGCCAAGATCTATCTACTAGGTACAAAGCAAACGGGTGGACATACATCCATAGAGAACTTACCCTCGAAGACAACGAGCTTTGTTAACGAGTAGGAACTCGTGGTTGATGTAGTCGTACACTTGCCGATCTCAAGATCGTGAGGAAGTCCGAGCGCCGCAAATCAGCAGCGTATCCGCACTCGCACACATGTTCAAGCCACCGGACAACCTCCACCTCCTCGCTCCAGCGATCCAAATGAGCAAGAACTCCTTCAGACGAAATGCCACTGGAACATGTATCTCGCTAATCCGAGACCATGGGGAATAATTCTAGAGGGAGAGATCCTTCACAAGGAGGTGTGAGGATGAAGGAGGAATGGGTGGCCTTTTATAGGAGGAGGCGCCCCTCTCTCCATGGCCGGTGCATGGGGTGACCCTCACCTCCCCATTCATGTGGTGGTAACTCCTCCACATTAAAATGCCTCTTCACATTCCCTTTTAAAGTCTCCACTTTAAATGCATTAAGTTTCTCCAAATTTAATGCTCTCTCATTTAATAAAACTCTTTTAATAAATTTATTCAGAATTTTGTTAATTACTTTAATTAACAAACATTCACATATATCCCCTTGCAATATTTCAATATCACATGCAGAACCACCTTCTGCAATTTCACCCAAAACAATTTCCGGTTTCTACTGAAACAATTCCTGCGCTTTGCAATTCTTTCGTCTGAAAAATATGTGCTCCTAAATGGTGTCCGGTAACTCTTAAGTGTGCCACCCTACGGTTCGCGAATAATGCAGACATGATCGAGACCCTTCTCCGATCAATAATCAGCAGCGGGACCTGGAGATCCGTACTGACTCCTACACATTCAACGATGACTCCTGTGATCGTGAGAACCTTTAACGCTTGTAACTAAATCCCTTTGTCTCTCGATATATTACATGTCCGAGATTTGATCATCGGTATCTCCATACCTAGTTTGATCTCGTTACCGACATGCACTCTTTTCTCGTTCCCGTGATATAACATTCTAGTGATCACATCACTTGCTTGCAAGCTATCCTAATGTGATATCACCGAGAGGGCCCAGAGTATATCTATCCGTCATCTGGATTGACAAATTCCACTCTTGATCCATGAGCCTCAACATAACACCTTCAGAAACTTGAACCCATCTTTATAGTCACCCTGTTACGGTGTGACGTTTGATGTTATCAAGATACTCTTCTGGTGTTAGCAATTAACATGATCTCATGGTCTAAGGATAAAGATTACTTCGTATGATGTTATAGCAATATAAACACAATGACTTGATCGTAATGCTATACTTTAGTCAACGGATCGTTATGGTGTTGATCATGTTTTGCCCTAGGGAGTACTTTAGTCAACGGATCTGCTACATTCAGGTCCGTGTGCACTTTACAAATCTTTATATCTCCATCCTTGACATGCTCGCGGATGGAGTGAAACCCGGCAACAATATGCTTGGAATTCTTGTGAGACCTTGGTTCCTTGGCGTTGGCTATGGCTCCATTGTTGTCACAATAGATCACCATTGGGTCCAACGCACTGGGAACCACACCCAGTTCTGTAATGAACTCTTTCATCCAAACTGCTTCCTGCGCCGCTTCTGAAGCAGCAACATATTCCGCCTCCGTTGTTGATCCAGCCACCACAGGTTGTTTGGAGCTCCTCCAACTAACTGCTGCTCCGTTCAAGAGAAATACGTATCCGGATTGAGACTTAGAGTCATCCGGATCAGTGTCAAAGCTAGCATCGACATAACACTTAGCGATTAGCTCTTCTTCACCTCCGTATACAAGAAACATATCCTTAGTTCTTCTCAAGTACTTAAGGATATTCTTGACCGCTATCCAGTGTTCCGAACCTAGATCAGATTGGTACCTACTAGTCAAACTAATAGCATGTGCCACATCCGGTCTTGTACATAGCATGGCATACATTATAGAGCCTATGGCTGAGGCATAGGGGATCTTATCCATTATCTCTCTTTCTTCCGCCGGAGCCGGGCTTTGAGTTTTACTCAATGTCTTGCCTTGCAACATAGGTAAGAACCCCTTATTACTTCCGTCCATATTAAACTTCTTTAATATCTTATCAAGGTATGTATTCTGCGATAGCCCAATTAGGCGTCTTGATCTATCTCTATAGATTTTAATGCCTAATATATATGAAGCTTCACCAAGGTCCTTCATCGAAAATTTGCTGTTTAGATAACTTTTAACACTGTTTAAAAGATCTAAATCATTTCCAATCAATAATATGTCATACACATATAATATCAGAAATGCCACATTGCTCCCACTCACTTTCTTGTAAATACAAGCCTCTCCATAAGTTTGGACAAATCCAAACTCTTTGATCACCTCATCAAAGCGGAGATTCCAACTTCGTGATGCTTGCTTCAGTCCATAGATGGATCGCTGAAGTTTGCACACCTTATTAGCATCCTTAGGATCGACAAAACCCTTAGGTTGTATCATATACAACTCTTCTTCAATCTTACCATTGAGGAACACAGTTTTGACATCCATTTGCCATATTTCATAATCGAAATATGCAGCAATTGCTAACATAATCCTAACCGACTTAAGCATCGCTATGGGAGAGAATGTCTCATCGTCGTCAACTCCTTGAATTTGTCGAAACCCCTTTGCGACAAGTCGAGCCTTATAGATGGTAACATTACCATCAGCATCAGTTTTCCTTTTGAAAATCCATTTATTCTCAATGGCCTTTCGGTAGTGAGGTAAGTCCACCAAGTTCCAAACTTGGTTCTCGTACATGGATTCCATCTCGGATTTCATGGCTTCTAGCCATTTGTTGGAATCCGGGCTCATCATCGCTTCTTCATATGTCGCAGGGTCATCTATTTCATCAATCATGAAATTCATAATAGGATTGTCGTACAGTTCAGGAGCTGCACGTGTCCTGCTTGACCTGCGAGGTTCGGTAGTGTCCTCTTTCGGAGTTTCATGATCAATATCATTAGCTCTCTCTTCATTAGGTGAAGTCAACTCCGAAACAACTTCACGGAGCTGCTACTCGCCATTTCATGAAGAGAAGGTTCAATAACCTCTTCGAGTTCTACCTTCCGACTACTCACACCTTTCGCGAGAAACTCCTTCTCAAGAAAGGATCCACTCTTGGCAACAAAGACCTTGCCCTCGGATCTGTGATAGAAGGTATACCCAATCGTTTCCTTAGGGTATCCTATGAAGACGCATTTTTCCGCTTTGGGTTCGAGTTTATCTGGTTGAAGTTTCTTCACATAAACATCGCATCCCCAAACTTTAAGAAATGACAGCTTAGGTTTGTTTCCAAACCATAATTCATACGGTGTCTTTTCAACGGATTTAGATGGTGCAGTATTTAAAGTGAATGTAGCGGTTTCCAGTGCATAACCCCAAAATGACAGTGGCAGGTCAGTCAGAGACATCATAGATCAAACCATATCCAATAAACTACGATTACGACGTTCTGACACACCATTGTGTTGTGTTGTTCTGGCAGGCGTGAGTTGTGAAACTATTCCACAGTCTTTCGTATGTGTGCTAAACTCGTAACTAAGATACTCTCCTCCACGGTCGGACCGCAGAAATTTGATCTTTCTGTTACGATGATTTTCCACTTCATTCTGAAATTCTTTGAACTTTTCAAAAGTTTCAGACTTGTGTTTCATCAAATAGATATACCCATATCTACTCAAATCATCCGTGAAAGTAACAAAATAACGATATCCACCTCGGCGGCATTACACTCATTGGTCCACACATCAGTATGTATGATTTCCAATAGATCATGCCTGCTCCATTGAACCGGAAAACGGCGTTCTAGTCATCTTGCCCATAAGGCATGGCTCACATGTATCAAATGATTCAAAATCAAGTGATTCCAAAAGTCCATCAGAATGGAGTTTCTTCATGCGTTTAACGCCAATATGACCTAGACGGCAGTGCCACATATATGTAGATATATCATTATCAAGTTTAATCCTTTTAGCATCAACATTATGAATATGCGTAACACTACTATCGAGATCCAACAGAAATAAACCATTCAACATAGGTGCATGACCATAAAAGGTATTATTCATATAAATCGAACAACCATTGTTTTCAGACTTAAATGAATAACCACTTTGCATCAAACACGCCGGATACAATGTTCATGCTCAGTGCAGGCACCAAATAACAATTATTTAGGTTTATAACTAATCCCGATGGCATATGGAGAGGCAGCGTTCCGACGGCGATCACAACAACTCTTGATCCATTGCCGACCCGCATCGAGACCTCATCCCTTGCTAGTTGTCGCTTGTTCTGTAGCCCCTGAACCGAGTTACATATATTAGCAACTGATCCTGTATCAAATACCCAGGTGCTACTACGAGTACTAGTCAAGTACACATCAATAACATGTATATCACATATACCTTTGTTTGCCTTATCGGACTTCTTGTCCGCCAAATACTTGGGCGATTCGCTTCAATGGCGATCCCTTGCAATAGTAGCACTCGGTGTCAGACTTAGGGCCAGCTCGGGGTTTCTTTTCAGGCGTGCAACAGACTTGCCACCCTTCTTTCCCTTGTGCTTGCCTTTCTTGTCCTTCTTGAAACCGGTGGTCCTATTGATCATCAACACTTGATGTTCTTTCCTAATCTCCACTTCTGCAGTCTTAAGCATTGACAGAAGTTCGGGAAGAGACTTCTTCATGCCCTGCATATTATAGTTCATCACGAAGCTCTTGTAGCTAGGTGGCATAGATTAGAGAACACGATGTATGCCTAGGTCAATGGGAATCGTTATTCCTAAGGACACAAGCTTATCGGCGTACCCAGACATTTTGAGTACGTGCTCACTAACGGAGCTGTTTTCCTCCATCATGCAGCTAAAGAACTTTTCTGTAGCATTATAACTCTCTACGGCAGCATGGGTATCGAAAATCATTTTCAATTCTCCCATGGTATCAAAGGCATTGCCATTTTCGAAACGCTTTCGAAGTTCTGGCTCTAGCCCATTGAGTATGCCGCAATGAACTAAGTTGTGGTCCTCCTGACGAGTTATATAGACGTTCTTTTCCTCGTCAGGGGCATCAGGAGCTGGTGGGGGGCCTAGCGGCGCTTCTAGCACATATTGCTTTTGTGCAGCAGTGAGGAGAATCCTCAAATTCATAGCCAGATTGGTGAAGTTGCTACCATTATGACAAGTTTCTCTTTCTCCATGAACACATTGAAATTAAAAGCAGGTGGTGCCATCTACAACAGAATTTGTAAAGTATATTTAGACTAAGTTTATGATAGATTGAGTTCAACTAATCCAAATTACTAATGAACTCCCACTCAAAAACGACATCCCTCGTGTCCTTTTGGTGATTACATGAACCAAATCCACTACACCAAGTCCGATCATCACGTGAGTCGATTGTAGCTTCAAAAGCGAGCATCTATATGGGCATCATATCAACTATATGACTCATGCTTAACCTTTCGGTCCGTGTTCCGAGGCCATGTCTGTACATGCTAGGCTCGTCAAGTAAGAACCTTAGTATTTGCGTGTGTAAAACTGTCTTACACCAGTTGTATGAAAGCGTAGAGTTGAAAACACCCGATCATCACGTGATGCCTCAAAACACGATCCACAAAACGGTGCATACTTAAGGAAGAACACATTTTATCTTGATATCTAAATGAGGGATCATCTTATAATGCTACCAAACGCGCCAAACTAGCAATATAAGATGCTAACATCTAATGTGTGAAGTGAGGCGATATGGTCCATGCATTTGATCTCTATCATTTGCATCGTGGTATGATCTCTATCATTCCTTTGTGTGTAAGGCCAAGGTCTATGGAACTTACATGTTAAGTGAGTTGTAAGAGTATCTATTATACATCTACTTACAACAATACCATATCAAAACACTAGCCCACCAACGATCTAAACTAGACGCCTCTAATTTATCAATTCCAAGTTTTACGTGGCTTAGGGATTTCAGAGATAGAACCTGTCTAACCTATGAACATGAACCACAACAAGGATAACCAAGTTATTAGCAACTCGTTGTAAATCAGATATTGACTATAGTAGGAGAGACAGACACCCGCCAGCCACTTATGCAAAACAAGTTGCATGTCAGTCGTGGAACCGGTCTCATGTACGATGACATGTAAGGTTGGTCCGGGCCGCTTCATCCCACAATGCCACCAATATCCAAAGTACATACAAGATGCAATAACATGATCATCATCGCCCACATATAAACATATGTGTACTACCCGTGTAAAGCACCTACGCATAGATCAGGCTCTGATACCACTGTTGGGTCCGCAGCATAGAAAACAAAAAATTTCCTACGGTGTGAACTACACGCCAAGATATATCTACTAGGTACAAAGCAAACGGGTGGACATACATCCATAGAGAACTTACCCTCGAAGACAACGAGCTTTGTTAATGAGTAGGAACTCGTGGTTGATGTAGTCGTACACTTGCCGATCTCAAGATCGTGAGGAAGTCCGAGCGCCGCAACTCAGCAGCACATCCGCACTCCCACACAAGTTCAAGCCACCGGACAACCTCCACCTCCTCGCTCCAGCGATCCAGCGGAAGTAGCAACTCCTTCCAGATGAAATGCCACCGGGAACATGTATCTCGCTAATCCGAGACCATGGGGGAATAATACTAGAGGGGGAGAGAGATCCTTCACAAGGAGGTGTGAGGATGAAGGAGGGAATGGGTGTCCTTTTATAGGAGGAGGGGGGGTGCCCCCTCTCTCCATGGCCGGAGCATGGGGGGTGACCCCTCACCTCCCCCATTCATGTGGTGGTAACTCCTCCACATTAAAATTCCTCTTCACATTCCCTTTTAAAGTCTCCACTTTAAATGCATTAAGTTTCTCCAAATTTAATGCTCTCTCATTTAATAAAACTCTTTTATTAAATTTATTCAGAATTTTGTTAATTACTTTAATTAACAAACATTCACATATAGCCCCTTGCAATATTTCAATATCACATGCAGAACCACCTTCTGCAATTTCACCCGAAACAATTTCCGGTTTCTATTGAAACAATTCCTGCGCTTTGCAATTCTTTCGTCTGAAACATATGTGCTCCAAAATGGTGTTCGGTAACTCTTAAGTGTGCCACCCTACGGTTCGCGAATAATGCAGACATGATTGAGACCCTTCTCCAATCAATAATCAGCAGCGGGACCTAGAGATCCGTACTGACTCCTACACATTCAACGATGACTCTTGTGATCGTGAGAACCTTTAACGCTTGTAACTAAATCCCTTTGTCTCTCGATATATTACATGTCCGAGATTCGATCATCGGTATCTCCATACCTAGTTTGATCTCGTTACCGACATGCACTCTTTTCTCGTTCCCGTGATATAACATTCTAGTGATCACATCACTTGCTTGCAAGCTATCCTAATGTGATATCACCGAGAGGGCCTAGAGTATATCTATCCATCGTCTGGATTGACAAATTCCACTCTTGATCCATGAGCCTCAACATAACACCTTCGTAGCACTGAACCCATCTTTATAGTCACCCTGTTACGGTGTGATGTTTGATGTTATCAAGATACTCTTCCGGTGTTAGAAATTAACATGATCTCATGGTCTAAGGATAAATATTACTTCGTATGATGTTATAGCAATATAAACACAATGACCCTATCGTAATGCTATACTTTGGATGAATGTTCATCACATCATTCCACCAATGGTGTGACCTTGTTATTAACAACATCCAATGTCCATGATCAGGAAACTTTGATCATCTTGTTAATCAACAAGCTAGTCTATAAGAGAGGCATGACTAGGAACCCTTTTGTTTATGAAACACACATGTATTGATGTTTCCTATCAATACAATTATAGCATGTAAAATAAACATCTATCATATACAAGGAATACATAATAACAACTTTATTATTGCCTCTCAGGGCATATTTCCTTCACTTAGGGTTTTCGTCCTGAGGGCAATATATAGGCGGAAGGAGAGGCCGAGGGAGTGCCGGGAGCGGCCACACCACCTCCTAGCACGGGTCAGGCCTGGCCGCACGGCTAGGTGGTGTGGTGGCTCCCTGGCCCTTCTTCTTCTTGTATTCTGGCACTTGATGACATCCGGAAAAATAGGAACTTTGGCTTTTGTCCCGTCCATTTCCGAGAATATTCATTTTCTGACTTTCCTGGAACCAAAAACAGTAGAAAACAGGTAGCTGGCACTGTGGCTCTTGTTAATAGGTTAGTCCAAGAAATCATATGAAAAGTACTCCAAAGTATGGACAAAACACAAGAAATTGGATAAAACCAAGCATGGAACATCAAAAATTATAGATACATTTGCGATGTATCAACATCCCCAAGCTTAACTCCTGCTCGTCCTCGAGTAGGTAAGTGATAAAAAGAAAGAATAATTTTTGAGGTGACATGCACCATCAAAGACTTGATCAAAGTATTTGTAAAACATTGAAAGCTGGGATCATAGTACTTCAATCATAACATGAAAGACAAAGTTCTAGCAATAAGCAAAGAAACTATGATGCAACATGAAAAGGCACAAACAAAAGATTCATGAATAACAATGCTTTGCAAGACGTTTGTTTGTTTCACATAAAGAAAACATAGCATAAAAGTATTCAGCTTGTCCCTCAATAGAGTAGCAAATATAAATGCATAGGACACCTTCAAAGTTCATAAGAGTGACTAGATACAAAAGTTTAAAACAAGCAATATCAAGGTATGCATCAATCAACTAGTCTTGGGACAATGCACATAGAACTAAGAATGGCCACTATGCTCTCAAAGTAGGTGCATAAAGGTAGAAGGTGGAGACTCAATATAATGGTGGAAGAAAGGCCTTCATAGAAGGAAGCATAGATTCAAGTTTCATAAAGAGCTTCCAAAAATTATGGTACTTATAGCTTTCAGCTCTCATTGCCCCTATCATAAGCATCTTGAAGTGATTAAGGTTAAAGTGACACAACTAAGAGGATATGCTTGACAAGTTATAAACCGAAATCTCATGCCCCTTACTTACGAAGACCGATCCTCATGCTACTCAACTTCAGTCACGAGTAAGTTCTTGTCATTGTAAGTATATGTGTATCATTAAGAACCGCCAACGGGGTACCCCTTGCACATGATACGGGAGCTTTCCCATAATCAAAATGACAAGGCAAGCAGACAATGAGCATCTCAGTGATCTTTTTATTTGCTATTTGCATAGGTTTTTATTGAGGATGCTTCATAGAGTGCTCATTATGGTGATGCTGCAAGTTTCCACCATGATTAGGCATGGCTTAGGCTAGCGCCCAGCGCTTTCTCTAACACACATACAAACTCCATGATCTTACAAGTTCCACTTTTATTTCACACCACCGGGATCCGTAAGCAAAAGAACATGATATCAACGGGGTACAAAGTACAAGTGCAATGTTGAAAGTGTTCCCCATGAAACATGGTTCTAATAATTTCAACTTATAAAGCGCAAGCATATACGCAAAAAAGAAGGACCCAATGGTTCAAGTTTATTAGAGGCAATAAAGTAAAGTGTGCCATCAAGTTCGTGAGAGCTTTAATCACTAGTTTTCTCATAACAAGTTTAATTTGGAAGGTAAACAAAAGCATGAATATACTTGGAATAGCATAAGCTAGTAGGTAGGTATTGTGGACTCTTTGGCATAACTTGGTTTAGGGAGTTGGATACATGAGTGGAACTCATACTTTGTTATGGAGGCTAGCAAAAGACTGGGAGCGACAAACTAAGAGAGCAATAATGGCTATAATCATGCTGAGCGACAAAACATCATTGATCAAAGCATAAAGTGATACTAAAAGTTGAATACTAAAGGATCATAAAGGCTATGGTGACTTGAGATAGTCATAACATGGTGTGAGCATGTGCCAAGTCAACCCAAACAAAGCATCAAAGGAGAATACCACTATACTATGCTTTAATATGCTAAAACAACGCATGATTCATCCAAGGCACATTAAGCAATATCAATTGTTTATAACAAGTCATGATACAGCAAAGAATACTAAACATAACCAAAACAATATCAAGAAGGGCATGACAAAGCATAGGCCACAGTCAAAAACGAGCTCTTTTTACCACATAAGCATGAACTTTCCTACTCTTTTCCAAACCAAACCAAACTATTTGCAAACCAATGTATGAAAGAGGGGGTCCAACCAATTTATTCAGAAAACTAAGCAAACCAAACAAACTAAAAACCAAAATGAAAACTAAAAACAAGACGCTCCAAGAACAACACAATTGTGCATGAAACAATAAAAATGAAGCGTTTGGAAGAAACCTGGGATTTTTATTGATGAAGAAGGGAATCCCTTGGGCATCCCCAAGCTTTGACGCTTGTACTTCTTGGATATTTCTTGGGGTGACACGCGTGGCATCCCCAAGCTTGAGCTTTAGTCCATCCTTCATCTCATTACTCATTCCTTCCATACACCTGAAAATTTTTCCTTCATACAAAGCTTCGCACAATCTTTATTAGCAACATTAGTGCACTCAAGATAATAGGTCTTAAGATTAAGTTTTAACACCAAATAAACTTCCATTAGAACACTAGATACTGTAGTACTTCCTTCAAAAAGCTCAATTCCCCAAAAGAACTCAAGAAGGAACCAACAAGAAGCAAATGCAGAAAATGGCAGAAATCTGTCAAAACAGACCAGTAGGTAAAGACGAATTTTTTCAAAGACCTTATGTTGCTCAAATCAAAAAGTGTTGAACTAACGAAAGTTAGATAACAACCTGGGTCAGAAGCACAAAAATGCACGCCTCATAAATACGTTCAGAGATTGTACACGAATTTTTACGGTGAAGCACAAAAATCTGTTTCGGGACAGCAACTTTCCCAATCATTACTTCTCTCTCATTAGAGGTTACTCTTGGCACAAAAAGAAAATAAAAAGGATAAGGGGCGGTTATTACAGAGGTAATAACTTCCAAGAATCATCTAAAACTTTTGGGTTATCTCCCAATAAGTACTTTTGTTTAACGCCTTTAAGTTAGGCATGATAGTTTGAGAAGATGCTCACATAAGAAATATGAGTTGAAGTAAAAGAGAGCATCAAGAATCAATTTCAGAACACATTTAAGTCTAACCCACTTCCTATGCATAGGAATATTGTAAGAAAATAAATCAAAGAAGCACATAGTAACAAGAATGGGTAGATAAAACAAGAGCAACTTCAAAACTTTCAGCACATAGAGAGGTGTTTCATTACCATGCAAACTTCTACAACCATATTTTCCTCTCTCATAATAATTTTCAGTAGCCTCATGAATAAACTCAACAATATAACTATCACATAAAGCATGCTTTTCATGATCTACAAATACTATAGCTTTATTATAAACATTTTCAAAGAATCCTCGGGAACCTGACATTCGTCCTCCTTTGGTAAGCATGGGGGACAATCAAATAATGTAAGGGGTAAAGAGTTACTCTCATTAGAAGGTAGGGATGGGTAGATCCATTCTTCCTCCTCTTGATCATCACTCTCCTCCTCCTTTTCATCCAATGAGCTTCCAGTTTCCGCAATTTCTTCTTCCATAGGTTCCTGCAAGGCATTAGTCTCTTCCATTGGTGGAGAGTATCTATTAAGATATTCAAGAATATAGCCATTTTCTTCCTTGTAATTATCAAAGCAAAATTGAAGTATATCATAAACCTCATATTTATAAGGTGCATCATCAGTATTTTCAAGAAAATAAGCTAGTTCGAATGCACCCTTCCAGGCAATAAATTCTTCAATTTCTTCCACATCATAAAAGTCATAATTCCCTTTAACATAAGAAGATATGGTAACATTATCATTATACTCACATTGAAAAGGGAGGTGTTTATACCTCCTATAGCAACAAGATTTATCAAAGCAGTAAGTAACATTATAAGTAGAGCACACGTTTATAGCAATGGTATACAATTTATCAATTTGTTCCCATAAGTGTTTCCCTTTTTGTGACAAGCGGTGTTCCTTATAATAATATTTTTGTTCTTCCGTGAACCCACCTTGCCAATAAGATTCAGTTTCAAAGAAACCAACCATTGATAGAAAGCATGACAAAGCAAGGCAATAATAGACCAACAACTATAGTAGGAACTGATTTTTTTTTGTGTTTTCAAATAAGAAAGCAAACTAGTAAAACTAATTTTTTTGTGTTTTTGAAAAGGAAACAAACTAGTAAAACTAATTTTTTTGTGTTTTTGAATAAAAAAACAAGCAAACAAAGCAAAAGGAAACTAAGCAAAACAAAAATAACAAAGTAAAGAGATTGGTTATGAGGGACTCCCCTTGTGAAGATGTCCTTGACTCCCGAATCGGCCTTAAAAATGCTTGATGGCTCAATGCACGGCGCCCAGAAAAGTGCTGGTGCGTGGTTGATGTAGAGCTCGTTGGGAACCCCGAGAGGAAGGTATGATGAGCACAGCAGCAAGTTTCCCTCAGTTATGAAACCAAGGTTTAATCGAACCAGTAGGAGCAAGGAAACACCCCAAAGGTGTTACTAGCTAAGCTTTGGCAGGGCGCACTACCGGTGCTAGTAGCAACGTGGAGACCTGCACAACACAACCACAGAACTTTGTCCCCAACTTGAGGTTGTCAATCTCACTGTGTTTTGCGGACAACAAAGGATTAAACGAATCGAATGGAAAGAAGTAAAAGTTTGCAGAAAGTAAACACAAAGCAGTAAACAGTTTATAGATTGAATGTAAAAGACAAGGGCCGGGATCCATAGTTCACTAGAGGTGGCTCTCCTTAAGATAGATAACATGCCGGGTGAACAAATTACAGCGGGGCAATTGACAAACATCGAGAAAGCATACAAACATATACTAATCATCTTGACTCCTTTGAGACTTGATTGGGCATTACAACATAATACATAGACCGCCATCCAACTGCATCTATGACTAATAATCTATCTTCAGGTTATCATCCGAACCCCCTCCAGTATTAAGTTGCAAGCAACAGATTATTGCTTTACGAACTGCGTATAAAGTAAACAATACGATTGTTCTATCAACAAATGATTGTTGTTTTCTCCCTAGTAGCAACAACACATCTAGTACCTTAGAGATTTCTGTCACTTCCCCAGATTACCAGAGGCATGAACCCACTATCGAGCATAAATACTAACTCTTGGAGTTGCTAGCATCTACTTGGCCAAGATAGCTACTAACAACAGAAAGCATGCAAGATCACAAATAACAAAGACATGATAGAATCAATAATCAATCTGAAATAGCATCTCAGTATCCATCGGATCCCCACAAACACAACATGCAGAATTACAAATAGATGATCTTGATCATGAACGGAGCTCACAAGATCTAAACATGAAAGCACAAGGGAGGAGAACCAGCCATTTAGCTACTATATGGATCCGTAGTCCAAGGATGAACTACTCACGCATCACATCGGAGGCTTGCATGGTGATGAAGAAGGCCTCCAGGGTGAATTCCCCTTTCCGGCAGGGTGCCGGGAAGAGCTTTAGATCCCTCCCGATCTAGGGATGGAGATGACGGCGGCTACAGACTCTTTCGTGGATTTTTGATCGGGCACTTAGGGTTTTCGTCCCGAGGGCAATATATAGGTGGAAGGAGAGGCCGAGGGGGTGCCGGGAGCGGCCACACCACCCCCTGGCATGGGCCAGGTGGTGTGGTGGCTCCCTAGCCCTTCTCTGCCTCGTATTCTAGCACTTGATGACATCCGGAAAAAGAGGCACTTTGGCTTTTGTCCCGTCCAATTCCAAGAATATTCATTTTTTGACTTTCCTGGAACCAAAAACAGCAGAAAACAGGCAGCTGGCATTGTGGCTCTTGTTAATAGGTTAGTCCAAGAAATCATATGAAAAGTACTGCAAAGTGTGGACAAAACACAAGAAAGTGGATAAAACCAAGCATGGAACATCAAAAGTTATAGATACATTTGCAATGTATCAACCACCAGCGACGTACATGCGAAGGAAGGCGCGTTGGAAGCCAGTAACATGGACCAAAGGCGGCGGCATTGCGTCCTGTAGCTCGATCGGTAGTAGGTGCGTGCTTGGGGACGTGCTTGGCGTAGACGGGCGCGAGATCGGTTGATCAGACCGACGGTGCGCCGTATGCACCATGGCATGGACGACGCGTAGATCGGGGTCGATGGAGGCATTATCGGAGAAGTCTCGGACGATGACGACGAAGACGATCCGAGGAGGGAAGCCGTGGTAGCCTTCTGAGGAAGATGTAGCAGCCATCTGTGGTGCGCGGCAGCCTGCCATGAGGCCAGAACAGCCTGGCGAGGCAGGGGCGGAAGCAGATAGGGCAGGCGCATGGGCACGGTGTATGTCGTCGATGCCGATGGTCGTAGTAGAGGCGTGACCATGGCGACGGTGGTGGACGACTCAATCCGATGTATGATCGGTAAACCAAAATAGAAAACCGATCAAGAGATCGGAGAAAAAGAGTTACAGGACAGCCGGTCACAAATCGGCTGATGAACCCTAGGTACGGGTCATGCGGCCCTCGGCGATCATGGATCGATCCCCCGGGAGCGACATGGCGGAAGCGTGCGGCTAGGGTTTGCACCAGTTAGGCTGATACCATTAAATAATATGATGGATGTATTATTGAGCCTCATGGCCGAGCATATATAGGCATACAAGGGGATCATCTTAGAGTACGAGTCAAGTTAGGATTGTATGTAAATAGATCCTAACTCTATCTAAACTACCATAACAATCGTATATGCCTAATACTCTAACACATCTGCTTCGAAGAATAAAGGTGGCGGTCCTAGGATTCCTTCCGCATGAAGACAAAGATCTGTTGGATGCATGTTCTCATTGATCTAGCATGGAGCAGCGTGTTCCGGAAGGCTTCGTCGGTGAACTCCCATGGGCATCATGCCTGGAGTTTGCTAGATTAGAAGGAATTTGTCATGCGCACTCGTATTTTTTCTAATCGTTTGGTTTCAGAGAGAGCGTTGGTAAGCTCTGTTATCTGTTACCATCTTGTGTCACATCTTTGGCGATCCATGATGAAGTCATATGCAGAGTATGTCATGAAAGCAGGGACATGAGGGCTAACGATGGTGGTTTGAGACTTTGTAGCGATAAGGAACTAGCTTGGTGATCCGTGACTCATAGCAGAGCGATTGTTCATGGGGGTAACAGCACAAGAGAAGTTCACAGTCTTACCTTGTAGGATAAAAACGCAAGGTTTTACCTTAATTGGTTGTGCCTGGCAAAGGCCTTGTTGACGCATAGTTTTGTGAGCAAGAACATTCTTCAGGATGAAAACCTACGATCTTTGATCTGACGACGACAACGCTTGTGCACTGTTTTCTTCTTGAAGGCATCACTATTGGAGAGGTTGTACTTCTATGTTGTTTTTGTGGTGCTAGTGTCGCTCCTACATGGAATTGGTCGCTGTAGCGGGACTTTTTTTAATGAGGTGTGCTTCGGTGTCCCCCCTCAATCTTAAATTTGCACCAGGAGATTTTTTTAACCATAGAAATCCATATCCAGGCCATGTATACCTCCGTATATGTGTACTCGATCGAGTTAGGTATAGTCCACATCCCTACCGGCTGATACCACCTCCCCTTATCGCGATCTATGTCTTTCAATGCTATGTTTTGAAATTTTATTGTTGCTGCTATATACCTCCTGATTTCCGCCCCTGCAGACACATGAGTATACGTGTTTGATAAGTATATGTCTAGAAACGGACCATACGGATGGGTACGCATGGTCTTCAAAATGAATTGATATCGTGCGATCCTAGTCATCCACAAGTTTCTGTTTGTCAAAGATTGAGGAGGAGGGGAACAGTGAAGCAGAAGTTTTTTTAGTTCATTTTCTTTTTTCTAGGCAATGTGTTGAATAAATAAGCAAATTACGACAATTTTTTATCCGAAATAACCAATAATAAAGCATGACTATAATTACAGGAATTAACCTAATCATGCATACTAGCAGAATAGACGAACATATCGTATCTAACCATGATAAACATATCACATCTATTCTCAAAGCTAGTACAAAAGACTATAACAGAAACTGAATTAGATGCGTACGGTGTTGTAGGAGGATTCAGGTTCGCGTTCAAGTTGGCGTTGAGGTTCGCGTTGACACCAGCGTCATCAGCTATGTCATCGATATAGAGGTTGCTGATGTCCGTAAAGAAGTCCTCATCAGGGAAGGAGTTGTCGGTCGACGTGATGCCGTCAGTAGTCACGCAGACGCGCTTCCCAAAAACCTGATTGCCCCTCACCCGTATAGGTTCACGAGAGGTGGTGGTTCCAAAGGCCTACTGTCCCGCCGTCTAGTGCACGCCGAAAGAGGGGATGGAGAAGGTGTAGTGGAGGCTCAAGGTTCTGGAGGCACAGGAAAGGATGTATGTAACGCACGTCGGCACCGAGGCACAATTCCGCAAATCGATGCGCGCGCGTCGTGACGAGGCGAGGCGAGGCGTGGCGAGGCGGGCATCAGAGGAGGAGGAGCGTGCATGTATGCCACTCCTCTTCACTGTCTTTAGGAGGTAGTGAAACACTCCACTATATATATTGGTCCAACTTCCTCCAAACTAGTAAGGTGAGATTAAAATTTGGTGCCATCCCATGCTAGGCATGAATGTGCCTTGAGAATTTCAGAATTTGTATTAGGCCATGGGCTAAAGCTCACAACCAAATTCCAACACAATGTGCACCCGTAACGCCTCTAGAACAATACGTTGTTGCAGTGGCTGGGCGTAATCGGTATCTTCGTGATATTAATATATGCTCTTTGTAAATAAAAGAAACATTGTATCTTACGTTGTTGTTCTAGGCATGGTAACATTTCTCTCCATGCGTGTGTGCAACGCATGTATGTCCATTTATGCTACACTTTATCACGCGCGAAAAACGCACCAGCGTTCCTAATTCTTTTCCCGCACCTTCATTTTGGTTCTAGTTCTTTGAAATTGCACATCTAGGTCCTAAGTTTCATAAGTAGTTCACGCGAGGTCCTATTTTGCTCTGATCGCTTCGATCTGCATATGTGGCACTTTGACCACTGCCACATCAACAGTAGGGCCTAGGAGTGGTATGGGCCAAGCATGTATATTTGCCAAATAGCCCTCCTAGATTATACTCCTTCCAATCATACCTACCTGCGTATATGTCGCCCATCTTCTAGTGGTGACGGCAGACCAAATCGAAGCAGATGAGATGTTGCCAATCTTCTGGGGAGATAGTGGAGGCCTAATGGTTCTACTGGTGGACCGAATCGAATCAGAGGAGAGGGGATCGCTTAGAAACGAGGTTGCTGCCACGGCAACCAATCTCGTCGGAAGTGGTGGAGACGAGTGCCCCAAAGCGATTCCTTAAGCATAAGAGGCCTGGGGATAGAGGGGAAGGGCTAGGTACTATCATACGCTCTTGGGGCGGCTTCTTTAGAGCCTGGCCTCGGTCCATCGGGCTAGGTACTATGCTCACTTCGACCATTGAAGTTTGCACGTCCTTTTAGCATCCTTTAAATTAACAAAACCCTTCGGATCGTGTCTTGTACACGTCCTATGTAACCATTCTATTAGAAAAACATTGTTTTATTTGCTCAACTATCATATACCAAATTATATGTAATAGTTGCTATATTTATCCGTCAAGACTAAATATCGCTATAAAAGATCAAATCTTGCCATAGTCAACTCCTTGAATCATTGTCATAAACTCCTTTCCGACATGTCGACAATTTTTTAGATGTCAAAAATCCATGTCTATTCTTTATAGATCCAAATACGACCGACAGGTTTCATGACTTTCCGGAAGGTCTTCCAAGTTCAAAAGACTTGATTTCTCGTGTATGGAAACTATCACGGATTTTATGTTCATTTTATGGAGTCAGAGCCCATCATCGCTTCTTTGCACGTAGTCGGTTCATCATTGTTAAAACAATAACGACTTGTGTTTCAAATCTTACTATTTGATTCTTTTCCGACCACACGGTTCAATAGGAACTCTAATCTCTGAGATCACAACCTTTGTAATCACGGGAACCATGAGCATTATGGCCGCCACCGGGACACTTTCCGGCGCTGCGCTACTTAGCACATATAGCTAAGGTTCAATAAGCTTATCAAAGTTCTATTGTCCTTCCACTTAACTTTTCGCGAAAAATTCTTTCTCAAGAAACATCACGTTTCAAGCGACAAACTCTTTTATCCTTGGTGTCATGGAGGAATACCCAACAAATTCTTTGGGATAACCTATAAAGACGTGCTTATCCGACTTTGGTTGTAAACATTTTACTTATGCCTAGCATACCAAAATTTAAGAAAAAACAAATCGGGTTTTATCCCAAATCATAACCTTTATGGTGTCATTTCAACGAATCAGGATGATACTCTTTTCAGTGTAAAAACGATAATCTCTAAAGATTTAATCCTTAAAACATAATGGCAGTTTTATAAATATCACATATTTGTACATGTGAACATAACCAGGAACATTTCATACATCCTAGGTGCCACACAATGACACAACCAAACTTTTGATGACTCAACAACAAAATTATTACTTCCTTGGTAGAAAAGGTCACTAGGACAGTGGCCTGGTATTTGAAGAGTCAGTCGGCGCCAGTTATACCTGGAGACGTCGGCTTTTGCTTCGGTGTCCCCCCTTCCTTTTCAATCTTGGACAACAAAAACTCGATACTAATCCGTTTTGAAAACCGTATAGACCCAGCCGAAACCCATATGGTCCTCTTAGATGTATATTCACCATACACGTATACTCACGTGCCCGCGGGAGGCGGAAACCGAAAGGTATATAGCAATAACAACAAAATTTAAAACATGACATACAAAGACGTAGACCGTGATAACAGGAGATGGGATCAACCGGTAAGAAAATGAAGTATACCCAGCTCGATCGAGTACACCTATACAGAGGTATACATAGACTGAATATAGGTTTCGATCCGACAAAAATAAAACGGGTCCATACAAACTTAAGTTTTAGGGAGAGGTCGCTCAAACATAGCAGAGACGCGTATCCGGCGACCACGACATCGCTCAAACAGGGAGGGATTATTATCTTGGGAGCCTCGAACCATTAACACTGCCTCTGTCGTGTCGTATGATAGAAGCAGTTCTCTTTCATTGTCGTGTCGTGACGTGGTGACATTGCTCTCCATGCGTGTGTGTGTGCAACGCATGTATGTCCATTTATGCTACACTTTATCACGACACTTTCATCATTTACATTTGGTATATTTGTAGCATTCGAACACAGAGTAATTCTTACCTACCAGAGCCAACCACTACCGGTCTAGTGTTATACTCCCTCTATCCAGAAATAACTGATTTGTGTTCATCTAGATTCAGTTGTATCTATACACTAAAATGCGTCTAGATACATTTGAATCTATCAAAATCAAGTCAGTTATTTCTGGAGCGAGGAAGTACTTACTTGGACTAGTGTGATTGTCTATGAAGCGGGCGGGACAAGCTTGCTGAGCTAGGAGATCGATTGTATTTTTCTTGCAGAAAATATTTGAAAATCAGGTAACCACACAAGCTATCTTCGCCTGCACGGTGTACCTTTCCAGGTCAGCATGACCAAGCCAGGATCAGTCTAGTGTACTATTCCTTGTATTTACCCACACAAAAAAATGTATTATACCCTGTATTTTCTATGAGTGTCCAAAAGAAGGAAAGGCGCCTTTATTTCATCAGGACCGCCGAAACGCTGAGAAGACATCACCTAGTACAACGTGAGACGTGAAAGCCTTTATTTGCAGATCTGGCTCTCACACTCACCACCACACCCGTGGCTTGCATGGAAATCAAGGGGCGCACATGGAGGACGCTGTTCCTTCTCCTCCTGGGGCAGCTAGTCTCCTTCTCCCTGGCGATCTGCAGCTTCATCACATCTCTCATTTCTGATTTTGGTAACATCTTTCGAACCGCCACTTCATCAAAGGCTGATAAACCTATGAACCTCTTTTATTCTACTTGCAGGAGTTGACGCACCACTGACGCAGTCATTCTTCTCCTACATGCTGTTGGCATTGGTTTATGGGCCGATTCTCCTGCGTCGAAGGAAAACGTTACTGGTGACAACAGCTACATCACAAGGATGAGATTCTGAAGGTTGCCAATGGTTCATATTTGGCTCACTCGTTTTCTGCATCCTCTTTGCAGATACCGTGGTATCGGTACCTCGTGCTGGTCTTCATCGATGCCGGGGGAAACTGCCTCGGTGAGTACGCTAGGCAGGGAAAAAGTTTTGAGCTCTTGATCACCAATTGGCAGTAGTTTTCAGCTAGACAAACAAAGAATTATCTTGTGTAGTGCTCTTTGATGTAGACAAAATTTGATCCAAATGTCATCATTAATTGTTGAACTTGTGTTGCAGCTATCAAGGCATATCAATACTCGTACATCACCAGCATAAACTTGCTGAACTCATGCACCATTCCATGGGTCATGATCCTAACCAGCTTTGCATTCATTCTTACAATTTGTTGGGGTAGGAACTTGCATGGCAGGACTTACACTGGGAATCCTATCAGACTCAGGTTCTGCAGATGTGCAAGGTAAGTACAATGCTGACCAGAGCGTCACCACCATGTTAAGCAAGTCTTTACAACAGATTTATACAAGAGACCATTTATTTAGCACACAGGATGGCAACAAAACTTCCTAATAGAAGATAGCGGAAAAAAACAAGTTTATGAACCTCATGAGCAGGAAACATACTTTCTAATTTATGTACAAAACTTCTCATCCGTGCTAAAAGATGAATCATAGCTCAATTTTCTTGCAGATTTCAGTAAAAGACCACTTTTGGGGGACACCATTATAGTTGCCGCGACATTTTTCTTTGCTTTTAGCAATGTCGGAGAGGTTAAATCTCCATAATTGCTGCCATAAATATGTCAATTTTAATGCCGATTTCTCATGCTTTATAACGAGAATTTTTATTGTCATCCATGTGAAGGAATATTGTGTCAAGAAGAAAGACAGAGTCGAATTTATTGCAATGCTTGGAACATTTGGGATGCTTGTCACTGGAGTTCAGCTGTATCCTTTTCACAATATCATTACTTGAATTATCACGAAAGTCTTGCTGCAATTATTTTAGACTATGTTCTTGAAGCAAAGTTCATGTTTCCCTACATAAATAAACCTTAGAACACTGTTTGAGAGGAAGAAAATAGAGGCAATTAATTGGTCTCCAACGATGGTAAGCAAACTAAATCCATCAACCTGTCATAAACACTTCAGATAACATTCAGGGAAAAAACTTCATGTGGCATTCACTTCTTGAGTAGATCAAGAAGATAACTAATCCCGCCATTTATCACATCCTTCCAGATAGGTCTATTCACAGGATATGTGGTAGTATTTTTGGTGTTCAGGACCAGTGTTCCTTTTCTTATTAAGGTTAAGCTTCCCCATCCTGCTCAGTCCTATTTTATAATTTTCTAGGAAGCGGGAAAAACTCCCCTGTTTGGAACTCAAGGGAAAAATGGCTACTATTATTTGGTTATGTAGACAACAGACTGTATCAACTCATCAACATGGACTAGTTCATATGGTCCTCCATTCTCAAATAGCAACTTTATAATAATATATGAGCACCCCTCGCAGATGAGTGGAGCAACTATGTTCAACCTCTCTCTCCTAACGACTGATGTTTGGGCAGTTATAATTCGGATTTTCTTCTATCATCAGCAGGTGACTTTTCCCACTTATTCTGAATATTTGGAAAAGCCAAATTGGCCCTAATGTTGTTCTAATGTCTTATATGCAACTACATGAAGGTAAACTGGATCTACTATCTAGCATTTGCTATTGTAGCTATTGGATTGATCATCTACTCCGTGAAGTAAGTTGGAATCAGCTCTTCCTCAAGAAATTCACCTATATGGCACTCAAGCTACTCAATCCTAATATATCTTATTGCTTGTGATCTATGAAGTGAGGATTCTTCAGATGATGTTATAGCTGCAAGTACGACAGAACATACAACTCAGTATGAACAACTTCCAGGCGAGTTAATTGCTGGCGCCAACTTGGACTAGGAAAATATATAACATCAAGAAGAGGAAGATAATATCACACACCTGTCAAGGGATCAATGTAGAAAAGAAACAACATGGGCATGTGTAATGTTATGTTAGCCAAATAATACTCCCTATGTTCCAAAATGTAAAGATTAGGCAAAAGTCAAATCCTACTAATTTTGACCAAATATTTAGGGAAAAATATCTACATCTACAATATTGAATGGACACATTGAGAAAATATATTTTATGGTAAATATATTGATATTGATTCAGAATTGTTAATGTTCATATTTTTTGTGTGAAAACTTGATCAAACTCAGAAAACATTGTCTTTTTACTATTTTTAGATTCCTTACACTTTAGGATGGAGGGAGTATGTGATAACAGATTAATTCTTGAGCATTGTACTGAGGAACATGCCCTAAAATTAATACCAGGACGACTATTGCATGCATGCTTGCCCATGTCAACCTTCCAAATTAAGTTTGGAATAAAAATGAATAAAGATGTAAATCGACAACATAATAAAAATTATAATGCCTACAAGATTGCTGACACACATTAATAGAGATGGTTTCCAAATAATCTAACTCTAGTTGATTATGTGTGCAACTGATATTCGAATGGTGAAATAAATTGATATATTTTTTCCATCGATAAGATGTATCACTAATTAAAGTTGTCGAAAGTTAAACTATTGTATGTTCGACCAAGTTTATATGTTAACATTTATAAGTCATAACAACATTTTAGTTTCAGTAGATTCACGGTGTAATACATTTTTCTACTTTGTTGATTTGTAGATATTGGTATATTTTTCTTTAAACTTGGTCAAACTTATGGAAGTTTGACTCAGGACCAGGGTGCCCTTTTGAACCAAGGTGAAAAGGTTGAGGCCTTCTTTGGAGATAGAGGCGGATGGAACTAACGAGCCGGGACATGACGAAGGCAAGCTTCTCCAGTGTTGTGCTTCTCGGTGTTTCCCCACCTAGGTTCTACCTGTTCCAACGGATGAAGGCCTCGAAACCCAAGCTATGTCTCTTTTTATGTTTGCTTGTTGTTCATGGCCTATAAGGTAATGTTTTAAAACCATGTACTTGCTGTTTTGTCTTTGTTAATTTAATGCAGGCTCATTTCGAGTCTACCGTCTAAAAAACTCAGGATAAACCTAGAACTGTTAATTATTTAGGATGGATGGAGTGTTTCTTGAAGAACGGCAAATCACATGAAGAAAAAATCGATAAAGTGAATATATTAATATCATGATGATACAGATTACACCTAGCCTCTGCAATAACACGGTGTACTAAAGGCACTACAGATGCACACAGCCATATAAACAAAAAGTATAAGAAAAAAGTCCTGCTATAGTGATATATTTCTTGTAACAAAAGTACAAACACCACAAAGACAGCACCCGAAGTTCAAATTCTTCAAACCGAGGCCTCCAAAAAGAAAACAGTACACAAGCGTCATCATGACCTGATAATAGATCATAGTTTTTCACCCTAGAGAAAGTACGCGCTCTCAAAATAATGTCAGGCACAATAAATTAAGGCCATACATCGGATCTTCACCCTGAAAGATAATACTTGGTACTTCTCTTGTGCAACCTCTCCCACTTGCCGATGTCGCTGCTATGAGTCAAAAATCACCAGCAGGTTCATCATCACCACGAAGACTCGAACCACCATTGCTAGTTATCATATCTCAGCCTCCATAACATTTTCTGCCTCTGACTTCACCATGGAACTCAAAAGACATGTCTCATGATGGCAACAGAAAACGAAGTTTTACGGTGCTCCCTCTTGAAATTGAACGGTCAAAAAACAAGGGCCGGTGCGCACGATCGAATCTCATCCAGTCGAACACTCTCTAGGCATGATGCGCCCAAGGGAGATCGTCAGTGGAAGCCTTTCAGAACTCATCACCAGCCAGATCAATGAGGGCAGGCTTCAAGAAAAACATTGTCTTGGCGCGAGAAGAACCCTAGGACTGCCTCCATATTCGAGCACACCAACTGACGAGGTTTAATCTCGTCAATGCCCATTGTTATGGACTTGGGTTTTGGAGAAGATGGGGATGCTGGAGATCGTGGCACGGTTAACAGACAAGCAACCAGGGGACACGAGATTTACCCAGGTTCAGGCCCCCGGAGGGAAAACCCTACTCCTGCTTGTCTGCTCTTTGATTACGGCGGAACCGAAGGTTACAAGGGTGCGCAGATTCGATCTGGCGTGGAGGTGTGTAGGTCTATTGCGTACGGTGCCCTCCTCGTTGGACCCTCCTAGCCTTTATATATGGGGAGGCTAGGTCTCGGGTGCCGATACGAGTAGGTTACAAGTTGTATTCAAACTCTAGTCTTGCTCTCCAAGGATCCCGAGACGTTATGGGCCTTGGCCACCCGAAAATCTTCATGGGCCAGCGTATGTCTGCCGTGGGCCTTCCTTGGGCTGGACTAGGTATGCTGAAGTTACGTACCCGTAGGGTATAACCATGTCGAGAGCCTCGGTGTTCAGTCGAATCGTAGATTCGGCTGAGGACTCTTCAATCCTTCGGGTGCAACTCTGTCTTTCAAGAGGATGTGTAGGGATTGTTGATGCGTGTGTCTGACTCACCCGACAGATCAGGGTCAGTTAATCGTCTTAGGACAAAACAACACGATCTTCTTCAGGTGCGAGTCCCTCGACTCGAACCCGGAACATATGCTGGCGTAATTCAACTCAGGCCGTGGAGGACTTACAGGAGTGGAATTCCAGTGATTTTTTAATTGTTGTACCCAACGCGTCCGTCGGGATTTTTCATCGCACCTGTTGGCACGGATTTTTACTAGCAGAGCGCAGTCGTGTGCGTTGCCAGGCCATCAGATGATATCTGTAGGTCTTATCTTTGCGTCACAGACGCAGCATCCGAATGTTTATCACCACGGGGGTGTTTCGGGTGGCCAAGGAGGTCGTTGCTCACTTAGCGTTAATTAGGGCAGAGTTGTCGAAAAAGTTAGCATGCTGATCCGAAGGATCGCAGTCGAAAAGTTCATAGGGTGCGCGACCAGCTCCTATGGAGTAGCCCCAAGTGTCATCGAGTCGTAGACTCAAACGGAGACTTTTAGTTCAGGCATTGTTTCAATCATTAAGTCCGCAGGACTCGAAAATTTTCGGATGCTTGAATCCATCCTCCCTATGGGAGTAGCCCCCGAGTCCGTAGTGGAGTCGTAGACTCGACGTAGGACTCGAAGATCTTTGTGTGTGAACGATCATTGCTCCAGTTTGGAGTAGCCCCCGAGTGTCTGGCGGAGTCGTAGACTCGGGCAGAGACTCGAGTTTTGTATCATGTAACTGTAGTTGGAAATCTCGTGGGCGTACCGCTGACCCGGAAGTACATCGGGTGCGCGACCAGCGCTCCTGATAGGAGTAGCCCCCAAGTATTTAGTCGAATCGTAGATTCGAGTGAGTACTTTTAGCTGAGGAGCCAAAGTGGTGCTAGTATAGCTTTTGATGACATCAGTGCTGACGATCGATGACCTCAAGCGTCTGTTACGCCAGAGGTGACTTGACTGGACGAAGCGTGGGTCCCACTTCCTGACTTTGAATTGACCGGTCATGCGCGGCGTGGAGATGATTACGGTGTCTCCTCGATTTCCGCGCGTAGTGGACGGCGTGGTAACGACGGTTTGTTGTGATGCTGACACGTGTACGGCCAGATCCACCGTTGTCGTTAGGTCTTCTTGATGGACGGCCAGCGTGCGTCGTCTTCGCTGTTATAACCCGTGGTAAAATCGTGGTTTGTTTTTCACCGCAGCAGTTCTTGTGTTTCACTGCCTTCTTGCGCTCGAGCGATTCTTGCTTCTCGCTGGGATTTTCTTCCGCATTTCCTTTGTCTTTGTCGTTGGCAACGCCACCACCGCCGTAGCGCCATGGGGAAGCCAAAGAAGTCCTCATCTGCAGTTGGGCGCCGCCGCTGCTCGTGTCACCGATGGTGGCTGGCGGCGATCAGAGACGCGGGAGAGCGATCTCCGCAAGCTGCGCGAGCGGAGCCTGATTCCGCAAGACACGACGGCCGTGAGACTCCCCGGTAATGAGGTAATCCCCCGTCCCCCATCTGGGTACCGGTTTATGTTCCTCGCCTTCGTTTTGCGTGGGTTTTCGTATCCAGTCCATGACTTCCTTCGTGGACTGCTCTTCTTCTATGGGATTCAGCTGCATCATCTGTCTCCCAATTCTCTTCTTCACATTGCGTGTTTTATCACACTTTGCGAGTGTTGGCTTGGCGTTGAG
This sequence comes from Avena insularis, assembly GCA_023614405.1. NCBI lineage: Eukaryota > Viridiplantae > Streptophyta > Magnoliopsida > Poales > Poaceae > Avena > Avena insularis. The sequence goes on along the minus strand of CM042694.1, from coordinate 19,517,621 downwards.
CCGCACTTTGGTCTCTTCCGGAAGCTTTATTCCGTGAAGAGACAGTCTGGTTCAGATGGTGTGTATCCCATTGGGGGTTTCATCATCTCCCTCAGTCCCAATGTGCAATTCTTTTCCTTTTCCATGTCCGAATCTGTCCAGTACTGGCGGAGGAAATGGTTTTACATCCGTGACTCCGTACTGCCTGGGCAAGATTTTGGTCTCGTTCCTTTTGACCCCTCCCAGTTGATTGAGAAGAAAAGATCCTGGAAAAACCAAATCTTGGATGGTGAGGTGGCGGAGATAGAGGTCCTGTACCGTCGTGTGGAGGAGCTCCAACTGATTCCTGAGAAGGAGGTGAACGGTGTCGACATCATCCGGACATTTCTTGAGCATCGGGTGCAGCCTCTCCAAGCGAGGGCGCATCCGATGTTTCTTTACTCTGGGCGCCGTGATCCGACGAGAGTTTCGAGTGAGAAAATCTCCGAGGTGGAACTTGACAAGGCTCTTCGCGTGCTGTTGAAGTTCAAGGCCGACGAGGGGCTCCCGGAGAAGTCGCTGACTCCTCCCTTTTCTTCGACATTGGTCATACCGAAGGTGTAGATTTGCGCACGTAGTGCTCCCCTTTTTGTTGGGTGTTTATTTGTGTCCTTTGTTTGCTAACAAAGTTTATTCTCATCTTGTAGAGCTTCAAAGTGCCGGGCATGGCACCACCGTTGCCCGAGAGGTATCCGAATGCCCCGGATAATGAAGTGGTGGATTCTGCGTCCGAGTTACCGTCAGCGCGATCCCCAGCGGAGGATGCCGACGAGTCGAGTGAGGACCATTCGCGCAAGCGATCACGGAGCTCGAGCGAGTCTTCGGATGCTTCAACTCCTCCGACTCCTAGAAATCCTCTGGGCCTTGAGCGTCATGATGATGTACATGGAGGTTCTTCCTCTCCCCTTCCTGCCATTCCTGTGCGAGTTGTTGCTCCGCACCCGCCAGCAAAGCGGAAGAAGGAAGAAAAGAAGGAGGATAAGAAGGAAGAAAAGAAGGAAGAGAAGAGGGCCCGAAGGGCTTCTCCTATCTTCGACCTGAGCGCGTTGGGCTCGTAAGTTGTTCTTGTTGTACTGTTGTCCTTTTCTTTGTATGATGTTTGCACCTGTGCTGATTGGCTTCGTATGCAGGCAATCCTCCGGCGGCTCCAGTGATGGTGCGAGGGAGATGATGGGGGAGTCGAACATTACGTCGCCTCCTCCTCAGACGGTGACGACTTTGGGTGATGCTGCGCCAGTTCCTCCTGTGCAGGAGAGGCTGGTGGTTGCGCCTCAGAATGTCGCAGGCGGGCCTGCGGGTTCGCCTTCGGAGCACGTAAGTTCGTCTGATTCATGCCACGGGGGGAGCCCCCGAGCGTCTTCGTGTGCTGATGTTGTTTTTGCTGCTTTGTTTTGGGCGTAGCCCCCAAGTCCTGTGCTTAATGTTGTTGCATGTTGCTGTAGTCTTTTGTCCAAGAGGCCAAGCGGCTGGTGGAGGAACGCCTAACGCTGGAGGCGAAACTGCGGCAGTTGCAAGGTATTCGTCTGCCTTGTAGTACTCATCTTGCTATATCCTAGTCCTGGTTGTTGACACTTGCTTGTTGTAAATGCAGAGGAGCATAACGACTCTCTCCGTGAGATCGATGCTCTGAAGAAGAGCCTTGGCCAACTGGAGCAGAAGGCCGAAACTGCTGCTGAGGCGAGAGAGCGCCTTGAGCTGGAGCTAACGAAGGCAGCCGGGCGAAGAGCGCCTGCGAGGAAGCCGCAGATCGTGAGGAGCAGCTGGCCACCGTTGCGGCTGCTCGTGAAAAAGGGGTGGCGGAGAAGCTCATGGCTGCTGCCAAGGCTATTTCGGGTGAGCGTTAGCCTTTGTACTTGCTCCTTTTTTCTGCGGATCATCTTCTATGTTCCCTTTCTTCATGTTTTCTTCTTTTTTTGTCTCAGATGCCGCAGGCATCGAGTTTGATCGCGGTGCTCTGGAGCACGAGAGTGCTCTAGATGATGCCGCTGTAGTGGTCGAAGATCGCTGCAGCACCGTCGTCAACTCCCTCGCCAAGGCGAAAGAGGTCCTTGGTCGCTTCTACCAGGAGCTCTTCCCGAAGGGCGCATCCCTTGAAGACATGGGTGCTCTGGCAGAGGCTCTGTCATCCGAAGCGCCTGCAGCGTACAAGCGCAAGCAGAAAGGTATCGGCACGTCCGTCGGGCTGGCGATGGCCATGGCGGCTGGGGCGGAGCTGGACCTGCCCCAGATTACTTCTCGGATGCCGACGGCTGCAGATGGATCCGAGGTAGCCTTCGCCGCCTACTCCGCTCATTGCAGACGATATGGGCCCAAGCTCATTAACCTGCTGTCTGAGTACGCACTGCGGCAGCAGGGCGAGGTCAAAGCTAGGCAGTCTGGTTCTGAGGCGACTCAGTGTCCTCCGCCGTAGGCGTAGGATAGTTAGGGTAGTATGTAGTTTACTTTTGCTGTAAATATCTTTTGTAGCACCATCTTTGTGCCACGTAGTGGCCTTGTGTACTTTAATGAATTCCTCCGAGTTGTGCTTTATCCTTGGCTGAATGTCTGTGTGCCTTCTTTTTGCTTCTGCTATAGGTTCCTTCGGGTGCTGACCCGGTTGGCACTTCATCCGAAAGGACCTTGCGAGCATCGTTGGATGATTCCTCGCAGCTCACTTTTCTTCGAGATCGTGTGCGCAGCTTGGAGAGAGATTTTCTTGGGTTCTGTGATACCGACGTTTGGAAGTCCAAAGCAGACCGTGGCGCAGCCAGAGAGGAGTATTTGATGGCGGAGCTGGGTCGGTTGTCCGAGCAGCTGCAATGTAAGTTGATCCTTCTTTCGGGCTGTAGCTTAGTTCTTCGGGTGAGCCTGCTGGCCTCACTCTTGTTTTGTGCGGTTGTCGCAGGTGCCAATCTTGCTCCGAGGGAAGAAAAGGAGCGTATTGCTGTTCGAGTCAACTGCTTGACTCAACAGGACATGGAGGCCGGCGGCTTCTTCTGGATGGATCGTGATCGCGCCATAGTTCTGGCGACGGTGCAGGATCGTGTCTACCAGCTTTCGCGGGTGCTCCGCCAGGTGCAGACATCGCTGTCCTCAGTGCTGCACGTCATGTTTCCGTTGGATGGCATGCCGACGACCCTTGCAGGTCTTCTGACGAAGTTTCGGAGTGCCAGCAATGTCAAGGAGCTGGTGCGGCAGCAGCTTGTCGCGGGGGTGAAGGCTGCCTTGTCTCTTGTGAGGGTGCACCGCCCTGATGTAGATTTGGCTGCTGTGGCGACTGGGCCACCTCCTCAGCCAGATGGTGGCGAGTGGAATATGCGTCCGCATTACGCGGCTGTAAGGCAGTATGCCGAACAGATTGTAGATTTGTTTGAGCAGCGTGCTCAGGTTATTCTTCAGAATAGGTAGTACTTGAAAATAAACAGATAGATGTAAAATTTGTATATTGCGACTGGGCGTGTATGTGCCCTTTGTTGTAAAGGTTTGCTTGTTAGCGAGCACGCAGTGCTTTGATGTAATACATGCCCTTTTCGTTTGCCTGACGTGGTCAGCTACTCAGGTGTACACGTTTTGTCCTCAGTCGATGAAATCGTGAGGTGGAGGGAGCCCCCGAGTACGCAGTGCTTTGATTAAGTACGTGCCCTTTTCGTTTTCCTGACGTGGTCAGCTACTCAGGTGTACATGTTTTGTCCTCACTCGATGAAATCATGAGGTGGAGGGAGCCCCTGAGTGCGTTTGTAGCATGTAATAAAGTTGCAGAAAATAGTCAACCGAAGGTTGGGGGCGAGACACTTAGCTTTATTTGCAGCGTAATGGAGGAGGTACATGGTTCGGCTGAGTAGCCTTGGCTGTAAGCCTTATTGAAGGTAAAAAGGGGGTACATTGCTATGGATAGAATCGTCGCAGGTGCGAGATGTTCCATGGGTTGGAGTATGCGACTCCAGACTCCACGTGCTTGAGGCGATAGGCGCCACCTGGGATGACCTCGGTGATGGCATAGGGTCCTTCCCATGGCGACTCGAGTTTATTCGGTCGCTTTTGCTTGAGTCGCAAGACGAGGTCTCCTTCGACGAAGGACCTTGGGCGCAGCCGGCGGCTGTGATAGTTGCGGAGGCTCTGCTGGTACACCGCGGATCTAGCTGCTGCTATATCCCGTGCTTCGTCGAGTGTGTCGACGGCATCTTCGAGTGCAGCCGTGGATTCGGCTTTGCTGTAAGCGACGACTCGTGGAGCCTGGTGGCGTACTTCGGCTGGTAGCACGGCCTCAGCTCCGTGCACCATGAAGAATGGCGTGTAGCCGGTGGAGCTGTTTGGCGTAGTCCGTAAGCTCCACAGGATAGACGGTAGCTCTTTCGTCCAGTTTCCAGCTTTGTGCTCGAGTGAGCTCATGAGGCGCTTCTTGATGCCGGCGCTGATTAGGCCGTTGGCCTTTTCCACTTGCCCGTTTGTTTGCGGGTGTGCCACTGAGGCATACGTGATATTGATCCCGAGGCCTTCGCAGAAGTCCTGGAATTCTTCGGAGATGAAGTTCGATCCGTTGTCGGTGATGATGTTGTGCGGTACGCCAAATCTGTAGATAATGGATTCGAAGAATTTGACGGCGGTTTTGCCCTTCTGGTTGGTGACTGGCATGGCTTCGATCCACTTGGTGAATTTGTCGACTGCGACCAGGAGGAAGACGTGTCCTCCTTTTGAGGATTTTGGCAGTTTGCCGATCATGTCGAGGCCCCATTGGGCAAAAGGCTAGGCTATGGGTATGGGTCGAAGTTCGGACCCCGGTGCGTGCGGTTTGTCGGCGAACCGTTGGCACCCGTTGCATCTTCGGACGATGTCCTTCGCGTCGCTCATGGCCGTTGGCCAGTAGAATCCTGCTCGCAGAGCTTTGGCGACGAGGGAGCGACTGCCTGCATGGTGGCCGCAGATGCCCTCGTGGCTATCTTGGAGTATGGCTTTGCCGTCGTTGATGGTGACGCACCGGTGTAGTACGCCCGTGATGCTGCATTTGTACAGCTCGCCGTTGATGATGCTAAAGGCTTTGGACCGACGAGATATGCGTCGGGCATCTGTCGGGCTGTCTGGTAATTCTCTGTTTATCAGGAACTGGAGGTATGGACGTGTCCAAGTTTCTTCGACTGCCATGACCTGCATCAGGTTGACCATGGCGACTTCGGTATCCAACTTTTCGGGTCCTTCATGACCTTCGGGTAGCGTAGCCCCCGAGTGTTCTGCTTCTTCGGGTGATCCCTTGGGGAATTTTCGCTTGATGGATGGCACGCAGATCTGTTCGAGGAACACACTTGGTGGTACCGTTGCACAAGTGGAGCCAATGTTGGCGAGTCTATCGGCCTCCTCGTTGCTCTCTCTTCCAACGTGCCGAAGTTCGCAGCCGTCGAATTCTCCTTCGAGTGCGTTGTATAGCGTGCGGTACGCGATCATGTTTTCGGCGTGTGCGTCGCACTCATTCATCGTCTGCTGTACAACAAGGTTGGAGTCACCGTAGATGACCAGGCGCGTTGCGCCGCATATTTTTGCCATCTTCATGCCATGGATGAGGGCTTCGTATTCGGCCTCGTTGTTGGAGGCTCTGAATCTCATCCGAAGGACATACTTCATCTTGTCACCTTGCGGGGAGGTCAGTATGACTCCTGCCCCTGCTCCGGCTTCGCGTTTGGAGCCGTCAAAATGCATTGTCCAGGACTGCGACATGTCTGGGTGTCGGCTGCAGCTCCATCCAGATGCACCAGAAGTCCGGAAGGACTTGAGATTTGATTGCGTCGCTTCTCGTAGATGATGTCCGGTGATAGTTCAATGCCCCACGTGGCCACGCCGTCCTGTGGCCTCGGGTTATTCAGATGCTGTTTAGGGGTGCCTCATTGACGACCATCACCTGATGTTCTTGGAAGTAGTGGCTCGAGCCGTCATGAATACGCCCGTGAAAGGCCGTAGTGCGTAGTGCGGTACCGCTGTTTTGTTGGAGTGAGAACCTCGCTGAGGTAGTAAATTAGGCGTTGTACCCGTGGGTCTTGCCTTCTTGGTCGTTCGACCACGATCGTGGTTGACCACGGTGTGTGGCTGCTATGTACAGAACAGGGCTCGCGCTCTTTTGGCGTGACCAAAAGCGGCGAGGTGGAAAGGAGCCGCTGAGGCTTTCGAATCGTCGTTGGCTTCCGTGTCCACTCAACTTGTCCACCTTGCAGCTGGTAAAATGGTAGGGCCTTCTCGCCCATGCGGCTGATGAACCTGCTTAGTGCCGCTACTCGCCCTGACTGCTGAGCCGAACGCTTGAGGTTTTCGGCTTCTCCATTGTCATGATAGCTTTGATTTTCTTCGGTTCGATCCCTCGTTGAGAGATGAAGTATCCGAGCAGTGACCCGAGGGGCCAAGGCGCACTTTTCGATTGACCTTGATCTGAGCGATCAAGGTTGTCGAATGTCTCGCCAAGATCGCCGATAAGTGTTCTTTCCTCCTTGGTTTTATGACTATGTCGCCGACATAGACTTGGACGTTCGACCGATCTGGTCCTTGAGGCAGGCTGCATGCATCGCTGGTACGTGGCACCCGCGTTCTTTAGCCCGAAGGGCATTGTGTTGTAGCAGTATACTCCGAACGGTGTGATGAACGCCGTTTTCTCCTGATCTTCGACTTTGAGTCGAATCTGGTTATAGCCTGAGTAGGCGTCGAGGAAGGAGAGTTTCTCACAACTGCAATCGAATCGATGATCTGGTCGATCCGAGGAAGAGGAAGTGGTCCTTAGGGCGTTGTTTATTTAGTGACGTGAAGTCCACGCACATCCGCAGGATGTCCGTGTCCTTCTTCGACCATCACCGTGTTTGCCAGCCCACTCGCTTTCCTTGATTTCCGGATGAAGTCTGCTGCGGTAATCTGATTTCTTTGCCGATAGCTTCGCTCGTGGGTCTGGCGTCTTGGATGGACTGCTTGATTGGCTTGGTGTCAGGAAGACATTGAGTGCGTGCTCGGCGAATTCGAACTCTGGCATGTCCGCAGGACACCGGAAGATTTCCAGTGCTCACGGAGGAATTCGGCGCGCCTTCTTGCGGTGCCGAGGTCGTTGGCGATCAGCGCCGTCTTGGAGGCATCCGCTGGATGGACCGCACGTTTTGGTGTTGATGGTGGAGTCGAAGACATGTCGTGCGTTCGCTGGTGGTGGGGTAGCCCATTGTCCGCCACTTCGCCGAAGCCTTACAATCTCGCCTTGCATGCCGAACTGGGAGATTTTGTTGAAATCCTCGCATTGGTCCGATCGGGTGAAGCTCCGTGGATCGTGATGACGCCTTGGTCCTGGTATCTTGAGTAGTAGGTATGCGTGGTGTGGGACGGCCAGAACCTTGCGAATGCTACGTCCCCAGGATGGCGTGGTATTGCGACAGCCAGTCCACCACTTCGAATTCTAGGCACTCCTGCCGAAAGTTGTCCGGTTTTCCGAAGATGACGTCGAGCCCTATTTTGCCCAGGGGGGAGATGCCCTTCCCTGGGACAATGCCGTGGAACGTTGTGTGTGATTGTTCCAGGCTGCATTGCGGGATCCGCATAGCTGCTAGAGTGCTTGCGAATATTAGGTTGATGCCGCTGCCGCCATCCATGAAGACGCGACTCATCTCGAAGCCTCCGATCTGCGCCTCCAGCACCAGGGCAGCATGACCTGGGCGAGGGATCTGGCAAGGGTGATCCGCGCGGGTGAATGTGATGCAGGACTCCGATCCGCTGAGGTACTCAGGGATTGCAGGCGGGGTTGCCACGGCCATATTGATTTGTCGGGTGATTTTCTTCTGCACCTTGTTGGTTGGGCGTCCCTTATGGATCATATTTAGTGCTCCCTTTGGTGGGGGGTATGCGGTTCCGGTGTTGTTGTGCGCAGGTGCGACTGGTTGATGTGGGCCTCCAATATGCGGCGGTGGAGGAGCTCTGTGTACTATTTCACCTGGCGCAGGTGCGTTTCCGAACGCAGGAATCAGAGCTTGTTGCCTCATCTGCACCATGCTTTCGCTGAGTTTCTGGAACTCGCGGCAATCCTTGAGCATGTGGCTAGCTTTCTTTTTGACATCTTGTTTGTCGATGTAGAAGTGGATGGTGCATGGACCCGAAAGTTTGTCGAATGCTGAAGGTCCGTTGTCGCGGTCACGGCGTTGCCACGACTGCGTTGGTCGTCCGTTGCCGCGGAAGTTTTTGCTGCGGTATCATCCGCTGTTGCGGCTGTTGTCGTTACGGCGGTCGGCGTAGTCGGCTGCGACCATGTCGGGTCCGTCGCGGTCCTCGTAGACGCGCGATCTCCTTTTGCTGCGGCGTTAGCGTCTTCGGCCGTAGTCGTCTTCTTCATCTGATTGCGCCCGCTGGATGCAATCTTCGCCGTCTGCCCAACTGTTGGCGATTTCCATGAGTTGGTCGAGTGTCTTGGGCTTTACACGTCCAAGTTTCTCCTTGAAGTCTGGGCGTTTGACGCCGTCCCTGAAGGCGTCGATGGCCCGCTCTTCAGAGATGTGTGCTGCGGAGTTCTTGGTCGTAGACCAGCGTAGTATGTACGAGCGAATAGATTCACCCGTTCTCTGAGTGCAGGCTCGCAACTCTTCGATTGAGGCGGGCCTCTTGCTAGTGCCTTTGAAGTTTCGGATGAAGCTATAAGCGAGCTCCTCCCAGCTTCGGATGGATCCTGATGATAGGCTGCCGGACCAGCGCCTTTGTCACCGCAGCTGAAGGCATTGCATGGCGGTTTCTTTGTTGCCTCCGTGAAGCTTAACGGATGACAGATGGTCACTGAGCCAGGACTTTGGATCTTGCGTGCCGTTGAATTTCGGAGTATCCGAAGGAAGCTTGAAGTTGCGCGGCATCTGTGTTCGCCGGACGGATCTGCTGAAGCATCGAGCCCTGCAGAGTTCTCCTTCATCTTCATCCATCTCAGATTCAGATGAGCATGCGCGTTTGGCGCGTGCTTTGTCGATCTTGCGCTACGTAAGCCTGTCTCTAGCGTCGTAGTCGTGTTTATGGCGGTGTGAGTTCTTCTTCCTTCGAGGAAGGTCGTGTTCTTCTTCATCTTCGGATGAGGGAGTGGGGCTCCGGTCGCGCCTGGCCGGAGCTTTCTTCTTCGGCTCCGTAGGAGCGTCTTCGTGGAGCGCAGCTCCGATTAGTCCTAGTCTTGTGAGTGCGGACCTATGCATGGCCCTTTTCGGGTCCCCCTCCGGAGGTGGGTGAGCCGCGAGATACGCAGTGGCTGCCATGATCGCAGCTTGTGGCGTCTTTGGGGTGATGTTGCCGTCGGCGTCCATATCCATGAACGATGTGTGGAGAGTTCGGGTCACGTCATGCTGCTCCTTCGGGTCCATGTTTTCCACCCGAGAGCGGTGCTTGTTTCCCTGGTTTCCGTTTGTGCTAGAGCCGAGTCCCATGGCGGAGAGCGCAGCTCGTCGCGCACTGGACTCAGAGGCTGCCTTCTTGCGTTTGTCGAGCGTCTCCTGCATCTTGACTTGCTTCTTGTGCTCCTCGATGAGGAGGTAGTGGTATGCCATCAGCAGATCACGTGGGGAGTCCAGAGGTAGAACTATTTCGCCTGCGACGGCGCGGTGTGCTTCGGCCCATCCTTCTTTGCTAAGTTGGATGAGGTGGCCCCTGTTTTCGCCGTTTCCACCATTTTCGCCGTTTCTATCCTGCGGGTTGGGGTTGGGCAGCGGGTTAGGCGTTTCCTCGTTGGTTTGGATGATTGCGGCGCACAGATAGCGCCGGCAGATTGGTTGGCTGCTGCCGCAGCTTTCGGATTCGGAACCATAGCTCCCTTCATCCGAAGGTGGATCGCACAGATCGGAGTTGCAGTTGCTGCTGTAGAACTCATCTGTTGATGGTGACGTGCGTAGCATGGGGTGTGGAGCCCACGAAGCGGGCCTGATGGACGGCACGGGCACCCGCTCAGGGAGGCGGAGGGTGCCAGTTTGTCCCACCTGGAAGCAGAAGCTCCCGAACAAGATTTCGAGTTCGTCGCCTACGGGCTCGAAATCCTTCATGGTATCCGGCGAGTGGGCGGTGAAGTCGAAAGCGCCGAAGAGGAGGTGATTCTCCGTCGTCGCGGAGTTGTAGATCGATCGGGTCGGAACCGTCATGACCGCACAATCAGCAGCCCCAATTCCCACAGACGGCACCAACAGGTCCCCATGTTGTACAATGGAGTAGAAGAGTACGATACCACCGCTAAAGCATCCACAAAATCCATCCATAGCAGTTTGCTAGTGAAGATCGGGCCCTAAAGCCCAAATCATTGACTCGCCGCCGCACCGCGAGAGGATCTGGTCGAAGCTTCGTGTCCTCTGCCGCCTAACCACCGCCCTCTCTACAGGCTCCATTAAGGCCGCACAACCAAGTACATCCACCACTGCCCTCCAACCGCCCATGCCGCGATGCCCTCTCCTTCCCTCAATTCTTTACCGATATGGTGGCCGCCAAGGTCAGCAACGGCGCCGGCCAGGATACGTTGGATGGGGAAGGACTATAAGATTGCCTCTGCTTGGCAGAGAGAAAATCACATGATAAATTTCGAAAATGAAAAAAACTGCAGAACCAAGACATAAGTTACCTAACGCACGCCAGGCGACTGAAGGGCGACTAGGGATTCATCTCCCCCACCAGAGTTCCTCTACGGATCGGGGTCCCTTGTCCGTTTCAAGTTCATACTACTGCCTCTCTCCTTACAAGGGGTGGGAGGGTTCTCTTTTCCGTTGGTTTTTCTCGGTGCAGCCAGTAGAACCCGATATAGGGTTTTTCCGAAGGGCTTCAAGATGTCGACTTATTTAGCAAATTCATCGAATCGACCTGGTGGATCGGGTGGAAAGAAAGCAGAAGCCATTGATGATATGCTGAACTGCTTGGGTATAGAAGAAGAGGAATTTAACGATCTGGTTTTTGAAGATGAAGAGTGTGCACTGAAGGAAGGCATCAAGTGGATGGCACTTGTGAGGGTTTATACGTCGAACTATTTTATCCTGCAGACCTTCGAACAACATCTGCGGATAGCTTGGAGTACAGCGAGAGATGTTGATTTTAAACACCTAGAAGGTAACATGTTCACGATCCAATGCTTCTGTCTTGGTGATTGGCTTAAGTTGGAGAAGGGCGTCCCATGGCTTTTCCATCAGTCGGTGGTATACATTGAACCATATGATGGTTTCTCCCCCACGGAAGCGTATGATCTGAATTTCTTCGCCACATGGATTCAAACTCTGAAAATACCTGTGGGTTATAGGGATGAAACTCTGATTACCAATTTAACAGAGAAGAAGGCAGGAAAGGTCCTAGAAGTCCAGACAGATGTTAGGGTTGCGGGAAACTTTGTTCGTGTAAAGGTGAGATTGGATGTTCGAAAGGTCCTAACCCGCTTTATTTCATTGTCTCGTGGGGGCCAAAGTCAAGTCTATCAAATCGAGTATGAGAAGATGTCGAGGTTTTGTGGAGCCTGTGGATTTATAGGCCATACACATCTTGAATGTGGATCGGGGGAACATGAGGCCAATCTGAAGTGGGGGGATTGGCTAATGGCTGATTGGGATACCTGGCATGGCAGAGAGTTCACTAATTACCGTGGTGGTGGACGCTCTGGACGTGGTAGGCGTGATGCGACTAGTTCTGGTAGAAGAGGGGGGAGAAACCCAACTGGTCTAGTTAATGTTTACTATTCTGATTGGAGGGCTAATTCCATTGGTTTTGTTGACCCCAATGCAAACTTGGCAGATGCAGAGAAGCTCCGGATTGATGACGAGATCCGGATTCCTAACCAAGCTACGCGTCCCGGAAGGTAGCACCTCCCAATGCCAGCTCGGCAGAGCCTAGTCTCGGACATGCCCAGCGGATCCCAATCATCCGTCGTTGTCACCGAGTCGACGACGAGGATGCAAGATAGGCATCCTAAAGTAGGCATTTGATCCAAATAACAAATTCCTAAGTGTGCGGTTACTCCAAATAAATAATCCCTAAACTAAATAATCCTAAGTGTTGTGTATAGAAAACTCTAAGGGTTTTAGTGTAATTTTCCTTTTAGGCATAATAATACCTAATCATAATAATACCTAGTGATAATAATATTACCTAAACCTAATAAAAATAATTTCTATAATCATTCTTATAATATAATCATTTCTAATATCATTCCTATATACAACTAAACTAATAATCATTTCCTATATACAACAAAACTAATATACAACAAAACTAATAATCTCCTAATATATATAACTAAACTAATATACATTCCTATATATAACTAAACTAATAATCATTCCTATAAACAACTAAACTAAAAAAAGATAATAATCATTAATTCCTATATTACAACTAAAAAGAAAGAAAAAATACTTTAATTATATCACTCTCTCCCTCCTCCGACGAAGCGTGGCGCGGAGGGCTAGTGTGGCGACGGCGGCGTGTGGACGGGCGGCGCGGAGGGCCAGCGCCGCGTGGGCAGGCAGTACTGAGGGCCAGCGCACGGATCTGACGGGCGGCACGACACGGGGATCCTCCTGACGGGCAGTGGCTCCGCCTGGCGCCGAGACATGCGGCGTGAGGACTGGCGGCACGAGGCTCCTCCTGACGGGCGATGACATCATCGGAGAAGAAGGTGAACTGGGTGTCCCGGTTCGTGGCTCGAACCGGGAGGAGACGGTGGGTATTTATACCCACCAACCTCTAGTCCCAGTTGGAACCACCAGCCGGGACTAGAGGCTACTAGAGGTGTTTTCGGACACCACGTTTCACGCACGCGCCATAACCCTTTAGTACCGGTTGGAGCCTCCAACCGGGACTAGAGGTATTTTTAATTGTTTTATTTGCAAAAAATAAGTAATATCTATCATACTATAATGAAGAAAAATATGTATTATATATCAAAAATTTCAGAAAAAGAAGATCTATAATGTAAATATATTATCATACTCTGTTATACAACTAATATTTTTTGCATATTTTCAATTAAAAATGCATTAAATCATATCTTTTGCATACTTTCAAATCTGATAAAATTTTCAACATAAAAAGTGTTTAAATATGATTGACTAATCCAAAATCATTTTCTATTTTCTAAAATAGTTAGTCTAAATATTAAAACTATTAACTGGGACTAAAAATATTTCAGGGGGCTTTAGTCCTGGTTGGAGCCACTAACCGGGACTAAAGATATTTCCCGCCAATCTCAGAGCCGTCAAGCCACACGCCATGCTTTCCCGTCATTTCCCTCTGCTTCCTGCCATGTTTTCCCGCTCTTTTCTTTTATATCTAGGCCGATCGCCATGGCCATCCACACCTTTCCAACCCTTGAAAAACAATGGACACTGCATACTGGGCCTTTCTGACCCTCGAGGAGACCAAGCCGCTATGCGCCTCCAACTACCCATGCCCGTCGGTCTACCGGCTGCCCGTCGACTGGATGTTGAGCGCTGGAAGGGTTCATGTCCCTCCTGTGCCTCAAGGTTCCGCCCACTAGGTGGCCATCACGAACCACTTCTACCTCGAGCTCACGCCGGAGCAACCGATGGATCCCCATTGGGATCTCGACAACTACGCCACCTGGAATGCCTTCTTCACTAACTGGCAGGAAAGGGAGCTCGCCAGGTAAGAGGGTGACGGCCCGCCCCCGGTGAACCACAATGAAGCCGGTCGCCGCATGTGGTGGGCGAATCGAACTATTTCTGGCGTGATGCACCACATCATCGAGGGAGATCATCCTTGCCTGCGGTACCCGTACTTTCACCCGCAGTAGAGCCACAAGAAGGGTGGCGTTGGTGAAGGCCACGCGCGTAGCAGCATCATCATCCGGGAGCCCTCTCCCCCGTGCGTCGTGAATCGGAGGCTAGAGTGGAAGGTGCCCCCGGAATATGCCATGGTTGACAGTCCTCGGTTCCCCCTTGCACAATCCGGGGAAGGGTGGCTGAGGACCCAGCCGCGTGCGCCTAGCAACGACGATGATGACGATTCTGAAGATGAACCTGAAGCTGTGTACTATAGGGCTAGACATGATTATGACTAATAAATGTCTTGTGTGTTGGTCCCTCTACAACCTCCCGAACTATGAAGATGTTGTTGTATTCTTGTCAGTTCGCTCAAGTGCCTAAGTGCTCATTTTTTAATTTTAATAAATGTCTTGGGTGTTGGCCACAACAAGTTGCAATACTACCTACTGAGATCCAGTTCATATCCATATAAGTAGATCACAAAAAATAAAGGTTTAATAAATTATTACACATCACCAACATCCCTATCTAGTATTGGAGTTTTCTTCCGTGTCGTAACCATGGAGCATCTTCATCAATTAACAGGAGACTTGGATCATCCTTCACTGCGAAGGGAGGAATTTCATGAAACTTATCATAATATTCTAACATGTCTGTCTTGTCCTCCACTCCCACGATGTTTCTTTTCCCTGAAATAACTATGTGGCGCTGTGGCTCATCGTATGATGTATCTATTTGCTTATCTTTTCTTTTTCTCGTTTGGTAGACATGTTCTTCACATAGAAAACCCGAGCCATGTCATTGGCTAGGACAAATGGTTCGTCTTGTACCCAAGATTGTTGACACCCACTGTTGTCATTCCATACTTCTGGTCTTCCTGAACCTAGCCTCCTGTTAGCTTGTCCCATTTGCATCGAAACAAAGAGACCTTAAAAGTAGGTCCATAGTCAAGTTATTGTATATTCTCTACGTAACCATAATATGTGTCCTTTGACCCATTGTCATATATTGCATCAAAGCATACACCACTGTTTTGGTTGGTGCTCTTTTTATCTTGGGTGATCGTGTAAAATGTATTCCCATTTATCTCATACCCTTGGAAACTCCATATAGTCGAAGATGGTGAGCTGGTCAACGAGTATAGCTGATCTCCAATAGTGTTGTTATTCAGGAGGTGTGTTTGCAACCAACCACCAAAAGTATTCATGTGTTCATCTCTAATCTAGGAGTCAGACTTCCCCGGGTTGTTGGAGCGTACAATATTCTTGTGTTCGTTGATATACGGATCTGTCAAGGTGGAATTCTGTAGAACAGTGTAGTGTGCTTGAGTGAAAGAATGTCCGTCCCTACATATTATTGATTTTCTTCCTACCATGCCTTTTCCACTTAGTCTCCCTTCATGCCGTGATTCAAGAACACCAATCGGCTTAATGTCAGGAATAAAGTCAATACAAAACTCAATGACCTCCTCTGTTCCATAACCCTTGGAGATGCTTCCTTCTGGCCGGGCATGGTTATGAACATATTTTTTCAAGACTCCCATGAACCTCTTAAAGGGGAACATATTTGATACATTGCAAATGTATCTATAATTTTTGATGTTCCATGCTTGGTTTTAT
This sequence comes from Avena insularis, assembly GCA_023614405.1. Classification (NCBI taxonomy): domain Eukaryota; kingdom Viridiplantae; phylum Streptophyta; class Magnoliopsida; order Poales; family Poaceae; genus Avena; species Avena insularis. Next base: position 19,502,290 of record CM042694.1, on the reverse strand, counting down.
CCACTTTCTTGTGTTTTGTCCACACTTTGGAGTACTTTACATATGATTTCTTGGACTAACCTATTAACAAGAGCCATAGTGCCAGCTACCTGTTTTCTGCTGATTTTGGTTCCAGGAAAAGTCAGAAAATGAATATTCTCGGAATTGGACGGGACAAAAGCCAAAGTGCCTATTTTCCGTAAGACTCCGAGCGAATACGAGATGTAGAAGAGGCAGGGGTGGCCACACCACCGTGGCGCTGGCCAGGCAGTGCCGCGCGCCAGGTGGTGGGCCCCAGGCACCCCCTCGGTCTCCCTCTTTGCCTATAAGGAGCCTTCTGACCTAAAAACTCTGGGAGGGTTCGACGTTTTTCCAGAAGGAGTTCCGCTCTGCCGCCACCACCAGATTCCACGAAACAACACCAGAAACTCCGTTTTGGCACCCTGCAGGGACGGGGAATTGGAGGAGATCATCGCCATCATCATCACCATCGCTTCTCCATCGACCATCCATGTTTCCCCATCTATGAGTGAGTAATCCCCCGCTGTAGGCTATGGGGATGGTAGGGATTGGATGAGATCGTTCATGTAATGGCATCAGATTGTTAGAGCATGGTGCCTAGTATCTTTTATTAGTGCTTTATGACTTTGTTGCGACTTGTTGTGCTTAATGCTTTTCACTAGGGCCCGAGTGCCATGATTTCAGATCTGAACATGTTATTGATTCATTATGATAGTATTGTTTTTGGTCTTATCTGCAAGTTGTATACACATGTTGTTACCGGAACCGATGGCCCCGAAGTGACAGAAATCGGGATAACCGGAGGGAATGGCTTTGATGTGAGGATCACATGTGTTCACGGAGTGTTAATGCTTTGCTCCGGTGCTCTATTAAAAGGAGCATCTTAATTGCTAGTAGTTCCCTTGAGGCCCCGCTGCAAACGGGTTGGCAGGACAAAAGACGTTGTGCAAGTTCTCATTGCGAGCACGTATGACTATATATGGAACACATGCCTAGGATTGTCTAGTACTTGGATGCTTTATCTTATTTATCTGCAATTGCCCTATGTTCTGATTGCTATGTGAATTGTCTTGTCCATGCAACGCCCGTCCATCCATCCCTATGCCTACCGCATTTCCCATCACATCGCTTTTGTTACTACATCTTTGCTTTTACATCGCTGCTACTTTACTATTCCTACTACAAAACTGTTGCTACTGATAAACTGTTGTGAGCACGATTGTTTCTAGGTGCAGCTGAATTGACAACTCAGTTGTTAAGGCTGATAAATACTCTTTGGCTCCCCTTGTGTCGAATCAATAAATTGGGTTTCACTTCCCTCTAAAATATTGCGATACATCCCCTATACTTGTGGGTCATCAATATTGTGTATAAATACAAGACCCAGAATTTTAATCTTGTCGACTAGGTGTACCAGAAGATGCGTCATAATATTGAAGAAGGATGGTGGGAACATTCACTCAAAATTAACGAGACATTGGACCATATCATTTTGTAACCTTGGTAGAATTTCTGGATCGATTACCTTCTGAGAAATAGCATTGAGGAATTCACATAGCTTCATAATGGGTAGTCGAACATTTTTCGGTAGAATCTCACTCAATGCAACCGGAAGCAATTGCGACATAAGCACGTGGCAGTCATCAGGCTTTAGGTTCTGAAAAATTTTTATCTAACATATTTATGATTCCCTTCATATTCGATGAGAAACCAGACAGGACCTTCATACTGCTCAGGAGTTAAAAAAACATTTCCTTATCTTTTTTGTAAGAGCGTAGGTGGAATAACTTAGACATCCTTTATCCGTCTTTATTGGATGCAGGCCGTCTCGGTATTTCAAACCTTGATGGTCATGCCGTGCTTTTGGCGTGTCTTTTATTTTCCCATACACGTCCATGAAGCCTAGCAGGTTCACGCAAAGATTCTTCATCACGTGCGTCACGTCGATTGCAGAGCGGACCTCTAGAACTTTTCAATAGGGTAGCTCCCAAAATATAGATTTCTTCTTCCATGTGGGTGCATGTAAGTTAGCGTCATTTGGAACAGATTGACTGCCATGACCCTTTCCAAAGGTTATTATTACATCCAAATCCTTGACCATACCAAATATATCATCACCAGTACGGCGGATAGGCTTCTTCTGGTGATCCGCCTTATCTTTGAAATGATTGCCTTTGTTTCTTGCGAGATGCCTAGGCGGAAGAAATCGACGATGCCCTAGGTACACATTCTTCCTACACTTATCCAAATATACACTTTCAGTATCATCTAAATAATGTGTGCATGCATTGTATCCCTTGTTTTACTGTCCTAAAAGGTTACTAAGAGCAGGCTAATCATTGATGGTTACAAACAGCAATGCTCGTAGGTCAAATGACTCTTATTTATGCTCATCCCACATACGTACACCTTCGTTATGCCACAATTGTAGAAGTTCTTAAACTAATGTCCTTAGTTACACATCAATGTCGTTGTCGGGTTGCTTCAGGTTTTGGATAAGCACTGGCATCATAATAATCTTCCGCTTCATGCACAACCAAGGAGCAAGTTATAAATACATAGAGTCACAGGCCAAGTGCTATGATTGCTGCGCTGCTCCCCAAAAGGATTCATGCCATTTGTATTTACACCAAACCTTCAGTTCCTTGCGTCATTTGTAAAGTCCGGGTACTCTATCAATTTTTCTCCACTACTTTCCATCAGCGGGGTGTCTCAACTTCTTGTCTCTTTCTTGCGGTCTTCTTTGTGCTATCACAACAACTTGGCATGCTCTTTGTTTCTGAACAAACGTTTCAACTGCGGTATTATAGGAGCATACCACATCACCTTTGCGGGAACCCTCTTCCTAGGGCGGTCCTCGCCCTCAACATCACCAGGGTCATCTCAGTTGATATTATACCTCAATACACCACATACCTGGCATGCATCCAAATTCCCGTACTCCTTACCACGGTAGAGGATGCGGTCATTAATGCATGCATGTATCTTCTGCACCTCCAATCCTAGAGGGAAGACAACCTTCTTTGCCTCATATGTACTGGTAGGCAATTTGTTATCCTTTAGAAGCTTCTTATTCATTATTTTAAATATCTTCTTGTTAAGACCCGAACCTGGCTTGGTTCGAATCCCTGTGATTACAGTGCTAGTCCCTGGATCGAATAGCTAGCACCCACAGTTTAAGATGTAATATCAAGATACAAAGGTCATATTACATCGCATGATCCAAAATATGAATACTTTATTACAAACTCATAGCCATAGGCTATCTTATTACAAAGCAACAGAATACAAGTAAAGCATGGAGTCTTTCAACTTCATGTGCAACAGGCAAACATGTTGAGTGCAGACTCGTAACCCCTATCATCAATCCTCACTCATCAATAGAATAACCTGCAACATGATAAGTTGCGGTCAAAAAGGGTCAATACTTTGAATGTATTGGCAAGTGTCACTAGTTTGTGAATATAAGTTGGACTATCACTACATGCATATTTGGCTAAGTAGAATTTAGGCTCATTTGCAGAAAGCAATATGGTTTTGTCCTATGTTTGTAAAATACTTTTCATCTTTCAACAACTTTCTGAACTCCTTGGCAAACTCCAAGTTCTAATAATCCCTTGTTAACACCATCAAGTTTTATTTTGAGAAATTGGAATGTCGAGATCTTCCATAGCTTCAAGCCTTAGTTGCTCAGACTTGTTCGTAACCGGGGACACGACTAAGTACTTAGAATTTGATCTTCTGCAGAAGTTGTACACTTTACCCACATGACACAATCTCGTCTTGACGCCACCAGTGGCCGCTAGATTAGTACACACCAAATGGAGTACCGGCAGATCGAGAATGTGACAAAGTCTTTCCATAGAAGTCCTCCCAATACATAGTGCTAGCACCTCTACGGGTACCAATGCAAGGATCTTCTTCCAAATACATAATACTAGTCCCTCTGTAGAAGTACCAATGCAAGGGTCTTCTGCTATGTAATTGACTAAGCCAGAGCCTATTTAGCATATGGTTGTACACGAAAGTCATTGTACGAGAAACATGTCCAATCTCTAAGTCCCTGGGTGGTATTATTCTAGTGCACACATGAGAGAGATAGCCGTAGATATGGTTCCCTTCGTTGCCACCTTATTCAGAACTGAGTATCCACATTCCACCCAGGTGATTCATTGAGTACTTGTTTTATTATATAAAACATATATTTTCCAATACTTTATATAATCATAATATGATATTCCACCTTGAAACTATATCAGGGCTAAGCATACTACAACTACGATGTTTCAACTAAGAAAGATACAAAGGATATCCTATATAGGACATAGCATAGCTTAGTAACATAGTAGTCCTATCATGCATACTACAAAATTCCACTAAGTGTAATGAAAATAGTAGGACATGGATGATAGTGCCACTTGCCTTAGTAGTTGGTCGTGTTTGTACACTCTTCGCAATAACACACTTGACAATCCACACAATCTATCAAACAAAATAACCAAGACAAAGCATGCACAAAATCAACACTAGTGGCAATACAAAATCATGCAAAACATGTAAGCATGTAAGATGGCAATTTTTATTGTACAAATTATTATAATAATTATCTGAACATTACTAAGTGCTTTCTGAACATTTTATATTTGCAAGACTACAAATGCAACCATTTGTGCAATTATAATAATTAGCAATATTTTCTAACACTTGGAAAGGCCATTCTCACTAAATAATTGCCACGGTATTATTTATACTAAACTAAATTTATATTTTTGTCTTACTGAATAGAGGGTTCAATTTTCAATCCATAGCAAAAAGATTCACCCCAAAATAAATTATAGAACAATTTTTATAGCCAATTTACTCTACAAATAGTTCTGCAAAACAATGGCTTTAACGGAACTAAAAGTACCAAATTATTGTTCCATTGCATTCTCCTCATTTTTGTGAATCCGTAGACATAAAGTTTGTAATTTTCTGATCAGCGGTTAGAAAGTTATGAATTTTTTAAGTTTGACAATGTTCTTATGTCTAGATTTCCGAAAATAGAATAATAGATGACAAGTGGCAGCTTTGTATTGGTCGATACCCCTTCGTTAAGTGATCTACTGGTGGCCCTTAGATTAAGATCAAACGGATCAGGAAGCCTCACCGGAAAATCTCGCCGGAAAGATCGCTGGAATGGCGGGTACAGACTTGGCGTTGCCGTTCTCGTCGCTAGGAACGTATCCAGAGTTGAAGAATACATGGACGGCGTAGAGGACGTCGAGGCGGTGGTCGTGGATGTGATGAATAGATCTTTCATTTTCAGTGGCGGCGGAAATCCACGGCTGGAGTGACGTACGATGTTGGGCGTCGCGGTCAACTGCAACAAGAAGGTGAACCATGATGTCCTGGAGATAGGCAACATCGAGAAAAGTCATCTGGTAGTAGGAATCGACGAGGGGCTTACCTAAAGTGACACAATCCAGTGATAAACTCCAGTTTTAGTCTGATCTTGGCATGGTCGGTATGTGATCTACAGAGCTCATCTGGAGAAAGTCTGAGAACGAAAGTGATGGAGGAGAAAGAGGGAAAGATGATGCTCTCTTCAGTTCGTCCTTATATAGGTTGTGGAGGGAGATCGAGAGTCGGATACCCACGATTGACATTCAGTTCATCGCGTCGGTCTAAACTATTAAGTCGACTAAGTGGAAAATTACTTCCCTGAATAGAACCTCCACTAAATTATGAACAAATTTTATATTGGATTCGAAGGGAAAAAGTTATTGGAATGGATGGTGGAAGGAGAGGAAGGAGTACAGCCCTGAACTGGTAACGCTCCTGCTCTATGTACCTGAACTCGAGGAAGAAGAAGGTGACTCTTAGATCGGCCTACATGGGCTTGGCTGAACCGGCCCAAGAAGAAAAATGAACGGGAGAAAAAAAAAGTAGGGATAGAGGGCTGACCGGTTGGGCTATGGGCTGGATTGTTGTGGGCTTCCCTTTTTTTCTTCCTTAACCGGTTTCTTCTTTTATTTTTCTGTTTTGTTTTTTATTTGATTTTAAATACAATTTGATTCAAAAAGATTTCAAACCTACTCAGATATTTTAAATAGAGTAACGGTGCAAAGATTATTAGAATTAGAATATTTTGGTACTATTTAAACTTGATTTTTTAATGGATTTAAAATATTGCACAAATGCAATATGATTTGATTTTCTTATTTATTTATCTTATAAAATCCATAACTTTTGATTTAGGTTTCCAAATAGGGTGAAACCAATTTCCACTTCTCTTATTTGTTTTTTAAAATGCAACCAAGTCAAGATGCTCATGCATGCTTCATGATTTTGAGGTTTTGAAAACTTGCATACCACTTCTTAAACAAGATTCATTCTATTTGACTTAGGTTTTAGAGGAGTTATATTAAATAGTCAAAAGTTTTTGTTTCCTATGAATTTCCAAGGACTTGATTCTCTTTTTTATTTTAAAATTTTCACATTTTAAAATTTGGAAAATTTTGGGATGTGACACTTCTCAAATCCCTTGTCAGATAACCCATTCTCTGCCTTCCATTGCAGTAATTCCAGTGTGGTACTGAGCTTTGTGTTCCATCTTTGCAATTTGGATACAATAATTTTTTGTGATCCTTAAAGATGCGCTCCAACTTCTTATCGTTTTCATTTTTGCATTCTCTCTATGCATCAAGAATGGCCTGACGAAGATCATCATCAGTCTCATCGGATGCTCGTTCTTCACCTTTTTCTTGTTTATTGTCTTCCATTGCAGTACCACAGTATTTAGGGAACATTGGATAGTTGTCATCGTTCTCTTCTCCTTTGTTGTCTTCTATCATAAACCCTCTTTCTCCGTGCTTTGTCCGACAATTATAGCCGGACATGAAATCAGACTAAATCAGGTGGATGTGAATGGTTCTTGAGGAAGAGTAATCCTTCTCTTTCCAACAGACACGGCACGAACAACACATAAAATCATTCCGCTTGTTTGTCTCATCCATATCGAGAAAAGAATGCACGCCTTTAATGAACGCGTCAGACATTCGGGGAGCACCGTACATCCATGGCAGGCTCATCCGCATTATATAAGTACATCAAACGCAATCACGATGCTAAAATTAGTACCGGTCTAAAATTTCTACTCCATCTAAAAAACTATGCACTCATTTAAAAACTTTCTACTCCATCTGTAAAATTTCTACTCCACCTGTAACATTTCTACTCCATCTGTAATAAAGATGGACCTTTAGTCCCAGTTGGAGACACCATCCGGGAATAAAACCACTTAGATTTATTTAATCGTGGGTGGCGACACTATGTCATGGGTGAGTGTTGACACTACGCCGTGACTGGCGGCACTAGGCCATGAGTGTCGATACTAAATATGGATCTTCAGTGCCGGTTGGAGACACCAACCGGGACTAAATGTTTAGAATTAATTATTTAATCGTGGGTGGCGACACTATGTCATGGGTGAGTGTCGATACTATATCGTGAGTGGCGACACTATCTAGTGGGTGGTGGCACTATGTCTTGGGTGAGTGTCGACACTATGTTATGTCGCTTGATCTATAAATAGGCAAGAGATGCATCCTTGTGGAGTAATAAACTGCAAGATATAGTGCGAGAGGGACATCACTATGACGGAGCTTCTTGAAGTTGTCTTAGGATCCCGTTCTCAGACATCTTTGAGGATCTCTCTATAGAGGCACTCTCATATATGTGAAATTTGTTAGCTACCGGGCATATTGATCTAGCTAGAGAAGTTATAAACTACAAGATGGTGCGACAGGGACACCACTACGACGGAAATTCTCGAAGATGTCTTAGGATCTCATCCTCAGATGTCTTAGGATCTCATCCTCAGACATCTTCGAGGAGCTCGTCATAGAGGCACTCCCGTATATTGATCTCAAGGAGCTTCTAGAAGATATATTGAGCTAGCATATCTTCCTATGAAGCTTTTTTGATTTTAACCCTATTTTTGTTACAATTTTGTGATTATTATTGTTTACTATGGTACATATATAAGGATGGAGTTGCTAACCTTTTAGAACACTTGAATAGCTGAGGCACCGTCAAATCTTGATAAATCGTGTGAAAAAAGGGATGAACTCGAGCTCGGGAAGGTGTGTGGCCAAATATACATTATGTAATTAATTAAGTATATATTGGACAAAATTGTTAACATAAAAAATATTGAATTTTTAATTATTGATCTAGCAGAGAAAACCTCATTTAATTCTGAGCTCCAAAACTCTAAAATTACACATCTCAACTTTCAATAACTTTTTGCATAATCAAAGTTTGCCTAAAATTACACATCTAAAATTATATCTACTTCTAAAGCATGAAATCCATCTCTACTTCTAGAGCATTGAGTTAAACTAACAATGAGAGATGAAAGAATGAAATTGCTAACCTTTTAGAACCTTGGATTGATCGGTGCCACCAAATCTTGATAAATCTTGGACTAAAAATGAGGATGAACTTGAGCTAGCTTGGAGCAAAATAGCCATGGGCTCGGGCAGAGATGAAGCATATATATATAGGAAAAACATTTAGTCCTGGTTGGTGTTACAAATCGGAACTAGTCCATGACCTCTAGTCCCGGTTTGTAACATCAACCGGGACTATAGGGTCTCCTGCCTCCTAGCCATTGGTCCCACATCTTTAGTCCCGCTTTGTATTATAAACCGGGACTAGATGTCCCCATCGAACCGGTACTAGCCACGTGCGGCCTCCTAGTTGTTGGAACTGAGACGAACCACACTAGTCCCGGTTCCTGACCAAACAGGGACTAGAGCCCATGGCAGCTTTAAACGAAAAAGGCATGTTTTCTACTAGTGTGAATCATAAGAATAACGATCTGTGTATATATTTAGGTACCATGCATGACCTTTCTGTAAAATTGTACCCTTCGTTTTTCGAATGCAGTTTTCAGATTATTCAGGGTCTTTTTTATGGTAAGAAAAACACCCTCGATGAGCATGTTAATAAAATATGGTCCATTTTTCCCACATCTTCACTTAGCTAGTGAAATTACAACACGATCAGCTCACTGCAGTAACATAAGGAAACAACATGCAACCTAACCCGTGGTTGAGTGGTTAGAAGGATGATTGTACCCTCAGCCCACCAAAGTTCAAACCCCAGGTTTGACACTGTGTGTCACATTAAAGACGGAATATTCTTTTAATGGGAGGCATCGTTCCTGTCGATAGCGAGGCGCTCATGGTGATTTCGTCAATCTCAAGACCTGATCTGCTGGCTCAGTCTTTCGGGGGTGCTCATAGGGGTAGGGTGTGCGTGTGTGCGTTCATAGGGATGAGTGCATGTGAGCGTCTACGGTTGTACTGTGTTCTAAAAAAAAACATGCTCTTAAAGGGAACTAACAAATTTAAATGCAACAAATGAATTACAAGGAGAGATAGATTCTGCAACTTAAACGGTCAAGTAACAAAAAAACAGATCGAGCGCGTGGAGTTTTTGGATAATGTAGCTGCGAGTTAGTGACCACCAGCAGCAACCCTACTTGTTGACGATCCTGCAGTTCTTCCTGATCTCGCCGTTGGTGGCGGTCTTGATCTCGATGGCCGACATCTTGACCATGGCCCTGGCGAACTTCCTCTCCCACACCTCGGGGAACAAAGCGTTCTGCAGGACCTTCCTCGAAGTGAGGCTCGACGCGAGCAGCTCGGCGTCGGACCTGAAGAGAACGTTGCGCTTGCGCAGGTTCTTGTAGTACTGGTTGTCCATCAGGTCCGGCGTCACGATGTCCTGCACCACGGTGGGGTCGTTGGTGAAGTTGGGAGCCAGCGGGCACTTGGTCAGCAGCAGGGCGGAGAGGGCGGCGTTCATGTTGGAGGGGTTCGGGGGGAGGCGGTCGGTGAAGGAGGAGCAGTGCGAGACGCCGATGGAGTGCGCGCCGGAGAGCACCACGAGGTCATCCTCGTTCATGTTCTTGGCCTTGAAGCTGTTGACGAGCTGCGAGAGGTTGAAGAAGGGCGGGGGGAGGAAGCGGAGCGCCTCGGTCTCGAGGGAGACGCTGCCATCGAACCGCCCTGAGGGGATGTCGTAGTTGATCCGGTAGCTGCTGAGGAAGAAGGCGGAGTCGCGGGCGGCGAAGGCGATGACGTCGGCGCAGGAGACGACGCCCGGGCAGTACCTCTCGAGCGCCGCCTTGGCCGCGTCGATCAGCTCGAAGCCGCGCAGGCTGGGGAAGTTGGGCGGGCTGAGCTTCTCGGGTCGTGGGTTCGCCGCCGTCGGGTCCAGCAGCACTGACGCGTCACAGCCCTGCAATGCATGCGCCAACATTAACCATGATATTTCTAGCTTATACTCCCTATATCACAAATTAGGAACGCATATAATCCAAATCTAAACAGTATTGACCAACTATATTGAAAAATCCAACTATATTGAAAAACTTTTCGAAATTTGACCAACTATATTGAAAAATGTGTCAACATCTATAATATCAAAACAGTATTGTTAGAACCTTCACGAAATATATTTTTTATATTACGTGCATTTGGTATCATAGATATGTATATTTTTTTCCATATAATCGGTCAAACTTTGAAGTTATTAACTTTGACTTAAAACTATATGTGTCCTAATTTAGGATAGAGGGAGCACTTTACAACACATGGATGAGCAAGCCATTAGCAGCACGTGCGTACCTGGACGAAGCAGTCGTGGAAGGCCATGCGGATGATCCCAGCGCCGAGGCCGGGGTTCTGGTAGAGGGCCTTGCCGACGACCGCCTTGACGATGTCCTCCGCCGCCGGGCACTTCTTCTTGTAGTACCCGACCGTAAGACGAGGCGCTGCCGCCGCACCCTGCCATGCCGCCGCCAAGAGCAGCAGGCACGAGACCCAGATCATTGCGACACTGCTGGCCATCCCTGAGCTCGACGCACTGCTTGCTCTGACGACTGTGTTGTGTGTGGAAGAGTGGAAGCTCAAGTGTTGTTGAGGTCTAGCTACTCCCGTGCACGTCTATTTATACGTCGCGGGCGGGTGGAGCTGGCAGGGGGACGTCTTGTCTGCATGTGCATAATCGGACGCGCATGTTCTCTAGGACCGCAGGGAACATGCCAACACAACTCAGCATGCATCTGAATGTCTGATCTAACTCCGGAGCGCTGACTTTAAGGAGCAGTGGACGTATATGTTATATACACTAGGCATGTGGAAACCCGAATGTGCACATCTGTCTGGCATGGGCTGCGGGGAAGACAGGTTTTCTAGCTTGGCAGGCACGCTGGATGGATAAGCTATTCGCAAGTGGAGTTCAGTTCAGTTTATTCTCAGTTAGATAACATCGTGCAATTTCATTTGTAATTTACGGGTAACTGGAAATTTTTGGCTGCAATTAATTGTAACAGCATGTGCAATTACAACCACAATATGTGCACGAACCACGATGCAAAACCCAAATTCTCGGTGTCCACCGTCCTCTAACTTAGCTCTCGGTCGACCTAGAACTAACAAAACCTAAAAGCACACTAATTTGGTCTGAAGTAGTCACTCATATGGCATTATGTCTGTATCATCCTGAACTTCTAAAGAAGGAAGCCCGGATCAACTATATGTAGAAGCTATTCGATCGATGCTCACTCTGCGCCCGAGAAATGTTTATTTGCAGTTAGTTTAGCCCCACAACATGGGTTATGGGTACAAGATTGCAACTAGAATATTGTAAGCCAACAGCTATTAGTTCCCAACTCCGCACAGTGTCAACGACATCTCGATCTTAACGGGACGGGTATCCCAGTCACGGCGAATTTGCCAGAAATGTACGGTGGTGCATGTACGCAACGGCAAATACTTCCTCCATATGGAAATTAGTGACTCGGATTAGTCTAAAATACTTGTTTCCAGGCGATGTACTCTGGAGCTCAAACATCCGCACATTGACACAGAACAAGTCCTGTGTATGATTGCTGAACATTGAACAGCTAGCTAGCTATCAAAACCGCAAATACATGGCCTCTCTTGTGCGCGCACTCACAGTTTTTTCATGTGAAAAGGTTGAGGAAAAGGTGGAAGAAGAGAGGAAGGCCAGTGTGGATCGATGCACCAGCCTGGGATGTTGGCTTAATTGTTTATGGACCACTAGGTCTAGATGCTCCATATCGATGCATGACGTACCAACCGGTAGTTCCGTCACTAGCAGCGACCAAACTACTGGTTGGTACTACCTTCAAATTAAAACCTAGCTGCCTTGACTCCTCCCCTCTCTCGTCTCGTTCCCGCCACATCTTGCCGGTGGCCAAGTCCGTCGAGGAAGGTGGCGGCTAGGCTGCTCCACGTTTAGTGGTGGGGTACTCCTGGATATGTAGTGCTACAAGCCTTGCTCCTCGGCTGTAAGAGCCACCCCGTTAGGCTTCCAGCGCTAGATTCGAAGATGGTTGCTCCTCCTTGTGTTAGCTTGTCCGACCTCCCCAACCCTAGATCCCTACAGACGCCCCTACCGGTGGTTGGTTGGTGGGGCCAAGGGTGGGCCACTTGAGCGGGGGAACCATTGGCCAAACTTCAACGGCGACGATGTCGCCGGCACCATTTTCCTTCATGAAGGTGACATCAAGATTCATCCCTCCCCCTTGCCTAACCTGCATGTCTTGGGTGAAAACCCACAATCTGTGGGTTTGGGTGGCAACCTTGGAGGCGTCGCCTTGAGAAAGCGGGGTCAGCAGACGAGCTCGGTGGTGGGTGGTTAGTAGAGGGTAGTGGTTGTTTTGAGATTCTTTGGTGTTGATGTACTATTGCGGATTAGTTCTTCTTCCCTAGAGGTGCTAGCTCGTCGACGGATTGATGCCCTCGAGCATGGGCTTGAGGGGAAGATCTCCCCTCCCCGATAGCAGCATTTTGTGGTGGTAAGCCAAGACGGTTCACGAGTCTTGGTCGTGCTAGGTGGCTTCATCGCCATTCATTTCACAACATATTCTATCATTGGCAGACGCAGGGGACTGGTCGGACGGGCCGTGGCCCACCCAGAATTTTGGGCAGAAAAAAGCGACCCCTCATTTTCTTCTGGGCCATCAAGGTGAGCGAGTGGGAGCCTGGAGGAACGCGTCGCGTGAGTCGTGACTCCCGTCCGTCTCCTCGTCCCTGTCTCAAATGAGACTATGCGAGCAGAGAAGAGCGACTCGGCAGAGGGCATCCCGGTCATCCGGCACTCCGGCGTGGTGCCCCTCCCCGACGACCGACTCCCCGATCGGCCGCCTCCTCTAGTTGTCTCGCAGCTGCCCTGCGCCCCTCCGGTCATCGCCTCCGTTGCTGGCATACTGCCCTCGTCGGTCCGCCCCTCCGGCCGCCTCCCGTTCGATCTACGTCGTTGCTTCTCGGCTGACTCTGGACGCCTCCAGGTGTAAACTGTTGCTCTCTGCTCCCAACTCCCCTCATAATTTGATTAAATCCCTAATTTTCAAATTCCCAATGGGGAAGAATTGGTCTGATGAGTGATGCTCTAAATTTGTATGCTCTAAAGTCTAAATTGTCTCCAAATTTATCCAATTTCATGCCTAAACCAAATTTGTGTTTATTCTCCTTTACCATGTTTTTTATATGTTTTATATGGTAATTGTAGGATTGAATATTAAGAGGGAAAACCACATAGTGGCACTTTTTGTGAAACCTGAAGCAAAGAAGGTTGCACCTTCTTCATCACCGTTGGTGGTAGATGATGAACAAATCGAAGATGTTGGGCTTTGGTGGACATGTATTGATTCTGCACCTCCGGGCCAATAGGAATCTGATACCAAGATTGAGAAAGATGCAATACCACATCCACCATCACCTCAACAACGGTCTGCAAGGTCATATGATGTTCATTTCCTTCCACATGATCCAGGAGAAAGGATTCCTATTTCAAGATATAATTCTAATGATCAAGATGATGTTCGGGGAGGATATATCTTAAAAGGTGCATGCTAACCATATGAACATTCTTTCCCAACCAGAAAAATACAGGGTAAAAATTGACACTTCAACCCTGTTTGGTTTCTTAAGTACAATTGGCTCGAATATAGTATTGGAAAGGATGTCGCATTTTTTTTGTATGTTACTTGTTCAAAGAAAGATCCAATAGAGAGCCTAGGGGTGATCCCTTTGTTAGATATGGTTTTAGAGAATGGAAAAGGCCCGAAGCATTTAGGAAACATGTGGGTGGTGTTAGTAGCATGCACAACGAAGATTATGAGAAGTATAACTTATTTGTTGCACCCAACACCAAAATTGATAATGTTATTGTGAGGGTGTCTAACAAGGATCTACTTCTTTACAAGACAAGGCTAACTCATTCTCTTATGTGCTTGAGGTTTCTTTTGAATCAAGTATTGGCATTCCGTGGACATGATGAGAGTCAAGAATCAAGCAACCGAGGGAAATTTATTGAACTTCTGAAATGTCTTACTAAAAATAATGAGGAAGTTGATAAGGTTGCTTTGAAGAATGCTCCAGGAAATTGTATCTTGAATAGTCCTAAGATACAACCTTATGTTATTAAATGTTGTGCGGCGGAAACTACAAGACTAATTATTGAAGATATTGATTGTGACCACTATGCAATTCTAGCCGATGAGTCTAGTGATGTGACTCACAAAGAACAAATTGGTCTTTGCTTGCGTTATGTTGATAAATTGGGAAGAATATGTGAGAGGTTCCATGGAGTAGTTCATGTTTCCGATACTACTTCATTGTCTTAAGGTTGCAATTTTATCCTTGCTAAAAGATCATCATTTGAGTCCCACTCAAATTCATGGACAAGGACATGATGGGGCTAGCAACATGAAAGGGTGATATTAAGGGGTTGAAAGCATTGATCATGAAAGAGTCATCACCTTCTTATTATATCCATTGCTTTGCACATCAACTCCAATTGGTTCTTATTGTGGTGGCAGAAGAAAAAGAAGCATGTGTGTTTTTTTATCATGTTTCTTACTTGTTCAATATTATTGGAGTTTCTTGCATGCGTCATGACATGATTCGAGATGTTAGAGCTCAAAAAGTTTTGGAAGCACTTGAAATGGGTGAAATTGAAAGTGGAAGTGGATTAAATCAAGAAATTGATTTGTCTAGACCCGGTGATACTTAGTGGGGTTCTCATTTTAAAACCATTCTACACATTGTTTATGTATACCACAATTCTTGAAGTGCTTGTAAGGATTGGGAAAGATCCTTCACAAAAGAGTGAGTGGAGAAGAATACATGGAGTTGCCGTGACCTTCGAATCATTTGACTTTGTTTTCAATCTTCACTTGATGCTTGTTATTCTTAGCTATACAATAGACTTGTCTCAATCCTTGCAAAAGAGGGATCAAGATATTGTTAATGCAATGGCACTTGTTAGATTGGCAAAGGATCAAATGCAATGTATGAGGTCTCAAGGATGGGAGGTATTTTTCGCAAAGGTGTTATTGTTTTGCAACAAACATGGCATTAAAATTCCTTCACCGGAAGATAATTATGTGGCTCATGGAAGATCATGTCGGTATTATGAAGTACAAACAAATGATGATTGTTATAGAAGAGAAGACTATCATGACGTTGTTGATCAAATTATTTAAGAGCTTGACAATCGGTTTGATGAGGTTAACATGGAGTTGCTTATTTGCATGTCGGCTTTGAATCCCGTGAATTCATTTTCTTCGCATGATGCACGAAAGGTAATGAAACTTGCCAAATTTTACCCCGATGACTTTACAAGTATTGATTTGATGGGACTTGAATTTCAACTTGATACTTTTATCGAAGATATGAGAAGAGATGATAGGTTCAAATGTCTAAATCATCTTGGTGAGCTCTCTATTAAGCTTTTTGAAACAAAAAAGCATTTTGTTTATGATTTAGTCTACTTGCTTCTCAAATTGATATTGATCTTACCCGTGGCGATTGCTGGTGTTGGAAGGGTATTTTTTTCAATGAGTCTTGTGAAGAACAAGTTGAGAATTAGCATGGGTGATGATCTCTTGAACCATTGCTTAGTGACATTTATTGAGCGAGATGTGTTCTTGAAGGTAAAGACATAGTTGATACTTTTTAATGACAATGCGAGAACGTAGAGTTACCAAATAGCTATCTTTATGTCATGTAAGAATATTATGCTATATTTCGTCATGTAAGACTCTCTTGATATTTTGGACTATTTATATTGGAATGATAAACATTTGAAACATTTGTATTGAACTACAATGTTGTGAATCAATTATCTACTTATATTATTCACTTGGCATTTTTTTATCACACAAGTGCTAGTGTAGAAAAAAATTGAAGTGTGCCCACCCTACAGTTTTTTCCTGCGTCCGCCACTGTATTCTATGGGTATTTCTACTAGTAGTTTATGTCTTGCATTGTGGTTGATTTTGCGGAAAGTGAATATATATGCATGGGTTGTTCTGTGGTGATGTGGTAGTGATTAGTATCCTCCATTGGCAATACGTTTGTCAATCTCTTTGAGTTCTAAAGGTGGGCTACTCCACCCCCACCCCCTGTCAGCACATAGCCTTTGATTCAATGCGCGAAGGCAAGGTGCTTTATTTCAAGGTGGAAATGGATGGTAGTGCAACAATGCTTGGCCTACTGGAGATTGAAATGGCATGAGTTTACTCATTGGTGCACTTGCTTAACCGACTTTTCTTCTTATCTAGAGGGCAGCGGCGGAGATACCCAAAAAAAATTCTAATGCAAGTTTTAATGTTTGACGGAGAAAATTTGTAGCCACATAGCTACCACTGCTACAATGAATGTCTGTGCTTTTTGCAATGAACAAAACCTGCACATGTGCAGAAAAAAAACGTCCACATAGGTAGAAACTAGTAAAATTGTGCGCATGAGATAATGGGTCTAGCCACAGATGGTACATCATTAGAGTACATGGGAGACCACTAAATAGTTGAACACAACAAGCCGCTAGTCCAATTCCACACAAGAAAACATTCAGAAACGATAATGCAATAAGACCTTTGGAAGCTCTCATATACAGCTAATAACTAAAAAAATTGAGCTACACGTTTTGTTCCACATTATAAAATCTATTTAATGGACAATGAAAAACTGACTAGTGATATAGCAGCCTATCTAACATATTGGTTATGCCTTTTCATGTGCTTGCTTGTCTCATGGTGTCCATCATCGTCTATGTTGTTTCTATCAGTATCATAGATCCATTCACGGTGATCTAGTTCACCTCTCTTGTAACAATCACCCTTTACATAGTCACCATTTTCCTTGTGGCATCACTCACAATCATGCTTAGCCATGTCATCTCGAGACTCTCTGTCGTCATCTCGGTTTTATCTCTTGCACTAGTGCTTGTTGTAGTCATGACCGTTGGCCCTACCAGAGCTTTGATCAATAGATTTGTTGTAAGTGGGGAATTCATCTTTTGTCTGGCCCTTCGTCCTCTTCTCTGCATTGCCTGCTATCTTTATCATTGTGAAACCCTCGACATCAGGGTTAAACAAATTTCAGACCTTAGTGACATAAGCTTAACCTAGAGCTCAACGATATCCAGTGAAAAATCGGTAACACAACAGTGACCCTACGACACAAAAAAGTTATTACAACAAGCTCATAACTGAGCAGAGAACCAAATTATTACAAAAAGAGGTCACTGACCACAAACATCAAACAATAGAAGGAAAATTATGCTATTAATTATAGCAAACTTAAATAATGACCTAAGAGGTATGAAGCATAACGATGACATCGTAATCCATAGATTCCAGGCTACCGACCGAGAACCCCGATCTACTTGTCAGTGTCGATGTCCTAAAATCGCCTTCAGGAGACTTTTACTCTACTACAAAAGTATCAACAAAGCAAGGGTGAGTACAGAGTGTACTCGCAAGACTTATGGCTGGTGGATTTATTTTGCATAAATCTATCTTTGTTCGTAAAACCAGAGGGAGTAGAAGTTTGTCTAATCAGAATATTTTAAATTGGGACAACAGAGCGACATCTCCATAATATTGATCATCATCTTTTGATATTCACTGAATCATCATCAGACTCAACTCACAACTAGGATCACCCCCTCGTACCCATGATGAAGCATACTTAACATACCTTAGTTGCCAACTTTTACGATCAGGTTATAGTTATCTATGATCTCACGTTCATTCTCAAGTCATCCATAATCATGGACACGGCTTTTCGAAAATATTAATAACCTGCACGGATGTATAACTTTACCCAGACATACTAACCAACTCTTAATGTCAAGCTATTAGCCCTCTTACTTGGAAGGCCGACAGAGGATTAAATTTGAGTTTAAATTTGAACACCATAATTTTATATTTCAGATCATGCGAAATTACTTACCATATCACCATGGATGTTGAATTATCATATATGTATGATCATAGAGTGCATAGAACAATAGAGCTAGGTATCGAATAACAAACGATTATAGAGACCCGGTTTTAGAAAGCTGCTAGGTAAGGGCGGGTTTTCCTTCCAAAATCATCTCTCCTCTCTCCTGAAAATTCTGGGATTTTAGTGAAGATTTATCTTAATTAGAACCTTGCCACGGTTTTTCGAGTTTGCACCATATGGTGATAATAAAGCATTATTTTAATGCAACAGGGCAGCTGTAAACCAAACAACTGACTGAAACACGTTGTTCACATTTCTTATTAGCTAAAAAATTACAAAAAAATTCCATTTCCACCACAATAAACTAGAATGACAAAAACTTTCTCATGTGATATTTGGAATTAGAATTTGGCTGATCGTGGAGTTCATATTTCCCACCGGAGGAGTATTTGGTTGAAAAAAAATCTTATTTGACACGTCTTACAAGGAGTAATGAGGTTAGTTACACCTAAACGAGGTGGTGTTTTGGTTCCCATGTGCAAATGAACCTATTATGAAAAGTGCATAAAAACAATTTTAAAAATATCAAAAGAATCTAAAACAAAATTTTACTTGTACAGCCGGACATTCTATGTTCATATATATTTTTCCAGAAAAGTAATATTTTATGTGGTTTGTTGTAAAAAAAGGTTCATGAATAGTCGTGTTGGAGCATCAGAAAATGTATTTTTTATATAGGACATGAAAAATGTTACTTTTTCCGAAAACTTGTGTGCGAACATAGAATGTCCGTATGTAGATGCGAATATTTGTTTCTAAGATTTTTTGACATTTTAAAATGTGTTTTGAAACAATAGGTTTATTCACACATGTGATCCAAATTAGATTCCCGCACCTAAACCTGATATTTTTCTACTCTTGAAAGATCTGTCAAGTTATTTGTTACAATAATACACTCTAGAACACTCTACCAACATCTACAAAAATATTTACATATACATCATAAAAATATACATTAACAGACATAAATTAACTTGTATAATATTCGTGTATGTTAGATTTAGGGGCAAACCCGATGCCAAAAAAATTTATTAAATGTGTTAAAATACTTAAAATAAGAACTGTTATAAGGAAATGTACTTTTAACTTAGCACGATAAAACATATTTGTAATTATACATTCCAAAACTATGTGAAAATGTATATAACATAGGGTATTATTACACTCATAGTTATAATAATTAATACTTCAAACAAAATGAAAAAATAATATATCTAAGGATATATCTACAAAGATTGACATACATATAGTGGTGACATGAGTTAGGACAAAGTAAAATGATTTAGTACAAAAAGGTGAAAACGATTTGGTTTAACTTTATGTAGGTATAAAAATTGGATACAGCTGGAAGACCTAAATGTGAAGGACGGGTTGTCACTTTTTAGTGGGATAGCTTTGAGCTCATTTGGTCCATCGGCCCCCTAGCCCAGAGAAAAACCACGTATTATTTACAAGTATTTGGCCTTTTTGTCCACTCAAAATCATCCAATAGCTCATTTTTATCCCCCTTGGAATTCATCCCAAGATCTTTCACTGGTTGCATCTATTTATTAATTTTTTTCTATTTGTGTTTGTCTCGTTGTAAAGTGTCAATGATCTCTAAAAAAATTGACACCTTTAGTTGTAATGTATCAAACCGATTTTCTTCCTAAAGCTCTCTTTTAATTGTGTCATATTTGCTTCTCATTTTACAATACTATTAAATAAGAATTACTTAATTTTTGTATTCATATTTAATATAGCATACAAAAACTCAATTAGTTAAATCTTACTATTGTAGCTATCCATTAGGGGTAGAGGAATTTTAATATTTCAATCATAAGTTTATAAAATAAAAATATATGG
The DNA here is from genome assembly GCA_023614405.1 of Avena insularis. Taxonomy (NCBI): domain Eukaryota; kingdom Viridiplantae; phylum Streptophyta; class Magnoliopsida; order Poales; family Poaceae; genus Avena; species Avena insularis. The sequence continues at coordinate 19,482,065 of CM042694.1, read as the reverse complement.
CATCTCTTTATAAAAAGAATAGTTAAAACATCATTAAAATCGGAATTTTTATGTGGTTCTTGGAATGCAAGGTTCTACTCACAAAAGAAAGGACACTGCTACGCGTCCCCCGGGGGATCGATCGTTTTCATCCCCGGGTCCCCAGCCAACCACGTGTCCATTATTTTCTGGCTTGAACCCGCTTTTGCTACAAAACACCCGATTTTGCTACAAAAATAACCCGCTTTTGCTACATGTAGCAAAAAAGTTTCGGACCGAAAATAGAAAAACAGACTAGACCTCGGCGGAGATTTTGCCGGAGACCCACCGGCAACCGTGTAGCAAAACAATTGTGCTAATGTAGCATATCCGACCTCACCGGAGACCGTGTAGCAAAAACTTTACGCTACTGTAGCAAAACCACAAAACTTATATAGCAAATAAAATATCATATTGTAGCAAATCCGACCTCGTCAGACATCTCGCCGGAGACATTGTAGCAAAACCTAAGATACGCTTGTAGCACCACCGCCAACCCCATGTAGCAAACTTCGACGTCGTAGGTAGCAGCGACGGTGGCAGTAGGCAGCAGCGTCGCCAAACCCATGTAGCAAACCTTGACGCCATAGGTAGCAGTATCGGTGACTGTAGGTAGCAGCGTCTGTGGTCTTCGGTAGCAACGCAAGTGGCATCGTGTAGCTAGGCGAGGTAGATCGAGCAAGCGGTGAGTCGTTCCCTGCAGACACGGGTGAGGTCAAGGAACCTCCATGGCTGGCGGGGCAGACGCGGGCGGGATAGGCGTGGGGCTGGTAGATGCAGGGAGGGCCGCTGGCCTCGGCGGGGGACACGTGCGACGGTGTCCTAGCGGTGCGGCAGCGAGTAGCTGCAGCACGGGGGCGAGCTACGGTGGCGCGCGTGCGGAGACGACAGGCCGGTGGCACGGTGTGCGGAGACGGCAGCCCGGTGGTGCGGCGGCACGGCGGCATGGTGGTGCGGCGGCGCGGCGACCTGATGGTGCGACGCCATGGTGAGCGCGGGCACAAGCGGCCGCGATGCAGCGGGTCGCAATTAGCAAGGAAGCGGAGGTTGTGGTCTCAACGGCGGGAAGAGATAAGGTGGGATCCACCACACGTCACAACTCGCGCGTGACCCAGGGGATAGGAGGATGCGATCCCAAGAGGGCATCCTATCATTTCCCCAAAAGAAAACTTGGTAAAAAGAAATTGACAAGGATGTAAAAAAATATTATTTTTGCAAAAGTAGTGTGGCGTATTGTGCATGTGGCCTTTAATATCGCTCCTCCTACTAGTATTAACAATTTTTTGGAGAATTGGATGATGGGGTGTCACAAAAGGATAAAGTACAAAACTTAGTCGGTGTATGTGCTTTACTTTGGGTCATACGGAACATACCAAGTGACTATATATTTAACAGAGACAAACTACTTTCTTTATGCAGGTTATCTCACCGGCTACACACTAGATGTGTATGTGGTCTTTCCTTCAACCTATGGAGAAGCGCGAGGCTTGAATACTGGGTGCGTCCGGCTGGAGTCGGTTGCATAGGACTTATACAGCCAGTGCTACTAGCGTTTTGATCACAAGATATCATGTTTATGCAGCGCCATTCCAGTTCTCTTTAGTCTTTAGATGGTTGATACACGTCGACCTATTCTAGTATATACAACGTGCGAATCTAGACAAACACAAGTCACTTATTTTGGATTAGAGGGAGTAACATTTTTGTAAACTCTTTACTCAAATAAATTAATAAAAGGCTCCCGCAAAAATAGAAATAAATTGATAAAAAGACCGTATGCATCTACCAATACAGAGGCCGGACTAAGTCTCCATTTCGAAAGAAAAAAATCATTCAGTTTGGCAGACAGAGCACTAGAGATTTCATCGTTGCCAAACAAAGGCTAACATGTATGACAAACATAATATCCACAAGTAGGTTAAAAAGCATAAATTTGTGCAATTCGGCAAAGAAAAACGAATCAGACAGAGAATAAAATAAAATAGGTAAACTAAATATATTAGGCATAACAAGCATCTAGTTCTTGTATGGTGAATAATTAATTTTTTGGAGTTACTTTTCCATACGAAAAGGAAAAAAAAAAGGCATATTCACAAAAATATCTTCGGGCTCCCATAAAATACCTTCTTACGCTTCGTACTCGCAAGTGGGAGTTGGTTAAATTCGATTTTCATATAGTATTTTAATGGAATTTCATGTAATGATCATGAAAATCCTTTTAAGCTTTCATTTCTGATGAAAAAATTAACAAAAAATATCCTATAAACCTGCCTAGAATAAGTCATCGTACAAACATATAGAAACCCCCCTTACATTTTATATATAATCGACATGCTATAGGTTATGGTGTATTTATATTTTGGGAGCGCCTACATCTCAGGTGTATGAGAACTTGTTATGTATAAGTCGGCTGATATCATCTTATTATTTATGTTAATTCTCAGTTGCAACGTGGTTGCAACTTATAAAATTTATACCCTAGTTACAACTCATGTGTAACTACCGTATTGCACGAATCGCGAGGTACCCCAATGGTGAGAGAGGTGACTGAGAACTAAGATGTTCTCAGGCGACTAAGAACTAGCAAATCCGTTATATTTTCATGACTAATTTACACATGGCAATTATGTGATGTTAGGCTTGATAAAATTTAGGCCACCTAAAAGTTTTTTGACGATAAATAAAGCACACAGGTGAGACCACTGCTGGGCCAGATAGCACAACGTCCAAATGAAGAGACACAACATGATACAAGATGCTGGGACGAACATGCCCAAAAAGAAAAAACACAGATAACAGTGAATCGACTAAACTATGATGATCTGAGACCGCTGCGCCCACCGGCTATGTCCCACCATGCTCCCAGCCTCCCGATGCACCCCATGCCAAGCAGCACTCTTGTGGAGGGAGGCGCCGTCACATGGCGCTGCTACCCGGACCAGCATACTGGACCTAGAGTTTCCCCCGACACTCGGGGCATAGTAGAAGGAGGATCTCTGTGACGCCCTCTAAGAAGGAAAGACGCCGCTCGAAAGCGGCACCGCGACAGTGTCGGTAGCTCCGACAAGGATTTCTCCCGATCCCCTCCCAGCAAAGGCACCCCGAAGCGCAACAGAGCACCACCACCAACCTCACCACCCACGAGCACGCGCCACCACGCTCTCAAATACACCAATGTCGGCTCTTCGAGGACCTTGGAGAGCGCTCTACAAGACAAGGGAAGATGACATCGCTTGACGAGGGACCGCAACATCGCCACCATGCGGGAGGGACCAACCTCCACCACCCCATCCGAGGTGGTAGCCGACCGAACAAGGTATCCGGGGCACACTAGGCCGTGGCGGGCCCGGAACGGCCCCGTAAAGCCCTAGTCACCCTGCTGCAACAAGCAGGTCGCGGCCTCAAAGTCCTAAGTACCATCACAGCCGCCTCCGCCATCTCCAGGAAGTGGAGCAGCCACCAGCACGCCAGCCCACCCAGGCCCATATGGGGCCTGAGGGGCCCAGATCTTGGTCGGGGAGCCCCTGTCGCGCGCCACAGAGTTGCAGTGCTCCATCCCGCCACAGCACAAGCGTTGCCCCCTTCGCCTTCTCAGCTACACGCCGGACCGTCATCCGCGGGAACACCGCCGGTGGAAGGAGGCCACCGAGCCCGGGACTGCAGGGCCGGCCCCTGTCGCCCCCGCGGGCGCAGCCTCCACGAACACCACCAGCAGCCGCCGCCTCAAGATGCAGAGGTGCGCCCCTGACGCCGCTCGCTGGCCGCCGCCATGCTGGGCCTCACCCACCTCTGCCTAGCTGCTCCGCGCGCCAAGAGCACCGTCCTCACCGAGACCTTGCACCGGGGAAAGGAGGACCCGCTGCCGCCGGCACAGCGCAGGCTTTGCCCCGCGGCCAACGCCGGCGGCAGCGGGAGGATGCGGGGAGGAGTTAGGGTTGGCGTGCCGCTTCGGTCGCTTACGAGGAGAGCGATGTGAAGCGGTCTCGTTTAGATTGATTATGGTCTTTTGACGATAATCATGTACTCGTATGTTCGATCACCAACATTGAACGACATGTCCGCATCTCTCAAAAAAGCGTCAGTATTTTATCAATGCTAAGAGATATTGTGAAGCTGACATTTATTTCCAACGAAGGTACACTGTCGATCTCCCGATGTCAGAGCACAAGGCCAGAGGTCATAGCCCACCTCGTCTCGTTAGAGCGTGTGTGTACAGCGTATGGACGTAGCTAAGGAAAAAGTTTGACTCCGTCTAAGAAAACCAAAACACTCCTCCAGCGAATGGTGAAAACAATATTTTATTCTGGTAGTTGTGCCTAGCACTGAAGATTCAACCAAGAAAATCATACTCAACCAAGAAAAATATTTTTCTTAAGACTCGCCTCCTCAACCCGCTTTAAGTCTCGCTCAAGCCTTAGTGTACCATCGTGATATCTCCTTTTGGTTCCAAGCCAAATGCAAACTATTCACAAACTAAATTTAAAATTAGATTTGCTGGGCGCCTTCTCAAAGAGAAGACCACCCTTTAAAAATTAGAGTATGCTGCACAAGTGTGGCGCGGACACGGTATTCTTTAGTAAAAGGCGAAAGAATAGTTCGCTTTGTCCTCACCACGCAGCTGCTTGAGTTCAAACTCTGAAGGCACCGGTCTATAAGTAGCCGATTGGTGAGTGCAGCTCTACTTACGCGAGCGATGTGGGACTATTCTAACGTCTCGTCTAAACCACGGAGCTGTGCCTTGCAGTAAACCAACAACCTCCCGCATGGGCCTCAGCATCTGTAAAGCCTAAAAGCATGTCGCTGTTGGCCTGGCCTTTATGACCTGCTGCCCATGGTGTGCTTATTTTTTTTCTCCATGCCGCATCCTTAAATAAATCTAGCATGCAAGATCCCTCTTAACATGCAAAAGAGATTTAGCATATTATAAGTTCTCATTTCACTGACCAAAAAGAATCCCACTCATCAGAAACAAAAATAAAGCTAAAGCTAACATTGGCAGAAACAAGATGAATTGTTCGGTGCAGATGGTAAACTGTACTTTGTCCCTCCGGAAACAAGTGACAGATTTATTGTGAATCTAAACAAATCCGAATCACTTATTTCTTCCGGACGGAGGAATTACTACCATAGAATGGAAGAATCACTTAGAGTAGATGGGAGTATAACAATTAAACACAAGCCACTGGTCTGATTCCACGAAACAAAACATTCGGTCATTTAGAGATGATTATGTGATGAAAACTTTTCGAAGCTCCTGTATACAGTCTACACCTATTTGATTTTGAGCTACACGTTTGGGTCTACAACATAAAATCAGTGTATGTGGAAAACAGGCCAGGCAAAACTGACAGCGACGTTGCAGCCTATCTATCGTCTCGGTGCCGCCTTTCCCTCTGCCTAGCGTCTTCTCTTCTATGTCTGTCAACATCAGGGCTCCGTGCCCTGCGGTCACGTTCGTCTCTCTTGTGACGATCGTCCTTTCCACGGTCATCGTCTTCCCTGTGGCGCCGCTCGCCACTGGGCTTATCCCTGTCATGTCGACCAACTCCTGATCTTCGTTTGTACTCTTCTTCGTCATCCCTGTTTCTGCTCCTGCTTTGCTGCTTGCTGCTGTAGTCACGGTCGCCGTGCCTACCAGAGCTTCGATCACCGGATCTGTTGTAATTGGGGTAGTCATCTTGCCTCCGGCCCCCTCGGTCTTGGCGGCTCATAACATCTTCTTTACCTTGCCTGGTTCTTTTCTCCTCACTCTGAGTTCTCTCCCGGCTGTTCCTATCCTGATCAGCACGAGGTGGTAGGTCTGATCTCCGGTCATCTGCTTTTTGAATCTTTCTTCGGTCAGTTTTCTGATGAGCAGCATCATCCTCAAAGACTAAATCGTAACTGCAACATGTGAGTACATTGTCAGAGCATGTAACAATGCTGTCAAAATAAGTGTGGAACAGAGGAGATGGAGAGTGACCTTCGACGGTTATTCATGCCTTGCTGAGTGTTTTCATCTTTCAGAACATAATTTGGGCCTTTAGTTTTCTGCTCAGCATCCTGATCACAATCCCGGGCAATGTGATTTGGAGCACCACACTTGAAGCACCCATCTGCAATAAGAAATAATAGTATCATATAATTTCTTTTGAGTTTCTACAGATGCTTGAACAAGAAGGGCATGTATCAAAGTTGGAGCCACACTCTGGTGAGTGTAAGGAGAACTTGCAATACTTTTCTGAGTTTCGCATGTGGGACCCAGTTGGGGGCAAAAGAATCTTGCAGGATGTGCAGCTATAAACCAAACAGGTGACTAAACACATGACAACTTGCCTAACTTGGGGTGTGGCAAAAAAATGTGTGGCAACCTGTAGTTCAGATTTCCCATTGGCTAACAAAACTCTTGCCAATCTAATAGAAACTATTATCATCACTAAATAAATTCCAGACACCTCTCCTAACATCTTCACCATGCTCCAGAAGCTATTTCTAACGAACTTAATAAAGTATTGATAATGGTATACTTGGTTGCAAGGAACTGTTACATCCGCGACTATGTTCCACTTCCACCAAAATAAATTATAATTAAAAAAGTCTTACATAATCCTTCTTAGGAATTAGAATTAGGCCAGCAGTAGAGTTCACATTTCACAGTACATATCCCAGTAGCCAAGAACGCTTTGTTCACATTTCAGAAGTTTTTCCCAAATGAATGCACATTTCTCTCTGGATGTTGTAGAGCACATAATCTATTCTCATCTAATGTCCACTGTCCAGGGTGTAGTAGTACACATACCCAGCTAAATATTAGAGCTTTGTCTACCATAAAGAGAGTACACATTTTGCAAAAATAGAACAATGTTGTGCAAAAGAACATGCGGTCAAGACCCTTTACCTTTCTTTGCATTTTGTTTGCTTTGTCTAAACTGACCCCACAGTTTTGAAACACTTTGACTAAAATCAACATGGATCCTCCGATCATCAATCAGACAATTGTCCATCTGCAGGCATACCTTTGAGTAAGCAATGTCCTTTATATATTGCTAAATGAAGAAATACCGACAATCAACATTATTCCAGGTCATAAGTAAATATTTTAAGACAACAATGAATTATCAAAGCACTAACTATATTATGACACTCTTCAGTGAAGAGTAACTGACAGTACAATAGCGCACAAACAAGAAGTGAAAAAATGCGAATTAGTGGACAATTATGATAGAAGGATCTGCTAAGTGTAATTACATGAACCCAGGTAGGATACTAACCTTGAAAAATGCACGTTCACATGCCTCCTTTGCCTCGAATTCTAAGAAGAGATCATCAAGAGAAACTGTTAGAATTTTCTCTTTTGAAAGTGGAACAGTTAGAATATTCTATTAGAAGATGCAGCTCCGATAATTAATACAGCAGAAATACAAAGTATTGACAAGATATATTAGTACACAACACTCAAGGTGAGAATGGGGACAAATCCACCCCTAACCCAGCCCGCACCAGGTAAAATCAACCTAATCACTGGCCCACACCAGACCATTTTTTCTTCGCGAGGATCCAAGCCGCCCCGCACCAAACGATTAGTCCAACCGCACCCAGACCGCACCACAGCAAATTTTGGCCTGAACCCGCGGGTTCAACCCGTGGATTCAGAGGAACACGTAAAATACTTTTGGATAAGGGAGCTCGCGACCATGGCCGCTGCAGGGCCGCCGCGCTGATCTCCCACCACCGGCCACCCCCATCTTCTCCGTGGCCAGATTCGGATTCCCCTCCTCGTCCTCTCTCCACCCCCCTCGAAGCCCGCGGCTGCCGTCGGCGGAGTTTCCATGGCCCCTGCAGGAAGACGACTTGAGAACGCCGGCAATGGGGGCTGAGAGGGAGAAGGGGCTTCCGTTTGGCTAGTAGTCGTAGACGAAGAGCCACTCCTCCTTGGCCCAGAGGCCGGAGGGCCGGCGACGATGAGGCGGCAGCCAAGAAGACGACGAGGGCAGTCGCGGTTGTCATCCTGGGTGGGTGGCGGCGGTGCGCCATGCCCCACCCCGCCACATCGGCAGCGTGTAGATCGGCGCGGACCCGATCGATCGGTGCAGGTTGAACCCACGGGTTTCAGTCCGTTCTGATCTTTCGAGCTGACTCCAGACCGCACCGCTCCAGCCCGTTTTATTGGTCAGTCCGCACCACTCCAGTCCGTCACACTGCAACATCCATTTCAGCCCAGCCCAACCGATGCCATAGCAAAAACCGCACCAAAATAACCACTTCGACCCGCACCATTCTCAGCTTGACACAACACAACACTTATAGCCTTTCTACTATACCAAAACTACAACAATCGTGCCATCTAAAACCTTCTATTCATCTAAGACTCCCATTTTATTACTCCCTCCGATCCAAATTAGTTGACTCGGATTTGTCTAGATTCGGATTATCTAGACATGTTTTAGTGCTAGATACATCCGAATCTAGACAAATCCAAATCAATTAATTTGGATCGGAGGGAGTATCAAAACAGAAACCATTATATTGAAGGTGTGCAAAATAGCTAATATATTTTAATGTTCATTATTTCCTATTTTTACACCTCGCATTAGTTATTGGGCATCAAGCAACAACACAGTTGCATGTTGGTGAATTTTGTTCTGAACCTTGATTCACAACAACCAACTCTGCATAGGATAGCCAGGTGGGATGGCTGTAGGGAGATGGTAAACAGGTGGATGGCTGTCGGGAAATAGAATTATTCATACGTGGTTGATTATGAAATAGCATTTCCCATAAGACTCATCCCTAATAAGATAGTGCTCCCTAAAAGAATCATAACCTCCCTCTGTTCACATTTTGGACATTTACCATTATCAGTTACATGATGTGATTGTAGCTAGCAAATTCGAAACTCAAACATGCATACATCTCACTCTGTTTGGACCCCCGCTGCTGCTAGTCCACAACACATTGTGTCCCTTATCCAGTTTGTTAGCAAACTAGGTTATGCAAATTGTATGCATGACTAGTAATATTTGAAACTCAAACGTGCATACAACATCAACTATATGTCTATATCACAAGCATATCTGAAGAACAAACTAGAATCAAGATTCCCTACATAAATAAAACATTGCTATTTCTATTCAATATCTTCCTCACCGCACATCTGATATCACTGTAGTACACAAGTTTTAGAGAGAATAAGCATACCAATAAAAGCATAGCATAAGCTATCTCCCGTCTTGAAGTCACGAATTATTTCAGCTCTGCAACCAAGGGATGTGGAGTTAAAGGAGAGCATAAACGATGAGATGCACATGTCAACTGAAGTTATCAAAGGCACTCACGATGTCACAGATCCAAAACGCGAGAAGATTGTATACAAATCTTCATCCTGCAAAATGATTGAAGTAGCCAGATTACTTATCCAGAAACATTATTAAGATAAAGGGGAAAATTAACAATTTCATTTAGGACGTCTAAAATTGTTAGCAACTAAATAACAACAGTATAAAAAAAATCTGAACACATGCGGCAGTGCTATGTGTTCCAAGCTGCCAGCAGAGCACGACGATAAAATAAAATAAAGGTCTAAAGAAGCCGAAAACTAGGCAAACGGTGATGAACTAATACTAACCTGTGTCACTGGATTGAGTTTACAAACAAATAAGACATTGTCTGGTGGTTTGACCTCAGCATCTGGAATGTCTCCAACCTGAACAACAGGTGTTTCATCAGTCATGAACACCATGAGTAACTAAGACTATTGATGAGTAAGCTGATGACTTTGATATGGCACCAGGACGTACACTCTCAAGGATCACTGCATTAGCATGTGCTTCTTTAGAGCGGATCATCTCCTCAAGCTGACCAGGATCCACTGTTTCATCTAAAGGGACCCAGCTATCTTCTAGGCGATCTTCTGCAACCTGTATATTTGCAACAGGAAGAACATGACATATTCACATCAAGAGAGGAGAGGGCATCATATGGCGCTAACATAAGCTCTTTTATAGGTCTAGAATAGAAGACTAAAATGTCCATTTTGTATGTAGAATAACTCGGTATATACGAATATCACGACTCAAAATACCTCATCGTGTGGCTTTCCTAACGGAGAATTCTCAGGAATAAGTTCAGCAAGCTGAGGAGGATCATCAAAAGGATCATCCAAGATGTATGTGTGTTTAATCCTGCATAATGATAATTGGCAAACAGTGAGCAGGCAGAAACAAAGAAAGCAAATAAGTGGTACAAAAAAAAAATCCTGATTGGTTGTGCCTAAAAGGAGCGCATGGAAACCAAGCCAAATTTTATATAGATCAAAATTTGCATCTCAGATTTTGGCAATATTTGTCTCCAAAAATGTACTGGGAGACAACCAGAAAATAACCTTAACAACATTTTGCATCAAACCAAATGGAGACAAGAGAAATTAAGCAGCCATAATTTAAGAAGGCTGGCAAACTTTCCACTCTCTAGGGCATCAAACCAAACTGCCCTGTTCTTTGGCAGATATGCCCTAAATATGCAGTTTACCAAAGGTGTGAAGCAATATTCCACCTTATGTCCTTAAATGGTCTTCCTTTCTCATCAACATATGCTTCATTTATCTTCGTCAGTGTGTCAAAACCTACACCTTCAGCAACTTGCCCAAAGACCTGCAATTGACAGAACAAAGAGATGAACTCATTAAAGATAAAGCAATTACCAGCCTCCCATCCATCCGGGGAAAACAGTGAATTAAGGTACTACTTACGGTGTGCTTATCGTCAAGGTAGTCGATGTCATCCCGCAAGGTGAAGTAGAACTAAAAACACAAATAATGATTTAAAGGTTAAAATCAGCATCGAAGGCCATCAGAAATGAATGATCAGTAGCGTTGTATTATTGTACCTGTGAGGCATTGCAATTCTCACCAGCACTTGCCATAGCAATAGTGCCAGTTTTTGAATGCCTCAGTTCCGGACGGATCTCATCATTGAAAAATCGAGCTTGATCACCATAAAGGGACCTGGAGAAACAAGATTCAGTTGACAGACATATCTTTGATAGTAGTAACACCACCCTAGATTGAAGTAAACAATGGACACAAATGACCAAATTCTACTGCGTGGAGCTTAGAAACATAAATACATATATTGAGAGTTTCCGTAAAAGAATGCTTACTTGTACACAGAATCACCTCCGCTGCCAGTTCCAGTCGGATCCCCAGATTGTGCCAGAAAATCCTTCTCCACCTTGTGGAACAGACAGCCATTGTAATACTTCATTCTGTTAAGTCAAAGAGAATAATGCCAAACAATGAGTGCCCATTGCCCTGATTAATCAAAAGAACTGGCCTAACTCAGTTGGTGGGAGTATGGTTTGTACACCCCCACCACGCAAGCCCTCTTCAACTCAAATTTGGGTGCCTATTTCTTCTAACAAAGAAAAGTTACCTAGTTCCTCCTAGGTGATCTCATTTTGTACTAATGATTAACTCATCCATGAACTCCTTCCATCCACTATTTTGTGGTAAGAGAAGCAGACACATTTATAATCACGGTCATTTGAAATACTAAATCAGCAACAGGGTGGAAGCAAGCCACCTAAAACACACAAGATCTACATCACAATAAGGAAAAACCTGCAGACAATCTCCAACAGTTCTGATAACCTCAAGGGAAGTTATGAAACAACCATAACAGCTCTAAGCATCAGAGAGCAATCCTCTAATGCACCCTAATATGGAGGCTAAAGCTTCACTTGCTCGAAGTGAAGTATAATCAGGCACCAATCCTCTTACCCCCAGTCCAATAGACCTTATAAGATGTTCACGTCATCACTAAGCAGGTTAAAACGCTTGCAACTAGAAATGGCGCGAGCAACTAGAGGAACATTCACAAAGCTAGGGGAACACACAGGTCGCAGTTCCAACTAGAAGCGCACTAGAACCAGGCCACACCCAGAGCGACTCTAGATTGCAACTAAACTAGTAGCAAACGTGCCCGCGCGACAGCATCGTAATGGAAAAATAAATCGATTTGAAGCCGTTTGCCAATACCACAAGAACCAATCTGCGGATAGAACAGGAAATGGATGCAGGTGCTTACTTGCAGAGCTTGAGGAAGTTCTTGGTGGTGAGGGGGCACTGGTCGGTGTGGAGATCCAGTTCGATGTCGCCCACGCTCGTGACGATTAAAACCGACATCGTCGCCCCTCGCCTGAGGCAACCAAACTGCGGCGGAGGGTGGGGTGCGGGATGAGATGGGTGGAGAAAGCGGAAGTTTCGTGGAGCTCGTCCTCGGGAGGAGATTGTGCGCCGGCGAAGCGCCGCCGAGGAGGCACGCCGTGACGATCCCAACCCTAACTTTTTCGAATACAATCCTCGTCGAGGAAGGGCTTGCTTTTTTTGAGACAGAGGAAGGGCTTACTTTGGAGAGGCAAAAGCTCGAGAGGGGTCTCTGCAAAGTGTATGCCGCCGCGAGGGGAACTGGGCCGTGTGTGAAAAATCGGACGGGTCTCATTTATTCTCACATTGGAAACATGGCGGTTCAAAATTCAGATGCCAAGTTATTCCTGTTTTTAAACCAGTTTCATGGCTATTTTTACAAATCTTTATCTTCGATATTCAGAGATAAGGTTTGGTCGAGTTTATTTTTGAAATTAAGATTTTTTTAGTTAACTGGTGGTCTAGCTGTTTTTTCACCTCTACTACCTCAAAAAGAAGATGTATTTTGTGGTCATCAATACGTCGCACTCTTCGTACAACCTTCGCCGTGCTCTCGCATCATCCTCACATCGCCGTTACTGCATTTCTCTAATAACAGGCTCGATTTAATCCTTTACCTGCGAACTCCCCAAATGTCGCCATCTCCCTAATGTCGGCGCCCTTTCCTCACTACCTCCAAATCGGCTCTAGCCTCACCGTCTTCGGTGTCGAGGCCACTACCCGATGTACTCCTCTCCCCACCTGATCCCAGCACCAACACCCGCTCCTTGACCAGGTCCGCACTACCAAGACCGCCGTCGGGAGTCCACATCGCTCGACCGGAGAAGTCCACCATGCACTAGCTATTCGCCGACCTAAACCTCTCCTTTCGCCCTACCCCTACCCTCCATCCTCACGCCGGTCTGACGGAGGCCCACCCTCCTAGGGTCCCGGCAGGGGTCCACTATGACAGCAGCGACGACGACGAAAACCTTGACCACCTGCTAACGGGGCTTAAGTCGCTGAATTGCCCCTGGGGCAACCGTTGCCCCAGCGGCGGGGTCGACCCGCTTCTCTACCTCCAACCTTTCCTCGACGTCGTCTGGTCTAACGAGACCGACATGCCCATCAAGGGAATGGACATATACAAGATCCTATCCCTGACTTCTTGACGCCTAGATCAGGAGTCGCCGAGGGCATGAGCGCTCTCGTGGAGACCGTCATGATCTGCCACTTCGAGGTCACCAACCTGGCCCGCCTATGAGGAGGCCGTACTTGCCAATCGCCAGGGTCGTGGACATGCTTCTCGCCTGCATGTGCGGCCATCGCACTCGCCAACCGCCACGACTGCATCACCAACAGCACCTGCTTATGCCTCGTGCAGCAGGACGGTACCAAGGGGGAGCTCCTACAACACTCACCGGGCTGGCCATGGGAGGTAATCCGCTATGGACATCAATGCCCCTAAGGGTTCTAGTCTGCATTTTGTCATATCACTTCAGATATGATGATAATTTAACTTGTAATGCTCATGTAGATTTCCTTTTCAGCTAAACTTATCCATATATTTTTTGTTAAAATGTGAATGGCTTCTTAGTTGATAACAAATGTTCAATCTTGGGTTGAGTCCAATACTTGAGCAACTCACGGCCTCTCCAATCTACTTCTCTTGCGTTGGCCAATATCAACGGCAGCTACTACTTTCGTGCAGTTAGAAGAAAAGGTTGCTTAGCTGCTCTAGGGTACATCCTACAGCAAGTCAAATTCTCTTGTGGAATGGATATTCATTGAAGAGATTTGTAATATCTAGGATTTTAACCATTAGTTAGTAGTTTAATTATTTTAATGGTTAGTGGACTAGGTGGGTCAATGATTCGATGACAAAGGTCATGATAAGTTTTTGTCCGTGACATGACCAGTGTAAATTTATACGTGAGATTACTATTTACAGCTCAACCCACTGCAACAGACGTTGAAAAACACAAGAGATGGTTGATAGTAAAATGGAACCACAAAGAGTTGTACAGTTTCTTCACTTGAGGATTAACTCGTAAAGTTTTTTCATGATTACAAAAGTTAAGTTATTATTCCTTGTTATTCAAATTTTCCTTCCTGGTTATGTTCTAAGCTAATTGATTTGTCCTGGTTATAGTCATCATGGTACAAAGCCGATAGAGCTCAGACAATTGCATTCAATCACTTAAATGAAATTGGTATAGGAAACTACACATTACTACATACTATGATCATGAGGAGAAAATAAGGCCATTGTTTTCTGGTGTTTACGGTGTCAAGGGACACCCCCATTTTCTATTTTGCAATTAAGAACTATCAACTATGGTTGCTTTTATGTTCACTTATAAGGGACAAGTTCATCACACAAAATGTGTGGACTATTCAATTAAGTATCATAAGATCCTCATGAGATATTGGAGCTTATATTGCTTATTTGAGAAGAAAACCACGTGGTTGGATGGTTAGGAGGGCAGTGGTACCCCTAGCCCACCAGAGTTCAAACCCCAGGTTTGACGCTTTGGTGTCTCATAAAGGCAGAATATTCTTTCAGTGGGAGGCAACGTTCCCGTCGATAGCGAGACGCCTGTGGTGACTTCATCAATTTCAAGACCCGCCGGCTCAGTCTCTCGGAGGTGCTAATAGGGGTAGGGTGTACGTGTGTGTGTTCATAGGGGTGAGTGTATGTACGCATTGTGAGCGTCTGCGTTTGTATTGTGTTCCTCAAAAAAAACATGTGACATGAAACAATATCATGTTTCTGCTTTGTAGGTTGAAAGGACAATAATAAAGCTCAGAGAAAGTAGCACTCCTACCACCCAGGAGGGAGTAAGTTACAGCAAGGAAGATGGTATGTGTGACTTGATTGCAAAAACATCAATATGAATTTAAATATCATCTTATCGCTTTATGATTTGAAGGTCCATCATGTTGCCTACCACGTGGTTTGTTGCATATTCATCATCTGTGGGCCTGATTTTAAGTTTCTAGCTTATAAAGTTGACTATACTCACCCGTCCTATGGTTATTTTGCATTTATTTACTGAAAATATGTTGTCTTTCAATTATTTCTATTTGATGCACACGATATAACAAGTATATTATTTTTATGCTTCTATTACATAATAATGATAGCCTTGCAGGACGCCCTCAAAACATTTAGTTGTGGCAAAACAAGTACTTAATTGCCCTATTGAAAGAGCCATCGATGAGGCAAACAAAACAGAAAAATCCAAGTTCGAATTTGCAACCCAAGCCCCATGGTATGCTCAGCAAGCAATTCAGGCCCATGAATATGATAAGAAATCAAGGCTCCATGCACAACCTTCTGCAGGAGTCAGGGTAGAGTCGGCAGAGCTGAAGATCATGATTTGGTTTACAAAGCAGTGTAAGGCAAACATGTAGGCTCCAGAAACGCAACCAAGAAGCTGAAAATGGTGTAGTACCCTTGTATTGCAATAAAAAAATTATCGCTTCTACATTTACAATCTTGTGGTTTACATAACTTTATCACTGTTGAAAATGGTGTAGTACCCTTGTGTCGCAATAATTTTCTTTTATGCTTCTACATTTATAATCTTGTGGTTTACTTAATTTTATCAGTCCATCCTCATATTTTACACAAATGTATATAATGGAATATTGTTGTATATTTTTGTTCCCTTCCGAGTCTTGTCTATGCCTCTGGTTGTTGACCTACTTTTCCTTTACATGCAAATTTTAAGGACATCCTTTGCAGCAACCTTCTCATCTCTGATGATACACTAGTAGAAAAAGACTTATAGCAGTCTTTTTCTAGTGGCGGCCTATAAAAAGTAGACGACACCACTGCTAGGCAAAATAGTAGCGTTCTGAAATTCCAGGATGCCACCATTATGGCGTAGTCCTGGCGTTTGCAAAAGGCTGAACGCCGCCATTAAGTGGGGACCACGACGTGAGCCGGGACCAATATAGTCGCGGATAGTATGGCTACCAACATGGTTTAAATGTTTTAAGCACCGCGGCAAGTGTAGGCAGGGACAGTTTTCGTCCGTAGATAGCGGCAGCGTTTACTTTACTTCGAACGCCGCTATTTTTCTACATAGCAGAGGTGTTCAACAATTGTGAACGCCACTAGTAGCGTCGCAGGCCACTTTTTGCCATGTGACCTCCCATTTCCCCCTCTTCTCCTCACTTTCCCATTTTCTCTTGTTTTTGCAATTTATTTTGGTTCCACACTCTCACTCTCTAAATTCTCTAGATCTAGCCAATAAATTAGCCTTAATTATGGATCCTCTTGTCCAAACCACTTTCCTCCACCCCCTAGCTAATTAGCTCACTCTTCCATGATGGGTGACCCTCATTATAAAGAGCTATTTCGAAAGAAGACTAGTACAGAAAGGGCTGCATCTAAAGAGACAACAAAGTTGGCACAACTAGAGCAAGATGCGAAAACTGCATTGTATGCATGTTGCAATCCAGAGCACACTCGCTTAGACGTCACAGACGTCACGCTAAATCTTCCGGATCTTAAGTCAAAATACAAATGCAATGACACATTCTTTGATAAGCAACTGGAGTACCTACACGACTTGCTTCCCGATTGGAACACATTGCCTACGAGTATATATGAGGCCAAGAAAATCGTCTGCCCTTTTTGATTTTCTGGTCGAAAAATACCACGCGTGCCTCTACGATTGCATCATTTATCGGAATGAGTATGCAAACTTGGAAGACTGTCCGGTGTGCAAGAAATCCCAATAAAAACTAGGAAGGAAAGCTCCTCACAAGGTTGTCTGGTACTTCCCGCTCATTCCACGTCTACAGTGGTATTTTGCGGATCCAAAGGAAGCAAAGCTCATGCGTTGGCATAAGGATAGAAGCAATGCATGTGATGAAGTGCTAAGACACCCTGCAGATGGTAACCAATGGAAATTACTCGACCTTGTTTTCCCAGATTTTGCAGGTGATGCAAGGAACCCGAGGTTAGGTATGAGTACACATATAGAATAAAATGGCAACCAAAGCACCAATCATAGCACTTGGCCCGTGTTTGTATGGATGTACAACCTACCGCCCTGGCTATGCATGAAGAAGAAGTACATACACATGGTTATGCTAATTCAAGGGCCAAAACAACCAGAAAACGATATTGACGTGTATCTCAAGATATTTAGGGGGAGCTCTAGATACTACGGAGTAAGCCAGGGGTCAACACATGGGACGCCAGCATACAAAGACATTTCCCAATGAGAGATCTGATGATCACCACTATGCAAGACTATCTCGGTTATGGGTATGTCTCTTGTCACCGGTGCCACGGACACAATGGGTGTGTTAAGTGTATCGATCGAACACCTCATCTGCAGCTACCAACGGATGGATCTCGAAAAACCGTGTACACCGGGGCTCGAATGTGGCTTTAGCAAGATGATGAGTGGAGAAGTTAGGGACATCTTTTTGATGGGCACCTGCCAAAGCCAACAATGAGAAAAGGAATTGACATCAAGAACATGTTGGATGATCATGCCTTCCCTGAGCCAGGAAAGAAGCTGAAGCCCTTGGAGCTGGGAGAGAAGCGCAAGGCAGATCTGCTTGAAGTATGGAAAAGGAGGTCTATTTTCTAGGACTTGGAATATTGGTCGTTACTTGAGATGCCTCCTTGTCTCGACCTCATGCATATAACAAAGAATGTGTGTGATAGTTTGCTTGCTACACTATTCAATATGCTAGACAAGACAAAAGATGGACCTAAGGCAAGGAGAGATTTGATCTGGTTGAATATAAGGGAAGACCTTCAAAGACGTTGAGAACAAAAACACATCTAAGGAAAAAAGTTAGCACCGACACTTGCCCTGTCTCTTGCTTCACTTTAACTCCGAACGAGCTTGACCAAGTATTTAAGTGCCTTGTTGGTATCAAAGTTAGGTCCGATTATTGTGGGATCATAAAAAAGATATCTAGACATCAAGAAACAAAGGTTTAGCGGGATGAAGTCTCATGACTCTCACGTGATGCTGACGCGGTTACTTCCAAATGCAATTAGAGGGGTAATGGACAATCCCGTTCATAAAACACTGCTTGACTTCTATAATATTTTTGACATCATCTCGAGAAAGTCAATTAGCTTGGAGCATCTCGAAAGGGTAAGGGAAGAAATCATTGTCATAATTTGTGAGCTTGAGATCTACTTTCCTCCAACATTCTTTGATGTTATGCTACATATCTTGCTCCATATTGTCGATCAGATCAAAGACTTGGGCCCGCTATTCTTGCTCTCAATGATGCCTTTTGAAAGGATGAATGGGCACATCAAGCAATTCATCCGTAACAGGGCCCATCCGGATGGAAGCATCATCCAGGGATATCTGACCGAGGAGTGCGTCTCATTCTGCAATAATTATATGAAAGTCGACACATCTCTTGGTTTGCCTTAATAAGCACTTTGGAAGGCTTCTAGGAGTAGGTCATTCCACTTTGATGAGGGAATTGCATGTGGACTTTGATAAACCAAGCCGACATAAAGATTTCAACAGAGCACACCTAGTAGTGATGCAACACTTAAGCATTATCGATCGTTGGTTGAATCACCACAAAATGTTGATCAATAGTGCGTTCAAACCAACTCCTAAAAAGAAGATGATCAACGATGAACAAGTCACTAGAGAGCACAACGACAAGTTCGCGGCTTGGTTCAAAGAAAAGCTTATGAAGGAACCATATGAACCATTGGCGCCGTGTACTCAGAATGCAAAGCTCATAATTGCCTTAGCAAATGGCCCCGCATGTAACCTCGCAACCTATCAAGCATACGACATCAACGGGTACACATTATATACAGAGAACAAATACAAAACTAGTGATTACCAGAACTCGGGGGTGACAATGATGTTTACGAACGAGAAAGGTACTAGAAATATGAGATTCTATGGCAGGATAAAAGAGATTTAGGAACTAAATTACTCAGGATTATACAAGATGACAATGTTCCGTGTTAGATGGGCAAAGGATGTCAAAGATGAACACCGTTATTTCACTTCCATGGTCATACCTCCATCGACACAAAAACTCACCTCCCAAAATGAACCTTGGGTATTTGCTAAAGATGTGGAATAATGCTTCTTCATAACTGATCCGATAAGAAGAAGCAAAAGGAAAATTGTTGGAATGGATGGAGTTACCGCAGACGAAGACTTTGATCAATACGGCCATGCACAACAACAAGAAGAAAATATGGATAATGGTCAACCATATGTTAATAGAAGGATCAGAACTACATTACCTACGTCGACCACAGCTGATGATCTTCCATTAAAAAGAAAGAGTCACACTATGAAACTAAGATATGCAAGGATCCCAGCCAAGAAGAGGAAGACTACTGAGAAGATTGTCAAATGTTGAACGAGATGATGACCTATTGTATTTATGTATCTTTTATTAGCTAGCTAGTCGACGAGACGCGAGCTGATTGTCATACTAAGATATGCAATCATGTATGTATGTCAAACGCTGAACGAGATGATGATCTATTGTACTTAATTATGTATGTTTTACTTGTTACTAAGATGCTTTTTACTTGAAATCCAACATAAAATATAGCTCATACATACTAGTGGCACCCTTGGGCATATGAGCGCCACTACTAGACCCGCTAGCGGCGTTCAACACAACCCGAACGCCACTACTAAGACCATAGTGCCGACACCTTTTATATCGAACACCGCTACTACAACAAAGTGGATCTGATATATAAATGTTGTGGATCCAGATCGAGCCATTTTCCCCAACCTCACACACTATCCCACATCGGCCGGCTCGACCTGCACCACGCCCCAAGCCACCTCACGCTCCTCCACCCACCTTGACCCCGTTAAATGCGGGCTGGGCAGTCCCAACACCTCCCCCGATGCCAGTCCTGCACCTCCACCGAGCCAATCCCCGTTTGTGCTGCCACCTCCCCGACGCCGGTCCCGTGCCTCCACCTTCCCATATGTCCCGCACTCCATGCCGCCACCTTGCCGACACCGCCACCTCCTCGACGCCTCTATGGCCTCCCCACCGCCCCACGCCACCACCTTGCCAAAGCCTCCACCTCCCCGACGCCCGTGTTGGTGAGTTCATAGCCTCTCCACTTGACATCGGCGGGATTCCAGTGACCAAAAAGTGGCAGCGCCACCACTTTTTTTGTATGTGAAGAGTACCTCCTTTTATTGTAGGTGTGATGTATATATGTGTTTGATATACTCTTACAAAAATTATTTATGCAACTTTATATTTAGATTGATGATGGCCAATAAAAAATCCATCACCCCTTCCTCTTCGACGTCCACACATTCAGTAGGCTTGACAACTTGTGATGATTTTCTTATATGATTTTAATCTTGCTTGCATGTTGTTGCTAATGATGTGTATCATCTTATGTGTGCTGCTAGGATAAATGGTATGCGGTATATCGAGAAGAGGTTCTAGGATTCTACAATTCATGGGGTGAATGTAGTAAACAAGATTTAGGCTATCCCAACAACTCCTTCAAAGGGTTTTCGACAAAAGAGATGGCAGAGGAGGAGTACTTCAACTCCCTTAAGCCGGAGGAAAAGAGAAGCACCTATGAAGTTGAAAAGCAAGTGGCTGGGTCTAGTAGCTTCAAGAACTACATGATTCTTGTCCAATTCATCGTTATTGTGTACTTGTTCATCTTCTATGTTATGCGATAGCATCTTGTATGTTCATCTTCTAAGTAGTTGAAACCATCTTCTATGTAGCCATGCATTAGTTGATCCAATTAGTTCTTATGTACATTGTGTTATGAATGAGATGAACTAACTAGCTCTATTAACTAAGATGTTGTAATTAAGTATTTCGATTATGATCTCGAAATATTTGTTTTAAAATGCGGCAGCTGCAGCGAATTTAATTTTTTTACCCTGAAATAATCACTTGCAGCATTCGATAAGAAAGAAACACTGCCAACAATTATAGCACTGGTTGCGGTCAACCGGAACACCACCACTATGCCGATAGTAAAAGCGTGTACACCGAACGGAGTTGGTAAGGGTCGAACGCCATTGGTAGTTTCATAGTCGCGGCATTGAGCGTGAACGCCACCACTACGGTTTCTACTCACTGCGTTCAGTGAAGATGCCATCATGACAACCTACTAGTGGCGTGGGGTTAGTGGCGTGTAGCTTAAACGCCACTAACCCCCTTTTCGGAATGTCACCACTGGGACTTTTCCTACTAGTGGTAGTAAATATAGTTTGTCTTGGTGTTGTAAATATCATCCGTCTTAAGTGTGGGAAGGTAGTTAAAAATCAGAAAAAAATGTTTGAAAATGCAAGCATTGAAAAGGATAATTGAATGACGCAAAAATTCGATGCAGAACCGAAGGAGATATACCTTCGAGGCAAAAATAAAGGGGTTTATTATCATATCTCATTAGTTCATAATAGTTTTATATCATGCTATAAATGTATCAAGCGGAAACATTGATATAGGTGTGGTATATAAACAAAGCCAGGTCCCTATTAGCCTCTATTCAACTAGTTCATTTGGTAGTTAATGATCAAGGTTTCCTAATCATGGTGCTATTAAATCCAAGTGACAATGAAGTCATATCATCTGGAATGATGTAATGGACATTTCCCACCGATGATTGTTGCAACACGACCATGCCACTTAGTTCACATTGCAATTGTCAAAAACAGAGTGTCCTAATCCTTAGACTGTGAGATCATATCATATTAATCGCTGTTACTGGAGGATTGCTTTAACTGCATCAACCGTCATGTCCGTAACTGGGTGACCATAAAGGTGCATGTTGAGTAGTCTGAAGAGGTAGGTTGAGGCTTATGCATCAAGATCGGGATTTTTTTCTCCTATGTGACGAGAAGATAATCTGGGCCCACTCGGTGAATTACATCCATAAGTTGTGCAACATATGACTAGGCCATGAGGATAGAATTTCACGTGAACGAGTAAAAAACAGTACTTGTTGGAAACAAGATTGAACAAGGTATTATGATACTAATGATCAGATCTCGGAGAAGTCTTGTATCATGTAACAAAGGAAATTGGATATATCATTTAAGGTTCGACACGATGGTGATTCGTGGAGTGCATAGGGGTCAATATGGGCATCCTGGTCCCGCTATTGATCATTGATCGAGATCATGTCTATGACATTCCTGAACCATAGGGAAACACGCTTAAGGGCACTACAACACTTAGATATCTTCCTATAAAGATGGAATCACAAATGAGAGAACCAGAATTTTTCTAGAGAGAAAAGGAAGATCCGAAGTTGTTCGTACAAAGAAAGAAGGAAAGAGACCGAAAGGAGTTTCGGATAAATGACAATTTATAATATGCATTTATTATATGTTAATTGTGAATTAACTTATACTAAATAAATATTAAAATTAAAATTTATAGTGCAACTTCCTCATTAGGCCAAAACTCTGGAGGGATTTGATCCAAGAGGAAACCGCAAGAAAAGACAGCAAAAAGGCAGCAGAAATTGAGCTAGGCTGATTTGACCAGCCCACACAAGTAAGCGTCGGATAATAGCTTCCACGCAGTGCAGGCTGCTGCCACTGGCTGTCGCCGCGGGCCTGCTCAACCACGGCCCAACACGGTCGCGCGGGGGAGATGACGGGTGGGTGGGCCGGTCAGGCCAAACATGCCATGGGAGCCGAGCGGCCCACCCGGGCTAGGAAGTCGCCACCGCTGTGAGCCAGCTGGGCCGCGGGAGGTGATGAGTCCAAAATTGAAGCATATTTACCTTTTGTTTTTGCATAAATAGAATAGGGATTTTGGTATTGCACTGTGTTTGTGCGGACCTTTTTGTCCTTGTTTCAACAGGAACCAAAACTACTAAGTCTATTATGAACATATCAATTGGAACTATCATATTATGTTATAATATGATATTTTTAAGTGATAAAAGTCATTTTATTGATTTACCTTCGCACCTAGGAGAATACCAAACGAGAGGGAAGCTACCACAGTGTTAACGACTAGTGGTACGGGCGGAGTCGTCCCGTACCGTTCACCTATACCCCACGACATCGAGTCTGCCTCGTCAAATACTCTCTCCTAGCAAAGACGGTGTAGAGATCCGACATTCACAAACACCAGAAACCATGTAAAACCACATCTGAAAGGGATATGAAGGAGGAACTTGATGGAGGGAAAAATCCTACTGCTTCACGCATCATTGGAAGACATCGCATCATCCCCCTCATCATCAACCGCTGCATCCTCATCACCATCATCACCCCTATCTCTCATCTATTAGATCTTGTTGTAATTCCAGATTCCATTGTGGTTTGCACTAGTGACGAGGGTTTAACTCATCAATGCCCATTGTTATGGACTTGGGTTTTGGAGAAGGAGGGAGCGCTGGAGACATCTATCGGCTAGCAAACAAGCACATAGGGGACTCGAAGATTTACCCAGGTTCAGGCCTTGTAGAGGTCCCTACTCCTGCTTGTCTGCTCGTGGAATTATCAAGGGAATCGAAGATTACAATGGTGCGCAGATGCAATCTGGCGAGGGTTGTGGAAACTAGGGTTGCGTGTGTCCTTCTCGCCGCCCCCTCCTAGCCTTTATATAGATAGGCTAGGTCTTGGGTAGCAGGTCGAGTCGATAACAGGTTAGGGTTTTCCCCTTTAAACTTTCTATCTTTAGCTTCTTATTGTTCTTCAAGCAATCGAGAGTTCGTAGGTTTCTCGAGTCCTTCATTTGGGCCTTGGCGACACCGTGCGCCTTTACATATTTAGGCCGTATATACCAAACTCGAGTACCTGTAGGGTATACCCATGTCAGTAGCCCCCGAGTGTCCAGTGGAATGCATGATTAATTTGGAGACTTTATAAACCTTCGAGTGCATGGTAGTATATTTTTCGACTACTCTGTTTATGTCATAGGGATTGTTGATGTGCGTGCCTGATTTTAACCGATGTATCGGTATCAGCTAACTACCTTAGGGTAAAACAACGCCATCTACTCGAAATCGAGTCCCGGACTCGAATCCAGAAAAGTGCTGGTGTAATTCGACTCAAGTCGCGGAGGTCTTACAGGAGTCGAATTCCAGTATATGGGTGTGAGCACTCGACACGTCCATCAAGGCATATTCATCATACCTGTAGGCACGGATATATTTCTAGTAGTGCGCAGCAAATGCGTTGCCAGACCTTATTCAGGTCTTACCTTCATGTTGTAAGCGCGGCATCCGAATTTTATCATCACGGAGACGATTCAGGTAACCCAGGAGATGCAGCCTCTGGAAAAAATTTATGAGGCGGTGTCGCCATAAACTTCGAGTGTGGATGTTATCGACAGACAGTACTTTGTACAAATAATAATAGGGTGTGCGACTAGTGCTCCCTATGGGAGTAGCCCCCGAGTGCCTGGTTGAGTCGAAGACTCAGGCAGGGACTAAATAACTTTTGCGACTACTGTCGTCTTTATTTGCTTGTTTCAGTCAAATTTGCTTCCGGCGCTCCCTATGGGAGTAAACCCATGTCCATAGTCGAACCGTGCTTCGAGTGATTGGGTTTTGCTGTGATTGTTCATGTTCCTGTAAAAGAAAAATAAAAAATCGTAGGGTGCGCGACCAGCGCTCCCTATGGGAGTAGCCCCCGAGTGCTTGGTCGAGTCGAAGACTCGAGCAAGGACTAAAGTAATCGAAGTCTTCTGTTGCGTAGTTGTTGATGACGTCGTCTTGACGATCTCATGACCTCGATTGCGCGTGGCGGTTTGTGGGACGTGACGAGCGGTGGGTCCCACTCCCTGACTCTGATTTGACTAGGCGTGCGTAATCTTTATTTTAAACGCGCCTCCTCGATTTCCGCGCGTGATGGGAGTGGTGGGGGGACGGTTCATGTTTCATCTCCTCCACGTGTCTAGCACGATGATCGCCACGCGTCCAGTAAGGTTTTTCTGAGCCATTGGATTGCATCTTCTAGAGGTTAAGTAGTGGCGCTGCGATGGTAAAATTCACATCTGCTTTTGCTCATCTTTTGCCTTCATCGCTATTGCCGCTGCTCCCCTTCTTTCTCTACTCTCTTTTCCTCTGCGGCGTTGGACCAGCTCCGCGCATTTCCCAGCTACTTTCTCCGGTCGCATCTCCGCCGCGCAATGGGAAAGAAGAAGGGAGGTGCTGCGGCCGATTCCACGGCTACCACTGCTGCGGTGAAGAAGAAGGGCAGCTTCGCCACTATGGGCACCAGCACCGCCGCCGGCGGGAAGAAGAAGGGCACGGGCACCCGCATCACGAATGGCGCGTGGCGTCCGTCCATCATCAAGTCCTCTGATCTTCGTCTTCTTCGTCAAGACGGAGTGATGTCCGCCGTAGTCGCTGACGCGTGTGTCCCCGGCGGTGAGATAATCCCCTCTCCTCCCGCTGGTTTTCGAGTGATGTTCTTGGGGTTCATCATTCGCGGCCTCTCGTTGCCCCTGCATCCCTTCTTCAGGGGCCTCCTTTGTTTTTACGGGCTTCAGCTCCATCAGCTGTCCCCGAACTCTATCCTCCATATCTCTTGCTTCATCACCCTCTGCGAGTGCTGGCTCGGAATCGAGCCTCACTTCGGCCTCTTCAAGCGCCTCTTCAAATTGAAACGCCAATCTGCGTCTGGCTCCTTAGTCTATGATGTAGGTGGTTGCGGAATCCACGTCGATCCATCCGCCACCAATTTCAACATCAAGCTGATGAAGTCCGTCCAAGGGTAGAGGGACAAGTGGTTCTATGTTCAGGACCAGAAGGCCGACGGAGACCACTTTGGACTCGCACCTTTCGATCCCGTGACGCCGTGCAAGAGGAGGCGCTCCTGGAAGAATGTAGTCATGCCTGGCGAGTCCGCGGAGACAGATGTGCTGTACGAGCGCGTCTGCGACCTCGAGAGTCGCATAGGCAAAGAGGAGGGAGGTTGCGCCCTCATTCGCACGTGGTTGCACCATCGCGTCCAGCCTCTACAGGCCAGGGTCCATCCCATGTTTCAGTGGGCTGGCGCTGACGATGTCACTCGCGTGTCTGCCGATGGCATGTCCGCGAGTGAGGTGGATAAAAGGGTTTGACTGGTGACCACATGCACCATCAAGGATGTGCTTCCTAGTGAGCCAGTCGTTCCCCCGTTCGACGCTTCTAACCCTCCTCCTGAGGTACAATTGTGCTACGTAGTAGCTTAGTTTGTTGATTGCTTCTTTGCTGTTTCTTTGCTTTTGTGCTGAATTTGTTGTCTGTATACAGGATTGGGCGGTGTCACCCTGTATGCCCCTCTTCCTGAGGGGGTTATCCATCACGAGGACTTGGAAGAGGACGAGTCAGAATTGACCGTCCTATCCGATGTGGAAGAGGAAGCCCCCGAGTCGGGTAGTCCGGATACTCGCAAGCGTTCGCGCAGCAAGGATTCCGATGCATCATCTCCTTCGACTCCGGAAGGTGTAGGCGTTGGTGCAGGGTCGCCAATCCCTGCCATTACTGGAGCGCCGTGGCGCCATCTTCTCGCAAAAAGATGCGACTGCCAAAGGAGTCTTTGTCAGAGTCGGGGGAACCAACCTTTGACTTTGATAAATTTGATTAGTAAGTATTTGGTTTGTCGTTTCTGATTCTTCATTGGCTTTGCCTTGTCCTTGATGTTGGTTTTGTTTTTGCAGTCAAGAGGCGTCGTCATCTTTTGGCGATGTCCAATTTTTGAAAGAATCAGGAGTCGCAACCTCAAGGGCCAAGAAAGAGGTCGAGCATGCTCCTTCCCCTCCATTGGCGGCCCACTCTGGGCACAACTCTTCCAGCTCTCTGCATGAAGGGGAGCATCGAATGGTTGCCCGGATGACTGCACACCAATCGACTTCGGAGTCATTGGAAGATCATGTAAGTGTAGGATTTCTTCTTTTGATGTTGCAGTCGATGTTATCTATGCCATCTGTTGATCCCTTGTTGTGCGATAGCCCCTTGTGAAGGGAGCCGCTCACTTGGGGGATCAAGTGGTTGCGATGGGTCGTCAGCATGCAATGCTGGAGACACATCATCGCGTGGTCGAAAGTAAGTGTTCTTCACTTCCTCTTCTTCTCATTTTTATATGGTCGACTGATAGTCAATCCCTTTTGTTTTGTAGCCGAGCATAACGCCCTCCTACGCAACGCTGCCACCATGGAGAAAAGACTCGTCGCGGCTGTGAAGGGCCACGATGAGGCAATCACGGCGCGTGACGAGGCTCAGAGGCGTGAAGAGGATCTACGTGCCTCCATCGTGGCCAGGGAGAAGTTGTTCGAAGAACAACTTTTCTCGATTGCCAAGGCCCTCTCAGGTACTATGTTTGGATATCATCATCTTTCTCTGTTTGATTTTTGCCGTTGGTGCTGATGTTTTGTCCATGTATGGGTTTATGTACAGATGCTGGTGATTTGAGCTTCAACCCTCAGGCCCTCCGTCACGATGATGCCTTGGCGGGTGCACTTTCAGCAGTCGAGGACCATAGCGCCGCCGTTCAGGATATGCTTTCCAAAGCTAAGGGCGTGCTTAGTCGCCTTCGGGAGGAGTTGATGCCCAAGGCTGAGCTAATCGAGAACATGAACGAGCTGGTGGAGTCTCTCGCCAGGGGTGTCCCTTCAAGCTTCAAGAACTCGCACCGTGCGGCTGGCGCATAAATGTCACTCGCCATGGTGCAGGCCCATGGAGTCGAGGTTGACCCTGCAGCGGTTTCGAAGGCGATGCCCATTAGCGCGGACGGCCAGCAGGTAGTCTTTGCTCCTTCATTTTTGCGTGGCAAATATGGGTCGCACTGATTAGCACGATTCGCAGTATCGAGGAGCTGCAGCGAGCCAAGAAGGCGGCAAAGGCTGCGGCATCAGGGGCTGGCGGAAAGTCAGTGGCATCTGACACTGCCACGGACTCGATGAAGCTCCCGAAGCCGTCGAAGTCGAAGAAGCCAATCGCTCCTCAGTAGTTTTGTAATAGTTCACTAGTTTATGCTTTTTGTCTAGAACATGCCTTTTGGCGGGTGTATCTGCTGATACTTTTTGCCATTCTTGAATGCACTCGAATCTTTTGTGTGTGTGTCGATTTGATCTTCTTATTCGCTTCTTGCTTGACTTGTGGTAGGGTACATTAACTGATCCTTTGAGGGAACCTCACGACTCGCCGCCCCTTGATGATACCTTGGCGCCGTCGCACTCCAGGGTGGATGAGCTGTCGCTGCTTTCGCGACCGCGTGACCACGTGAAGCAGTTAGAGCGTGAATTGCCCGTGCTCCGTGGTAACGCGGATGTATGGAAGTCAAAGGCAGAGAAGGCCGCCACCCGAGAACAGTATCTGCTTGGCGAGGTGACGCAGCTGGGCGACCAATTCAAGTGTTAGTTTGCTTGCTCTTATCTTTTCCTTGTAGTCATTCGCGATGGTGCGTTGTCCTTATGCTTCTGTTTTGGCTTCGTATAGTTGTCTGCGCGCGTCATCCGCAAGATGAGAAGGAGAGAATTGCCATTCATATGCATGATCTGACCCAGGAGCAACTTCAAGAAAGTGGGTACTTCTGGGTAGATCATGATCGTGCGATTGTGCTAGCGACCCTGTAGGATCGTGCGTCGCGAGTGATGCACTTTCTGAAGAAGTCACAGTCATGCTTGAAGAACATTTATCGGACGATGTTTCCACTAGATGTTACTCCATCAAGCCTGCTGGCCCTCCTTGCCAAATTTCAAGACCTGGCCGCGGTTCGCGAGTGTGTGAGGCAACAGTTGGTAGTTGGTGCCAAGGCCGCTCTATCGCTGGTGCGACTGCATAGGCCCGACGTAGATGTTGCGGCAATTGCGGCTGGGCCACCTGCGCCACCAGTAGGTTCCGCCTGGAATATGGTGCCGCACTACCAGGCGGTGGATCGCCCAGCAGAAGAGTTTTTTGACTTCTTTGAGGAATAAACCAACGTTCTCTTGTTGTAGTAGTAGCTTAGTTTGTATCCTGCACATAAGTGTACCCGTGTTGTAAAGTTCGTATAAATGTTGTGTATAATTTATTGTCGAATATGTATAAAGAGCTTGTTAACGTGTGAGTGCGTTGCACTATGCGACTCCTTTTCGTTAGCCTGTCCATGCGTTTATCTCAGTCCCTTGTCAACTTTGTCGGATCGTTAACCGGGTTGATGTTGTGTTAAGGGTTTCGATTTGATGTGCCAGCTACTCAGGATATCGCGTTTTAGTTCGTAGAACAGATGTGTGTAGGGTGGCGTAGCCCCCGAGTCGATAAGTTGCGGAAAAATAAAGGAAGACACAGAGTTTTGGGGCACTTAGCTTTATTTATTCGTGACACAGTACAAGGTACAATGTGTGGCTAATTAGCCTTGGCTGTGTGCCTTATTTGTGATGCAGAAGTAAAAGCGACTAAGGGTAGAAGCATCACAGCTGTGTGATGTTCCAGGGGTTGGAGTATGTGACTCCTGTCTCTAGATCTTGAAGGCGATAGGCGCCACCTAGGATTACTTCTATAATCACGTATGGTCTTTCCCAGGGGGATTCGAGCTTGAGATGTCCTTGCTGCTTTAGTCGCAGGACCAGGTCGCCTTCAACAAAGGATCGGGGGCGTAGCCTCCTACTGTGGTAGTTGCGCAGGTTCTGCTGGTAGATCGTTAATCTTTCTGTGGCGATTTCTCTCGCCTCGTCGAGGAGGTCGATGGAGTCTTCGAGTGCGAGGGAGGACTCCTGCTCGCTGTTGGCGACCACGCGTGACGCTTTGTACCGTACTTCGGTGGGGAGCACCGCTTCGGCCCCGTGGACCATGAAGAATGGGGTGTAGCCTGTAGCACTGTTTGGGGTTGTGCGTAGGCTCCAGAGTACTGATTGCAGTTCGTCTGGCCAACAGCCCGCGGCTTGTTCGAGTGGCCGGAGGAGTCGCTTCTTGATGCCATCGCAGACGAGCCCGTTCGCCTTTTCAACCTGACTGTTGGTCTGTGGATGTGCTACCGAGGCGTAGCTGATGTTGATTCCCAGATTCTCACAGAATTCTTGGAACTCCTTGGATGTGAAGTTTGTTCCATTGTCCATGATGATGCTGTGTGACACTCCAAAGCGGAAAACGATGGACTCGAAGAACTTGACTGTGCTATGCCCCGATTGATTGGTCACTGGCATGGCTTCTATCCACTTGGTGAACTTGTCGACTGCCACCAGGAGGTAGACGTAACCTCCTCGTGAGGACTTGGGGAGCTTGTCGACCATGTCGAGTCCCCATTGCGTGAAGGGCCAGGCCAATGGGATTGGCCGGAGTTCCGCGCCAGGTGCGTGCGGTTTGTCCGCGAATCGTTGACACGCGTTGCATTTCTGGACGATGTCCTTGGCGTTGCGCATGGCCGTAGGCCAGTAGAACCCAGCTCGCAGAGCTTTAGCCACAAGGGTGCGACTGCCCGTGTGGTGTCCACAGGTTCCCTCATGGATGTCGAGGAGGACAACTCTTCCATCAGCCGTGGAGACGCATCGCTGGAGCACTCCTGTGATGCTGCACTTGTATAGTTCGCCGTTGATAACAGCGAATGCCTTGGATCGCCGCGCGATGTGCCGTGCATCAGTTGGGTCGTCCGGTAGCCTTTTGCTGAGGAGGTACGTGATGTACGGCTGCGTCCAGGATGATTCGATCATCATGACGCTCATTGGTCCTTCGAGTCCGGTGTACAGCTCCAGGTCGTCGAGTGCCATTGGCTCATTGGGCGGCGTAGCCCCCGAGTCCGTTGCTGCGCTTGTTTTCTTCTCTGCTGCCTTTGGTTTGATGGAGCGTTCGTAGATGCGCTCGAGAAATACTCCAGGTGGTATGGGGGCACAGGTAGAGCCTATGTTGGCGAGTGCGTCTGCCTCTTCATTGCTTTCGCGACCTACGTGTCGCAGTTCGCAGCCGTCGAAGTCCCCTTCGAGTGTGTCGTAGAGGTCGCGGTAGGCGATCATGTTGTCGTTCAGTGCGTCACACTCATGCATTGTTTGGTTGACGACCAACTTGGAGTCGCCGTAAATAATGAGTCTCTTGGCGCCTTAGGCTTTTGCCATCCTCATCCCGTGTAGCAGGGCCTCGTATTCAGCTTTGTTGTTGGAGGCGGTGAACTGCATTCGTAGGATGTACTTCAGCTTGTCCCCTTGAGGTGATGTCAGTATGACACCTGCACCTGCTCCGTCCTTCCGCTTGGACCCGTCGAAGTGCATTGTCCAGAGGTAGGACATGTCTGGTTTGTCAGGGAGCTGGTTCTCCATCCAGTGCACAAGGAAGTCAGGGAGAACTTGCGACTTGATCGCATCACGTTTTTCATATGTGATGTCTCGTGGAGACAATTCGATTCCCCAAAGCACGACTCGCCCCGTGGCGTCGGGGTTATTGAGGATATGCCCCAACGTGGCGTCGTTGACCACCACGATTGGTTGTTCCTGAAAGTAATGGCGCAGTCACCGGGCGGTCATGAAGACGGCGTACGCCAGCTTCTGGTAGTGCGGGTACCGTTGTTTTGTTGGCGTGAGGACTTCACTGAGGTAGTAGACTGGGCGCTATACCCCATGGACTTTGTTTTCCTCGGCTCGTTCGACCACGAGCACTGTGCTGACCACCTGGTTGGTGGTGGAGATATATAGCAACAATGGTTCCCTTTCTCGTGGGGTCACCAGTACTGGCGAAGTGGATAGCAGGCGCTTGAGGTCTTCGAATGCTTCCTGCGCTTTGTTGGTCCACTCGAACTTTTCAGCTTTGCGGAGGAGTTGGTATAAGGGTAGTGCCTTTTCACCCATCCGACTGATGAATCGACTGAGGGCCGCGATTCGCCCAGCCAGCTGCTGGACGCCCCTTATGTTCTTCGGCTTCTCCATGGCTAGTATGGCTTTTATTTTCTTTGGGTTTCCCTTGGTTCCTCTGGCGGAGATGAGGTATCCGAGTAGTTGCCCAGATGGCACGCCGAAGGCGCATTTGTCCGGGTTAAGCTTGATCCGGTAGCGGTCGAGGTTGGCGAAGGTTTCGCGCAAATTGTTGATTAGGGAGGCTTCCTCCTTGGTCTTGATTACTATGTCGTCGACATAGACTTGAATGTTGCGACCAAGTTTCTCCTTGAGGCAAGCCTGCATGCACCGCTGGTAGGTGGCTCCCGCGTTCTTTAGCCCGAAGGGCATTGTGTTGTAGCAGAACACGCCGAAGGGCGTTGTAAACGTTGTTTTCTCTTGATCTTCCTCCTTCATTCGAATCTGATTATAGCCTGAGTAGGCATCGAGGAAGCAGAGGCGCTCGCATCCCGCGGTGGAGTCGATGATCTGGTTGATGCGCGGTAGCGGGAAGTGATCCTTTGGGCAGTGCTTATTCAGGAAGGTGAAGTCCACGCACATCCGTAGGATATCCGTGTCCTTTTTTGGTACCAGCACCGTGTTGGCGAGCCAAGTGCTTTCCTTGATCTCGCGTATGAATTTGGCATTGAGGAGTCTGTTGATCTCCATTCCAACTGCCTGCGCCCGTGGCTCAGATAATTGCCAGATTGTTTGCTTGACTGGCCTTGCGTCGGGGTTGACGTTGAGTGCATGCTCGACAAATTCCCTAGGAACTCCTGGCATGTCCGCAGGACACCGGTAAATTTCAGTGCTCACGGAGGAATTGACGGCCTTGAGTTCCTATGCGGGACTCAAGTTGTTGGCGATGAGGGCCGTTTTGGCGGGATCCGAGGGGTGAACCTGCACTTTCTTTGTGTGCACTGATGAGTCGAAAGATAAATCAGGCGAGCTTGGCCGGCTTGGGGGAGGCAGACTGTTGTCATCGACTTTAGTCTCGCGAAGTTCTTCCTGCATGCGAAGGATTGGAAATTCTGTTGAATTCCATTCTGTCGGACCTCTCGAAGCTCCCGTTGACTGTGATGACGCCATTGGGACCTGGCATTTTCATTTGCAGGTAGGCGTAGTGTGGCACTGCCATGAACCTAGCAAACGTGACACGTCCGAGGATGCAGTGATACTGTGAGGGCCAGTCGACGACCTCAAAGTCGATGTGCTCGCGTCGAAAGTTTTTTGGCGTGCCGAAGATGACATCGAGGTTGATTTTTCCCAGGGGATACACGCCCTTGCCTGGGACGATGCCATGTAATGTTGTGTCCGAGGCTTCTAGGCAAGTCAGGGGGATTCTCATGGATCGCAAGGTACTCGTGAATATAAGGTTGATGCCGCTTCCACCGTCCATGAAGACGCGGCTCATATCGAAGCCTCCAATTTGTGCCTCGAGTACGAGGGGACAGTGGCCTGGACGAGGTACTTGAGGCGGATGATCGCGTTTGTCGAAGGTGATGCAGGACTCGCTTCTACTGAGGTACTCAGTGGTAGATGGTGTGAGTGTGTGGCCAAGTTAACTTGGCGAGTGATGGCCTTCTACACCTGATTGGAGGGGCGTCCTTTTTGGATCATCATAGTACCCATGGCCCGTGGGTAGGGTTCACCTCCCTGGTGTTGGTCTGGCGCAGCTGCGTTTGGGGGCATTCCAGGTGGCGGTGGCGGAGCGCCATGTGCCACGGCGCCTGGAGCCGCTCTGTAGCCTCTCTCGGCCGCATTGCGATTCATTTGAACCAATCCCTCATGTAATTTGAGGAACTCGCGGCAGTCCTTGACGAGGTGGCTGGACTTCTTCTTTCCATCATGTTTGTCAATGTAGAAGTGCACCGTGCATGGCCCGGACAGTTTTTCTTCGATGGATGTCGCGGGTGCCTCATCACGGTTGCGGCGTTGCCATACTTGCGTGGTTTTCCCGGAGTCGCGGTATCCACCGCTGCGGTATCCGCTGTTGCGGTTATCGTTGCGTCTGTCGGCGTAGCCAGCTGCGACCATGTTGACGTCGTCGCGATCATCGTAGATGCGCATACGGCGTTTGCCTCGGCGGTCGCGTCTGCGCTCGAGTTCTGCCTCCTCGTCGGAGTGGACGCGATTTTTCACCAAAGCTTCTCCATCGGCCCACCGATTCACGATTTCCATCAAGTGGTCAATGGTCTTGGGCTTTGAGCAGCCCAGCTCCTCCCTGAGCTCTATGCGGGGGACGCCGCTGTTGAATGCGTCAATCGCGTGATCCTTCGAGATGTTTTCTGCGGAGTTCTTGATGATGGACCACCTTTGGATGTAGGAGCGCAGCGATTCGCCAGATCTTTGCTGGCAGCATCTCAGCTCTTCGATTGATGCGGGCCGCTTGTATGTAAGCTTAAATTTGCGCACGAAGCTGTAAAACAGCTCATCCCAACTGCGAATGGATCTGCGTGGGAGGTTGTTGAGCCATGCTCGGGCGGCGCCCTATAACTGTAGCTGTAAGCATTGCATGGCCATGCTTCGACTGCCTCCGTGGAGCCTGATGGAGGAGATGTGGTCCTCCAGCCAGATTTTTGGGTCCTGTAGGCCGTCAAACGTCGGGTTCTCCGACGGGAGTTTGAACCCCTTGGGCATTCGCTTCTGCCTGATGGATCTGCTGAAGCATCTGGCGCCGCAAATCTCCACATCTTCCTCTTCCGAGTCAGTCGACCGAGCATGTCGCACCCTTGATTTGTCGATCTTGCATTGCGTGATGTCATCACGTGCGTCGTAGTCGTGGTCGTGCCGCCGTGAGCAGCAACGTCAAGACAGGTCGTGACTGTCATCACTGGATGAGGGTGAGGAGTAGCGCTTTGCTAGCGCCTTGCCTTTCTTTGGCTCCGGTGTTGGCTCCTTGTCGAGGGCGGCCTCGATTAATCCCAAGCCCGCGATCGTAGATCGGTGCATGGAGGCTCAGGGATCTCCAGCTGGCAGCTGGTTGTTAAGGAGGTACATGGTGGCCGCTGTCACCGCAGCCTGCAGCGTCTTGGGGACCACGTTGCCCCGTGTATCGACTGTCATAGAGCTGAAGTCGAGGACCTTTGCAGCTTCTATGCGTTCTTGCTCGGTGAGATGGGACATCCGAGATTGCCTCTTTTTGGCGATGTATTCGTTGCCTTTTGAGGAGGATCCTCTATGAAAGGAGAGCCCAACACGACGAAGGCTCGACTCGTCTGCTGCTTTTTTGCGTGCCTCGAGTTGCGCGATTGTTTGTACTTGGCGCTTGAATTCTTCCTTCATGAGCCAATGGTAGCCCATTAGCAGTTCTTGTGGAGATCTGAAGGGTAGAGGAGTGCCTCGTAGGGCCTCGCGGCAACGAGCCCATTCTTGCTCGTTGAGCCTGATCACGACGCGTTCGCTGGTTTGCTCGTTTATTATGGTTGGAGGTTCGACTACCCCTCCGTTATTGGTGTTGGTGCGATCACCACCGTTACCGCCATTAGCACCGTTGCCGCCATTGCCAACAAGAGGTGGGTTGGTTCCATTACCGCGATTGCCAGTGTTATCGCGGTTGGCAGAGGTATCGCCTACGTTGATGACGGTGCACATGAAGTGATTGGGGAAGCTGCTGCTTCCACAACTCTCAGATTCGGAGCTGTAGGCTAGCCGTAAGCTCCATCTTCAGTGGCCAGATCGCTCAGATTGGAGTTGCGACTACTGTCGAGGCGTTGAGTTCACTGAGGGTGCCGATCGATGGAGGGAACCATGATGCTGGGGCAATCGATGGAACCGTCGGCTGGTCGGGCATGCGAAGCATGCCCATCTGACCAACTTGGAAGCGGAAGCTCCCTATTGCCAGGCTGACTCCATCGCCCACAGACTCGAAAGCCGGGCGAGTGGCCGACATGTGGACAGTGAAGTCGAATGCGCTGAAGAGCTGGCGAATCTCCGCTGTTGCGGATTTGTAGATCGCGGTTGATGGGGCCGAAGAAGCCGCAACATCAGCACTCCCAATTCCCACAGACAGCGCCAATTGACGAGGGTTTAACTCATCAATGCCCATTGTTATGGACTTGGGTTTTGGATAAGGAGGGAGCACTGGAGACATCTATCGGCAAGCAAACAAGCACACAGGGGACTCGAAGATTTACCCAGGTTCATGTAGGGGTTCGTAGCATGGAAAACAAAAATTTTCTATCGCATACAAACAAACAAGCCAAGATCTATCTACTAGATTGTAGCAACGAGTCGATAGAGGAACTCACCCTCGAAGATTCCAAAGCGGTTAACGAGAGCAGATTCTCGTGGGTGATGTAGTCGTACTCTTTCCGATCTCAAGATCGCGTGAGCGATCCTTCGGTATGCCACGTTCAGCAGCGCTCCAGATCGGTCCTGCGTTCGGTACTTTCGACGAAGACCTTCCTCTCCCTTGTTCAGCGGCAGCGGAGGTTGTAGCACTCTCCTTGCGATTCCGTGACTGGCAGTAATGCAGGAAGTAGAGGGAGATCCCGAGGGCCGCCTTAAGCGGTGCAGTATGGTGGAGCTTATGAGAGAGGCTATTAGTGGTCTAGTAATTAGACACACCAATTAGAAGGCTCTAAACCAATTAGAAGGCTCTAAACCGAAATAGCTCTAAACCGGGGTTTAGATCTAGGGTTTAGTTTAGAGGATAGGAACTTATGTGTTTGTGGAGGGGAGCCCTGCCCCTCCTTATATAGGTGGGAGGGGGCTGGCGCGCCAGGGGGAGGGAGTGGAGTCCCTCCCCAACTCGGCTTGGGTGGTGGCCGCCGGTTGGAGGAGGTCTCCCTCCCCAACTCGGTTTCATACTCCTCTTTTCCCACTTCCCAAAATTGCCGTTTGACTTTCAAACTAGCCGTTTGACTTTTCAATTTAGGATTTAAATAAACCCTTTATTTTGGACAGCGAGAACACTTAGTACATGATGCAATCATTCCAACTTACAATGACACATTCATGTACCCTTCCCCCTCCGGAGTTCCGGACATTCCGGGACCTTCTAGAATGTTCCCGATGAAAACACCGGAATCATTCCGCTACTCCGAAACGGGACTTTCCTTATATGAATCTTATTCTCCGGACCATTCCGGATCTCCTCGTGATATCCCGGATCCCATCCGAGACTCCGAACAACATTCGGTCTCTTTCTCATAATACCATAACTACTCAAACAACGTCGAATCCTTAAGTGTGTCTCCCTACGGTTCGTGAATTATGCGGACATGATCGAGACACTTCTCCGAACAATAACCAATAGAGGAATCTGGAAATTCATATGGCTCCCACATATTTCAACGATTACTTTGCGATCGAATGAACCACTTACATACGATACCAATTTCCCTTTGTCTCACGATATGTTACTTATCCGAGGTTATGATCGTCGGTATCTCTGCATACCTAGTTCAACCTCGTTACTGATAAGTACTCTTTTCTCGTTCCCGTGATATGTGATCCCTTGTGACCAAGTCACATGCTTGCAAGCTAATTGGATGACATTTCACCGAGAGGGCCCAGAGAATATCTATCCGTCATGTGGATGGACAAATCCCACTCTTGATCCATGTGTTTCAACCAATACTTTCCGAACACTCAATGACACCTTTATAGCCACCTGTTACGGCAGGTGGTGTTTGATGACATCAAAGCATCCATCCGGTAAAGGTGATATGCATGATCTCATGGTCGAAGGAATTAGGTTACTATGTATCAGAAAGCATATAGCAATTGAACTATTGAAATGACTTGATCTTTATGCTACGCTTATCTATAGGAGTATGTCCACCATATCATTCTCCTAATGATATGACCCTGTTGTTAATAACATCTCTATGTTCATGATCAGGAAACAATGATCATCTATTAACCAACAAGCTAGTTTAACAAGAGGCTTTACTAGGGACTCTTATTTTAGTTTACAAATCACACAAGTATTAATGTTTCCGGTTAATACAATTATAGCATGGTATGTAAACATTTATCATAAGTATGAAGATATGATAATAACCACTTTATTATTGCCTCTTGGGTATATCTCCAACAGTCTCCCACTTGCACTAGAGTCAATAATCTAGTTTCAAACCTTTGTGTATTTCAACACCTATGGCTTTCCGGTGTTGTATGTACACGATTGCTAGTGGTTAACTGATCTCTGGATCTGACACTTCCAGGTCCGTGTGTAATTGCATGTCTTTGCGTCTCTACGCATCACTCATTCTCTAATGAGATGGCTTTGTATAATTTGGTCTTTCGGTGTGACCTTTAGTTCTTTGGGGTTAAAACATGTTGATAATATTGTATACAATATATCTTCATAGTATTATCCCGCTGTGAACTACACCTAGTTTGATAACAAACTACTTGACACAAATGCCCTCTTTTGCTGCTATAATAGCAGTCATATACTTAGCCTTTTGTTGTAGTATCTGTCACAATATCTTAACTTTGGAACTCATCCAAATCCATTATGAAACCCACTTTCCATTATATTGTGCCACCCTTAGTTTAGATTGAGATAAACTAAATTTGCACTTTGTGACAAAGCTAGTATCAATGTAGTACTTTTACAATGAACTAACCATCTATTTGTCACTTCTACAAATAATATACTCTTAGTTCTTCCAAAAGATCATAAGAATATCCTTACTATCGTCCAATGATCATCTTATGAATCATTCTGGTATATGCTCATAATATTTATAGCATAGGACATATCTGGATTTGTACATATCACAGTATGATTGATATAAATACTCTTTGTGATTTCATACATCAAGTATCAATCTATACTTGAATCTTTGTTTCACTTACCAAGTGCCAATACACTTGAATATATCATCAACATTGAACTCATTCAATCCTTTCTGTGCGACAAGAACCTTTTCTTGTAGTTTCTATATTGAACTCATTCAATATCTCGTCTATGTACTTCTGGCACAACCATATTAGCATCTATTGATGCCAAATATTTGGGTTTTGCCTAAGTCTTTCATCAGGATGAAATTCTTAATATGTGTTAATAAAAGATACATTATTTCCAATCAACAATATGTCCTCCACATAATGTATTAGAAATATGTCTTAGCGCTCCCACTTAATTTCTTGCAAATGCAAGCATCTTCATTGTCTCCGATGAAATTAAACTCTTTTAACAGTTTCATCATAGTGAAGATTCCAACTCCGCTATGCTTACTTCAACCATTGAAGTTTGCATATGCTTTTAGCATCCTTTGAATTAACAAAACCCTTTGGACCGTGTCATGCACACGTCCTAGGTAACCATTCTATTAGAAGAACTTGTTTTGTTTATTCTACTACCACACAACAAATTATATGTAGTGGTTGCTACATTAATCCGTCTAGACTAAAAATCGCTATGAAAGATCAAATCTTGTCATATACAACCTTTGAACATTGTTGTGAACTCTTTCCCAACATGTCGACTATTTCATAGATGTGAAACATCCATGTCTACTTCTTTATAGATCCAAACACAACTGCAAGGTCTTACACCTTATAAGAGGGTCCTTCAAGTTCAAAACTTGATTTCTCGTGTATGGAACTATTACGGATTATATGGCTTCAAGCCATTTGACGGAGTCAGGGCCCATCATTGCTTCTTTGCATGTAGTAGGTTCATTATTCTCAAATAATGATTCAACCCTCAAATCTTGGTATTTGATTGTTCATCCGACCTACTTGTTTCAATAGAAACTTAGACCTCCGTGACCACAACCTTTTGAGGCACGTGAGCCATGAGCATTGTTGCTGCCTCCGGAACACTTTTCGGTGCTGCGCAACTTTGCACATATAGCTAAGGTTCTTTTAACCTTATCAAAGTTCTATTGTCCTCCCACTTAACTTTTCACGAAAAATTCCTTCTCAAAGAAACTTGACGTTCTAAGCGACAAACACTTTTGTCTCCTGTTTATGGAGGAATACTTAATAATACAAAGACAGGTTTATCCGACTTTGGTTGCAAACATCTTTCTTATGCATAGCATACCAATGTTTAAGAAAGGACTACTTGGGTTTTATCCCAAACCATAACCTTATATGGTGTCATTTCAGCGGATTATGATGGAGCTCTTTTTAGTGGAAAACGGTAGTCTCTAAAGCTTTTAATCTTTAAAATATAATAGCAGTTTTATGAATTATACCTTCGATCTTACCATGTCAAACAAGGTTCAATTACATATCTCGAACGCTCCATACTCTTATGGTGTTTCAGGAAATGCAAATCCACGGACTGATTCCTTAAATCTTAGGTATTATGCTAAACTTGTAACTTAAATATCTTCCTTTATGATCTTATCATAAACTATTTATATTCTTGTTACAATGATTTTGCACTTCATCTTGAAACTCTTTCGAACTTTTCAAATATTTCATACTTCATCCTTATTAAGTAAATATTCATATATTCACTCAAATTTTCGGAGAAAGCATATGAAGTTGAAA
Organism: Avena insularis; assembly: GCA_023614405.1. Lineage (NCBI taxonomy): Eukaryota > Viridiplantae > Streptophyta > Magnoliopsida > Poales > Poaceae > Avena > Avena insularis. The sequence goes on along the minus strand of CM042694.1, from coordinate 19,441,663 downwards.
TCCATCGCTCTTGACTACACATAATGGAGTTCGTACAACAATATGCACAAGTTCCAATAAGCTAGTCTTCGTTTTTTTGGCCTATGAATGAAGTTTTAATTATCTCTAGGAAAGTTTCACAAACGTCATTTGATCAAAAATCAAAAGACTCCAAAATTCCATCCACATGGAGTTTCTTCATGTTTTCTTTCCAATATAATTTAAACGGCGATGTCACTTCCTAAGTGATCTTTCAATCAATTTGTCTTTCGACAATTTTAGCACTAGTTTTATGGATGTGATTTATCCAACGAGATTTGTGAATCATCCATCTTTTATGGATTACGGCAATTATTTGAACAACCCTTTTGTTCTCATAATACCTGATAAAACAAATCCTGAAGGCAAGCGTTGATGTTTAACGAGCAACAAAATAACCCTTTATTTGTTCTCGATGAACATCATCACCTATTCTTTTGCTAGTTACTTAGGCCATTGTAGTTCATGAATTGTGTTGTTTCGTATGACGATTCACACCAACAAATTCAGTATCAAATACTTAAGAACCACATTGTTTAATAAGCAAAGAATATAGCCATAACACGTATATCATCTATATACTTAAACTGAACAATTCTATTCTTTTCTTTTCTGCCATATACTTATGAGATTCTCTTTCAGTATTTCCTTTTCTGTTTGAAAGAATCTATCAACATCAATAGTGGAGTCATACTTATGACACATAGTCCAAAGCGTGTATAGTTAAATACCAATGTCTTTGAAATTGCACTTTGAAGTAGATCACCATTATCAAATATTTGGTGTTCTTTCAAATTCCTTTCTTTAGTAATCTCTTGGTGTAGTAAACATTTTACCTACATCAAATATTCACCTTCATCATGGAATAGTCCATGACCAAGCTACTTTAGCTTATAACGGTGAATCACGAGTATAATGTTGCTCTCCAAAACCTTTTGGAAGATTAGGACAACTAGTGTCTCCAACCTTTTGCAAATTCTCATCAAACATGAGAACATGACTTTGCCATATTATACTCTATCATGTTGTAACCAAAACTTTGTTTCAGATATCACAATATCTTCCACACATCATGGTTTCTGAAACAACCCTTTCAGATCCTAGATAACCTTGATATTAAGATAATCTTTTTGAATATCAAGAATCATGGAGACAAACATGATACTCATATACTAACACTTTGGAATTGTCACTCTTGTTTTAATACCAATTATTAAACTTCATGGAGTAACCGGAACTTACTGAAAGTTTGCAATAGGACTTTAAACTTTAGATTAACACTTCAAAACAATACGATACCAGTTCGTAAAGTAACTAACCAGAATTCTATAGTTCTATCATCTCAATTATAACTAAGCGCAAGGTGGTAAACGGATGCCAATGACTACAACAACTATGCAAATTCACTTTGATTTAGTTTATGATAAATTGAGTTCTAATTAATAATTAAATTAATCTAGGTGAACTCCCACTCAAAACAATATCCCTCACATTGTTTTAGTGATCACACGAACCAAATCCACCACATCAAAACCGATCATCACGAGAGTTGATGTAGCTTCAATGGCGAACAATCAACATGTTCATCATATCTACTATATGACTCATGCTTTACCTTCGGTGATCCGTGTTCACGAGGCCATGTCCGTACATGCTAGGCTCGTCAAGATCAAACCTTAGCTACCGCATAAGCAAATCTGGCTTGCTTACGTTGTATTCACCATGAATCAAAGACACCCGATCATCACGTGGTGCTTCGAAGCAGCAAGCTTTGGCAACGGTGCATACTAAGGGTGAACACTTTAGAACTTGAAATTTATGTGCATGAGGGATCATCTTATAATGCTACCGTCGTCTACTAAGCAATACAAGATGCATAAAGGATTAACATCACATGCAATTCATAATATGTGATATGATATGGCCTTTCTTCTTTATGCTTCCGATCTCCATCTTCAAGCACGAACATGATCTCCATCATCACCGCATAGCATCAAGGTCAATGATGCTTGTTCATGGTTGTCCACCAGCTTCAACTATTACAACTATTTTGAATAGACACGCAGGTCTTAACAGAAATTAAAGACAACCATATGGCTCTGCCGTTGCCAACTTACAATAAGGAACATTGCATACATCAAATATAATCACAATCATGGCCATATCACATCATCACACCCCTGCAAAACAAAGTTAGATGCCTCTACTTTCTTTGCATATTTTACGTGGTTTGGGGCTTTCAATAAGTGTCGTTCTAACTTACGAACAAGAACCACAACATTGATACTAGCATTGTTGATTACCCGTTGTAAATTGGATCTTAACTATGCCAGGAGAAACAGCACCGAAAGCCACTTATGCAATACAAGTTGCATGTCAGCGTGGAGCAAGTCTCATGAACGATGTCATGTAAGGTTAGCCCGGCCGCTTCATCCCAACATACCGCAAGATACAAAGTACACAAAAGCAATCTACAATAAAGCATCAACGCCCCAATGACCATTGTGTTCTACTGCAACAGATCTACATATAGACACGGCTCTGATACCACTGTAGGGGTTCGTAGCATGGAAAACAAAAATTTTCTATCGCATACAAACAAACAAGCCAAGATCTATCTACTAGATTGTAGCAACGAGTCGATAGAGGAACTCACCCTCGAAGATTCCAAAGCGGTTAACGAGAGCAGATTCTCGTGGGTGATGTAGTCGTACTCTTTCCGATCTCAAGAACGCGTAGACGATCCTTCCAGCGCCACGTTCCAGCAGCTCCCTTGGTCACCACATCGCCTGCACTGACGAAGACCTTCCTCTCCCTTGTTCCAAAGAAAATGGAGGTTGTAGCACTCTCCTTGCGATTTCGGCGACAACGGCAGGTACGAAGTAGAGGAGATCCCGCAGGCTTCCTTTAAGCCAAGTAGTATGGTGGAGCTTATGAGAGAGGCTATTAGTGGTCTAGTAATTAGACACACCAATTAGAAGGCTCTAAACCAATTAGAAGGCTCTAAACCGAAATAGCTCTAAACCGGGGTTTAGATCTAGGGTTTAGTTTAGAGGATAGGAACTTATGTGTTTGTGGAGGGGAGCCCTGCCCCTCCTTATATAGGTGGGAGGGGGCTGGCGCGCCAGGGGGAGGGAGTGGAGTCCCTCCCCAACTCGGCTTGGGTGGTGGCACCGGTTGGAGGAGGTCTCCCTCCCAACTCAGTTCATACTCCTCCTCTTTTCCCACTTCCCAAAATTGCCGTTTGACTTTCAAACTAGCCGTTTGACTTTTCAATTTAGGATTTAAATAAACCCTTTATTTTGGACAGCGAGAACACTTAGTACATGATGCAATCATTCCAACTTACAATGACACATTCATGTACCCTTCCCCCTCCGGAGTTCCGGACATTCCGGACCTTCTAGAATGTTCGATGAAAACACGGAATCATTCCGCTACTCAAACAGGACTTTCCTTATATGAATCTTATTCTCCGGACCATTCCGGATCTCCTCGTGATATCCCGGATCCCATCCGAGACTCAACAACATTCGGTCTCTTTCTCATAATACCATAACTACTCAAACAACGTCAATCCTTAAGTGTGTCTCCTACGGTTCGTGAATTATGCGGACATGATCGAGACACTTCTCGAACAATAACCAATAGAGGAATCGAAATTCATATGGCTCCACATATTTCTACGATTACTTTGCGATCGAATGAACCACTTACATACGATACCAATTTCCTTTGTCTCACGATATGTTACTTATCCGAGGTTATGATCGCTTGTATCTCCGCATACCTAGTTCAACCTCACATCGATAAGTACTCTTTTCTCGTTCCCGTGATATGTGATCCCTTGTGACCAAGTCACATGCTTGCAAGCTAATTGGATGACATTTCACCGAGAGGGCCCAGAGAATATCTATCCGTCATGTGGATGGACAAATCCCACTCTTGATCCATGTGTTTCAACCAATACTTTCCAACACTCAATGCCACCTTTATAGCCACCTTACGGTGGTGTTTGATGACATCAAAGCATCCATCCGGTAAAGGTGATATGCATGATCTCATGGTCGAAGGAATTAGGTTACTATGTATCAGAAAGCATATAGCAATTGAACTATTGAAATGACTTGATCTTTATGCTACGCTTATCTATAGGAGTATGTCCACCATATCATTCTCCTAATGATATGACCCTGTTGTTAATAACATCTCTATGTTCATGATCAGGAAACAATGATCATCTATTAACCAACAAGCTAGTTTAACAAGAGGCTTTACTAGGGACTCTTATTTTAGTTTACAAATCACACAAGTATTAATGTTTCCGGTTAATACAATTATAGCATGGTATGTAAACATTTATCATAAGTATGAAGATATGATAATAACCACTTTATTATTGCCTCTTGGGTATATCTCCAACAGTTCAGGCCTCGTAGAGGTCCCTACTCCTGCTTGTCTGCTCGTGGAATTATCAAGGGAATCGAAGATTACAATGGTGCGCAGATGCAATCTGGCGAGGGTTGTGGAAACTAGGGTTGCGTGTGTCCTTCTTGCCGCCCCTCCTAGCCTTTATATAGATAGGCTAGGTCTCAGGTAGCAGGTCGAGTCGGTTACATGTTAGGGTTTTCCCCTTTAAACTTTCTATCTTTAGCTTCTTCTTGCTCTTCAAGCAATCGAGAGTTCGTAGGTTACTCGAGTCCTTCATTTGGGCCTTGGCGACACCGTGGGCCTTTACATATTTAGGCCATATATACCAAACTCGAGTACCTATAGTGTATACCCATGTCAACTAGATTTATCCCCGTACTTTTATCCATCCATTTGATTATGATGATGTTGTCGATTGCTTCCACGTGTGAGTAGTTCCTTTGTTCTTCCTCCTCAACCCACGAGTCTTCACCAGTGGTCCCACTCCCTAACTGGGAAGATATGTTTCCGTGCAAGTTGGAAATGCTCAGGCACGTGGAACAAAGGAAGAACAAAGGAGAATCTCCACTAAACCCCTACATGTATAATCTTTGCGGATCTTCTCTTAAATCTCCTCCAGGATCCTCTTCACGAAAAGAGGGAAAACGGGATGAGATTCGAGAAAAGATCGAGAACCTTGAAAAGATTGCCAAAGCTTGTGTCGAAACTATTGGGGAAGGAGTTAACTCTTACTGGATGATGGGTAAAGACCTCGAAAAGAAGGTGGATGACATCGACGATAGAGTTCAACTCCTAACCAAGATCATCATGGAGATGGCTGATAAGAGGAAGACGTTAAGCAAAATAATTACAGAACTACATGCTAACATCGTAGAGATGTCCACTCGATTCGCCTGTATCGCTCATGCCTGCAGCCTCAAGGCGGAAGAACAAGAGGAAGATGATGACTTCTTCACTCCTAAGAAGGAGTAAGTAATCGCAAGGGATTATTTGATCCACCTAGCTTGATTCCAAGCTTGGGGGATCTGTGAGGACCTTGTAATCTATCTTACAGTTTTAGCATGATTACTTTCCACTATGCATGTTAGGTTTTAATTCTATAATTTACATTAGTTTCATCAACTTCAAGCTCCCTTTTGATCAACAGAATATTTATATCCGTTGAGTTTCGAGACTTTATGATATTTGAAGTTATCTTTTGATTCATGATTATTATATTAGATTATTTAACTAGGTTGAGTGTTATGATACTTGTAGAGATGTCATAATTTTAGGGACTTCCACACCAATAAAAGTATTGATTAAATAATGATAATAATAATTTTGGGAGCATATTATAGTCACGAGTTCTAAAAATCCATAAAGGTAGTGAGCATGATCAAGTGGCTGTACTAAAAAAGGAAGAGAAAGAAGAGAAAAAGAAAAAGAGAAGAGAGTAGAAATAAAAGAACAACTATCAAAAGAAGCCCAAGAAAAAGAATGATACAAGAAAAAGAATGATCATGAATCGTCATTACTGAAATCAAGTGCTCAGTTAGTCTAACTTTATGATTATATGATATGTTGAATTACTGAAAGCTTCTTATAACTTCATTGATACTAAAAAAGGGTGTGGAAGCCTCTAAGTCATGTGATGTGTAAGGGTATGATAATACCCCCAAAGTATCTTTACATATGATGTTGTATTCCTGTTTCAATTTTGCCTCATTTATTTTAACGACTCGTGCCTCATGAACATGATGATCTTGTCCATAAGCCACAATCTTGCTCGGGGACGAGCATGAGTATATCTTGGGGGAGTTGATGAGTCCACAATTAAAGCATATTTACCTTTTGTTTTTGCATTAATAGAATAGGGGTTTTGATATTTCATTGTGTTTGCACGCACATTTTTGTCCTTGTTTCAATAGGATCACAAACTACTAAGTCTATTATGAACATATCAATTGGAACTATCATATTATGTTATAATATGATATTTTTAAGTGATAAAAGTCATTTTATTGATTTACCTTCGCACCTAGGAGAATACCAAACGAGAGGGAAGCTACTGTAGCATTAACGACCAGTGGTACGGGTAGATCCCGCCCGTACCGTCTGCACATACTACGTGGCATCGCATTCGCCTCGTCAAATACTGTCTCATAGCAAATATGACACATAGATCCGACCTTCTAAGCCATCAGCAGCCACGAAAAACCACATCTGAAAGGGATCCGAAGGAGGAACTTGGCGGAGGGAAAATCCCTGGCTTCACGGATCATTGGAGGAGATCGCATCATCTCCTTCATCATCAACCACTGCATCCTCATCACCCTATCTCTCATCTATTAGATCTTGTTGTAATTCCAAATTCAATTGTGGTTTGCACTAGATTTATCCCCGTACTTTTATCCATCCATTTGATTATGATGATGTTGTTAGTTGCTTCCATGTGTGAGTAGTTCCTTTGTTCTTGGGGAGATGGAGAAACCCTAGCACTATTATGAACTTGCAATAAAGATGATCTATTTTTGTGTCCGTATAATTGGCCAGTCTATGATAGATTTATGATTTGTGTTTGATCTCTCTCTTTTGATGGTATGTGTAGTCGACCACATATCATTTTCCCTCAGAACTAAAGGGAGGGAGAAATCCTTTGGACGTTTTTTGGAGCATGCCTGGAATAGCTTCATGACAATTGGCGCCGGCTAGCAACCTACACGGTCAAAGGAGGATAAAGAGGGACTCCCTAAGCTAATTACGATATCCACGGGGAAACCCTTAATTGCGGTGGTTTGTATGGGTGATTGCTCTCATACATAGCAGTGATTGCTCTCATACGATATCCACGGGGAAACCTCAATCTTGGCTAAACAAAGTGGTTTCCTAAGAGCCTTGTAGTTAACATCTTATTATGGACCTCTCTCCACACATATCATGACACAAGAAGTATGTTATCTTAATTAATAATAATAATATCATGCTAGTGGTGTATCCTATATCTCTGAGAATGTTTTAGCCCTATCGAGTTCAACCATGTTTTCACACAACATTGTTACTTGCTTTCTTTTACTTGTTTTAATTACTTTTCTACACACAACCAAAAACCTTTCAAACACCCTTGATGGACCAAAATATATCAAGCTCGTTGGGGAACCCCAAGAGGAAGGTATGATGAGCACAGTAGCAAGTTTTCCCTCAGTTATGAAACCAAGGTTATCGAACCAGTAGGAGCAAGGAAACACCTCCAATGTGTTGTTTCCAATTTGGAACCCTGCACAACACAACCACAGAACTTTGCCACCAACTTACAGTGAGATTGTCAATCTCACCGGTTTTGCTGAAAACAAAGGATTAAACGTATTGTATGGAAGATAGTAATAGCTTGTAGAAAGTAAACAGAAAACAGTAAATAGTTGTAGATTGATAGTAAAAGAAAGGACCGGGGTCCATAGTTCACTAGTGGTGATTCTCCTTAAGATAGATGACATGTTGGGTGAAAAAATTTCAGCGGGGCAATTGACAAACATCGAGAAAGCATACATGCATATACTAATCATCTTGACTCCTATGAGATTTGATTGGGCATTACAACATTATACATAGACCGTAATCCAACTGCATCTATGACTAATAATCCACCTTCAGGTTATCATCCGAACCCCCTCTAATATTAAGTTGCAAGCAACATATAATTGCATTAAGCATTGCGTGTAAAGTAAACAATACGATCGTTCTATGAACAAAGGATTGCTGTTTTCACCCTAGTAGCAACAACACATCTAGTACCTTAGAGATTTCTGTCACTTCCCTAGATTACTAGAGGCATGAACCCACTATCGAGCATAAATACTCCCTCTTGGAGTTGCTAGCATCTACTCGTCCAAGATAGCTACTAACAACGGAGAGCATGCAAGATCACAAATAACAAAGACATGATAGACTCAATAACCAATCTGAAATAGCATCTCAATATCCATTGGATCCCCGCAAACACAACATGTATGATTATAAATAGATGATCTTGATCATGAACAGAGCTCACAAGATCTAAACATGGTAGCACAAAGGAGAATAACCAATCATCTAGCTACTACATGGACCTGTAGTCCAGGGATGAACTACTCACGCATCACACCAGCGGCAGACATGGTGATGAAGAAGGCCTCCAGGGTGAATTCACCCCTCCGGCAGGGTGCCGGGAAGAGCTTCATGTCCCTCCTGATCTAGGGATGGAGATGACGGTGGCTACAGACTCTTTCGTGGAATTTTGATTGGGTACTTAGGGTTTCTGTTTCGAAGGCGATATATAGGAGAAAGGGGAGGCTGAGGGGGTGCCCTAGGCGGCTGCACCACCCCCTAGCGCGGGTCAGGCCTGGCCGCGCGGCCAGGTGGTGTGGCCGTCCCCTGGCCCCTCTCCGTCTCGTCTTCTGGCTCCGTGTCCCCCTCGGTGAAATATTGACTTTGGCTTTTGTCCCGTCCAATTTCGAGAATATTCATTTTCTGACTTTCCTGGAACCAAAAACAGCATAAAACAGGCAGCTGGCACTGTGGCATCTTGTTAATAGGTTAGTCTAAGAAAGTGTATAAAAATACTCCAAAGTGTGGACAAAACATAAGAAAGTAGATATAAAACAAGCATGGGACATAAAAAATTATAGATACTTTAGCAACGTATCAACATCCCCAAGCTTAACTCCCGCTCATCCTCGAGTTGGTAAGTGATAAAAAGAAAGAATAATTTTTGAGGTGACATGCACCATCATAAACTTAATCAAAGTATTTGTAGAACATTGATAGTTAGGATCATAGTACTTTAACATAGCATGAAATATATAGTTCTAACAATAAGACATAGCAACTATGTTGTAACATGAAAAGGCACAAACAAAAGATTCATGAATAACAATGCTTGCAAGACGTTGTTTGTTTCACATATAGAAAGCATAATGATAATGATATTCAGCTTGACCCTCTTAGAGTAGCAAAACATAAATGCATAGGACACCTTCAAAGTTCATAAGGGTGACTAGATACAAGTAGTTTAAGAACAAGCAATATCAAAGTTATGCATCAATCAACAGGTCTTGGGACAATGCACATTAAACTAAGAATGGCCACTATGCTCTCTCAATAGGTGCATAAAGATAGAAGATGGAGACTCAACATAAAAGTAAAAGAAAGCCCTTCATTGGAGGAAGCAGGGATTCAAGTCTCATAAAGAGATTCCAAAAATTATGGTACTTATTAGCTTTCAGCTCTCATTGCCCCTATCATAAGCATCTTTAGGTGATTAAGGTTAAAGTGACACAACTAAGAGGATATGCTTGACAAGTTATAAGTCGGAATCTCATGCCCCTTGCTTACGAGTACCGAACATCATGCTACTCAACTTTAGTCACAAGTAAACTCTTGTGATTATAAGTACATGTGTATCATAGAGAGCCGCCAATGGGGTACCCCTTGCCCCATGACACAGGAGCTATCCCATATCAAAATGACAAGGCAAGCAGACAATGAGCATCTCAGCGATCTTTTTATTTGCTATTTGCATAGGTTTTTATTGAGGATGCTTCATAGAGTGCTCATTATGGTTATGCTACAAGTTTCCACCATGATTAGGCATGGCTTAGGCTAGCGGCCCAGGTGTTTCTCTAACACACATACAAACTCCATGATCTTACAAGTTCCCCTTTTATTTCACACCGCCGGGATCCATAAGCAAAAGAATCATGATATCAACGGAATATAAGTGCAATGTTGAAAGCGTTCCCCATGATGCATGGTTATGCTAACTCCAACTTATAAAGCGCAAGCATATACGCAATAAATATGGACACAATGGTTCAATATTATTAAGTGCAAGAAAGTAAAGTGTGCCATCAAGTTCGTGAGAGCTTTAATCACTAATTTTCACATAACAAGTTTAATTCGGAAGGTAGATAAAAACATGAATATACTTGGAATAGCAAATGCTAATAGGTAGGTATGGTGGAATCTTTGGAATAACTTGGTTTTATTTGGAGTTGGATGCATGATTGGAACTCATACTTGGTTATGGAGGCTAGCAACAGACTGGGAGCGACAAACTAAGAGAGCAATAATGGCCATAATCATGCAAAGCGACAAAACATCATTAATGAAAGCATAAAGTGATATTTACAAGTCAAAAACTAAATGATCATAGAGGCTATGGTGACTTGTGATAGTCTTAACATGGTATGAGCATGCGCCAAGTCCACCCAAATAAAGCATCAAAGGAGAATACCACAATACTATGCTTTAATATGCTAAAACAATGCATGATTCTTTCAAGGAACATTAAGTAATCTCAATTGTTTATAACATGTCATGCTACAGCAAAAATCACTAAGCATAAAGCTAAAACAATATCAAGCATGACATGACAAAGCATAGGTCATAGTCAAAAAACAAGCTCCTTTTACCACTTAAGCATGAACTTTTCCTACTCTTTTCCAATCCAAACCAATCTATTTGAAAACTAATGTATGAATGAGGGATGCAACCAATTTATTTAAGCAAACTAATCAAACCAAGCAAACTAAAACTATAAACAAAAATGAAGACGCTCCAAGAACAACACAACCGTGCATGAAACAATAAAAATGAAGTGTTTGGAAGAAACCTGAGATTTTTATTGATGAAGAGGGGGATGCCTTGGGCATCCCCAAGCTTAGACACTTGTACTTATTGGATATTTCTTTGGGTGACACGGGTGGCATCCCCAAGCTTGAGCTTTAGTCCATTCTTCATCTCATTACATCATTCTTTCCGTACACCTGAAAATTTTCCTTCATACAAAACTTCACACAATCTTTATTAGCAAGTGTAAGGTAATAAGTCTTTTGGTTCAGTTTCAACACAATTAAAACTTCCATTAAAACAAAATATACTACAGAACTTCCCTAAAAAATATCAGTTCCCCAAAAAGAACCCAAAAAGGAATCAACAAGAAGCAAATGCAAATAATGGCAGAAATCTGTCAAAACGGACCAGCAGGTAAAAACCGATTTTTGCGAAGATCTTATGTTGTTCAAATCGAAAAGTGTTGAACTAAGGAAAGTTGGATAACAACCTGGGGCAGAAGCACAAAAAATTACAGCTCAAACCGACGTACAGAGATTTTACACGAATTTTTACAGCGAAGTACAAAATTCTGTCTCGGGACAGCAACTTTCCCAAGCATTACTTCTTTCTCATTAGAGGTTACTCTTGGCACAAAAAGCAAATAAAAAGGATAAGGAGAGGTTATTACTGAATAAATAACTTCCAAGACTCAACTAAAACTTTTGGGTTATCTCCCAATAAGTACTTTTCTTTAACGCCTTTAAGTTAGGCATAAGAAGCAAGAAAAGAATCAAGTATTTTCAAATGAAGAAGCATTAAGAGAAAATTTTATTTTCATAGGAGAAGCAAAAGAAATCTTCTCTCTCTTCTTAGGGAAGTTTTCTATACCTTTCTTGAGTGGGAGTTGATATTTAATGGTGCCTTCTTTCATGTCAATAATGGCACCAACCGTTCTAAGAAAAGGTCTTCCCAAAGTAATAGGACAAGAAGCGTTGCATTCAACATCCAAAACATAGAAATCAACGGGACATAGGCATTGTTAACCATAATAAGAACATCATTAATACTCCCCATGAGTTTCTTTTTAGCATTATCATCAAATGGGACATTTAAATAACAATCTTCCAATGGTGGCAAATCAAGCATTTCATAAATCTTTCTAGACATAATAGAAACACTACTATCAAGATCACATAAAGCTTTGAGATCAAAATCATTCACTTTCATATTAATGATGGGTTCCCAACCATCTTATAATTTCATAGGAATAGAAGCTTTATGTGTCATCTTTTCTTTTCAATTTTTATGAGAGCATCAGCAATGTGTTTTGTAAACGCCATATTCATAGCACTAGCATTAGGACTTTTAGCAAGCTTTTGTAGGAACACAATAACTTCAGAGATGTTGCAACCATCAAGATCAAAATCATAATTATCATCTAAAGTAGTAGAGCTATTGTTTCCCATATTTCAAAGAATTTCAGCATTTTTATTAGAAAAGGTTCCATTGGGTTTACTAGCTTCAACATTAGTGGTAGTGATAGTAGAAATACTAATATTTCTAGCAATTTCATCTTCTCTTTCCCACTTAGCATGCAATTCAACTAATAGTCTAACATTTTCATAAATTCTAACTTGTATGGCATTAGTAGCAGCAAAGGGATTTTCAATAGTTTCAGGTTTAGCAGCCATTTTATTAAAAGAAGATTGTGCTTCAGCCAATGATGCTATATTTCTTTCAGCATTAGAGAGTTTTTCCTCAATAGTTTTATTGAAAGCATTTTGTTTACTAATAAAATCTTTAAGCATAACTTCAAGTTCAGAGGGTGCACTTCTATTATTGTTGTAGGAATTTCCATAAGCATTACCATTGTTGGGAGGATATGGCCTATAATTATTATTACCAAAATTATTCCTATAGGCATTGTTGCTAAAATTATTATTTCTTATAAAGTTCACATCAACTTGCTCTTCTTGAGCAACCAAAGAAACTAAGGGAACATGATTTGGATCAATATGAGCTTTCCCATTAACAAGCATAGACATAATAACATCAATTTTATCACTCAAGGAGGATGTTTCTTCAACAGAATTTACCTTCTTACCTTGTGGAGCTCTCTCAGTATGCCATTCAGAATAGTTAACCATCATATTATCCAGAAGCTTTGTTGCAGCACCCAAAGTAATGGTCATAAAGGTACCTCCAGCAGCAGAATCTAGTAGATTTCTTGAAGAATAATTCAGTCCTGCATAAAAGGTTTGGATAATCATCCAAGCAGTCAGTCAATGAGTGGGACAATTCTTTACCAAAGATTTCATTCTTTCCCAAGCTTGAGCAACATGTTCATTATCAGATTGTTTAAATTTCATTATTTCACTTCTCATAGATATAATCTTAGCAGGAGGATAGTATTTTCCAATGAAAGCGTCTTTTCATTTAGTCCAAGAATCAATACTGTTTCTAGTTAGGGATTGCAACCATTCTTTAGCTTTTCCTCTCAAAGAGAAAGGAAACAATTTAAGCTTAATAATATCTCCATCTATATCCCTATGCTTTTGCATTTCACAAAGTTCAACAAAGTTATTTAGATGAGCAGCAGCATCTTCAGTACCAATTCTAGAAAATTGTTCTCTCACAACAAGATTGAGTAAAGCAGGTTTAATTTCAAAGAAAGTAGCTTCGGGAACAGGTGGAGCAATAGGTGTGCACATGAAATCATTGATGTTGGTGCTGGTGAAGTCACACAACTTAGTGTTTTAAAGAGTAGTCATTTTTGTGTGTTTTTAATAAAGAAACAAGCAAACAAAGCAAAAATAAACTAAGAAAAACAAAAATAACAAAGTAAAGAGATTGGTTATGAGGGACTCCCCTTGTGAAGATGTCCTTGACTCACCGGCAACAGCGCCAGAAAAATAGCTTGATGGCCCAAAATATATCGAGCTCGTTGGGGAACCCGAAGAAGAAGGTATGATGAGCACAGCAACAAGTTTTCCCTCAGTTATGAAACCAAGGTTATCGAACCAGTAGGAGCAAGGAAACAACTCCAAGGTGTTGTTTCCAACTTGGAATCCTGCACAACACAATCACAGAACTTTGCCCCCAACTTACAGTGAGGTTGTCAATCTCACTGTTTTTGCTGAAAATAAAGGATTAAACGTATTGTGTGGAAGATAGTAATAGCTTGCAGAAAGTAAACAGAAAACAGTAAATAGTTGTAGATTGATAGTAAAAGAAAGGACCGGGGTCCATAGTTCACTAGTGGTGATTCTCCTTAAGATAGATGACATGTTTGGTGAACAAATTACAGCGGGGCAATTGACAAACATCGAGAAAGCATACATGCATGTACTAATCATCTTGACTCCTATGAGATTTGATTGGGAATTACAACAATATACAAATACCGTATCCAACTGCATCTATGACTAATAATCCACCTTCAGGTTATCATCCGAACCCCCTCTAGTATTAAGTTGCAAGCAATAGATAATTGCATTAAGCATTGCGTGTAAAGTAAACAATACGATCGTTCTATGAACAAAGGATTGCTGTTTTCTCCCTAGTAACAACATCACATCTAGTACCTTAGAGATTTCTGTCACTTCCCAGAATTACTAGAGGCATGAAACCACTATCAAGCATAAATACTCCCTCTTGGAGTTGCTAGCATCTACCTAGCCAAGATAGCTACTAACAACGAAGAGCATGCAAGATCACAAATAACAAAGACATGATAGAATCAATAATCAATCTAAAATAGCATCTCAATATCCATCGAATCCCCGCAAACACAACATGTATGATTACAAATAGATGATCTTGATCATGAACGGAGCTCACAAGATCTAAACATGGTAGCACAAAGGAGAAGAACCAACCATCTAGCTACTACATGGACCCGTAGTCCAGGGATGAACTACTCACGCATCACACCGGAGGCAGACATGGTGATGAAGAAGGCCTATAGGGTGAATTCTCCCCTCCGACAGGGTGTCAGGAAGAGCTTCAGATCCCTCCCGATCTAGGGATGGAGATGACGGCAACTACAGACTCTTTCGTGGAATTTTGATCGGGTACTTAGGGTTTCTGTATCGGAGGCGATATATAGGCGAATGGGGAGGCCGAGGGGGTTCCCTAGGCAGCCGCACCACCCCCTGGCGTGGGCCAGGCCTGGCCACGCGGCCAGGTGGTGTGGCCGGCCCCTGGCCCCTCTCCGTCTCGTCTTCTAGCTCCGTGTCCCCATCGGTGAAATATTGACTTTGGTTTTTGTCCCGTCCAATTCCGAGAATATTCATTTTCTGACTTTCCTGGAACCAAAAACAATAGAAAACAGGCAGCTGGCACTGTGGCATCTTGTTAATAGGTTAGTCCAAGAAAGTGTATAAAACTACTCCAAAGTGTGGACAAAACATAAGAAAGTAGATATAAAACAAGCATGGGACATCAAAAGTTATAGATACGTTAGCAACGTATCAACCCTTTACTTGAGATCAAAGGCAGCTTACAAGTATCCTTTGGTGGATAGTGATGAAGGGCATAAGGACCTTAACTAAATAGCTCTCTGTGGGTACGATACTCTTATTTCGAAACTAGCTACAACTAATCTATGTACTTGCAGCCATCAAGCTATTTGCTGGCGCTGTTGCCGGGGAGCTAACGCTTTTGGTCTTTGTTCTTAGTTGCTTATTCTACTAATTGTTTTACTAAAGTTTTTTACTAGTTTCAGGTAAACATCATGGGCATGGACGCTTATTTAAAATCCAATAACCCGAGAGGGTATGATATTAACCCCATGCTTTTGGATCTTTTGCATGCTAAATGTTTTACAGGGGATGGTACGGAAGATCCGTATGAGCATGTAGGGTTCTTTGAGGACACTTGTGGGACTTTTTGTCTTAATATACTGACCAAGGATGAGGTTAAATATGATATTTTTTGTTCAAACTCTTATTGATGAGGCCCGTTCTTGGTATTTTCAAAGTCCTAAAAATATTACTAATTCCTGGGAGAACTTAGCCTCTTCGTTTTGAGTTGATTTCTTTCCTAGGACGAAAACTCTTGGAGCGAGACACATGATCACAAATTTTGAATGAAAACCTGAAGAAAGCTTGAATGAAGGGTATACAAGGTTTACGTGATTTCTTGATTGCTGCCCCATCACAACTTCCCACCTTGGTTGGTAATACGTACCGTGTATGCAGGTTTGAGTAATAATAATAGAAATGAACTCGACTCCCTTATCAATGGGTCATTTACTAAATTTAGTGTTGAAAGAGCCTGGAATTTGCTAGATACAGTGCATAGGATAGATAAAGCTTATTGTGGGGCTGAGCTTAATAAAGAAAATCCTATAGAGTATAATTGTTTCAGAAGATTTCTAGCTTCAGGCAAAGTAGAAAACTGCTTGGAAATTTCAACCTTGACCATCGCCTGATTGTTCAAATTGTTAAAACTTATGCTGAATATCTGCAGATCCCAAAAGACTAGGAACGCTACACACCACCTGAGAAGGAGAAACCCCCTAAAAATTTCCACAGAGACAAATACTCACAAATGCAGAAGAAAATGCTAGATGAGGAGGAAACCATTCTCAAAAAAGTAATAGAGAGTAAGGGTGAAAAAATAAAAGGATAGAAAGGTTAAATAAGGACCTGGGAACCATTAAAAATAACATTGGGATAGTAAAAGACCTTCTGGAACTTGAGGTGTTCGAGGATGAAGTAATCGTTGTAAGTAAAGAATCTTCTGAAAATATAGGAGGCAAGTTTGATGGTAAAAATAGAAGTCAACATAAAATCCCTTTTTGTTTAGGGGGAACTACCTATGTAGGGTTTTGCAACTTAAGCTCTTCCATTAACATTATGCCTTCCACAATCTATGAAGACATACGTTGCCATCTTGATGAACCATACTTTGAGCCGTCAAAAGTTACTTTTATGCTTTCTAACCGAACTTTGCAGCAGACTCATGGGATACTTGGCAATGCCTGTGTTTCTATCGGAGCTTTTGTGTATCCAATTGACTTTCATATTATTGAAATGCCTTTGAATTCCTTCTTCTCGGTCATTTTTGGTAACCATTTTTACAGCTCTATGAACATTGATATTGATAACAATAAACAAGTTTTGTCTTTACAGTTTGGGGAAGAAGTTTTAGAAATCAATTGCAGTCAATTCACAAAGTTGCCTTATGAAAATAAGGTTGAAGTTAAAGAGGAGAGAACTATTGAAGAATTGGCAGCAATTTATTTTTGTACTCCACAATCCGAGTTTGACGAGCAATGAGTCGCTCTCAAATGACTCTACAAAAGAAGATTTATACAAAATCCTCAATGCTGCACCGAAAATTGAGACTCGCCTTAGAGATGAATTTGAAGAACTTGAAAGAAAAGGGGATGAGGATCCACCACCTCTCGTTTTAAAACCTCTCCCTCTAGGGCTCAGGTATGAGTTCTTAGACAAGGAAGGTAAGTGCCCTGTAATTTTAGATGATAAGCTCTCTCCTGAAGAAAGTAAGAAATTGTTAGAAGTACTTGTCAATCAACGCGAAGCTTTTGGATACACTCTTGGTGACATAAAAGGGTTAGATCCTTCCATAGTAACTCATAAGATACCTATGGTGGAGGATGCTAAACCATGTGTTGATAATCAAAAAAGTTTGAACCCTAAAATGAAAGAGGTAGTAAGAAAACAAGTTATACGTATGTTGGACAGTAGTATTATCTATCCAATTTCAGATATCAAGTGGGTGAGCCCAACTCATTGCATACCTAGGGAAGGATGTATAACTATAATTAATGATGATAAGGATAAATTAATTCCCGTTAGAACAATAGCATGTTATAAAATGCGTATAGACTTTAGGAAGTTAAACAAGGAAACAATAAAATTCATAATCAGATACCTCTCATAAATAGCATCATGGAAAGGATGTCTGGTAATTCTCACTTCTGTTTTCTTGACGGTTATTTGGGGTACTCTCAAATTGCTATTCAGCCTGAAGACCAATAAAAAGCTACTTTCACCTATCCTTATGGAACCTATGCTTATTGACTAATGCCTTTTGGTTTGTGTAACGCAACTGCTACCTTTCAAGAGTGTGTTTTGAAAATCTTTGATAGTTTTGGAAAGCTCCATGGAAGTTCTTATGGACAACTTTGTCGTTTATGGAACCGCTTTTGAGCAATGCCTCTTAATAGAGTTTTGCAGCGGTGCAGACATACCAAGATGGCTCTTAATTGGGAGCACTGCCGATTTATGGTAAGAGAAGGTATAGTTTTGGGCATAAAATTTCTGAAAAAGGAATTGAGGTTGATGGTTCAAACTTGGATACTTTAGAAAAATTACCGATTCCGCAAGACATAAAAGGGGCAAAGAACTTTCTTGGGAACGCTAGTTTCTATAAATGTTTAATTAAGGATTTTGCTAAGATAGCTGTTCCTTTATCCCATCTCCTAGATAAAGATACCCTCTTTGATTTTGATAGAAATTGCATTGATTCCTTTGTATAATTGAAAAAGGCACTAGTTTCTGCACTAGTTATTGATACATTGCAAATGTATCTATAATTTTTGATGTTCCATGCTTGGTTTTATCTACTTTCTTGTGTTTTGTCCACACTTTGGAGTACTTTTCTTATGATTTCTTGGGCTAACATATTAACAAGAGCCACAGTGCTAGCTGCCTGTTTTCTGCTATTTTTGGCTCCAGGAAAGTCAGAAAATGAATATTCTCAGAATTGGATGGGACAAAAGCCAAAGTCATTATTTTACTAGGGGACACCTGGAGCTAGAATACGAGACGGAGAGGGGCTGGGGCCCGGCCACACCACCTGGCCGCGTGGCCAGGCCTGGCCCGTGCCAGGGGTGGTCTGGCCACCCCAGGCACCCCCTCGGCCTCTCCTTCCGCCTATATATGGCCTCTGATATGGAAACCCTAAGTACCCGATCAAAAATCCACGAAAGGGTCTGTAGCCGCCGTCATCTCCATACCTAGATCAGGAGGGATCTGAAGCTCTTCGTAGCACCCTGTCGGAGAGGGAAATTCACCCCGGAGGCCTTCGTCATCATCATGCAAAACCCCGGTGTGATGCGTGAGTAGTTCATCTCTAGACTACGGGTCCATGTAGTAGCTAGATGGCTGGTTCTCCTCCTTTGTGCTATCATGTTTAGATCTTGTGAGCTTCGTTCATGATCAAGATCATCTATTTGTCATTCTGCATGTTGTGTTTGCGGGGATCCGATGGATATTGAGATGCTATTTCAGATTGATTATTGATTCTATCATGTCTTTGTTATTTGTGATCTTGCATGCTTTCCGTTGTTAGTAGCTATCTTGGCCAACTAGATTCTAGCAACTCCAAGAGTTAGTATTTATGCTCGATAGTGGGTTCATGCCTCTGGTAATCTGGGGAAGTGGCAGAAATCTCTAAGGTACTAGATGTGTTGTTGCTACTAGGGAGAAAATTACAATCCTTTGTTCATAGAACAATCGTATTGTTTACATTACACACAATTCGTAATGCAATTATCCGTTGCTTGCAACTTAATACTGGAGGGGGTTCAGATGATAACCTGAAGGTGGATTCTTAGTCATAGATGCAGTTGGATGGCGGTCTATTTATAATGTTGTAATGCCCAATCAAATCTCAAAGGAGTCGAGATGATTAGTATATGCTTGTATGCTTTCTCGATATTTGTCAATTGCCCCGCTGTAATTTGTTCACCCAGCATGTTATCTATCTTAAGGAGAGCCACCTCTAGTGAACTATGGACCCCGGTCCTTTCTTTTACAATCAATCTACAAACTATTTACTGCTTTGTGTTTACTTTCTGCAAACTATTACTTCCTTCCATTCGATACGTATAATCCTTTGTTTTCAGCAAACCGGTGAGATTGACAACCTCATCGCAAGTTTGGGACAGAGTTCTGTGGTTGTGTTGTGCAGGTCTCCACGTCATTGCGCTGCGCACCTTAGTTAGCCTAGCAACACCTTTGGGGTGTTTCCTTGCTCTTATTGGATTGATAACCTTGGTTTCGTACTGAGGGAAAACTTGCTGCTATGCTCATCATACCTTCCTCTTGGGGTTCCCCAATGAGCTCGATATATTTTGGGCCATCAAGCATATTTTCTGGCGTCGTTGCCGGGGAACAAAGAAGAAGAAGCTCCCACGTCAACCACACGCCATCAAGCATATTTTCTAGCGACGTTGCCGGGGAGTCAAGGACATCTTCACATGGGGAGTCCCTCATAACCAATCTCTTTACTTTGTTATTTTTGTTTTGCTTAGTTTACTTTTGCTTTGTTTGCTTGTTTCTTTATCAAAAACACACAAAAATTAGTTCCTACTATAGTTATTATTTTCATTGGTCTGTTATTGTCTTGCTTTATCATGCTTTCTATCAATGGTTGGTTTCTTTGAAACTGAATCTTATTGGCAAGGTGGGTTCACGGAAGAACAAAAATATTATTATAAGGAACACCGCTTGTCACAAGAAGGGAAACACTTATGGGAACAAATTGATAAATTGTATACCATTGCTATAAACGTGTTCTCTACTTATAATGTTACTTATTGCTTTGATAAATCTTGTTGTTGTAGGAGGTATAAACACCTCCCTTTTCAATGTTAGTATAATGATGATGTTACCATATCTTCTTATGTTAAGGGAAATTATGACTTTTACGATGTGGAATAAATTGAAGAATTTATTGCCTGGAAGGGTGCATTTGAACTTGCTAGTTTGCTTGAAAATACTGATGATTCACCTTATAAATATGAGGTTTATGATATACCTAAATTTTGCTTTGATAATTACAAGGTATAAATGGCTATATTCTTGAATATCTTAATAGATTGTCTCCACCAATGGAAGAGACTAATGCCTTGTAGGAGCCTATGGAAGAAGAAATTGCTGAAACTGGAAGCTCATTGGATGAAAAAGAGGAGGAGAGTGATGATCAAGAGGAGGAAGAATGGATCTACCCATTCCTACCTTCTAATGAGAGTAACTCTTTACCTCTTACATTATTCGATTGTCCCCATGCTTACTAAAGGAGGATGAATGTCATGTTCCCGAGGATTCTTTTTAAAATGTTTATAATAAATCTCTAGTGCTTGTAGATCATGAAAAGCATGCTTTATGTGATAGTTATATTGTTGAGTTTATTCATGAGGCTACTGAAAATTATTATGAGAGAGGAAAATATGGTTGTAGAAGTTTTCATGGTACTGAAACACCTCTCTATGTGCTGAAAGTTTTGAAGTTAGTTTTATTTTATCTTCCTATGCCTGTCACTTTGTTCTTTGTGAGTTTATTTGCGTATAAGATTCCTATGCATAGGAAGTGGGTTAGACTTAAATATGTTTTGAATTTGCTTCTTGATGCTCTCTTTTACTTCAATTCATATTTCTTATGTGAGCATCATCGAAATTCTTATGCCTAACTTAAAGGCGTTAAAGAAAAGTACTTATTGGGAGATAACCCAAAAGTTTTAGATGAGTTTTGGAAGTTATTACTTCAGTAATAACCGCTCCTTATCCTTTTTATTTGCTTTTTGTGCCAAGAGTAACCTCTAATGAGAGAGAAGTAATGATTGGGGAAGTTGCTGTCCCGAAACAGATTTCTATGCTTCACTGTAAAAATTCGTGTTTCTCTGTACGTCCTTTTGAGGCGTGAATTTTTGTGCTTCTGCCCCAGGTTGTTACCTAACTTTCGTTAGTTCAACACTTTTTGATTTGAGCAACAGAAGGTCTTCGAAAAAATTCGTCTTTACCTGCTGGTCTGTTTTGACAGATTTCTACCTTTTTCTGCATTTGCTTCTTGTTGTTTCCTTTTTGAGTTCTTTTGGGGAATTGAGCTTTTTGAGGTAAGTGCTACAGTAGCTAGTGTTTTATGGAAGTTTTATTGGTGTTGGAACTGAACCTAAAGACCTATTATCTTGAGTGCACTAACGTTGCTAATAAAGATTGTGTGAAGGAAAAATTTCAGGTGTATGGAAGGAATGAGTAATGAGATGAAGGATAGACTAAAGCTCAAGCTTGGGGATGCCATGCGTGTCACCCCAAGAAATATCCAAGAAGTACAAGTGTCAAAGCTTGGGGATGCCCAAGGAATCCCCTTCTTCATCAATAAAAATCTCAGGTTTCTTCCAAACGCTTCATTTTTATTGTTTCATGCACAGTTGTGTTGTTCTTGGAGCGTCTTCTTTTTCGTTTTTGTTTTGGTTTTTCGTTTGCTTAGTTTTCTGAATAAATTGGTTGGACCCCCTCTTTCATACATTGGTTTTCAAATAGTTTGGTTTGGTTTAGAAAAGAGTAGGAAAGTTCATGCTTAAGTGGTAAAGAGAGCCTGTTTTTGACTGTGGCCTATGCTTTGTCATGCCAAGCTTGATATTGTTTTGGCTTTATGCTTAGTATTCTTTGCTATAGCATGACTTGTTATAAACAATTGAGATTGCTTAATGTGCCTTGGATGAATCATGCGTTGTTTTAGCATATTAAAGCATAGTATTGTGGTATTCTCCTTTGATGCTTTATTTGGGTTGACTTGGCGCATGCTCACACCATGTTATTGTAGGGGTTCGTAGCATGGAAAACAAAATTTTTCTATCGCATACAAACAAACAAGCCAAGATCTATCTACTAGATTGTAGCAACGAGTCGATAGTGGAACTCACCCTCGAAGATTCCAAAGCGTTTAACGAGAGCAGATTCTCGTGGGTGATGTAGTCGTACTCTTTCCGATCTCAAGATCGCGTAGACGATCCTTCCCAAGCACACTGTTCCTCAAGAAGCGCTCCTTGATCGGTCACATCGCGTTACTGACGAAGACCTTCCTCTCCTTGTTCCAAAGAGGCAGCGGAGGTTGTAGCACTCTCCTCGCGATTCCTAAGAGACAACGGCGTGGTACCTAAGTAGAGGGAGATCCCAGGCTTCGCCTTTGCCAGTAGTATGGTGGAGCTTATGAGAGAGGCTATTAGTGGTCTAGTAATTAGACACACCAATTAGAAGGCTCTAAACCAATTAGAAGGCTCTAAACCGAAATAGCTCTAAACCGGGGTTTAGGTCTAGGGTTTAGTTTAGAGGATAGGATCTAGTGTGTCTAGAGGAGGGAGCCCTGCCCCTCCTTATATAGGTGGGAGGGGCTGGCCGCGCCATGGGGAGGGAGTGGAGTCCCTCCCCAACTCGGCATTGGAGTTGGCCGCCGGTTGGAGGAGGTCTCCCTCTCCAACTCGGTTTCCCTCTTCTCCTCCTCTTTCCACTTTCCAAAACTTGCCGTTTGACTTTCAAACTAGCCGTTTGACTTTTCAATTTAGGATTTAAATAAACCCTTTATTTTGGACAGCGAGAACACTTAGTACATGATGCAATCATTCCAATTTGCAATGACACATTCATGTACCCTTCCCCCTCCGGAGTGCCGGACATTCCGGGACCTTCTAGAATGTTCCCGATGAAAACACCGGAACCATTCCCCAACTCCGAAATGGGACTTTCCTTATATGAATCTTATTCTCCGGACCATTCCGGATCACCTCGTGATATCCCGGATCTCATCCGAGACTCCGAACAACATTCGGTCTCTTTCTCATAATACCATAACTACTCAAACAACGTCAATCCTTATGTGTCTCCCTACGGTTCGTGAATTATGCGGACATGATCGAGACACTTCTCAACAATAACCAATAGAGGAATCTGAAATTCATATGGCTCTACATATTTCTACGATTACTTTCGATCGAATGAACCACTTATATACGATACCAATTTCCCTTTGTCTCACGATATGTTACTTATCCGAGGTTATGATCGCCGGTATCTCGCATACCTAGTTCATCCTCAAGTTGATAAGTACTCTTTTCTCGCTCCGTGATATGTGATCCCTTGTGACCAAGTCACATGCTTGCAAGCTAATTGGATGACATTTCACCGAGAGGGCCCAGAGAATATCTATCCGTCATGTGGATGGACAAATCCCACTCTTGATCCATGTGTTTCAACCAATACTTTCCGAACACTCAATGCCACCTTTATAGCCACCCTGTTACGGTGTGGTGTTTGATGACATCAAAGCATCCATCCAGTAAAGGCAATATGCATGATCTCATGGTCGAAGGAATTAGGTTACTATGTATCAGAAAGCATATAGCAATTGAACTATTGAAATGACTTGATCTTTATGCTATGCTTATCTATAGGAGTATGTCCACCATATCATTCTCCTAACGATATGATCTTGTTGTTGATAACATCTCAATGTTCATGATAGGGAAACCACAATCATCAATCAACCAACAAGCTAGTGAAGTATAGAGGCTATACTAGGGACTTCAAATTAAGTTTACAAATCACACAAGTATTAATGGTTTCCTTGTTAATACTATTATAGCATGAATGTAAACATTTATCATAAGTATGAAGATATGATAATAACCTATTTTATTATTGCCTCTTGGGCATATCTCCAACAGTCTCCCACTTGCACTAGAGTCAATAATCTAGTTTCAAACCTTTGTGTTTTCAACACCTATGGCTTTCTGGTGTTGTATGTACACGATTGCTAGTGGTTAATCGATCTCGGATCTGACACTTCCAGGTCCGTGTGTAATTGCATGTCTTTGCGTCTCTACGCATCACTCATTCTCTAATGAGATGGCTTTGTATGATTTGGTCTTTCGGTGTGACTTTTAGTTCTTTGGGGTTAAAATATGTTGATAATATTGTCGCACAATATATCTTCATAGTATTATCCCGCTGTGAACTACACCTAGTTTGATAACAAACTACTTGACACAAATGCCCTCTTTTGCTGCTATAATAGCAGTCATATACTTAGCCTTTTGTTGAAGTATCTGTCACAATGTCTTAACTTTGGAACTCATCCAAATCCATTATGGAACTCACTTTCCATTATATTGTGCCACCCTTAGTTTAGATTGAGATAAACTAAATTTGTACTTTGTGACAAAGCTAGTATCAATGTAGTACTTTTACAATGAACTAACCATCTATTTGTCACTTCTACAAATAATATACTCTTAGTTCTTCCAAAAGATCATAAGAATATCCTTACTATTGTCCAATGATCATCTTACAAATCATTCTGGTATATGCTCACAACATTTAGAGCATAGGACATATCTGGATTTGTACATATCACAGTATGATTGATATAAATACTCTTTGTGATTTCATACATCAAGTATCAATCTATACTTGAATCTTTGTTTCACTTACCAAATGTCAATACACTTGAATATATCATCAACATTGAACTCTTTCAATCCTTTCTGTGCGACAAGAAACTTTTCTTGTAGTTTCTATATTGAACTCATTCAATATCTCGTCTATGTACTTTTGGCACAACCATATTAGCGTCTATTGATGCCAAATATTTGGGTTTTGCCTAAGTCTTTCATCGGGATGAAATTCTTAATATGTGTTAATAAAAGATACATCATTTCCAATCAACAATATGTCTTCCACATAATGTATTAGAAACATGTCTTAGCGCTCCCACTTAATTTCTTGCAAATGCAAGCATCTTCATTGTCTCCGATGAAATTAAACTCTTTTAACAGTTTCATCATAGTGAAGATTCCAACTCCGCTATGCTTACTTCAACCATTGAAGTTTGCATATGCTTTTAGCATCCTCTGAATTAACAAAACCCTTTGGACCGTGTCATGCACACGTCCTAGGTAACCATTCTATTAGAAGAACTTGTTTTGTTTATTCTACTACCACATAACAAATTATATGTAGTGGTTGCTACATTAATCCGTCTAGACTAAAAATCGCTATGAAAGATCAAATCTTTTCATATACAACCTTTGAACATTGTTGTGAACTCTTTCCCAACATGTCGACTATTTCATAGATGTGAAACATCCATGTCTACTTCTTTATAGATCCAAACACAACTGCAAGGTCTTACACCTTTTTCGAGGGTCCTTCAAGTTCAAAACTTGATTTCGTGTATGGAACTATCACGGATTATATGGCTTCAAGCCATTTGACGGAGTCGGGGCCCATCATCGCTTCTTTGCATGTAGTAGGTTCATTATTCTCAAATAATGATTCAACCTCAAATCTTGGTATTTGATTGTTCATCCGACCTACTTGTTTCAATAGAAACTTAGACCTCCGTGACCACAACCTTTGAGGCACGTGAGCCATGAGCATTGTTGTTGCCTCCGGAACACTTTTGGTCTTTGCGCAACTTTGCACATATAGCTAAGGTTCTTTTAACCTTATCAAAGTTCTATTGTCCTCCCACTTAACTTTTCACGAAAAATTCCTTCTCAAAGAAACTTGACGTTCTAAGCTACAAACACTTTTGTCTCCGGTGTTTATGGAGGAATACTTAATAGTAATACAAAGACAGGTTTATCCGACTTTGGTTGCAAACATCTTTCTTATGCAAAGCATACCAATGTTTAAGAAAGGACTACTTGGGTTTTATCCCAAACCATAACCTTATACGGTGTCATTTCAGCGGATTATGATGGAGCTCTTTTAGTGGAAAAGCGGTAGTCTCTAAAGCTTTTAATCTTTAAAATATAATGGCAGTTCTATATATTATACCTTTGATCTTACCATGTCAAACAAGGTTTTAATTACATATCTCGAACACTCCATACTCTTATGGTGTTTCGGGAAATGCAAATCCACGGAACTATTCCATAAATCTTAGGTATTATGCTAAACTTGTAACTTAAATATCTTCCTTTATGATCTTATCATAAACTATTCATATTCTTGTTACAATGATTTTGCACTTCATCTTGAAAGTCTTTGAACTTTTCAAATATTTCACACTTCATCCTTATTAAGTAAATATTCACATATTCACTCAAATTTTCGGAGAAAGCATATGAAGTTGAAATCCATCGCTCTTGACTACACATAATGGAGTTCGTACAACAATATGCACAAGTTCCAATAAGCTAGTCATTCATTCCCTTTTGGCCTATGAACGAAGTTTTAATTATCTCTAGGAAAGTTTCACAAACGTCATTTGATCAAAAATCAAAAGACTCCAAAATTCCATCCACATGGAGTTTCTTCATGTTTTCTTTCCAATATAATTTAAACGGCGATGTCACTTCCTAAGTGATCTTTCAATCAATTTGTCTTTCGACAATTTTAGCACTAGTTTTATGGATGTGATTTATCCAACGAGATTTGTGAATCATCCATCTTTTATGGATTACGGCAATTATTTGAACAACCCTTTTGTTCTCATAATACTGATAAAACAAATCTCAAGGCAAGCTTTGATGTTTAACGAGCAACACAATAACCCTTTATTTGTTTTCGATGAACATCATCACATATTCTTTTGCTAATTACTTAGGCCATTGTAGTTCATGAATTGTGTTGTTTCGTATGACGATTCACACCAACAAATTCAGTATAAAATACTTAAGAACCACATTGTTTAATAAGCAAAGAATATAGCCATAACACATATATCATCTATATACTTAAACTGAACAATTCTAGTCTTTTCTTTTCTGCCATATACTTATGAGATTCTCTTTCAAGATTTCCTTTTACATTTGAAAGAATCTATCAACATCAATAGTGGAGTCATACTTATGACACATAGTCCAAAGCGTGTATAGTTAAATACCAATGTCTTTGAACTTGCACTTTGAAGTAGATCACCATTATCAAATATTTGGTGTTCTTTCAAATTCCTTTCTTTAGTAATCTCTTGGTGTAGTAAACATTTTACCTACATCAAATATTCACCCTCATCATGGACTTATCCATGATCTAACTACTTTTAGCTTGTAACGGTGAATCGCGAGTATAATGTTGCTCTCCAAAACCTTTTGGAAGATTAGGACAACAAGTGTCTCCAACCCTTTGTAAATTCTCATCAAATATGAGAACATGACTTTTGCCATATTATACTCTATCATGTTGTAACCAAAACTTCATTTCAGATATCACAATATCTTCCACACATCATGGTTTCTGAAACAACTCTTTCAGATCCTAGATAGCCTTGATATTAAGACAATCCTTTGAATATCAAGAATCATGGAGACAAACATGATACTCAAACACTAACACTTGGAATTGTCACTCTTGTTTTAATACTAATTATTAAACTTTATGGAGTAACCGGAAATTACTGAAAGTTTGCAATAGGACTTTTAAACTTTAGATTAACACTTCAAAACAATACGATACCAGTTCGTAAAGTAACTAACCAGAATTCTATAGTTCTATCATCTCAATTATAACTAAGCGCAAGGTGGTAAACGGATGCCAATGACTACAACAACTATGCAAATTCACTTTGATTTAGTTTATGATAAATTGAGTTCTAATTAATAATTAAATTAATCTAGGTGAACTCCCACTCAAAACAACATCCCTCACATTGTTTTAGTGATCACACGAACCAAATCCACCACATCAAAACCGATCATCACGAGAGTTGATATAGCTTTAATGGCGAACAATCAACATGTTCATCATATCTACTATATGACTCATGCTCTACCTTTCAGCAATCCGTGTTCCTGAGGCCATGTCTGTACATGCTAGGCTCGTCAAGATCAAACCTTAGCTACCGCATAAGCAAATCTGGCTTGCTTACGTTGTATTCACCCGCGGAATCAAAGACACCCGATCATCACGTGGTGTTTCGAAGCAGCAAGCTTTGGCAACGGTGCATACTAAGGGTGAACACTTTAGAACTTGAAATTTATGTGCATGAGGGATCATCTTATAATGCTACCGTCTACTAAGAAATACAAGATGCATAAAGGATTAACATCACATGCAATTCATAATATGTGATATGATATGGTTTTCTTCTTTGTGCTTCCGATCTCCATCTTCAAGCACGAACATGATTTCCATCATCACCGCATAGCATCAAGGTCAATGACGCTTCCTCATGGTTGTCGCCCACCAGCTTCAACTATTACAACTATTTTGAATAGACACGAGGTCTTAACAGAAATTAAAGACAACCATATGGTTCTCGCCGTTGCCAACTTACAATAAGGAACATTGCATACATCAAATATAATCACAATCATGGCCATATCACATCATCAGACACCGCAAAACAAAGTTAGACGCTTCTACTTTCTTTGCATATTTTACGTGGTTTGGGGCTTTCCATAAGTGTCGCTCTAACTTACGAACAAGAACCACAACATTGATACTAGCATTGTTGATCACCCGTTGTAAATTAGATCTTTACTATGCTAGGAGAAACAGCACCGAAAGCCACTTATGCAATACAAGTTGCATGTCAAGTGTGGAGCAAGTCTCATGAACGATGTCATGTAAGGTTAGCCCGGGCCGCTTCATCCCAACATACCGCAAGATGCAAAGTACACAAAAAGCAATCTACAATAAAAGCATCAACGCCCACAATGACCATTGTGTTCTACTCGTGCAACAGATCTACATATAGACACGGCTCTGATACCACTGTAGGGGTTCAGAGTATGGAAAACAAAATTTTCTATCGTACAAACAAACAAGCCAAGATCTATCTACTAGATTGTAGCAACGAGTCGATAGTGGAACTCACCTCAAGATTCCAAAGCGTTTAACGAGAGCAGATTCTCGTGGGTGATGTAGTCGTACTCTTTCCGATCTCAAGATCGCAGAGACGATCCTTCCGCACCATCGTTCAAGAGCGCCCCGCAATGGTCACACGTTCGGTACTCGACGAAGACCTTCCTCTCCCTTGTTCCAAAGAAAATGGAGGTTGTAGCACTCTCGCGATTCCGCAAAGACAACGGCGTGGTACCTAAGTAGAGGGGAGATCCTGAGGCTTCGCCTTAAGCCAGTAGTATGGTGGAGCTTATGAGAGAGGCTATTAGTGGTCTAGTAATTAGACACACCAATTAGAAGGCTCTAAACCAATTAGAAGGCTCTAAACCGAAATAGCTCTAAACCGGGGTTTAGGTCTAGGGTTTAGTTTAGAGGATAGGATCTAGTGTGTCTAGAGGAGGGAGCCCTGCCCCTCCTTATATAGGTGGGAGGGGCTGGCCGCCATGGGGAGGGAGGAGTCCCTCCCCAACTCGGCATTGAGTTGGTCACGGTTGGAGGAGGTCTCCTCTCCAACTCGGTGTCCCTCTTCTCCTCCTCTTTCCACTTTCCAAAACGTGTTGTTTGACTTTCAAACTAGCCGTTTGACTTTTCAATTTAGGATTTAAATAAACCCTTTATTTTGGACAGCGAGAACACTTAGTACATGATGCAATCATTCCAATTTGCAATGACACATTCATGTACCCTTCCCCCTCCGGAGTGCCGGACATTCCGGGACCTTCTAGAATGTTCCCATGAAAACACCGAACCATTCCCCAACTCCGAAATGGGACTTTCCTTATATGAATCTTATTCTCCGGACCATTCCGGATCACCTCGTGATATCCCGGATCCCATCCGAGACTCCGAACAACATTCGGTCTCTTTCTCATAATACCATAACTACTCAAACAACGTCGAATCCTTAAGTGTGTCTCCCTACGGTTCGTGAATTATGCGGACATGATCGAGACACTTCTAACAATAACCAATAGAGGAATCTGGAAATTCATATGGCTACATATTTCTATGATTACTTTGCGATCGAATGAACCACTTATATACGATACCAATTTCCCTTTGTCTCACGATATGTTACTTATCCGAGGTTATGATCGTCGGATCTCTGCATACCTAGTTCATCCTCACATCGATAAGTACTCTTTCTCGCTCCTGATATGTGATCCCTTGTGACCAAGTCACATGCTTGCAAGCTAATTGGATGACATTTCACCGAGAGGGCCCAGAGAATATCTATCCGTCATGTGGATGGACAAATCCCACTCTTGATCCATGTGTTTCAACCAATACTTTCCGAACACTCAATGCCACCTTTATAGCCACCCTGTTACGGTGTGGTGTTTGATGACATCAAAGCATCCATCCAGTAAAGGCAATATGCATGATCTCATGGTCGAAGGAATTAGGTTACTATGTATCAGAAAGCATATAGCAATTGAACTATTGAAATGACTTGATCTTTATGCTATGCTTATCTATAGGAGTATGTCCACCATATCATTCTCCTAACGATATGATCTTGTTGTTGATAACATCTCAATGTTCATGATAGGGAAACCACAATCATCAATCAACCAACAAGCTAGTGAAGTATAGAGGCTATACTAGGGACTTCAAATTAAGTTTACAAATCACACAAGTATTAATGGTTTCCTTGTTAATACTATTATAGCATGAATGTAAACATTTATCATAAGTATGAAGATATGATAATAACCTATTTTATTATTGCCTCTTGGGCATATCTCCAACAGTTATGACTATCTCAAGTCACCATAAGCCTTTATGATCCTTTAGTTTTCAACTTGTAGTATCACTTTATGCTTTGATCAATGATGTTTTGTCGCTCTGCATGATTATGGCCATTATTGCTCTCTTAGTTTGTCGCTCCCAGTCTTTTGCTAGCCTCCGCAACCAAGTATGAGTTCCACTCATGCATCCAACTCCTTAAACCAAGTTATTCCAAAGAGTCCACCATACCTACCTATTAGCATATGCTATTCCAAGTATATTCATGTTTTTGTTTACCTTCCAAATTAAACTTGTTATAAGAAAACTAGTGATTAAAGCTCTCACGAACTTGATGGCACACTTTACTTTTCTTGCCCTTAATAAACTTGAACCATTGTGTCGTCTATGTTGTATATGCTTGCACTTATTTGTTGGGGATTAGCAGAACCATGCTGTCACGGGGAACGCTTTCAACATTGCATGGGTACTTTGTACCTAGTTGATATCATGCTCTTTTGTCTATGTGTGTCGTCGGTGTGAAATGAAAGGGGAGCTTATAAGTCCATGGAGTTATGTATATGTGTTAGAGAAACGCCTGGGCCGCTGGTCTAATCCATGCTGACATGGTGGAAACCTGCAGCGTAACCATAATGAGCTGTCTATGAAGCATTCTTATAAAAAAAGAGTCCGATATTGAGAAAAAAGAGAAAAAGAAAAAAGAGATTATGAAAAGAGGAAAGAGAGAAAAAAGCACCATATTCCCATGGTAAATAAGAAGATTGCTGAGATGCTTGTTGTCTGCTTGCCTTGTCATTTTGATATGGGGATTCTTCCGTATCATCGGGCAAGGGGTACCCCGTTGGCGGTTCTCTATGATACACATGTACTTACGATGACAAGAACTTACCGGTGACTAAACTTGAGTAGCATGAGGAGCGACCCTCGTATTCAAGGGACATGAGATTTCTAACTTATACTTCGTCAAGCATGTACACCATAGTTTGTTCACTTTAACCTTAATCACTTCAAGATGCTTATGATAGGGGCAATGAGAGCTAAAAGCTATTAAGTACCATAATTTTTGGAAGCTCTTTATGAGACTTGAATCCCTACTTCCTTATATGAAGGCCTTTCTTCCACCATTATATTGAGTCTCCACCTTCTACCTTTATGCACCTACTTTGAGAGCATAGTGGCCATTCTTAGTTCTATGTGCATTGTCCCAAGACTTGTTGATTGATGCATACCTTGATATTGCTTGTTTTAAACTATTTGTATCTAGTCACACTTATGAACTTTGAAGGTGTCCTATGCATTTATGTTTGCTACTCTATGAGGGACAAACTGAATACTACTATGCTATGTTTTCTTTATGTGAAACAAACAAACGTCTGGCAAAGCATTGTTATTCATGAATCTTTTGTTTGTGCCTTTTCATGTTGCATCATAGTTTGTTTGTCTTATTGCTAGAACTTTGTCTTTCATGTTATGATTAAAGTACTATGATCCCACCTTTGAATGTTTTACAAATACTTTGATCAAGTTTATGATGGTGCATGTCACCTCAAAAATTATTCTTTCTTTGTATCACTTACCTACTCGAGGACGTGCATGAGTTAAGCTTGGGGATGTTGATACATTGCAAATGTATCTATAATTTTTGATGTTCCATGCTTGGTTTTATCTACTTTCTTGTGTTTTGTCCACACTTTGGAGTACTTTTCTTATGATTTCTTGGACTAACCTATTAACAAGAGTCACAGTGCCAGCTGCCTGTTTTCTGCTATTTTTGGTTCCAGGAAAGTCAGAAAATGAATATTCTTGGAATTGGACGAGACAAAAGCCAAAGTCATTATTTTACCGGGGGACACCTAGAGCCAGAATACAAGACGGAGAGGGGCTGGGTCCCGACCACACCACCTGGCCGCGGCCAGGCTGCCCGCCCAGGGGTGGTGGTCCGCCCCAGTGCACCCCTCGCCTCTCCTTCCGCCTATATATTGCCTCTGATACGGAAACCCTAAGTACCCGATCAAAAATCCACGAAAGAGTCTGTAGCCACCGTCATCTCCATCCCTAGATCGGGAGGTATCTGAAGCTCTTCCCGGCACCCTGCCGGACAAGAGAATTCACCCTGGAGGCCTTCTTCATCATCATGCAAGCCTCCCGTGTGATGCTTGAGTAGTTCATCTCTGGACTACGGGTCCATGTAGTATCTAGATGGCTGGTTCTCCTCCTTTGTTCTATCATGTTTAGATCTTGTGAGCTCCGTTCATGATCAAGATCATCTATTTGTAATTCTGCATGTTGTGTTTGCGGGGATCCGATGGATATTGAGATGCTATTCTAGATTGATTATTGATTCTATCATGTCCTTATTATTTGTGATCTTGCATGCTTTCCATTTTTAGTAGCTATCTTGGCCAAGTAGATGCTAGCAACTCCAAGAGTTAGTATTTATGCTCTATAGTGGGTTCATGCCTCTGGTAATCTAGGGAAGTGACAGAAATCTCTAAGGTACTAGATGTGTTGTTGCTACTAGGGAGAAAACAATAATCCTTTGTTCATAGAACAATCATATTGTTTACATTACACGCAATTCGTAATGCAATTATCCGTTGCTTGCAACTTAATACTGGAGGGGGTTCAGATGATAACCTGAAGGTGGATTATTAGTCATAGATGCAGTTGAATGGCGGTCTATGTATAATGCTGTAATGCCCAATCGAATCTCAAAGGAGTCAAGATGATTAGTATATGCTTGTATGATTTCTCGATGTTTGTCAATTGCCCCGCTGTAATTTGTTCACCCAGCATGTTATCTATCTTAAGGAGAGCCACCTCTAGTGAACTATGGACCCCGGTCCTTTCTTTTACAATCAATCTACAAACTGTTTACTGCTTTGTGTTTACTTTCTGCAAACTATTATTTCCTTCCATTCGATACGTTTAATCTTGTTTTCAGCAAAACCGGTGAGATTCACAACCTCATCGCAAGTTGGGGACAAAGTTCTGTGGTTGTGTTGTGCAAGTCTCCACGTCGCTGCTGGCACCGGTAGTGCGCCCTGCCAACGTTCAGCTAGCAACACCTTTGGGGTGTTTCCTTGCTCCTACTGGATTGATAACCTTGGTTTTGTACTGAGGGAAAACTTGCTGCTATGCTCATCATACCTTCCTCTTGGGGTTCCCCAACGAGCTTGATATATTTTGGGCCATCATTTATCCAACCACCAAACTGGGACGTGCCATTGAAATTATGTTTGATGCTAGTGACTATGCTATTGGGGCTGTTCTAGGACAGAGAGATGGATCGAACCTTAACGTCATTCAAAAAGCTAGTTGAGTTTTTAATGAGGATCGAAGAAATTATGCAAGAACTGAAAAAGAATTTTTAGCTGTGATTTTTGCTTGTGATAAATTTAGACATTATATTATCAATTCAAAAGTAATAGTTCATACAGATCATCAGGCTTTGAGATACCTTCTAGCTAATAAAGATGCTAAACCCCGCCTAATTCAATGGGTCTTGTTACTCCAAGAATATGACCTGCGTAATAGTGGATAGGAGAGGTAAGGATAATCCTGTTGCCGATCATCTATCATGAATGTATGGTATCATAGAGGATCTCATTCCCATTAATGAATCTTTTCCAGGGGAATGTCTTGCGGTTATAGAGCTTTGCGGCCCTTGGTTTACGGATTATGCTAACTTCCTTGTAGGTAAGTTTCTACCAAAAAGGAATGGATTACAATTAAAGAAAGAATTTCTTTAATGATTTAAAACGTTACTTTTGGGACGATCCTTGTTTGTACAGGCACGATATTGACAGGATAATTAGGAAATGTGTACTTGACCACGAGGTGAGAGCTATTCTCAAAGCTTGTCATGATAGTCCTTATGGAGGACATCATGCTGATGATCGAATGACAGCTAAAGTCTTGCAATCAGGCTTTTA
Source organism: Avena insularis (assembly GCA_023614405.1). Lineage (NCBI taxonomy): Eukaryota > Viridiplantae > Streptophyta > Magnoliopsida > Poales > Poaceae > Avena > Avena insularis. The sequence continues at coordinate 19,406,359 of CM042694.1, read as the reverse complement.
CTAGCTTACCCTAGTTAAAGATGCTATTGAATATGTTAGAAATTGCGATGCTTGTCAAGGTATGAGTAACATTGGTAAAAGACAGGAAATGTCTATGAAATATAATCTAGTAATAGAGCCATTTGATGTTTGGGGAATGGATTTTATGGGATCTTTTGTCCCCTCTAATGGTCATACTCATATTCTTGTTGCCGTTGACTATGTTACTAAGTGGGTAGAAGCTATACCCACTTCTCATGCAAATGCAACCACTTCCATCAAAATGATCAAGGACATCATCTTTCCCAGGTTTGGAGTACCTCGATTTTTGATTACTAATGGTGGAACTCATTTTATGAAAGGTACTTTTAGCAAGATACTTCAGAAATATGGAGTCGATCATCAAGTAGTTTCACCTTATCACCCACAAACTAGTGGGCAAATGGACTTGTCTAACCAGAAAATTGAATTCATACTCCAGAAGATGGTGAACGGGTCAAGAAAGGACTGGGCTCTGAAGCTTAATGATGCGTTATGGCATATCATATAGCCTTCAAAAATCCTATAGGAATGACACCATACAAGATGGTTTACGGTAAAACTTGTCATCTTCCATTAGAGCTTGAGCATAAAGCTCGTTGGCCTATCAAAACCATGAATTTTGATTTTTAAAACTAATGGGAAAAACGGCTCTTAGATATTCATGCCTTGGATGAACTCAGAAATGAAGCATATGAAAATGCTAGGATATTCAAGGAAAAGGTAAACAAATGGAATGATAGAAAGTTAGAGAATAAGGAATTTAAATATGGAGACAAAGTTTTTCTCTACAACTCTAGGCTTAAGATTTTTGCCGGCAAATTAAAATCCAGGTGGGAAGGACCTTATGAAGTTGAAGAAGCATACCCTTCGGGAGCGGTAAGGTTGAAAACGACTACACCCTCTTCTTCATCCTGGATTGTTAATGGGTAGCGCTTGAAGCATTATAGAGTTGGGAAGTTGACACAGTGGAGCTATTCTCCTTAATCTCGGCCGAGGAGTATAGTAAAGTAAGGTAACAATATTTTAAGTTGTTTGCTTTTTGCTGCTCTGAATCCTTTTAATTCGTGTCGCCTTGATTTTTGCCTTCCTCTCATTTCTCCGATTTTTCTGAACTATTTTACGACCTAATACGGGTGGGCCATATGGGCAGACGTGCCCGTACCAGTGGTTGTTAAGCAAGCAGAACCCTATGTTTCGTTTCTCGCATTCTACAATTTACGATTCATTAGTCATTACCGACATTGTGTTTCCTCGTTTGTTTCCATCTAAAAAAAGATAATAGTCGGTAAGTCACCAGTACGAGCGCACAGTACAGGAGGGACCCGCCCGTACCATTACCCGTGACCGACTTTGCCCCTCTTATCTAGGGGTTTTCCCTTTTATTTGCATCTTTTCTCTCTCTTTTGCATTGTCTTTCTCCATTATATTTCAGATCTCGAGTTTTCTTTCTTCCCTTTTTACCATGACATCTTACATCTTACTTGATCGCTCAAGGACTATGCAGCCTTTTCATATCAAGCAGATCTGGACCAAGAAAGAAGATGTTTCTGAAGCATAAGCCAAAAGAAGGGGATCTGAGAGGGATACTTCTTCCTCCTCAACCCACGAGTCTTCACAAGTGGGTCCACTCCTCAACTTGGAAGATATGTTTCCGTGAAAGTTGGATATGCTCAGGCACGTGGAACAAAGGAAGAACCAAGGAGAATCTTGTAACATCCCAGCATTTAGGACTAAACGAAGGGTAGATTTAGGATTTTGTGCATCTGCATGCATGCATCTGAAAATCTGGGTAATTTTTCGCAACCTAAAACTCTAGAGCGATCAGAGTCTCTCTTGCTTCGATGGATTAGAGATTAGCCATCTCAGTGAGTGCGGGAGATTTTGACATGACCTTTAGGTATTATCTATGTTTTTGGAGGGGTAGAATTTGAAACTTACTTTGAATTTCCAAATTCAGTTCATATTTGAATTTAGAAATTTAGGAATGATCATACTATAACTCAGCAAAAAGAAATGATAATAATAATAATATAAAATAATTCTTTATTAAAAAGAAGACATGAAGTAGTACATTATTCTTTTATAACAAAATAATAAAAGTAAATTACAATTAATTGATTAAACAAATAATAGAAAAGGAAATAAACAAGAGAATTCCTTATTACAAGAATACACTTATTACATTGTCTTTATAGTAAACAAGTGAATAAATAAAAGTTTAAACTAAATAAAGGAAACTAAACTAGTTCCTATCTAATTCCAGTTTAGACTTCTTAATCTCCAATGTATGATCTTGTACCTGTGAACACAGAAGTAAACAAAAGAAAGTAAAAGGGTTAATGTTAGATACATTGCTCTCAGTATTAACTGTAATGCACTATTAGTGTTCATCACTGAGCATAATTTCAAAGGGGTAAGTTTCACCAAGATGTAGTAAACTGTTCTTATTAGTCTATTTTGCCTCAGTACAACATCATAGGCAGGGGGCAGATTTCACTATTTCCAATAAAAGGAATAGTCAAAATAAGATAATACCAAAATAGCTGAAGCACATCCATAGCACCATGTTTCATTCATGGAAACTTGCACCCCATAGGACCCACTTGACAACAGCTCAGTCATACATGCAGGTTGTGTGTTGTCAACACATCAGCAACCTCAGGGAGTAGATAAGAATGAGAAGTGAAGTGAGCAGCCGCATCAACTTCCTCTGTCTATTCCCCATTCAACCAACAACGCACCAAGAACCATTAGTATACCACAGATCCATTTTCCACCAGTTCAATGCATCATACAACCATTCCACTATCTCCACAATCACATTATACAAGAATAGCAGAAGTAGTATCAATCATTATCATATGAAGAGGAGCCAGCCAGCAAGCAACAAGGCCAAGTCTGGGACAAGGAAGCTAGAGCAAGAACAACAGATCAAGCCAGTTTAATCAATCCAACATCACCAACTTCATTGTCCACTCTACAATAGGAGGTTGGTATCCAGAAATCATGCATAGTATCCATTCTTAACAGTTATAGGCATGATAGATGGAATAGTGGTTGTATCCTCAGATCTGTACTCAAATGGAGTACAAGATCATCCCAGGATATGGAAACACATGTGAGTATCTGTTCTTATTTCTCTAAGAAGCTAGCCTCAGCCTTTTGCATCATTGGCAAGGGTTAAATTAAATCTTGGTCAAGTAAACCTGTAGTAGATCATGTAGTTGATTTAGACCACTATGCATACTCTAAAGAGGTACCACAGCAGCAAGATCATCTACAAAAGCCACTAGGGTAATTTTTTCATACTAGCCAATCATCCAGATCATTCAAACCAGATAGTTTCTATCATTTTCCTAGAAGAAATTCTAGGAATAAAAACACATATTTTTTATTTTTCCATAAAGACAGGAGCACCAACCTTTCACAAATTCTTAAATCACCACATCCAGATGTCCAAGATATCAGCCTATAGTACTTGAATTCAAATATGATATTTGAAGTCATCTATATCCACACTTAAGAACACAAATCCTGCAAGTCATAGATCTTATGTACCATCCTTATGGAGGCTTCACATTGATCTAAGCTCATAAGGAGTAGTTTTTATTAAGAGAGTTCCATCTCTAGATGTTACTTGGTTAATTAACTAGTAACAAAATCAAGCCAACATCTTATAAGTAGAAGATAAATCATCTTCCTAGCTATGAATTGCTAAGAATCATTTTATGTAGTACATACACTTCCAAGGAGGGATAAATATCATCACGGAACTATAGGTCAATTCACCAAAGAGCATGGATACATGAGTTTAGCATGGTTAGCTAATAACAACAGCAAATCTTATTGTAATGGAGGACATACTTCCAGGGAAAACCCCATAACAGTGGGTACTAAAGACCACAAAAGTCACTAGCTTAGCACCGTAGCCACCAACAGGTCCAAGAGGAGTGTGAATCATTTTCCTAAAATAGTAGATAAGAATCATATATTTATTTTGAGTAAGCTGCCCAGAGAAGGTGTGTATCATGACTGATCATAGAATCATCACTTTAGCATGACCAAAGAAGAGGAAATCACTTATAAAAAACAAAGCCTCAGTCTTGGTACCACTAACCAGTGCTAATTTTCCTAAAAGCTTTGCACTCGATCATCCAAAAGAAAGAATCTGATGATTTATCCAAATCACTTAGCACATCATATCCTGCTAAGTGAAGTACCCTTAGGCACACTGTCATACAAATTATAGTAATTAACAGGTAGCACTACATATAGGATTCCATGAAGCACAAGTTAAAAATCATCCACTCTAGTCCAAAAGCCAGTCAGGTTGTGTTTGATTTCAAACCCACTATCTGAATCTATTGGTCTTCCAACAAAATCATATATAGTCTTAATGGTGTGCCATATAGATCAGTATAGAGCATCAATGATCAGGCCAATTCACATCAGGTTTCCCTAGCATCCAAAGTAGGGACAAGCAAGAAGAAAGGTTTGGTGGTGTAGTGAATCAATAGTAAGCTTTTGAAGCACAAGTACATTTACATAAACCAAATAAATGTAGCAAGTCAGAGAGAGGACTTGATGGAGAGTATAGAAAGAAGTGAGAAGAGGAGAGATAGAAGTAGCTATGCACCTGGCGCTCATGGCACAACCACCACGACATGACGAGGCAGGGCCCGTGCGACCACGGCGGCGTGCACACGAGGACGACTTCCCGTTATCATCGCAACCATCACATCGACTGAGTCGAGGAGCGCCACCGCGCTACGCTGCACCGAGCCGCACCACCATCACGACGCCAGCATCCAAACACCACGTCAAACCACTGGGGTTGCGGTTGGACCTCGCCGTCCAACTAGCATAAAAGGTAGGGTTAGGGTTTGGAGTTGGTGGTGAGGGCGTAGTGGCGAGGTAGTCAAATCGAATTGGATAGACAGAAAGAGCTCGATGAGGAACATCAATTAGGACCAATAGCGCTGGCCAGAGTGGCCGGAGTTCACCGGAATCAGGGTGAGGGAGGAGGAACCATGGCGTTGCCCAAGTGAGGTCGAGAGCAGAGAGAGAGATGCGAATACGACCAAGTGAGGGGGAGAGTGTGGGGTGGGCTCGGGTTAGCCCAGCCCAATTGGGCCTTAACGGGTCAGGAGAGGTATTGTAGACTGGACTGGCTCATAGGTCAGGCCCAGTTCAAAAAAGGGGGAGAAATTAAAAAGAGAGTATTAAGAATAAAATTAAATTACCACAATACCCCGTGAAAACTTTTATCCCTAGAAAAAAATGTTGGGGGGATACCCCCGGATAGGGTCATGCCGGGGTATAAAGGCCGAGTTAGCCGAGGTACGGCAAGGTCAAAGCGAATGCTGGCGGAGTCACCTCAAGGCATGCCGAATCTCGGGGTAACCCGGACCAGGGGATGTCCACCTAACTGGGTCTCAACCGACTTAAGCCGTAAGTCGGATGGATGAATCTAGCTTGTATGCAGGAACAGGTGTGGCCGGATCAACTACGATCCAAGTCATGTCAAGCTTCTAGGAGAAGGAAGGTATCTCGCTGGTCAAAAGTAACCCCGGTACGCACGGCATGAGCGAAGCGGACAGAGGAAGGACCACCGAGGCGTGGCCGACAGAGGTGACGACGCCAATGTCGGCTGACGCAGGCGCCGCAGAGGCTCACGTAGCCTCTGCGTGGATGACGCGGGGAAAAGCGACCCGGTCGGCTTACTATTTTGGGAGGAGGCATATTCCCTGGAATATGCCTCCACGTATGCCCTAAGTGGAGACCTAGCCACCCCTATATAAGAAGGGCTAGGGCCTCCGTAGAACGGGTTGAGTTTTACTGGGTTGATCTCTATTGACTAGTTTTTAGTTGGTTCCTGAGGGCTATCTAGCGGTGAGAGTAAGAGAATTCCTTCTTCCTCCTCTCTCCAATACAGCTCGAGGAGCACTTGTAAACCTTGGAAGTGAATCAAATACAAACCTTCTGTGTGTGGAATCACCTCACTATCCCTCCCTGGATTCCCCTAGTGCATTTAGTCCCCACCTTTAGCCTATCCATGGCATCTGCCGTGACACCACCACGACATTTGGCGCCCACCGTGGGGCTAGCGGCGCTAGCAGGGGTCAAGATCCGGACGAGAAACCTCATCGACACCGGCGAACGCATCGTCTCCGGGATCGTTCAGCGCTTTGGAGCGCTGGACTTTGTCAGCGACAACGCTGGCTGCTTCGGCACGCGCCCACTTCCACGCAACGGCCTCTTCGTCAAGCTCGGCGCGCACAAGGTCTACGTTGCTGTCGATGTGTCGTGCGTTCATCCGTGGCACGTCGTCGAGGAAGGGGAGCCACCCCTTAGCATGGTTCACGGGGCGCGTATCACTCGCTCCCTGGACCGTGCTGAGGTGATGATGACTGCGCCTGGTGCAGGCGCAAGCAAGGATCCGGCACCAGATCTGGAGGTAACGCCTAAGGCACCGAGGAAAGGTAGAGGTCCTCCACTAGAGAGGCCTGAGAATGTGCTGCGGGAAGCGATGGATAGCTTGGCAAACCCGGTAGCAGCAGTGGTAGAATCGGCTCAGGCACAGGCCAAGCTAGAGGAAACTAGGCAAAAAATTCTAGAGGGTGCGAAAAAAATAGCCACAGCTCAGTAGTCGTTGAACATGACGCTGCGTGAGTACGCAAAGGCAAATAAAGTAGATGCTGTAAAAGTGAAGGGGAGAAATCTCATGAGTGAAATGAACAAAGAGGGTGATACTAGAATTGAGGAGTCAGAAAACTATTTATCCGTGGGGCTGCCGAAGTATAGTACCCCGGCAAAAAACCTCAGAGCAGCGGATGCAGCTGCATCCGAGCTAGAGGGTCTAACGGGTGAAGCCCGTCAGAGACATCAAGATAGGGTCAATGAGTTGGTTCGGATCGCGAACAGGCAAAATGAGGAATTGCTCAGGGCTAACCCGGAGAGAGCTGGGGCCTCCAAGATCGTTCATTCAGCGGTGGGTAACCCGGAGAAATCTGCTGGAGCCGCATCGTCTCCTCATGGTGGTCCTAGGAGAGAAGAGGTAGTAACCTCGGCCACAAGGAACAAACAGATCGTCCCGTACGACCCGACAAGGGCAGGGAAAGGAAAAGAAGTATAGAGAAATGACGATCGACGAAGTGTGAGCCGAGGTGAAGCTGGCCGAGGTAACCGCGACCAAGGCAATGCCGGTCAAGGAAACACTGTAAATGGCAATGCTGGACAACGTAACTCGGCAGGACAACCGCAGCAGCGGAATATACCGAGGCAAGAGCAAAGTGCCGACCGAGATATACAACAGAGAGGTGCTCCATGAGAGCAAGACCGGTATAACGATGGAGATTCAGAAATGGTGAACGCAGGATACCCAAGGCCGGACTATCATGTGATAGGGTCAAGATTGGGAAGCAGGGATTTGATGCCTGATGATGCCAGGTTAAAACTGGATCGACTGTATAGGTCAGAACAGATTGAGTGTCAAGGTCCACCGGGTCCTGCGTGTTTTGGGCCCCGGATCATGAAGGAGCCACCGGTATCTAACTTCCAGTTACCTAGAGGCACAAAGACGTATGACGGCAGTACTAAGCCGGAGGATTGGTTGATAAACTATGCTACAGCTGTGAAAATTGCTACAGGCAACTTGAGATGGGCTGTGAGATACGTACCCTAGATGTTGGAGGGGCCAGCAAGGGTATGGCTAAACAATTTGTCGCCCGGAAGTATTAACTGCTGGATCGATTTTGAGGAAATGTTTATCATCAATTTCTCAAGTACGTATCAGAGGCCAAATAGGCCACAGACCCTAGCTATGTGTAAGCAGAGACCGAACGAGATGGACCGGGAGTTTTTAACCCGGTGGTGTACCGTGAGAAACTCGTGTAAGGGTGTGATAGAGTCACAGGCCATAGCATAGTTTATGAGGATGCATATGCAAGCGGTGTGGAAGAAGTTGCAAAGGAAAATGCCAACCACATTGGCGAGATGATCCGGATTGCTGATTCAGTATGCTTTGGGTGATCCAACTCAACCTGTGCTCGTGTCAAACGCGAGTCAAATGAGGAGTACTACCAGAGAGATGGAGCCGGATCATCCCGGAGGAATGATTACAGAGGTAAAGAAGAGATGATGCATCGGATCACCGATGCGATTCGCAACAAGTTGCAGCTGTGAATCAAGATCAGCCCGGAGCAGGGGGCAATCAACGTCAGAAAACTGGAGGGCAACAATGGACACCGAGAAATGATGGCAAGAAAACTTGGACGCCGGAGCAGAAGAAACAGTGGCAGGAGAAGAAGGACCGTCTGAGGTACACTTATGAGTTAATGTTGGATCAGCCATGTAAATTTCACTCACCAAATCCGAGTAACCCAGCGGGTCATACAACGAGGCAATGTGAGTGGATGCGTAAGATAGAACAAGGTGGTTCGGGGAATGCTCAGGCACCCCGGAACGATCAACCTCGGCAGGAGTTACCCCGGCAGCAATTGCTCTCCGGAGCAAACACGCAACAACTAATGTTGCCTCCCCCTCCGTCGAGGTATGATAACCATGAGAGAAGGGATGCAGTGCATCAAGTAGAAAACCAGCATCAGCCGGATCAGAGGTATCCCGGAAATGAGGGGAGGAATGAGTACATAGAGCATCATCAGAGTTACTGTGTGTTTACCACTGAGGAAACAGATAGAAAGAGCTTGCAGCGCCGACATATGGAGGTGAATGCGGTAATGCCAGCAGTGACGAGGTATATGCCTTGGTCCGACCAGGAAATCACCTGGAGCGTCAAAGATCATCCCAAGCTCATGCCGAGCCCTGGTTCATATGCGTTAGTGATGGATCCGACATTCATTGGGCCAAACATCAACGTGAGGTTCTCCAAGGTACTGATTGACAATGGCTGAAGAGGGTTTAACTTGTCAATGCCCATTGTTATGGACTTGGGTTTTGGAGAAGGAGGGAGCGCTGGAGACATCTATCGGCTAGCAAACAAGCACACAGGGGACAAAGGATTTACCCAGGTTCAGGCCTCGTAGAGGTCCCTACTCCTGCTTGTCTACTCGTGGAATTATTGAGAGAGTCAAAAGTTACAACGGTGCGCAGATGCAATCTGGCGAGGATTTGTGGAAGCTAGGGTTGCATGTGTCCTCCTCACCGCCCCCTCCTAGCCCTTATATAGATAGGCTAGGTCTCGAGTAGCAGGTCGAGTCGGTTACAAGTTAGGGTTTTCCCCTTCAAACTTTCTATCTTTAGCTTCTTCTTGTCCTTCAAGCAATCGAGAGTCCACAGGTTAATCGAGTCCTTTCATCTGGGCCTTGGCGACACCGTGGGCCTGTACGTATTTGGACCGTATATACCAAGCTCGAGTACCTGTAGGGTATACCCATGTCAGTAGCCCCCGAGTGTCCAGTGGAATCGCAGATTCGACTAGGGACTTTTGAAGCCTTCAAATGCCTAAATGAGTACATTTTGATTGCTTTTATTCGTGTCATAGGGATTGTTGATATACGTGCCTGATATAACCGAAGTATCGGTATCAGTTAACCACCTTAGGGTGAAACAACACAATCTACTCAAATTCGAGTCCTCGGACTCGAATCCGGAAAAGTGCTGGTGTAATTCGACTCAGGCCGCGAAGGTCTTACAGGAGTCGAATTCCAGTTATATGGGTGTGAGCACTTGACGCGTCCGTCAAGGCATGTTCATCGTGCCTGTAGGCACGGATATGTTTCTGGTAGTGCGCAGTTAAATGCGTTGCCAGGCCTTATTCAGGTCTTACCTTCACACCGTAGGCGCGACATCCGAATTTTATCATCGCGAAGACGATTCGGGTGACCCAGGAGACGCAGTCTCTTTGTAGGGGGAAAATTATGAGGCGGTGTTGCCATGAGTTTCGAGTGTGGATGTTATCAACACACAGTTTTTGTACAAATAATCATAGGGTGCGCGACTAGCGCTCCCTGTGGGAGTAGCCCCCGAGTGCCTGGTTGAGTCGAAGACTCAGGCAGGGACTAAAGAACTTTTGCGACTGCTGTCGTCTTTTGCTTGCTTGTTTCAGTCGATGACTCAGGCATGTACTAAAACACTTTTGCGAGTGCTATCGTCTTTTGCCTGCTTGTTTCACTCGAATTTGTTTCTGGCGCTCCCTATGGGAGTAACCCATGTCCATAATTGAACTGTGTTTCCAGTGGTTGGGTTTGCTTTTGTGATTGTCCATGTTCCTGCAACAAGAAAAAGAAAAGTCGAGTGCGGCGTCCAGCCTCCTATGGGAGTAGCCCCCGAGTGCTTGGTGGAGTCGAAGACTCCAGCAAGGACTAAAAATAGTCAAAATTTTCCACTGCGTAGCCTTGGTGATGTCAGTGCTGACGCTTGTATGACCTTAGTTGCCCGCGTGAGCGAGTTTGACGGGACGTGACGAGCGGTGGGTCCCACTTTCTGACTTTGATTTGACTAGGCGTGCGTAATCTTATTTTTAACTGCGCCTCCTCGATTTCCGCGCGTAATGGTAGAAGTGGGGGGACGGTTCGCGCTTCCTCTTCTCCATGTGTCCAACGCGATGCGTGCCACGCGTCCAATAGGGTTTTTGTCAGCCGTTGGATTGCATCTCCCAAGGGTTAAGTAGCAATGCTGCGGCGATTTCTCTTGCCTCATCAAGGAGATCGACAGAGTCTTCGAGTGCAAGAGATGACTCTTGTTCGCTGTAAGCGACTACACGTGGCGCCTTGTATCGCACTTCGGTGGGTAGTACTGCTTTTGCTCCATGTACCATAAAGAATGGCGTGTAGCCGGTGGCGCTGTTTGGAGTTGTACGCAGGCTCCAGAGTACGGATTGGAGCTCATCTGGCCAGCAACCCGCAGCTTGCTCGAGTGGTCGAAGGAGTCGCTTCTTGATGCCGCTGCAGACGAGCCTGTTTTCCTTTTCCACCTGACCGTTGGTCTGTGGGTGTGCTACTGAGGCGTAGCTGATGTTGATCCCCAGGTTCTCACAGAATTCTTGGAACTCCTTGGATGTGAAGTTCGTTTCGTTGTCGGTGATGATGCTGTGCGGCATGCCGAAGCGGTAGACGATGGACTCGAAGAACTTGACTGCGCTATGCCCTGATTGCTTGGTCACTGGCATGGCCTCAATCCACTTGGTGAATTTGTCGACTGCGACCAAGAGGTAGACGTAGCCTCCTTGCGAGGACCTTGGAAGTTTGCCAACCATGTCGAGTCCCCACTGGGCGAAGGGCCAGGCCAATGGAATAGGCCGTAGTTCTGCGCCTGATGCGTGTGGCTTGTCCGCGAATCGTTGGCAAACATTGCATTTTTGGACAATGTCCTTGGCATTGCGCATGGCCGCGGGCCAGTAAAATCCAGCTTGTAGAGCTTTGGCGGCGAAGCGCATCGCTGCGTGGTGCCCGCAGGTCCCTTCATGGATGTCGAGGAGAATTGCTCTTCCATCGGCCATGGAGACACATCGCTGTAGCACTCCTGTGATGCTGCGTTTGTATAGTTCGTCGTTGATAACGGCGAATGCCTTGGAGCGTCGCGTGATGTGCCGTGCGTCTGTCGGGTCGTCCGGTAGGCACTTACTGAGGAGGTACATAATGTATGGCTGCGTCCAGGATTGTTCGATCATCATGACGCTCATTGGCCCTTCGAGTCCTGTGTCTAGCTCCAAGTCGTCGAGTGCCATTGGCTCATTGGGTGGCGTAGCCCCCGAGTCCATTGCTGCACTTGTTTTCTTCTCTGCGGCCTTTGGCTTGATGGAGCGTTCACAGATGCGCTCGAGAAATACACCAGGTGGTATGGGGGCGCAGGTAGAACCTATGTTTGCAAGTGTATCCGCCTCCTCGTTGCTTCCGCGGCCTACGTGTCGTAGCTCACAACCATCGAAGTCCCCTTCGAGTGTATCGTAGAGGTCGCGGTACGCGATCATGTTGTCGTTCAGTGCGTCGCACTCGTGCATTGTTTGGTTGACAACCAGCTTGGAGTCGCCGTATATGATGAGCCTTTTTGCGCCGCAGGCTTTTGCCATCCTCATCCCGTGCAACAGGGCCTCGTATTCAGCTTCGTTGTTTGAGGCTGTGAACTGCATTCGCAGGATGTATTTCAGCTTGTCTCCTTGAGGTGATGTCAGTATGACACCTGCTCCTGCTCCATCTTTCCGTTTGGATCCATCGAAGTGCATGGTCCAGAGGTAGGACATATCTGGCTTGTTTGGGAGTTGATTTTCCATCCAATGCACGAGGAAGTCAGGGAGAATTTGCGACTTGATTGCGTTGCGCTTTTCGTATGTGATGTCTCGTGGAGATAGTTCGATTCCCCAAAGCGCGACTCGTCCCGTGGCGTCGGGGTTATTGAGGATATGTCCCAATGGGGCGTCGTTGACTACCACAATTGGGTGTTCCTGGAAGTAATGGCGCAGTCGTCGGGCGGTCATGAAGACGCCGTACGCCAGCTTCTAGCAGTGCGGGTACCGCTATTTTGTTGGCCTGAGGACCTCGCTGAGGTAGTATACCGGGCGTTGTATGCCATGGACCTTATTTTCTTCTGCCCATTCGACGACGAGCACTGTACTAACCACTTGGTTGGTGGCGGAGATGTACAGCAGTAGTGGTTACCTTTCCCGTGGAGTCACCAGTACTGGCGATGTGGATAACAGGTGCTTGAGATCTTCGAATGCTTCTTGCACTTCATTGGTCCATTCGAATTTATCAGCTTTGCGGAGGAGTTGATAGAAGGGCAGTGCCTTTTCTCCCATTCGACCGATGAATCGATCGGCCGCGATTCGTCCGCTAGTTGCTGGACGCCTCTTATGTTCTTTGGCTTCTCCATGGCTAGTATAGCCTTTATCTTTTCGGTTTGCTTCAATCCTCTCATGGAGATGAGATACCGAGTAGCTGCCAGATGGTACGTCAAGGCGATTCATCCAGATTGAGCTTGATCCGGTAACAGTCGAGATTGGCGAATGTTTCACGCAAGTCATTGATTAGAGAGGCTTCCTTTTTGGTTTTGATTACTATGTCGTCGACATAGACTTGGATGTTGCGACCCAGCTGCTCCTTGAGGCAAGCCTGCATGCACCGTTGGTAGGTAGCTCCCGCATTTTTTAGCCCGAAGGGAATTGTGTTGTAGCAGAACACACCGAAGGGCGTTGTAAACGCGGTCTTCTCCTGGTCTTCCTCCTTCATTCGAATTTGGTTGTAGCCTGAGTAGGCATCGAGGAAGCAGAGGCGCTCGCATCTAGCGGTGGAGTCAATGATTTGGTCGATCCGTGGTAGCGGGAAGTGATCTTTTGGGCAGTGCTTGTTTAAAGAAGTGAAGTCCATGCACATCCGTAGGATATCCGTGTCCTTTTTTGGCACCAGCATCGTATTGGCGAGCCAAGTGCTTTCCTTGATCTCGCGTATGAATTTGGCCTCGAGGAGTCTGTTGATCTCCATTCCGACTGCCTGCGCTCGTGGCTCAGACAGTCGCCTGATTGTTTGCTTGACTGGCCTTGCGCCGGGTTGACATTGAGTGCGTGCTCGGCGAATTCCCTGGGAACTCCTGGCATGTCCGCAGGACACCAGGCAAAAATTTCCCAGTGCTCACGGAGGAATTCGATGAGCGCGAGTTCCTATGCGAGACTCAAGTTATTGGCGATGAGGGCCGTTTTGGCGGGATCTAATGGATGGACCTGCACCTTCTTTGTGTGCACAGATGAGTCGAAGGAGAGGTCAGGTGAGCTTGGCCTACTGTGGGCGGCGCATCGTTGTCGTCGTTTCCTTCAATCGCGTGAGCTCCTCCGCATGCCGAAGGACCGGAGATTCTGTTGAATTCCCCGTCAATCGCCGACGCTTCAAGCTCCGTTGATCGTGATGACGCCATTGGGACCTGGTATCTTCATTTGCAGGTAGGCGTAGTGGGGTACCGCCATGAACCTAGCGAACGCGACGCGTCCGAGGATGCAGTGGTATTGTGAGGGCCAGTCGACAACTTCAAAGTCGATGCGCTCACGCCGGAAGTTCTTCGGCGTGCCGAATATGACGTCGAGGTTGATTTTGCCCAGGGGTATACGCCTTTCCCTGGGACGATGTCGTGGAACGTTGTGTCCGATGCCTCCAAGCAGGTTAGAGGGATCCTCATTGCTCGCAAGGTACTCGCGAATATGAGGTTGATACCGCTTCTGCCATCCATGAAGACGCGACTCATGTCGAAGCCTCCAATTTGCGCCTCGAGTACGAGGGGGCAATGACCTAGGCGAGGTACTTGAGGCGGGTGGTCGCGTTTGTCGAAAGTAATGCACGACTCACTGCCACTGAGGTACTTAGTGGTGGATGGTGGCGAGTGCGTGGCCAAGTTGACTTGGCGAGTGATGGCCTTCTGCACCCTATTGGAGGGGCGCCCCTTTTGGATCATCATGGTACCCATGGCCCGTGGGTACGGTTCGCCTCCGTGGTGTTGGTACGGTGCAGCTCCGTTCGGGGGTGGACCAGGTGGTGGTGGTGGTGCGCCATGTGCCATGACACCTGGAGCAGCTTCGTAGCCCCTTTCGACTGCACTGCGGTTCATCCGAACCAATCCCTCATGTAGCTTGAGGAAGTCACGGCAGTCCTTGAGGAGGTGGCTGGACTTTCTCTTGCCAACATGCTTGTCGATGTAGAAGTGTACCGTGCATGGCCCGGACAGTTTGTCCTCGATGGAGGTCGCGCGTGCTTCATCGCGAGTGCGGCGTTGCCACACTTGCGTGGTTTTCCCAGAGTCGCGGTATCCGCCGCTGCGGTATCCGCTATTGCGGTTATCGTCGCGTCTATCGGCGTAGCCGGCTGCGACCATGTTGACGTCATCGTGATCGTCGTATACGCGCATGTGACGCTTACTCCGGTGATCGCGTCTTTGTTCGAGTTCTGCCTCCTCGTCAGAGTGAACGCGATTCTTCACCGAATCTTCTCTGTCAGCCCACCGATTCGCGATCTCCATCAGGTGGTCGATGGTCTTGGGCTTTGAGCGGCCTAGCTCCTCCCTGAGTTCCATGCGGCGAACACCACCGTTGAATGCATCAATCGCGCGGTCTTCCGAGATGTTCTCCGCGGAGTTCTTGATGATGGACCACCTTTGGATGTAAGAGCGCAGCGATTCGCCAGATCTTTGCTGGCAGCATCTCAGTTCTTCGATTGAGGCGAGGCGTTTGTACGTGCCCTTAAAGTTGCGCACGAAGCTGTAGACCAGCTCATCCTAGCTGCGAATGGATCCGCGTGGGAGGTTATTGAGCCATGCCCGGGCGGCGCCCTGCAGCTGTAGCTGCAAGCATTGCATGGCAGTACTTCGACTGCCTCCATGTAGCCTGACGGAGGAGATGTGACCCTCTAGCCAGATCTTGGGGTCCTGCAGACCATCAAATTTCGGGTTCTACGATGGGAGTTTGAACCCTTTAGGCATTTGCTTTTGCCTGATGGATCTGCTGAAGCATCTGGCGCCGCAGAGCTCCCCATCTTCTTCTTTCGAGTCAGTCGGCTGAGCACGTCGTGCCCTTGACTTGTCGATCTTGCGCTGCGTGAGTTCATCACGTGCATCGTAGTCGCGATCGTGTCGCCGTGAGCGGCGGCGCCGAGACAGGTCGTGATTGTCATCGCTGGACGAGGGCGAGGAGTAGCGCTTTGCTAACGCTTTGCCCCTTTTTGGGTCTGGTACTGGTTCCTTGTCGAGGGCGGCCTTGATTAGCCCCAGGCCCGCGATCGTAGATCGGTGCATGGCCGTTCGGGGATCTCCAGCTGGTGGATGGTTATTGAGAAGGTACATGGTGGCCGCTGTCACCGTGGCCTGTGGTGTCCTGGGAACCACGTTGCCTCTCGTGTCGACCGTCATAGATCCGAAGTCGAGGACTTTCGCGGCGTCTATGCGCTCTTGTTCGGTGAGGTGAGCCATCCGCGATTCCCCCTTCCTGGCGAGATGCTCGTTGCCTCTTGAGGAGGATCCTCCGTAGGAGGAGAGCCCAGCGCGACGAAGGCTCGACTCGTCCGCTGCCTTTTTACGCGCCTCAAGTTGCACGATTGCTTGTTTTTGGCGCTTGAATTCCTCTTTTAGGAGCCAGTGGTAGCCCATCAGCAGTTCCTGCGGGGACCCGAAGGGTAGAGGTGCACCTCGTAGGGCTTCGCGACAGCGTTCCCACTCTTGCTCGTTGAGCCTGATCACGACGCGTTCGCCGGTTTGCTCGTTGATTATGCTAGGAGGTTCGACTGCTCCTCCATTACCGCCGTTGCCGCTTTTGCCAGCGTTGGGCGGGTCGGTGCTGTTGCCGGTGTTACCACCGTTGCCGCGATTGGGTAGATCGGTGCCGTTACCGGTGTTGCCACCGTTACCGCGGTTGGCAGAGGTGTCGCCCGCGTTGATGACGGCGCACATGAAGTGATTTGGGAAGCTGTTGCTTCCACAACTTTCAGATCCAGAATCGTAGGTTCCATCTTCAGTGGCCAGATCGCTTAGATCGGAGTCGCGACTGCCGTCGCTGGCCATGTTCCCAACTACCGTCGGAGCATTGAGCTCACTGAGGGTGCTGATCGATGGAGGGAACCATGATGCTGGGGCAATCGCCGGTGCCGTCTCTGACCAACTTGGAAGCGGAAGCTCCCAATCGCCAGGCTGATTCCGTCACCCACGGACTCGAAGGCCGGGCGAGTAGCCGGCGTGTGGACGGTGAAGTCGAAGGCGCTGAAAAGCTGGTGAATCTCTGCTGTTGTAGAGTTGTAGATCGTGTTTGATGGGGCCAAAGAAGCCGCAACATCAACACTCCTAATTCCCACAGACGGCGCCAATTGACGAGTGTTTAACTCGTCAATGCCCATTGTTATGGACTTGGGTTTTGGAGAAGGAGGGAGCGCTGGAGACATCTATCGACTAGCAAGAAAGCACACAGGGGACAAAGAATTTACCCAGGTTCAGGCCTCGTAGAGGTCCCTACTCCTGCTTGTCTTCTCGTGGAATTATTGAAGGAGTCGAAAGTTACAACGGTGCGCAGATGCAATCTGGCGAGGGTTTGTGGAAGCTAGGGTTGCGTGTGTCCTCCTCGCCGCCCCCTCCTAGCCCTTATATAGATAGGCTAGGTCTCGGGTAGCAGGTCGAGTCGGTTACAAGTTAGGGTTTTCCCCTTAAAACTTTCTATCTTTAGCTTCTTCTTGTCCTTCAAGCAATCGAGAGTCCACAGGTTACTCGAGTCCTTTCATCTAGGCCTTGGCGACACCGTGGGCCTGCACGTATTTGGACCGTATATACCAAGCTCGAGTACCTGTAGGGTATACCCATGTCAATGGCAGTAGCATTAACATCATGTATGCGGATACAATGCGCAAGTTAGGTATCTCGGAAAACATGCTCTAGGCTACAAGGACAACTTTCCATGGTATTGTGCCAGGCATTTCTTGTGAGCCCATAGGCAAGGTCTGGGTTGACGTATTGTTTGGCACGAGAGATAATGGCAGAACTGAGAATTTGGAGTTTGAAGTGGTGAACTTAGAAAGTGCGTATCACGCGTTACTCGGAAGACCAGCACTAAACAAGTTCATGGCAAGTTGTCACATCAGTTACTTGAAGATGAAGTTGCCCGGGCCAAACAGGGTGATTACCATTGCTAGAGATTTCCGGCGTTCCACTGAGTGTGTGTCAGCCGGGTCTAACCTAGCCGAGTCACTCGTGATTGCGCAAGAGAAAAGAAAAATCCAGGAGGTGGCAGCGTTGGCTGCTCAGTCCGCGCAGCAATATATGCCGGCGTTGAGTAATCCGCATGGTAGCGTTTCGTTCCAAGCCACAAAGGATACCAATGAAGTGCCCGTTGATGATATGTTCCCAGAGCGCACCGTAACAATTGGTGCCAGGTTAAATGATAAATAGGAAAGCGAGCTCGTCAACTTCCTCTGTGAGAATCGGGATATTTTTGCTTGGTCCACACAGGACATGCAAGGTGTTCCGAGGGAGTTGGCCGGGCACTCTTTGAACGTGAGACCCGGAGCAAGGCCGGTGAAGCAACCTCTCCACCGCTTCGCCGAGGATAGGAGAAAAGTCATTGGAGATGAGATAGCACGGTTACTAGCAGGAGGATTTATCATGGAAGTTCTTTACACGGATTGGCTATCTAATCCGGTGCTGGTGGAGAAGAAGAAGGATGATCCGAATGTGGCAGTGGTTTGGCGTATGTGTTTCGATTACACGAACCTGAACAAGGCGTGTCCAAAAGATCCATTTCCACTGCCAAGGATAGATCAGGTCATAAACTCAACTGCTGGATGTGAACTATTGTCATTCATTGATGCATATTCTGGTTTCCACCAGATACCTCTGAATCCGGATGATCAAATAAAGACTGCATTTATCACCCCGTATGGGGCTTATTGCTATCGCACCATGCCGTTTGGTTTACGTAATGCAGGAGCAACATACCAAAGATGTATGCAGAAATGTTTGCACGACCAAATAGGTCAAAATGTACAAGTGTATGTGGATGATGTGGTTATCAAGACCAAGGAAAGCAAAACGCTCCTTGACGATATCAAGCAGACGTTCGGGAACTTAAGAAGGTTCCGGATGAAGCTTAACCCGGAAAAATGTACCTTCGGTGTCCCGGCTGGAAAATTACTCGGATTTCTTGTCTCCAGCCGAGGTATCAAAGTTAATCCAACTAAAATCCGGGCCATTGAACGAATGGAACTGCCGAAGTGTCTTAACAATGTCCAGAAGTTCACTGGTTGCCTGGCATCGTTAATTCGGTTTGTATGTCGGTTGGGAGAAAAGGCATTGCCTCTCTACCAACTCATGAAAAAGTCGGACAAGTTCATTTGGACGCCACAGGCCAATGAAGCCTTTATACAATTAAAGAAAATGTTAGCCACTGCACCAGTTTTAGCCTCTCCACTATCAAAGGAGCCAATGTTGCTCTATATAGCCGCAACCAACCGAGTTGTAAGTGTAGTAATTGTGGTAGAGCGCGACGAAGAGGGTAAGTAAGTGCAAAGGCCAGTGTATTATCTGAGCGAGGTGTTGTCTGCCTCAAAGCAGAACTACCCACACTATCAAAAGGTGGCGTATGGTGTGTATATGTCGGCAAAGAAACTAAAACATTATTTTTAGGAGCACCCCATCAAAGTAATATGTGAAGCTCCCATATCCGAGATAATGAGTAACAAGGATGCGAGTGGTAGGATTGCAAAATGGGCAATTGAACTAGCTCCCTATGCACCACAATATGACAGAAGAGAAGCAATCAAGTCTTAGGCCGTGGCCGACTTTTCTGTGGACTGGGCCGAGGTACAATACGAACCACCCCTACCAGATCCGAACTACTGGAGGATGCACTTTGACGGGTCAAAAACAAAAACCGGGTTAGGCGCCGAAGTTGTGCTTACCTCCCCAAAGAATGACCAGTTGAAGTATGTGCTACAGATCCATTTCACAGCGTCGAATACTGTCGCTGAATATGAAGCACTTGTGCATGGGCTCAAAGTGGCAAAAGAAATTGGGATACGTCGGATCCAATGCTTTGGCGACTCGGATTTGGTAGTTCAGCAAGTATCGGGGCTATGGGATGCTCTTGATCCAAACATGGCATTATACCGATTCCATGTGCAGAAAATATCTAGTTATTTTGAGGGATGCGAATTTCGCCATGTACCCCGGGTGGAGAATGAGGCTGCCGACGTATTGTCAAAACTCGGATCAACCCGACAAGCAATTCCACCAGGTGTAGCATTAGAGCACCTCAGAAAACCATCTATCAGACCGTCCCCAGAAACCGACTCAATCTATGTCCTGGAGGATACAGAATCTGGAGCTGTGCCCATAGACATTGACATGGCAGGTGGTGCACAAAACCCGGGGACTGCCTCGCAGGACCCAGGGACTGCTCAGAGTGATCCGGTTGAAGTTATGCCGGTGGATCAGATGGAAAATGATGAGGATGTGTGATGACCCACAAGTATAGGGGGTGTATCGCAGTATTTCGAGGGAAGTGAAACCCAATTTATTGATTCGACACAAGGGGAGCCAAAGAGTATTTATCAGCCTTAACAACTGAGTTGTCAATTCAGCTGCACCTGGAAACAATCTTGCTCACAGCAGTTTATCAGTAGCAACAGTTTTGTAGTAGGAATAGTAAAGTAACAGCAGTAGTAAAGTAAAGACAGTAGTAACAAAAGCGAAGAACAAGGATTCGAAAGTGCGGTAGGCATAGGGATGGATGGACGAGCGTTGCATGGACAAGACAATTCACATAGCAATCAGAACATAGGGCAATTGCAGATAAATAAGATAAAGCATCCAAGTACTAGAGAATCCTAGGCATGTGTCCCATATTTAGTCATGCGTGCTCGCAATGAGAACTTGCACAACATCTTTTGTCCCGCCAGCCCGTTTGCAGCGGGGCCTCTAGGGAACTACTGGCAATTAAGGTGCTCCTTTTAATAGAGCACCGGAGCAAAGCATTAACACTCCGTGAACACATGTGATCCTCACATCAAAGCCTTTCCCTTCCGGTTATCCCGATTTCTGTCACTTCGGGGCCATAGGTTCCGGACAACGACGTGTGTATACAACTTGCAGATAAGACCCAAAACAATACTATCATAATGAATCAATAACATGTTCAGATCTGAAATCATGGCACCTGGGCCCTAGTGACAAGCATTAAGCACAACAAGTTGCAACAAAGTCATAAAGCACTAATAAAAGATACTAGGCACTATGCCCTAACAATCTGATGCCATTACATGAACGATCTCATCCAATCCCTACCATCCCCATAGCCTACAGCGGGGAATTACTCACTCATAGATGGAGGAAACATGGATGGTCGATGAAGATGACGGTGGAGATCGATGGAGATGGCTCCGAGGGCACTTCCCTGTCTTAGGTGCCGAACAGACTTCTATCCCGAATCTCCCCTTCGGTGGCGGCGGAACAACGGAACTTTTTGTGGAAAAACGTCGAACCCCCAGAATTTTTAGGTCAGAAGGCTTCTTATAGGCGAAGAGGGAGACCGAGGGGGTGCCTGGGGCCACCACACCATGCCCTGGCGTGGCCAGGCCCAGCCCGCGCCTAGGGGTGGTGTGGCCAGCCCCTGGCTCTCCTCCATCTTGTATTCTGGCTCCTAGAGTCTTCTACAAAAATAGGCACTTTGGCTTTTGTCCGTCCAATTCCGAGAATATTCATTTTCTGACTTTCCTGGAACCAAAAACAACAGAAAACAGGCAGCTGGCACTGTGGCTCTTGTTAATAGGTTAGTCCAAGAAATCATATGAAAAGTACTCCAAAGTGTGGACAAAACACAAGAAAGTAGATAAAACCAAGCATGGAGCATCAAAAATTATAGATACATTTGCAATGTATCAATGTGTTCCCTGTGCGAGCAATACCAGCTTGGGCACTGCCTATATTTCGATTCCTGAAAGTTGGAACGTTACCCACTGAGGAGGTGTTATCCAGGAAAACTCAGAGGAGAGCAAAGGCATACACAATCATCAATTACGAGCTATACAAAAGGAGTGTGACCAATGTCCTCCAACGATGCGTTGACCCAGAAGGAGGGCTTGACATCCTCCGAGATATACATCAAGCAGAGTGTGGGCATCATGCCTCGTCCTGAGCCTTGGTGGCAAAAGCTTTCCGGCATGGATTCTACTGGCCAAGTGCCTTTGAACAAGCAGAAGATCTGGTGAGAAAATGCAATGGTTGTAAGAGGTACGCTACCAAGACACATATGCCAATGTCGGAGCTCAAGACCATACCAATCACATGGCCATTCGCCGTATGGTGTTTGGACATGGTTGGCCCGTTCAAACCAGCAAGGGGGAATATGACTCACATTTTGGTCATGGTGGAAAAATTTACAAAATGGATTGAAGTAAAGCCAATAAGAAAATGTGATGGAGCTACGGCCGTGACATTTCTCAAAGACATCATCTTGAGATATGGTTATCCTCACAGTATCATAACTGATAATGGCACAAATTTTGCGGAAGGATCATTTGCGTGTTTCTGCCGAGATAAGAAGATCCGGCTGGACGTTGCCTCGGTAGCCCACCCCGCATCGAACGGACAAGTGGAAAGATCCAACGGATTAGTATTATCCGGGATAAAACCCTGGCTCATTGAGCCGCTGCAAAGATCAGCGGGGTGCTGGATAGAAGAACTACCGGCGGTACTGTGGAGTTTAAGAACAACTCCGAATCGATCAATAGGCTATACACCATTTTTTCGGGTATATGGGGCAGAAGCTGTATTACCAGCCGACATAGAGCATGATTCGCCTAGGGTCACCCAATACACAGAAGCTGAAGTACAAGAAGCCCGAAAAAATGATGTTGATCTGCTAGAAGAAGCGAGAGAATTGGCATTGTCCAGATCCACCATATATCAGCAAAATCTCCGACGCTATCATAGCCGGAAAGTAAGCCCCTGAGTTTTCCGGGAAGGCGATCTGGTGCTCCGGTTGGTACAACGTACTGCTGGCATGCATAAGTTATCCCCCCCATGGGAAGGGCCATTCATTGTGAGCAAAGCACTGCACAATGATTCTTATTATCTTATCGATGCAAAGCCACAAGAAAAGAACAAGGCGGACAGGTCCGGCGAGGAATCTAAGCGTCCATGGAATGTAGCTCTACTTCGTCCTTTCTACACTTAGCAGAGAAGTGTATGTATCCGAGTCTTCTCATATGTCGGTATGTATGCCGGTAATGAGCTTATCAATGAAATGTTGGCACCTCGAGCAGTAACTCGGGGAAAATGAAATCCGAGGCCTGATTCGTCCAAGTGGAACTTAACCCGGATCTAGGTGTGTGCATATTCGAAGTGTACAAGATCCGGGCCAAGTGGAACTTAACCCAGCTCTAGGCGTGTGCATATTCGAAGTGTACAAGATCCGGGCCAAGTGGAACTTAACCCGGCTCTAGGTGTGTGCATATTCGAAGTGTACAAGCTCCGGGCCAAGTGGAACTTAACCCGGCTCTAGGTGTGTGCATATTCGAAGTGTACAAGATCCGGGCCAAGTGGAACTTAACCCGGCTCTAGGTGTGTGCATATTCAAAGTGTACAAGATCCGGGTCAAGTGGAACTTAACCCGACTCTAGGTATGTGCATAATCGAAGTGTACAAGATCCAGGCCAAGTGGAACTTAACCCGACTCTAGGTGTGTGCATATTCGAAGTGTACAAGATCCGAGCTAAGTGGAACTTAACCCGGCTCTACGTGTGTGCATATTCGAAGTGTACAAGATCCGGGCCAAGTGGAACTTAACCCGGCTCTAGGTGTGTGCATATTTGAAGTTATCAAGGAGCTACGTTAGTTTTCTAAGGAGAATCCGGCCGAGTAACAAGTTACTCCCCCGGAGGCTCGGGGACTAATGGTTATATCACTAATATCTACAGCATGCTAAGGAAAAGGTGAAGTAACGTACCTCCATCATCCGACCCGCAAGGTTAATCGCTTTAGCGGCTGTGTTCATTTCAGCAGAAAACTCGGCGAGACCGAACTTCTCCGGGAGATCGTCGTTGTGGACGAACTCCGCCTTGTTCCAATTGTTCATGAACTCGATCAAGGTCGGAGGATATCGTTCGCCGCTGAGCATGTGGGGCGCCACTAAACCCTTCGCATGCGCCTCCCTCCTCTCAACCAGGGCAAGGGCTGGGCTGGTGTGCAAAACAAGTTGTTGCGCATCGGCTGGCTCGACAGGGGTGTCCTTCGGTGCTGGAGGCTTCTTGGAAAGCATGGATGCGAGAGTGCGCTATCCAGCCTCGACGGACGCTGCCCTGGTGGCGTCAGGGGCCTTTTTGCCCTTGGGATGCTGAGAGGAGGAAGTGGTTGCAACAAATTTACCCTTGGGAGCTGCCTGGGTACTTTCTTGCCGAGACTGAGATGACTCGGACGAGGCGGAGGGGCTTGGCGCTGCTGCCGTTGCTTTTGCTGCTGGTGCTGGAGTTGGTGCTGGGGTTGATGCTGGTGTTGGTGCTGGTTTCTTCTTCGGTGGAGGTGCTGAGGCAACCTCGGTGGTAGCTGGTTGTGGCGGAGCCGAAGTGGTGGTGGTCGTTGCCTCGGCAAAGCCAGTCTCCCCCACTCCAAAGTTGCCCTTCTCTTGACGAGGTGGGCTAGAACCCGGAGCAGCCACTGAACCCTCCGGGATTGGGCTCAGCGGGCGTAAATCATCGCCGCGAGGGGGAGAAGGGCTAAGTCAGAGCAGCAAAGTGATGCTAGATCCACTCTGGGGGACCTCCACCGTGGCCCTGCCGAATCAAATAGTGTCCGATGAGAAACTATAACAATGCAAGAACAAGTAAATGGCAGAGGGAAAAAGAGACTTAGGCATTCGAGGTCAGGGGCTCCTTGGGATTCCGAGCCCTTTGTGCTGGGGCCTTGGTTGCAAGCTTGGAGGCAGTCTTGTCCCCGGACTTCTTTTGCCTTTTGGCTGGCTAAGAAGGTCCAGAGGATGAAGTTGATGCAGCTCCCCGCTTCTTCTTCGGTGCAACCGGAACAGGGTCACCCACAACAAGGGGAGGGTCCTCATGGATCTGCCCATCGGGGTTAGCTGATGCCGGAAAAGCATAAGAAAGGGGGACAACGTCAAATGCTTCCATCACCTCAACATCCGAGTCATCTTCATCGTCGGGCCAATCTCTAATGGAAGAGAGTTTACCGGTGGGTCGCTTGGTCGCGTACGTCATCGGAAGGAACATCTCCTGATCCGGTTCTTCCTCGTCCGAGGTCTCCCGGTCAGGCACCCATTTGAGGGTGGGGTCGGTGCCATCCTCGATAGTTTGCTGAAGGAATTGCTAAGGGAGAGAAAAGACAATAGAGTTAAAAATACAATAGCGACCGACATAAGATTTAATTCGGAGAAAGTTTGTGGCACGAAGCTTACCACGGGAGGAAGCCTATCTCGGCAATAGTGCTCAATTCCCCACGTCCACTCAGAGGAGAAGTCCTTGTGGGTGGTGAAGAGGGCATTGACCCGGCGATAGATCTCTGTTGCTCAACTCAAAAGACGAGGTCCGGTTGGGGTCGCGGCCCCAGCTCATATGGCACACTTTATGAGTGCGTTTCTGGAGAGGGGAGATCTGGTTGTGGACGAATGTGATCATGGCATCCTCGTTGCGCAACCCGAGCTCCTTCAGCTCCGCGAACCTTTTGTTGACCTGGTTGGCCAAGACTGTGGGCTTCTTGGGGATAATGTCCCACAACTCCGGGTTAGGAGGACCCGGAGCATAGGGGCGAAGCCAGATCAGGTCTTCAGTGTCGTCATTCCGAACATAAAAGAAAGTCCGGGCCCATCCTTTGCAGGAGTCCAGCTCGGTAACCCGGGGAAAGACGGAGAAATGGATGCAGCGCCGAACTACGTAAGTTGTTTGTCCTCCGGCTCTAGATCAACATTCAGAATTACATTTCGACGAAGGCCAAAGAACCAGATCCATAGCTCCTTTATGGGCCATAATCCGGCATAGCCTTCGATCATGGAGGCGAAAGCAGAGAGAGATGTGATGACATTGGCAGGAAGGTGGTGCGGCTGGAGTTCGTAGGTGTTCAACCAGTCATGGAAAAATCGCTAACTGGCAAACCGAATCCCCGCTAGAAATGTGACAGAAACACGACAAACTCACCCGGATTGGGTGAGGGGGCAAGTTCGGCGGAGGCAAGGCGTGCGGTGACGCTTGCGGGGATGCGCCTGGTGCGGTAGAGCTAATCCAGGTCATCCTGGCAGACCCAGGATCCAGCCCACACACCGCGGTCCGTCGTCGCAGCGTCTTCCTCCATCTCCTGCTCGTCAATGGCGAGCTCCTCCTCAGTCATCTCGAGTTCGCTGCCCTCACTAGCGCTAGCGGCGGTGGGGGGCAGCGGCCTAGACTGACAACGACCCGTGGCAGAGGAGGTGCGCAGCGGCGGCGGCGGCGACGCAGATGCGTGTGGAAGCAGTGCGGCGGCAGCGCTGCTACTCAGACGCGGTGGCGGCGGCACTGTCGCGGGAGAAGACGAGGAAGAAGAAAGGGCAGAGGGGCGCGGAAATGGGGAAAGGACCCAAGGGGCGCACCCCTCCCCTATTTAACCGCTCCCTCAGCGAGGTAGTGGGATCGCGTTTGCGGGCGGGCCACATCGTGTGGCCGTGTACAAACCAGATTGACCAATCAGCATCAAGCCACACGGAAGGCCACAGGGCGCAGCGGATCCCATGACACAACACATTGATGCAGTTAACGAGGAGGCAGACATGACGTGACGTGCGCACAGTAACTCCTGACAATAACTACGGCGGTTACTATTGCTGGCCCTTAAAATGAGGCAACCTAATGATTAGCCTCCACATGGGGAAGCGTACGAGAGAAGGAAGAATGACCCGGAAGAGATTGTGGTAACCCGACCAGCAAGTGAAAACTTGGAATGTGCTAAGGGAAAGTAAACCCATGGAATCCGAGATGAGGAGGTAACTCGGAAATGAAACTCAATACACGGTGAAATTGAACCTGCTGTGGCCTTAGCGGCTAAGGCAACTAAGACCGCACCAGCTTCGGGGACTAATGTTGGAGGGATACCCCCGGATAGGGTCACGCCGGGGTATAAAGGCCGAGTTAGCCGAGGTACGGCAAGGTCAAAGCGAATGCTAGCCGAGTCACCTCAAGGCAGGCCGAATCTCAGGGTAACCCGGACTAGGGGATGTCCACCTAACTAGGTCTCAACCGACTTAAGCCGTAAGTCGGATGGATGAATCTAGCTTGTATGCAGGAACAGGTGTGGCCGGATCAACTACAATCCGGGTCATGTCAAGCTTCTAGGAGAAGGAAGGTATCTCGCTGGTCAAAAGTAACCCCGGTACGCACGACATGAGCGAAGCGGACAGAGGCAGGACCACCGAGGCGTGGCCGACAGAGGTGACGACGCCAATGTCGGCTGACGCAGGCGCCGCAGAGGCTCACGTAGCCTCTTCATGGGTGACGCGGGGAAAAGCGACCCGGTCGACTTACTGGGAGGAGGCATATTCCCTGAAATATGCCTCCACGTATGCCCTAAGTGGAGACCTAGCCACCCCTATATAAGGAGGGCTAGGGCCTCTGTAGAACGGGTTGAGTTTTACTGGGTTGATCTCTATTGACTAGTTTTTACTTGGTTCCTGAGGGCTATCTAGCGATGAGAGTAAGAGAATTCCTTCTTCCTCCTCTCTCCAATACAGCTCGAGGAGCACTTGTAAACCTTGGAAGTGAATCAAATACAAACCTTCTGTGTGTGGAATCACCTCACTATCCCTCCCTCGATTCCCCTAGTGCATTTAGTCCCCATCTTTAGCCTATCCATGGCATCTGCCGTGACACCACCACGACAAAAAATAAATAAAAACATTCTTGCATACACAAATAAATCCACAATTTTATAAAAATACTAGCTAGATTTTTACAAATAAAACTTGAAACTAATATATAAGAACATTCAATCCTTTGTGGATTTTGATAAAAATAAGAGCACTTCTTGAAAACAAATAAAAACCATTTTAAGAACTTAAATAATTATATTTTACTATAAAAATACCAAATATATTATTCCAAGGGTTTTTAAGATTTCAAGGTAATAAATACTTATCTATTAGTTAAAATACCTATTTTATAAATTCCTTAGAAACATTTCTTAAGTAAGAAATAATCAAATTCAATCCTTTAAGTCTAAATACTAATTCCAAAGCCATAACTTAGATCCATAATAAAACTTAAGTGTAAACTATTAACTTTATAAAACTCTTTTAAAAACCATAAATCCAAATTAAACCAACAATTTTATGTAAATTTTAAGCATCATTCACTTAAGATAAAAGTGAATGTTCCTTATCTCTTAATCATGCTTAACATAATTTTAAAACCCTAACACATTAATTAGATCATCTAAATTTGCTTTCTTTAATAAGTCAAATCAAGTTCATACTAACCAATCACATTTAAACTCATCATTCACTTACACTAGAAGTGAATGATCCCATACTCTTAAACAATATGTCTTAAACCATTATCATAGTTAACTTTGATCTGATATACCATAAACTAAGAATATAATAACTTCAGATCATTTGAACCTTATCAAAAAACCATAAATTTAGCCCTATTAATCTTTAGAGTTGATCCACTTAATAGTTTTCATCAACTATTACTATTTTTGCCACTTCAAAAGAAACACTATGTTATTTCTTTCAAGTTATGACAACTTTCAACATGGTCCTTGTAATAATTACAAGATACCGCTCAACCTAAATCTTGTATTATGATTTTGCTTCACCTTTTATGTCTTATAAGTTAATGTTAACATCCTTGAAATTTTACTCTTTTGTGAAGTAAACTTGAAGATAAACCAAATCTTAAATGAATCATCTAATTCCAACTCACTTGTAATGTTAAGAATACTTTGGGGGTTTTAAACACATGCATCTTATTACTTATGCATATCAACATACTGCTTATTTAAACATTGTCCTTACCGGCCAATGATGGTACTTTATAGAACCCGAGGTCCAGTGTCAAGTCGAGACATTCGACTACAGTTCTTCACTATAAAAACAAGGAAAGTTCACACTTTCTCATGTCCTTTGATTATTTTATATCAAGTATTTGCAAACTGCTGTTGTCATCACCTGCATTTCAAAAAGGTCAGAAAACACTATTTTTGATAATAATGTGAACTATTGGTTACTGATCCAGGGTGATCAGTTAATCTATTAAGCCTGGCAATTGCAATATCATTGTCTAGGAATATATCATCTAGGACTTAACAACCAATATCGCTAGTGATTCTCGCACCGTATATCATGCGTTAACCATAAGATCTATAATGGTTCTAGGGAAGTTAGCTAGATCTTCTCCCTTTCGTATGCTGATGGACAACTTTTATTGGAACCGTGATCCTATATCTAGGCACGTGCAAGGGTGGGAACCGTCAATTCCCTAGTATTGGTTGTCGACTTTTGCTCTCTTCAGGAGTGTAAATCGGCAAAGCCGTTGTCCTGAGCTAGCAAAAGGGTGAGTATACGGGGTCGCGGAGAAGGGAAGTACTAGCTTGGATCATCTAACTGGGCCCCACACCAAAGGAAGTGTGGACGGGAAAGATCGCCCGGTTGTGTAACAAGGATTTGATCTCTTATGGGTAAAGTAGCGCACCTCTGTAGAGTGTAAGAACTGTGACATGTTACTCCCTGTTCCAGGAAGGAGCTGCGAACGCTGCAGGAAAGGAACTCCACGAAAGTTCTGGTAAACCTATGAAGCCTGACGGACATAGTTTTTTTTTAATAAAATCAACCTTTGAAGAAATGTTTACGAAAACTTGCATAGCCTATGACCTATGGTCTATGACTGTAGTTAGTGCATCAAACACTCCTTTTTAGTGAACTTGCTGAGTACGCTCGTACTCAACCGTATCTTCTTAACCCTTGCTAGATTCTGAAGATATTGACGACCAAGAAGATGAAACACTATATTCAGCTGAAGACCAAACATAATTTCGTTATGAGGAGCTAGAGTTTTTTGGAAGCATCGAGAGAAACAACTACGAAAACAACTATGGAATGGAGTCCGAAGAGTCTGAAGCATAGATTCTCGGATATAGTTAGTTAAGCCTAGTAGTTTAGATCTCTATCCTCTATCTACTAATCTCGTATAAATCTTAAGGTGTAGTTTTCTTATTCATCTCCTTCTCAAGTCATTATAGTATAGCTTTGAGTCATCGAGATGCCTCTATGGACCTAGGAGAATCTTAAAGTCGTCATGTAATTTTTGATTGTAATAATAATAATGTATGCTTGTGGACCCGCTTTGTTTCTGTTGTACCATTTTGAGGATGTAATATTTGTGGAATGGTGTTCCGTTAGTGTTATGTCCATGACTATAGTATACTACAACATGCAGTGGTATGCTGGGTCACCGCAAATCTCCACTCAACCCCTACAGGTATAACCTTAGCGGATCTTCTCTTAAATCACCTTCGGGATCCTCTTCTTGAAAAGAGGGAAAACGGGATGAGATTCGAGAAAATATCGAGAACCTTGAAAAGATTTCCAAAGCTTGTGTCGAAACTATTGGGGAAGGAGTTGACTCTTACCAGATGATGGGTAAAGACCTCGAAAAGAGGGTCGATGACATCGATGGTAGAGTTCAACTCCTAACCAAGATCATCATGGAGATGGCTGATGATAGGAAGACATTAAGCAAATAATAATTATAGAACTACATGCTAACATCGTAGAGATGTCCACTCAATTCGCCTGTATCGCTCATGCCTGCAGCCTCAAGGCGGAAGAAGAAGAGTAAGATGATGACTTCTTCACTCCCAAGAAGGAGTAAGTAATCGCAAGGGATTATTTGATCCACCTGGCTTGATTCCAAGCTTGGGGGAGGGGGGGGGGGATCTGTGAGAACCTTGTAATCTATCTTACAGTTTTAGCATGTTTACTTTCCAGTACACATGTTAGGTGACATGCGAGGAGCTTCGCGACTCTGAGGTCGGACGGGTACGACTACATCATCTATTCTCCTGCATGAGCGTAATACTCTCTCGATCTTCAAGGGTATGTTACCGCTGTCTTTCTCCGTTACTGTATTATTTCTAGATAGATCTTTGGACAATTAGGGTGTTCCGCGTAGTAAATTTTTTTGTTTTCTGTCACGGAACTCCTTCAAGAACAACGCGTGAGGTTCATGCAGAACAACGCCTAGTGGATGCAAGTCACCAAGGCTACTAAGGCCGCGTCTCTATGTTTCACTTAGTTTGCGCCTTCTCCCTTAGAAGTACTAAATTTGAATGAACTGAAGTTTTCCATGATCTATATTACTACGGGCATAAAACATTCCACTCAATTAAGCTCGAAACCTAGAAATTACTTTAGTGCGAACTCGATGTAACCCGGTGAATTTATTTACTTGCTATACCTATATATGTCCAATATCATAGCAAGAAGAAAAATAGAACATGTCCCGAGCTGTTCAAATTAGCTATATTGTATTTGCATGATAGCGACTTCATATAGTGAACGGACTAAATATTATGTATTTATCCTGCATCAAAACTAACGACTGTGTGAATTATTCTTAGAGTAATTTTAATCCTCTTTTGATTTCCTTTCTTTTAAAATATAGGTACATGATAACATGGGGAGAAGGACCACGCATCAACACCAAGAACAACCTTGCTACTTGGCCTGAGATCATTGACCTCATGTTGGAGATATGCTTTATGGGTATCACCATAACATAACCTTATTCCGGCTAACCAGGGTGGCCCACAAATGGTAGCATTAGGGGAATCCAAAAAGGAGGCTCATGCCGGATAACAGGAAGGCTACGTTACCGACATAGATGAAGCTAGAGTCTTGGAGTACAAGACAATACTAGCTAGTATTAGTGTAGGACTCTGTAACCTGTCTAGTATGGACTTTGACCTGTAACCCTAGGTTCTGGCGCCTTTATAAGACGGACCTACGGGAGCCTTTATAAGACAGACCTACATGGGCCTTTAAGGAACAATACAGTGAATCACATAATTCCTGTAGCTCAGCATATTTCCATTTAGTGATTTATAGTAGGAGCAGGATCTCACCACTGTTGTGGGATCTGAACCTGGGTAAGCTATGTTGCCTCGTACCTGCCAACTCGCCGCCTTTCTCACACATATCTCTAAATGAGCTATGAGTATTCCCTATGACGTACTCATCGACAATACCACGATAGTTGGCAACCACCGTGAGGCAAAAGGCGCTTCGAGCTCTACACCGGGCGAGACCCGAACTCTTCATGGGAAACAACAACACCGTCGCCATCGGGCACGTACTCTTCTCCGGCAATGTCCGATCATTCCTTCGGATGAGTTCTGGATCCCGACAAAAATGGACCCAACCTGCTGCTCCATTGTTCCAATCGGGGATATCCACATCTTCATCGGTGAAATCAGCTCGGGATCGAACTCCCAGGAAGCCGGTCAAGTGACAAGGCTCGCATAGACCGCCTTCGGGCTGGATACGATTGCGGAGGAATGAACGGGCTCAGATCTGACTTCGGAGTTTACCTGCTTAGATCTAGAAAATTTAAGTACCACCCAAACCACCCATGTGTAGGATATAATGGTGAAGGACCGAAGCAATCCACTAGGTTACCCCAAGTGTAAGAGAAACAGAGGTTGCACTTCGTTTTTTTGAACTTGGGGCATTTCATTAATTGATCACATAAAAGTTGCAGTTACAATCTTGCATAAGCATTTCCACCACGCAGGGAGGAACACAACCTAGCATAACACGCATACTCGACGCACCACGTCCCAGCCTGGCTAATTCATCAGCAAGTGTGTTCCCTGACCTGCTCACTTTTGAAACGAAGACGTTTCACAACGAGGACATAACATTTTTAATATCCTGGACAGTACCAGCGATAGGAGACTTGCTATTTCCCTTCATGTTCAGCTCCTTTACCATAATTGCATTGTCACTCTCTATGTGTAAAGGCCCAGCATATGTTGGCAACAAGGTTCTCAAACCATTCAGCATAGCGACCGCTTCTGCAGTCTTGGCATTTGGGCAGTGAAATATTGGTCCCCATGCCGACATGAGTACCCTTCCTTCTTCATTTCTTAGAACAGCTCCCCAAGACCCTGCAACATCTGGTTTAGAGAAACACGAATTAGTATTGAGTTTTGCCCAACCAGGCCGAGGACACTTCCATGTTTCACCAGATTTAATTAGGTGCTCTATTTATGAACTGAGCTAGTAGCAACTCGTTTTCCTTTGATATCTACTTCTGTATCCCCATCCTTTGCTTCCTGGAAAGCATCATGGTAGGACTGCAAATATAAAGCTGATTCTTCAATACCGCATTTTCCGTCACTGAAAATCACATTGTTCCTCAAGTGCCAGACTCTCCACCATAGAAAAAGCAATTTTGCTCTCGTAGATTCGTCGAGTTGACTGAGTAACACAAGAACCCAATCGTCACCGGTGAATTGAAGTTTGTCTTCCTCTGGTAGCTCCCACACCTCCCTCAATCTTTGTCGAAGATTTTTTGCCTTCATACAGGCCACCATTGCATGGTGGTTTGTTTCATTAGCCATACCACATATAGAGCATGTTGCAATCTGATCCATGTTTCTTGATCATCGAGTGGCTTGGACGCCGAGGGTGTTTGAGGTAAGTTTCCAACCAAAGACACGAATCTTTGGAGGAACCTTCGCCTTCCAAATTAGATTCCACATTTCTCTGTCCCCCGCTGGCTTGTTACTCATTCCTGTCCCATTACTCTTGGCATTCATGTCTAGTGCAAGTATGTAGGCACTTTTCACTGTGAATAACCCCGTCTGTTCGTAGTGCCAAGCTAGGTAGTCCTCTTCTGCACATGCAGGCATATTTATTTGCATCACCGTGTCTGCATCAGGAGGATAGAAAACCTTTCGCACAAGGTCCTCTTTCCAAGTTTTTGATACTGGGTCTACTAGGTCCGAGACCCATCTGATTCTTAGCTTGCTTGCGTTCCCCATTGACTTGAGGTTTCCCCTTGGCAACCAACGGTCTCTCCACACCCTTATTTTAGATCCCGATCTTACTCTCCATATTATACCTTTCTTCAAAAGCTCCAAGCCATGGCTGATCCCCTGCTAACAAGGAGAAGTATTTTGAGAAAATACTGTATCAATTAATTCTCCGGCAGGATAGTACTTAGCCTTTAGTAGTCTAGCACAAAGGCTATCAGGATGTTCCAATAATCGCCAAGATTGTTTAGCTAGAAGCGCTTGATTGAAGAGTCTCAAATCTCTAAAACAATACCCCCTTGAGATTTAGGTCTAGTCATTTTTTTCCAACCCATACAATGAACCTTCTTTCTATCAAATTCATCGCCCCACCAAAAGTTTCTTATGATTTGGGATATTTCATCGCACAGACCAGCAGAAAACTTGAAGACACTCATGGCGTAAGTAAAGATAGATTGTGCCACAACTTTTATCAACGTTTCTTTTGCTGCTCCAGACGTATACTTCTATGTCCAATCCGAGCATTTCTTTTGCAATTTCTCTTTTGAAGGTTGGAACTTATCATTTTTCATGCGCCCCTCCAGGATTGGTAGACCAAGGTATTTCTCATCAAAAGTGGTGTTTTCCACTTGCAAGATCTGCGCAATTCTCTTCCTTCCTCTATTGTACATTTTTGTCCAAGCATTAACGAGCACTTTGCTGGACTAAGGAGCTGCCCAGTACTTGCCTTGTAATCACGCAATACCTCGTTTATCTTGTTTGCTTGTCCTGTGTTCGTTTGAAAAAACAAGAGACTATCATCTACAAACAGGAGGTGAGAGATCCCTGGGCTTCTTCTGCATATTTTCAGCTCTTGAATATTCCCAAAGTTTATTTTCTGCATATTTGTCCTGTGTTCGCACTTCGTTGGTGTCCTTAGTACTGTGGATATATCATGCTGTGCTCATATGTTGGATGAAACCTCTGAAAAATCCCCAACCAGATGGCTTTGGTTAAGAAACTCCATTGATGGAATCTTCGACCAAGAAGCTGTGCACTATTTCGTAACGTACTCGTGAAGGGAACTCTAGTGTGACACACGCTAAAGAGGCAAGTGGCCTCTGGCCATGTTAGTTTCAATGACGTGATTGCAACTATTCGTAGTTTCTCCAACGCTGAAATTGATGGCCTGGCCCGCACAAGTGCCACAACAAGCAAAAACCACTTCATTGGCTACGTTTCCTCAGGTTCCGGATCTAGCTCCGATGGAGCCGACAATGAATCTGAGTGAATCCTAGATGCTCTCAACTTCGACATCAGCAATGTGGATTGCGGAAGCGAACCCCCTAACTCGGAGGAGTATGACGCTACAATGATGGACCTTGAAGCTGAGCTCGAACTTGAGAAGCTAGTCGATCAACCTACCGCCTCTCACGAAGTCCTCATGGCTATTGAGAACACGACGGTTGAGAATCAAGATACCCATGGAGCCGGAGTAGCTCCGCCAGCAGCAGACAATGCCGGGGGGCTGGATCCATAGGTAAGGAAGCTGCAGGTCCTATGGACGCAGCAAAGGCCATGCCCTCTCTAGCTATCCCCAACAGCAGGCGCAAGAACTGGAAGCTGGTCCTAATGGGACCAATCAATCAAGCAAGGATCTTCCTCTGCCACCACCCCAAATTTTTTAGGCATTTGGGAACGCACGAGTCAACCTTCAACATATTTTGGGAAAATAGCGTCGGCTTTGACTGACACTCTTCTCGAATGAGAGCGAACATGCCAAGCGCTCAACATGCCCTATCCCCCACCCCCGCCCCCGCCCTCCCCGCCCATCTCTATCGGTGGTGGCGCTACCTTCCGCTCTCGTCCTGGTCGCCATCCAGCTGCTAGTCTTCTCGATCACCACTAGCTTTTTTATCATCCCGGTCGTTGCCCCAGTCGTTGCCAGATCATCTTTTCCCGCTCGTCGCCATCCGATCTCGATCCCTTTTGGCTCCCTCCCCTTTCCAGCTCCGTTGCTAGCCAAGCAAGGTGAGACTACCGATGCATGTCCTTGTGATATATGTGATTTCTTGGTTCAATATGGTAGTGCTTGTTAGAGTGTTTGTTCTGATGTCTCGGTAGTTCATTTTTTGCTGTTAGTCAAGGTGATTGTTTCTGTTAGATATCCAATGTGAGCAACACCTTCTTGTGTAAATGGACTCTTGAACTGATTTATCTGCTTCTATTTACCTCATATAATCTATGTAGAGTTCGAAGATTTCATTACTGATAATGATTGTAGTTACATTTGAGTGTTATGTACTTTAAAGTTTGCGCTGGTCACTTCTCGTATTTCAGAACCTTTCAATAAGATTCATTGTAGTAGCTTCCGTGTTATAGCTAACTTTTGAGCTTTGCTAGCATTCCCAACCGATTCATTTTGACAGTTCAAAATCTAGTTCCTTGATCTGATTGTGTTAGGTGTTCATAGTCTTTGCTTTGTCTGATACGAGACTATCCATCTGTGGTCATAAAGTTATAATTTGCTGCCATATGGTCTCTGCTTTCTCAGAAAATATCCATCAGAGAAACACTCTTTATTTGTTAGAAGTATATCCTTGTCCTCTGCCAAATCCCATATCTCCCACATATTCTGTACAGCTAGTGAGTTGGTTCATGCAAGCACTCTTTTTACTTGTTAGAAGTAGAAGTTTTACTAACCAAGTACTTCCTCCGTTCAGAAATATAAGATGTTTTAGATTTGTGAAATGAATGTATCTAGACCCTTTTTAGTGTAGGTTCACTCTGAACCTCTATGAACCTATACACCAGAAAACGTCTAGATACATTCGATTCACAAAGCTAAAACGTCTTATATTTCTGAATGGAGGGAGTAGGATTTTCTCCAGGAAAATTTACTTGAACCGAATTGAATACCATGTCAGAGAACCGTGTGATGTTTACATGTTTTGTGTAATTACGGCGAGCACCGTTTCACGTGTAGCCGTCTTGAGAAATTAGAACTACTTCGTATTACATGTGATACATTACTACGATGTAGTGAAAAATAAATTATATTGATAAAGGCATTGATACTATCATTCTTATAGCTTACAACTGATGTGTACATATTGATTTTGCATGTTGCTTTGTGCTATCTCGATTGTACAAAAGCAAGGATATTTTTTGTTGGCATATAATTTTCACTGGTGCTCTCTAACTTTCCTGTAGTTTCCTACTAAATACATGTGATGATGACCGAAGCGTGTATCCTCCAACAGGTGATGGAATGTATGTAACCGCTACTCCTTGAAATCTTTAGCTAGATAGATGATGAAATATAATCGCTGCTCCTTAGATAGATCACGAAATGTAATCGCTACTCCTTGAAGTATTTAGCTAGATGCTTATTGAACTGTAATATCTTCAATGAATCTAGATGATTATTGTGTAGTGGATTTGAAAAGAGTTGAAATTGGACTTGTGCTTCCTTTGTAACATCTGTTTGTTTCATATTATCATGACCGCTTAGATATTATCTGTTTGTCTTGCTATAATATCTTTTAGAAAATGTTCTCGGTGTATATATAACTGAAAAACTGTGTTTTTAAGCTAAATTCTGGATTGGCGTTGGGTACCCAATGGGCCAGCGAGGCCGCAGATTTTCTCAAAATGGTTTGACCCATATAGCCCCTAAAATTGGCCCTGGGCCACGGGATCAGTTCCAAGGTGGTCCGGCTCATTCCCATCACTTCTGCTCCGGTGCTCCACCCTGACTCGCGTTGGGCAAATAAAAACATAGGGATGGCCACGATTTGCCTATATCCTTTCAGATCGAGGGGCATGATGGTTATATTAGAAAATATTTGGCACACCTAGAAGCCCGCGCGAAGCCCGTACGGCCCGTTCTGTTTTGTACGTGGTGACATGCACGTACCTGTACACGTCTGTGTACGGTGACGTGGCTGGAAACCAAACGGTCAGCCGTATTTAGTAGTCCTCACCTGCACCGCGTCCCCTACTCCTTTCACATTCACCCCCCTCCTCGACGCCTCCGCTTCCGGGCACCGGCGATGGAAGGAGCAATCGTAGGTGCGGCGAATCGGCCGGAGAAGAGGCGGAGAAAGAGCTCGTTCGATGGAGCTCGTTCGAAGGAGGTAGCTCATCGGCTGGCGGCGGTGGAGGTAGTGGAGCGGCTGGCGGTGATGGAGGGAGCGGAGCTATAGGCGGCGAGGAGGACGTCGGCGCGGGCAATCAGGAGGAGCCATCGGTCGTCGGCGCTCTGCAGCAGACGGCGGTCGTCGAGGAGGTTCAGGAGGTCCGGCTGTGCAAGAGCCGCCAGTCATCGATGTGGTCCAGGTCCAGGAGGTCGCCGCTCTGCAGCAGCAGATTTGAAAGAATGTGCTCTTAATTCTGATGCCTATGATGCGTAGCAGATTTGGGCAATACATTGTCGTATAAATGTAGATTAACCATCTTAATCTAATTAATATTCCTGTTTACTTCCAACAATCCATTGATTGCATTGTAGTCTATATGGAGAACAAGGACTTGCTGTTGCTCTCATTGTAAATTTTCTGTGAAGCCACTGATTACAAAACAATTTAGGATATTTATGCACACGAGCAAGTGATTAATCACAAATATTAACCTGTACACCTGTAACTTCTCATGAAGTATTTTATTGTGTTACCTGATAATTTAGAAATTTCCAGTGTTGGAATAATTTTCAATACTTAGTTGTGCTCAGTAATGTATACAGAAAGCATGTTTAGATAATAATAATGTTGTGGTCTTTCTATCTTGATTGTATTATTTGACTATAATTTTGAGATTCCATTATAGTGACAGAGTGTAAATCTATAATAATTTCTTATCCATTAATATTGAAGTACAGATGTATATTTAAATATTATTTATCCTAACAAGGTAGCATGGCAAATCTGTTGCCATAATTATTGTTTACAGATTCATTAACTAAATGGTTAATGACAAGAATCTGTACTCCATAATTGTTCAAGTACATATTGAATCTGTTATTCTGTCATGATACTAGTTTGAGTTTGTTTGTGTGTATTGAATGAAACATAGTTTACATTATGAGAATCAAGTTGTAGCAGCATTGGTGTCACTTTTGAGATGATTATCATGAACATCTGATGGTAGCTAGATGTGTGTGTGTGTTATTTGCGATGCTAGCATGTTGTTGTGCATTTGCAAAAGTCGGGTTAAAATATAACAAGCTGATGTACCATTGTCAGGTACAATTTTGATATTCTTGGATGGTTAAGCTTCATTTTGTTGTTGTTGCAACATGTTGAAATGCTAGATAGAGCACCTAATGATGTACCAATTGGTTTCCATTAGAAGCATAAATTTCTGTTCTCTTATTTATTTCAGCCCATTTCATGTCTATGAAATATAATCTGTATGCAATAAGCTTTGTACATGTGATTAAATTGGAGCCTAATCATCATAACATATTCATTATCTTGTTACAGTCCCAAGTGGACTTAAGTTTATTTACTTACGAGTATCTTTTTTGTATACTTACTTGTTGTGACTTAAGCTTAAGTTTATTATACATGTAGCCTGTCTTAGTATCTCGGGCATATTCCCTTCAACTACCACCGGTATAGTCTGTGAGCCCGTGCAGCCATCTCGCGCCTCGTTCTCATGGATACATACAACAACATTCTCATAGTGCAAAATCATATCCACCAGCATCATTTCACCGTCTAAGTGGATATGAAGGCACGAGTTCAAACTTTCACTCCTCTGGTTGCTTTTTATGCCAAGCCAAACCCCCCGGATAGATAAGTTGTGGCCCACAGTTTCCCCTTATAAATCCGCCTCAACCAAGTTCTGGGTTTTTTCAACTGCCATTTTCTGGCAAACGCGTGCCATCTCTCCTCAAATACGGTTTGAGACATGTTGTAGTAGAGAAGAGTTTGAAATTGGTTCAAGGACTTGTGACTAAGGTGGATATTCATAATTTTTTCTATATGCCATGTAGTGCCACACATCTGGCAAACGCTGTGAATTGCCCTGATCAGCGCATCGTTGGTGTCTATGATGACATTCTTCGGCATCCTCTGACACATTGCCTTCAAAAAAGTTTGCAGCAGCCAGACATATGTTTCTTTAGTCTCGTTCGAGACTATGGCACAACCAAAAACAGTAGTCTTCTGGTGATGGTTAAGACCAATAAAAGGTACAAATGGCATACCATAGCGACATTGGCGGACCCAGCTTCCCTGAAGCCTGGGCAGTTGCCGGGCTTCCGACTGACCGGCGCGGCTTATGTTGACGCTATTTGACTAAAATTTAGCTTATTAAGCCTTTGAATTTACAGTTTGCCCACGCTTCACAATATTCTTGGGTCCGCCACTGCATAGCGATTCATCTTGTACGTGCTATCAAATACAACTGCGTCACCGAAGTCCTCGTAGTCCAGACGAGATTGGGAGTCAGACCAGAACATTCTGTTCAGGTGTCCTTTATCTAATTCGTACTCAAAGAAAAAGGTAGGGTCCCTCTCTTTCCTACTGGCCATGATGCCGATAGATGTGGCAGTATCACCTTTCGAAAGTAGCTTCCTCTTCTCTTTGGAGCAAAGGTTGTACAAATCTCGCCTCGTAAACCCGACACCGCCATACCATGCACTCAACGGCGAGTCTAGGAATTATTTGCAGGGGAGGCTGAAAGTTGATGACGACTAACCAAACGACTACTGAACGACTACTTCCGTAGAAATTAAGACAATATATAAGACATAAAATTATTTAAGACAAAATACCACGAAAAAAGCATACAATAAAAGGACAAAGTGAACTCTCTAAGAAAACTAGTAAACAGACATGTACCTCTAAGAAATCACATCATACTCGCGTGGTAGATGTCCTCTACGATCCCTCAATGTCTGAAACTGTATAATGATCTGATCATCATGAATACTTCTGAATATCTCTTTCTCACAGTAGCACACCATTAAATCATTTAGCCATTCATCAGACACCTTATTGCGCAAATCTGTTTTAATAATCTTCATTGCTGAAAATATGCGTTCAACTGATGCAGTTGCCACAGGAAGAATGAGAGGCAACTCAATGAGACGATACACCAATGGGAAATATGTGTGTTTTGTTGTTTGAACCATCAGCTGAGAAAGTGTGGACAGATTTTGACATCCATTAAATTCTTCACTTCTCCTAATGTTCATAAGAAATCTTGGGAGGTTAATTCTTGAGCAACAATCTGTCTAATTCTGTGAAGTCCTCAACATAAATTTCAGCAAGCCGAATAAGTTTCTCAACATTAAACTTTGAGAAGTTGTTTGCTGGACTAAGATAGGCCATACAATCAACTAACTCGGTGGAAACTTCATTGAATCGATGATTCATTTCAGCGAGTTGCATCAATGGCAACATTGAATATGCTAACCTTGTAATAGTGGAGTCGAGTGGCCCTGTTCTTGGTGGTGCGAACAGTTTGACCCAAAGCTCCAACATTGAAAGAACATTTCATGTTTTCCTATGTTTTGCGTGTTAGATAACAATACTATGGAGACTTTTCATGTGTGCTAAGTGTGCAGGAAGTTTTGAGGGGGGCCGGATAATCCGCCCCTCCAAGGGATGGATAATCCGGCCTACCTCATCTCTCAAGGAAGCCATGGCACGTCACTCTGTGTCCAGTCAGATTTTCTCCCAGAAAATCCGAACTGGGCGGTTTTTCCTCCCCAGGCCGGATAATCCGGGTTTCGCAAGGCCGGATAATCCGGCCCCCAGTTTTCGTGCAAAAGGAGCCACGGCGTCGCTCAGGTCGGTCGGATTTTCTCCCGGAAAATCCGAACTGGGGCGGTTCTTCTTCCCTAGGCCGGATAATCCGGACTTCGCATAGGGCCGGATAATCCGGCCCCCAGAAGTTGATCAAGGACAAGCTCGACGCGTCTCACTGTGTGGGGGCGGATTTTCTGTCGGATATTCCGAGTCTGGGGCGGTGTTTCCTCAGACCGGATAATCCGGCCCTCACTTGGGCCGGATAATCCGGCCCCCAAAGTGTGCAACGACTGGTTTTTGGAAGGGGGTATAAGTACCCCTTCTTCCCCAACATCCAGAACTCTTGATTCATTTGAATTCGACCAGACCCTGTGCAAGAGCTCTAAATCTTGATCTCCCACTTCAACCACCCTAAGGTCTTGATCTTTGGTGGAATTGAAGGAGGAGAAGTTCATCATCAACATAAAGAATCAAGCGCTTCAACTCCTCTCCATTCACTTGGAGAAATCCCCGATCTAGTATTCTCGTTAATACCTAGATCGTGTTATTGTATTTGACAACTTTGTTCTTGTGGCAGCTTGTTGTTATTTCGGGAGCCTCCAAGTTGTTGTGGAGTTGTTGCCCCGCTAGTTGTGTAAATGCGCCGTGCCCGCCTCGAAGGGTACCTATAGTGGAAGGTGGATCATGCCTGTTGTAGCGAGATCCATCGGAGAACAGGGTGAGGCCTTTTGTGGCGTGGTGGTCTTAGTACCGCCCACCCCTCCAACGCAGACGTACTTCCCTTAACAAGGAAGGAACTGCGGTCAAAAAAATCTTGTGTCTCCGCGTGCTTCACTTTGGTTCACTCGTTCCTCTTCCACTCGCTCCTTACTCGCTAGTAGATAGGTTTGCATATAGGGAAATTCCACACATTAGTTTATCTAGAGAATTTACCTTTGTGCTAAGCCTAAAATTGAAAAAGAATTAAAAATTGGTGTAGCACCTATTCACCCCCCCTCTAGGTGCCCATATGATCCATTTCAATTGGTATCAGAGCCCCGGCTCTTAATTCGGGCTTAACCGCCTAAGAGTAGTATGGGTACCAGGGATGATGGAAATGAGGCTGTGGATAAGGTCACAATGGATGACCTCAAGTCGTTGGAAACAACCTTGTTGAAATCCTTTGAGGCCAAGATGGAGGAAATGAATCAAATGATTGCTCGCCTTACATCATCCATAGCCCCATCTCCATCCTCCTCTGAGGCTCCCTCACCATCATCTAAGGAAAAGGGTAACACCGGATCTAAGGATGATGATGTGGAAGGTGAAAAACTAAATGGTTCCACCTCCAAAAAGGGAAGTGGCAAGGAGGAATATAGTGAGGTTCGCCACGTATATTCCCCCGACCCGCCTATCCCTCATCCTCATATAAACAATAGGGGTGATCCACCCAAGCTCACTTCATCTTCTTTTAACCAATGGAAATTTCTAATGAAATCTCATGTTTGCAGCTCTATTGAATTATGGAGGATCATTGAAGAAGGTCTTCATGTTGGAGATCAAACCAATCTAACAAGAAGGGAAGTTGTCGATAGCCAGTTGAATGCCACTGCTCTCCACATGATACAGCTGGGTGTGGGTCCCAAGGACATGCCACACATTGAACATCTCAACACGGCTAAAGAGGCGTGCGATGCTCTTACGTACCTTTTTGTTGGAAATGAAAGCATGAGAAGAAACCGGTATCTTGCCCTTAATGTAGCTGAGGATTCTACATGTTGGATGGTGAAAACCATGAGGACATGTATAGAAGACTCAAGGGCATCGCAACAACATTTCGGAAGCATGGGGCCACTCACATTGATGATGCATGGATAAAAAGGAAGTATGTGAG
This sequence comes from Avena insularis, assembly GCA_023614405.1. Taxonomy (NCBI): domain Eukaryota; kingdom Viridiplantae; phylum Streptophyta; class Magnoliopsida; order Poales; family Poaceae; genus Avena; species Avena insularis. The sequence continues at coordinate 19,363,249 of CM042694.1, read as the reverse complement.
TGCCTTAATGCCTTTCGAACCGGACAGTTGAAGAGCTTGCAAGGTAGACACAACTATCATCAAATGACATCCAATGCAGTCATGCAAGAAATGGCGTCATTCAAAGTGGCGGCAAAGAATGCTGAAGATGCCCGTGCTCGGGCCATTGGAATGCAAAAGGGTGTCAATGCGGCTCTCAAAGCCAATATTGCTGAGCAAGAGGATGATGAAGGAGCATTTGAGAGGATATCCATGGACTGCCCCGATGAGGTCAAACATGCTCATGGTGAGTACATGGCATTCTATGCAAGGAATTTTTGGAAGGACCCTGCCAAAGCCAAGTCTGAACTTATGGGCAAGAACGGGTCAAATGGAAGAAGAGAAAGTGGCCCAAGATTGAGAACTTGCTTCAACTGTGGAGATAGACTGCACTTTGTAGCCGAGTGTCCTTATGAAAATAGAGAAGACAATGGTGGCAGGCTCATTCTCAAAGAGAAATCCAAAGTTCCTAAGAAGAAGCCATTTTCTAAGAAGAATGGTCCTTTCAAGAAGCAACCCAAGATGGTCCTTGTAGCTCAAGAGGAATACTCCTCCGCAAGTGAAGATGAAGAGGATGATGATAGTTCCACGAAGTGGCTACTATAGCCATCACATCGACTCCCTCCTCTCTCTTCGACTCGCCGAACGAGAACGCCATCAACAACAACGCCACTTGCCTAATGGCAAGAGGATCCAATGTATCGACTTCTAACTCCTCATTTTCTAAGACTAACATAATTTTGGATATGGATGATCATGATAGTCTTGAAATGAAAGAAGAAGTTATTGCCTTGGATACTTTTTTCACTAACCTACAAGGTGAGCACAAACTCCATTTTGATACTCTTATGAGTCAACTTGCTCGAGCCGAAGATCTCCTTGAAGAAAAGGGCAGAATTGAAAGAGAAGATGCTTTGGAGATAGCCTCTTTGAAGAATGCCTTGGAAGAGGAAGAGGAAACTCGAGTTTCTTTGGAAGAAAGACTCGAATCCCTAGAGGAGTCACAAGAAGAAGCTGTAGCTCAGCTCATTAAAGAACGTGACCATGCCCTTGCCAAGGTAAAGAAACTAAAGAAAGAAAAGATTGATTTTGGGGCTGTTCATGCTAGACTTTTGGAGAAGTTTGATGATCTTGAAAGTGCTCACAAGGCATTGAAGAGTGATCATTCTACTCTAAATAAGTCTCATGACCAGCTCCAAACTCAATTGAAACGGTATAATGTACCAAGTACCTCATCTTCATCCTTTGGAAAAGAAGATCTTGCAAGGAGTTCTCAACACAAAGGTAAAGGGGTTATTGATGAGATACTGAGCAGGCAAAGGACAAATAACAGTAAAGAAGGTCTTGGTTACATACCCAAGATAAAGAGCAATAAAAACAACAACAAGAAGAAGAACAAGACTGCTCAATCGAAGACTAGCAACATTACCAATGACAAGACTAATTATGATGGTTTTGCAGGGATCAACAATCCTAACTTCGAATTATATTGTGATGCTTATGGTGATGTTTATGCTAGTTATGTAGGGCCTTATGATTGTTACATTACTTGGTCTATTTGGGTTCCCAAGACCCTTGTTACTAACATGAGAGGACCCATTGAAAAATGGGTACCTAAAACCAAGAAGTAATTTTATTGCAGGGCTATGCTTCCGGTGGTTCTAAATGGGTACTCGATAGCGGTTGTACGAGTCATATGACCGGAAGCAAGGAGATCATCACGGAGATGCGGCCAAACCTTGAACACATTACTATCTCCTATGGTGACAAGTCAAAATCTAAGGTATTGGGTCTCGTCAAAGTTGTGGTGGCTCACGATATCTCCCTCGTGGACGTCATGCTTGTTGAGACCCTCGGGTATAACTTACTTTCAGTTCGTGCCCTTGGTAAGATGGGCTTTGCAGTTTACATTGATGCTGATTTGGTGGTACTCTTGTGGAGCAAGTCTCTAAAAGTTGCTTTCGTGGGATATGTCGAAAACGACCTGTACGTGGTAGACTTTTCGGGGAAAACCACTACAGGTCCGATGTGTCTTTTCAGAAAGGCTGACACGGGTTGGCTGTGGCATCGCCGACTAGCCCACATCAATATGAGAACTTTGCAAAGTCTCCACAAGGGTGGCCACATTCTTGGACTAAAAGAAAATGTCTCTTTTGCCAAAGATAGTGTTTGCAGGGCGTGTGTTGAAGGGAAAATGCATGATTCACCTCATCGAAGGAAAACCATTATCTCTTCAAAAAGGATCTTGGAGCTCCTTCATGTGGACCTCTTCGGACCTCCATCTCATGCAAGCCTCGGTGGGAAGAAGTATTGTCTAGTGATTGTTGATGATTACTCAAGATACACGTGGGTTTATTTCTTCAAGTTGAAGAGTGAAACTCAACAAACTGTCATCGACTTCGCCAACGAGGTTCAATGTCAACACAACATCCCCATTCTGGCTATAAGGAGTGATAACGGCTCGGAGTTCAAGAACTACACCTTAAATGAGTTCCTAAGTGAAGAGGGGATAAGACATCAATATTTCGCTGCGTACACCCCAAGATCAATGTTGGCCGAATTCAAATCTCCATATAACTTCTGGGCTGAAGCAATCTCTACTGCTTGTCATTCATCCAATGTTTATACCTCCGCAAGATTTTGGACAAGACTCCGTATGAAATACTTACAGGTAACAAGCCAAACATCTCATACTTTCGGGTATTCGGGTGTAAGTGTTTCTTTCTTATTAAAGGAGTTCGTTTATCTAAGTTTGAATCTAAGGCTCTAGAAGGTATTTTTGTTGGTTATGGTGCCGAATCCCACACTTATAGAGTCTACAATAAGCTCTCCGGAACTGTTGTAGAATCTTGTAGTGTGGTGTTCGAGGAAAATGATTCCGTCTTGAGCAAGTTGGTGTTTGTGATGCAGATGTTGAAATACCCCAAGATGCCATAAGAAGAATGGGCGTGGGATTCTTCTGCCCCATTGAGGAACCCCTTGTGGCGGACCGGGAAGGACAATGCTCTACTCATATAGAGCCCTCATCTACACATACGCAACATGCTCCAACCATGAGGGCAACTTCTACACCATCTCCATCAACTGCTGAAGATCAAGATGTTCCAGAAAGCTCCAGGCCGGATTTTCCGGTGGATACCGGATTATCCGGCCACCCCGCTCCAGCTGTCCATGCAGCTCCTGGTGGTGAAGATATCAACACAAGCTCCAGGCCGGATTTTCTGGCTGACCCCGGTTATCTGGCTCCTCGCGAGGTCAAGCAAGTCCCAGGCTTCCTGCTGATGCTACTGCAAGTCCTCCCAGGCCGGATAATCCGGCCACTTCTTCGGCTGGATTATTTGGCCCTGACTCTCCAGTTCTGCAGCCTCCTGTTATGGCTACAGACTCACCTCAAGGGCATGCATCTCCACCACCTGCTACTGATGTTCCAGCTATTGATCAAGGCAGAGAAAATGCCTCCAATGAAGACTCAAGTGATGAATCCCCTCCACCAAGAGACAACAAACTTACTGAACTTCGTCGCAAGGCTCGGGCTGATCGTAACCTTGAGTTGAGGGGTCACACTCTCGACAAGGTTGTTGGTGATCTTCGACGAAGGGTGTCTACTAGAAGAGAATTGGCCAGTTTTGGTGAGCATCAAGCTCATATCTCCATGGTGGAACCTAAGAAGGTCTTTGAAGCTCTTGAAGACCCAGACTGGGTTGTTGCTATGCATGAAGAATTGAATAATTTCGAGCGCAACAAAGTCTGGAAACTAGTGGAGAAACCCAAAGAGTGCCGCAATGTTATCGGCACCAAGTGGATTTTCAAGAACAAGAAGGATGAGAATGGCATTGTTGTGAGGAACAAGGCAAGACTTGTGGCACAAGGTTACTCACAAGTTGAGGGCATCGACTTCGGCAAGACTTATGCTCCTGTGGCTCGCCTTGAGTCCATCCGTATCCTACTTGCTTATGCTGCTCATAACAATTTTAAGTTGTAGCAAATGGACGTCAAGAGTGCCTTCCTTAACGGTCCTCTACATGAGTTGGTATACGTAAAGCAACCCCCGGGGTTTGAGGATCCTAACTTCCCGAACCATGTCTACAAACTCGATAAGGCACTCTATGGCCTTAAACAAGCCCCACGTGCGTGGTATGAGCACCTTAAAGAGCTTTTGTTAGATCGTGGCTTCGAAGTTGGGCAAATCGACCCCACTCTTTTTACTAAGAAGGTTAAGGGGAGCTCTTCGTATGCCAACTATATGTAGACGATATCATTTTTGGTTCTACTAACAAAGCTTTTAACGATGAATTTTCAAAGCTTATGACTGACAGGTTTGAGATGTCTATGATGGGGGAATTACGGTTCTTTCTTGGATTTGAGATCAAGCAACTAAGAGAAGGAACCTTTATTAATCAAGCAAAGTACATCCAAGACATGCTCAAGAGATTCAAGATGACGGATCTAAAAGGTGTCGCTACTCCGATGCAAATAAAGTGTCATCTCGAACTCAACCCTCATGGTAAAGATGTGGACCAAAAGGTATACCGGTCCATGATCGGCTCTCTTCTTTATCTCTGCGCATCTAGACCCGATATTGTGTTGAGTGTGGGAGTGTGTGAAAGGTATCAAGCATCTCCTAAAGAAAGCCACTTAGTGGCGGTCAAGAGGATCTTTCGATATTTAGTTCATTCCCCCAACTTTGGTCTCTGGTATCCCAAGGGCTCCAATTTCTCTTTATGTGGTTATACTGACTCAGATTAGGCTGGTGATAAGGATGATCGGAAGTCAACTTATGGAGCTTGTCAATTCTTGGGAAGATCTCTTGTATGTTGGTCCTCCAAAAAGCAGAATTGTATATCTCTCTCCACCGCCGAAGCTGAATATGTTGCTGCTGCCAGCGCTTGTACTCAATTATTGTGGATGAGGCAAACTTTAAAGGAATACAATGTCAATTGTGACAAAGTGCCTCATTTATGTGATAATGAAAGTGCTATCAAAATTGCGTACAATCCAGTTCAGCACACAAGGACGAAGCATATTGAGATTCGGAATCATTTTATTCGTGACCATGTTGCTCACGGTGATATTGATCTATCTTTTGTGAGCACGAAGAACCAACTGGCGGATATTTTTACAAAGCCACTTGATGGAGCAAGATTCTTCTATTTGAGGAATGAGATAAATATCATTGATTCCAGGAGCTTGTCTTGATTACCCATGCACCCACTCGTACATCTCAATCCTTGTTTGGTCTAGGTGTGGGCATGGATATAGGGGGAGTGTGGTCCTAACTTATTGGGCTAACCCTCCCCCCATAATGCCAATAGCAAGTATATCATTTCTCTTAATATCATGTTGTGATATGTGAGCTTATTGATGAGTATTGGTCGTGAACCCAAGATATATCTTCGCGGTGTCACACCATACACTCCAACAAAGTGGCTTCGGCCACCGCCCTCTCACTTGTGGAGAATTGGATCTTTTTGGATGTTATTTGCTCTCTCATGTTCTTATGGGAATCACACTCAATCTTGGCTTTTATTTGATTTGGATTTTGCAATTTTGAGTGTCTAGTACCATCTCAGTTTGGCATTCTCAATCCTAAGCCTTCCCTACCCCTAAGACATCTATTCTTGCACACAAGTCCCTTGTACACCTTGTGGGGGTGTTGTTTGGGGACGCGCGGGCCTGGTTCTGTGTATAATAGAATCCCAGATTTTAGGCCGGATAATCCAGCCCTGGCGGATTCGATCTTAAAGGGCCGGGCTCGGGGGGAAGGGCTCATATCGAGCAGCACTTCTCCCCCAGCCCTCTCCTTCTCCCCAGCCGCCGCCTGCCGCCCCTCACCTAAGCATCGCTCTTCTCCCTTTTTGGTGTCTCCATGCCAAAGGGGGAGAAGTAGTTCTATTAGGTTGTCCGTGGATTTGCATGGGTCGGGCATAAGCACTTGCACTTTTTATTCGTTATTTCTTGCTTATGCCCATTTAGCGTTGAACTTTTATATTCGTGGTTTGTGATTTGTGGTTAAGACTTTATGTGGTTGTCTGGATGATACCTATGGACTTCATATCATGGATTATGCTCATGGTTATATCTATTCATATCCTATTGCTGGTGGTTTATCACGGAAGGCGCGCGCTCATAATGGTTATCCAATAATAATTGTGATTTATGTCAAGGATGCCTATTCTCTACTTCGGTGGTATGTGTTTTTGCCCTTTTGTCTATGGAATAGATTCACCTATTTGTGTGCATTTGTATTCCAATGGAAAACTCTATTATGCACACATTGAGGGGGAGTCCCTTCCATAGTTATCTCTGTTTTTCTTGTGTCTTTCTCCTGCAAATCCTGGTATTGTCATCTAACACCAAAAAGGGGGAGATTGAAAGAACATTTCATGTTTTCCTATGTTTTGCGTGTTAGATAACAATACTATGGAGACTTTTCATGTGTGCTAAGTGTGCAAGAAGTTTTGAGGGGGGGCCGGATAATCCGCCCCTCCAAGGGCCGGATAATCTGGCCTACCTCATCTCTCAAGGAAGCCAAGGCGCGTCACTCTGTGTCCAGTCGGATTTTCTCCCGGAAAATCCGAACTGGGGCAGTTTTTCCTCCCCAGGCCGGATAATCCGGGTTTCGCAAGGGCCGGATAATCCGGGTTTCGCAAGGGCCGGATAATCCGGCCCCCAGTTTTCGTGCAAAAGGAGCCACGACGCGTCGCTCTGTGTCCAGTCGGATTTTCTCCCAAAAAATCCGAACTGGGGCGGTTCTTCTTCCTAGGCCGGATAATACGGACTTCGCATAGGGCCGGATAATCCGGCCCCTAGAAGTTGATCAAGGACAAGCTCGACGCGTCTCACTGTGTGGGGGCGGATTTTCTGCCGGATATTCCGAGTGCAGGCGGTATTTCTCGATCGGATAATCCGGCCCTCACTTGGGCCGGATAATCCAGCCCCCAAAGTGTGCAACGGCTGGTTTTTGGAAGGGGGTATAAGTACCCCTTCTTCCCCAATGTCCAGAACTCTTGATTCATTTGAATTCGACCAGACCCTGTGCAAGAGCTCTAAATCTCGATCTCCCACTTCAACCACCCTAAGGTCTTGATCTTTGGTGGAATTGAAGGAGGAGAAGTTCATCATCAACATAAAGAATCACGCGCTTCAACTCCTCTCCATTCACTTGGAGAAATCCCCGATCTAGTATTCTCGTTAAAACCTAGATCGTGTTATTGTATTTGACAACTTTGTTCTTGTGGCAGCTTGTTGTTATTTCGGGAGCCTCCAAGTTGTTGTGGAGTTGTTGCCCCGCTAATTGTGTAAATGCGCCGGTGCCCGCCTTGAAGGGTACCTATAGTGGAAGGTGGATCAGACCTGTTGTGGCGAGATCCATCGGAGAACAGGGTGAGGCCTTTTGTGGCGTGGTGGTCTTAGTACCGCGCACCCCTCCAACGCAGACATACTTCCCTTAACAAGGAAGGAACTGCGGTCAAACAAATCTTGTGTCTCCGCGTGCTTCACTTCGGTTCACTCGTTCCTCTTCCACTCGCTCCGTACTCGCTAGTAGATAGGTTTGCATATAGGGAAATTCCACACATTAGTTTATCTAGAGAATTTACCTTTGTGCTAAGCCTAAAATTGAAAAAGAATTAAAAATTGGTGTAGCACCTATTCACCCCCCCTCTAGGTGCCCATACGATCCATTTCAAACATGATCATCCATATTTGGCACTTCAATCTCATGTGTCTCACAAAAGCTCTTGGCTTGGCTGAATAAAGAATCCAACCCATTGTCCCTCATCCCTTGCAAACTTTCTTTCACATCCAAGACCAAACGCATGGCTTCAACAATATTTTGATTCTTCCTTTGCAAAGCTAGTGAGAGCTAATTTGTGGTGTTTAACATGTTTATTAAGAGCAACATGATGAACGCAAATTCAAAGCATTGCATCTTAATAAGCAAACCAAAAGCCCCACCTTGACATGTGTGTTCCCGAGCATCAATCACTATAATTCCTAGAACACCCACCACAGCCTTCCACATTGTGAATATGCGAAGCAAGGTTCTCAAGTGTGAGCCCCACCGAGTGTCTCCTGGTCTTGTTATGCTAGACTCTTGATGCATCCCGGTTCCAGCTGAAATCATCCCATTCTCCAACAACTCTAACAATTCATCCTGGTGTTTTGCAAGTAATGCATCTTTTCTCTTGCAAGATGAACCAACTTGAGTCACTATCAAGGGAATAATGTTGAAGAAATTAGCAATAGCAGGACTACATTGAGCAAGAGTGACAACCACCAACTACAACTGATGGGAAAAGCAATGAACATAGAATGCATATGGAGCTTCATCTCTAACCAAATTTTGCAAACCATTGAATTCCCCTCTCATATTAGAAGCCCCATCATAGCCCTATCCACGTAGCCTACAAATTGGCAAATCATGATAATCCAACACAGCAAGGAAAGGTTCTTTAATTCCAGTAGATGTACAATCTATGATGTGCTTAATCATAAGAAATCTCTCTCGTAGCAACCCATGATCATCTACAAATCTACATGCATCAAGAAATTAACCAGATTAGTAAACAACAAGTAAACAATATTAGTACAATTATATAAAACAAGACAAAACATGGTATGCATCACCTCACAATCACTTCCATTTGCTCCTTTATTGAGCAATCTCTAGCCTCATCAATAAAAATTGAGAACTTCTTATCTCCAATGGCATCCTTAATAACCTTGGTCACCTCCGTTGCGCAACATGCAGCAAAGTCCTTTTGGATGTCCGAACAAATCATCTGTGCATTTCCTTGCCCCTTATCAAATGCCTCCTTCACATCATCCTTTTTGTTCTTGTACCAGTCCAATAGCTCCAAGAAATTGCCCTTGTTGATGGAAGTGAAGGATTCATCATGCCCACGAAAAAGCCTCCCCTTGTGCTATGAGATACCTTGCACAATCTAATGATGCAGTTAGACGGATTTTATATAATATCTCAGACTCCTTGCTATACACACGAAATTTGGTAGCCACACTTGCTCGTTGATTGTTGAAATCATCACAATCATCCCTACCAATGTTGTGGCGACTAGATAGACCACCAACATGCTTTTTAAAATTATCCAGACCTATTTTCCAACGAGTGTAACCATCTTTTGTAAACACATCATTTCCCAATCTGCAGGCATGTGATGGTTTCTTGAAAAGATAGCAATAGAAGCAAAAAGCAGCCTCCTTTTCCACACTATATTCCAACCAATCATACTTATCGAACCAGTGTGCCTGAAATGATCTCCAAATAGTGTCATCTTGTGTCTTCTTAAATTTATGCCCTACAGCCTTATTTCGCCCATTCAACAAATAAGCTCTTCTCACATCACTTCTAATTTCAGGGGCATAATCTTCTATTGGTATTCTAAGTCCTGGATCATGAATAATTTGACTTGGATGAAATTCTTGAATAAGCTGACTTGGTTGGGTTGTGCTCTCATCAAATGTGGTGGCATTGCTCTCATCAATTTGGGGACCAGGTTTAGGTTGAGGTTCAGGTTCAGGTTGAGGTTCTTCATGTTCAACTTGAGCTTCAATTTCAGGTGCAGCTTCAATTTCAGGTTCAGATTGAGTGCTACCAACAGAACTAGGTGTATAATAGCTAAGGATGCTCACATGCTTTCTCTTCGTTTTTACAAATCTGGAAATATATTACACATAGATAAATTAATCGGAACTAGTACATAATTACAAATTTGCAATAGATATGAGGATTGGAGGACAAATACCACCAATTGCCGAAGACAAATACCACTTCTGATGCCGGAGGCGGCCAGGCGGGAGCTCCTCTCTCCGGACTCCGGAGGCCGGCGCGCTCCTTAGCCCCGGCCCACGCTCCTTAGCCCAAATTTCTCATGGAGGAAGCTTCTTGAGGGCAGCAGACGGACAGGTCGAGGCGGTGTGGTCGAGCGCAGCAGCAACAGCAGCTCTTCTTCGGGGGCAGGTGGGCAGCAGCACAGACGGCACAGGTCGAGGCGCTAGGGATAGGGAGGCTGGAGGCTGGACGCTGGAGCCGGACGCCGCTAGCGCTAGGGTTTGGTGGCCGGCTGGCCGCCTCTGTTTCTCTCTTTCCGTTGCTTCTTGCATGAGGCTGGAGGTGGAAGATTTGGCTATGTTACGTGCTTGTGCTGTGCGCGTGTGTGAGTTGGGCTGGAGCTGGAAACTAAGCTAATGGGCCTCGCCTCCTAGCATAGGATTATTGTAATTTATTTTTTTACAATTTTAGAGGGCAGGCTTCAGCCTGTTTAAGCCTGCTTGCTGGCCTCGCCTTTGCATGCACTATTGTTGACGAAAGAATCCATTATGGTGTGCTTTCTAATCTCTATGGCACCCATTACCGGTATCTCAGCTTTCTGTTACTCTTTGATTTTTCTGTGCGACCAAAGAAAAGATACTCTGTCCGGTCTTGCTAAAATATGGTTGTGTCTATCATTAAAACTTGAAACATACCAAAGCTCACTTTTACTATCGAACTTCATGCTCAGGTGCGCTTCACAGTTGCAGCGAGACTCCGTTCTTAGCCTACGACTGCGTCCATCCTCGGTCAACAACTTGCTGTCACGTCATTTCCCTTTCCTCGAACAAAGATACCGCCTAAACGCAAATGTCTTAACACACCTTTGCTATACCTGATCTTATCCTTTCTAATGCTGAAACCATGATCTCTGGCATAGTTATGGTAGAAAACGAAAGCAGCTGGTTCAGACATAAATGTCATTTTTCTTATCTTCATGAATATATCACTCTTATCATCTCATGGGTAGTATCTTTGTCGTGGTGGTGGCACGACAGATGTCATGTATATGCTAAAGATGGAGCCAATGTGCACTAGACGAATCCAGGGAGGGATAGCGTGGTGATTCCACACACAGATGTTTGTATTTCTCTCTTATTGATGATGGATTACAAGGGCTCCTCGAGCTATTCGTGAGAAGGAGATTTGTTCTCTTACTGCCCACTACTACGCTATAGGGTTCTTCCTTAGACCAAAATGACCGATCCCTCTCTATGGAGGCCCTGGTGCTCCTTATATAGGGGAGCCCAGGTTACAAATCTAGGGCACGCGTGAAGGCATATTCTCCGAATATGTCCTTTGGTAAAGTAAGATGCCTCTTTTTACACTTTAACCGGCTAGTCCGGACTCAGGGCGTAAGCCTCCCTGAACCCCTCTGCGGCGTGGCATCACCTGACACTGGTGGCGTCAACCGACATTTTGGATACGTCATCCTTGTCGGCCATACACCGCTGGTCCTCCCCTCTGCTTGCTTCGCTCACGCTACAGTGGACAGAGGCCACCTTTTGACCAGCGAGATTCCTTCTTTCTCTTAAAAGCCAAGTGGTAGTGTTGGGGGGATAACCCCGGGTAGGGTCACTCCGGGGTATAAGGGCCGAGTTAGCCGAGGGTCGGCAAGGTCAAAGCGGATGCTGGCCGAGTCACCTCAAGGCAGGTCGGATCACGGAGTAACCCGGGCCAGGAGGGATGCCTAACGTTGTCTCATCCGACTTAAGGAGTAAGTCGGAAATGCTTGTCTAACCTATATGCAGGAACAGGAGTGGCCGGATCTACTGTGATCCGGATCCTCACTTGGCTTCTAGGAGAAGGAAGAAATCTCTCTAGTCAAAAAAGAAGGTCAGGTGCGTACTGGATGAGCGAATAAAGCAAGGGCAGGACCACCGGATCGTGGCCAACAAGGGTGACGACGCTCACGCCGGCTGACGCGGGCGCCGCAGAGGCTACGTTGCTAAAGCAAGTGTGACGCGGGGGAAAAGCACCCCTGTCGGGATACTACTTTGGGAGGGGGCATATTCTTAGGAATATGCCTCCACGTATGCCCTAGGCCAGGACCGAACCACCTCTATATAAGGGGGGGTTGGGGTTCTGGTAAGGGGGTTGGGTCTTCTTTGATTGGGAACAAGGAGAATTCTAGTTAGTTGAGCTCTAGTGGATCTAGGGTTCTTGGGCTAGTTGGTAGGCAAGAGTAAGAGAGTTTCTTCTTCCTCCTCTTGTCAATACAGCTCGTGGAGCTCTTGTAATCTTGGAGATTGAACATCAATACAAAACTTCTGTGTAGAGAATCACTCTACTATCCCTCCCTGGATTGCCCTAGCGCATATTAGTCCCCACCTTTAGCCTATCCATGGCATCTGCCGTGATACCACCACGGTTACGCCCACCGGGGCTAGCGGGCGCTAGCGGTGAAGATCCGGACGGAAACTTCATCGCACCGCCAACGCGCCGTCTCCGGGCTCGTTCAGTGCTTTGGAGCGCTGGACTACGTCAGCGACAACGCTGGCTGCTTCGGCACGCGCCCCCTTCCGTGCAACGGCATCTTCGTCAAGCTCGGTGCGCACAAGGTCTATGTTGCTGTGGACGTGTCTTGCGTTCATCCGCGTCGCGTCGTCGATGCCGGAGAACCACTCCTCACTGTGGCTCGCGAGGCGCGTATCGCTCGCTCCCCGGACCATGCAGAGGTGATGATGACTGCACCAGGCGCGGGCATGAGCAAGGATCCAGCGCCAGACCCAGAGGTAACACCCAAGGCACCGAGGAAAGCTAGGGTTCCTCCGCTAGAAAGGCCTGAGAACATGCTGAGGGAAGCTATGGATAGCTTGGCGAACCCGGTGGCAGCAGTGGTAGATCCGGCTCAGGCACAGGCCGAGCTAGAGGAGACCCGGCGAAAGATACTGGAGGGCGCAAAGAAAATAGCAGCGGCTCAGCAGTCGTTGAACATGACGATCTTGTAGTCTGCGAAGGCAAACAAGGTTGATGCGATGGGTCAAAGGAAAAATCTCATAAGCGAGATGAGCAGAGAAGGTGATGATGGACGGAAGGTTGGAAAACTATCTGTCTGTAGGGTTGCGAAGTCTGATTACGGCAAAGAACCTCAGGGCAGCAGATGCCGCGGCGTCCGAGCTAGAGGGTCTGACGGGTGAAGCCCGTCAGAGACAGCAAGACCGGGTTAACGAGCTGGTTCGGATCGCGAACAGGCAGAACGAGAAGCTGCTGAGAGGTAACCCGGAGAGGGTTGGAGCTTCTAAGATCGTCCATTCGGCGATGGGTAACTCGGAGAAATCTGCTGGAGCCGCATCATTACCTCATGGTGGCCAAAGGAGAGAAGAGGTAGTAACCTCGGCCAGACGGAACAAGCAAATCGTTCCGTACGACCCAACGCGTGCGGGAAAAGAAAAAGAGATGCGGAAAAACGATGATCGACGAAGTGTGAGCCAAGGTGAAGCTGGCCGAGGTAACCACAACCAAGGCAATGCCGGTCAAGGGAATGCTGCCAACGGCAATGCCGGACAGCGAAACTCGGCAGGAGCGGGTCAACCGCAGCAGCGGAATGCACCAAGGCAAGAGCAAAGTGCCGGCCGTGGTATGCAACAGAGAGGAGCACAACGAGAGCAAGACCGATACAATGACGGAGACTCAGAGATGATGAATGCGGGATACGCAAGACCGGACTATCACGTGATAGGGTCGAGATTGGGAAGCAGAGATTTGATGCCGGATGACGCCAGGCTAAAACTGGATCGCATGTATAGGTCAGAACAGGTCGAATGTCAAGGTCCTCCGGGTCCAGTGTTCTTCGGACCCCGGATCATGAAGGAACCGCCAGTACCCAATTTCCAATTACCTAGGGGCACGAAGACGTATGACGGCAGTACAAAGCCGGAGGATTGGCTGATAAACTACGCAATAGCTGTGAAAATTGCAACTAGCAACTTGAGATGGGATGTATGATATGTACCCCAAATGTTGGAAGGTCCAGCTAGGGTTTGGCTGAATAATTTGCCACCCGGAAGCATCAATTGCTGGATAGATTTTGAAGAAATGTTTATCAGCAACTTCTCAAGTACATATCAGAGACCGAATAGACCGCAGACCCTGGCAATGTGCAAGCAGAAATCTAACGAAACGGACCGTGAATTCTTGACCCGGTGGTGTACCGTGAGAAACTCGTGTGAGGGAGTCATAGAGTCACAGGCTATAGCATGGTTCGCACAAGGGTGCAGATATGGCAGCGAGTTGTGGATGAAATTGCAAAGGAAAATGCCAGTCACATTGGCAGAGATGATCCGGATTGCGGATTCTTATGCTTTGGGTGATCCGACTCAACCTAGGATCGTGTCGAACGAGTCAAATGAGGAGTACTATCCGAGGGACGGAGCCGAGTCATCCCGGAGGAACGATTACAGGGGAAAAAGGAGAGACGATAGACCGGACCATCGATATGGTTCGCAACAGGTTGCAGTCGTGAATCAAGATCAGCCCGGAGCAGGGAGCAACCAACGCCAGAAAACGGGAGGGAAATGGACTCCTCGAAACGATGGCAAGAAAATGTGGACTCTGGAGCAGAAGAAGCAATGGCAAGAAAAGAAAGATCGTCCGAGGTATACCTATGAGTCAATGTTGGACCAGCCGTGTAAATTTCACACGCCAAATCCGAACAGGCCGACGGGTCACACGACGAGGCAATGTGAGTGGATGCGCAAGATAGAACAAGGTGGTTCGGGGAATGCTCAGGCACCTCGGAATGATCAACCTTGGCAGGAGTTGCCCCGGCAGCAATTGCTTTCCGGAGCAAACACGCAGCAACTGATGTTGCCTCCCCCTCCGCCGAGGTATGACAACAGCGAGAGAAGGGATGCAGTGCATTAGGTGGAAAACCAGCAACCACCAGATCAGAGGTACTCCGGAAACGAGGGAAGGAATGAGTACAGGGAACATCACCAGAGCTATTGTGTGTTCACAACAGAGGAAACAGATAGGAAAAGCTTGCAGCGCCGACATATGGAGGTTAACGCGGTTATGCCTGCAGTGACGAGGTACATGTCTTGGTCGGACCAGGAAATTACTTGGAGCGTCAAAGATCACCCCAAGCTTATGCCAAGTCTGGGCTCGTATGCACTAGTGTTAGATCCGACGTTCATTGGACCAAACATTAATGTAAGGTTCTCCATGGTACTAATCGACAATGGCAGTAGCATTAACATCATGTATGCGAATACGATGCGCAAGTTGGGCATCTCGGAGAACATGCTCCAGGCTACAAGAACAACTTTCCATGGTATCGTACCAGGCATATCCTGTGAGCCCATAGGCAAAGTCCGGGTCGACGTGCTATTCGGTACGAGGGATAACTGCCGAACTGAAAATCTGGAGTTTGAGGTGGTAAACTTGGAGAGCGCGTATCATGCATTACTCGAGAGACCAGCACTGAGCAAATTCATGGCAAGTTGCCACGTTAGTTATCTGAAGATGAAGTTGCCCGGGCCAAATGGAGCAATTACTATCGCTGGGGATTTCCGATGTTCTATTGAGTGCGCCTCAGCCGGGTCTAACCTAGCCGAGTCACTTGTAATTGCCCAAGAGAAAAGAAAAATTCAAGAGGTGGCGGCTTTAGCTCAGTCCATAGCGATATATGCCGGCGTTAAGCAACCCGCATGGAAGTGTTTCGTTTCAAGCCGCGAAGGACACCAAGAAAATTCCAGTGGATAACATGTTTCCGGAGCGTACCGTAGCAATTGGTGCCGGGTTAACTGACAAATAGGAAAGCGAGCTCGTCAACTTCCTCCATGAGAATCGGGACATTTTTGCTTGGTCCACGCAGGACTTGCAAGGTGTTCCGAGGGAGTTGGCCGAGCACTCTTTGAACGTAAGACCCGGAGCAAGGCCGGTGAAGCAGCCTCTCCGACGCTTCGCCGAGGATAGGAGAAAGGTCATTGATGACGAGATAGCTCGGTTGCTAGCAGCAGGATTTATCATGGAAGTGCTGTATCCGGATTGGCTCTCTAATCTGGTGCTAGTAGAAAATAAGAAGGATGATCCGAACGTGGCAGTGGTTTGGCGTATGTGTATCGATTACACGAACATGAACAAGGCGTGTCCAAAAGATCCATTTTCACTGCCGAGGATAGATCAGGTCATCGACTCTACTGCGGGATGTGAACTATTGTCATTTATTGACGCTTATTCTGGTTTCCACCAGATACCTCTGAACCCGGATGATCAAATAAAAACTGCCTTTATTACCCCGTACGGGGCTTATTGCTATCGCACTATGCCATTTGGTTTATAAAATGCAGGAGCAACGTACCAAAGATGTATGCAAAAATGTTTGCACGATCAAATAGGTCAAAATGTACAGGTCTACGTAGATGATGTGGTTATCAAGACCAAGGAAAGCGCAACGCTCCTTGACGACATAAGGCAAACATTCGCGAACTTGAGGAGATTCCGGATGAAGCTTAACCCGGAAAAATGCACTTTCGGTGTCCTGGCTGGAAAATTACTCGGATTTCTCGTCTCTAGCCGAGGTATCGAGGTTAATCCAACTAAGATCCGAGCCATCAAACGAATGGAGCTGCCGAAGTGTCTCAACGACGTCCAGAAGTTCACTGGATGCCTGGCGTCGTTGAGTCGGTTTGTATGTCGGTTAGGGGAAAAGGCAGTGCCTCTCTACCAACTCATGAAAAAATCAGATAAATTCGTTTGGACGCCGCAGGCCGATGAAGCTTTTGCCCACTTGAAAAAAATGTTGGCCAGTGCACCAGTGTTAGCTTCTCCACTATCAAAGGAGCCAATGTTGCTCTACATAGCCGCAACCAACCGAGTTGTAAGTGCAGTGATTGTAGTGGAACGAGATGAGGGGGGTAAGTCGGTGCAGAGGCCAGTGTATTACTTGAGCGAGGTATTGTCTGCCTCAAAACAGAACTACCCGCATTTTCAAAAGGTGGCATACGGAGTTTATATGGCGGCAAAGAAGTTAAAGCACTACTTTAAGGAGCATCCCATCAAGGTGATATGCGAAGCCCCCATATCCGAGATTATGGGTAACAAATATGCGAATGGCAGAATTGCGAAATGGGCAATTGAGCTAGCACCATACGCGCCCCAGTATGATAGGAGAGAAGCGATCAAGTCCCAGGCTGTGGCGAACTTTTTAGTGGATTGGGCCGAGATACAATACGAACCACCGCCACCGGATCCGAACTACTGGAGGATGCACTTTGACGGATCGAAAACCAAAACCGGGTTAGGTGCCGGGGTTGTGCTTACCTCGCCAAAGAAGGATCAGCTCAAGTACATATTGCAGATCCATTTCGCGGCATCGAACAATGTCGCTGAGTACGAGGCTCTTGTGCATGGTCTCAAAGTGGCAAAGGAGATTGGCATACGTCGGATAATCTGCTTTGGCGACTCAGATCTAGTAATACAGCAAGTGTCCGGAGTGTGTAACCAATGTCCTCCAGCAGTGTGTTGATCCGGAAGAAGGACTTGACATCCTCCGAGATATACACCAAGGAGAATGCGGGCATCACGCCTCATCCCGGGCTTTAGTGGCAAAGGTGTTCCGACATGGATTCTATTGGCCAAGTGCCTTGGAGCAAGCAGAAGATCTGGTGAGAAAATGCAATGGTTGTCAAAGGTACGCCACCAAGACACATATGCCTATGTCGGAACTCAAAACCATACCAATTACATGGCCATTTGCTGTGTGGTGCTTGGATATGGTTGGCCCGTTCAAACTAGCAAGAGGAAACATGACGCACATTCTGGTCATGGTGGACAAGTTTACAAAATGGATCGAAGCGAAGCCTATAAGAAAATGTGATGGAGCTACGGCTGTGACATTTCTCAAAGACATCATCTTGAGATACGGTTATCCTCATAGTATCATAACTGATAACGGCACCAATTTTGCTGAAGGAGCATTTGCACGATTCTGCCGAGATAAGAAAATCCGACTCGACATAGCCTCGGTAGCCCACCCCGCATCGAACGGACAAGTGGAAAGATCCAACGGATTAGTGCTATCCCGGATAAAACCCCGGCTCATTGAGCTGCTGCAAAGATCAGCGGGGTGCTGGATAGAAGAACTACCAGCAGTATTGTGGAGTTTAAGAACAACTCCGAATCGATCAACAGGCTACACGTTGTTCTTTCTGGTATATGGGGCAGAAGCTGTATTACCAGCCGACATAGAGCATGATTCGCCTAGGGTCACCCAATACACAGAAGCCGAAGTGCAAGAAGCCCGGCAAAATGATGTTGATCTGCTGGAAGAAGCGAGAGAATCGCCGTCAGATCCGCCATATATCAGCAAAATCTTCGACGCTATCATAGTCGGAAGGTGTGCCCCCGAGTCTTCCGGGAAGGCGATCTGGTTCTCCGGTTGGTACAGCGTACCACTGGCATGCATAAATTATCCCCCCATGGGAAGGACCATTTATTGTGAGCAAAGCATTGCACAATGACTCTTACTATCTTATAGATGCAAAGCCACAGGAAAAGAACAAGGCGGACAGGTCCGGAGAGGAATCAAAGCAACCGTGGAATGCAGCACTACTTCGTCCCTTCTACACTTAGCTAAAAATTGTATGTATCCGAGTCATCCTCATATGTCGGTATGTATGTCGGCAATGAGCTTATCAATGAAATAGCGGAGCCTCGAGCAGTAACTGGAGGCCTTCTTCATCACCATGCAAGCCTCCGGTGTGATGCGTGAGTAGTTCATCCTTGGACTACAGGTCCATGTAGTAGCTAGATGGTTAGTTCTCCTCCTTTGTGCTATCATGTCTAGATCTTGTGAGCTCCGTTCATGATCAAGATCATCTATTTGTAATCATACATGTTGTGTTTGCGGGGATCCGATGGATATTGAGATGCTATTTCAGATTGGTTATTGATTTTATCATGTCTTTGTTATTTGTGATATTGCATGCTCTCCGTTGTTAGTAGATATCTTGGTGGAGTAGATGCTAGCAACTCTAAGAGGGAGTATTTATGCTCGATAGTGGGTTCATGCCTCTAGTAATCTGGGGAAGTGACAGAAATCTCTAAGGTACTAGATGTGCTATTGGTACTAGGGAGAAAACAGCAATCCTTTGTTCATAGAACAATTGTATTATTTACTTTACACGCAATGCTTAATGCAATTATTTGTTGCTTGCAACTTAATACTAGAGGGGGTTTGGATGATAACCTGAAAGTGGATTATTAGTCATAGATGAAGTTGGATTACGGTCTATGTATAATGTTGTAATGCCCAATCAAATCTCATAGGAGTCAAGATGATTAGTATATGCATGTATGCTTTCTCGATGTTTGTCAATTGCCCCGCTGTAATTTGTTCACCCAACATGTCATCTATCTTAAGGAGGATCACCACTAGTGAACTATGGACCCCGGTCCTTTATTTTACCATTAATCTACAATTGTTTACTGTTTACTGTTTACTTTCTGCAAGCTACTACTATCTTCCACATAATACGTTTAATCCTTCGTTTTTAGCAAAACCGGTGAGATTGACAACCTCACTGTAAGTTGGGAACAAAGTTCTGTGGTTGTGTTGTGCAGGATTCCAAGTTGAAAACAACACCTTGGAGGTGTTACCTTGCTCCTACTGGTTCGATAACCTTAGTTTCACAACTGAGGGAAAATTTGCTGCTGTGCTCATCATACCTTCCTCTTGGGGTTCCCAACGAGCTCATCGTATCTTGAGCCAACAAGCATCTTTCTAGCGCCGTGGATTGAAGGAACAGGCACCCACGTCAACCACGTGCCAGCAAGTATTTTCTAGCACCGTTGCCGGGGAGTCAAGGACATCTTCACAAGGGGAGTCCCTCATAACCAATCTCTTTACTTTGTTTTATTTGTTTTGCTTAGTTTATTTTTGCTTTGTTTGCTTGTTTCTTTATCAAAAACACACAAAAAATAGTTATACTAGTTTGCTTTCTTTATTAAAAACACACAAAAAAATTATTAGTTCCTATCTTAAATTGCCATTATGTCTAGCATTGCTCCAATCACTATGTCACCTGAGAAAATAATTTTCACTTTCAAACAAGGAATTGAAAAGAGTTTCAAAGAAGCTTGGTCTAGAATCTCTGATTTACATAAAAAACTGAACCTAAAATGACTCAAAGTTTGTTTCATAGCAGTTTTTACCTTGGAACTGCTCTTTGCTACAGATATGCTTTGGATGCTGTAGTGGGAGGAGATTTCCTCCAATGCAATGAGGATGATGCTTTTAATGCCATAAAGAAGTTGCTCTTTACTTACAACTTGCCTAGCAAATCCGATTCTTCCTTTATAAACATATTTGCTAGATTGAACACTCTTGAGACCCACACTGCTAGTTTAAAAGATTGCTATAACACGCTTAGAGAGCATCATGATTATGTTCCAATAAATTCTGAACCCTCAAAATGTCTTCCTACAGTAAATATTGCTATAAATAATGAAACTTTTCATGCTCGCTGTGATATCATGTCGGAATTCTGTCTTATGCCTAAAGATATCTATGAATCTTTGAATCTTTGAATCTTTGGGGACTTTCTGAAGGAGGAGAAGAAACATTTCTTGCTAATAATGCCACAATATTACCAATTGGAATAGCTGAATGAGTGTTTACAAAGATCCTAGGGAAAATGGTTTCTACTGATTATCTTGTTATTGAATGTGTAGGAAAAGGACAAATTACACTTGGAAGATCCCTATTAAAACTCCTTGGATCAATAATAGATGTGGAAAAGGGCACCATGCACTTTGCTTCTCCACCAAACAATCATATATTCCCCAAGGTTAAGAATAAAAGTAAGAGAGGTAAGGGCAAGAAATTTGGTTTTAATGCTTCTTCATTTGAGAACACTTGATTCTTTTTCTTGCTTCGTATGCCTAACTTAAAGGCGTTAAAGAAAAGTACTTATTGGAAGATAACCCAAAAGTTTTAGATGAGTCTTGGAAGTTATTACCTCTGTAATAACTGCTCCTTATCTTTTTATTTGCTTTTTGTGCCAAGAGTAACCTCTAATGAGAGAGAAGTAATGCTTGGTAAAGTTGCTGTCCCGAAACAGATTTTTGTGCTTCGCTGTAAAAATTCATGTAAAATCTCTGTACGTCGTTTTGAGGCGTGAAGTTTTGTGCTTCTGCCCCAGGTTGTTATCCAAGTTTCGTTAGTTCAACACTTTTCGATTTGAGCAACATAAGGTCTTCAAAAAAATTGGTTTTTACCTTCCGGTCTGTTTTGACAAATTTCTGCCATTATTTGCATTTGCTTCTTGTTGATTCCTTTTTGGGGAATTGAGCTTTTTGAGGGAAGTGCTATAGTAGATTGTGTTTTGATGGAAGTTTTATTAGTGTTGGAACTGAACCCAAAGACTTATTATCTTGAGTACACTAATGTTGCTAATAAAGATTGTTTGAAGTTTTGTATGAAGGAAGAATTTTAGGTGTAAGGAAAGAATGATGTAATGAGATGAAGAATGGACTAAAGATCAAGCTTGGGGATGCCACCCATGTCACACAAGAAATATCCAAGAAGTACAAGCGTCAAAGCTTGGGTATGCCCAAGGCATCCCCTTCTTCATCAATAAAAATCTCAGGTTTCTTCCAAACACTTCATTTTTATTGTTTCATGCACAGTTGTGTTGTTCTTGGAGCGTCTTTGTTTTTTTTTTGGTTTTTGTTTGCTTGGTTTGCTTAGTTTTCTTGAATAAATTGGTTGGACCCCCTCTTTCATACATTAGTTTCCAAATAAGTTTGGTTTGGATTGGAAAAGAGTAGGAAAAGTTCATGCTTAAGTGGTAAAAAGGAGTTTGTTTTTGACTGTGGCCTATGCTTTGTCATGTCATGCTTGATATTGTTTTGTCTTTATGCTTAGTGATTTTTGTTGTAGCATGACATGTTATAAACAATTAATATTGCTTAATGTGCCTTAAAAGAATCATGCGTTGTTTTAGCATATTAAAGCACAATATTGTGGTATTCTCCTTTGATGCTCTATTTGGGTTGACTTGGCGCATGCTCACACCATGTTATGACTATCCCAAGTCACCATAGCCTTTATGATCCTTTAGTTTTCGACTTGTAATATCACTTTATGCTTTAATTAATGATGTTTTGTCGCTTTGCATGATTATAGCCATTATTGCTCTCTTAGTTGGTTGCTCCCAGTCTTTTGCTAGCCTCCATAACCAAGTATGAGTTCCACTCATGCATCCAACTCCAAATAAAACCAAGTTATTCCAAAGAGTCCACCATACCTACCTATTAGAATTTTCTATTCCAAGTATATTCATATTTTTAACTACCTTCCGAATTAAACTTGTTATGAGAAACTAGTGATTAAAGCTCTCACGAACTTGATGACACACTTTACTTTTCTTGCCCCTAATAAACTTGAACCATTGTGTCGTCTATGTTGTATATGCTTGCGCTTATATGTTGGGTATTAGCAGAACCATGCTGTCATGGGGAACGCTTTCAACATTGCTCTTTTGTCTATGGATGTCGTCGGTGTGAAATAAAAGGGGAGCTTGTAAGTCCATGGAGTTATGTATGTGTGTTAGAGAAACGCCTGGGCCACTGGTATAATCCATGTCTAATCATGGTAGAAACATACAGTATAACCATAATGAGAGTCTATAAAGCATTCATCCTATAAAAAAAGAGATAGATATTGAGAAAAGGAGAAAAAAAGAGATGAGAAAAGAGGTGATACGTTGCTAACGTATCCATAATTTTTGATGTTCCATGCTTGGTTTTTATCTACTTTCTTATGTTTTGTTCACATTTTGGAGTACTTTTTATACACTTTCTTGGACTAACCTATTAACAAGATGCCACAGTGCGGTTACTGTTTTACGCTGTTTTTGGTTCCAGGAAAGTCAGAGAATGAATATTCTCGGAATTGGACGGGACAAAAGCCAAAGTCAGTTTTTCACCGAGGGGGACACGGAGCCAGAATACAAGACGGAGAGGGGCCATGGGCCGGCCACACCACCTGGCCGCACGGCCAGGCCTGGCCCGTGCCAGGGGTGGTTTGGCCGCCTAGGGCACCCCCTCGGCCTTCCCTTTCGCCTATGTATTGCCTCCGATACAGAAACCCTAAGTACCCGATCAAAAATCCATCAAAGAGTCTGTAGCCGCCGTCATCTCCATCCCTAGATCGGGAGGGATCTGAAGCTCTTCCCGGCACCCAGCTGGAGGGGAGAATTCACCCTGGAGGCCTTGTTCATCACCAGGAAAGCCTCCGGTGTGATGCGTGAGTAGTTCATCCTTGGACTACGAGTCCATGTAGTATCTAGATGGTTGGTTCTTCTCGTTTGTGCTATCATGTTTAGATCTTGTGAGCTCCGTTTATGATCAAGATCATCTATTTGTAATCCTATATGTGTTTGTGGGGATCCGATGGATATTGAGATGCTATTTCAGATTGATTATTGATTCTATCATGTCTTTGTTATTTGTGATCTTGCATGCTTTCCGTTGTTAGTAGCTATCTTGGCCAAGTAGATGCTAGCAAATTCAAGAGTTAGTATTTATGCTCGATAGTGGGTTCATGCCTCTAGTAATCTGGGGAAGTGACATAAATCTTTAAGGTACTAGATGTGTTGTTGCTACTAGGGAGAAAACAACAATCCTTTGTTCATAGAACAATCGTATTGTTTACTTTACACGCAATGCGTAATGCAATTATCTGTTGCTTACAACTTAATACTGAAGGGGGTTCGGATGATAACCTGAAGATGGATTATTAGTCATAGATGCAGTTAGATTATACGTTTTTCCGATCATTTTGATATATTATACGTTTTTTTCCGATCATCGTATGCTCAAATGGTGGCCATCTGAAGTTTTTATAATGTTTTTTTGTAAAATAAGTCGAAATTCAAGTTTGTTAATTTTCATAACAAGTGTATCACTAAATACAACTACAGTTGAAAGGATTTTATTTTTTGATTTTTTTACAATTTTCTACGACATGTTTTTGAAACTAGAAGGCGATTGGGGGTGGATTTTCTCCTGCCGCGGCAGGATTTTGGGCCTTTTTCCTGCCGCGGCAAACCAGGCGGCAGAGAATTTCCGAATTATTTTTTATCCCGGTTTATGTCCCGAACCGGGACTAAAAAGGGACCCTTTGGTCCCGGTTCATGCCATGAACCGGGACCAATACCCCAAGATGAACCGGGACCGATGTCCTGGCGGCATGAACCGGGACCGATGCCTGGCATTGGTCCCGATTTGTTATTCGAACCGGGATCAATGGCTTTGGGGGCTAGACCAAAGGCCCCTTTTCTACTAGTGTCAGTTAGTTCAGAATGAGTGAAATGTATTTGATAGTCAAAATAAATAATGCTTTGAATGTCAAATACATTCGACTCATTTGGATGTTTGACCCACAAGACAATGAGCACCATGAAACTTTCGACAAACCAGAACCACTACAATGACCAAAAATTGTTAGGAAAAGAAAAGAACAACCCCGAAAGAAGGGGTTGATTGGCCCTTCTACAATTTATTCCTCCATGATGTGTTGCCTCCTGATGGGGAATGCCATCCTGATTGGAATCATGGTCAAGATAGGCACCTACGGTCATAGCTACCTCCACCATCCATTGACCCGCTTCCTCTTCCTTGGTGCCACCATATTGTTCTTACCTATTGTCTCCTACATTGTATCCATCAGTGACAATCAGTAAATCGTCAGCGTTCCTTCCCGTGGAGGTAACATAGTGATAGGAAGATTCTATCCAAGAGTTCACAGCTCCCTAGTTATAGTATGGAGTGCCTGTGTTCAGATTGTCGGCATCAATACGACAGCAATAATCGCATCTGATGCTAGAGAAGGTCGAAGCATTGCCCCGCCAGCGATACTACTTGTGCAAGCAATATGGACCACCTACCTTGTAGTTAACATCAGCTTAGGTCCATATAGATATCAGCTATCCCTAGAAGATGTCATCATCGTGGAGCTTTTGGCCATTTTCCCAGTATTTGCTCTTATCTTTGCCAAAATATTCTTGAAGTACTATGCATGGTACAATGCTAGTCAATCATTTGCGTTTGGACGAAATCCTCGTCTTATTGTTGGATACATGGAGCAGCTACTAGATAGAAGGCATCACATTGAGGTAGGCAGTGGGCATGCACCTCCTTCACTTATAGTTTCATGGGAGGACAATATGTTGCTAGAGAAGCAGCCTCATGGTTACCAGATGTGTTGTATAGGTGATACGACAAAGGTAAACTACAAAAATGACAAAGTTTGGGAGTTGGATGACATCCTTCCCAAGTCAACCACACAGCTCAAAGATATATGTTTTTCATTTGCATTGTTCAAGATGCACCAAAGCTGGATTCATGAAGACCCACAACTTCTTATGGCATGTCCTGCTGGAGGATAGTGATGATAAAAGGATATTGAGGGTGATTGCGTCTGAGCTTTCTTTCTTGCATCATTACTATTATTCATCACTTTCAGTCGCGTACTCCAAAAATTGGATGCCCATCTTGAGCATATTCGTTTCACTCTTAAGCACTGGTTACTGTGTATGTGTCACACTTATTTTGATAACATATATATGGGTGGTCACTGATGATCAAAGTTAGTTAATATGCCATTTAAGCTGCTTCATGGAATTACCTCCTGATGATCGAAGTCAATATGGTACCAGATATTTTGGAAATTTATTATTTGATGCACTACCATTGCTTTCACTTGCTGCACTAGTCTTGCTTTCCGAGGTGAGGGAAATTGTGTCCTACATCTGCTCCGACTGGACTAAAGTGGCCTTTATGTGCCACTATGCCTCTTGGCACGAATATCCTACATGGAGAAAATGGATTGGTAAATTTTTGGAGTGTAGATGCAAGCTAGGGAGACCTTGGCATAATAAAACGAATCAATGCTCAATCCTAGTGCTCCATCTAAGAAACACGACAGTGGATCTTCTTCGGCGTCTCATTCCGCTGCCTGAGCAAAAGAAGAACATCAAGGTACCTAGAGAAGTGCTGACGGCCATTGTCAGCACATTGAGAAGAAATAGAGGAGGCCTAACAAATGGCATCAAGTCTGCACAACAGCTGGGTATCCAGGTTGGTGAAACCTTCCTCCAGGCATGCAGCGCCAAAGGTACATCAGATGCCTTGCTTGCTTGGCACGTTGCCACAAGCATCTTGGAGGTCAGGTACCCAAACCCACCAGCTTCTTCTTCTAACCACTAGAGCGTCGCCACCGAGTTGTCACGCTACTGCGCGTGCCTAGTGTCGCGCGGAGCCTCCTTAGCACGACCATTGATGATGATTTTCCGAAGTTGAGTCGACGCCGATGTTGAAGTAGAGGCGCGTGATGACGACATGCGGCTATGGACAACGCAATCCGATCTATGATCGACGAAAGAAGAATTTTTATGAAGAAAGATCTAATCTACTAGTTGCGCGACCCCTGGTGGAGACTGATCACCCCCGGGGTGGCGCGGTGGAAGCGGTGGGTGGCTAAACCCTAGGTCGAGAAATGAGATGCTCTGATACCATGAAAGATTGCGGAATATAGATTGTATTGATATTGGATTACGTGATTACATTGAGAGCCCTTGGGATGTTTATATAGTACTAGAAGACTTGAGGGGTAAGAAGCCTAATAAAAATATAATTAGATTACAAACTTAAACTATCAAATATAGACCAAACCATGATATACTCTAACAACAATGCATAACTCATACAATAGCCAACGCTATGTTTGAGCGCTATGCCCCGGGGCCGCAAAGAGAAGTCTAGTATATAGTACAAAATCTAGAGGCCAATCATATCATATTATAACCTTATCATAACATTAACCTAGATGCACTTGTATAATACAAAATCTAGATCAAATACAAAATCTAGGATTATTGCTAAAGGGCAAATGCTTCACCTACTCAAACAAGTGCTATTCCGATGCTAAAAGACCAAGAGTGCATCCAAATTTTTAGATTTTTGGATGAACTAGGGTTTGCAATAGAAGAGAAAATTTGATAAAAATTCAGATGAAATGGAGAGGATTGGAGGAGAGTACATTGGGGGGAGGGGGATTGGAACCGAAATCCATGGAAGAATCTACGATTTATTTGGGATTTGTGAGATGGATTTGAGAGGGAAAAGAGAGAGCAGCTGCCACCAGCATCCTCTATGTGCGCAGGTGGAGAAGATGGTGTCCTAGGTTGGACTAGATCGGTGGCTCAACCTAACCATGTCAGGATGATAGCACCTGCCGTACGACACTACCCTCCATGGGATAGCGCCTCCGTCCATGGCGCTACCTTGCCCGCCCCTAGTCCTGCTATGCCACGCTAGCAAGGAGGGTAGCACATGTTAGAAGGGCGCTACCAAGTTGAGGGTAGCATCCTCAAGACAGGTGGTACCCTCAGGGCTTCTGTGAAATAGTGTTTCCATGGATTTATTATTTAAATGGTTTCATTTTAGGGTTATTTTTGTATCTTTTACATCCATCTCTAAATAAGAAAAGAGAGAAGTGGTGTGCCATCGATGCGTGTGCAAAGCTTAGTGTCACCTGCATTGACCTCGGAGGCGGCCAACAACGAGGAGGGGTCAATCCTTCGTGAGTCGTTACATACCCACCTTCGACGCCCCGTCAACTATTTAATCCCTCGTTGAGTGATCCAACCACCGCCGTCTGACCTCCTTGCTCCACTATGCATCTTCTTCATGCACAAGGAAGAAAATAATCTAACCAAGCAAATCAGGTCCCCCGACAAGGCCAGCGTGTACTCTTTTACGAAGAGATTAGTGAACTTATTTACCTCTTGTTTCAACTAGTGTACTGTTTTACCTAAAAAGAGGACTAGTGCGTATTCTTTCCCAATTTTGGATGCCACAGCTTTAGCTCTTTCATCTTTTATGATGGAAAGAAAAGGAAAAGAAAAAAAGAAAAAGGGTAAAATGAGACTACGGATACAATTCAGCATGCAGGTACAGGAATATCATTTGGATGCTGATGGACATATTCACGTGAGCAAGGAACAAATCCACCCCATGGTCACCTTTGGTTAAAGAATAAAAGCTGACAGATTACACATGGCTAGAACCCAGACACATGCATGTGTTGGCAGTACAAAAGAAAAAGTGATATATTCTCGTCATTACAAGTACTCCCAAGTGCGTGCGATACTGAGATGTACTAGTACTAATAATTGGCTATCCTCACCACTCTCACGTAGAACTAACAAAGGTCAGAAGAAAACAGGCCAGCGGGGAGGTGCAAATCTTGGTGTGTATTCGGCCGCCACCTTCAGGTAAACCCCTTGTTTTGTTCTTTTATGCCAGGAATAACCGACTAGTGTTTAGAAGCATGTCCAACTAACGACCTGATCTACCTATTTATAATTCATTGCGCAAAACCAGGAGATAGTCTCTTACAATGTAAATAACATCATAACTCCCTCATTGTAAAAGATATCATCTTTTTATCATAATATATATTAGCTAATTTTGATCATCACACATTTGTATGTGCATGAAAGCATTATTTTTTAGGAAATAGCACTAATCACGCGATATATTTTCTTCTTCTCTAAATAACATGGAATGCATAAGAGAAATCATTATACATACCCTAGTATTGATCTTGTTCAGCCATTTTCTTGTTTGTACTCATTTCAGGCATATTATGGTTGGCTGCACCGATGATGCATTGGCGGACTTCTCTAGGGTCATGGGAGGGCAAATGTTGCGAGTGAATGCTCTCCTGGTGGTTAGTGCCATAATGATGGGAGTTATGGTCGGGATAGGCGCCTATGGTCATCGCTACCGATACCATCCATTGATCCGCTTCCTCTTCCTTGGTGCCACCATATTGTTCTTACCCATCGTCTCATACATTGTAACCATCACTAGTAATCAGAGTATCATCACAGTTCCGTCTCGTGCAGATCCCATCATAGTGATAGGGAGTTGCCATCCAAACATTCACATCATCCTGATCTTGGTATGGACTGCCTTTGTTCAGATAGTCGGCATCAATAGCACCACAATGGTTGCGGCTGATGCTAGAGAAGGTCGAAGCATTGCCCCCCCTGCAGTACTACTTGTGCAAGCAATATGGACTACCTACCTTGGATTCAACATCGTAGAACCTTTAGATCCAATTACACAGTGGGACCCAGAACAATTGCTCGTCGTTTTGGGCATTTTTACACCATATGCTGTTATTTTTGCCAAGATATTCTTGAAGTATTATGCTTGGTACAATGCTAGACAGTCATTTGCATTTGGACGTAATCCTCGTCTTATTGTTGGATACATGGAGCAACTACCAGATAGAAGGCATCATCATGCTGAGGTAGCTAGTGAGCATACACCTCCTCCACTTATAGTTTCAAGAGAGGACAATCTGTTGGTAGAGAAGCAGCCTCGTGGTTACCGGATGTGCAGAGGTGAAGCGACAAGGATAAACAACAAATGTGGCTTAGTGACCATTGATAAAGTCTGGGAGTTGGATGACATCCTTCTCAAGTCAACAACACAGCTCAAAGATGTATGCTTTTCATTTGCATTGTTTAAGATGCTAAGATGCCGCTTTGCAAAATATGCGGTCATTGAAGCTGGATTCATGAAGGCCCACAACTTCTTATGGCATGTGCTGCTTGAGGACAGTGATGATAAGAGGATACTAGGGGTGATTGCTTCTGAGCTTTCTTTCCTTCACGATTATTATTATTCATCCCTCCCAATCTCATACTCAAAGAATCGGCTGCCCATTTGGACCATAGTTATTTCACTCATAACCACTGGCTATTGCTTATTATGTATAGTTGTGTTGATCGCATTTGTACTGTTGAATTTAAAGGACATGGGGGACGTCAATGTCAAGGATTTTAAAGATATCTTCAGAGAATGGCAGATAAAGTGCGTTATGATGTGCATACCAAGTCATGATCAAACTGAAGTAACTCGCTTGTATTTTGGAAGTTTGTTTTTTGATTTACTGCCGGTACTTTCACTTGCTGCATTAGTCGTGCTTTCCGAGGTAAGGGAAATTGCGTCCTACATCTGCTCCGACTGGACTAAAGTAGCCTTAATGTGCCGCTATGTCTCTTGGCACGAATATCCTACCTGGAGAAAATGGATTGGTAAATTGTTGGAGTGTAGATGCAAGCTACTGAGGCCTTGGCAGAATAAAATGAATCAATGTTCAATCATAGTGCTCTATCCAAGAAACACACCAGTGGATCTTCTTCGGCGCCTCATTCCGCTGCCTGAGCAAAAGAAGAACATCAAGGTACCCAGAGAAGTGCAGACGGCCATTGTCAGCACATTGAGAAGCATCAGAGGAGACCTAAGCAACTGCGTCAAGTCTGCACAACAGTTGGGCATCCAGGTCGGTGATACCTTCCTCCAGGCATGCAGTGCCAAAGGTACATCGGACGCCTTGCTTGCTTGGCACGTTGCCACAAGCATCTTGGAGGTGCGGTACCCACACCCGCCAGCTTCTTCTTCTGACCACGTGAGCGTGGCCACCAAGTTGTCGCGCTACTACGCGTACCTGGTGGCATATTCTCCTGAGCTACTTCCGGATGACGATGCATGGAGCAGTGACATGTACAAGGCCACCAAGAAGGATGTTGTGTGTGTCCTCGCCACCGCCCCCACCGCCACGCCGATGCTCGAGATGGAGTATCAGCAGCTGGTCGAGCGGCTGAGCACAAGGTCCAAGCATGATGTGCTCAAGGATGGCGCAAAGCTCGGCGAGCAGCTGGTGGAGCTGATGGAAGGAGAGGAGGCGGCGTGGAAGGCTGTGGCCAGATTTTGGACCGAGGCGATCCTGTACATCGCCCCGTCGGATAACCTCGAGGGGCATGCTGAGGCGATCGCCCGGGGCGGCGAGCTGATAACGCTCTTGTGGGCGCTGCTCGCCCATCTGGGGGTTGACCGTAGGCCTGAAGCCACCGCAGCTACTACCACCACCATGGATGCTTCAGCTGGTATCGTGTGAGCACTTGCATTGGGACATTGTTGCTTCAAGTTAAAGCATTTTTTTACCCTTTCCTTTTCGAATGTTCTCGCCCCCACCGCATTCCCTTCAATGTTTTTCTTACGGTGGTTCATGAACTTGACTTTGTATTGACTAGGTGCTTTATTTAGACTTGGCGAACCACCAAATTGTATCAGTAACATTTTTAAATCTTCATTTATTTTGCAGTCTTCTTTCACTTATGCCTAGACATTTCTACTCATTCATCCAGCGGCCTTTTGTTTTTTGAGAGCGTTGAACTCCTCCGCGTATTTTTGGTGTAGCATTATCGGAATTGCGAGCAAACAGGATTTGAACGGTGGTTCAGTTCTAACCTGTAAAGGAGCATGATTCTTATATATGCATGTTTATTTACGTTTTTTTCCCGCGGTGGTCAGTTATGAATGAGTTCGTGTTGTGTTTATGTATGCTGCCAATCTCCCCAATCGAAAACTAGAGTGGTTCCGGCTCTCCCTGCTGCAGGTCATCTGAGTGCTGTTTTTTTAGATAGAACCAACCGCTGGCTTGGTGGCAAGGCTAGCTAGTGTACAGCCAGCCCACCCGGGTTCGAGTCCTCACGGGGACCAAATTAAATGGGGTGTTATCCGAGCGCGTATAAATCGCTGCGGGAGAGGTCTCATCTACCTAACAATGTACTACCCGCGAGGGATCATTCCCCGGGGGTCAACGTTTTGAGAACCAAGCGCTGGCTTGGTGGCAATGCTAGCGAGTGCGCAGCCAACCCACCTGGGTTCGAGTCCCCACGGAAACCGAATTAAACGGGGTGTTATCCAAGCGCGTATAAACCGTTGCTGGAGAGGTCTCATCTACATCTACGTAACAACGTACAGCCCGCGAGAGATCATTCCCCGGGGATCAACCTTTTTTTAGATAGAAGGTGCGAGAAAAAACGAGTCGGAATGCTGGCCGACAATTCTTCAGGACCATCTTACACGTTCGAGCCATTAGTGTTTTCGACGGGCCTCCGCATAATGTGCTCAGGTGGACTGGGCAAATTTCTCCAGGCCAGCCCACATGTTTCTCCAGGCCCAGCCTACATTTGTCAGCCTACTACTATGGTGTACGTGCCTTCGCACTTAACAGAATGGGGTCAGCTGGACTGGGCCTGTACGTCTACCACATCACTTGCTTAGCGTCCTGAGAGCTCTCTAGAAATAAAAACTGTGACGCCATTGACGCGGGCGTCTTAAAAAAGGCTGATCTTCGCAAAGGGAAAAAAAAAGACCATCGCGGGCATTCCCTCCTCGACACGTGTTGCACGTGTAGAACATTCCGCGAAACATTACCGGGTATGGTTTTTTCCTTTGTTGTGCACAAACCCGCTACCCGTTTAATATTTTCTCTTTTTCTCTTTCCGCGTCTCGCGAGTATGAAAAATGGCTGCTCCCACATAAACGGGTGCATTCATATTACTCCCTTATTCGGTTTTTCTCTTTTATTTTTCGAGCAAGGAGTTTTCCGGGGAATTAACGGGAGGGAGATAGCAACTTTAATTGAGTGAATATGAATAAATATAAATTAATTTATATCTACTGCTCAATTTCGTCTCGAATCAAGGCGCCTACGGCGCTTCAAGTTTTTATAAACATCTTAAGAGGGTGCATTCATCATAGCGCCCGTTTATCTTGCCCGACATGTCGTGATCTGTCTGCTGGAAACATACACGTATACATGTTGTATACGGGTACCTGTCATGTTCTAATTATAACTCTGTATGTTGGTCAGATATATATACGAGATATGTGGAGGCTTTGCCTCATGCAACCCTAAATCAAAATTAGTATCAGATCCTCCCCTACCGCCGCCGCCTCCCTCTCTTCCGCACACGCCGGCTCCTTCTCGCGCGCTGCCGCCTGCTCCCTAGTGATGGCGTCCTCCAACTCGTCCGGATCGTGGCAGCTAGATCTCATCAGCCCGATCATCGCCCCACCCGCGGCGACAACCGCGTCTGTCGCTGCCATGACTCCCTCCATTAGAGCCCGCCTCGACCGTGGGAATTTCCCGTTGTGGCGTGCGCTCGCCGTCACCCACCTCTCTGGCGCCTCCCTTCACGACTACCTCGACGGATCTGTCGCTGCTCCGGCCAAGACCGTCACCAAGGGGATCGACGATGATGCCACTACGGTGGACAACCCCGAGTATGAGAGGTGGTGGACTCAATATCAGAAGGTCCTATGGGTGCTCCTCTCCTCCATGACAGAGGACATTGCGTCTAAGCTCAACAACTGCAAATACGCGGCTGTGGCATGGACCTCCATCCATGCCATGTTCAGCGCGCAGAATCGTGCCGGGGTACGGCACATCCGGCGACAAATTCATTCGCTATGGAAGCTCGACATGACTGCTGGCGAATATATGCTCAAGGTCAAGGCTCTGGCCGACGCCATGGCAACCGCCGGATCTCCACTCAGCGATGAAGAGGTCATTGATTACGTGCTCACCGGATTGGGAAAGGCTTTTAACCCGATCGTGGCTTCGCTTAGCGTCGTAACCACCCTGGTTGTGCTCGACGCTTTCTACTCGATGGTGCACAACTATGAGACGCTGCAACTATCGTAGCACACTGACGATGAGGAGTGGACCTCATAGGTTAATGTTGTGGCTCGGTACGGCCACCTGACCGCTGTCAATTGCCCACGTGCGACGGACGCTAGTCGCCTGCCTGAAGGACGCTCCGCGGGAGGACACCCTAATTAGGGGCAGATCCACTTTGACACCTCTAGCCGCCACTGAGCGCCTCGTTCGTGATGCCGGCACACTGCTTGGTGCTGAGGATTCTACCCGATATCATAGTATTGTTGGAGAGCTTCAGTACTTGACGCTTACGCACCCAGATTTGTCATTTGTTGTCAACAAGGTTTGTCAGATTCTATCACAGCGGACTGATGAGCATTGGGAAGCCGTCAAGCGTATTCTGTGATATGTCAAAGGAACTTTGAACACGGGGTTGAGGATACATAAGTCCCCTTCCACTAGTGTCAATATATTTACAGATGTGGATTGGGCAAAATGTATTACTAACCGCCATTCCACCAGTGGGTTTGTTGTGTCCGTTGGCTCAAATCTTATTTCACGGAGTGCCAAGAAACAGCCCACCGTCTTCAGGTCTAGCATGGAGGCAGAGTATAAATCATTAGCTAATGGAGCTGCTGAAGCCATCTGGATAGAGTCATTGCTCAAGGAGTTAGGCATGTCACAACAGCGAACCACCATCTTGTGGTGTGATAATGTTGGGGCTACATACCTGACGGAAAATCCGGTCTTCCACGCACAGACAAAGCATATTGAGATCGATTTCCATTTTGTGCGAGAGCGTGTTGCCTTCGGAGATTTAGATGTCAGGTTTAGTTTATCTCGACGAACGAACAACTGTATGATGTATTTACTAAACCAATCACACGACATATGTTCTATCTGAAGGGTATCCGCAACAGAAAACAAAAAATTTCCTACGTTGGAACCCCAAAACTGCCTAGGATCTATTTATGTAGTAATGCGGTAACGGCCAATGCGTAGAGAATACATACCCTTCCGCGGGGAATGTGGTTGAAGTAATCGTACTCGTAGCCGACCTCAAGGTCGCGAAGCTCCTCGCAGGTCACCCCTTGCTCCTTCTTCATCGTGCAGCAACTCCGGCTCACGATATTTAAGCGCCCCAAGTGTTGCGCCTCGTGTCTTCGTACACATCCGGTGCACGATGATACCTCCGGCTCTCCGATCCCGCCGGGAGTGCGGAAGTTGATATCCGGCTAGGAATCCCTGCAGCGCAACGGCGTACTACAGGTGTGCCTTGTTCGCGCAACCCAAACTTGGGACCATGGTCACAAGGGCTAGAGAGAGAGGGAAGGAGGAAGTCAACCAAAGGACTTCTCCAAATATTGGTGTATCTTAATCCCACTCATGGGCACCCTTTTATATAGGCTAAGGGGGTGTGCCTTTCTCAAAGGGTTGGCCATATGGGACTAAAGGGCAAAGGAAAAGGAGCCACCAAATTTGTGGTGGCAAAACCATAGCCCGGCTAAGCGGGTGGGCTGGCGAGCCCCCACCGTGGCCCAGAGCAGGTGCCTGTGCTGGCAACCAGCAGCAGTGGTCGAGCGGGCCCCGGGTGGGCCAGCTCCCGCGTGCATGCGGCCCAGCAAGGCTGGTAGAGCCTGGCGCCCAGGGTGGGCCGGCGTTCCCCGGCGGCCCAGCAAGTGCAGCGGAGGGGCAGCCCCGGGGTGGGCCGGCTCGGCTTGGCAGCCTGTGCACCGCCCCCGCACGGCATTTAGTGCCCACTATCCGCCCATCTGCCTGCGAACGCGTGGGTCGCCCAGATGTGGCCCATTGGCGGCTGCAGTCTGTTTCCCTTTTTCTTTTTGCAGGGTAATTTCCTCTAGGTCAAATACCTCTAGGGTTTTGGCCTAATAAGGAAGTTGCCCTATAAACTTTAATTTAAATATTTGTTTATAATATGTTAAATCGCCATTTAACCGAAACACCTTCCAGCCTTTTTCTTCATTCTTTCTCCGAACAACTTCGGATTTCTCCGCGGAACATTTCCGGTTTTCTCTTTCTCTACTGTGATTCCGTCTTACAAATGATCTCTCTCATCATACCCTTAAGTGTATCCTCTCATGGCTCGGGAATGCTCTAGACATGATCTGTATCAATGATCAACAGAGGGACCAGTGATATCCATGTGACCCCTATGCTTTCCTGATGACAATGTCGTTTGAACCGCTAAATGTAGCATCCAATTCCTTTTGTTTCTTGATACGACTTGTCTGAGATCCGATCATTGGTATTACATACCTTGTTCAATCTCGTTCACAACAAGTTCTGTTTTTCTTGTTACCGTGATATTACATCCCCATGACCGAGTCACATGTTGCAATATTTATGGATGTAATCTCACCAAGCCGGCCGTATGTATCTTTACCCATCATGTGGGTGAACAAATCCCGGTCTTGTAGTCACATGTCATCTACTGTTCCTTTGGAATACCCAACGTACACCTTTATGGCCACCGTATTACGGATGATGCTTGATGTAGTCTACAAAGATCGGAAACAAAGTGAGTAATATGAGCTCATGGTCTAAGGAAAAGGAGTCTAGGTATAACTGTTGCAATAATAAACTATATGACTTGATCGTGTTGCAATCCTTTGAGGAATGTCCATCACATCATTCTCCAATGATATGACTCTGTTGTTAATTGGCATAAATGCCCATGATCTTGAAACCCAGATCATCCTCATGACCAACGAACTAGTATGAATAGAGGCTACTAGGGACTTGGTTGTTTCATACCACACCTGTACCAATGTTTCTACTTGGTGCAGTTATAGCACAATATGAAACTATTATAAACTAATTGAGATATGACAATAAAAACCTATTTATTATTTGCCTCTAGGGCATATCTCCTTCACTATCGTTTCTGTTCCAATCTGAATCTTGTATGTAATAGTGATAGTTCAGATTGAGGGGGTGTGTTGGAAACAGACACATATACATGTTGTATACGGGTACCTGTCGTGTTGTAATTGTAAATATGTATGTTGGTCGGATATATATATACATATATGTGAGATATGTGTAGGCTTTGCCCCCACACAACCCTAAATCAAAATATGTCTTGTCGCAGATGTTGCAGTAGAGCGCCACAGACTGAAGCACAACCGGCCCTACGCCGGAGGAGACGGCGGGATCCAACCGCAAGCGGGGCCAGTCCCGTTGCTACTGCCTGAGTTCATGTGGTTGTCACGGTGATGGGAAGTAGCACCGGAGAAGGAGTAGGCATCGGCGGTAGGAGCGATCTCCGGCTCATCCATGGAGTGAAAACCAAACATGGTGGCCGACATCGGAGGGGTGAAGAAGAGAGGAGGAGACGCCGGACCGTAGGGAATCGGAGCACCAGATGGAACAAAGGTGAATATCGCCCATAATCGAAGGTGATGCTGCCGGGGCCTGCAGGTTGGGTGCGGTGGCGGCAGCATGATCGGGGGAACCACCGCCGGTCATCAAAGAGGGAGAGGGAGAGATCGAAGTGTATGTATGATCGAGGTTCGAGATGACCTACCTGAAGGAAATATGCCCTGAGAGGCAATAATAAAGTTGTTATTATGTATTCCTTGTATATGATAGATGTTTATTTTGCATGCTATAATTGTATTGATAGGAAACATCAATACATGTGTGTTTAATAAACAAAAAGGGTTCCTGGTTATGCCTCTCTTATAGACTAGCTTGTTGATTAACAAGATGATCAAAGTTTCCTGATCATGGACATTGGATGTTGTTAATAACAAGGTCACAACATTTGTGAAATGATGTGATGAACATTCGTCCGAAGTATAGCATTATGATCAAGTCATTATGTTTATATTGCTATAACATCATACAAAGTAGTCTTAGTCCTTAGACCATGAGATCATGTTAATTGCTAACACCGGAAGAGTATCTTGATAACATCAAACGTGACACCGTAACAGAGTGACCATAAAGGTGGGTTCAGTGCTATGAAGGTGTTATGTTGAGGCTCATGGATCAAGAGTGGAATTTGTCAATCCCGATGATGGATAGATATACTCTGGTCCCTCTCGGTGATATCACATTAAGATAGCTTGCAAGCAAGTGATGTGATCACTAGAATGTTATATCACGGGAACGATAAAAGAGTGCATGTTGGTAACGAGATCAAACTAGGGAGTTGGATACCGATGATCAAATCTCGGACATGTATTATATCATGAGACAAAGGGATTAAATTGCTGACGTTAAAGGTTCTCACGATCATAGAAGTCATCGTTGAATATGCAGGAGTCAGTATGGATCTCCAGGTCCCGCTTCTGATTATTGATCTGAGAGGAGTCTCAATCATGTTTGCATTATTTGCGAACCGTAGGGTGACACACTTAAGGGTTGCCGGACACCATTTAAGAGCACATATGTTCCAGACAAAAGGTTTGCAAAGCGCAGGAAATGTTTCGATAGAAACAAGAATTGTTTCGACAAAAATCGGAATTGTTTTGGGTGAAATTGCAGAAAGTGGTTCTGCATGTGATATTGAAATGTTGCAAGGGGTTTTATGTGAATGTTTGTTAATTAAAGTAATTAACAAAATTCTGAATAAAATAAATAAAAGAGTTTTATTAATTGAGAGTTGCATTTAATTTGGTGGAAATTAAATACATGTGAGTGGGATTTTGGGTGGAGGCCATGTTTATGTGAGTGGAGGTTCACCACATGAATGAAGGAGGGGAGGAGTCCCCCCTCATGCGCCGGCTATGGGAGGGGAGGGGTCTCCCTCCCTCCTATATAAAGCCCCCCTCTCCCCTCTCACAAACCACACCTCCTCGTGAAGGATCTCTCTCCCCCTCTAGATATTTCCCCATGGTCTCGGATTAGCGAGATACATGTTCCTGGCCTTGCCCTGAAGGAATTGCTGCTTCCGCTGATTCGCTGGAGCGAGGAGGTGGAGGTTGTCCGGTGTCTTGAACGTGTGTGCGAGGACGGATGCGCTGCTGATTTGCGGCGCTCGGACTTCCACACGATCTTGAGATCGGCAAGCGTACGACTACATCAACCACGAGTTCCTACTCGTTAACAAAACTCGCTGTCTTCGAGGGTAAGTTCTCCATGGATGTATGTCCACCCGTTGCTTTGTATCTAGTAGATAGATCTTGGCGTATAGTTCTTATCGTAGGAAATTTTTTGTTTTCTATGCTGCGGACCCAACAGTGGTATCAGAGCCTAATCTATGCGTAGGTGCTTTGCACGGGCAGTACACATATGTTTATATGTGGGCGATGATGATCATGTTATTGCATCTTCTATGTACTTTGGATATTGGTGGCATAGTGGGATGAAGCGACCCGGACCAACCTTACATGTCATCGTACATGAGACCGGTTCCACGACTGACATGCAACTAGTTTTGCATAAGTGTCTAGCGGGTGTTTGTCTCTCCTACTATAGTCAATATCTGATTTACAATGAGTTGCTAATAACTTGGTTATCCTCGTTGTGGTTCATGTTCGTAGGTAAGACCGGTTCTATCTCCAAAAGCCCTAAGCCACGTAAAACTTGCAATTGATAAATTAGAGGCGTCTAGTTTAGATCGTTGCTGGGCTAGTGTCTTGATATGGTATTGTTGTAAGTAGATGTATGATAGATACTCTTACAACTCACTTAACATGTAAGTTCCATAGACCTTGGCCTTACACACAAAGGAATGATAGAGATCATACCACGATGCAAATGATAGAGATCAAATGCATGGACCATATCACCTCACTTCACACATTAGATGTTAGCATCTTATATTGCTAGTTTGGCGCTTTTGGTAGAATTATAAGATGATCCCTCATTTAGATATCAAGATAAAATGTGTTCTTCCTTAAGTATGCACCGTTTTGTGGACCGTGTTTTGAGGCATCACGTGATGATCGGGTGTTCTCGACTCTACACTTTCATACAACGGGTGTAAGACAGTTTTACACACGTGAATACTAAGGTTCTTACTTGACGAGCCTAGCATGTACAGACATGGCCTCGGAACACGGACCGAAAGGTTAAGCATGAGTCATATAGTTGATATGATGCCCATATAGATGCTCACCTTTGAAGCTACACCGACTCACGTGATGATCGGACTTGGTGTAGTGGATTTGGTTCATGTAATCACCAAAAGGACACGAGGGATGTCGTTTTTGAGTGGGAGTTCATTAGTAATTTGGATTAGTTGAACTCAATCTGTCATAAACTTAGTCTAAATAAACTTTACAAATTCAGTTGTAGATGGCACCACCTGCTTTTAATTTCAATGTGTTCATGGAGAAAGAGAAACTTGCTGCGAATGGTAGCAACTTCACCAACTGGGCTATGAATTTGAGGATTCTCCTCACTACTGCACAAAAGCAATATGTGCTAGAGGCGCCGCTAGGCCCCCCACCAGCTCCTGATGCCCCCGACGAGGAAAAGAACGTCTATATAACTCGTCAGGAGGACCACAACTTAGTT
Source organism: Avena insularis (assembly GCA_023614405.1). Taxonomy (NCBI): domain Eukaryota; kingdom Viridiplantae; phylum Streptophyta; class Magnoliopsida; order Poales; family Poaceae; genus Avena; species Avena insularis. The sequence goes on along the minus strand of CM042694.1, from coordinate 19,323,374 downwards.
CATTGCGGCATACTGTATGGGCTAGAGCCAGAACTTCGAAAACGTTTCGAAAATGGCAATGCTTTTGATACCATGGGAGAATTGAAAATGATTTTCGATACCCATGCTGCTGTAGAGAGTTATAATGCTTCTGAAAACTTCTTTAGCTGCATGATGGACGAGAACAGCTCCGTTAGTGAGCATGTACTCAAAATGTCTGGGTACGCCGATAAGCTTGTGTCCTTGGGAATAACGATTCCCATTGACTTAGGCATACATCGTGTTCTCCAACCTCTGCCACCTAGCTACAAGAGCTTCGTGATGAACTATAATATGCAGGGCATGAAGAAGTCTCTTCCTGAGCTTCTGTCAATGCTTAAGACCGTAGAAGTGGAGATTAGGAAAGAACATCAAGTGTTGATGATCAATAAGACCACCGGTTTCAAGAAGGACAAGAAAGGCAAGCAGAAGGGAAAGAAGGGCGGCAAATCTGTTGCGCTGAAAAGAAACCCCGAGCTGGCCCTAAGTCCGACACCGAGTGCTACTATTGCAAGGATCGCCATTGAAGAATCGCCCCCAAGTATTTGGACAAGAAGGCCGGCAAGGCAAACAAAGGTATATGTGATATACATGTTATTGATGTGTACTTGACTAGTACTCGCAGAGCACACAGGTATTTGATACGGGATCGGTTGCTAATATATGTAACTCGGTTCAGGGGCTGCGGAACAAGCGACAGCTAGCAAGGGATGAGGTCACGATGCGGGTCGGCAATAGATGAAGAGTTGATGTGATCGCCGTCGGAACGCTGCCTCTCCATATGCCGTCGGGATTAGTTATGAACCTGAATAATTGTTATTTGGTGCCTGCACTGAGCATGAACAATGTATCCGGATCGTGTTTGATGCAAAGTGGTTATTCGTTTAAGTCTGAAAACAATGGTTGTTCGATTTATATGAATAATATCTTTTATGGTCATGCACCTGTGTTGAATGGTTTATTTATGTTGGATCTCGATAGTAGTATTACGCATATTCATAATGTTGATGCTAAAAGGATTAAACTTGATAATGATATATACGCATATATGTGGCATGGCGTCTAGGTCATATTGGCGTTAAGCGATGAAAAACTCCATTCGATGGACTTTTGGAATCACTTGATTTTGAATCATTTGATACATGTGAGCCATGCCTTATGGGCAAGATGACTAGAACGCCGTTTTCGGTTCAATGGAGCAGGCGATGATTTATTGGAAATCATACATACTGATGTGTGTGGACCAATGAGTGTGTCGGCGCGAGGTGGATATCGTTATTTTGTTACTTTCACGGATGATTTGAGTAGATACAGGTATATCTATTTGATGAAACATAAGTCTGAAACCTTTGAAAAGTTCAAAGAATTTCAGAATGAAGTGGAAAATCATCGTAATGTAAAGATCAAATTTCTGCGGTCCGACCGTGGAGGAGAGTATCTTAGTTACGAGTTTAGCACACATATGAAAGGCGTGGAATAGTTTCACAACTCACGCTGTCGAACACCACAACATAATGGTGTGTCGTAACGTCAATCGTACTTTATTGGATATGGTTCGATCTATGATGTCTCCGATCGACTTGCCATGTCATTTTGGGGTTATGTCTTTGAAACCGCATTCACTTTAAATAGGGCACCATCTAAATCCGTTGAAAAGACACCAGTATGAATTATGGTTTGGAAACAAACCTAAGGTCATTCTTAAAGTTTGGGGATGCGATGTTTATGTGAAGAAACTTCAACCGGATAAACTCGAACCCAAAGCGGAAAATGCGTCTTCATAGGATACCCTAAGGAAATGATTGGGTATACCTTCTATCACGAATCCGAGGGCAAGGTCTTTGTTGCCAGAATGGATCCTTTCTTGAGAAGGAGTTTCGCGAAAGGTGTGAGTAGTCGGAAGGTAGAACTCAAGAGGTTATTGAACCTTCTCTTCATGAAATGGCGAGTAGCACAGCACCAGAAGTTGTTTCGGAGTTGACTTCACCTGATGAAGAGAGAGCTAATGATATTGATCATGAAACTCCGAAAGAGGACACTACCGAACCTCGCAGGTCAAGCAGGACACGTGCAACTCCTGAACTGTACGGCAATCCTGTTATGAATTTCATGATTGATGAAATAGATGACCCTGCGACGTATGAAGAAGCGATGATGAGCCCTGATTCCAACAAATGGCTAGAAGCCATGAAAGCCGAGATGGAATCCATGTACGAAAACCAGGTTTGGACCTTGGTGGACTTACCTCACGATCGAAAGGCCGTTGAGAATAAATGGATTTTTCAAAACAAAACTGATGCGGATGGTAATGTAACCATCTATAAGGCTCGACTTGTCGCAAAGGGGTTTCGACAAATTCAAGGAGTTGACTACGATGAGACATTCTCTCCCGTAGCGATGCTTAAATCGGTTAAGATTATGTTAGCAATTGCTGCATATTTCGATTATGAAATATGGCAGATGGATGTCAAAATTGCATTCCTCAATGGTAATATTGAAGAAGAGTTGTATATGATACAACCTAAGGGTTTTGTCGATAATAAGGATGCTGATAAGGTGTGCAAACTTGAGCGATCCATCTATGGACTGAAGCAAGCATCCCGGAGTTGGAATCTCCGCTTTGATGAGGTGATCAAAGAGTTTGGATTTGTCCAAACTTATGGAGAGGCTTGTATTTACAAGAAAGTGAGTGGGAGCAATGTGGCATTTCTGATATTATATGTGGATGACATATTATTCATTGGAAATGATATAGATCTTTTAAACAGTGTTAAAAGTTATCTAAACAGCAAATTTTCGATAAAGGACCATGGTGAAGCTTCATATATATTAGGCATTAAAATCTATAGAGATAGATCAAGACGCCTAATTGGGCTATCGCAGAGTACATACCTTGATAAGATATTAAAGAAGTTTAATATGGACGAAAGTAAGAAGGGGTACTTACCTATGTTGCAAGGCAAGACATTGAGTAAGACTCAAAGTCCGGCTACGGCGGAAGAAAGAGAGATAATGGATAAGATCCCCTATGCCTCAGCCATAGGCTCTATAATGTATGCCATGCTATGTACAAGACCGGATGTGGCACATGCTATTAGTTTGACTAGTAGGTACCAATATGATCCGTGGTTGAACCTTTGGATAGCGGTCAAGAATATCCTTAAGTACTTGAGAAGAACTAAGGATATGTTTCTTGTATACGGAGGTGAAGAAGAGCTAGTCGCTAAGTGTTATGTCGATGCTAGTTTTGACACTGATCCGGATGACTCTAAGTCTCAATCCGGATACGTATTTCTCTTGAACGGAGCAGCAGTTAGTTGGAGGAGCTCCAAACAACCTGTGGTGGCTGGATCAACGACGGAGGCGGAATATGTTGCTGCTTCAGAAGCGGCGTAGGAAGCGGTTTGGATGAATGAGTTCATAACGGAACTAGGTGTGGTTCCTAGTGCGTTGGACCCAATGGTGATCTATTGTGACAATAATGGAGCCATAGCCAACGCCAAGGAACCAAGGTCTCACAAGAATTCCAAGCATATTAAGCGCCGGTTTCACTCCATCCGCGAGCATGTCAAGGATGGAGATATAAAGATTTGTAAAGTGCACACGGACCTGAATGTAGCAGATCCGTTGACTAAAGTACTCCCTAGGGCAAAACATGATCAACACCAGAACTCCATGGGTGTTAGATTTATCACTATATAAACTAGATTATTGTCTCTAGTGCAAGTGGGAGAGTGAAGGAAATATGCCCTGAGAGGCAATAATAAAGTTGTTATTATGTATTCCTTGTATATGATAGATGTTTATTTTGCATGCTATAATTGTATTGATAGGAAACATTAATACATGTGTGTTTAATAAACAAAAAGGGTTCCTAGTTATGCCTCTCTTATAGACTAGCTTGTCGATTAACAAGATGATCAAAGTTTCCTGATCATGGACATTGGATGTTGTTAATAACAAGGTCACATCATTTGTGAAATGATATGATGAACATTCATCCGAAGTATAGCATTACGATCAAGTCATTATGTTTATATTGCTATAACATCATACAAAGTAGTCTTAGTCCTTAGACCATAAGATCATGTTAATTGCTAACATCGGAAGAGTATCTTGATAACATCAAACGTCAAACCGTAACAGGGTGACCATAAAGGTGGGTTTAGTGCTATGAAGGTGTTATGTTGAGGCTCATGGATCAAGAGTGGAATTTGTCAATCCCGATGACGGATAGATATACTCTAGGCCCTCTCGGTGATATCACATTAAGATAGCTTGCAAGCAAGTGATGTGATCACTAGAATGTTATATCACGGGAACGAGAAAAGAGTGCATGTCGGTAACGAGATCAAACTAGGGAGTTGGATACCAATGATCGAATCTCGGACATGTATTATATCATGAGACAAAGGGATTAAATTGCTGACGTTAAAGGTTCTCACGATCACAGAAGTCATCGTTGAATATGCAGGAGTCAGTATGGATCTCCAGGTCCCGCTTCTGATTATTGATCTGAGAGGAGTCTCAATCATGTCTGCATTATTCACGAACCATAGGGTGACACACTTAAGGGTTGCCGGACACCATTTAGGAGCACATATGTTCCAGACAAAAGGTTTGCAAAGCGCAGGAAATGTTTCGAGAGAAACAGGAATCGTTTCGGGTGAAATTGCAGAAAGTGGTTCTGCATGTGATATTGAAATGTTGCAAGGGGTTTTATGTGAATGTTTGTTAATTAAAGTAATTAACAAAATTCTGAATAAAATAAATAAAAGAGTTTTATTAATTGAGAGTTGCATTTAATTTGGTGGAAATTAAATACATGTGAGTGGGATTTTGGGTGGAGGCCATGTTTATGTGAGTGGAGGTTCACCACATGAATGAAGGAGGGGAGGAGTCCCCCCCTCATGCGCCGGCTATGGGAGGGGAGGGGTCTCCCTCCCTCCTATATAAAGCCCCCCTCTCCCCTCTCACAAACCACACCTCCTCGTGAAGGATCTCTCTCCCCCTCTAGATATTCCCCCATGGTCTCGGATTAGCGAGATACATGTTCCTGGTGGCCTTGCGTCTGGAAGGAGTTGCTGCTTTCGCTGATTATGGGCGAGGAGGTGGAGGTTGTCCGGTGGCTTGAACGTGTGTGTGAGGACGGATGCGCTACTGATTTGCGGCGCTCGGACTTCCACATGATCTTGAGATCGGCAAGCGTACGATACATCAACCACGAGTTCCTACTCGTTAACAAAACTCGTTGTCTTCGAGGGTAAGTTCTCCATGGATATATGTCCACCCGTTGCTCTGTATATAGTAGATAGATCTTGGCGTATAGTACTCATCGTAGGAAATTTTTTGTTTTCTATGCTGCGGACCCAACACTACTTAGGTTTAAGGTTGGCGCCGCCTATTAGAATAAAACACGTCGGAAAGCTGGCCAGCGCTTCTCTAGGCCCAGGCTAATGTGTTGTACGGGCCTTTGCGGAATATGCTCAGCTGCATTGGGCCTGTACGCCAACCGCGTCCTGATCCCTCTATCTTAAAAAAATAATGTGACAACCCTTGCCAAAAAAACCGTGACCTCACCAAAAATAAGGACCGAAGGACAACGATCAGTGGCCAAGGACAATCAAAACTTAAGGTCGGGCGAACTCTAAAGCATTAAAAATAATAATGCAAAAACTCAAAATTGTCTCGGCTTGCTGTAAAGATTGGGCGAACTAGTAATATTTTCACTTGCTGTATTCTGTTGCTTTCCGCGAGTCCACATTTTCCCCCTAACACCATGGGCCCCTCGCGAGCGCTCCCCAGGGCGCCGCCGGGGGCAGATACCTTCGCGTCGCCCTGTCGCTCCCACTCATGCGCCTCTCTCCGCCGCTGCCGCCGGCCCTAGCCGCAGTGGCGGCGGGCCCGACCGACGAAGTTAGGCCTAGGCGTGGTGGTTGCCGTTGGCAGCCACTAGGGCTGCTGGGGCGGAAATGGCCGACACATCGACGAGCAGCGGCACCCTTGGTCGAGGTGGTGGCAGAGGACCTCCTAGGCGGTGCTTGTCCGGTGTTGGGGGTTGCTTCGGGTCGGAAAGGCACGAACCCTAGATCTTGGGTCTGGGTGGTTCTCCTGTCATATCCACATATCCTCCTCATCGTGTCTCGGTCGGATCCGGTGGAGGGCTGACCCTGCACTGCCGTCTCCTTGCGCGTTGTTGGCCATGGCCATTGATTGGGCTCGGTGAGGCAGATCCCGCAGGTTGCCGGTGGGTGGTGTGGGGGCTGCTGGCCTAGCTTCGAATAAAGGGGGTCTGGTCCTAGGATCCCTCCCGCTCCAAGACGAGGATCTACTTGATGCTAGTCTTCCTCCCTTTGTCTAGAGTGTCGAGTTCCGGAAGACTTCGTTGGTGAACTCCAATGGACGACATGCTGGAGTTAGCCGGATTGGATGGGTTTTGGTCGCGCGCAACCATGTTTTTATCTGACCGTTTGGTTTCAGTGGGAGCGACGCGAAGCTTTGTAGTATGTTTCCATCAAGGACATGTATTTAGTCCCATGATGAAGTCAATCGTGAAATGACATGGAAGCCGAGGTCTAAGGACTGGTAATGTTGGTTTGAATCCTGGTGGCGTTGAGGTTTTGGCTTGGTGATCTGGGTCTTGGAGCAGCGGCATCATAAAGTGGGGGCGACAGTACAAGAGGATTCCAGAGTTAAAACTTGCAGGGGTGAAAATCCAAGGTCTGGCCTTAATTGGTTGTGCCTGGCAATGACCTTGTTGAAGACATTGTTTTGTGAGCGCAGACATTGTTTGGGGTGAAAACCCATGATTTTTTATCATGTCGATGATAGTGTTTGTGCATTGTTCCCTTCTTGGAGGCGTTGATTTTGGAGAGGATGGTTTTCTGATGTTGTCTCAGTGGTGTTTGGTCCGCTGTTGTAAGGCATAGATCGCTGTAGCGGGACATTTTTCCTGTAATTCTTCTTTTCTTTTTTGGTTGTGTGGATCCGTAATGCCAATAGGGTAATGCGTTGTTGCAGAGGTTGGGTATAATTGATATCTCGTGATATTAATATATGGTCATTTTCAAAAAAAATACTCTTGCTTTCCGAGGTGAGGAAAATTATGTCCTACATCTGCTCCGTCTGGACTAAAGTAGCCTTAATTTGCCGCTATGTATCTTGGCACAAATATCCTACATAGAGAAAATGGATTGGCAAATTGTTGGAGTGTAGATGGAAGCTAACGATGCAAGTGGGACGGGCCTGCCACCAAGCCCGGCTCCCGTCCCGCCAACACATCCCATGTACTCCCGATTATGGCGATTATGGCATCCCGATTTTTTCCAGTGGGATTAGCGATAACCATCCCACCAATCCCGCCTGTACCAGCCAGCATACACATGATCCTAGGGATAGCTAGTCCGTACGGAATGAAGGTGTTAATCTGCCAATGTTGGACTCTACGACCGCCAGCCTGAATAGTATTGGTAGGATAATTTGATGGGCCCCACAACTCCTAGAATCCCAATAACCCCATTAGTCCCGACAGACAGAATAGGTGGGAGGTGGGATATCCCATACCCATCCTGCTTGCATCGTTAATGCAAGCTACTGAGACCTTGGTAGAATAAAATGAATCAATGCTTAATCCTAGTGCTTCATCCGGCCAGTGGGTCTTCTTCGTGGGTCTTCTTTGGCGTCTCATTCCGCTGCGTGAGCAACAGAAGAACATCAAGGTACCCAGAGAAGTGCAGACGGACGGCCGTTGTGAGCACATTGAGAAGTACTAGAGAAGACCTAAGAAACGACATCAAGTCTGCACAATAGAAGGGAATCCAGATACGGTGATACCTTCCTCCAGGCATGCAACGCCAAAGGTAGATCCAACTCATTGCTTGCTTGGCACACTTCCACAAGAATCTTGGAGGTTAGGTACCCACACCCAACAACTTCTTCTGGACCACACGCGAGCGTCGCCACCAAGTTATCACGCTATTGCGCGTACCTGGTGGCATATTTTCCTGAGCTACTTCCCGATGACGATGCATGGAGCAATGGCCTGTACAAGGCCACCAAGAAGGATGCCAACCGTGTCCTTGAAAATTATATATAAATGGATACTTGTTAAAACTTCTATAAGCTGACATTAAAATTGAAGCCATGGTGAAAATGAAGGATATTTTGGATTGAAATTATGTGAAACCGAGAACCAACCCGTGGTTGGATGGTTAGGAGGGCAGTGGTACCCCCAGTCCACCAGAGTTCAAATCCCAGGTTTGACATTTTGGTGTCTCATAAAGGCGGAATATTCTTTCAGTGAGAGGTGACGTTCCTGTCGATAGTGAGGCGCCTGTGGTGACTTCGTTAATCTCAAGACCCGCCAGTTCAGTCTCTCGGAGGTGCTCATAGGAGTAGGGTGTGCATACGTGTGTTCATGGGGGTGAGTGTATGTACACATTGTGAGCGTCTGCGTTTGTACTGTGTTTCTCAAAAAAAATATACAGTATTAAACTATTGTCATGGCAACGAAAATGAGCAAGGGAGAAAATAAAAAATATCTATTTGTGTCTTTATTACCTCCTCATCACATCCTAATGGATGCCCTTAAATTTTTTTGTGACATCTTAGATAGCGTAGTCCTTTTCAATTTGAGGAATCTTGCCCTATGACAGCTGTCGTGCAATCATTCCTAAATTTCTATCTTCTTTTGTGTATCATCACTTCAACCTATGGAAAATTCAATTTTAAAAAATTCTCCCCCCTTGCGATCGCTTCATGATGAAGGATTGTGAAATCAATCCGACTGAGGTTCACCTTGGAATATCATGCCGTGGGGCAGTAATTAAGGTTCAAGAAGGGGCTTTTGAAATTCTATTCAAAATGGTAGAAGTTTTTTATTTACATTGTCAGCATCAATAATTGATAATCTGCATTCTATTTTTAGATAAATTATCTGTATTCACGAGTATGAGAAATACATAAACATTGGATGCAACACAGAACACATAGAATATAATTTTGAACTTTGAAGGATTGCAATTCGTAAGAGATTAGAATAAACTTATATTGGAAAGCTAGTTAGTACCGAAACAATAAGACGTTGTGCCAGTGTTCTTTCACGCGAGTTCCAAAAATCAGACACAACAAGGGCTGCAGTTCAGATTTTCACATAAGCCATGGACGGGTGAGCAGACGCACCAGCGAAACCCGTTTTATTCACCTAGCCTAGCCGGAAAATTTGTTCTTGGGGTATATATCCTTGAGTTTGGGGGAGACAATAGGTGGATTCAATATGATGTGCTCGTCGCTGCTGCTAGCTATTCAATAGGTTGATACGATACGCTGGCTGCTTGTCACCACTTAATTTGCTTGGTGTGGCTCGCCGTCGAACGTTCCCCGTCACGCCAGATGCGTGTACTGCCGCCGCCGCGCCTAATGCGTGTGCTAGTCACCGCCGTATCTGCTGCTGCTCCATTGTACTCCCTTTGTTTCAAAATATAAATGTTTTAGCTTTGTGAAAGTAGTGTATCTAGACCCCTTTTGGTGTCTAGGTTCACTCTAAATCTAAATGAACCTAGACACTAAAAAAGATCTAGATACACTTTATTCACAAAATCTTATATTTTGAAACGGAGAGAGTAGCTCTGTAGAACACTATTGCGTATTGTAGCTACTGTACAAGAGAAGTTGGCCCGGGGCGTTCTATGATCCTGCTTCCGCGGTTGAGCGATTGCCACCGCCACCGGTGAAATATTGCCAGAAAAAATAACGAACAGTTAATTCACTTATGGGTGGCATGGTGGGTAATATTTGCGAACTTGCAGTGACATAATTGTCGAAAAAAAGCGGACCGTAAGAAACACTTCGTACTTTATTATTAGAATACTAGCTGAATGTCTGTGCGTTGCCACGGACTCACTAGATCAAATAGTTTAATTCTCTAACATTAGCAATATATGAAGTCTCGACATAATTGTCGGGACAAAGACTTTTTTTGAATCAACGGTATAATTTTTCTTTTGTCCGATTGTTATTTTCTGAAGCAATATTTATTCGTAATACCCATGCTATTTTTATATTATATACACCAGAAATGAGCATATTAATTTTAACTAAAGAATACATAATTAAGAAATAAATTTAATCACAGTCAGTTTCTATATACTTTTTTATTTTTTCTACCTAATATAATACTTCTTCTGTCCCAAAATAAGTGACTTGGGTTTGTCAAGATTCACATGTATCTATATACTAAAACATGTCTAGATATATTCGAATTTAGACAAACTCAAGCCACTTATTTTGGGACTCAGGGAGTAGTAGTTAGCCCAATTTGGTTTACAAGTTTGAAAAAGAAACGAACCTAGATATATTATTTAGGAATAGCTAAGTGCCCGTGTGATGCGACAGGAAACAAATATATAGATTAAACAGGTGTACCATTCCTTAGACACATGCATTGGGTGTAATGTTAAACCGCACTTCCACTTCTCTAACTCCATAGCATGAAGCATCATTGCCAAGCGGTGGTGGTGTGTTAATTTTTTTTAGTAAGGTTAGTAAGATATGAATATAATGAGAATGTAAAACAACGATATGTCAGACAACATTTTAGGTGGAGATGGATGGCCAAGTACATATATGGCTTGTCATGTTGGCTCCGTCAGACATGCTACATAACTCTGCTTCTGAACATTGACCTCCGCTTTTTTTGGCATGCGATCTGAGCATGGTTAGAAACTTTGATAAACAAATAAGTTTCTAAAGGGAAGAACAATACACACATTATACATTGTTACCAATCTGAAATATATTACCTACAAGAAAAGGATTTTAAATAGATTAATTCTGGTTGTGATGACATAGCATGTCCGGATGCACATTCGGAATTTTGTTTCAGAATTTTTCAAAATTTTGAAATTAATATAAAATACATTTTTTTATAATAGGTGCATTTAGATCTGGGAGCTAAATCTCCATGTCCCTTTTCTTTTCTACTTGTTTTTGTATGCATCACCATGCCATTGTCACATAGATTTTTTTCACATAAACGTTGCACAAAATGTTTAACAATATTTTTATAAGACATAAATCCTAAAAATATCTGTGCTAATTATTTGAGGGTTATACACCTTTTTCCCAATTTCTTGTTTTTAAAATAAAATCAAATAATAATATGTTAAACACTTTTTTGGAACCTGGTTAATTCCAGGACAAGTTTTGAAAATGTTTAAATCTCCTTTGAAGTGTGTTGTTACGGTGACGTCGACATCATTGCCATTTGTATAACTCGGATCTTTTAAATAATCTTGTTATTAGAACTAAATCTTTTTTTTGCGGGGATATTAGAACTAAATCTAGCTACACCATTGTGCGCTGGTCTTATAGACTAAGGCTAACACTGATAATAATTTGGCTCTCTTAAAATTTATTTGACGGTAGTTATCTTAAATTTACAAAAAACAAATCTAGAATTTTGACAGGTGAATGGCAACAGCTGACCTCTAAATCTTACAAAAACAGCTGACCTCCAAATCTTTTTTTAAAAGTAATTGCTTAGAGAGAAAAAATACGCGCTGCTTGCTCTATGAATAAATCTAGGAATATAAACCCAGCAATTCGCATTTCCTAAAATCACCCATGGTATGCGAAGTGCTAAATAGACACAGCAAAGCCAATCCTAGCCAGCGACGATCGACTTCAGAGCACAATGAGTGTCTGCTAGCACCATATGTAACGAAGCATACACTGCAAAGTAGCTAGCTAGTGCTTTTTCAAAGATCGTTAGGCTGTTCGTGGCCTGCACTTTGACTCAATTATGCTTCTACGCTTCCTGGCTTCTCAGCGTATGTCTATGTCGCCAACAAAGGCAGAGGCAAAGAATAAGCTGTCCAGCTGATTTGGCCGGCCGGTCCAAATGGAAATGTCTGATCCACCCGGCTGGTTACCTCTCGTGCTTATCCGATCCCCTCCAGCCGTCCATTTGAAAAAAACTCCAGGAGAGGAACCACCGGACAACAGCCGCAAACAAAATCAAGAATCGACATTTGAAATGAACTAACAACTTTGAAAATTAGGGTGGCCCCTGTGGCTACGGACTGGTTGTTCATTCACTGTCACTGAATCACTGCTTGGCCCTATCCCGTGGAGCCAGTCCAGCACCGGGAGTAGCAAACGACCTTGGGTAGAAGGAGCAGGGAGGGGCAGGAGGCGGTGGTCGATGGAGGGAGGCGGGCGTCGGCCCTCTGGCTTGACAGTGGCTTCTGGGCGGCGACAAAGTCCACCACGCGAGGGGAGTAGGGGACAGGTCAGGGAACTCGAGCTTGTTCTCGCACACGCCATAGGGGTGGCCACCGGATCGGCAATCACAGCAGAACAAAGGAGGGGAAAAATCTCAGTGCTATAACTATCTGCTATCGTTATGGATTTACCTTACTTTCAGTCATACATGTTCTGTATCCTGAACTTGTGTCAATCTGTGACACTGCACGGAGAAGTGGGTCTTCGTGCTTGTCAGGGGGCTACAGGTCGTCTCCCTCGCCACAGAGCTGCATGCCGTCGCGGCGCGGCGGGAGAGCCGCGGGACCATAGCTGGGATCGAGGGCTCACGGTGGAGGTCTTCATCATCCTCATGTCGTTGGCACGGCGCTGGTTCGACAGCTGAGGACTGACGTGGGTTCCTGGGGCCACCGGAGGCGAAGACCTGGCGACGGAGCTGGATACTACGGCGGCGGCAACGGGTGAAACAGGCTGCAGTCGGGATTCGGTTCAGGACGAAGGGTTGGGTGGGTCGCATGAGGTGAGTAGAGGGTCAGGTATGGTGGTGGTCTGTTTGTGCGGCGCCGAACAGGGGAGCAGAGGAAGGTTGTCCGATGGGAGGGATGAATAAATCCAATCGTCACTTTGACTTATCGGTGGCAAAGTGGGTAATATCACAAACCACTGGGGGCAAAAACGTCAAAAGAACGGCAGACGGATTTTTTCGACTGCTGACGAACGTAGCACAATGTAAATTAGTAGATAGATAGATAGATAGATATAGATTTCTAAATCATTGCCCAGGGGCAAACAGCGAGGGAGGGACAATCCGTGCATAAGCGGTCACGTAGTCACCTCCGCCACCCCCGTTAACTATTTAACCCCTCGTAATCCAACCGTCGCCATCCAAACTCCTTGCTCCACTACGCATCTTCTACCCGGCACGAGGGGGAGAATTAATAATCTAACCAAGCAAACCGGATCCGCCGACAGGACCAGCGTGTATTCTTTTATGAAGAGATTAGTGAATTTATTTACAGTTTGTTGACTACTGTGTGTATTCTTTTACGTAAACAGAGACTGTGTATTCTGTAGCAATGTTGGATGTCACGGCTTTAGCTCTTTCATCTTTTTACGTAAACAAAGACCGTGTATTCTTTTACGTAAACAAAGACCGTAAACAAAGCATGTCTTCACAAAGAAAAAAAACGAAAGAGGTGGCATGGATTCACTCGACAAGGGTGGTCGAAGGCTGCTGGCTGATGTTGCAATGACGTAGATCAAAGGCGTTAGGCGGTGGTCTTTGCTTCTGCGTCTTCCCCAAAACCGGAGTGGCCCAACTCTGCTCTTCTTTGCGGATTGGATTCTCTCTCTGTGACGGGGTTCGTGTTCAGCGTGCGTATCTAGGCTAGGTTTGTTTGGTGGCGTCAGTTGTGATGTTTTAGCCTAGCGGCCTTGGCCATGTACTGTCTTGAGTGTGTTGGGTGGGCGCTTTGTGGCGCCTTTGTATACTTTGTACAAAACTCTCTTTTTTCTATCAAAGAATCGAAATACAAGGCTTTTGTATTTTTACGAAAAAGAAAAAAAAGAAAGAGGAAAAAGAAAATGGGTCCACAAATACAACTCAGCATGCAGGACCTGTTAGAAATAATGGGCTAATCTATTTAAGCCCATATGTGATTTTAGATTTTCCCTAAATAAATCTCAAAGCCCATGCGTGTGGAAGCCCATGTGTGATTTGGCCCAAGTTGGTGGCAGCTCACTTGTGAGTGGAGTGGAAGCTAAAGTTTAGTCCCACATGGAAAGTTGGAGGAGAGTTACACCACCTTATAAGGTGGAGTGGTTCACCACTTAGTAAAGTGACTGAGAAGAGGAGAACTACACGCGCGCTCCTCCTCCAACACCGCTCACACGCACGCACACCCGCCCGCCCGACACGACACAACACAACGCACGCGGGTTGCGGGAATCTCGCTGAGCCGAGCTTTACTTTTGCTGCTTGGGAAAACTGCTTTCCCGAGCCGTGCGACTTCCACCACGAACACACCAAAAACCAATCTAGAATTTTGCCTCCTCTCTATATCCCGCTTGCTGGCGTGCACCGGCGGACGGGAGAGCAGGTCTCTGAAACCACTCGCCTTTGTGATCCTGTATGGAAGAGGGTGAATAAGGTTTTGGGGAAGCGCTCTGCGCGACTGCTCAAGTTCGTCATCACGGCGCGTCTTCCTGGGCGATCTCCTGGTCCACGGGAGACTCGTCTTCAACGTCATCTTTTTTGACAGGCTGCGGCAACCTCTGCACCAATGGCAACCGATCAGTACGTATACCGTGATTCGATCTATTGCTTTGCTATGGTATTATTATACGTGTTCTTTGTTCGTGTTGATTAGTACATCTAGTATGTTAGAGGTTAACATGATCGTAGTTGTTGCTTTCATCTTTCATATTCTTGAATTAATTATAGAAATTATGCCTAATAATCCAACAATCCAAAAACCTTATTATAGGCAATTTCCTAGATTAAACATGGGACACTTGGCTGATGCGATGAAGCCGGAAAAGTTTACCGGTGTTCATTTTAAGAGGTGGCAGTATAAGACCACTATGTGGCTGCAAAATCTGAAAATATTCGAGGCTAGTGAGGGTTTACCTGAAGGAACTATATCTAAACAAGATCAGAACAAGTTCAAGGAAACCATTCTTGCCTTTGTGGGATGCGTTCTGAGTGTTCTTAACAACAAGTTGTTTGATGTGTACATGCACATCAAAGATGGAAAAGAGCTCTGGGAGGCACTAAACCGCTAAGTTTGGTGTAACACATGCTGGCACTGAACTATACATCATGGAGAACTTTCATGATTACAGGATGGTTAACAACCGTTCTGTAGTCGAACAAGCTCATGAGATACATTGCTTTGCCAAGGAGCTTGAAATCCTTAAGTGTAACTTACCCGACAAGTTTGTGACCGGGTGCATCATTGCAAAGTTGCCTTCTTCATGGAGGAACTTCGCCACAAATCTCAAGCATAAGAGACAAGAGATATCGGTTGAAAACCTGATAGCGTCTCTTGATGTTGAGGAGAAGGCTCGGGCTAAGGACACTGCTGAGAAAGGAGGCGAGGTTCAGTCTAGCACCAACATGGTCCAGAAGAGGACCTTCGGCAAGAACAAAGGGAACTATAAGCCCTCCTTCAAATCTGATTCTTCCTTTATAAACATATTTGCTAGATTGAACACTCTTGAGACCCACACTGCTAGTTTAAAAGATTGCTATAACACGGTTAGAGAGCATCACGATTATGTTCCAATAAATTTTGAACCCTCAAAATGGCTTCCTACAGTAAAGATTGCTATAAATAATGAAACTTTTCATGCTCGCTGTGATATCATGTCTGAATTCTATCTTATGCCTAAAGATATCTATGAATCTTTGAATCTTTGGGGACTTTCTCAAGGAGGAGAAGAAATATTTCTTGCTAATAATGCCACAATATTACCAATTGGAATAGCTGAATGAGTGTTTACAAAGATCCTAGGGAAAATGGTTTCTACTGATTATCTTGTTATTGAATGTGTAGGAAAAGGACAAATTACACTTGGAAGATCCCTATTAAAACTCCTTGGAGCAATAATAGATGTGGAAAAGGGCACCATGCACTTTGCTTCTCCACCAAACAATCATATGTTCCCAAAGGTTAAGAATAAAAGTAAGAGAGGTAAGGGCAAGAAATTTGGTTTATGCTTCTTCATTTGAGAACACTTGATTCTTTTTCTTGCTTCTTATGCCTAACTTAAAGGCGTTAAAGAAAAGTACTTATTGGGAGATAACCCAAAAGATTTAGATGAGTCTTGGAAGTTATTACCTCTGTAATAACAGCTCCTTATCTTTTTTATTTGCTTTTTGTGCCAAGAGTAACCTCTAATGAGAGAGAATTAATGCTTGGTAAAGTCTGAGGTTACTTATTACCGCTTGTCTTGGAAGTTATTAGCGCTTGTCACAAAAAGGGAAACACTTATGGGAACAAATTGATAGATTGTATACCATTGCTAGGAACGTGTGCTCTACTTATAATGTTACTTATTGTTGTGGTGAGTCTTGTTGCAGAAAGAGGTATAAACACCTCCCTTTTCAATGTGAGTATAGTGATAATGATACCATATCTTCCTATGCTAAAGGAATTTATGACTTTTATGATGCGGAACAAATTGAAGAATTTATTGCTTGGAAGGGTGCTTTTGAACTTGCTAGTTTGCTTGAAAATATTGATGATTCACCTTACAAATATGAGGTGTATGGTATACTTAAATTTTGCTTTGATAATTACAAGGATGAAAATGGCTATATTCTTGAATATTTTAATAGATGCTTTCCACAAATGGAAGAGACTAATGCCTTGCAGGATCCTATGGAAGAAGAAATTGATGGACCTGAAATCTCATTAGATGAAAAAGAGGAGGAGAGTGATGAACAAAAGGAGAAGGAATGGATTAGCTACCCATGCCTACCTTCTAATGAGAGTAACTCTTTATCCCTTACATTATTTGATTGTCCCCCTTGCTTACAAAAGGAGAATGAATGTTATGTTCCTGAGGTTTCTCTTGAAAATGTTTATAATAAAGCTCTAGTGCTTGTAGATCATGAAGAGCATGCTTTATGTGATAGTTATATTGTTGAGTTTCTTCATGAGGCTACTGAAAATTATTATGAGAGAGGAAAATATGGTTGTGGAAGTTTTCATGGTATTGAAACACCTCTCTATGTGCTGAAAGTTTTGAAATTACTCTTGTTTTATCTTCCTATGCTTGTCACTTTGTTCTTTGTGAATTTATTTGCATACACGATTCCTATGCATAGGAAGTGGGTTAGACTTAAATTTGTTTTGAATTTGCTTCTTGATGCTCTCTTTTACTTCAACTCATATTTCTTATGAGAGCATCCTCTCAAACTTTTATGCCTGAAGATGATAATATGTCTATTATTCTTGGGAGACCTTTTCTCAAATACTGCAGGAGTTGTTATTAATTGTAATCAAGGGAAGGTGACCTTCAATGTTAATGACAACGAACATACTGTCTATTTCCCCAAGAATATTGAAAGGACTTATGGTTTGAATTCAATTGAACATGTTGAGTGCATTCAAGTTGGAGAAATATATTGTCCCATACCAAGAGAAAATTTTGAAACTATTATGATTGGGACCATTGCTATCAAGGTTGAGGTAACATAATCATTAGTGGAATACAAAGTTTTGTCTCATATGAAATTGTTTTGGTAGCAGGACCTGATCAACCTTGTTAACAAAAGGATTTCATTGAACAAAACAATGTTTTCACCATGATTATCTCCGCTTACTTCTATTCTATCCATTTTAGTTTTTGCTTATGCCTAACTTAAAGGCGTTAAAGAAAAGTACTTATTGGGAGATAACCCAAAAGTTTTTGATGAGTCTTGGAAGTTATTACTTCTGTAATAACCGCTCCTTGTCCTTTTTATTTGCTTTTTGTGCCAAGAGTAACCTCTAATGAGAGAGAAGTATTGATTGGGAAAGTTGATGTCCCGAAACAGATTTCTGTGCTTCACCGTAAAAATTCGTGTAAAATATCTGAATGTCTTTTTGAGGCGTGAATTTTTGTGCTTCTGCCCCAGGTTGTTATATAACTTTCGTTAGTTCAACACTTTTTGATTTGAGCAACAGAAGGTCTTCGAAAAAATTCATCTTTACCTGCTGGTCTGTTTTGACAGATTTCTGCTATTTTCTGCATTTGCTTCTTGTTGGTTCCTTTTTGAGTTCTTTTGGGGAATTGAGCTTTTTGAGGGAAGTGCTACCGTAGCTAGTGTTCTAATGGAAGTTTATTTGGTGTTAGAACTTATCCTTAAGACCCATCATATTGAGTGCACTAATGTTGCTAATAAAGATTGTGTGAAGTTTTGTATGAAGGAAAATTTTCAGGTGTATGAAAGGAATGAGTAATGAGATGAAGGATGGACTAAAGATCAAGCTTGGGGATGCCACGCGTGTCACCCCAAGAAATATCCAAGAAGTACAAGCGTCAAAGCTTGGGGATGCCCAAGGCATCCCCTTCTTCATCAATAAAAATCCCAGGTTTCTTCCAAACACTTCATTTTTATTGTTTCATGCACATTTGTGTTGTTCTTGGAGCGTCTTCTTTTTCGTTTTCATTTTGGTTTTTAGTTTGCGTGGTTTTCTTAGTTTGCTGAATAAATTGGTTGGACCTCCTCTTTCATGCATTGGTGTTCAAATCGTTTGGTTTGGTTTGGTTTGGAAAAGAGTAGGAAAGCTCATGCTTAAGCGGTAAAGAGAGCTTGTTTTTTACTGTGGCCTATGCTTTGTCATGCCATGCTTAATATTTTTTTGGCTTTATGCTTAGTATTCTTTGTTGTAGCATGACTTGTTATAAACAATTGAGATTGCTTAATGTGTCTTGGATGAATCATGCGTTGTTTTAACATATTAAAGCATATTATAGTGGTATTCTCCTTTGATGCTTTATTTGGGTTGACTTGGCGCATGCTCACACCATGTTATGACTATCTCAAGTCACCTTAAGCCTTTATGATCCTTTAGTTTTCAACTTGTAGTATCACTTTATGCTTTGATCAATGATGTTTTGTTGCTCTGCATGATTATGGCCATTATTGCTCTCTCGTTTGTCGCTCCCTTTCTATTGCTAGCCTTCACTTACGCTGAGTGTTTTACTCATGTTTCCAACTCCCTTAAACCAAATATTGCCAAAGTGTCCACCATACCTACCTATTAGCATCATTTGCTACTTCCGTGCATATTCAATATGCCTTGTTTTCTTCCGAATAAAATGTTTGCTTGTTATGAGAAAGTTAGTTAGTAAAGCTCTCACGAACTTGATGGCACACTTTATTTTCTTGCACTTAATAAACCTGAACCATTGCGTCCTTCTTTGTTGCGTATATGCTTGCGCTTTATGAGTTGAAGTTAGCAGAACCATGTATCATGGGGACCGCTTTTAACACTTCATTGGTACTTTGTACCTAGTTGATATCATATTCTTTTGCTTATGGATCCCGGCGGTGTGAAATAAAAGTGGAACTTGTAAGATCATGGAGTTTGTATGTATGTTAGAGAAACGCCTGGGCCGCTAGCCTAAGCCATGCCTAATCATGGTGGAAAATTGCAGCATAACCATAATAAGCATTCTATGAAGCATCCTCAATAAAAATCTATGCACATAGTAAATAAAAAGATCGCTGAGATGCTCATTGTGGCGCCCCACAAAAACCACTACTAGAAAATCGCGTTGTTTTTGTGCATTGCATCATCATGACCGCATGCTCATGTCATCATGCCACATTGCATTTGAGCATCATCATGTCATCATGCATTTGTTTGTCTAAAACTATTTTCTAAAGCCTAGTTTGGTTTTCTAAATATTTCCCCGTCTTAATTTCAAATCAAAACTCCGGTCTTTTCTGGGTCTTTTACTTGTCTAAAAACTATTTACAGAAGTCTATTTTAAATTTAAAATAAAAGTTTATATTATTTTTTTTGGAGGCAGCCAGCCAGGCCGAAAGCCCAGCCGGCCACCTCCAAATAAAAATCCTATCTAACCTAGATCCCCCCAAACCCTTTTCTACCTAAACCTAATCTACCCAGCCCCCTCCACATCACCTCAGCCACTCACGGCTCGCCACATCCCCCTGGCCCAAAATCCCACCCAACCAGGCGCCGCCACCTCACCCGCGCGGGCCCCACCCCGGGATGGACAGACGCGCCTCCACCCCGCCGCCCTTCTTTTTTTCCCGCTCGCCCCACCTACCCTGGGCCCCACCCCGCCAGCGGACACGCCCACGTCGAGTCGCCACGCCTAACACCACTGTCGTCATGACCTGCAAGACCCAACCCACCCCGCCTCGTGATCCACCCCGACGCCCAGGCCCACTACACCGACCCCGCTCCCATCGCCTCCTTCTCCCGTCCCTTCCCCGCTCCTCCCTATCACCTCGCCTGACCGCACCGCCAGATTCCGCCGCCGCGCGGCCGTCCCGTCGCCGGTCGTCAGCGACCAAGCCCCACCACCATTTCGCCCCGGTCGTCTCCTCGCCGTCCCCCGCCGGCGCCCCGTCCCCGTGCTTTCTCCTTGCCATCACCCCGCGCCCCGGTGCCGCCTCCTTCCCCACCTCAACGGCCGCCGCCCCTCCTCCTTCCTCCACGGCCGCCCCGCCTCCACCTCGTCGCCCGTCCCGAGCTCTGCGAGCGCCGCCGTTCTCTGCCGCTCTGACCGCGGCCGCGCCGGAGCCCCCGACGTGGAGCTCCTCCCTCCGCTCCGGTCACCGCCTCCTCCCTCGCCGAGCTCCGTCGCCGCCCGAGCTCCTCCCGCCTTCCGTGATGCCTCTCCGTCCGGCCTCCTGCGCCGCCTCTGCTCTCTCCCTGCATGCTCCTCCACCCCGCCGCCTTCGGCCCGGCCCCGGCCGCCCTGGTGCCCTCCGCGCGACCCCGCGCCCAGGAACCCTCCGGCCGCGCGCGCCCGTCCTCGCTGTGGTCCCGGCCTCCTCGCTAGCCCCAGCGCGCCATACCCGCCCAGAGTCCAGCGGCCCCTTCTGGTCTAGCCCACGTTCGGCCCGCAGCCGCGTGCACCGCGCTCTTCGGCCGCCTCCGTGACAACTCCTCGAGTCATCTGCCTTTTTCCTTGCAGTGTTGCAGCGGTACCTGCGTGAGCCTGCCCAGGGTTCCAGGGGTTGGTTTTAATGCGATGTGCTGGTGAGGCTTAGTTGTAGGTTATGTGGCGATGTTTATGTTTTGGCTGTTCTGGCGCCGCACAGCTACATTAGCTACCTTCGAGGATTGTTTATCCAAGCCCCCGTCAAGATCTCCGCTTATACAAGGCCTACAAGATCTTCTGAAGGACCCTGGAACGCCATGCTCTTCTTCATGGAACATCGAGGAACCGCGGTACCCGAAGGCACATCGACGCCAAACCAAGTACATCGTCGACAACCGAAGCCGGAACACCAAGATCTTCATCCCGTACGACAAGAGCATCGCCCTGTACCCGAAGACCGAACCTCGACACGCCAAGAACTACTGTCCGGACGCCATGACCTTCACGGACGCTAAGACCCGAACCCGGAACGCCAAGTTTTTTCCCCTCCCCGGACGCCAAGACCGACCCGAGATGCGGACCCGACAAGACCTTCGCAACGACAAGATCGACACCGACCAGGGCAAATCCGATGCGCCCCCGACGCCAAACCAAGTCCTTCTTCCCAGATGCGACAAGATCTACTTCCATTGTCCGAGACCGATCCCGTCGAGCCGTTTCCACCCCCGTCGAACCCTGTCGAACCCCGAACCCCTCGGAGCCCAAGTTCGCCGAACCCTAATGTGATTCCCTATCCGAGACCCCATTATTTTTATAATATGACATCATCGACTGTCGCACATTAAATTGTTCATCTCGCATGCATATCATAATCATGCCGTATCTTCTGCCGTAGTAATAAATATTGCATCCGGTGTTTCTTCTAGTGTTTGCTTCTTCGCGGATTAGGCCGATGAGTTGATGCGAGTATCGACAAGTTCTCCGGATATGATCCCTCGGCAGTGTTTCCCAGGCGAGCACCTCTCCCCCTTCTACCTATTTTGCATTTATAGTCTTTATTTCCTCATGTTGATCTATTGCTATCCGTGACGTGATGCTTTAGTTTCCGTATCCCAGTTATATCCCGTGCAGCCTCTATATTGCCTTGGACACCTCCTATTACCTGTGTTTGGTAGATAGCTGGCCTTGCGAGTCGAAGTCGCTTGCTCAGGTGTGATCTCGTGTTGTCAAGTACCACAGTTGTTGGAACGCTCGCAGATGTTATTGGTGGAGATGCTTACCGGTGGAGATGATCATGACTTTAAATACAACTATTAAAATGCTAGCTATAACTAATGCAGAGGCATCGGTGGGCAATAGATGTTATTTGGTTCTTCCACGCTCACTGGTGTCCCGTAGGACCCCGAGTACTTGATACCTGTTCCTTGATTTTTCGCACTATCCACATCCGGGAGGCCTTATGGACCCCCCTGAGCTAGAGCTTGATTCATTTCTATTTCTTGGGGCCACAAACTAGTTTGGGGCTTTATTACTATCCTGTACTTATGCCATGTTTACTACTTTATTTAAGATTGTGCATGGAGCACCTGTACTGTTTAGGATTGCGGAGTGTTTTCGCGGTATTGATAAGCCCAGTCACACTTTCGGGTTCCTAGTCGTTTACAGCCATTGGCGCAAACCTTGGGTCTGTCTTGGAGCCGGCCAACTTCGTTGCGGGTAGCTTAATGGGGTGGCCCCCTGAAATATTTTATGAATCCTATGATTACTTTGTCATGAAAGCCTCGTTGGGTTTTGATTTGGTTTTTCCGAGGTTGATCGTGTGTGTGTGTTACTATTTGTGCACCCCTGCAGGGTAAATCTTTCTGAAAGCCATGTCCGCGGTTATGGATGTCTTGGAGCACAGTATCTCGATCATAGACAAGCATAACTAAAGTAGTGCTATAAATTTGACTTAATATATCTGACTAGTAATCAACTTCACTATAACGGAATGGATATTAAAAATGCCAACCACTGCTGGATCTGGGATGTTTGTTATATCTGCCTAGTAAGTATTGCAACTCCAATGGAATGAAATAAAAGTGCCAACAATTGCTGGGTTTTGGGATTCCTCAGGACAATTATATCTGTCTAGTAAAGGTTCCAACTACAACGGAATGGTGATTAAAACTGCCCACTACTTATGCTATCAGGATGACTCATGCTATCTATATTTGACTAGTAAGTGCTTCAACTATAATGGAATGAATAAAACTGCCAACTGTGTGAGTTCCTTGGTCCGACTTCCTCGTTTGGTCTCGAGGGGGAAATACCAGGATGGGTTTGTTTGGTGTTAGCTTTAGGTTGGATCCGAATAGGTCTTTCTTATCCCTCTCTGGTAACCGCTAGTTGTATCGAGTCTCTATAGGTTGTTTAGTGTCGCTGCGCTGCCGCTTCAGCCCACCATACCTATGTAGGCGAGAGCCGCCGAATTCTAGCCTCGCTGTCTCGGCCTCGATCGACGCTCCTTTTTTTCCTTTGCCCTTTGTCGGCACCCCTTTTGTTTTAGCAGGTTTGTGATCGACGTCGTTAGCAGGGTTACCCTTCCGGCTTGGCCTGGGCAGGGTTATGGACGCCATTGGTTATTTTTCAGGGCTCTTAGCCCAATTTGCATCTTGTCCGTACTCGGACGCTGTACCGTTTTCAAGGTGATTTGGATCTTTGTATTGTATATCTGTATTCTTGACTCGTTGAGTCGCTGTTGTATATATATATCTATTTTGTGGGTCCCATCGAGGACTGTTGTGTAATGGTATTACTTCGTTTCCACCCACACGAAAGTGCCTGGTGAACGTCCTTGAATCGTTTCTATGCGAGTTTGGCAGAAAGGGCTAACACTTGCATAGGGCCGATTCGAGGGTGTTACACTCATTGTCTGCTTGCCTTGTCATTTTGATTATGGGATAGCTCCTGTGTCATGTGCAAGGGGTACCCCGTTGGCGGTTCTCTATGATACGTATATACTTACAATGACAAGAGCTTACTTGTGACTGAAGTTGAGTAGCATGAGGATCGGTCTTCGTAAGTAAGGGGCATGAGACTTCGATTTATAACTTGTCAAGCATATCCTCTTAGTTGTGTCACTTTAACCTTAACCACTTCAATATGCTTATGATAGGGGCAATGAGAGCTCAAAGCTAATGAGTACCATACTCTCAGCATTTGGAAGCCTTTCAAACTTTTCAAAACCTGTTCATTTCCTTGTTGAGTCTCCACACATTATATGAGCACTTTCTAGAGAGCATAGTGGCCATTCTTAGTTCTATGTGCATTGTCCCAAGACTTGTTGATTGATGCATACCTTGATATTGCTTGTTTTAAACTATTTGTATCTAGTCACTCTTGTAAACTTTGAAGGTGTCCTATGCATTTATGTTTGCTACTCTATGAGGGACAAGCTGAATGCCACTATGCTATGTTTTCTTTATGTGAAACAAACAAACGTCTTGCAAGGCATTGTTATTCATGAATCTTTTGTTTGTGCCTTTTCATGTTGCATCATAGTCTCTTTGTTTTATTGCTAGAACTTTGTCTTTCATGTTATGATTGAAGTACTATGATCCCAGCTTTGAATGTTTTACAAATATTTTGATCAAGTTTATGATGGTGCATGTCACCTCAAAAATTATTCTTTCTTTTTATCACTTACCTACTCGAGGACGAGCAGGAGTTAAGTTTGGGGATGTTGATACATTGCAAATGTATCTATAATTTTTGATGATCCATGCTTGGTTTTATCCACTTTCTTGTGTTTTGTCTACACTTTGGAGTACTTTTCATATGATTTCTTGGACTAACCTATTAACAAGAGCCACAGTGCCAGCTGCCTGTTTTCTGCTGTTTTTGGTTCCAGGAAAGTCAGAAAATGAATATTCTCGGAATTGGACGGGTCAAAAGCCAAAGTGCCTATTTTTTTCAGAAGACTCCAGGAGCCAGAATACGAGACGGAGGAGAGCCAGGGGCTGGCCACACTACCCCTAGGCGTGGGCTGGGCCTGGCCGCGCCAGGGCATGGTGTGGTGGCCCCAGGCACCCTCTCGGTCTCCCTCTTCGCCTATAAGAAGCCTTCTGACCTAAAAACTCCGGGGGGTTCGACGTTTTTCCAAAAGAAGTTCCGCAGCGCTGCCACCACTGAAGGGGAGATTCGGGGATAGAAAGTCTCTATTCCGGCACCCTGCCGGGACAGGGAAGTGCCCCCGGAGCCATCTCCATCGATCTCCACCATCATCTCCATCAACCATCCATGTTTCCCCCATCTATGAGTGAGTAATCCCCCACTGTAGGCTATGGGGATGGTAGGGATTGGATGAGATCGTTCATGTAATGGCATCAGATTGTTAGGGCATGGTGCCTAGTATCTTTTATTAGTGCTTTATGACTTTGTTGCGACTTGTTGTGCTTAATTCTTGTCACTAGGGCCCGAGTGGCATGATTTCAGATCTGAACATGTTATTGATTCATTATGATAGTATTGTTTTGGTCTTATCTGCAAGTTGTATACACACGTTGTTGTCCGGAACCTATGGCCCCGAAGTGACAGAAATCGGGATAACCGGAAGGTAATGGCTTTGATGTGAGGATCACATGTGTTCACGGAGTGTTAATGCTTTGCTCCGGTGGTCTATTAAAAGGAGCACCTTAATTGCCAGTAGTTCCCTAGAGGCCCCGCTGCAAATGGGCTGGCAGGACAAAAGATGTTGTGCAAGTTTTCATTGCGAGCATGTATGACTATATATGGAACACATGCCTAGGATTATCTAGTACTTGGATGCTTTATCTTATTTATCTGCAATTGCCCTATGTTCTGATTGCTATGTGAATTGTCTTGTCCATGCAACGCCCGTCCATCCATCCCTATGCCTACCGCACAAGAATCCTTTATTATCGCTTTTGTTACTACCGTCTTTGCTTTACTATCATTACTTTGCTATTCCTACTACAAAACTATTGCTCTTGATAAACTGCTGTGAGCAAGATTGTTTCAGTGTGCTGAATTGACAACTCAGTTGTTAAGTCTTATAAATATTCTTTGGCTCCCCTTGTGTCGAATCAATAAATTGGGTTTCACTTCCCTCGAAAATACTGCGATACACCCCCTATACTTGTGGGTCATCAAGACTCAACAAGGAAAATGAAAAAGGTTTTGAAAAGTTTGAAAGGCTTCCAAATGCTGAAAGTATGGTACTTGTTAGCTTTGAGCTCTCATTGCCCTATCATAAGCATCTTTAATGTGGTTAAGGTGAAAGTGAGGTCCAATCTGAGTTATATGCTTGACAGACTATAAACTGGAAATCCCATGTCCCTTGAGTACGAGGGCTGCTCCTCATGCTACTCAACTTTAGTTACCGGTAAGTTCTTGTCATCGTAAATACGTGCGTATCATAGAGAACCGCCAACGGGTACCCCTTGCCCGATGATACGGAAGAATCCCCATATCAAAATGACAAGGCAAGCAGACAATGAGTATCTCAGCAATCTTCTTATTTACCATGGGAAAATGGGGCTTTTTTCTCTCTTTCCTCTTTTCTCAAATCTCTCTTTTTTTCAATAGCTATCTCTCTCTTTTTTATAAGAAGAATGCTTCATAAATATCATTATGGTTACGCTGCAGGTTTCTACCATGACGGCATGGATTAGACTAGCGGCCCAGGCGTTTCTCTAACACACATACATAACTCCATGGACTTGCAAGCTCCTCTTTTATTTCACACCAACGACATCCGCAAACAAAAGAGCATGGTATCAACTGGGTATATATTTACAGGTATTGAAAGCATTCCCCGTGACAGCACGGTTCTGCTAATCCCTAGCCTATAATTTGCAAGCATATAACTTTCATGGACAGTCACAATGGTTCAGGTTTATTAAGTGCAGAAAATAAAGTGTGACATCAAGTTCGTGAGAGCTTTACTAACTAACTTTCTCATAACAAGCAAACATTTTATTCGGAAGAAAACAAGGCATATTGAATATGCACGGAAGTAGCAAATGATGCTAATAGGTAGGTATGGTGGACACTTTGGAAATATTTGGTTTAGGGAGTTGGAAACTTGAGTAAAACATACTCAGTGTAAGTGAAGGCTAGCAATAGTAAGGGAGCGACAAACGAGAGAGCAATAGCTGTCATAATCATGCTTGCAACAAAACAGGACTAATCATGGCATGAAAGTGATTCAAGATCCTCAAGGCAAAATAATTCATCGAGGCTTAACTGATTATTTCAGTCATATGCATGCATGAGCATGTGCCAAGTCAAATCAAATGAAGCATTCAGAGGAGGATACCACGATGTCATACCAAGTTATGAATAGAGTAATGCAAGCAAACATTCATATGACATGCTACAAACTATTAGCAAGCTGGAACTAATCATAAGAAAGCAAGAACTACTAAGCATCCATAAATAGCATACACCCTACATGGACAGACTAAGCACGCCCACAATGATGAGTATATGTACAAAAATGAAAACAAATAGAGTTCGTTACCAGCCTCTTACCACACCTCAAGTTGTCATTAATCCTCATTATTGCTCTTCACTTGTGTGGCTTGAATAATAATATGAAACCAATATCCACTGAGGACTGTTGAACCCTGCAACAAACTCACAAAACCAAAGAAGAACAGCAAATATTTTTGGTGTTTTCGATTTTTTAAAGCAAGAACCAAAAAGGAAAAACAAGCAAAGCAAAATCTTTTGGGGTTTTTCGAATAGTTCAAACAAAGCAAAAAGGGAAAAGCAAACAAAGGAAAAAAGAAGAAGAAGCGAACCAAAGAGAAACAACAGAAATATTTTTGGTCTTTTTGTGTTTTTAGAAAGCAAAAGAAAAGAAAGAACAAAAACTAAAAAGAGAATGAAACATGAATATACAAAGTACGGACGCAACATGATAAGGAGATGAGTGCGATGTCGGTGTACCTCCCCCCAAGCTTAGGCTTTTTGCCTAAGTGGGTATCAATCCCAAGCTGGCCAGGATCAAGTGTCACTGTGGTATGACGAGGAGGTACCCTCGTCCTGGTGCAAGCTCGAGTACGTCCCTCCATAGTGCGCGGAGTAATCATAGGAGGGCACATCCTCCTGATGCTGCTCGTGGAACCCCAGCAAGCGAAGCTACTCGTCCAGCTCCTCCTTGGAGCGCGACCACGGTCTCCTGTGAACACTAAACAAAGTAGATTGCGGCAAAGGGATCTCCCTTTCATCCCCGTCAGTAAACAACATCCTATATACTAAAATGTCCAACTCAGAGTCAGCAGTGAAAAATTGATGTGTTTTCATAGCAACAAGGTCAAGCCTTTGTGGTGCCAATATAGTATCATTGGGGTCTACTGAAAGCCCTAATGCATTAACCATACGTGAGGCAATGATGCCCCCATAGATAGGCCCCCTAGGAGCTAGGCGGCGAGCAATAAGCGAGCCAAGGTTCTACCGAGTGTCATTGTTAAGCGCAGCAGCAAGGAAGGCTAAATGATAGTTGGAGATATTACTCGTATTCTCCCTACCAAGAACGCTAGTAGCAAGATAATATGCAAAGTATCTAAGGGCAGGGAGTTGGATGTTTCTTATGTTTCCGAGCTAAGCCACGCGGTCATCATCATTGGTCACCCCTCGGTAAAGCTCCAGCAAATCAACGGGTCGCCCTTGAATCTTCTTCATGATCCCTGTCATGCTTACACCTACAAGACTGCAAAATCTTTCCAATGGCATGGTAAAGGGCAGATTATAAATTTTGAAAGAGACAGTTGATTGATAGGGCGTGTTAGTGAACGTGAAGCTCTCAACAAAGGTTTTGGTGAGCATAGCGTATTGCTCACTCTCATCTTGCATATATGAGGTCAAACCAACCCTCTCAATCAGTAGCAAGAAATCATCAAGAATCCCTACAGCTTGTAAGAAAGTAAAACAAGGAAAAGTAGATGGGTGAGCATCCCCATCATCCCTTTCATTACCAATACGAGTTGCAATGAGATCTTCGTTGTATGATGGCCTAAACTGAGAGGCTGATCTTGAGGGCCTCGACCTCCTAGGTGCATCCCTCTCAAATATCTCTCCAAAGGTATGGTTGTTCATGCTTAGTATTCTGAAATTTAAACATTGTAGCACCCCGATAAAACCACTACTAGAAAATCGCTGTGTTTTTGTTTTGTGCATCATCATGACCGCATGCTCATGTCATCATGCCACATTGCATTTGACCATCATCATCATCATGCACATGTTTGCCTAAACCTATTTTTCCAAAAGCCTATCTTTGTTTTCTAAATATCCCCTCTCTATTTCAAATATAAAACCCTCGGTCCGCCGAATCTTTTATTTGTCTAAAACTATTTACCAAAAGAATATTTAAAACAAAATAAATAAACAAAAATATATTTTATAAAATCCCGGGGAGGCAGTCCAGCCGATCAGGCTAGAGGTCTAACCGGGTCAGACTACCTGCTACCCGGGCTGTCTAAAACCTGACCCAGCTAAACCCTAGTTTGTCCTAACCCTAGACCCACCACACGACGCACACACCCGGATCCACCACACCGACCCAACCTACACGCACGCTACCGCTACATCAAGGCAACACACCCATGGTGCACCGCAAGGAGGTCCAGTGACATAGCCTCACGCACGCTACCACCCGATCCTGTCAGCCGACCCCACCTCCTGGTTCCACACGCACCCCCACCCTGATCGATCTCGTCCCCACCTACCCTCATCCCTCGCTCCATCTTGCGAGCCCGAGCCGCATTCCCCCGCTCGACACCGCTGCCGCAGGTGCCCTTCGGCCACACGCGCCCTTCCTTGTGTGGCCCCCCTCTCCCTCGCTGCCTCCGGCCGCCGCCAGGGCGACCTACCTCGCGATCCCCGCTGCTAGACGTCGCCTAACCTCCGCCCCAATGGCGCCGCCGCGTCGCCCGCCGTCCCACGCTCTGTCGGAGACTTTGCTGGCGCCTCCTCCCCGTCATCAAGGATGCGGCGCCTCGCTGCTGCGGCCTCCCAACCTCCGTCCGTGCCGCCCTGCTTTAGCCCGCGTCGCGACCCTCTTCCCCGCCTCCGGTCGCGGTCCCGGCTCCTCTCGAGCACCACGACGTCGACCCGCCCGAGCTCGCCCAGGCGCCCCTGTCTCCGCGCCTTCCTCTCTGTCCGCGCCTAGCTAGCGTCAAGCCGTCGCCGCCCCTATTTCGAGCTCGTCTATGGCTTCGCGACCCCGTCCTAGCTGTGCCCCTGCATCTCTTTGCCCGAGCCCGAGTTCCTCGACGGCCACATCCCCCTGCGTGCGCGTCGACCATAGCATTCTCCGAGCTCTACCTCGCCCCGCTCGGCCCATCTGTACATGCTCGGTACGAGAAGCAGCGGCACGCAGGTCAGGTGTTTGTGTGTTGTTCCTACCTAAGACCATGTCCGAGACTGACTGTTACACTCACAGTAGGACCTCTGCCCAGATCGTCTTCGGTGCTAACAAGATCCCTAGGCTTCCCGTGATCGAGAACTTCTACACTAGGAACATCAACAAGGTCTCTAGACGACTACAAGAGCCACCAAGGCCGACTCCGTCAAGTGTTTTTGCCACCACAAGATCTTCAGAAGAGAATCGATTGATGACCCAGTTCTTTTACCTTTGTCGGTTCGAAACCCTAGCCTGTCACCGTCTCTGACCTGGAAGCATGGACCTCAAAGATGCCGAGAACTCCGCTGGACCCGGTGACGCTGGTACCTCATGATCTCCCTCGGACCGAAGACCGAACCCGAACCACATCAAATCCCAAGATCTTCGACCCCTAATGTGATCCCCTTTTTCGAGACCCTATTTTTATAATATGACATAAACTTGTTGCATATTAAATTGTTCATGCTTGCATACATCTCACCATGTGAGTTTGGGGGCATTATGCCGATTCACCTCATAATTAAATATGGAGCGCATATGCGGGCTATTCTAGTCTTATTCCGGACTCCATTCAAATTTGTGTGGCGAACCGATACCATGTTTTGCCTTGTTAAGACAACATTTAAATTGTGGGGTATCTAAACAACATGAACCACTTAATTAATTGTGCGGACCCCGGTTCCGCTTAATATTGCCTAGTTGCATCGCACCTTTGCCATGTCATGCATCATACATGCATCATGCCCGGTCTTCTGCCGTAGTATTAAATATTGCATCCGGTGTTTCTTCTAGTGTTTGCTTCTTCCCGGATTAGGCCGATGAGTTGATGCGAGTATCGACAAGTTCTCTGGATGTGATCCTTCGGCAGTGTTTCCCAGGCGAGCATTCTCCCCCTTTCTACCTATTTTGCATTTATAGTCTTTATTTCCTCCTGTTGATCTATTGCTATCCGTGTCGCGATGCTTTAGTTTTCCGTACCAGATATGCCATGCTTTACTGCTTTATTTAAGATTGTGCGTGGAGCACCTGTACTATTTTGGATCGCGCCACGTTTTCGCTGTATCGACAAGCCCAGTCACACTTTCGGGTTCCCAGTCGTTTACAGCCGTCGTCGCAAACCCTAGGTCCATTCCGGAGCCGGCCAACTTCGTTGCGGGTAGCTTAGTGGGGTGGCCCCCTGAAATATTTTATGAATCCTGTGATTGCTTTGTCGTGAAAGCCTCGTTGGGTTTTGGTTTGGTTTTTCCGAGGTTGATCGTGTGTGTGTTGCTATTTGTGCACCCTAGGTAAATCTTTCTAAAAGCCGTGTCCGCGGTTATGGACGACTTGGAGCATAGTATCTCGATCATAGACAAGCATAACTAAAGTAGTGCTATAAATTTGACTTAATATGTGACTAGTAATCAACTTCACTACAATGGAATGAAATAAAAGTGCCAACAACTGCTCGGTTTGGGATGTCACATGCTAATTGTATCTGACTAGTAAGTACTACAACTACAACTGAATGGATAACTAAAACTGCCCACTACTTATGCTATCAGGATGACTCATGTTGTCTATATCTGACTAGTAAGTGCTGCAACTATAATGGAATGAATAAAACGGCCAACTGTGTGAGTTCCTCGGTTTAACTTCCTCGTTTGGTCTCGAGGGGGAATACCATGATGGGTATGATTGGTGCTAGTATCAGGTTGGATTCGAATAGGTCTTTCTTATCTCTCTCTAATAGCCGACAGTGTACCGAGTCTCTATAGGTTGTTTAGCGCATGCTGCGCTGCCACTTCAGTCCACCATATATATGTAGGCGAGAATTCAAGCCTCGCCGTGTACTGGCCTCAGTACCGACGCTCCTCTTTTTCCCTTTGCCGGCACCCCTTTTGTTTAGCAGGTACGAGTTCGACATCGTTACCAGGGTTACCCTTCCGGCTTGGCCTGGGCAGGGTTATGGACGCCATTGGTTATTCTTCAGGGCTCTTAGCCCCATTTGCATCTTATCCGTACTCGGATGTTGTATCATTTTCGAGGTGATTTGGATCTTTGTACTATATATCTGTATCCTTGACTCGACGAGTCGTTGTTGTATATCTATGTTCTGTGGATCCCATCGTGGACTATTGTGTAATGATATTACTTCATTTTCCACCCGCACGAAAGTTCCTGGTGGGCGTCCTTGAATCGTTTCTATGCGGGTTTGGCGGGAAGCGCTAAAACCAGCATAGGGCCGATTCGAGGGTGTTACAGAGTGGTATTAGAGCTCAGCAGTTGCGATACCTCACTAGTCCAGCCTGTAGGATAACCTAGCTAACGGCCGAAGTAGAGTGTCAAAACTATTTTTGCAAATCGGTTGGATAGATCTGATTAGGTCTGCTTTTACTCCTTACCCCTCTGATGTTCTCCTCTTACCTCTGCGTGTTTTGATTCTACTCTCTTACCTTTTCTTCAAGTCCAGGATTTCCCGTGGTTGGGTTTCTGTCGTACCTTCAGGGTGTTGCTTCCTCCCTTTATAACGGTGGTTCTACAATCATCAATCTGCTTCTCGGCTGTTGTACCTTCATCCAATCTTTTGTCCTTGAACTCTTTATCCGTATGTGCCCCTTGATAGATATCTGTATCGTTGAAAAGCATATGAGAAGGATGAGCATTGGTGAAGTTGGAGTATACCTTGAGCATGTGTTGTTCATGCCAATGGAACCATCACAAAACCTGATCATTGTGTCTTTTCGTACGATGTTTCTTTGTATCTCCCGGTGGTCCCCAATGCGACGACATCATCTACGCCAGATCCGATGAAGATCCTGCATCACCACTCTTGTTCCGAACACCGCTTGTGAAGATCTTCAGTCTAAATCCCGAGAGTTGGTTGCACGATTCTGCGATTCATTTACAGAAGGATGCTTTGAGTACGGGATGGACTGATCACCCTACCCGCCTCTCACTGTGCACTTTGGTACATCGAATCGGTGGATCAAGCAATTTCGCTCCGTCCATGGAAGTTAAAGGTGGCCTTATCTCTTGATACCTTTACCTTCGTCCTTTGTTCCCGGAGTGTTTTCTCGACGACCATGGACAACGACCCCTTGTTGGTGGTGTTGCCGATTTCAAGATCAAGCAACAATCTTGTTAGTGGTGTCGCGGGGATCTACCTGAAGCGAGAAGATTCTGATTGTCGGCCTTCTTCCCGGTACCATGAGGCGGATCTCGAGGGCGATATCCCTTGTTAGTGGTGTCGAATTGTAGCACCCCGATAAAACCACTACTAGAAAATCGCTGTGTTTTTGTTTTGTGCATCATCATGACCGCATGCTCATGTCATCATGCCACATTGCATTTGACCATCATCATCATCATCATGCACATGTTTGCCTAAACCTATTTTTCCAAAAGCCTATCTTTGTTTTCTAAATATCCCCTCTCTATTTCAAATATAAAACCCTCGGTCCGCCGAATCTTTTATTTGTCTAAAACTATTTACCAAAAGAATATTTAAAACAAAATAAATAAACAAAAATATATTTTATAAAATCCCGGGGAGGCAGTCCAGCCGATCAGGCTAGAGGTCTAACCGGGTCAGACTACCTGCTACCCGGGCTGTCTAAAACCTGACCCAGCTAAACCCTAGTCTGTCCTAACCCTAGACCCACCACACGACGCACACACCCGGATCCACCACACCGACCCGACCTACAAGACGCTTGCGCTACATCAAGGCAACACACCCCGCGGTGCACCGCAAGGAGGTCCAGTGACATAGCACGCTCACACGCACGCTACCACCCGATCCTGTCAGCCGACCCCACCTCCTGGTTCCACACGCACCCCCACCCTGATCGATCTCGTCCCCACCTACCCTCATCCCTCGCTCCATCTCGTGATCCCGAGCCGCATTCCCCCGCTCGCCGTCGCCGCCACAGGTGCCCTCCGGCCGCACGCACCCTTCCTCGTGTGGGCCCCCTCTCGCTCGCTGCCTCCAGCCACCGCCAGGGTGACCCACCTCGCGATTCCTGCCGCTAGACGTCACCTAACCTCCGCCCAGCGAGCGCCGCCGCGTGCGCCCCAGCATCGTCCTCGCTCGTCAGGACCCCGCTCGCCTGGCGCCTCCTCCCCGTCGTCAAGGACACGGCGCCTCGCCGCTGCGGCCGCCCAACCTTCGTCCGTGCCGCCCTACTTCAGCCTGCGTCGCGGCCCTCTTCCCCGCCTCCGGTCGCGGTCCCGCCTCCTCTCGAGCACCATGACGTCGACCCGCCCGAGCTCGCCCAGGCGCCCCTGTCTCCGTGCCCTTCCTCTCTGTCTGCGCCTAGCTAGCGTCAAGCCGTCGCCGCCCCTACTTCGAGCTCGTATGTGTCTTCGCGACCGCGTCCTAGCTGTGCCCCTGCATCTCTCTGCCCGAGCCCGAGTTCGTCGACGGCCACATCCCCCTGCGTGCGCGTTGACCATAGCATGCTCCGAGCTCTACCTCGCCCCGACTTGGCACATCTGTACATGCTCGGCATGAGAAGCAGCGGCACGCAGGTCAGGTGTTTGTGTGTTGTTCCTACCTAAGACCATGTCTGAGACCGACTGTTACACTCACAGTAGGACCTCTGCCCAGATCGTCTTTGGTGCTAACAAGATCCCCAGGCTTCCCGTGATCAAGAACTGCTACACTAGGAACATCAACAAGGTCTCTAGACGACTACAAGAGCCACCAAGGCCGACTCCGTCAAGTGTTTTTGCCACCACAAGATCTTCAGAAGAGAATCGATTGATGACCCAGTTCTTTTACCTTTGTCGGTTCAAAACCCTAGCCTGTCACCATCTCCGACCTGGAAGCATGGACCTCAAAGATGTCGAGAACTCCGCCGGACCCGGTGACGTCGGTGTAGGGGTTCGTAGCATGGAAAACAAAAATTTTCTATCGCATACAAACAAACAAGCCAAGATCTATCTACTAGATTGTAGCAACGAGTCGATGGAATAACTCACCCTCGAAGATTCCAAAGTGTTTAACGAGAGCAGATTCTCGTGGGTGATGTAGTCGTACTCTTTCCGATCTCAAGATCGCGAGACGATCCTTCCAAGCGCGTTCCTTAGCGCTTCCGCAGTCGGTCACACGTTCGGTACTCGACGAAGACCTTCCTCTCCCTTGTTCCAGCAGGCAGCGGAGGTTGTAGCACTCTCCTCGCGATTCCGGCAGCACAACGGCGTGGTACCGGAGGTAGAGGGGAGATCCCGCAGGGCTTCGCCTTAAGCCGGTGCGAGTATGGTGGAGCTTATGAGAGAGGCTATTAGTGGTCTAGTAATTAGACACACCAATTAGAGGGCTCTAAACCAATTAGAAGGCTCTAAACCGAAACAGCTCTAAACCGGGGTCTAGGTCTAGTTTCTAGTTTAGAGGATAGGAACTTGTGTCTCTAGAGGGAGGCCCTGCCCTCCCTTTATAGGTGGGAGGGCTGGCGGCCAGGAGGGAGGAGTCCCTCCCAACTCGACCTAGGGCTGGCCGGGCTTGGGAGGAGGACTCCCCCAAGTCGGTTTCCAACTTCCTCTTTTCCAAAATCGCGGTTTGAAAAACTGGCGGTTGACTTTTCCAATTTAGGAATTAAATAAACCCTTTATTTTGGACAGCGAGAACACTTAGTACATGATGCAATCATTCCATCTTGCAATGACACATTCATGTACCCCTTCCCCCCCGGAGTGCCGGACATTCCGGGACCTTCTAGAATGTTCCCGATGAAAACACCGGAACCATTCCCCAACTCCGAAATGGGACTTTCCTTATATGAATCTTATTCTCCGGACCATTCCGGATCACCTAGTGATACCCCTGATCCCATCCGAGAATCCGAACAACATTCGTTCTATTTCTCATAATACCATAACTACTCAAACAACGTCAATCCTTATGTGTCTCCTACGGTTCGTGAATTATGCGGACATGATCGAGACACTCCTAACAATAACCAATAGAGGAATCTGGAAATTCATATGGCTCCCACATATTTCTACGATTACTTTGCGATCGAATGAACCACTTACATACGATACCAATTTCCCTTTGTCTCACGATATGTTACTTATCCGAGGTCATGATCGTTGGTATCTCTGCATACCTAGTTCAACCTCGTTCGATAAGTACTCTTTTCTCGTTCCGTGATATGTGATCCCTTGTGACCAAGTCACATGCTTGCAAGCTAATTGGATGACATTTCACCGAGAGGGCCCAGAATATCTATCCGTCATGTGGATGGACAAATCCCACTCTTGATCCATGTGTTTCAACCAATACTTTCCAAACACCCAATGCCACTTTTATAGCCACCGTTACGGTGTGGTGTTTGATGACATCAAAGCATCCATCCAAGAAAGGCAATATGCATGATCTCATGGTCAAGGAATTAGGTTACTATGTATCGTAAAGCATATAGCAATTGAACTATTGAAATGACTTGATCTTTATGCTACGCTTGTCTATAGGAGTATGTCCACCATATCATTCTCCTAACGATATGATCTTGTTGTTGATAACATCTCAATGTTCATGACAAAGAAACCACATCATCAATCAACCAACAAGCTAGTGAAGTATAGAGGCCATACTAGGGACTTCAAATTAAGTTTACAAATCACACAAGTATTAATGGTTTCCTTGTTAATACTATTATAGCATGAATGTAAACATTTATCATAAACACAAAGATATATAATAATAACTACATTTATTATTACCTCTAGGGCATATCTCCAACAGTCTCCCACTTGCACTAGAGTCATCTAATCTAGATTACATGGTAATATACCGAACACCCATGGCAGTTTGGTGTTGGTCATGTTTTGCCCTTGGGAGAGGTTTAGTCAACGGATCCGCCACATTCAGATCTGTGTGTACTTTGCAAATCTTTATATCCCCATCCTGGATATGTTCTCGAATAGCGTGAAAACGCAGCTTGATATGCTTCAGCTTCTTGTGTGACCTTGGTTCTTGCGCATTGGCTATGGCGCCCATGTTATCACAGTAGATAGACATTGGGTCCAGCGAACTAGGAACCACACCCAGCTCTGTAATGAACTCTTTCATCCATATCGCTTCTTGTGAAGCCTCCGAAGCAGCCATGTATTCCGATTCAGTTGAAGATCTCGCCACAACGCTTTGTTTTGCACTCCTCCAGCTAACTGCTGCATCATTCAAAATAAATACGTATCCAGATTGTGATTTAGAATCATCCGGATCGGTGTTCCAACTAGCATCGGTGTAACCATTAACAACGAGCTGTTCATCACCTCCATAAGAAAGAACCATATCCTTAGTTCTTCTCAAGTACTTAAGGATGTTTTTGATCATTGTCCAATGATCCACCTCTGGATCACTTTGATATCTGCTAGTTAGACTAACAAGATATGCGATGTCGGGTCTAGTACATAGCATGGCATACATTAGAGATCCTATGGCTGAGGCATAGGGAGTCTTACTCATCTTTTCTCTATCTTCTGCCGATGTCGGACTTTGAGTTTTACTCAAGGTCATATTGGGCAACATGGGCAAGAACCCTTTCTTGCTATCTTCCATTCCAAACCTCTTTAGAACTTTGTCCAAATATGTACTTTGTGACAATGATATTTGGCGTTTCGATCTATCTCTATAAATCTTTATGCCTAATATGTAAGCTGCTTCGCCAAGATCCTTCATTGAAAAACTATTATTCAAATACTCTTTGACACTATTAAGAAGGTCTACATCATTCCCAATCAACAATATGTCATCCACATACAGTATTAAGAATGCTACAGAGCTCCCACTCACTTTCTTGTAAATACAAGCTTCTCCATAAGTTTGTATAAAACCAAAACTTTGATTACCTTATCAAAACGTTGATTCCAACTTCGGATGCTTGCTTCAATCCATAGATGGACCGTTGAAGTTTGCATACCTTGTTAGCATCTTTAGGATCGACAAAACCTTTGGGTTGCATCATATACAACTCTTCATCAATGTCTCCATTGAGGAATGCTGTTTTGACATCCATATGCCATATCTCATAATCATAATATGCAGCGATTGCTAACATAATCCTCACAGACTTTAGCTTCGATACCGGTGAGAAAGTCTCATCGTAGTCAACTCCTTGAATTTGTCGAAACCCTTTTGCGACAAGTCGAGCTTTATAGATGTAACATTACCATCGAGATCTGTTTTCTTCTTGAAAATCCATTTGTTCTCGATAGCCTTCCGCCATCCTAAGTCCACCAAAGTCCATACTTGGTTTTCGTACATGGATCCAATCTCGGATTTCATGGCTTCTTGCCATTTATTGGAATCGGGCTCATCATTGCTTCCTCATATGTCTCGGGTCATCGGTGTTGTCCACCAACATGACATTCATAACGGAATCATACCAACTGGAGTGGTACGATTTCTCGTTGACCTCCGAGGCTCAGAGCAACTTCAACCGAAGTTTCATGATCACCATCACTAGCTTCCTCTCTTATTGGTGCAGGCACCACAGGAACTTCTTCCGGTGCTGCGCTACTCGCAATTTCGAGAGAAGGTTCGACAACCTCGTCGAGTTCTACTTTCCTTCCAGTCACTTCTTTCGAGAGAAATTCCTTCTCTAGAAAGGATCCATTCTTGGCAACAAAGATTTTGCCTTCGGATCTATGATAGAAGGTATACCCAATAGTTTCCTTCGGGTATCCTATGAAGACGCATTTTTCCGCTTTGGGTTCAAGCTTGTCCGGCTGTAACTTCTTTACATAGGCTTCACATCCCCAAACTTTAAGGAACGACAATTTAGGTTTCTTCCCAAACCATAATTCATACGGTGTCGTTTCAACGGATTTAGACGGTGCCCTATTTAAAGTGAATGCGGCTGTTTCTAATGCATAACCCCAAAATGATAGTGGCAAATCTGTAAGTGACATCATAGAACGAACCATATCTAAGAGAGTTCGATTACGACGTTCAGACACACCATTACGCTGTGGTGTTCCCGGTGGTGTCAACTGCGAAAGTATTCCACATTTCTTCAAATGCTCGCCAAACTCGTAACTTAGATATTCACCTCGTAAGCGTAGAAATTTAATCTTCTTGTTACGTTGATTCTCTACCTCACTTTGAAACTCCTTAAACTTCTCGAAAGTTTCGGACTTATGTTTCATGAAATAGATATACCCATATCTACTCAAGTCATCCGTGAAGGTAAGAACATAACGATAACCACTGCACGATGCTACACTCATTGGACCACACACATCGGTATGTATGATTTCCAATAAGTCTGTAGCTCGCTCCATCATACCGTAAAATGGAGTCTTAGTCATTTTACCCATCGACATGCTTCAGATCTTTCAAGTGATTCAAAATCAAGTGATTCAAGAAGTCCATCGGAATGGAGTTTCTTCATACGCTTCACTCCAATGTGACCAAGACGACAAAGGCCACATATAGGTCAAATTATCGCTGATTTCAAACGTTTAGCCTCAATGTTATTAATATGTGTATATCCACTATCGAGATTCAATATGAATAGACCATCTATCAAAGGTGCATGTGCATAAAACATATTACTCGTATAAATCGAACAACCATTATTCTCGGATTTAAACAAGTAACCGTCTCGCAATAAACAAGATCCCGATATAATGTTCATGCTCAACGCAGCACCAAATAACAATTATTTAAGTATAAAACTAATCCCGATGGTAGATGAAGAGGTAGTGTGCCAATCGATCACATCAACCTTTGATCCGCTTCCCACGCCGCATCGTCACCTCGTTCTTCACTAGCTTCCGCTTATTCTGTAGCTCCTGCTTCGAGTTACAAATATGAGCAACCGAACCAAGATCAAATACCCGTGCACTACTACGAATACTAGTGAGATACACATCAATAACATGTATATCGATATACCTTTCTTCTTGATGTTGCCGTTCTTCAAATCTGCCAAGTACTTTGGGCAATTCCGCTTCGGACCTTCTCCCTTGCAAGAAAAGCACTCAGGTGCAGGCTTGGGTCCAGCCTTGGTCCTCTTCGTCGGTATGGTAACTTTCTTACCACCCTTCTTGAAGTGTCCCTTCTGCTTAGACTTGCCTTTCTTGAATTTGGTGGTCTTATTGACCATCAACACTTGGTGCTCTTTCTTGATCTCCACATATCCAGATTTTAACATAGCAAATAGTTACGCAACTCTTTGTTCATGTTACGCATGTTGTAGTTCATCACAAAGTTCTTGTAACTTGGTGGTAGTGATTGGAGGATGCGGTAAACCCCAAAGTATTAGGAATCACTATACCCAAACTTTGAAGTTTATTTCGTGCGCCTGCACATCTTAAGCACATGCTCAACGACGAGCTACCCTCTTCCATCTTGCAGTTAAAGAACTTTTCAGAAGCTTCATAACTTTCAATTGCCGCATGAGTCTCAAAGATTAATTTGAGATCCTCGACAATATCATATGGGTCTGACT
This sequence comes from Avena insularis, assembly GCA_023614405.1. Lineage (NCBI taxonomy): Eukaryota > Viridiplantae > Streptophyta > Magnoliopsida > Poales > Poaceae > Avena > Avena insularis. The sequence goes on along the minus strand of CM042694.1, from coordinate 19,282,664 downwards.
CTTCAAACCTTTTCTGAAGCTCCGATTCTAAACCATACAAGATAGCACACTGAACTATGGAGTACTGATTCTTCCGAGCGAGGTAAACATTCTTTACTTCATCGGTAGCATCACCGCAGTGGGTCACCTAGCGGTGCATCCAGCACATAGGTCAAATTACCACCTGTGAGGACAATACTCAAATTGGAACCAATCCGCGAAGTTGCTTCCATTGTTTTTCAACTTTTCTTTCTCTAGGAACGCATTAAAATTGATGGTAGGGGCTGCCATTGATCTACAACATATTTGCAATAGTTTAGACTAAGTTTATGACAAATTGAGTTCAAATTAATTAATGAAATTAAACTAGGTGAACTCCCACCAAAACAACATCCCTCACATTGTTTTAGTGATCACATCGAACCAAATCCACTACATCAACACCGATCATCACGAGAGTTGATATAGTTTCAATTGCGAACTATCATCATGTTCTACATATCTACTATATGATTAATGGTGTTGCTTTCGGCGATCCGTGTTCCTGAGGCCATGTCTGTACATGCTAGGCTCGTCAAGACAAACCTTAGCTTCCGCATAAGCAAATCTGGCTTGCTTACGTTGTAGTCACCCGCGGAATCAAAGACACCCGATCATCACGTGGTGCTTCGAAGCGCAAGCTTTGGCAACGGTGCATACTAAGGGTGAACACTTTAGAACTTGAAATTTATGTATGAGGGATCATCTTATAATGCTACCGCTGTCTACTAAGCAATACAAGATGCATAAAGGATTAACATCACATGCAATTCATAATATGTGATATGATATGGCCTTTCTTCTTTGTGCTTCCGATCTCCATCTTCAAGCACGAACATGATCTCCATCATCTCCGGCATAGCATCAAGGTCAATGACGCTTCTTCATGGTTGTCGCCCACCAGCTTCAACTATTACAACTATTTTGAATAGACACGCAGGTCTTAATGTAAATTAAAGACAACCATATATTCCCCGCCGTTGCCAACTTACAATAAGGAACATTGCATACATCAAATATAATCACAATCATGGCCATATCACATCATCGACACCCTGCAAAACAAAGTTAGACGCTTCTACTTTCTTTGCATATTTTACGTGGTTTGGGGCTTCCCATAAGTGTCGTTCTAACTACTTAACAAGAACCACAACATTGATACTAGCATTGTTGATTACCCGTTGTAAATTGGATCTTAACTATGCTAGGAGAAACAGGCACCATAAAGCCACTTATGCAATACAAGTTGCATGTTAAGCGTGGAGCAAGTCTCATTAACTATGTCATGTAAGGTTAGCCCGGGCCGCTTCATCCCAACATAACGCAAGATGCAAAGTACACAAAAAGCAATCAACAATAAAAGAATCAACGCACACAATGACCATTTTGTTCAACTACTCCAACAGAACTACAAATAGACACGGCTCGATACCATCAGAGGGGTTCGTAGCATGGAAAACAAAAATTTTCTATCGCATACAAACAAACAAGCCAAGATCTATCTACTAGATTGTAGCAACGAGTCGATGGAATAACTCACCCTCGAAGATTCCAAAGTGTTTAACGAGAGCAGATTCTCGTGGGTGATGTAGTCGATTCTTCCGATCTCAAGATCGCAGACGATCCTTCCGCGCGTTCAAGCGCCTCCGCAATGGGTCACACGTTCGGTACTCGACGAAGACCTTCCTCTCCCTTGTTCCAAAGAAAATGGAGGTTGTAGCACTCTCTCGCGATTCCCAAAGACAACGGGCGTGGTACCGAGGTAGAGGGAGATCCCAGGCTTGCCTAAGCCGGCAAGTAGTATGGTGGAGCTTATGAGAGAGGCTATTAGTGGTCTAGTAATTAGACACACCAATTAGAGGGCTCTAAACCAATTAGAAGGCTCTAAACCAAACAGCTCTAAACCGGGTCTAGGTCTAGTTTCTAGTTTAGAGGATAGGAACTTGTGTGTCTCTAGAGGGGAGGCCTGCCCTCCCTTTATAGGTGGGAGGGCTGGCCAGGAGGGAGGAGTCCTCCCCAACTCGGCCTAGGGCTGGCCGGCTTGGGAGGAGGACTCTCCCCAAGTCGGTTTCCAACTTCTCCTCTTCCAAAATGGCGGTTGACCGAAATCGCGGTTGACTTTTCCAATTTAGGAATTAAATAAACCCTTTATTTTGGACAGCGAGAACACTTAGTACATGATGCAATCATTCCATCTTGCAATGACACATTCATGTACCCTTCCCCCCCGGAGTGCCGGACATTCCGGGACCTTCTAGAATGTTCCCGATGAAAACACCGAACCATTCCCCAACTCCAAATGGGACTTTCCTTATATGAATCTTATTCTCCGGACCATTCGGATCACCTCGTGATATCCCGGATCCCATCCGAGACTCGAACAACATTCGGTCTCTTTCTCATAATACCATAACTACTCAAACAACGTCAATCCTTATGTGTCTCCCTACGGTTCGTGAATTATGCGGACATGATCGAGACACTTCTCCGAACAATAACCAATAGAGGAATCTGAAATTCATATGGCTCCCACATATTTCTCGATTACTTTATGCGTCGAATGAACCACTTACATACGATACCAATTTCCCTTTGTCTCACGATATGTTACTTATCCGAGGTCATGATCGTCGGTATCTCTGCATACCTAGTTCAACCTCACATCGATAAGTACTCTTTTCTCGTTCCCGTGATATGTGATCCCTTGTGACCAAGTCACATGCTTGCAAGCTAATTGGATGACATTTCACCGAGAGGGCCCAGAGAATATCTATCCGTCATGTGGATGGACAAATCCCACTCTTGATCCATGTGTTTCAACCAATACTTTCCAAACACCCAATGCCACTTTTATAGCCACCCTGTTACGGTGTGGTGTTTGATGACATCAAAGCATCCATCCAGTAAAGGCAATATGCATGATCTCATGGTCGAAGGAATTAGGTTACTATGTATCAGAAAGCATATAGCAATTGAACTATTGAAATGACTTGATCTTTATGCTACGCTTGTCTATAGGAGTATGTCCACCATATCATTCTCCTAACGATATGATCTTGTTGTTGATAACATCTCAATGTTCATGACAAAGAAACCACATCATCAATCAACCAACAAGCTAGTGAAGTATAGAGGCCATACTAGGGACTTCAAATTAAGTTTACAAATCACACAAGTATTAATGGTTTCCTTGTTAATACTATTATAGCATGAATGTAAACATTTATCATAAACACAAAGATATATAATAATAACTACATTTATTATTACCTCTAGGGCATATCTCCAACAGTCGGTACCTCATGATCTCCCTCGGACCGAAGACCGAACCCGAACCACATCAAATCCCAAGATCTTCGACCCCTAATGTGATCCCCTTTTCCGAGACCCTATTTTTATAATATGACATAAACTTGTTGCATATTAAATTGTTCATGCTTGCATACATCTCACCATGTGAGTTTGGGGGCATTATGCCGATTCACCTGGTAATTAAATATGAAGCGCATATGCGGGCTATTCTAGTCTTATTCCGGACTCCATTCAAATTTGTGTGGCGAACCGATACCATGGTTTGCCTTGTTAAGACAACATTTAAATTGTGGGGTATCTAAACAACATGAACCACTTAATTAATTGTGGGGATTCCGGTTCCGCTTAATATTGCCTAGTTGCATCGCACCTTTTCCATGTCATGCATCATACATGCATCATGCCCGGTCTTCTGCCGTAGTATTAAATATTGCATCCGGTGTTTCTTCTAGTGTTTGCTTCTTCGCGGATTAGGCCGATGAGTTGATGCGAGTATCGACAAGTTCTCCGGATGTGATCCTTCGGCAGTGTTTCCCAGGCGAGCATTCTCCCCCTTTCTACCTATTTTGCATTTATAGTCTTTATTTCCTCCTGTTGATCTATTGCTATCTGGGTCGTGATGCTTTAGTGTTCCGTACCAGATATATTCCGTGCAGCCTTTATATTGCCTTGGACACCTCCTATTACTTTTTTTTGCCAGGAACCTCCTATTACCTGTTGTTTGGTAGATAGATGGTCTTGCGAGTCGTAGTCGCTTACTCAGGTGCGATCCCGTGTCGTGAACTACCACACAGTTGTTGGAATGTTGTCATATGCTTTACGGTGGAGAGGATCATGACTTTAAATACAACTATTAAATTGCTGGGAATAGATGTAACTAATGCAGAGGCATCGGTGGGCAATCGATGTTATTTGGTTCTTCCACGCTCACTTGTGTCCCGTAGGCCCCGAGTACTTGATACCTGTTCCTTAACTATTCGCACTATCCACATACGGGAGAGTCTATGAATCCCCCTTAGCTAGAGCTTGATTCATTTTTTATTTCTTGGGGCCACAAACTAGTTTGGCGTTTTATTACTATCCTGTACCTATGCCATGCTTTACTGCTTTATTTAAGATTGTGCGTGGAGCACCTGTACTATTTTGGATCGCGCCACGTTTTCGCTGTATCGACAAGCCCAGTCACACTTTCGGGTTCCCAGTCGTTTACAGCCGTCGTCGCAAACCCTAGGTCCATTCCGGAGCCGGCCAACTTCGTTGCGGGTAGCTTAGTGGGGTGGCCCCCTGAAATATTTTATGAATCCTGTGATTGCTTTGTCGTGAAAGCCTCGTTGGGTTTTGGTTTGGTTTTTCCGAGGTTGATCGTGTGTGTGTTGCTATTTGTGCACCCCTGCAGGGTAAATCTTTCTAAAAGCCGTGTCCGCGGTTATGGACGACTTGGAGCATAGTATCTCGATCATAGACAAGCATAACTAAAGTAGTGCTATAAATTTGACTTAATATGTGACTAGTAATCAACTTCACTACAATGGAATGAAATAAAAGTGCCAACAACTGCTCGGTTTGGGATGTCACATGCTAATTGTATCTGACTAGTAAGTACTACAACTACAACTGAATGGATAACTAAAACTGCCCACTACTTATGCTATCAGGATGACTCATGTTGTCTATATCTGACTAGTAAGTGCTGCAACTATAATGGAATGAATAAAACGGCCAACTGTGTGAGTTCCTCGGTTTAACTTCCTCGTTTGGTCTCGAGGGGGAATACCAGGATGGGTATGATTGGTGCTAGTATCAGGTTGGATTCGAATAGGTCTTTCTTATCTCTCTCTAATAGCCGACAGTGTACCGAGTCTCTATAGGTTGTTTAGCGCATGCTGCGCTGCCGCTTCAGTCCACCATATATATGTAGGCGAGAATTCAAGCCTCGCCGTGTACTGGCCTCAGTACCGACGCTCCTCTTTTTCCCTTTGTCGGCACCCCTTTTGTTTAGCAGGTACGAGTTTGACGTCGTTAGCAGGGTTACCCTTCCGGCTTGGCCTGGGCAGGGTTATGGACGCCATTGGTTATTCTTCAGGGCTCTTAGCCCCATTTGCATCTTATCCGTACTCGGATGTTGTATCATTTTCGAGGTGATTTGGATCTTTGTACTATATATCTGTATCCTTGACTCGACGAGTCGTTGTTGTATATCTATGTTCTGTGGATCCCATCGTGGACTATTGTGTAATGATATTACTTCATTTTCCACCCGCACGAAAGTTCCTGGTGGGCGTCCTTGAATCGTTTCTATGCGGGTTTGGCGGGAAGCGCTAAAACCAGCATAGGGCCGATTCGAGGGTGTTACAAACACCTATTAAACAAGTGATTGCAAAGTGAATATAATGAAGGATACTACTCATAGGGACTTGTAAGAGGCCTAAACATGCATCAAAACTATATCTCTAAGCATCAAACATGCTTACAAGCTCTCATAACCTGTCACCTACAGCAGCAAAATACTCAAGATATAATCCACTAAACACAAATCTACTTGGACAAGGGGAGGAGTCACATACCGGCGAACAAATGCTCCAAATTTCAGCATCAAAGATGGACTAAGCAAGGAGATCGAAGAAATCGAGAGCAAGCATAGCAAGAACGCGATTTTGAGCAATGAACTGAAGCTTACTCGTGAGAGAGAAGAAAGTAGCAGGTGAGAGAGTTAGTGGAGGGCCAGGGGTGGCCTACACCATGGCATGGTGCCACCCAGGGCAGGCCATGCCACCAGGTGGTGTGCCTGCCTGGTGGGTCCCCCTGGTACCTTCCAAGCACTCTTCTGCCCCTTTTTTCACGTAAAAATTTAATATGAATTTTCTGGAATTTTTCGAGACACTTTATTTTTGGGCAATTTTCAGGAATAGAAGAATGATTTTCTGACAGACAGATTTTTTTTTGAAAAATGATGCAATGACAAAACAAGGCTAGAACTACAGGAGTTCTAAGACACTCTAACATGCAAGCAACTAACAAAAAAAGGAAAAACTAAACAAAAACAAAAACTAAAATGGATAGAATAGAAGTAAACGGAGATAATCATGGTGAAAACATTGTTTTGTTCAATGAAATCCTTTTGTTAACAAGGTTGATCAGGTCTTGTTACTAAAACAATTTCATATGAGACAAAACTTTGTATTCCACTAATGATTATGTTACCTCAACCTTGATAGCAATGGTCCCAATCATAATAGTTTCAAAATTTTCTCTTGGTATGGGACAATATATTTCTCCAACTTGAATGCCCTCAACATGTTCAATTGAATTCAAACCATAAGTCCTTTCAATCTTCTTGGGGAAATAGACAGTATGTTCCTTGTCATTAACATTGAAAGTCACCTTTCCTTGATAACAATTAATAACAGCCCCTGCAGTATTAGGAAAAGGTCTCCCAAGAATAATAGACATATTATCATCTTCAGGAATTTCAAGCACAACAAAATCAGTTAATATCAAGCAATTATGAGCCACTTGAACAGGTTCATCCTCACATATACCAACAGGAATAGTGGTAGATTTATCAGCCATTTGCAAAGATATATCAGTTGGTATCAGTTTTTCAAGTTGAAGTCTCTTATAGAGAGAGAAAGGCATAACACTAACTCCAGCTCCCAAATCACACAAAGCAATTCTAACATAACTATTCTTAATAGAGCAAGGGATAGTTGGAATCCCTGGGTCTCCAAGTTTCTTAGGAACCTTACCATTAAAGGAATAATTAGCAAGCAAAGTAGAAATTTCTTCATCAGGGACCTTCCTTTTATTCGAGACAATATCCTTCATATACTTTGAGTAAGGAGTCAATTTAATAGCATCAGTCAAAGGAATTTGTAGGAATAAAGGTTTCATCCACTCACTAAACTTATTATAGTATTCATCTTCCTTTGACTTGTGTTTCTTATCAGGGAAAGGCATAGGTTTTTGGACCCAAGGCTCTCTTTCACTACCATGTTTCTTAGCAATAAAATCTTCTTTAGTGTATTTAGTATTCTTAGTGTGGTTTTCAGGTTCTTCTTCAACTTTTTCTTCATTAGGAACTTCATTTTCTTCATTACCACTTTCAGTTTCAGCATTAGAGACAGATATACTATTAGGATCTATAGCAGGTTCTGAGGGTTCTACAACAGTTTTATGTTTCTTTTTTCCTTTTCTTACGAGTAGAGCCACTATTTTCAGCTTGTTGAGAATCCTACTCAATTATTTTGGGATGCCCCTCAGGATATAGAGGATCCTGGGTAGCAGCACCACTTCTAGATCTAATTTCATAAGCATGTTTTTCTTTAGCAGCGTTAACTAGCAAGTCTTTTGCACTTTAATGAGTTGATCTATTTGAGTTTGAACCATTTGAAAGTGTTTAACAATCATTTTGACATCATTAGAGGTTCTTTCCACAATATCTTTCAACTCAACAATAGCTCTAGTGTTTTCCATTAGATGATTTTGTACCCTTTTATTAAAATTATCCTGCTTAACAATAAAGATATTGAATTCTTCTAAGCATTGATCAGGAGGTTTAGAGTAAGGGATATCACCTGCATCAAAGTGTTGGAGAGAGTGTACCTCAATAGTGGATGAATGGGGAATAGGCTTACATAATTCTTCTATAGGAGGTAAATTCTTGACATCTGCAGCTTTAATTCCCTTCTCCTTAAGACATTTCTTAGCTTCATCACTTCATCATTTAATTCAATAACTCCCTCTTCTTTGATGTTGGAATAGGCACCCGAATAGCTGGTTCAGGAGGAGTCCAATCTTCATAGTTCTTGCTTATTTTAGCCATTAATTCCTCAGCTTCCTTGGGAGTCCTATTCCTGAAAACACAATCAGCACAACTATCTAGGTATGTCCTAGATTCTTCGGTTAGTCCATTATAAAATATATCAAGAAGCTCATTCTTAGGTAATGGACTTCCAGTCTGTGCATGAATCAAAGCACAAAACCTTGCCCATGATTCAGGCAATATCTCTTTTTGTCCCTGTTTAAAATCAAAAAGTTCCTGCAAAATAGCATGTCTAGCACTTGGAGGAAAATATTTCTGCAGGAAAGTACTAATCAAACAATCAGGGCTATCAATAGATCCAATAGGTAAATTACTAAACCAAGTTTTAGCTTCTCCTTTCAGTGAAAAGGGGAAAATCTTAGCAACACTTTTTGTTATGATATCTTACCAAGTTTTAGCTTCTCCTTTCATCGGTCATCTCCACATAACCAACTTCAATATCATAACTTTCACTAGACTCAGGTGAACTAACAGGTGTGGTAGTGTCTTCATTAGGAGTTTCAGTATTTCCAGCTATAGTTCTAGCAATCGTAGCATCTAGGAAAGGACCTAATGAACCACTCTTATCAAGCACAATATAAGCAGCATCATAAGTATCAGAAGTTTCAGATTCAACAGAAGTAGAAGTGTGTGTAGCATGTGTATGTGGTGGTGTAACGAGCTTACTCATAACAGATGGTGAATCAAGAGCAACAGAGGTGTTCAGAACCGTACCTCTTCTTGTAGTGGATGGTAAAATAGGAACCTTGCCATCACGAGACTTACCCATGAGGGATGGATAGCAGCGAACAATAGAGAATCCAAGTGAACTTGATAAATAAAGTTATGCTCCCCGGCAACGGCGCCAGAAAATAGTCTTGATGACCCACACGTATAGGGGGTGTATCATAGTATTTTCGAGGGAAGTGAAACCCAATTTATTGATTCGACACAAGGGGAGCCAAAGAATATTTATAAGCCTTAACAACTGAGTTGTCAATTCAGCTGCACTTGGAAACAATCTTGCTCATAGCAGTTTATTAGTAGCACCCGTTTTGTAGTAGGAATAGTAAAGTAGCAGCAGTAGTAAAGTAAAGACAGTAGTAACAATAGCAGTAACAATGAGGATTCGAAAAGCGGTAGGCATAGGGATGGATGGACGGGCGTTGCATGGACAAGACAATTCACATAGCAATCAGAACATAGGGCAATTGCAGATAAATAAGATAAAGCATCCAAGTACTAGATAATCCTAGGCATGTGTTCCAAATATAGTCATACGTGCTCGCAATGAGAACTTGCACAACATCTTTTGTCCTGCCAGCCCGTTTGCAGCGGGGCCTCAAGGGAACTACTGGCAATTAAGGTGCTCCTTTTAATAGAGCACCAGAGCAAAGCATTAACACTCTGTGAACACATGTAATCCTCACATCAAAGCCATTCCCTCCGGTTATCCCGATTTCTGTCACTTCGGGGCCATTGGTTCCGGACAACAACGTGTGTATACAACTTGCAGGTAAGACCAAAAACAATACTATCATAATGAATCAATAACATGTTTAGATCTGAAATCATGGCACTCGGGCCCTAGTGACAAGCATTAAGCATAACGAGTCGCAACAAAGTCATAAAGCACTAATAGAAGGTACTAGGCACCATGCCCTAACAATCCGATGCCATTACATGAATGATCTCATCCAATCCCTACCATCCCCATAGCCTACAGCGGCGGATTACTCACTCATAGATGGGGGAAACATGGATGGTCGATGGAGAAGCGATGGTGATGATGATGGCGATGATCTCCTCCAATTCCCCGTCCCGAGGTGCCGAACGGAGTTTCGGTGTCATTTCGTGGAATCTGGTGGTGGCGGTGGAGCGGAACTCCTTCTGGAAAAATGTCGAACCCCCCTAGAGTTTTTAGGTTAGAAGGCAACTTATAGGCGAAGAGGGAGACCGAGGGGGTGTCTGGGGGCAGAACACCTGGCGCTAGCCTGGGCTAGCCACTGTGGTGTGGCCTGGGCCCAGCCCCCGTCCATCTCGTATTCTAGCTCCGGGAGTCTTCTGGTGAAATAGGATTTTCGGCATATTTTTCGGGATTTTTCCTGATAGTTGATTTTCTGCACAAAAAGTAGACACCAGGGCAATTCTACTGAAAACAGCGTCAGTCCACGTTAGTTGCATCCAAATCACACAAGTTTAGAGGAGAAACAATAGCAGAAGTGTTCAGGAGAGTAGATACGTTTTGGCCGTATCATATATGCATGTATGCTTTCTCGATGTTTGTCAATTGCCCCGCTATAATTTGTTCACCCAACATGTCATCTATCTTAAGGAGAGCCACCACTAGTGAACTATGGATCCCGGTCCTTTCTTTTACCATCATTCTACAACTGTTTACTATTTTCTGTTTACTTTCTGCAAGCAATTACTTTCTTCCACACAATACGTTTAATCCTTTATTTTAAGCAAAACCGGTGAGATTGACAACCTCACTGTAAGTTGGGACAAACTTCTGTGGTTATGTTGTGCAGGTTTCCACGTTGCTGCTAGCACCGGTAGTGCGCCCTGCCAAAGGCCAGCTAGCAACACCTTGGAGGTGTTTCCTTGCTCCTACTGGTTTGATAACCTTAGTTTCATAACTGAGGGAAACTTACTGCTGTGCTCATCATACCTTCCTCTTGGGGTTCCCCAACGAGCACGTTATTACACGAGTCAGCAAGAGGAAAGAGAGAAAAAAGCACCATTTTCCCATGGTAAATAAGAAGGTTGCTGAGATGCTCGTTGTCTGCTTGCCTTGTCATTTTGATATGGGGATTCTTCTGTATCATCGGGCATGGGGTACCCCGTTGGCGGTTCTCTATAATACACATGTACTTACTATGACAAGAACTTACCGGTAACTAAACCTGAGTAGCATGAGGAGCGGCCCTCGTATTCAAGGGACATGAGATTTCCAACTTATACTTTGTCAAGCATATACTCCATAGTTTGTTCACTTTAACCTTAATCACTTCAAGATGCTTATGATAGGGGCAAGAAGAGATGAAAGCAAATAAGTACCATAATTTTTAGAAGCTCTTTATGAAATTTGAATCCCTACTTCCTTCTATGAAGGCCTTTCTTTTACTTTTATGTTGAGTCCCCACCTTCTATCTTTATGCACCTATTGAGAGAGCATAGTGGCCATTCTTATTTCTATGTGCATTGTCCCAAGACTTGATGATTGATGCATAATTTTGATATTGCTTGTTCTTAAACTATTTGTATCTAGTCACTCTTATGAATTTTGAAGGTATCCTATGCATTTATGTTTGCTACTCTATGAGGGACAAGCTGAATGCTACTATGCTATGTTTTCTTTATGTGAAACAAACAAACGTCTTGCAAACTACTGTTATTCATGAATCTTTTGTTTGTGCCTTTTCATGTTGCAACATAGTTGCTATGTCTTATTGTTAGAACTTTATCTTTCATGCTATGTTGAAGTACTATGATCCCAGCTATCAATGTTTTACAAATACTTTGATGAAGTTTATGATGGTGCATGTCACCTCAAAAATTATTCTTTCTTTTTATCACTTACCTACTTGAGGACGAGGAGGAGTTAAGCTTAGGGATGTTGATACGTTGCTAACATATCCATAATTTTTGATGTTCCATGCTTGGTTTTTATCTACTTTCTTATGTTTTGTCCACACTTTGGAGTACTTTTTATACACTTTCTTGGTATAACCTATTAACAAGATGCCAAAGTGCCAGTTGCCTGTTTTCTGCTATTTTTGGTTCCAAGAAAGTCAGAAAATGAATATTCTCGGAATTGGACGGGACAAAAGCCAAAGTCAGTTTTTCACCGAGGGGGACACGGAGCCAGAATACGAGACGGAGAGGGGCCAGGGGCCGGCCACACCACCTGGCCACGTGGCTAGGCCTGGCCCGCGCGAGGGGTGGTCTGGCCTCCCCTTTCGCCTATATATCGCCTCTGATACAGAAACCCTAAGTACCCGATCAAAATTCCACGAAAGAGTCTGTATCCGCCGTCATCTCCATCCCTAGATCGGGAGGGATCTGAAGCTCTTCCCGGCACCCTGCCGGAGGGGAGAATTCACCCTGGAGGCTTTCTTCATCACCATGCAAGCCTCCAGTGTGATGTGTGAGTAGTTCATCCTTGGACTACGGGTCCATGTAGTAGCTAGATGGTTGGTTCTTCTCTTTTGTGCTATCATGTTTAGATCTTGTGAGCTCCGTTCATGATCAAGATCATCTATTTGTAATCCTACATGTTGTGTTTGCGGGGATCCGATGGATATTGAGATGCTATTTCAGATTGATTATTGATTCTATCATGTCTTTGTTATTTGTGATCTTGCATGCTTTCCGTTGTTAGTAGCTATCTTGGCCAAGTAGATGCTAGCAACTCCAAGAGTTAGTATTTATGCTCGATAGTGGGTTCATGCCTCTCGTAATCTGGGGAAGTGACAGAAATCTCTAAGGTACTAGATGTGTTGTTGCTACTAGGTGGAGAAAACAGCAATCCTTTGTTCATAGAACAATCATATTGTTTACTTTACACGCAATGCGTAATGCAATTATCTGTTGCTTGCAACTTAATACTAGAGGGGTTTCGGATGATAACCTGAAGGTGGATTATTAGTCATAGATGTAGTTGGATTACGGTGTATGTATAATGTTGTAATGCCCAATCAAATATCATAGGAGTCAAGATGATTAGTATATGCATGTATGCTTTCTCGATGTTTGTCAATTGCCCCGATGTAATTTGTTCACCCAGCATGTCATCTATCTTAAGGAGAGCCACCACTAGTGAACTATGGACCCCGGTCCTTTCTTTTACCATCAATCTACAACTGTTTACTATTTTCTGTTTACTTTCTGTAAGCAATTACTTTCTTCCACACAATACGTTTGATCCTTTGTTTTTAGCAAAACCGGTGAGATTGACAACCTCATTGTAAGTTGGGGGCAAACTTTTGTGGTTATGTTGTGTTGGATTCCATGGTGCTACTAGCACCGGTAGTGCGCCCTGCCAAAGGCCAGCTAGCAAAACCTTGGAGGTGTTTCCTTGCTCCTACTGGTTCAATAACCTTGGTTTCATAACTGAGGGAAACTTACTGATGTGCTCATCATACCTTCCTCTTGGGTTCCCCAACGAGCTCGTTATTACACGAGTCAGCAAGAGGAAAAAGAGAAAAAAGCACCATTTTCCCATGGTAAATAAGAAGATTGCTGAGATGCTCGTTGTCTGCTTGCCTTGTCATTTTGATATGGGGATTCTTCCGTATCATCGGGCATGGGGTACCCCGTTGGCGGTTCTCTATGATACACATGTACTTACTATGACAAGAACTTACCGGTAACTAAACTTGAGTAGCATGAGGAGCGGCCCTCGTATTCAAGGGACATGATATTTCCAACTTATACTTTGTCAAGCATATACTCCATAGTTTGTTCACTTTAACCTTAATCACTTCAAGATGCTTATGATAGGGGCAATGAGAGCTGAAAGCTAATGAGTACCATAATTTTTGGAAGCTCTTTATGAAACTTGAATCCCTACTTCCTTCTATGAAGGCCTTTCTTTTATTTTTATGTTGAGTCTCCACCTTCTATCTTTATGCACCTATTGAGAGAGCATAGTGGCCATTCTTAGTTCTATGTGCATTGTCCCAAGACTTGTTGATTGATGCAAAATTTTGATATTGCTTGTTCTTAAACTATTTCTATCTAGTCACTCTTATGAATTTTGAAGGTGTCCTATGCATTTATGTTTGCTACTCTATGAGGGACAAGCTGAATGCTACTATGTTTTGTTTATGTGAAACAAACAAACGTCTTGCAAAGTACTATTATACATGAATCTTTTGTTTGTGCCTTTTCATTCTACAACATAGTTGCTATGTCTTATTGTTAGAACTTTGTCTTTCATGCTATGTTGAAGTACTATGATCCCAGCTATCAATGTTTTACAAATACTTTGATGAAGTTTATGATGGTGCATGTCACCTCAAAAATTATTCTTTCTTTTTATCACTTACCTACTTGAGGACGAGCAGGAGTTAAGCTTGGGGATGTTGATACGTTGCAAACATATCCATAATTTTTGATGTTCCATGCTTGGTTTTTATCTACTTTCTTATGTTTTGTCCACACTTTGGAGTACTTTTTATACACTTTCTTGGACTAACCTATTAACAAGATGCCACAGTGCTAGTTGCCTGTTTTCTGCTGTTTTTGGTTCCAAGAAAGTCAGAAAATGAATATTCTAGGAATTGGACGGGACAAAAGCCAAAGTCAGTTTTTCACCAAGGGGGACACGGAGCCAGAATACGAGACAAAGAGGGGACAGGGGTCGGCCACACCACCTGGCCGCGCGACCAGGCCTGACTCGCGCCAGGGGGTGGTCTGGCCGCCTAGGGCACCCCCTCGGCCTCCCCTTTCGCCTATATATCGCCTCCGATATAGAAACCCTAAGTACTAGATAAAAATTCCACGAAAGAGTCTGTAGCCGCCGTCATCTCCATCCCTAGATCGGGAGGGATTGATGGCTCAGTGCACGGCGCCCAGAAAAGTGCTGGTGCATGGTTGATGTAGAGCTCGTTGGGAACCCCAAGAGGAAGGTATGATGAGCACAACAGCAAGTTTCCCTCAGTTATGAAACCAAGGTTTAATCGAACCAGTAGGAGCAAGGAAACACCCCAAAGGTGTTACTAGCTGAGCCTTGGCAGGGCGCACTACCGGTGCTAGTAGCAACGTGGAGACCTGCACAACACAACCACAGAACTTTGTCCCCAACTTGCGATGAGGTTGTCAATCTCACCGTGTTTTGCAGAAAACAAAGGATTAAACGTATCGAATGGAAAGAAGTAAAAGTTTGTAGAAAGTAAACACAAAGCAGTAAACAGTTTATAGATTGTATGTAAAGAAAGAGGACCGGGATCCATAGTTCACTAGAGGTGGCTCTCCTTAGATAGAAAACATGCTAGGTGACAAATTACAGCGGGGCAATTGACAAACACCGAGAAAGCAATACATGCATATACTAATCATCTTGACTCCTTTGAGACTTGATTGGGCATTACAACATAATACATAGACCGCCATCCAACTGCATCTATGACTAACAATCCACCTTCGGTTATCATCCAACCCCTCCAGATTAAGTTGCAAGCAACAGATTATTGCTTTATTTAATCATGTGTAAAGTAAACAATACGATTGTTCTATGAACAAAAGATTGTTGTTTTCTCCCTAGTAGCAACAACACATCTAGTACCTTAGAGATTTCTATCACTTCCCTAGATTACCAGAGGCATGAACCCACTATCGAGCATAAATACTAACTCTTGGAGTTGCTAGCATCTACTTGGCCAAGATAGCTACTAACAACGGAAAGCATGCAAGATCACAAATAACAAAGACATGATAGAATCAATAATCAATCTGAACTAGCATCTCAATATCCATCGGATCCCTGCAAACACAACATGTATGAATTACAAATAGATGATCTTGATCATGAATGGAGCTCACAAGATCTAAACATGAAAGCACAAAGGAGGAGAACCATCCATCTAGCTACTACATGGATCCGTAGTCCAAGGATGAACTACTCACGCATCACACCGGAGGCTTCCATGGTGATGAAGAAGGCCTCCAGGGTGAATTCCCCTCTCCGGCAGGGTGCCGGGAAGAGCTTCAGATCCCTCCCGATCTAGGGATGGAGATGACGGTGGCTACAGACTCTTTCGTGGATTTTTGATCGGGCACTTTGGGTTATCGTCCCGAGGGCATCTTATAGGCGGAAGGGGAGGCCGAGGGGGTGCCAGGAGCGGCCACACCACCCCCTGGCGCGGGCCAGGCCTGGCCGCATGGCCAGGTGGTGTGGTGGCTCCCTGGCCCTTCTCCGTCTCGTATTTTGGCACTTGATCACTTCCGGGAAAATAGGCACTGTGGCTTTTGTCCCGTCCAATTCCGAGAATATTCATTTTCTGACTTTCCTGGAACCAAAAACAGCAGAAAACAGGCAGCTGGCACTGTGGCTCTTATTAATATGTTAGTCCAAGAAATCATATGAAAAGTACTCCAAAGTTGGAACAAAACACAAGGAAGTGGATAAAACCAAGCATGGAACATCAAAAATTATAGATACATTTGCAATGTATCAACATCCCCAAGCTTAACTCCCCGTCCTCGAGTAGGTAAGTGATAAAAAGAAAGAATAATTTTTGAGGTGACATGCACCATCAAAGACTTGATCAAAGTATTTGCAAAACATTCAAAGCTGGGATCATAGTACTTCAATCATAACATGAAAAACAAAGTTCTAGCAATAAGCAAAGGAACTATGATGCAACATGAAAAGGCATAAACAAAAGATTCATGAATAACAATGCTTTGCAAGACGTTTGTTTGTTTCACATAAAGAAAACATAGCATAATAGCATTCAGCTTGTCCCTCAATAGAGTAGCAAATATAAATGCATAGGACACCTTCAAAGTTCATAAGAGTGACTAGATACAATAGTTTAAAACAAGCAATATCAAGTTATGCATCAATCAACTAGTCTTGGGACAATGCACATAGAACTAAGAATGGCCACTATGCTCTCAAAGTAGGTGCATAAAGATAGAAGGTGGAGACTCAATATAATGGTGGAAGAAAGACCTTTGTAAAAGGAAGTAGGGATTCAAGTCTCATAAAGAGCTTCCAAAAATTATGGTACTTATAGCTTTTAGCTCTCATTGCCCCTATCATAAGCATCTTGAAGTGATTAAGGTTAAAGTGAACAAACTATGGTGTACATGCTTGTGAGTATAAGTCAGAAATCTCATGTCCCTTGTATACGAGGGCTGCTCCTCATGCTACTCAAGTTTAGTCACCGGTAAGTTCTTGTCATCGTAAGTACATGTGTATCATAGAGAACCGCCAACGGGGTACCCCTTGCCCGATGATACGGAAGAATCCCCATATCAAAATGACAAGGCAAGCAGACAACGAGCATCTCAACATTCTTCTTATCTACCATGGGAATATGGTGTTTTTTTCTCTCTTTCCTCTTTTCATAGTATATCTTTTTTTTCTTTTCTCTTTTTTCTCAATATAGGACTCTTTTTTTATAAGAAGAATGCTTCATAGACAGCTCATAATGGTTACGCTGCAGGTTTCCACCATGTCAGCATGGATTAGACCAGCGGCCCAGGCGTTTCTCTAACACATATACATAACTCCATGGACTTACAAGCTCCCCTTTCATTTCACACCGATGACATCCATATAGAAAAGAGCATGATATCAACTAGGTACAAGTACCAAGTGCAATGTTGAAAGCGTTCCCCATGAAAGCATGGTTCTGCTAATTCCCAACAAATAAGTGCAAGCATATACAACATAGACGACACAATGGTTCAAGTTTATTAAGGGCAAGTAAAGTAAAGTGTACCATCAAGTTCATGAGAGCTTTAATCACTAGTTTTCTCATAACAAGTTTAATTTGGAAGGTAAACAAAAGCATGAATATACTTGGAATAGCATAATCTAGTAGGTAGTTATGGTGGAATATTTGGAATAACTTGGTTTAGGGAGTTGGATGCATGAGTGGAACTCATACTTTGTTGTGGAGGCTGGCAAAAGACTGGGAGCGACAAACTAAGAGAGCAATAATGGCCATAATCATGCAGAGCGACAAAACATCATTGATCAAAGCATAAAGTGATATTACAAGTTGAAAACTAAAGGATCATAAAGGCTATGGTGACTTGTGATAGTCATAACATGGTGTGAGCATGCGCCAAGTCAACCCTAATAAAGCATCAAAGGAGAATACCACTATATTATGCTTTAATATGCTAAAAACAACGCATGATTCATCCAAGGCACATTAAGCAATCTCAATTGTTTATAACAAGTCATTCTACAACAAAGAATACTAAGCATAAAGCCAAAACAATATCAAGCATGGCATGACAAAGCATAGGCCACAGTCAAAAACGAGCTCTTTTTACCACATAAGCATGAACTTTCCTACTCTTTTCCAAACCAAACCAAACTATTTGCAAACCAATGTATGAAAGAGGGGGTCCAACCAATTTATTCAGAAAACTAAGCAAACCAAGCAAACAAAAAACCAAAACGAAAACCAAAAAGAAGACGCTCCAAGAACAACACAACTGTGCATGAAACAATAAAAATGAAGCGTTTGGAAGAAACCTGGGATTTTTATTGATGAAGAAGGGGAATGCCTTGGGCATCCCCAAGCTTTGACGCTTGTACTACTTGGATATTTCTTGGGGTGACACGCGTGGCATCCCCAAGCTTGAGCTTTAGTCCATCCTTCATCTCATTACTCATTCCTTCCATACACCTAAAAATTTTCTTTCATACAAAACTTCACACAATCTCATTAGCAACATTAGTGCACTTAAGATAAAAGGTCTTAAGGTTCAGTTCTAACACCAAATAAACTTCCATTAGAACACTAGATAATGTAGTACTTCCTTCAAAAAGCTCAATTCTCCAAAAAAAACTCAAAAAGGAACCCACAAGAAGCAAATGCAGAAAATGGCAGAAATCTGTCAAAACAGACCAGTAGGTAAAGACGAATTTTTTCGAAGACCTTATGTTGCTCAAATCAAAAAGTGTTGAACTAACGAAAGTTAGATAACAACCTGGGGCAGAATCACAAATAATTACAGCTCAATACGAGATACAGAGCTCTCTCACGAAGTTTTACGGTGAAGCACTAAAATCTGTTTCGGGACAGCAACTTTCCCGATCATTACTTCTCTCTCATTAGAGGTTACTGTTGACACAAAAAGCAAATAAAAAGGATAAGGAGAGGTTATTACTGAGGTAATAACTTCCAAGACTCATCTAAATTTTTTGGGTTATCTCCCAATAAGTACTTTTGTTTAACGCCTTTAAGTTAGGCATAAGAAGCAAAGAAAGAATCAAGTGTTTTCAAATGAAGAAGCATTAAGATCAATACCAGAAATATTTTCAACAAGGCAAGGTATATCATCCAAATAAGGTCTAGAGGATCCTCTCTCAATGCTCTTAGGTTCACTATTCTCATCAAAAGGGTTTGCAGGAACAATCCAATCAAGATTCTTTTCTATGGCATCATGTATTACTACTAGTTTAAAGGGTATTGGTATCTTAGGTTCCTCCCCATTAGGTTCGGTTTTGTTCATCTTTTCTAGTGTACCAACAACATCTACACATGAGCCTAGCATATTGAAACGTTCAAAGACTTTTCTAGCTTCCTTGGCAACATCATAGAACTCCTTAAACAAAGTTTCTAGTATAAAATCCCTCTTTTCATGGTCTTCAATTTCCTTAAGCTTAAGAAACATTACATGCATTAAGGGGTTGAGATTAACAAACCTAGCTTCTAACATGTGAATTAAAGAAGCTGCAACAATCTCATAGTTTGGAGCAAGTTCTACAAGGGATCTATCCTCAGTATCTTCATGCTTACTAACATGATTAAAGAATTCTTCAATGTTATCTTTCCCAATTATAGAACCACTACCAACTGGAAGGTCTTTCAAGGTGAATGTAGGGATCAACATGGTGAGCTAAGGAAGAGGTGACAACTAAAGGAGACTTAATTTTTTTGTGTTTTTGATAAATAAAGCAAACTAGTAAAACTAATTTTTTTGTGTTTTTTTTGAAGAACAAAACAAGCAAACAAAGCAAAAAGAAACTAAGCAAAACAAAAACAACAAAGTAAAGAGATTGGTTATGAGGGACTCCCCTTGTGAAGATGTCCTTGACTCCCCGGCAACGGCGCCAGAAAAATGCTTGATGGCTCAGTGCACGGCGCCCAGAAAAGTGCTGGTGTGTGGTTGATGTAGAGCTCGTTGGGAACCCCAAGAGAAAGGTATGATGAGCACAGCAGCAAGTTTCCCTCAGATATGAAACCAAGGTTTAATCGAACCAGTAGGAGCAAGGAAACACCCCAAAGGTGTTACTAGCTGAGCCTTGGCAGGGCGCACTAGTGCTAGCAGCGTGGAGACCACAACACAACCACAGAACTTTGTCCCCAACTTGCGATGAGGTTGTCAATCTCACCGTGTTTTGCAGAAAACAAAGGATTAAACGTATCGAATGGAAAGAAGTAAAAGTTTGTAGAAAGTAAACACAAAGCAGTAAACAGTTTATAGATTGTATGTAAAGAAAGAGGACCGGGATCCATAGTTCACTAGAGGTGGCTCTCCTTAGATAGAAAACATGTTGGGTGAACAAATTACAGCGGGGCAATTGACAAACACAGAGAAAGCAATACATGCATATACTAATCATCTTGACTCCTTTGAGACTTGATTGGGCATTACAACATAATACATAGACCGCCATCCAACTGCATCTATGACTAATAATCCACCATCAGGTTATCATCCAAACCCCCTCCAGTATTAAGTTGCAAGCAACAGATTATTGCTTTACGAACTGCGTGTAAAGTAAACAATATGATTGTTCTATGAACAAAGGATTTTTGTTTTTTCCCTAGTAGAAACAGCACATCTAGTACCTTAGAGATTTTTGTCACTTCCCTAGATTACCAGAGGCATGAACCCACTATCGAGCATAAATACTAACTCTTGGAGTTGCTAGCATCTACTTGGCCAAGATAGCTACTAACAACGGAAAGCATGCAAGATCACAAATAACAAAGACATGATAGAATCAATAATCAATCTGAAATAGCATCTCAATATCCATCGGATCCTCGCAAACACAGCATGTATGAATTACAAATAGATGATCTTGATCATGAACGGAGCTCACAAGATCTAAACATGAAAGCACAAAGGAGGAGAACCAGCCATCTAGCTACTACATGGATCCGTAGTCCAAGGATGAACTACTCACGCATCACACCGGAGGCTTGCATGGTGATGAAGAAGGCCTCGGTGAATTCCCTCTCTGAGGTGTCGGGAAGAGCTTGAGATCCCTCTCGATCTAGGGATGGAGATGGCGGTGGCTCTGAGACTCTTCGTGGATTTTGATCGGGCACTTAGGGTTTTTCGTCCGAGGGCATCTTATAGGCGGAAGGGAGGCCGAGGGTGCGGGAGTGGCCACCACCCCTAAGAGGCGGGCTGGCAGCGACCAGGTGGTGTGGTGGCTCCTGCCCTTCTCCGTCTCGTGATTCGGCACTTGATCACTTCGGGAAAATAGGCACTTTGGCTTTTGTCCGTCCAATTCGAGAATATTCATTTCGACTTTCTGGAACCAAAAATAGCAGAAAAGCAGGCATCGTGGCTCTTGTTAATAGGTTAGTCCAAGAAATCATATGAAAAGTACTCCAAAGTTGGAACAAAACACAAGGAAGTGGATAAAACCAAGCATGGAACATCAAAAATTATAGATACATTTGCAATGTATCAGGGATCTGAAGCTCTTCCCGGCACCCTGCCAGAGGGGAGAATTCACCCTGGAGGCCTTCTTCATCACCATGCAAGCCTCCGGTGTGATGCGTGAGTAGTTAATCCTTGGACTACGGGTCCATGTAGTAGATATATGGTTTGTTCTTCTCCTTTGTGCTATCATGTTTAGATCTTGTGAGCTCCGTTCATGATCAAGATCATCTATTTGTAATCCTACATGTTGTGTTTGCGGGGATCCGATGGATATTGAGATGCTATTTAAGATTGATTATTGATCCTATCATGTCTTTGTTATTTGTGATCTTGCATGCTTTCCGTTGTTAGTAGCTATCTTGGCCAAGTAGATGCTAGCAACTCCAAGAGTTAGTATTTATGCTCGATAGTGGGTTCATGCCTCTAGTAATCTGGGGAAGTGACAGAAATCTCTAAGGTTACTAGATGTGTTGTTGCTACTAGGGAGAAAACAGAAATCCTTTGTTCATAGAACAATCATATTGTTTACTTTACACACAATGCGTGATGCAATTATCTGTTGCTTGCAACTTAATACTGGAGGGGGTTCGGATGATAACCTGAAGGTGGATTATTAGTCATAGATGTAGTTGGATTACGGTCTATGTATAATGTTGTAATGCCCAATCAAATCTCATAGGAGTCAAGATGATTAGTATATGCATGTATGCTTTCTCGATGTTTGTCAATTTCCCCGCTGTAATTTGTTCACCCAACATGTCATCTATCTTAAGGAGAGCCACCACTAGTGAACTATGGACCCCGATCCTTTCTTTTACCATTAATCTACAACTGTTTACTGTTTTCTATTTACTTTTTGCAAGCTACTACTATCTTCCACACAACACGTTTAATCCTTTGTTTTTAGCAAAACCGATGAGATTGACAACCTCACTGTAAGTTGGGGCAAAGTTCTGTGGTTATGTTGTGTAGGATTCCAAGTTGGAAACAACACCTTTGAGGTGTTTCCTTGCTCCTACTGGTTCGATAACCTTGGTTTCACAACTGAGGGAAAATTTGCTGTTGTACTCATCATACCTTCCTCTTGGGGTTCCCAACAAGCTCATCGTATCTTGAGCCAACAAGCATCTTTCTGGTGCCGTGGATTGAAGGAACAAGCACCCACGTCAACCACGCGCCAGTAGAATCTAATAAATACGTTGTTTTGAAACATGGACAATTTATCGGTAAAGGTTATGAGTTTGGAGGCTTGTTCCGTTTCTCTCTTTCAGAATTTTGTAATAAATCCGTGAATCATATTTGTGGTGATGTTAATGATGATACCAGTGTTTGGCATTCTCGTTTATGTCACATAAATTTTGGTTTGATGTCTCAGATGTCTAGGATGAGTTTAATTCCAAATTTCACCATTGCCAAAGGTTCTAAGTGTCATAGTTATGTGCAATCAAAGCAATCTCGAAAGCCTCACAAAACTACCGAGGAGAGAAACTTGGCACCTCTAGAACTCATACATTCTGATCTATGCGAGATGAATGGTGTGTTGACAAAAGGTGAAAAGAGATATTGCATGACATTGATTGATGA
This sequence comes from Avena insularis, assembly GCA_023614405.1. NCBI lineage: Eukaryota > Viridiplantae > Streptophyta > Magnoliopsida > Poales > Poaceae > Avena > Avena insularis. The sequence continues at coordinate 19,259,566 of CM042694.1, read as the reverse complement.
TGCGACTAGATACTTGTATGTTTATTTATTGCGCACTAAATATGAACCTTTAGACTATTTTAAAGTTTATAAAGCCGAAGTTGAAAATCAACTAGAGAGAAAGATCAAACGTCTTAGGTCGGATCGTGGTGGTGAATATTTTCCCAAAATCTTTGATGAGTTATGTGAGGAACATGGCATTATTCATGAGAGGATGCCTCCCTACTCACCCCAATCAAACGGGATTGCCGAGAGGAAAAACCGCACACTGACTGACTTGGTGAATTCCATGCTAGCCACTGCTAGTTTATCAAAGGCATAGTGGGGGGGCTTTGTTAACTTCATGTCATGTCCTGAATAGAGTTCCTAACAAGAATAAAGAAAACACCCCTTATGAGGAATGGGCTGGGAGAAAAACATCACTTGCGTATTTCCGCACTTGGGGGTGTTTGGCCAAGGTCAACATACTGATTCCCAAGAAACACAAACTTGGACCTAAGACAGTGGATTGTATCTTTCTAGGATATGCTCCGCAGAGTATAGGCTATAGATTTCTAGTGGTTAAGTCTGAGGTTCCTGATATGCATGTTGATACTATAATGGAATCTCGTGATAACATTCTTTGAGAATATGTTTCCTATGAAAGATATGCATAGCACTGCTAGAATTTCTTCTGAAATACTTCCTGAATCTAGTACATCAATTGAGAATTTTGAACAACCACATGAGGAAGTCCTAGAGAAGGATGACGATGAACCTCCCACGAGGAGTAAGAGACAGAGGATTGCAAAATCCTTTGGTAATTATTTCATCGTGTACCTTGTGGACGATACTCCCAGATCCATTGCAGAGGCATATGCATCTCCTGATGCAGATGATTGGAAAGAAGCTATCCAAAATGAGATGGACTCAATTCTTTCTAATGGAACTTGGGAATTATCAAAACATCCCCATGGTTGTAAAACTGTGGGCTGTAAGTGGGTGTTCAAGAATAAGCTAAGGCCTGATGGTACTATTGAGAAGTACAAGGCACGGCTTGTAGAAAAGGGCTACACATAGAAAGAAGGTGAAGATTACTTTGACACCTATTCACCTGTCGCTAGATTGACCACCATTCGAGTACTACTATCCCTGGCTACCTCTTATGTTCTTCTCGTTCATCAAATGGATGTGAAGACAACTTTCCTTAATGGAGAGTTGGAAGAGGAGATCTATATGGATCAGCCGGATAGGTTTGTGGTAAAAGGTGAAGAGACAAAGGTGTGCAAGTTGTTAAAATCTTTATATGGCCTGAAACAAGCACCTAAGCAATGGCATGAGAAGTTTGACAGAACCCTACTTTCTGTTGGCTTTGTCATCAATGAGGCTGATAGGTGTGTACTATCGCCATGGTGGGGGCGATAGTGTTATATTATGTTTGTACGTGGATGATATTCTGATCTTTGGTACAAACATGAATGTAATAAATGAAGTTAAGGCTTTCCTATCAAAGAGTTTTGACATGAAAGATCTGGGAGAGGCTGATGTGATTCTGAACATCAAGCTTATTAAGAACGAGAATAGGATTACTTTAACACAATCTCATTATGTTGAGAAGGTCTTGAGCTGTTTTGGCTTTATTGATGGCAAGACTTCTCCAACACCTTATGATCCCAGTTTGACTTTGCGAAAGAATAGGAAGGAATCAACAAACCAGTTGAAATATTCACAAATTGATGGTTCTCTCATGTACTTAGAAAGCGCTACAAGACCTGATATCTCTTTTTCTTTGAGTAGGTTCATGTCTAACCCGGGTATTGATCATTGGCATGCACTTGAAAGGGTCATGCGCTATCTATGTGGTACAATGAGCTATGGGATTCACTATTTAGGACACCCTGCTATGCTTGAAGGATATACTGATTCGAACCGGATCTCTGACGTTGATGAACTCTACGCCACGAGCGGGTATGTGTTTACCCTTGGAGGTGGCGTAGTGTCATGGAGATCTCGTAGATAGACCATATTGACGAGGTCAACTATGGAAGCAGAACTTACTGCTTTAGACACAACCACTATTGAGTCAGAATGGCTGCGTGAACTCTTGATGGACTTGTCTGTGGTTGAAAAACCTGTGTCGGCAATCCTTTTGAATTGTGACAACCAAACTGTTATTTTCAAAGTGAACAATTCTAAGGATAACGCGAAGTCATCAAGACACATCAAGAGACGTTTGAAATCTTTCAGGAAATTGAGAAACTCCGGGTTAATAACTGTTACATATATTCAAACAGATAAAAACCTGGCAGATCCCTTTACAAGGGACTATCATGAATTGTGATAGAAAATGCATCGAGAGAGATGGGGTTGAGACCCATGGATGTCACACCATAGTGGTAACCCAACCTATGTGATCGAAGATCCCGTGAATTAGGATCTAAGAAGAACAAGCTAGTGGTTTGACTGAGGAGAGTATTTTTGTAACCCTTTCTATGTGAAGATGCATGACTTTCAAAATCTATAAGGCATATTGGCAACATGCCTTAATGTGTTTCTGTTGGCTATAACTAGCAAAGATGCCGTCCTACAGGGCATTCTTGAAAGAACACACGTATATGAGCTCGACTATAAACGTCGCGGTCTATGAGACTTGGGTGGTCTCTAGTAAACTCATGAAGAGACCAGGGAGTATGATGCATATGCTCCAACCCGCGAGGTAGGCTACTGGCATCCAGATACTAGTTATGATTTTGAGTGAAATCTATTGGCACCAAACTTGCAATTCAAGGTTCGTCCATTGTACAAGTTGCTGATAGACATAGCTTAAGATTCTAGGCGGAAGTTTAACTTAACAGTCTCTACTAAAACACTAGTATATAAACAAGTAGCGAGGATTGACAAATCTTCAAATGGGCATTTAAGATCTGGTAGGGGATTGTTAGAAATAATGGGCTAATCTATTTAAGCCCATATGTGATTTCAGATTTTTCCTAAATCTCAAAGCCCATGTGTGTGGAAGCCCATGTGTGATTTGGCCCAAGTTGGTGGCAGCTCAAATGTGAGTGGAGTGCGAGCTAAAGTTTAGTCCCACATGGAAAGTTGGAGGAGAGTTACACCACCTTATAAGATGGAGTAGTTCACCACTTAGTAAAGCGATTGAGAAGAGGAGAACTACATGCGCGCTCCTCTTCCGACGATGCCGCTGCTCGCACGCACGCCCGCCCGTCCGTCTCATCACGACGCGCGCGCGCCGATATAAACGCATGTGCGGCTTCCACCACGAACACACCGAAAACCAATCTAGGGTTTTGCCTCCTCTCTGCTTGCGCTGCCGCCGTAGTCTATTTCATCCCGCTTGCCGGCGTGCACCGGCGGACGGGAGAGCAGGTCTTCGGAATCACTCGCCTTTGCGATCCTATACGGGAGAGGACGAATAAGGTTTTTGGGAAGCGCTCTGCGCGACTGCTCAAGTTCGTCATCACGGCGCGTCTTCCTGGGCGATCTCCTGGTCCACAGACGACTCGTCTTCAACGTCGTCTTCTTCGACAGGCTGTGGCGACCTCTGTACCAACGACAACTGATCAGTACGTATACCGTGTGATTCGATCTGTTGCTTTGCTATGGTTGTTATTGCGTCTGTGTTGCTGTTCGTGTCGATTAGTACATCTAGTATGTTAGAGGTTAACATGATCGTAGCTATTGCTGTCATATTTCATATTCTGAAATTAATTATAAAAATTATGCCTAATAATCCAACAGGACCAAGAGAATATCATCTGCAGGCTGTATATGGACATAAAATCACGTGAGCAAGGAACAAAGCCAGCTCGTATGGTCGCCTTTCGTTAAAGACTAAAAGTTGGCGAATAACATATGGCTAGAACCGAGACGCATGTGTCGGCCCAAAAGAAAAATGGATATATTCCAGTCCTTGATCATTATATGTACTCCCAATTGCGTACCATACTGCCATGTACCAATACTAGCTATGCTCACCACGCTCACGCGGCACAAAGTAAGAAGAAACACAGTCCAGCGTGGAGGAGGTGCAAACGTTGGCCTATTATTGGGCCACCACCTTCAGGTAAAACCCTTGTTTGGTTCTTTTATGTAAGGAAAGTAAAGTAGAGTTTATTAGCTAATTTTGATCATCACATTATTTTTGGAAAAGGGTTGATCATCACACATTTGTATGTGTATGAAAGAATTAATTTTAGGAAATAACACTAAGAAATAAGAAATTACATAATATATTTTTCGTCTTCTCTATATGCTGTGGAATGCATAAGAGAATACCGTCTTTATAAATCATAGTACATATCCTAGTGTTCATCTTGTTCATCCTTTTTCTTGTTTGTACTCATGTTCAGGCATATCATGGTTGGTTATTGCACCGATGATGCATTGGCGGACTTCTCTAGGGTCATGGGAGGGCAAATGTTGCGCGTGAATGCTCTCATGGTGGTTAATGCCATACTGATGGGAGTCATGGTCGGGATAGGCGCCTATGGTCATCGCTACCGCCACCATCCATTGATCCGCTTCCTCTTCCTCGGTGCCACCATATTGTTCTTACCCATCGTCTCGTACATTCTATCCGCCACTAGTAATCAGCATACCATTGCTGTTCCGTCTCGTGTAGGTGACATCACAGTGATAGGGAATTGCCTTCCAACCATCCACCGTGTCCTAATCTTGGTATGGACTGCCTTTGTTCAGATAGTCGGCATCAATACCGCTGCAATAGTTGCCGCTGATACTAGAGAAGGTCGAAGCATTCCCCCCCCCCCCCCTTGCGGTACTACTTGTGCAAGCAATATGGACTACCTACCTTGGATTTAGCATCATAGAAAGTTCACATTCAATTATACCGTGGAACCTAGAAAATTTCTTCTTCATTTTGGGCATTTCAACACCATTTGCTCTTATCTTTGCCAAAATATTCTTGAAGTATTATGCTTGGTACAATGCTAGACATTCATTTGCATTTGGACGTAATCCTCGTCTTATTGTTGGATACATGGAGCAACTGCCGGATAAAAGGCATCATGCCGAGGTAGCTAGTGAGCATACACCTCCTCCACTTATAGTTTCAAGGGAGGACAATATGGTGGTAGAGAAGCAACCTTGTGGTTACCGGATGTGCAATAGAGGTGACACGACAAGGATAAACAACAAAGGTGGCTTAGTGACAATTGACAAAGTCTGGGAGTTGGATGGTATCCATCTCAAGTCAACAACACAGCTCAAAGATGTATGTTTTTCATTTGCATTGTTCAAGATGCTAAGGTGCTGCTTTGCAAAATATGCGGTCATCGAAGCTGGATTTATAAAGGCCCACAACTTCTTATGGCATGTGCTCCTTGAGGATAGTGATGATAAAAGGATACTGGGGGTGATTGCGTCCGAGCTTTCTTTCCTTCACGATTACTATTATTCATCTCTTCCAGTCTCATACTCCAAGAATTGGCTACCCATTTGGAACATATTTATTTCACTTTTAACCATTGGCTATTGCTTATTTTGTGCAATTGTGGTGATCAAATTTGTACTGTTGAATTTAAATGACATCGGCAATGACATCGGGCCCAGTGTCAAGGATTTTATAGATGCCTTCAGAGGAGGGTAGATATGGTGCGTTATGAGCTGCATACCAAGCTCTGATCAAATCGGAGAAGAAACTATCTTGCATTTTGGAAGTTTGTTATTTGATTTAGTGCCATTGCTTTCACTTGCTGCATTAGTCGTGCTTTCCGAGGTGAGGGAAATTGTGTCTTACATCTGCTCCGACTGGACTAAAGTAGCCTTAATGTGCCACTATGTCTCTTGGCATGAATATCCTACGTGGAGAAAATGGATTGGTAAATTGTTGGAGTGTAGATGCAAGCTACTGAGACCTTGGAAGAATAAAATGAATCAATGCTCAATCCTAGTGCTCCATCCAAGAAAAACGCCGGTGGATCTTCTTCGGCATGTCATTCCCCTGCCTGAGCAAAAGAAAAACATCAAGGTGCCTAGAGAAGTGCAGACGATCATTGTCAGCACATTGAGAAGAACTAGAGGAGGCCTAAGAAACGGCATCAAATCTGCACAACAGTTGGGCATCCAGGTCGGTGATACCTTCCTCGAGGCATGCAGTGCCAAAGGTACATCCGATGCATTGCTTGCTTGGCACATTGCCACAAGCATCTTGGAGGTGAGGTACCCACATGCAACAACTTCTTCTTTTGACCACAAGAGCGTGGCCACCAAGTTGTCACGCTACTGCGCTTACCTGGTGGCATACTCTCCCGAGCTGCTTCCGGATGACGATGCATGGAGCAGTGGCATGTACAAGGCCACCAAGAAAGATGCCCTACGCGTCCTCGCCACCGCCCCCGCCGCCATGCCGATGCTCGAGATGGAGTATCGGCACCTGGTCGAGCTGCTGAGCACAAGATCCAAGCAGGATGTGCTCAAGGACGGCGCAAAGCTCGGCGATCAGCTGGTGGATCTGATGGAAGGAGAGGAGGCAGCATGGAAGGCACTGGCAAGATTTTGGTCCGAGGCGATCTTGTACATCGCCCCATCAGATAACCTTGAGGGGCATGCGGAGGCGATCGCCCGGGGCGGCGAGCTGATAACGCTCTTGTGGGCGCTACTCACCCATCTGGGGGTTGACCCTAGGGCTGAGGGCACATCCGCTACTACCACCATGGATGTTTGAATGTTTTGATATTGTCTGAGGCTCTAAGCACTTGCATCTACGCAGCTAGCACGTTTCGTTTCCAGCTTGCTAGTTTCTTTTATCTTCTTTTAATGGTCACTACAGATGGTTTTATGCCGCATCCGCATTCCATTCCCTTCAATGTTGTTTTACAGTGATTCATGAACTTGACTTTGTAATGATCAATGCTTTATCTATACTTGGTGAACCGCCGACTGAATTTACGTTTTCATATCATCATTATCTATTTTGCGTGGCCATTTTTTTTTCGAGATCGTTGGGGAACCCTTTCAGCATACATGAGAGTGGTCCAACATTTTCCACGGCAAGGGAGTTTTTTTTTTGAGAAGTTCCCACGTTTCCATTCATACTAACAACAGGTTACAATTACAACGCGGAAACAACAAGAAAACTCAAAACTCTAGAACGCTGGCTGTTCAAACACTTTGCACAAAAGATCTTGGTAAAACAAAAATCACAGGCATGCCCCGGAGATCTTTGTGCCAACCGCCTACGAACACCTTCTGCAACCGCCGCCGTCGAAGACGCCGATGGGGAAGGAGATGAAGCCAACATACCAAGACTCGGAGAAGCACCCTCGCAGTCAACGCTGCTTTGTGGACCTCTAATCGCACCCACCGTGCACGACCAGGTTGCCTTCTTTGGGGAACATCGGCCAGGGAGAGCCCCAAGCTCGTCCGAGTCGCCACGCCGCCCGGTCCAAACGAAGAAGTCGATGGAGAACAGCAGCGTCGCCCACCAGCTCCCTTGAAACCCACTTCGGCCCAACCAGCGCCTGGAGTGTGCCGGCACCGGCCAGATGCCAGCACCACTCCTGTACAGCTCCTCCCAAGCTCCGTGGCGTTGTCGGAGTGCACTCGGCCACGACGACGAAGCCGGAGGACAAAATCCACAAGGGCGTCGGCGCCGCCGCCGCATCGACCCTCCCAGGAACCCTAATCCCGCAGATCCGCCGGATCCACGGGCACAAACGACCTCTAGCTCCTCGACGTCGCAAAGGGGAGCGTCGTCGTGATGGGGAATGAGCTAAGGCTCCATTATTCCGCCCGGCATCGCCTCCTCCACCACAGCGCCGCCAGCAGACACATAAACTCTACTATCTACATGTCGGACACGCAGATCCGCGGTTCCCCCACTCTCCCGCCGCTGAAGCAGCCGACGGAGAGGAGGGGAACCGACAGTCTGGCCGGCGGTGAGACAAGGGAAAGCTGGCTCTTTCTTTTCGCTTCTCACGGGCACTGTAGCGGAGAGAGGAGAAGGGAAAGAATCTGGCCTTCACGTCACGGCAAGGGAGTTGACAAAATAGATCTCCCTCCTTAATTGTAGTAGCACCAACCCCCTTCTCCTCCCTCACCGCCGCTAGACGAGGCTGTTGGGCAAAGCCCACATAGCGGATGATGGTGGTGGAGCTATCTCCCCTGCAGCTATGCGGGTGACTCGGATGTAGGCGACTGTCTTGCCTCTTGTGGTGGCGGCAGCCACCATGGCTGATTGGGTAGTGCGGTGGTCTAGAAGATCCTCGTTGGTTCGGCGTCCGATGGTAGCGCATGTCGTATGTCCACCGTGGGTAGTCAGTCTTGGACGAGGATGGGGCCACCATGGCAGTCGGGCTTGGATGGCAATGAGGATGGGGTCACCATGGGCAGTCGGGCTTGGTTAGCGACAAGGAGTCTGAAGGTGGACCTGGAGGGTGTTAGAGCATCCTAGCGGGAGCCCGCAATTACACTAGTCATGTCCGTTTTCGTGTCCAGAGACAAACATGGCCAAAAACGAGCTCCCAATGGGAGAGAGCAAACCGTTCGCAGACCCCGGACAGGGGCGTTCCTGGCCCAAGCAATTGTGCTCTCGCGTGTCCGGGTGGACAGAAAAAACGTTCTCCCCACGTCCAGCCTGGCCCACTGTCAGCCACACAAAACTCCACCTACTCCTCTCTCTCTCTCCCATCTCCACCAACCACCCTGTTCTGCCCGTCGTCCCGTCATGCGCAGCCTGCCGCCTCCTCACCGCGCCCGCCGACGGACAGGGAGTCAGTGATACTATGCCTTCTTCCTGGAGATCAACATCGATGGCACATGTTGACTATCGACTGAAGTTTGCTGATAGACAGCAACTCCAGGGCCTGATGCTGGCGAAGCGTCAGGTGTGTGTCAACCTCCGTCAGAGGCCTTTTTCTGGACTTGCGGTGGTCTTCTTCTCCTCAATGCCCTATGGCCTATGACCTTGATGGCGCTGGTGGCGGCGGCCGTTGCTTGAGGCCAAAGCCCTGCGACGGCGACGGAGGACCCGATTGTGTTTTCTGTTTTTGTTTTAGGGTCTGTTTTGCAACTGTAAATGGTCTGATTAGAAATGTTGTGATGTTGTGTTTTCAGAGATTTTTTTGTAGTTTGTACCGCGCCGTTTAATTAATGCAGTATGCAGGTCCTTCTGGGCCTATCCCTTGTTGAAAAAATAAAAATAAAACCGCATCGGCCGCCGGCCGAGCCGCCCGCCGCCTAGGAACCGCACGGCCAGGCTGCTCCTGCCGCACGCCTGTGAAGCTGCGCGAGCCGTGCTTCTCTCCTGGTCACGGCGCTATCGATTTTGAGCTGCATGCCTGTGGAGCAGTGGTCCTCTGCTACTACTTTTTTCTTTCAAAAAGTTGCCGATTCAATCCTCTTGTAGCAGTGCTCTGGCCACATTCAATCCTTTGATTCAAGCCGCTCGATTTGGATGGAGCCGTGTGCTCCTCTGCTAGCGTTCTTTTTTCTTTCAGAAAAATTATTGATTCTTGATTCAATCTGCTAGAATCTGTGCACTATTTATTGTCAAATTATTTTGTCTATTTTTTTCGATTTCCAAAAGTGGCCTGTCCGGGATAAAATGCGGTCCCCCGTTGGGCACATGCGTGGACAGGTCGGGACACCACTCCCGCGGACCGTCCCCAAATGGACCGATTTGGTGTTCGAAATGGGGCATGCCGCCGAGGATGCTCTTAGTGAGACGGTGCCAAGTGAAAGTTCACTCCTGGTTTTGGCTAGAGTTAGCAACGACGACATCTTCATCGCTTCCCTCTTGATGCATTTTCGTGACATGAAGTGTTTGTCCTCCTCTCCTCTTTGCTACGGAGGGAGGAACCTCGGATCTGGTTCCCCGGATCAGACGATGGTTTATTTTGGAATCAGACGAGGCCGAGAGTCTTGCGGTGCGTTGGAGTGGACACATGTGGCATAGCTACGTGGATATGCTGGGATCTGGGCTCCTGGCTTGCCTAGCGCGGTTTAGGTGGTTTCAGGATATGGACGGGAGCTGGCGGTGGTCGTTGTGCTCTGTGGTGTTGCGTTGGTGGCTTTATGTTTTTCTTTCAGCATTTGTTAAATAATAGTGAATAAATATTATATGCATTGAATTTGTAATTTTTCTCTGAAAGGCAATCTGAAATATTTCATGGGTGTTTTAGTGATGCTATAAAAAGAGAAATAGCACAAACTAATCAAAATATATGATTATATCTATGTTTCATACTAAAAATACAAGAGATAAATTATTGCAGAGAACAAGACTCCGTTCTCACAAAAAACATTTTTGTGTTTGCGAGCAACATAACTCATGAGGATGGTCAGTATCAGGTTTATATTTTTTCAGCCTGTGGTCATTTCTAGACGAGCTCGTGTTGCGTACGCTGCCGATTTTCCGACTCCAAAACTAGCATGTTTATTTAGGGACCCAAAACTAGCATGGTTGTTCTACGTAGGAGCATTTCCGTGCTGTTTTTGTTTTGCTTTTTTTGAGGGATGTTGTTTTTCTAAAGGTGGAGTAAATTGCATATAACTACCACAATTCAGGCTACGAGTCAGTACTAACATTCATAATTTTTTCAAGTCTGTATCAATTCTGAGGCACAGCGTTGCGAATCGTCCTAATTTTCTTCTAATAGTATTTCAACATACTTACTAACAGGTGGGACAGATCAGCTGAGCTAACTAGTCAATAAAAGTTGGCACGTAGGCATTTTGACTTTTCCTTTGGCATATCCACTGAACCCTAAACCCAACCCGAAAAAGAAAAAAAAGATCCCCTCCCCGCCACCACGGGGATTAGACATGGAGGCGCCGCCGCCATCCTAATGCGCCGCCGCTGGTGAGTCCCTCCCCACTGACAAAGCCACTCCTTGCACCACCCGCCACCGGATCAGCACACCCCTGTCTTCCGGGGCGCACCACCGAGCCACCGCAGTCGCGTTCGAGCTCTGCCGGTGAGACCGCATGGGAAGTTCCCTTCGAGCTCCGCCGGCGAGCTCCACCCTCGCCTGCTCCATGTATGACCACGACCTCGACGCCGCTCTCGGGCTTCCATCGACACCGTCGTTGAGGCCTCCCAGTGGGCGCTCCCAAGCCCCTCCCTACCCTGCCACCTCTCGTGCTGCCCCATTGACGACCTGCATCGTGACGAGGTGCGCCACCAAGGACGACGTGGTAGGCGAGGGTGGAGGCGGTTTGGAATGGCTGTCAGCTCAAGAGTCGTGGGCATGTTGACCGTTTCTTCGCACGTCGGTGTGCAACTCTGCGGAATGATGATGCACCGTCGCTGGACAGAGAGCGTGGTTGATGGTGGCGGCGATGATGGAGAGCTACGCATGAAGAGGAGGGGAATTAATATGGGGTGGATGACATGCGGGCCCTACCTCCACCTCAGCTCGTCCTCCACGTGGCTGCCAACTCAGCTCTTACAAATAGGCCCAACCTGTCAATGCTGCTACCAAAATGCTTTTAGCAGTGAATTAGTGCAATTTGTGCCTCCTCGCCCCTATCTTGGTACCGACTCACAAAAATTACGAATGTTGGTATTGACTTGTAGCTGGTGTCCGAATTGTGGTAGTTATATGCAATTTACCAAAAAAGGTGTGAGGAAAAACGAGTCGGAAGGCTGGCCGACAATTCCTAAGGCCCATGTATTACACGTTCGAGACACCACTATGCTCGACGGGCCTCCGCAGAATGTGCTCAGGTGGACTGGGCCTGGACGCCTTCCACGTCACTGCTTACCATCCTGAGCTCTTCTATCCTAAAGGAAAAAATAAAAAGAGCTGTGACGCCATTGATGCGTCTGCCGAAGCTTCGTGTCTCCTAAATTGACCGCGGAGGCAGAAGCAGAGGCAGCACCGCAGCAGCCAACGAAGGAGGCGTCAATCCGTGCGTGAGCCATTACGTAGCCACCTCTGCCGCCCCCGGCCTCTCGCCGTTGAGGTCGCACGCCAACCATTTTAATCCCTCTTCGAGTAGTCTGACTTCCTTGCCCCCACTCCCATCTCCCGGCACGAGTCACAAGGGGAGGAAAATCTGACCAGCCGGATCCCCCGACAACCCACCCGGATCAGCGCCCGCCAGAGACACCCACCACCGCCTCCAGTCTCCACTCTCCACCTAATTTGATCGGCCTTGTCCGGTTCCGGCTGCGGCCTGTGCTGAGTGGATCCAGGAGCAGTGAGGGTGGGTGAGACAGAGAGGCATGGATCAGAGCAAGGAGGAGTTCCTGGCGCAGTTCGGCGCCGACTACGGCTACCCGGACGCGCCCAGGGGCGTCGACGAGATGCGGGCCGCCGATTTCAAGCGGCTCCAAGGTGCTAGCCGCTTCCGCCAGTTAGTCCATTCGAGAGTTTCTTGTTGTCCCCTGTATAAAAATATATGATTCTTGAGCTGAGAGTGATGGCATTTTCGCAGTTAAAGCAAACACGCTGATGTGTGTGGATGAAGTTCGTAGCATTTAATTTGTGTTTCGCTTGGTTTTGGGGAGCAGGAACGGTGTACCTGGATCATGCCGGCGCGACGCTGTACTCGGATGCGCAGATGGCGGATGTCGTCAAGGACCTCACCTCCAATGTCTACGGCAATCCTCGTATCCTTAGCTCGTGTTCTTGAGACAAATTGTCTCGTTTCTTATGATCAATATATGTATTTCGAATTCTTGTGGATGTGCTCCTTGACATGTTTGTCAGATAGCCAGAGCGATTCGAGCATGGCCGCAAGCGACCTCGTTACTGCCGCGCGCCATGAGGTATTGATTGTTTTTTCTTCAGATTTCAGAATTGAATCTAGTCAGTCCTATTTGCCAAATCAATGACTGTAAACAACCAAACATTTTTTTAAGACCAAAGCCATAGCCTGAGTTTCTGTGCGAATAAAGCCAATGCTGGGTACACTCCGGTGTTATTTTGTGTCTATGTGACATTTACATACTAAATGTATCTAGTTCCATGCCCATTTCACTTATTGCTTATGCTTAGGAATGCTCAAACTACATGTAACTAAAGTTAGAGATGAGTATTGATGACATTTGCATGTGTCATTGTGCTTGAGAGTCGGAACTTACTGCAAACTGCCAACATCTTACTCTATTGTATGCACTTGAGAAAAGTTGCAATCAGTTCTTTCTATTGGTTATGATGGAAACTTTTATCTTCTCAGGTTCTAAAATACTTTAATGCATCTCCAAGAGACTACAAGTGTATATTCACCTCTGGGGCAACAGCGGCTCTGAAACTTGTTGGGGAATGTTTTCCATGGAGTAGAGAAAGCTGTTACATGTACACAATGGAAAATCACAATAGTGTACTTGGGATAAGAGAGTATCCTTCCATTTAAGTGCTCAGTGTCAGATATGCAATTCTATTTACCTTGATAACAAGTATATTTCTCTATGCAACTGCAAGATAGAATATCACAATGGATAGCTGGGTTTATGTACATAGGCCGATATTTCGATGTCCTCAAATTTACAGAAACAACATTGCTGTCATTTTCAAGTCTTTTCATCAATATGTTCAATAGTTTCTTTAAATTTCATACGTTAGCATCACTCTTTTTTGTTTGCATTCTCTGCCTTAAGTTGAGAAATTCACAATACATAGTATATTTCGTAGAAATTGTGTCCCCTTAATATAATTATAGATATGCTCTGAGTAAAGGAGCTACTGTAATGGCGGTTGATATTGAAGAGGATGGTGATCTCGAAAAGAACCATGGAACTCCTAGTTCGTTTAAGATCTCAAGGCACTCGAACCAAAGAAGAGGTGAAGATATGCTTTCACATAATTGTCAGAATGGAAACCTTTCTGCCATTTCAGGTAAATTTTGAATATTTTTTTGATCCTTGAGTTCTGATAACTTATTAGCATCATTGCTAAATGGCATAGATCATTCACAACGTACAATAATACAATCATATATTTGATTATAATAGTTGATCAATGGGCTAGGAATATATTGTATCTAGCATCTGATTGGCTCGCTATATCCTTATTTTTTGTTCTGAGAGAATTGTGGAACTTTGATAAGCTAGGTGCAACATATATGTCAGTATTTCTGGAATGTTTGCTATACGCAATGTTTTATTTCTTTAATAATTAGAACTATGAGGTAGTATTGTTGTACCTTGCAATGTACATAAATAACTCAGACATTTGACTGCAAAAACTCTGTTCTTCACACTCTGGTAAGCGATTGCATAGAACAAATGAACTAACAAAAATGCCATGAATGAATCACATCAAAGCAATAACGAAAGACAAATGTAAATTTTTACTCTCATGTAACTTAATAGCAACGATGTTGTGGTTTATTTCATATTTTCATTATTATTTCCTCTCTGTGATATAGGTAATAATTGGAATCTGTTTGCTTTCCCTTCTGAGTGCAATTTCTCGGGACAAAAATTCAATCTTAACTTGGTCAAGCTCATCAAGGAAGGAAAAGTTGCGGGGTTCCCTTCGCAGCAGCAGTAAGATTGTTGATAAATATAACAGCCATACTTTGGGGGAAATGCAACGTTTTTTGGAATGGTTGCCGTCCTGTTTTCACGGAACTTCAGTATCTTTACTATACTTATTGCATGAAATGCAGGGATCAATGGATGGTTCTTTTAGATGCTGCAAAAGGATGTGCAACCGAGCCTCCAAATTTAGATGTGTATCCTGCTGATTTTGTTGTCTGTTCTTTCTACAAGGTAATTTATATGCACCTATTATTGGCTTGAAAAGCTTGGTCATAGAGATGTCACCAACTGTTATATTTTGATAAACTTGCAGATATTTGGCTATCCAACTGGTCTTGGTGCTCTGGTTGTAAAAAATGGTACGCAGCAAGCATGTATCACTTTAACTTGGCTTGATGGCTGTAACATATCTTCTCATGATATAAGATGCATTAAATAGCATAACATTAGTTGAACTGTTACAACAATCCTTAGTTGCTGGAAATCCTCCTCCCAATAGTGTCAATTTATGACATCTTTCATATTTCCGTTTTGACAGAGGCTGCTGGTTTGCTGAACAAGACATACTTCAGTGGAGGTTTCTTGTTGCACTAGTATATTTTGGTGTTCTGTTGTCTTATTTCTTGGTACTAATTTAGTTTTGGAATTGGTGTAACATTCTAGGAACGGTAGCTGCTTCAATTGCTGACATCGACTTTGTTCAAAAAAGAAAGAGCCTTGAACAAGTTCTTGAGGATGGAACAATCTCTTTCTTGAGCATAGCTTCTCTACGGCATGGGTTTAAGATAATTGGCATGCTAACTACCTCAGCTATTTCACGGTATCTATTAAAGATAATTTTGGCATAATATCCCGTCCTGGATGTTCTCTGTAACTCTCATTGTTCTCTTGTAGGCACACTGCATCTCTTGCTACGCATGTGAGAAAGAAAATGCTGGACATGAAGCATAGAAACAAGAAAAAAGTTTGCATAATTTATGGACAGCAAGCTTCTAAGGTATCAAAAGCAAGTGTAATATTGACTTCAAGTTTTTTCTTTTGGTTGCTGTTGTGTTTCTTCCATCGGTAGGGAGTGATTGTCACTAATATAAGAGCTAGACATTATGAACATGATGTTCTGGACTTCTTGCCTGAAATATGACTTGTGTTTTAGGTGTCAGATCTGAAGATGAGCCCTACGATCACATTCAATTTGAAAAGAGAAGATGGCACCTGGTTTGGATACCGTGAGGTAGAGAAGCTTGCTTCCTTATCAGGAATTCATCTGCGTGTAAGTGTGCAAACTGATCCTTCCTTTACATGGTGTACTTGAGCATCCCTCCGTGACTTTCTACCCATGTTGATTCCTTTGCTAATTTTTCCCTATGCCGTTTTGCAGACAGGTTGCTTCTGTAACCCTGGTGCTTGTGCCAAGTATCTTGGCTTGTCGCACTCGGATCTAGTTTCTAATTTTGAGGTACACCATGCAACCTTCTGGTTAGCACAATGGTAATCATATGATTGTAATTGTTCCACATCTGAATAACGTAAATGCATACTTTCTTGCTAGGCTGGGCATGTTTGTTGGGATGATAATGACATAATAAAAGGAAAACCAACAGGTGCTGTCAGGATATCATTTGGATATATTTCCACTTATGAAGATGCAGAGGTATGATTTATATCAAATTTGCACTTCTTTTTAGGACTGAACATATATTTCTTTCAAACTCACCAGTTACATAGATCCTCTCCAATAATCACTTATCACTAATCTCATAACCTTTTTCTTTTCTAGGAATTTTTGAAGTTCCTGCAGTCTTCATTTGTGTCCAAATCAATAACATTCGTTAATGGGCTTAATTTAGTAGGTAATAGCTTCATGATATGAAACTATTGATATTATTTGTCTGTTGGTATTTTTTTTTGCGAGTGTAGTTCATATAAAATTTTAATTGCAGACAACCAAAGTCAACAAGTTGTTCCAGATCTTCGCTTGAAGACCATAACTGTTTATCCCGTGAAGTCTTGCCAAGGATTTAGTGCGCAGAGTTGGCCACTGGCCGTTGGTGGTATGTGCACATCCTGGAGAATTGTTTGTCTTTCATGTGTAGCTTTAGCTATAGTATTTTTATTCATGATATACCGACATCTTATAAAATTATGTTCCTTTATTACTTAGGTTTAAAATACGACAGAGAGTGGCTTCTCCAAGGATCAGGTGGTGAAATTTTGACACAAAAGAAGGTAGTTGGATAATTCCTGCTTTGTATATATGTTTCAGGGTTGATTAGTTTACCTGGGGTGAATTAATCCTCTAACTATATTACCCGATGCTCTCCTAAAAGATGGAACACAAAAATTTAAAGCAAATCGAAGGCATGATTTGTAACTGCCCACTGCCTTTTGCATTTAGTTATTGAGAGTCTTCTTTTACATGCAAATAATGTAGTTACATAACATGAACACAGGTTTGTACCCTAGACATGAACTGAGCAACACAATTCTTAACCAAACTTAAATAGAACTACATAAGTTTGGTATTTTTCCCAAAAGTATTTGGGGAACTGTCTTTCATTATTTCCTTCTAGTCTTTTTTTTGACAAATATTTCCTTCTATCTTAGATGGCTTTCATATTCTTCAGGTACCAGAGTTGGGCTCTATCCGCACGTTGATCAACCTGGAACTTGGGAAGCTCTTCATAGAGTCACCTAACCGCAAGGATAAATTGCAAATTTCTCTTCTAGAGAATTTAACTAATCTAACTGCAGAAGTAGATGTATATGGCCAAAGGTATGGTTGTATCATCAGACAACGCTACCAGCACAATTATACCATCCACTATCTTTCCATTTACATAGTCTTGGGTTTATTTTAGGTTGCATCTTTTATTTGGTTATATGTTCTGTTAAGTTTTACTGGTAGATTCAGATTCAGAGTGGTTATTAATCTTGGCTCAGGTATGAGGTTGAGAGTTATGATGACAAGGTAAACACATGGTTCAGCGACGCTATTGGACGTCATTGCACCTTCATGAGATGTTCAAGATCCGAAAAACGTTCCTGCACATTTGCCGGCAACAATGGCCGCCTATGCAGGGATACTCGAAGCAAACTTAGTTTTGTGAATGAAGGACAGCTGCTACTAATATCTGAAGACAGTGTCTCTGATCTCAACAGGCGGCTTATTTCAAGTATGCAATTTTCTTTCCCTGTTCCCTGCTTATTGCATGACGACCAAAAATGCTCTAATTATTCATTCGAATGACCGAGATGTTGATTGCTTGACATGGGCAGTACATAATATATAGTTGAATTTGCACATCAGTTACCTGAGACAACCTGATCTAAATATTTTCCAGGTAATAATGGAAATGGCAAGCAACGGGTTGTTGTGGATGCAATGAGATTTCGCCCCAACATCGTTATCTCTGGGTCCACGCCATACGATGAGGACAACTGGAGAAGACTTCACATTGGAGATGCCAATTTTACTGTTAAGTGTCTTTTCCCTCTCAGAACGCATTGACAGAAGCGATTTTGATAGTTCAATTAATCTTCCTTTGCCAGCACTTGGCAAAATACCCCCCCCCCCCCCCCTATTTTTTATTTTGCTGAACCACTCATTTCTGTCTGATGGTTCATGCGCAGTCCATGGGAGGATGCAACCGTTGCCAGATGATCAACCTACAGCTGAATTCAGGACAGGTGGTCAAATCGAAGGAACCGTTGGCAACTTTAGCATCTTACAGACGAGAAAAGGTGAGTTGCTGTTAAACTACGAAGACGGCTTGTGTGTACTGCTATGTGATTGACAACAAAATTATATGTGGCCAGGGCAAGATTTTGTTTGGTGTCCTGTTGAACTACGAAGACGGCTTGGATGGGGAAGAGGAGATCGTCACAGAGAGATGGCTCCAAGTAGAGCAAGAAGTGCACCCTTCGACAGAGTGATTTTGTGTACATATTTGGTCTCAACAACTACATCAGAAAGATTCTACATGGCCGTTGAGTCGCTACATACTGTAACATATGGAGATATGCAATTACATCAGTTGGAGAGTTTTAGTTAGGATCAATGTTGTGTGTAACAATTTTTTAAATGTATATAATACTTTTTTACACATATAAGGCCTGTTTTTCAGAAAGGAAAAAAGGGAATGAAAAATGTAGTCAGAGACGGTTCAGATTTCAGTAGACAAAAAGGAACAGAAATGTAGTGGTACACAGCTGAATACATGTAAAAACCAAAGGATCACTGCTTGTCATAAATTCATGATGGCCGAATTTGTCTGCAACTATTCAGTACACAAAAAAGGAACAGAAATTTCTATGTTTGATATATGCTGTGAACCTGAGCTCGCTGCTCAGCATGAGCAAGTCACAAGCTTCAACAGTATGGGAACAGGAAAAGACAGCCAAGTAACGTTTCTTACATTTTAATCCTCTATATCAACAGTTGATATTCATAGCAGGGTAGTACCTATAGCCTCTACCGTTTGTATACAACATCGCACCAGCAAGAGGGCAAAAGTTTAAGTGGCAGGTATATGGCAAATACAAAAACACAGCATCAAGTTTGTTAGCCGGATCAACTCTGCGCATCTTCAGGAGTTGGCGACTCAGTTATCGACATTGGATTGGGAACTCCGCCATTTATATTCAGCTTCCTCCTCTAACAAGTTTCCTCTACATGGAACAAGTTTCCTCTGATAAGTTCCCTGCGTGAGAATCCTGATATTAGCAATGTGAACTACGCAATGAGTTTCACAGTAAGTAGCTTCATGCATGACAAAAAGACAGATGCCAAATGTTGGTTCATGTCTGAAATGGGAACAAACCTTGGAGGGTTAGGTTCATCAGATAGAACCCTCAACAACCTTTCCTCGAACGGTGTGGCGTGCCAGCTGACCTTTGAATCCTAACATCAGTGATAGCTTATTATAGTTAGCTCACAGAACCACAAGTTAAGAAACACTTTAGATAAATTATAAGCAGTCAGTGTATACCTCCTTGTACTTGGTGATTGTGTTTGGAATGCCGTTGCCATCCCATGCCTTGTGTAACCCTGGAGTGGGATTCTCGACATCTGCGTTCATTCCAGAAGCTGCCGTAAAGACAGGACTCACTGTGAAAAGTGTGCGCTCATTGGGCAATTGGTCGGAAGCTGATGAACTGACAGCACCTTGATTCTCAGTGTCTAGAGATGAAGGTTTAAGCCAGTGAGCCAGACTCAATGCCGCATGCTTTTCATCCGAATTAGACTTCCGGCTGCTGGTTTGGCACATCAACTCCTCAGGAGAGATAGTTTCTTTTTCTTGGTACAAAGCATTCTCATTGGGAAAACAGATTGGGGGAGATTTTAAAAATCCCACCTTAGCCACTGAGTTTGAATTGGTCTGCTGCTGTTTCTTGATATAGTCTGCTCCAAAATTTATCTGCTTAGGAGTATTCCACGGCAGCATTGGTGGGGAATATTCTGGCAGTTTCATCTGATGAACCTTGTTTTCTATGGGTCTCAAGACAGGATAGACAAACTGTTTGCGGGTGCGCACGCGCTTTCTAGACATAGAAGACCCTGTGCGTGAAGTATAAATTGTTCCAGGCGTCTGCATATCGTCTGTGACAACCATAGGAGTTGGAAAGGGAGAACCACTGCAATCAGAAAACCTGCTTTTGATGCTCCAAAATGGCGACTTCTCTCTGAGAACTGATTCAACTTGTGGAACTTCAGTTTCAGTCATCGAAGTATGATCGTCCTGGCATTTGAAGCTGAAAGGTTGACATATACATCAATTATATAATCTAATCGCAAGGATGTTAAACGATTTTCAGACACTTATGAAAGTTGGGGCAGTTATTACCATTCTGATGAATTAAACCCAGATACTAATGTTCCTGCCGTTGCAAGTGCATTGATGGGCATATCATCAGACTGCATGTCCGAAAAGAAGGCATCAGAGAATGAAACTAATGACAAAGTGATTTTTTAGATACGTTTCCCACCTCATTAGTTGTTTCCAAATTAATGTCAGGTGAAACATTTTGGAGTTGAGACTGGGTTTGAGGTATTGTGCCACATAATTTGAGGTAATCTGCCTGGGTCTCGGGTGAAACATTTTGGAGTTCAGACGGGGTTTGAAATATTGTGCCACATAATTTGAGGTAATCTGCCTGGGTAGATTTAAGAGCCACGTGAAAATTCAAGTGAGAGAATAAACGCATTGGACCTTGGAGTATATTTTAACAATTCAATATACATATTTCCCAAGGTATAAGAACGGCAGGTGCTTGCCCGAATGTAAAAAGGAAACAAATGCAGAAGATAAAATTATAAAGAGTAAGATGTTCAGAATAAAATCAGCAGTAGTGAGCTTTCCGAACAAGATAGGACTAGGAGTGGTGAAAATTCTGAACTAAAACCATAGTATCTTCCAATGTTTAAAGCAGAAGTATTATCAGCAAGTGCAATGGTCAAACTCATAAAAATTCATGAACTCCTGAAAACATCGGATCTATTGTATTGGCTACAAGACAACTAAAATGTAATTTTCACAGGATATTTTTCAGAACAATGCAAATGTACATACAGGTGCGGGAACATTAGCTATCCCAGCCACACATCTGCTATGTGCAGTCAAAAAGGAAAACAGGCAATTCTACATTTTACCAGAACGTATCACAAGAACGATTGACCACACTACTCCATGAAACTCCAGAACCATCATATTCTGATTCATAGCATATAATTACAGTCAACCAGCAACTAAGCTATTTGATGTGGTCATTTGGAAACACATACTAACTAAGGGTCATGGAAAAATTTATGCCACAGATAGTATACTGTACCCTTGTAGCAGTTGGAAAGCTAAAGGTAACACAGGCAGAATCAAAACATCAACCTTGATCGAACTAAGTCGTGGCGGTCACAATAATCGCACAACAATTCCCCACTTGTATCAGCATCTTACTACATTTTACCCGAACATATCAAAAGAACGATTGACTACCACACCTACTCCATGACATTCCATAACCATCCTTTTGAATTAACATACAAGTACATTTAACCAGCAGCTAAGTATTTGCAGTGAGCTGTTGCCAATATACACTAACCAAAACATTTATCATGGAAATTTGTATGCCGCAGCTAGCAGGTAAAGTGCGGTACTTTGTAAACTTGAATCTGTCCGTCTAAACTGTCCACATACACCATGGGCCTCACGAGAATACAGGCGGAGACAAACATTCTCTCTAAAGTGCCGCCTTGTAGCAGGTGCACACAGACACAGTCAACATATTTACCTAGATCGAGGAGCTACGGGGTGACAGTCAGTCAGTCAGTCAGTCACAGTAATAATTGCACAGCAATTCCCCACTTGTGCGATACAACAACAAGGAACAGCGGATCACTTGAGCCCTTAGCGGGTGCATACCTCCTTCCTGAGCTCCTCGTCAATGTCACGGCCACCTTCCGAATCGTCACGCGAGCCTCTGCTCCCTCCGAAACCTGTAACAACACCAGCCAAACACGGAACGGCCACAGGGGTTAAGTAAGCACCAAATTAGCAAAGCATCCCGTAGAAGTCCCAAACCGGATCGAGAGATGAAGGATGTATAGCGCGCGGAAGCCGGGAGGGACGGACTACCTTTCTCCTCGTCCGAGAGCACCTCCTCGAGCCGATCCCTGTGCACCCGCGGATCCTGCACGCACGACGAACGCGCCAACAAACCATCAGCTCCTGGCAGCTAGGTGCCTTGATCCGAAGCCCGAATCGAGCAGGTACAAACAGCGATCTGGGTAGGGTTCCCCTTACCCGGTGGGCCGAGACGGTGGGGCTGGGGCGGAACCAGGAGAGGAAGCAGCCGTAGAGGACGGCGTCGAGGAAGGCCACGACCGCCCTCGCGATCGCCGCCGCGCACCCGCACATCGGGGGCTCCGGTCGGGGGGGTTCCGCCGCTAGGGGCTAGGGTTTTGGCTCCGCGGGATCGGGGGGGAAGGGGGTAGGGACGGAGGCGTGGCGAGGTGTGGCCGTTTGAAATGGGGGGAGGAAGAGGGGATGGATGTAGCCGTAGCGAAGCTCGGAGGGGACTAGACCGAAGGGAGACGGGGAGCGTTGATGGGCCGGGTTCTGGGAGTTCGCGGCCAGCGAATTTGTTGTTTAAGCCCAGTTAGAACTGGGCTGGCTTGTGAGGATATTATTAATTAGTTTGGGCCGCGGAGACGGTCGGACGGTTACGATCGCGAACTGTGTGATGTCACGTGACGTGGTTTGACCAGTGTGGTGTGGATTCGGCCGCGCGAGAGGAGTCGGCGATGGGAACGGAGGAGGAACACGGTAGCCGTCATCACGAGAAAAAATTGTTTCCTCGACGCCGACTTTTCGATCGCCGCGAGGATTTCCTGCAGATTCCGGCGACAAAACTCACGCATAAAGTTGTGGCTATGCTAGGCACCGCCTCTTTGACATTTGCGGGAAGTGAAAAAAATGACGTGTGGATTAACCAGCTCCACGGTGAAATCTCCCTAGCTAGTCATTATCTTCATCTTCGTCTTCCTGCGGTCACCGTGAGAAACTGGCAAATTAATGTTGATCACACGGTAGAACATCCATTTTCTCGAACACGTAGTGTTGAATTTTATGCTTCGACCAGTTTGTTCATGTGCGTAGCAACGAGTTCGATCCGTACATGAAAATTAGGTTCGACATGCCGTAGTGGATTGCGCGAAAGGCTTGGCCGTTGTTGCCCGTCATCGACAATTCCCGCAGACTCGCTGCCCTACCATCGACCACAACATCGAACTTTTGAGTTAACAAAACTTTCTTTATTGAAAATATTCTTCCGAGTAATAGAGGCAAAGTCTTTGCCCTATTCCATTAATTAAGAAGAGTTTACGAGGTTAACAAAGAAAAACAAAGGCCACAGAGCCGTGGCATTAAAAAAAGTCTACTAACTCGAAATCATCTGCCCAAAGTGCTTTTGCGCCGGCCCTCACCCAGAGCACCGCATCGGATCTAAATGATGCCGACAATCGAGCAACATTCCTCTCATTCAGAAGCTGCTATGAAGAAAGAAAGAGGGTTGCCTTCTTGCGGGAACCGTGGGGGTGTGAGAAGACATCCCACCAATCCTTGGCAGAGTTCTTGTTTAAAAAATATATACTCCCTCTATCTGAAAATAAGTGACTTCAGTTTGTGTAAATTTACATGTATCTATATACTAAAACATGTTTAAATACATACGAATCTAAACAAATGAAAGTCACTTATTTCTGGACAGAGGGAGTATATATCATTGACAGGGTTGCATTGTAGGGAGGCCAATCAACTGCAATTGCCATGGATAACCACCAAACACACTCGTACCAGCAGCAGCGTGGTAAACAAAATGCATGCACGGACGGCTAATAATAGTTTCCTGTGAGCTTCCCATACCAAATCGGAGAAAAAAAAATCCGTTTCTAGATTAACAAGCATTTCAAGTAGTACGTGGCCGGATGTTCGTTTGACATCCGTACCACGGAAACTGTCCCTAGATAGGAGAAAAATCCAGACAGGTCGACCTGACCGGCGCATGGGAGTGAAAAAGTAATTTTCCAAACAGTAACTTCGGGTGTACGCCTGGTTGACTTTGCCCATTCTCCGTTCAAACGTTGAAAGTCCAGGCTCCAGATACAGGACTAGCTTTG
Source organism: Avena insularis (assembly GCA_023614405.1). Lineage (NCBI taxonomy): Eukaryota > Viridiplantae > Streptophyta > Magnoliopsida > Poales > Poaceae > Avena > Avena insularis. Next base: position 19,235,465 of record CM042694.1, on the reverse strand, counting down.
ACGTTTTACATCAGGTTTGAAAAGAGTAACCGGCAAATAATTCTTGGGGGTTTAATTAGGGGATTTATTGTTGCTCCCTCGGACAGACAGGAGGACTTTCGCAGCATGGAGTTCGGTCCGTTGGAATACCGAGATAAATGTTCACGTCAACTGATAACCGAGTTACTGTACTAGGACCTCAGATTCGATTTAATGTCACAAGTTTAAGTAGTCCCTCCGATCCATATTAGTTGACTTGGATTTGTCTAGATTCGGATGTATCTAGATATGTTTTAGTACTAGATACATCCGAATCTAGATAAATCCAAATCAAGTAATATGAGTCGGATTAACTAAATGGAATATCATTTTTCGTTCCAAAGACCAGGGAGGTCTGGGGATTGAGGTGCTCGAGGTAAAAAATAGGTGCCTCCTCTGCAAATGGTTATTTAAGTTGCTCAATGAAGATGGCATATGGCAACAAATACTTCAAAACAAATATTTGCGAAGTAAAACCTTGTCCCAAGTTGAAGCCAAACCTACAGACTCTCCCTTTTGGAAGGGACTCATGAGAGTGAAAGAAATGATCTTCACTAATGGGTATTTCAAAATTGGAGATGGAGAGAATGTGCGGTTTTGGGAGGACATTTGGTTGGGGGAAATGTCGTTAGCACAACAATATCCAACGTTGTATAATATTGTTCTAAGGAAGAATGTCTTGGTGGCAGATGTCCTTAATCAAGTCCCTCTAAATCTTAACTTTAGGAGAAGACTGACAGGCAATAAGTGGACATATTGGTTAAACTTATGCCGAAAACTAATGACGGTTCAGCTAAGTGATACTCCAGATAAGTTTATTTGGAAGCTAACCCCGACCGGGGATTTTACTGTCAAATCTCTATATCAGGAACAATTGAATGGTCATACTAGATTCCTACGATCCTATTTGTGGAAGTTAAAAATACCCTTAAAAATCAAGATCTTTATGTGGTTCCTTCATAATAAAGTTTTGTTAACAAAAGACAACCTAGCCAAAAGAAATTGGGATGGATGCCAAAAATGTTGTTTTTGCGATTCATTGGAATCTGTTGAACATCTTTTTATTTCTTGCCCTTTTGCTCGTATTATTTGGCGTTTGGTTTTCTTTACTTATAACATGCCTCCACCTTCTAATATTTCAAATATGTTTGGAAATTGGCTGAATGTAGTTGATAAAAAGAATAAAGCTAGACTACGCATTGGGGTATCGGCTTTATGTTGGTCCATCTGGACGTCGAGAAATAACATTGTATTTAATAGACACTCTGGCACTAATTTTATGCAGGTTATTCGTTTGGCGGCGCATTGGATCCAACAATGGTCTTACCTTCTACCGGAAGATCAGAGAGACACTATGGTTACTGGATGCTCCTGGCTCCTGACGGTCGCTCAGGACTTCTTTTTCAGGATACCGGCTGGCGGCATTCTAGTAGAATTTGTGATGGATAGATGCTTTTTTGCTGGCCCTTTTATTTTGGTTGATACTTGTCTCAACCTTTTTTGGAACTATGTTTGTAAGACTTAATACTTTTTGAACTTCGCAATAAAAGGCTGTGTGCATCAGTCGATGTAGAGGCCGGGGTCTTTCTCCCCATTTCGAAAAAAAAGTAATATGGGTCGGAGGGAGTAATATTTTGTTTAAACTATTAAAAAAATAAAACAGTGCTAGGAGAAACTAGATACTTTTTTGATATAGTAGAAATGGGTGGGCCTAAGAATTTCAAAAATTCTTCCCAGACAGAGGATCAAACTCCGGTCGCTGGGATGCTCCAACTGCAACTCAATCACTAGACTACTGTCCCGTTCTCATTTTGGCTAAACCATTAAAACGTGTTGGAGAACTTGGAGGGAGTAATCTGGACTCCCTATCTCTTAGACTTAGTCTTTTAGAGGTACTCATAAGGGTAAGGTATAGACACGTGCTTTAATATGAGTGAGTGCATGTCTGTATTTATGAACGCCTGTACTCATAAGGGTAGTATGTATTTATGAACGTTTGTACTGAGTTTTGCAAAAAAAATCTGAGCATTATATATGGGTACATACTTGTGTTAAAAATAATGTACTAATTCCTTTGGTCCACGTAAGGTTTCAGATTTTTCCCTAAATCTCAAATGCAAGTGTATGAATGACCATATGTTATGTGTGGCAACAAGAGAAGTGAGAGCTAAGTTTAGTTTCACATGAAAAATTGGAGAAGAGTTATACCACTTATAAGGTGAAGTGTTTCACCACTTTAGTGAGTGAGAAATAAGTAGTACATACACACTCCTCCTCTCCCGCCGCTCGCCGCGTCGCACCGCAGTTTGTGAAATGAGCCAACCGACCTGAACGTGCGTAACATGGACTTAGCCCAAGTTGTTACACATTAGGTTTTTCCCGAGTTGCTCTATACAATCACTAGTGGAAAACGGGTCTCCCGCCCGTAAGGGCTTTAGTCCCGTCCCGTAACGGACTGGAGGGTGGGACTAAAGGCACCCACTAGTCCCGACCTCTTACTAGCCGGGACCAATGGGCATCCACGTGGCTGTCTCTGCGCTGGGTGCCCCCGATAGTCCCGGTTCAGACACGAACCGGGACAAATGGTTCTTCGCCTGCAGAATTTTAGGCACTTTCTCGCATGCGTAGAATTCAATTTGTATCCTTTTTCTTCATTTCAAAATAGTTTTCTACGCTACCACATACCGTACATGTTCGTGCATACATAAGATAACTTCTCTTAAGATCAAGCATACAAATATATACATGATAGTTACACATGGAGATCACAATTATCGGGACTAGAGCCCGTCTATTCAATTACACGGTCGGGGATCATCGGCGCTTATTCACACTAAATTCTCCGGCGTCATCTATCATCTCGTTCATCAAGAATCTTGCTAGTTCTTCAGCAATTCGTACTACGTGTTGCTGTGGTAGGAGCTGATCCCGCATTTTCTCGAACTATATAAGAAAAGGAGATCAATATGAATATCAATCGTGATAACAAAAAGTGACGGTAATAAAAATAATGTTATGAATGTATTGCTTACATCGACTCTATAATCATTCAGCTCACTAGTAAACGTGCGAATAAACTCGCAAACGTAGAATCCACATAGATTCGTCTTCGGTGACTGCCTCGCGCACTTTACGAGAATAGAATTCAATCAAAATAACAATCCAGCATTATAATTGTATTGAAACTAGAAGTAAAGAGATGCGCGTACTACTTACCGAGACCGGCTTAAACGTCAGCTTCTCACTAAAGTCACCCATAACCGCACTCTTGAACTGGTTCCAAACCCTACCCGGTAAAGAAAATGAATGAGTTATTTATTACGTGATATATCAGGAAATCAACGAAAGAGACCGATATAGCGCGAAAATTACCTCTGGAGCATGTCCTGCATGTCCCTAAACATTTCCAGGGGTCTCTTTAATGGGTCCATGACTTCAACTCTTCCATTATCAAGTTGAATGTCCATGAGAATCCAGTGGAAACTGTACACATTTATATATACATCAGTAACTCATCAATTACACTTAACATCGAGTAAGTAAAAGAGAATGTGTACAATAGAGTAAGACCCTCATGCGAAATTGTAAGAAAACAGTATGTGGTCACAGAAATTTTGCTCCTTTAGAAACCTTAGAAGGTTTTCCTGCGTGTCCTCGGGTTTATCCTTTAGCGTCTGACAATGTATTTTATCTGGGTCAATGAACCCAACACTAAAGATTGACCTTTTTTTACATTCCATGATCTTCATTCTGCATAATAATAGAGTACAAAAGGATATAATTAGGATAATTACATGTAATGAACTGAACAACTGAAAAAAAAGAACAACTTATATATAGACAATGAATTCAACAACTTACAGACAATAGCAACTCATGAGACTTTTGTCGAGGGCGTCGAAAATGTATAACTGGAAGAGTTCTGGAAACTCAACATGGAACTCTTCTTCTCGGAAGTAGTAGTCATGTGGGACTTTCGCCACGATCATTATTCTCTCCTGCTTTACGGCTTTCAAGTACCATTTATGTAAACTCCGCATTTGTGTTGGCAGTTGTTGGAACTGCTCAAAGCTGACCAGAGGCTTTCCTGGTACATATGTAGGGACTACCTGAGCCTTGGGTAACTTGTCGTCCTAGGAACCTAGCAATTCCTCAACAGTCACATTCATAGAGGCCGCAAGCTTCGCAGCTTCTTCCATATTCTGTTGGGGAATGTCATGGGATACCACCTTGAGGTGTGGGGTCAATTTTTTGGCCTGTTCCCCGAGCTAGGGGACGTCCTTTCTTTTCCCGATTGCACTTTGACTTGATGATTTGCTCCCGCTTACACTTCTACTTGATTTGCTCTTCTTCACTTCCTTCTGAAGTGTGCGTCGATAGTCATCTGGCTTATGGTGCAAGTCATATTGCGATTTTGTGTTCAGAAAAGAAAGTGCATACGCTTTTTGCTTCTCGGTGTATACCGGGGCGGGCTCAGGTTTCTTCTTTTGAAGCTGCGCAACACATTCGGCCTTTACGATCGTAAGGTCTGATAGGAAGATTCTTATGAGGTACTCTTGGGAGGGGCGACATTTGTTGTTTTGGGCTCCTGCATCGTTTAGTACTAATCGGAGGCTGCAGCGGAGATCGAGATGGACTCGGGCTATGGTGGTCGTAGTCATGGGGTGGGCTTCTTGGAGGTGAAGGTGACATGCAACCACTCGGAGGCGGTGTTGGCTTTGGCGTCCAGCCTGGAAGCTTGATGTTGTTCTTGTCCCATAGAATGATACCACCCAGTACTTCTCGAGTGTCCTCTCACCTTCAGGTCCAGGGATGTCAAGCTCCATTGAGTCCCACCCCATTGCGATTTCATCCACAGCAACTTTAGCATAGCCAGCTGGAATCTCACGGCCATGCCAGCGTGCGCCAGGTGGACAAGGTAAAGCACATCCGACCGCCACCTTGATGGATAGGTTCTTCACCTTCTGATGGAGCTCACAAGATGCCTGCTCCTTGATTCCATCCACGGGGTAGCCGGGACCGCCATCTACCATACATGCATTGTCAGAAGGGACCTCCGATTCAGCCACGCTGCTTCTCCGCTGAGATGGGACGACCGTAATATCGAGTCTGTGATCTTGCGGTAGCGCTGCTCCTCGAAGTTCACAATTTGTTGCTGATGCATTCAAGTGTTCCTAGCAACTCGGTGAACCTGTCTCCTCCTCCTCCCGCCATCGCCTTTGCTCTCTCGGCTCCTATAAGTATCTCGTCTTTGGGAAACCCCATCTCCCACGATAACTAGGGCCAAGGCCTCAGACACGCCCTCCGCGTTAAATCATTCCCGAGGACCTTTGTCGCCAAGTCTTTCTCTACCGGACGGAACTTTGTTGTCCCCGCTTAATCTCCTTCACCACTTTCTGCCATGTATCCCGGGGAATCCTAATCCCGTCACTGCAAATAAGGTCCCCTGTACTTTCGTCATACTCACTCCCATGCCCAAGGAACCAATTCCTTGCCCTCAGATCCCATTCTTTGCGTATTGGTTCTAGAGTGATCCCTTTAGCAAGCAACTCATTCTATTTAGCATCCCACTTTGGCATGGCAGCCGCGTAGCCCCCTGGCCCCAGGTGATGGTGATATTTCTTCATCGCGGCATTTTTCTTGTTTTTTTCCGACATTTCCATAGCAGGTTGTGACTCCTTATACTTCACAAATGCATCCCAGTTAGCCTGCTGCTTCGTTAGATAGCATTCAAATTTAGGAGTCTTCTTCGTCTTCTGATACTTTTGCCATAATGCTTTCTTCCAGTTCTTGAATAGTTCGGCCATCTTCGTAAGAGTCCACTGCTTGACTTTCTTCCTCAATGCAGTTGTTTCGGCATCATCCTCACATTCTGGCAGGGTGAAATGTGTCATGAGGTCATTCCAAAGACCCTCTTTGCACCTGTCGGCGACATACTCACCCTATTTCGCCCCTTTGGTCTTATTCCACTCTCGAACGGTGATCGGGATGCGATCCCTAACCATAACTCCGCATTGTTGTTTAAATACAGTTTTAGCCTTTTCGGGTTCCAACGGTTCACCCCGTGGTGATACCCGCGTAATTGTATAATGCATAGATGCGTCCAACTTTTTGGCCGGGCCTCGTTTGGAATATTTTTTGCTCGATGTGGAGGCCTAAGAGAAGAAACATTTGTCAATTTATATATATATATATATACAACTCAGTTAATGCATCTACTGATCACCAGACTTCATATATATACCTCGCCGTCGGCTTCTCCACCACCGGAGCCATCGGCTTCTCCACCACCGGAGCCGTCGGCTTCTCCTTGATCATTTCGGTCGACCTCCTCTCCCTCACCGGAGGGGTTCAGATAAATCGACGGAGATTCGGGTGGATCAACATGGGGGGTGTCGTTGATCATATCCTCGAGAATTTCTTCCTGTGCTAGGTCTCTCTGGATTGGATCCATAGTTTTCTACAAAATGCACACAATAACATTTTTCATTCAATATTGCTGCATAAAATAATACTAAACAATAATATGAACACGCAATTTGCTACAATAATACTAAACAATAGCAAAATTATAGTGATGCCCTAACCCTAACCCTAAGTCCGGGGGCCCGCGAGCACTACCACATTAACCCTAAGTCCGGGAGCCCGCGAGCACTACCACCCTAACCCTAAGTCCGGGGCCCATGAGCATTACCACCCTAACCCTAAGTCCGGGGGCCCGCGAGCACTACCACATTAACCCTAAGTCCGGGGGCCCGCGAGCACTACCACCCTAACCCTAAGTCCGGGGGCCCGCGAGCACTACCACATTAACCCTAAGTCCGGGGGCCTGTGAGCACTACCACCCTAACCCTAAGTCCGGGGGCCCACGAGCACTACCACCCTAACCCTAAGTCCGGGGGCCCGCGAGCACTACCACCCTAACCCTAAGTCCGGGGGCCCGCGAGCACTACCACATTAACCCTAAGTCCGAGGGCCCGCGAGCACTACCACCCTAACCCTAAGTCCGGTGGCCCGCGAGCACCACCACCCTAACCCTAAGTCCGGTGGCCCGCGAGCACCACCACCCTAACCCTAAGTCCGGCTGCCCGCGAGCACTACCACCCTAACCCTAAGTCCGAGGGCCCGCGAGCACTACCACCCTAACCCTAAGTCCGGGGGCCCACGAGCACTACCACCCTAACCCGAAGTCCCGGGGCCCGCGAGCACTACCACATTAACCCTAAGTTCGGGGGCCCGTGAGCACTACCGCCCTAACCCTAAGTCCGGTGGCCCGCGAGCACCACCACCCTAACCCTAAGTCCGGCTGCCCGCGAGCACTACCACCCTAATTCCTATATACAAATATTTCCTATATAGAAATAATTCCTATATACAAATATTTTCTATATACAAAAAATTTCTATATCAAATATTTCCTATATACAAATATTTCATATATACAAATATTTCTATATACAAATATTTCTATATACAAATATTTCCTATATATAAAAATATATTTCCTATAATTCTTATATACAAATATTTCTATATACAAAAAATTTCTATATACAAATATTTCCTATACACAAAATATTTCATATATACAAAAATTTCCTATATACAAATAAATTTCTTATATACAAATAAATTTCCTATATAACCTATATACCAGCGAGGGGAGGGGCGAGGCCGAGGCTGTGGCGGAGCTCGTGGCGGCGTGGGGAAGTATGGTGGATGGGGCGGTCAGCCGGGGAGGCGCGACGCAGGGAGGGGTCAGCCGGGGAGGCGCGACGCGGGGAGGAGCTCGTGGCGGCGTGACGCGGGGAGGTCAGCCGGGGAGGCACGGCCGAGGACGGCGCCGGAGATTTGGCAGCCTGGCGGCGTAACGTAGCTCCTCGCGATGTGCTTCCTTCGGTCGATGGATTCGACCAGGGAAGAAGCGGCGCATTAAATACCCCCCACCCTTTAGTCCCGGTGCGTGGCATAAACCGGGACTAAAGGGGGGGGGGTCTTTAGTCCCGGTTCCATCCACGCACCAGGACTAAAGGCTTTGGGCGCCTTTTCGCCTGCAGAGCCTTTAGTCCCGGATGGTGTTCTGGGCCGGGACTAAAGGCCCAAATTTGCGCGCGCTGGGCCTAAGTTGGCGCCTGTTTTTTCAAATATTACAATTTGTAGCTATTAGATTTTTAAACATTTGAATTATACAGTTTTTGCATACTTATGAATTTGAGAAAATTTTCAACATGAAAAGTTTTTGAATTTGAATAAGTAATCCAAATCTATTTTCTATTTTATAAAATAATTATTCTAACTAGTGAAACTAATAACCATTTTGCCATTTCCAATTTAAAAATGCATTAACTATTATATTTTGCATATTTTTGAATCTCACTAAATTTTTAACATAAAAGTGCTTGAATTTGAATAAGAGATTCAATTCCATTTTCTGTTTTATAAAATAATTATTCTAACTAGTCAAACTATTAACCATTTTGCCATTTTCATGTGATTCCGATGCTCCGGTGGTCTTCCTCCGGCGAAACCCTAGACCGGGGCCCCGGATCGTCTACCCCTATAGCTTTCTCCGTACGAGGGTAGCCCCTTTTGGGTTTAGGGTTTAGGATTTAGGGTTTAGGGTTTAGGGTTTAGGCTTCCCTCCTCTGACTTCCCGCCATTTCTCACTATATATATGTAGGCTTGGTCGTTGCCATAACACATCTAGACTCATATCTGCCGCCTCTCTCCACTCTATCCCATGGCTTCCACCATACCTCTAACCCCAGGGACGCGGAGATGGAGTCTTTCACGGGCTAGCAGGAAAATATTTTCCGAGGCGGAACTTCCAAAGATGCCATAGGGCGTGTGCACCAAGGGCATCTTCAAGAAGTTCCGCCACGGGAGATTTCCCAACCCTTTCCTCCATCCATGGGAATGAAACTCTCCATCCATGTTGGCTTGTTGAGTTGCTTGCCATGGCGTATCGATGCTCCTTTTATAGGCACGGCGCCGCTTCTACTTTGTCTTCTTCCTCCGACAGGGCGTCGTGCGCTACATGCTTTATCTCATCGAGCAGTGCGTCCACCCACGCGTCCTTATCCTACCGACAGCTTTAGTCCCGGTTTGAGCCCCCACCTGGTACTAAGGGTTATCCACGCGTCCTTATCCCACCGACAGTTTTGTTAGATGACACAAAAACCACCTTTAGTCCCGGTTGCACCCACCAGCCGGTACTAAAGGTTAGCCACCCCCCAGATAAGGCCCTCCCAGATAAGCCTCCCCCAGATAAGGCCCCCCATCTTTTGTCCCGGTTTGAGCCCCCACCCAGGATGAAAGTTTCCCGTGCCACTGCGTTCCCGCGCTTTCCATCGGTTCCCACCTCTGTCTTCCCGCCATTTTTTTAGTATATATATGTACGCTTGAGCCCCCACCCGGGATGAAAGTTTCCCACGCCACTGTGTTCCCGCGCTTTCCACCGGTTCCTACCTCTGTCTTCCCAGTCATCCTCCCCTCATACCGAGATTCAGGAACACCAATCGGCTTAAGGTCAGGAAGAAAGTCAACACAAAACTCAATGACCTCCTCTGTTCCATAGCCCTTGGAGATGCTTCCTTCTGGCCTAGCACGGTTATGAACATATTTCTTTAAGACTCCCATGAACCTCTCGAAGAGGAACATATTGTGTAGAAACACAGGACCGAGAATTTTAATCTCTTCGACTAGGTGAACTAGGAGGTGCGTCATAATATTGAAGAAGGATGGCGGGAACAACAACTCGAAGCTGACCAGACATTAGACCACATCAATCTATAACCCTGATAGACTTTCTCGATCGATTACCTTCTCAGAAATTGCATTGAGGAATGCACATACCTTCACAATGGCTAGTCGAACATTTTTCGGTAGAATTCCCCTCAATGCAACCGGAAGCAATTGTGTCATAAGCACATGGCAGTCATGAGACTTTAGGTTTTGAATTTTTTTTCTCTTTCATATTTACTATTCCCTTTATATTCGACGAGAATCCAGACGGGACCTTGATACTGAAAAGGACTTCAAAAAAGATTTCCTTCTCTTCTTTGGTAAGAGCGTAGCTGGCAAGCCCTTGAAACTGCCCTGGATGCTTTCCGTCTCATCCTTTATGATGTTGCTGGTCCTCCCGTGCTACCGGGGTATCTTTTGACTTCCCATACAAGCCCAGGAAGCCTAGAATATTCATGCAAAGATTCTTCGTCAGGTGCATCACGTCGATTGCAGAGCGGACCTCATGCACTTTCCAATAGGGTAGCTCCCAAAATATAGATTTCTTCTTCAACATGGGTGCGTGTCCGGTAATGGGGTCTTTCGGAACAGGTTGTCCTCCAGGACCCTTTCCAAAGATTACATCCAAATCCTTGACCATACCAAATACATCAGCACCACTACGGGGGACAGGCTTTGTCCGGGTTTCTGCCTTGCCATTGAAATGCTTGCCTTTCTTCTTTAAGGGATGACTGGGCGGAAGAAAACGATGATTGTACAGGTACACATTCTTTCTACGTTTATCCAGATATATACTTTTAGTCTCATCTAAACAGTGCGTGCATGCATTGTATCCTTTGTTCGTCTGTCCTGAAATGTTACTAAGAGCAGGCCAATCATTGATGGTTATGAACAGCAACGCTTGTAGGTCAAATTCCTACTGTTTGTGCTCATCCCACACACGTACACCTGGTTTGGCCCACAACTGTAGAAGTTCATCAACTAATGGCCTTAGGTACACATCAATGTCGTTGCCGGGTTGCTTCGGGCCTTGGATGAGCACTGACATCATAATGAACTTCTGCTTCATGCACAAACAAGGAGGAAGGTTGTAGATACATAGAGTCATGGGCCAGGTGCTGTGACTGCAGTTCTGCTCCCCAAAAGTATTCATGCCATCGGTACTTAGACCAAACCATAAGTTTCTTGCGTCACCAGCAAAGTCCGGGAAGTCTCTCTCAATTTTTCTCAACTGCCGACCATCAGCAGGGTTCCTCAACATCCCGTCTTTCTTACGGTCTTCCATGTGCCATCGCAACAACTTGGCATGCTCTTTATTTCTGAACAAACGTTTCAACCGTGGTATTATAGGAGCATACCACATCACCTTGGCAGAACCCTCTTCCGGGTGGCTCGCCTCAACATCACCAGGTCATCTTTTCTAATCTTATACCGCAATGCAAAGGCATACCGGCATTTATCCATATTCTCGTACTTCTCACCATGTAGAGGATGCAATCATTAGAGCATGCATGTATCTTCGCACGCCTAATCCTAGAGGGCGACAAGTTTCTTTGCTTCAGACGCATCGGAGGGCAATTGGTTATTTCTTGGAAGCATCTTCTTCATTATTATCAGCAACTTTTCAAATCCCGAGTCACCATACCGGTCTCGCCTTCCACTTCAACAATTCCAGTGCTACCCAGCTTCTTCTCCGCCATCTTCACAAGTTGGATACAGCAATGTGTTGTGGTCCCAGAACATCTGCTCGAATCGCAACCTCTCCTTTTACGTGTCGCAGACGCCTTGCATCACTAATGACCCAACCAAAATCATCAACGGGCTCATCTGGTTCCCGTTCTTCACCCCCTTCTTCTTCATTATCTTCAACTGCGGTATCATCGTATTCAGGGAACATAGATCGGTAGTTGTCATCATCGTTCTCTTCTCCATCGCCGTCTTCCATCATAACCCCTCTTTCTCCGTGCTTGGTCCAAACATTATAGCCGGACATGAAACCGGACCAAAGCAGGTGGATCTGAATGACTCTTGAGGAAGTGTGAGCCTGCTCATTCCGATATTCAACACATGGACAACACATAAAACCATCCCGCCGCTTGTTCGCCTCAGCCACAAGGCGAAAAGAACGCACGCCTTCTCTGTAAGCGTCAGAGCATCGGTCACCATACATCCATGGGTGGCTCATCTGCATCATACAACCATGCATATATATCAAACGCAATCACGATGCTTAAATTAGTACCGCGCGGTCAAAACGAGAAAATAGTTGCTAACCTTTTAGGACACTTCAAAACAAAGAGGAGAAACCTTAAGTGTCGCTCTGGCACCTCATATCATATTTTGTCTTGTGTGAACTCAAGTGGCATCGCTCTAACAGGCATTTCACCGAACACCTCTAGTGCATATGAAGAAAAAAAGTCAGCACAAAGTTATACCCACCTCTCACATAGGAAAAAAACAGGAGAGAGTGGAGGGCTGGATGCATATATATAGGGCCCGACCATTAGTCCCGGTTTAAGATACAAACCGGGACTAAAGGTTCTCGCCAGAGACGCTTGGCCAGACCCATTTGTCCCGGTTTGTATCTCAAACCGGGACTAATGGTTCCTTACGGACCGGGACAAAGTACCTCGGCCTCCTCGGGCCGTCTGGTTCAGACCATTAGTCCTGGCCCCAGCCACGGCCGGGACTAGTGGCCCGAACCAAAGGCCCATTTTCTACTAGTGAATGACAAGGCCGCATACACATCAAAAACAAATATAGGGTTTTGCCACATGTTTACGCACCGCCACAATAGTCTAATTCATCCCGAAAGTCAGCATGCACCGGCGAACAGGATACATTTCTCCGGAACCACTCGCCCTTGTGATTCTGTATGGGAGAGGACGAATAAGGTTTTTGTGAAGCATTTCGTGCGACTGCTTGCGTCTTCACCACATGTTGTCTACCATCCAAGTCGGACGGTGCTGCATACCACGTCTCCGTCGTTGTCTTCTTCGACTAGTCTTCACCAACATTGTCATCAACAACGTCACCGCTGCATCAATGACTTCTTCATCTACAACTGATAAGTATGTATGTGCGCCATATTCCGATCTGTTATTCCGTATACATTATTACTGTTCATGATGATTAATACATGTTGTTAGAGTTTCACATGTTTTTTTTAATCAGAGTTTCACATGATAGTAGCTGATGTTGTCAAGTTTAATATTTTAGAATTAATCATGACAATATTAATTGCCTAATTATCCAACAACTTGTAGCGCATGTGTATCACGTGATGGAATTATGGACATGATTGCTTGCACACAGGCAAAGTTTTGAGGGTGATAGTACTGGCGGCGCCGTAGAAGCTTTGGAGTTTGGAGGCATGTGGATATATGTGCGATGCCGTCCGGCAGGGCACCACGACCATAGCAATGGTATAGTACGTGCCTTTTTAGGTTTCTTTAGTGCTTTTTGGTCAGCTTTTATCATTCGATTCGGCAGGTAGCTAGCTAGGGATAAAAAGTCTCACGAGTTGGTAGCTAGTAGCCTAGTAGGATTGAGAATTCGCATCAAACACACTACCACGTATACGTACGTGTGCACCTAATCGGAAAGTTTGATGTGCTATGAGTATATATCAAATTCCGTCAGGATTGTAGCAGCTAGTTTATTTGCAAGTACATTTTAACGGTGGATCGGCAGCGCTCGAGGGAGGCGGGAAGGGTGAGCTCAGTGGTGCGGGCAGGTCATAGAGACGGGATGGCGGCATGGTGGAGGTGCGGCGGGAGAGGGCTTGGGAAGGTAGGGAAAAGGTTCTCTAGGCCCTCCCCCGGGTGGCAACAACCATTGACATGCCCAAGGATCATGAGAGAGTGGGCCGGTCGGGGGGATGTAGTGTCAATGGCCCATTTTGAAGGGCCTTCTAGGCCACCCGTCAGCGGTCACGCTCGTCAGGGCTGACCAGGCCACAAAATGCCTTATAGAAAACCACTATCAAGCCCTAGAAGTACCAACCAATGTTGTGTGCACTACTGCTAAGTAAATAGGACGATAGGATGGTCTATTGATGAGGCCGGACAATGATGGATTTTCCTTTCAAAATATACACCTTCTGAGGTTAGTAATGACGGGTGCCTTAAGGCCAGTCGGTAATGTGGGGTATGATGCGCATGCTTTTACTAATGTGTGCTTGTTTGAGTTTTGTGTTGCTAAGTTATAAGTATTTTTAATACATGAGGCTACTTCGATGGCATTGTACAAAAGGTTATGTACCAATAGGAGCTTGTGTCCTGTGAACACTTGCCATATTCCAAAGAATTAAAATAGGAGATTTCTCCTTTTGCGCTTATGTCACATGCAAAGACATTGATATAACCAAGAAGAACGAGGTATGGGGTGAGTCATTCACATGATCTATCATCACCTCTCTCCATCACGGTCTATTATGTTTACCCATATACTATGGGAAAAATTGTCATTGCCGTGAAGACAGCGCTTTGCCGTGTGCAAAGGGGCTGGAACATGGCAAAGAAGGTCGTTGCCGTGTGAAAGTGCATGTGTTCCCCATGTATGGTTTTGGTAATTAATGACAATCTTTATGGACTTATGTTTGCATTGACTTTTACTTGTATGTTGGCTTCAAGGTTGGGAGAAGAAGAAAGTGAATAAGATCAAGTGATGACCAAGGTATTCAAGGAGTGATCCAAAGCTTGGTCAGGTGAGATTTGAGCCTATGGCAAGTGTGTCTTGAAGAATAAGATGGTGTGATATCTCTTGTGTACCTTCAAGACACCAACATGATGAAGAAAGAAGAAATGAAGTGCAAGTTCAAGATGAGCCATCTCGAAGACATCATTTGCTTGAAGCTTGCCATCCTGTGGCGTTCATGGATATGTGAAGATGATATGCCCAAAAGAGAAGCTCTTCCATAGTGGAGTCTGGGGATCAATTTGCAAGTCTTCACCAAGCTAGCGCAATCAAGAAAGGTGTCCCATCTTGAGGTGGAGTAGATCGTCATCATCAAGCTCAAGTGGATATGTGCAAGGCAAAGGTATGTTCTTGATAGGATTTCCTTCTTACCGGTCTCGTGGTGATTAGTTGGAAAGACCAGTTTATAGGATAGATAGCCGTTCTATCAAGAGGGTCTCTCGAGTGAGTAACTTGATCATATCCTTTCGAGAGAGCTCAGATCTTTGCATACTTGGCATCATCTTTCTTATTTCTTATTTGGTTCTTATCCATGAGAGGATTTAGAGTTTGTGTTAATCTTCATGACAAGCCCAAATTTATCGAAAACGGATTTCATATGCATTCTTTATTGCGTTTTCGATGTTGGAGGTTTAATGGTTCGTCTTTTTGAGAGAGTCAAACCTTTCATCATTTGGTTCTATCCTCCCTTGCTGGACTATGATGTTTTTCTGTACTACCTCTGTTTGGGATTATTAGTCCTAAGGGCCAAGTTGCTAATACCAAGACACTCCATAACTCTCTCTCATTAATATATGCATGCACCAATAGTTTTAAATGCACGAGAGAAGTGAGAGGAAAAGGAGAACATGCATTAGACGAGAGAGACTAATAAATGAGATAACCCTTATAATCTCAAACAATATAAAAAAGCTCTTATAATCTCCGGTCTATCTCCGGACAAAGTACTGAATGGCATCCAGATTGTCCCTGTTTGGCCTGGGTACACCGAAGACTCCGGTCCCAGTCCGGAGAATCCGGACTGGGCAATTCCTGGGCCTAACAGTTGAATTTCTAGGTACCTATTTAAGGGGCCCTTCTTCCCCAATGGTTCCCTAACCTTTCTTGCAAGTTTTTCCCTCCATTGTTGACCTTCTTGAGCTTACTATACCTCAATCCCTCCTACGATTATTGCATATTCTTGAGGGATTTGAAAGAGGAGATCTAGATCTACAATCCCACCAATCAATCTCTCCTCTAAGTTAGGGGAACATCTTGGAATATAGATCTTGAAGTTTTTTGTGGATTTGCTCCATTGTTCTTCCTCTCTTATTCCCCCATAAGCTTTTGTAGCTTTGGTGGAATTTGGGAGAGAAGGACTTGAGCACTTCTTGTGTTCTTGCCATTTCATTTGGTGCATCGATTTGGGTTCTTGGTGAGGATTCGATTGGGTGAAAGGTGAGAAGCCTTTTACTCTTGGGTTCTTGCAACCCTAGACAGTTTGGTTGTATTGCAGGTTTGTGGATTACTTGGGGCCTCAAATTAAGTTGTGGAGATTTCCCCAAGCTTGTTTGTTAGGAGCCTCCAATTGAGTTGTGGAGAAGTGCCCCAACCTTGTGAGAGGTTACGGATTACCACCGACAAATGCACCGATAGTGGAAGTGTGGATCGATCCCGTTGGGGTGAGATTCACAGGAGAACAAGGGAGGCCTTTTGTGGCATTGGTGGTTTGATACCACCCCCTCTCCAAACGAGACATACTCTATTGTTGGGAGGAACTCGATAAAACATAGTCTCCGTCTACCTCGGTTATCTCTATACCCGAGCTCTTACTTATGCACCTTACTTTGTGATAGCCTTCGTGCTTGAAGTCTATATCTTGCTATCACATAGTTGCTTGTCTTGCTTAGCATACGTTGTTGGTGCACATAGGTGAACCCTATTTGTTCTAGGTTTTGTGCTCGACAAAGTAAACACTAGTTTAATTCCACATTTGTTAAGCCACTCTTGTAAAAGTTTTAAACCGCCTATTCACCCCCTCTAGGCGACATCCTTGTCCTTTCAATTGGTATAAGATCCCGGTCTCTCATTTTAGGCTTGACCTCCTTGAGAGTAAAGATGTCAGCTAGGGGATTAGTGCACAATGAAATGTTCATATTCGATGGCACAAATTATGATATATGGAAAACTCATATACTTATTCATTTTTGGGACATGGACCGAGATTTGGAGCGTATTATAGATATAGATTTTTCTCCTCCTATGGATTTCGAAAATCTATCTTGTGAGGATGACAGAAACTTATATCTTGATGCTCAAGCTTCTAATGTGCTTGTTAATGCTTCGAGCTATGTAGTTACTTCTTCAATCATACCTTTTTGGAGCACTCATGAGTTATGGACAAAACTTCAAGATAAATATGATGTGTGCAACATTATTGAGGATGATTGTATTGCTTCCACTTCTGGTCGAGATGAGTTCTCTTTTTCTTCCACTTCACCAAAGTGTGATAAGGCACAAGGTAATGATATGGTGAACTTTGCAATGTTGATAGTGAGCTTACTCTTATTGATCCTTCTTCTCTATCTCATTGCAATGGTTCATCTTTGGACTTAAACACGTCTAACACTATATATGAGTTACATGCTAGTGTTGATAGGTCTTGCATATCATGTATAAATTGCCCCAATAGATCTCATGATGATATGCTCTCCTTGCCATGATAAAAATGCTTCTATTTCCTCTAGTACTTGTGTTGCTAACCAGGTAGAGGAAAACAAAGATCCTATTGGCCAAGACAAGATCTTGAATGAAGCTTCAAATAATTCATCATCATCATCATATCATGGTACCCACCTATGCTTTATTGCTAGGGATTCAAAGGTAACTCCTACTTTGGAACCCAATACCTCTTGTGATGATGAGGATGAGGATAATGAGGTAGAAGAATTGGATGTTGTTGATTTATATGAAAAGGGTGAGAAGGTTTATCATGCTCTTGTTAAGAATAATATTGCTTGCTCTAACTTTGTTGAAATCCTGGACTTTGGTATTAAGAGCAAAGAACATATTGATAAGTTAGAAGCACACATTGAGGAGCATGAGAACACCATTAATAAAATGACTAGCCTTGAGCGTGAGTATGTTAATCAAATTGCACATATGAATGAAGCTCTTGAAGAGGAAAAAACCACTAAGGACTCTCTTGAGGATACTTTTGCTCAAGAGTTGTCTAGAGTGAAGGAATCTCATGATAGAGGTCTTAAGGTGGCTAGTGGTCTCAAAAGTAAAAATGACGAGCTTGAAGTTGCTTATGCTGAACTCCTTGAGGATTTTTAGCACCTAAAAAATGGCTCTATGGTCATCAAGGGTGAGCTCATCAAACTCACCGAGTCACATGAGCAACTTAAAGCCTCTTACTCAAAAGAGCTTTCAAAGTTGACCTCACCTCTTAAAATTAATTATGATGCTTGTGCTACTAACTCTATTTCTTATGAAGCATCTATTTTGAAGGAGAATGTTGAGATAAAGACTCGACTTGCTTTGCTAACTAGCAAGTATGGGATCTTGGAAGAAAGTAATGGTAAGCTATCAAGCTCTCATGAGGATCTTCTAAGATACCATGCTAGGCTAAAGTTAGCTCATAAGGCTAGCTGTACAAAGGTAACATCTTGTGAGACTCATGTGGTCACTAGCACAATCTCTATGAATAATTCTATATTGCCATGTCCTAGTCCTTGTAATTCGTCCACTCACATTATTGCTAAATCTTGTGATGAATTACATTCTTTGCCTCGTTGCTCTAGCTATGAAATTTCTACCTCCTCTAGTATTTGTGTTGTCACTAACGATGTAGAGGAAATTAAAGAGCCCAAGGCTCATGTCACTTCTTTGAAGAATGACTTGAAAAAGGGTCATGAAGGGAATACTACACTCAACAAGATCTTGAGTGTGCAAAAATCCTCCAATGACAAGAGTGGGCTTGGATTCAAATTTAATGTCAAAACAAGTCCACTATCAAGAAGAAGTCCAAGAGCAACAATAAGAATGGCTAAGAACAAGTCAAGAATTCGGCCAAGATTGTTTGCTTCAAGTGCAAAATTGAAGGGCACCATGTTAGATCTTGCCCTTTGAATAAGAAGCATCTTGGTGCGAAGCAAAAAGGTAAGCGGTCTCGAGTTCAAGGTCAGGGCCTATTCAAGTTGGAGAAAGGCCACTTCCCGAGAAGATTGAAGCTAATGCTCTCATTGTGGAGAAATCAAGTGAAAAGAATGGGAAGAGAAGAACTTGCTATAGTTGCAACGAGAAAGGGCACATTTCTTCCTCATGCACCATTGGTAACTCCTCATCCAATCCTATCATGATTTATGATGCTTATTATCTTCATAAGGATGAGGTTGGAAATGTGTGTGCCAAATTTGTTGGTACCTAATGTGGTGTCAAGAAAAGAATCATTTGGGTTGCCAAGCCTATTGTGACTAACTTTTTAGGACCCAACTTGGTTGGGTACCAACAAGAAAAAACCTGATCAATAGGTGATTTTGGAGGGCATTGGAGACTTGGCCACATCATGAAGAATTAAGTGGACTTAAATTATATTCTTTTAAGACAAGTCATTTAGTTTGTCATATCTCTATCATATATCCATTACTCCTCCTTGCGATAACATGTTCTCAACTCATTTACATTGAAAGTTACTTGCCCCTTGTGCATGTGTTGGTTTTGTACCTTTCATGCTTTTGTATATGTTGTGCTTGCCACTTACTTATCTTGAGTTATCACTTTGTGAATGTTGGGTGGCACACCATGTTCGTGTGTTTCTTGTGTTAGATGCTTTCTTGTATATGTTTGGTATCTTATTTGGCTCTTGTGAGAGATTGATGGACTATCCCATTTTGGGGGAGTGTTATGCTTGGGCATTCCATAATCCTAAAAATGTGTGTACATGAGGAATACCACCTAGTATTGATAGTGCAATATTATCTAGTCTCTATGTGGTATGTTTCTCATGAGAAATTCAAGTCCTATAATGTCCATTAATTATCTCTATTTGGATCATTTTGCCTCGTGTTGATATTTATGGTTTATCACATTATTAGGGAGTCATATGCTTAGTGCATATTATAAGCCTGGAAAATGTGAATATTCGAGGTTGTGTCACTTAGAATTGATATTGATAATTATCTAACCTATGTGACACATTAGCTCAAACAAATTCAAATTTGCTTGAATACCTTTATTGCTCATCTTTTGGATCTTCCTTGTGAGAGTGTTTCTTGGTATGTGTTTCCTCATAATTGGGTCTCTATATCCTCATGGAAACCATTAACTTCAAGTTACTCTAATCACTAGTGATTGTGTGACTATTGGAAGCTACAAAGAATCTCTTTCGGAGCATCAAGCTTAATTCTTATACTTTGTTATATGCTTCTTTGTGTGAATATGATCTTGGATATCCGTGTGAACTACCTCGGGAAGATTATTCCCACTACTTCCTATCATTGGACAATTAGTACTAGATTTATGGTAGAAGTTTATTGATCATATTCATTTTTGCCTTTGCTTAATTTTGTACTATCTCTTGCAAAGAAAAGGTTTTGTGTTATCTCCCAAGCTTTCCTTGCGTCTTGTGTATCGTATTATTTTATTGGTATCCTCGTGTGTTTTATTTAATGTAGGTACTAGTGATGACCCCATTTGTGTGGATTTTGCATCCAAAAGGAAAATCCTACATAATGCACTATCTGAAGGGTTCCGTAGCAGAAAACAAATATTTTCTATCTACTCGAACACTAATACCAGGATCTATACTATGTAGACATAAGTAACAGAGAAGGGATACGATATTCATAACTTTGAAGACCGAGGCACGCCTTACGTAGGAAGGCGTATATTGATGAAGACGAGCAGCACCCCAAGTGTGGTGCCTCCGAAGTTCGTCACACATCAGGTGTAGGAGACGTCAACCGGACTCCGATCTAGCCGAGCAACGGAAGAAGTAGATGCCGGATCATAGATCACACGACGGTGGTGTGAATGTGGAGAACTCACCCACGATGTCCTCCCCAATATTACGGAGAAGTCCTTAATGGATGAGAGAGAGAGAATGAGAGGGAATGGGGTTATTCCAAAGGGGGAGCGGAGACCCCTATATATAGTGGGAGGGGGCACCACCCTAGGGCCAGGCGGTGTGGGACTAACCCCCACACCCACCGGCCACCAAGGGGCAGCCGCCGACCCTAGGTGGGCCCCATTGGGGCAGCCCATCAAGCCTAGGTCGGCTGGCCCCCTCTCCCCAGGCGCCATGCCCTATTGGGCCTCCCTTCGGGTGAGGCCCATTAGCATTATGATGCCTTTAATAATAAAATAAAATATATATTTAATATTAATTCTCCAATTAATATTCAAATACACATATTGTATTATTTCTTCACTCCGGAACATCTTCCGGACCCCTTCCAATCTCCATCGGATGTTACCCGGAACTATTCCGGTTTCTCTTTCTCTATTTCTCGTACGATACCTCATCTACCCTAAGCGTCCCTACCCTTAAGCGTGTCATCCTTCGGTTCGGAAACACTCTAGACATGATCGAGACTACTCTCACATCAATGATCAACACAGGGACCTGGATGGCCATGTGACCCCTGTGCGTTTCACAAATATAATCGCTCAAACCGTGAGATAGTCGTTTCCCATTCCCTTTGTCATATGATAGCTAATTCATTCGAGACTTGATCTTCGGTATCGCCATACCTTAGTTCGGTCTCGTTACTAATGAACTTGTTTACTCGTTCTCATGTTGTTGTATTCCGTGACCAAGTCACATGCTTGCAAGCTTCATTAATGCAACGTCACCGAGATGGCCACATGTATCTGTCTGTTACATGGACTAGACAAATCCTGGTCTTGATATGTACTCCTCTACGCATCCCTTCGGAAAACCTGAGTGGCACCTTTTTGATCACCCTGTTATCAGATGATTCTTGATAACCATCTAAGCTTTTTCTGGAATGGTGATTTGCATTACGTCATAGTCAAAGGATCAGGTTGCGAGGTTCTCTGTGTTTTATCATCAATGGTGAACTTTGTAACTAGATCTCATTCAAGATATAATGGTCGGATGTTTGTCTATCATGTTATTAAACTAATAACATGACCTCATTGTCAATTGGCATAAATGCCCATGATCTTGAAACCCAGACCATCCTCATGACCAATGAACTAGTTCGCTAGAGGTAACAAGAGACACGGTTTGTTTACATACCACACGTGTATTTACGTTTCACATTAAGTGATGACCAAGGTATTCAAGGAGTGATCCAAAGCTTGGTCAGGTGAGATTTGAGCCTATGGCAAGTGTGTCTTGAAGAATAAGATGGTGTGATATCTCTTGTGTACCTTCAAGACACCAACATGATGAAGAAAGAAGAAATGAAGTGCAAGTTCAAGATGAGCCATCTCGAAGACATCATTTGCTTGAAGCTTGCCATCCTATGGCGTTCATGGATATGTGAATATGATATGCCCAAAAGAGAAGCTCTTCCATGGTGGAGTCTGGGGATCAATTTGCAAGTCTTCACCAAGCTAGCACAATCAAGAAAGGTGTCCCGTCTTGAGGTGGAGTAGATCGTCATAATCAAGCTCAAGTGGATATGTGCAAGGCAAAGGTATGTTCTTGATAGGATTTCCTTCTTACCGGTCTCGTGGTGATTAGTTGGAAAGACCAGTTTATAGGATAGATAGCCGTTCTATCAAGAGGGTCTCTCGAGTGAGTAACTTGATCATATCCTTCCGAGAGAGCTCAAATCTTTGCATACTTGGCATCATCTTTCTTAGTTCTTATTTGGTTCTTATCCATGAGAGGATTTAGAGTTTGTGTTAATCTTCATGACAAGCCCAAATTCATCGAAAACGGATTTCATATGCATTCTCTATTGCGTTTTTGATGTTGGAGGTTTACTGGTTCGTCTTTTTGAGAGAGTCAAACCTTTCATCATTTGGTTCTATCCTCCCTTGCTGGACTATGATGTTTTTCTGTACTACCTTTGTTTGGGATTATTAGTCCTAAGGGCCAAGTTGCTAATACCAAGACACTCCATAACTCTCTCTCATTAATATATGCATGCACCAATAGTTTTAAATGCACGAGAGAAGTGAGAGGAAAAGGAGAACATGCATTGGACGAGAGAGACTAATAAATGAGATAACCCTTATAATCTCAAACAATATAAAAAATCTCTTAGGACTAATAATACCAAACAGAGGTAGTATGATCTTGTATAGCTTACTGTCCTATTTAAAACGAGCCCAAGATCATCAAAATCGGAGTCTGGATGCAAAAGTTATAGTTGTTTTCGTATTGGTCTGTCTACCAGTTTTTGTAAGACCAGAGACTCCGGACTAAATCTCCGGTCTATCTCCGGACCGAGTACTGAATGGCATCCAGATTGTCCCCGTTTGGCCTGGGTACACCAAAGACTCCGGTCCCAATCCGGAGAATCCGGACCGGGTGATTCCTGGGCCTAACAGTTGAATTTCTAGGTACCTATTTAAGGGGCCCTTCTTCCCCAATGGTTCCCTATTATTTCTTGCAAGTTTTCCCCTCCATTGTTGACCTTCTTGACCTTGCTATCCTTCAATCCCTCCTACGATTATTGCATATTTTTGAGGGATTTGAAAGAGGAGATCTAGATCTACAATCCCACCAATCAATCTCTCCTCTAAGTTAGGGGAACATCTTGGTATCTAAATCTTGAAGTTTTTTGTGGATTTGCTCCATTGTTCTTCCTCTCTTATTCCCCCATAAGCTTTTGTAGCTTTGGTGGAATTTGGGAGAGAAGGACTTGAGCACTTCTTGTGTTCTTGCCATTGCATTTGGTGCATCGATTTGGGTTCTCGGTGAGGATTCGATTGGGTGAAAGGTGAGAAGCCTTTTACTCTTGGGTTCTTGGAACCCTAGACAGTTTGGTTGTATTGCAGGTTTGTGGATTACTTGGGGCCTCAAATTAAGTTGTGGAGATTTCCCCAAGCTTGTTTGTTGGGAGCCTCCAATTGAGTTGTGGAGAAGTGCCCCAACCTTGTGAGAGGTTACGGATTACCACCGACAAATGCACCGATAGTGGAAGTGTGGATCGATCCCGTTGGGGTGAGATTCACAGGAGAACAAGGGAGGCCTTTTGTGGCATTGGTGGTTTGATACCACCCCCTCTCCAAACGAGACATACTCTATTGTTGGGAGGAACTCGATAAAACATAGACTCCATGTGCCTCGGTTATCTCTATACCCGAGCTCTTACTTATGCACCTTACTTTGTGGTAGCCTTCGTGCTTGAAGTCTATATCTTGCTATCACATAGTTTCTTGTCTTGCTTAGCATACATTGTTGGTGCACATAGGTGAACCCTAGTTGTTCTAGGTTTTGTGCTCGACAAAGTAAACACTAGTTTAATTCCACATTTGTTAAGCCACTCTTGTAAAAGTTTTAAACCGCCTATTCACCCCCTCCAGGCGACATCCTTGTCCTTTCAATTGGTATCAGATCCCGGTCTCTCATTTTAGGCTTGACCGCCTTGAGAGTAAAGATGTCAGCTAGGGGATTAGTGCACAATGAAATGTTCATATTCGATGGCACAAATTATGATATATGGAAAACTCATATACTTATTCATTTTTGGGACATGGACCCAAATTTGGAGCGTATTGTAGATATAGATTTTTCTCCTCCTATGGATTTCGAAAATCTATCTTGTGAGGATGACAGAAACTTATATCTTGATGCTCAAGCTTCTAATGTGCTTGTTAATGCTTCGAGCTATGTAGTTATTTCTTCAATCATACCTTTTTGGAGCACTCATGAGTTATGGACAAAACTTCAAGATAAATATGATGTGTGCAACATTATTGAGGATGATTGTATTGCTTCCACTTCTGGTCGAGATGAGTTCTCTTTTTCTTCCACTTCACCAAAGTGTGATAAGGCACAAGGTAATGATATGGTGAACTTTGCAATGTTGATAGTGAGCTTACTCTTATTGATCCTTCTTCTCTATCTCATTGCAATGGTTCATCTTTGGACTTAAACACGTCTAACACTATATATGAGTTACATGCTAGTGTTGATAGGTCTTGCATATCATGTATAAATTGCCCCAATAGATCTCATGATGATATGCTCTCCTTGCCATGATAAAAATGCTTCTATTTCCTCTAGTACTTGTGTTGCTAACCAGGTAGAGGAAAACAAAGATCCTATTGGCCAAGACAAGATCTTGAATGAAGCTTCAAATAATTCATCATCATCATCATATCATGGTACCCACCTATGCTTTATTGCTAGGGATTCAAAGGTAACTCCTACTTTGGAACCCAATACCTCTTGTGATGATGAGGATGAGGATAATGAGGTAGAAGAATTGGATGTTGTTGATTTATATGAAAAGGGTGAGAAGGTTTATCATGCTCTTGTTAAGAATAATATTGCTTGCTCTAACTTCGTTGAAATCTTGGACTTTGGTATTAAAAGCAAAGAACATATTGATAAGTTAGAAGCACACATTGAGGAGCATGAGAACACCATTAATAAAATGACTAGCCTTGAGCGTGAGTATGTTAATCAAATTGCACATATGAATGAAGCTCTTGAAGAGGAAAAAACCACTAAGGAATCTCTTGAGGATACTTTTGCTCAAGAGTTGTCTAGAGTGAAGGAATCTCATGATAGAGGTCTTAAGGTGGCTAGTGGTCTCAAAAGTAAAAATGACGAGCTTGAAGTTGCTTATGCTGAACTCCTTGAGGATTTTTTAGCACCTAAAAAATGGCTCTATGGTCATCAAGGGTGAGCTCATCAAACTCATCGAGTCACATGAGCAACTTAAAGCCTCTTACTCAAAAGAGCTTTCAAAGTTGACCTCACCTCTTAAAATTAATTGTGATGCTTGTTCTACTAACTCTATTTCTTATGAAGCATCTATTTTGAAGGAGAATGTTGAGATAAAGACTCGACTTGCTTTGCTAACTAGCAAGTATGGGATATTGGAAGAAAGTCATGGTAAGCTATCAAGCTCTCATGAGGATCTTCTAGGATACCATGCTAGGCTAAAGTTAGCTCATAAGGCTAGCTGTACAAAGGTAACATTTTGTGAGACTCATGTGGTCACTAGCACAATCTCTATGAATAATTCTATATTGCCATGTCCTAGTCCATGTAATTCGTCCACTCACATTATTGCTAAATCTTGTGATGAATTACATTCTTTGCCTTGTTGCTCTAGCGATGAAATTTCTACTTCCTCTAGTATTTGTGTTGTCACTAACGATGTAGAGGAAATTAAAGAGCTCAAGGCTCATGTCACTTCTTTGAAGAATGACTTGAAAAAGGGTCATGAAGGGAATACTACACTCAACAAGATCTTGAGTGTGCAAAAATCCTCCAATGACAAGAGTGGGCTTGGATTCAAATTTAATGTCAAGAACAAGTCCACTATCAAGAAGTCCAAGAGCAACAATAAGAATGGCTAAGAACAAGTCAAGAATTCGGCCAAGATTGTTTGCTTCAAGTGCAAAATTGAAGGGCACCATGTTAGATATTGCCCTTCGAATAAGAAGCATCTTGGTGAGAAGCAAAAAGGGAAGCGGCCTCGAGTTCAAGGCCATGGCCTATTCAAGTTGGAGAAAGGCCACTTCCCGAGAAGATTGAAGCTAATGCTCTCATTGTGGAGAAATCAAGTGAAAAGAATGGGAAGAGAAGAACTTGCTATAGTTGCAACGAGAAAGGGCACCTTTCTTCCTCATGCACCATTGGTAACTCCTCATCCAATGCTATCATGATTTATGATGCTTATTATCTTCATAAGGATGAGGTTGGAAATGTGTGTGCCAAATTTGTTGGTACCCAATGTGGTGTGATGGCTCAATGCACGACGCCCAGAAAAATGCTTGATGGCGATGTTGATGTAGAGCTCGTTGAGAACCCCAAGAGGAAGGTATGATGAGCACAGCCGCAAGTTTCCCTCAGTTATGAAACCAAGGTTTAATCGAACCAGTAGGAGCAAGGAAACACCCCAAAGGTGTTACTAGCTGAGCTTTGGCAGGGCGCACTACCGGTGCTAGTAGCAACGTGGAGACCTACACAACACAACCACTGAACTTTGTCCCCAACTTGCGATGAGGTTGTCAATCTCACCGTGTTTTGCGGAAAACAAAGGATTAAACGTATCGAATGGAAAGAAGTAAAAGTTTGCAGAAAGAAAACACAAAGCAGAAACAGTTTATAGATTGTATGTAAAAGGCAAGGACCGGGATCCATAGTTCACTAGAGGTGGCTCTCCTTAAGATAGATAACATGCTGGGTGAACAAATTACAGCGGGGCAATTGACAAACACCGAGAAAGCAATACATGCATATACTAATCATCTTGACTCCTTTGAGACTTGATTGGGCATTACAACATAATACATAGACCGCCATCCAACTGCATCTATGACTAATAATCCACCTTCAGGTTATCATCCGAACCCCTTCGATTAAGTTGCAAGCAATGATTATTGCTTTACTGAATCGTGTAAAGTAAACAATACGATTGTTCTATGAACAAAGGATTGTTGTTTTCTCCCTAGTAGCAACAGCACATCTAGTACCTTAGAGATTTTTGTCACTTCCCTAGATTACCAGAGGCATGAAACCACTATCGAGCATAAATACTAACTATTGGAGTTGCTAGCATCTACTTGGCCAAGATAGCTACTAACAACAGAAATCATGCAAGATCACAAATAACAAAGACATGATAGAATCAATAATCAATCTGAAATAGCATCTCAATATCCATCGGATCCCCGCAAACACAACATGTATGAATTACAAATAGATGATCTTGATCATGAACGGAGCTCACAAGATCTAAACATGAAAGCACAAAGGAGGAGAACCAGCCATCTAGCTACTACATGGATCCGTAGTCCAAGGATGAACTACTCGCGCATCACACCGGAGGCTTGCATGGTGATGAAGAAGGCCTGTGGTGAATTCTCTCCGGCAGGGTGCCGGGAAGAGCTTCAGATCCCTCCCGATCTAGGGATGGAGATGACGGCGGCTACAGACTCTTTCGTGGATTTTTGATCGGCTACTTAGGGTTTTCGTCCCAAGGGCAATATATAGGCGGAAGGAGAGGCTGAGGGGGTGCCGGGAGCGGCCACACCACCCCCTGGCGCGGGCCAGGCCTGGCCGCATGGCCAGGTGGTGTGGTGGCTCCCAAGCCCTTCTCCGTCTCGTATTCTGGCACTTGATCCCTTCCGAAAAAATATGCACTTTGGCTTTTGTCCCGTCCAATTCCGAGAATATTCATTTTCTGACTTTCCTGGAACCAAAAACAGCAGAAAACAGGCAGCTGGCACTGTGGCTCTTGTTAATAGGTTAGTCCAAGAAATCATATGAAAAGTACTCCAAAGTTGGAAGAAAACATAAGAAAGTGGATAAAACCAAGCATGGAACATCAAAAATTATAGATACATTTGCAATGTATCATGGTGTCAAGAAAAGAATCATTTGGGTTGCCAAGCCTACTGTGACTAACTTTTTAGGACCCAACTTGGTTGGGTACCAACAAGAAAAAACTTGATCAATAGGTGATTTTGGAGGGCATTGGAGACTTGGCCACATCATGAAGAATTAAGTGGACTTAAATTATATTCTTTTAAGCCAAGTCATTTAGTTTGTCATATCTCTATCATATATCCATTACTCCTCCTTGCGATAACATGTTCTCAACTCATTTGCATTGAAAGTTACTTGCCCCTTGTGCATGTGTTGGTTTTGTACCTTTCATGCTTTTGTATAGGTTGTGCTTGCCACTTACTTATCTTGAGTTATCAATTTGTGTATGTTGGGTGGCACACCATGTTCGTGTGTTTCTTGTGTTAGATCCTTTCTTGTATATGTTTGGTATCTTATTTGGCTCTTGTGAGAGATTGATGGACTATCCCATTTTGGGGGAGTGTTATGCTTGGGCATTCCATAATCCTAAAAATGTGTGTACATGAGGAATACCACCTAGTATTGATAGTGCAATATTATCTAGTCTCTATGTGGTAGGTTTCTCATGAGAAATTCAAGTCCTATAATGTCCATTAATTATCTCTATTTGGATCATTTTGGCTCGTGTTGATATTTATGGTTTATCACATTATTGGGGAGTCATATGCTTAGTGCATATTATAAGCCTAGAAAATGTGAATATTCGAGGTTGTGTCACTTAGAATTGATATTGATAATTATCTAACCTATGTGACACATTCGCTCAAACAAATTCAAATTTGCTTGAATACCTTTATTGCTCATCTTTTGGATCTTCCTTGTGAGAGTGTTTCTTGGTATGTGTTTCCTCATAATTGGGTCTCTATATCCTCATGGAAACCATTAACTTCAAGTTACTCTAATCACTAGTGATTGTGTGACTATTGGAAGCTACAAAGAATCTCTTCCGGAGCATCAAGCTTAATTCTTATACTTTGTTATATGCTTCTTTGTGTGAATATGATCTTGGATATCCGCGTGAACTACCTCGGGAAGATTATTACCAATACTTCCTATCCTTGGACAATTAGTACTAGATTTATGGTAGAAGTTTATTGATCATATTCATTTTTGCCTTTGCTTAATTTTGTACTATCTCTTGCAAAGAAAAGGTTTTGTGTTATCTCCCAAGCTTTCCTTGCGTCTTGTGTATCGTATTATTTTATTGGTATCCTCGTGTGTTTTATTTAATGTAGGTACTAGTGATGACCCCATTTGTGTGGATTTTGCATTAAAAAGGAAAATCCTACATAATGCACTATCTGAAGGGTTCCATAGCAGAAAACAAATATTTTCTATCTACTCGAACACTAATACCAGGATCTATACTATGTAGACATAAGTAACAGAGAAGGGATACGATATTCATAACTTTGAAGACCGAGGCACGCCTTGCGCAAGAAGGCGTATATTGATGAAGACGAGCAACACCCCAAGTGTGGTGCCTCCGAAGTTCGTCACATGTCCGGTGTAGGAGACGTCAACCGGACTCCGATCTAGCCGAGCAGCGGAAGAAGTAGATGCCAGATCGTAGATCACACGGCGGTGGTGTGAAGGTGGAGAACTCACCCACGAGGTCCTCCCAATATTACGGAGAAGTCCTCAATGGATGAGAGAGAGAAAGAATGAGAGGGGAGACCCCTATATATAGTGGGAGGGGGCACCACCCTAGGGCCAGGCGGTGTGGGACTAACCCCCACACCCGCTGGCCACCAAGGGGCAGACGCCGGCCCTAGGTGGGCCCCATTAGGGCAGCCCATCAAGCCTAGGCCGGCTGGCCCCCTCTCCCCAAGCGCCATGCCATATTGGGCCTCCCTTCGGGTGAGGCCCATTAGCATTATGATGCCTTTAATAATAAAATAAAATATATATTTAATATTAATTCTCCAATTAATATTCAAATACACATATTGTATTATTTCTTCACTCCGGAACATCTTCCGGACCCCTTCCAATCTCCACCGGATGTTACCCGGAACTATTCTGGTTTCTCTTTCTCTATTTCTCCTACGATACCTCATCTACCCTAACCGTCCCTACCCTTAAGCATGTCATCCTTCGGTTCTGAAACACTCCGGACATGATCGAGACTACTCTCACATCAATGATCAACAGAGGGACCTGGATGGCCATGTGACCCTCGTGCATTTCACGAATATAATCGCTCGAACCGTGAGATAGTCGTTTCCCGTTCCCTTTGTCATATGATACCTAATTCATTCGAGACTTGATCTTCGGTATCCCCATACCTTAGTTCGGTCTCGTTACCAATGAACTTGTTTAGTCGTTCTCATGTCGTTGCATTCCGTGACCAACTCACATGCTTGCAAGCTTCATTAATGCAACATCACCGAGATGGCCACATGTATGTGTCCGTTACATGGACTAGACAAATCCTGGTCTTCATATGTACTCCTCTATGCACCCCTTCGGAAAACCTGAGTGGCACCTTTTTGATCACCTTGTTATGAGATGATTCTTGATAACCATCTAAGCTTCTTTCGGAATGGTGATTTGCATTACCTCACAGTCAAAGGATCATGTTGCGAGGTTCTCTATGTTTTATCATCAATGGTGAACTTTGTAACTAGATCTCATTCAAGATATAATGGTCGGATGTTTGTCTATCATGTTATTCAACTAATAACATGACCTCATTGTCAATTGGCATAAATGCCCATGATCTTGAAACCTAGACCATCCTCATGACCAATGAACTAGTTCGCTAGAGGTAACAAGAGACACGGTTTGTTTACATACCACACGTGTATTAACGTTTCGCATTAACACAGTTATAGCACAACATGAAACGTATTATGAACATACATGAGATATATAAAATAATACACTTTATTATTTGCCTCTAGGGCATAACTCCTTCAGTCTCCCACTTGCACTAGAGTATAAACAAAACTAGTTTACAATAGGCAGGAACCTAACACCAATGGAATCTTGGTGTTGTTCGTGCTTTTCCTGATGGAGAGCT
Organism: Avena insularis; assembly: GCA_023614405.1. Taxonomy (NCBI): domain Eukaryota; kingdom Viridiplantae; phylum Streptophyta; class Magnoliopsida; order Poales; family Poaceae; genus Avena; species Avena insularis. Next base: position 19,204,467 of record CM042694.1, on the reverse strand, counting down.
TTAGTCAAAGGATCTGCCATATTCAGTTCCGTATCTACTTTGCAAATCTTGACTTCACCCTCGTCAACATTCTGTCGGATGACGTGAAATCTAAGCTTGATGTGTTTGGCTATGGAATGAGTTCTTGGTTCCCTTGCGTTTGCAATAGCTCCTGTGTTATCACAATAGATCATCACGGGGTCTTGCGCATTTGGAAAAACTCCCAGTTCGATGACGAAATTCCTTAGCCAAACAGCTTCGTTTGCTGCATCGGCCGCATCAATGTATTCAGACTCCATTGAAGATTGCGCCACCACCGGCTGCTTCTTACTCTTCCAGCTTACCGCCCACCATTTACTACGAACACAAATCCTGTTTGAGACTTCGAGTCATCATGATCTGAGTTCCAGCTCGGATCCACGTAACCCGTTACGTTTAGAGCTTCATCACTTCCTCCATAGATTAGGAACATATCATTTGTTCTTCTCAGATACTTTAGGATATTCTTTACAGCTGTCCAGTGATCCAGTCCTGTATTACTTTGGTATCGGCTCGTCAAACTAAGAGCCAATGCCACATCAGGTCGTGTACTTAGCATTGCATACATGATAGATCCTATGGCTGAGGCATAGGGGATGTAAGACATATTTTCTCTATCATCATCCGTTACAGGACATTGAGTCATACTCATTTTGCAATTTTTCATCATGGGTGTAAAACCCCTTTTGGTGTTTTCCATTTTGAACCTCTTCAAAATCTTTTCGATGTAAGTACTTTGACTTAATGCAATTAGGTGCCTTGATCTATCTCTATAGATCTTGATTCCTAATATGTATGCAGCTTCACCTAGATCCTTCATGGAAAATTGGTTACTCGAATATGCTTTCACGCTTTTCATAAGATCCACATCGTTTCCCATGAGTAATATGTCATCCACATATACTACTAAGAAAACAACTGAGCTCGCACTCGCTTTCTTGTAAACATAGAACTCTTGTTGATTTTGGACAAATCCAAAACTCTTGATCACTTGATCAAAACGTTGGTTCCAGCTCCGAGATGCTTGCTTCAATCCATAAATGGACCGTTGAAGCTTGCATACTTTTCCAGCATCCTTAGGTTCAACAAAACCTTCCGGTTGCATCATATACAACTCTTCATCAATGTGACCATTGAGGAATGCGGTCTTGACACCCATCTGCCAAAGTTCATAGTCGAAATGTGCAGCAATTGCTATTAAAATCCGGACAGCCTTAAGCATTACTACGGGAGAGTAAGTCTCGTCGTAATCAACTTCTTGAATTTGTGGAAACCCCTTTGCGACAAGTCGAGCTTTGTGAACGGTCACATTACCATTTGCATCTGTCTTTTTCTTAAAGATCCATTTATTTTCCACGGCCTTGCGGCCTTCTGGAAGATCCACCAAGGTCCAAACTTGGTTCTCATGCATGGATCCTATTTTGGATTTCATGGCTTCTAGACATTTCTCGGAGTCAGCACTATCCATAGCCTCTTTGTAGTTTGCAGTTTCTTCCTGTTCATCTAGGATGACAGACATTACAAGGCTACTGTACCAATCAGGAGTGGCACGAACTCTTGTAGACCTGCGAACCTCAGGAGTCTCGATGTCGTTGTTTTGATCATCATAAATGGGCTCTTCCTCCATGTTGGAGAGCGGTTTCGGAATAGCTTCCGTTGTGCTACTCGGAATTTGGAGAGAAGGGTCAACAATTTCATCTACCTCAATTTTCCTTCCACTCACTCCTTTTGCAAGAAACTCTTTCTCGAGAAAAATGCCAGTTTTTGCGACAAACGTTTTGCCTTCGGCTTGGTTGTAGAAAGTATACCCAATGGTTTCCCTTGGATATCCTACAAAGATACATTTTTCTGATTTGGGTTCGAGTTTGTCAGGCTGTAGTTTCTTGACGTAAGCCTCACATCCCCAAACTTTCAGAAATGACAACATTGGCTTCTTGCCATGCCATATCTCATATGGGGTTATCTCTACGGATTTGGATGGTGCTCGGTTTAAAATAAAAGTGGCGGTTTCTAACATGTATCCCCAAAAAGACACAGTCAAATCAGTTAAAGACATCATGGACCGCACACTATCTAATAGGTTTCGGTTACGACGTTCCGACACACCATTACACTGTGGTGTTCCGGCTGGCGTAAGCTGTGGGACAATCCCACAGTCCTTCAAGTGCATGTTAAACTCATAACTCAAATATTCGCCCCTCGATCCGATCTGAGATGCTTGATTCTCTTGTTAAGTTGATTCTCTACTTCTTTCTGAAATTCCTTGAACTTTTCAAAGGTTTCAGACTTGTGCTTCATTAAGTAGATATATCCATATCTGATTAAGTCATCAGTAAAGGTAACAAAGTAACGATAACCATTGCGTGTTGAGACGCTCATTGGTCCACATACATCCGTATGTATGATTCCCAGTAGGTCTACAGCTCTCTCCACTATCCCGGAGAATGGTGTCCTAGTCATCTTGCCCATGAGGCATGGCTCACATGTATCAAGGGATTCGAAATCCAATGATCCAAGAAGCCCTTCTGAATGAAGCTTCTTCATGCGTTTTACGCCAATGTGACCAAGATGGCAATGCCACAAAAACATGGAATTATCATCACTATGCTTACAACGTTTAGCATCAACACTATGGATGTGTGTATTACAATCAAGATCAAGTAAGAATAAACCATCACACACATGAGCATGAACATAGAAAACATCATTTATATAAATTGAACAACCATTTGTTCCTGATTTAAATGAATAACGGTCTTGCAACAAGCAAGACCCACTCACAATATTCATACTCAATGCGGGTACATAGTAGCATTTATTCAAAACCAAAAATAATCCTGACGGTAGACGAAGATGCAGGGTGCCGACGGCCATCACTTTGACTCTAGATGCATTGCCGACGCGCATCGTCACCTCGTCCTTCCTCAGGCGCCTCCTACTCTGCAGATCCTGCTGAGAGTTACAAATGTGAGCAACAGATCCGGTATCAAATACCCAGGTGTTACTCCTGGCGCTTGTAAGGAATACATCAATAACATGTATATCATATATACCTTTGTCCTTGGTGGCTATCTTGCCGGCTCGCTTGTCTTCAAGGTACTTGGGGAAGTTGCGTTTCCAGTGCCCATCCCCTTTGCAGTAGTAGCACGTTGTGCCGGGCTTAGGGCCAGGTTTGGCAGTCTTTGGGTTACTGGCAATGATCTTGCCATCCCTCTTGGACTTCTTTCCCTTGCCTTTTCCCTTTTGTCCTGGATTCTTAAAATTGGTGGTCTTATTGACCATCAGCACCATGTGCTCCTTCTTGATTTCAACCTCAGTAGTTTTGAGCATGGCGAACACCTCAGCAAGGGTCTTAGTCATCCCTTGCATGTTGTAGTTCATCACAAAGCTCTTATAGATAGGGGGCAGCGAGTGTAGCACCCTATCAATTGCGAGCTCTTCCGAGATTTTGCAATCCAGGGCATTCAAACGCTTAACATAGCCAGACATTTTGACCACGTGCTCACTAATACTACTGTGCTCTTCCATTCTAGCAGAGAAGAAGAGCTCGGAAGCATCATACCTCTCTGCACAGGCCTATGGAGCAAAGACGGCCTTGAGATCCTCAATGGTATCAAAAGCATTCATCTTCTCAAAACGCGTTTGAAGCTCCGGCTCCATGGCATAGAGCATTCCACTCTGGATAAGGGAGAAATCGTTCGCCTTGGACTGCCAGACATTCTTTTCGTCCTGGGAGGCGAAATCTGCAGGCTTAGCCAGAAGCTCAGCCTCGATGACATAAGTCAACTTGTAGGGGACTAAGAGGATCCTAAGATTGCGGAACCATGCGATGAAGTTGGTTCCATCAGTTTTCAGCTTGTCCTTCTCGAGGAAAGTGTTAAGGTTGAAGGTTGGTGGGTGAGACATCTACAATGGATTTGCAAAGTGTTTAGACCATGTTCATAATAATGAGTTCAAGTTTTAATTATGTTTTTGAACTTAAAACAAAAGAACTCCCACTCAAACGAACATCCCTCTACTCGTTCAGTGCTCACATGATCCTAATCCCCTGCACCTCTCCCGATCATCACGGCCATCAGTGCAGTATCAAAGGTGGACATTCCCTAATGTCAATCACATCAACTATGTGATTCATGCTCGACCTTTCGGTCTCCTGTATTCCGAGGCCATGTCTGCACATGCTAGGCTCGCTAGTTCTAACTCGTGTGTATCCACAGTGCAACATGGCTTGCACCCACTGTATGTGGACGTAGATATGTATGACCCCTACTCACTGCAGGGCACCTCATACCGAAGAAATTTCTTGGTGGTGCACACACAAGGGGAATACAATAACTGGAATACTATGAGGGATTATGTCATTATGCTACCGTCTAATATAAGTATACCAGCATAATAAGTAATACTTCAAAAGTAAAGTGTTATGACATGGTTATAGCATTATGATCATCATCAATAACTTCAATGTAAGTTTCATAAACTTTTTCATTGCCATGTTATAATACTTGCCCCTATGCAATAATAAAGATAGACGCTTCTATATTATCTATTGCAAGTTTTACGCGGCTTTAGGGCTTTCGTAGTAGAACCCCTTCCCGCCTACGAACGTGAAGCCACAACATGGATTCAATGATTGCTGTTCTTCTTCCCTTTTCAGGGCCCTCCAATGTCAATGCCATATCAACTACTATAGAGAGACAAACACCCCTTAAGCCACTTTGATTCGTGGACCAGTCTCGTGAATCACCACGTGAGGTCGGTTGGGGGCCGCTTCATCAAACAGTGCCGCGATATGAACAATAACATTAAAGAGGGTAGAAACTAGAGAATCAATGCCCACATATCCCTATGTGTTCTATCCGTACGGCATGTCTACCCATAGACCCGCTTTGATACCACTGAAGGGTTCCGTAGCAGAAAACAAAAAATTTCTATCTACTCGAACACTAATACTAGGATCTATACTATGTAGACATAAGTAACGGAGAAGGGATATGGTATTCATACCTTTGAAGACCAAGGCACGCCTTGCACAGGAAGGCGTATATTGATGAAGACGAGCAGCACCCCAAGTGTGGTGCCTCCGAAGTTCGTTACACGTCCGGTGTAGGAGACGTTAACTGGACTCTGATCCAGCCAAGCAGCGGAAGAAGTAGATGCCAGATCGTAGATCACACGATGGTGGTGTGAAGGTGGAGAACTCACCCACGAGGTCCTCCCAATATTACGGAGAAGTCCTCAATGGATGAGAGAGAGAGAGAGAATGAGAGGGAATGGGGTTATTCCAAAGGGGCAGGGGAGACCCCTATATATAGTGGGAGGAGGGGCGCACCACCCTAGGGCCAGGCGGTGTGGGACTAAACCCCACACCCGCCGGCCACCAAGGGGCAGCCGCCGACCCTAGGTGGGCCCCATTGGGGCGGCCCATCAAGCCTAGGTCGGCTGGCCCCCTCTCCCCAGGCGCCATGCCCTATTGGGCCTCCCTTCGGGTGAGGCCCATTAGCATTATGACGCCTTTAATAATAAAATAAAAAATATATTTAATATTAATTCTCCAATTAATATTCAAAAACACATATTGTATTATTTATTCACTCCGGAACATCTTCCGGACCCCTTCCAATCTCCATCGGATGTTACCCCAACACACCCAATACACTTGTCAGGTGTATAGGTGCACTAGTTTGGAAAAGAGATAGTGAAATACAAGTGGTATAGATAATTATAAGTGGTAACTGCATGTAAAATAGCTTGTCATGGCGTGGTCGACGTGGGAAAAGACTAAAGGCAAACTGAAATAAAGATGGAAGCAAGCATACATGTAACAGATCTAGTTGCAAACGGTGTTTCAATGCTAAGAAACAAGGCCTAGGGATCATACTTTCACTAGTGAACACTCTCATATAAATATATTATCTTTATGATACTACTCTTAACTACTCTCTGGTTGGACACTCTAATCCATGGTAGGGCTATAACAACACTCCTCAAAGTCCATCTTTCCCATCTAGAAAACCCCACACTGTCACCTTGAGTACTAGATGGGTCCAACAAACACCACAATTTCATAGAAACATCCAACTCCAAATATAACTCATAACAAGTATTTGAAATCTCTAGCCTAAGTGCCACCATGGTGTGCACGCTGTCACTTCACACACATGGGGAGAGCCAAAGATCTATTAAGGCACTTGAGTAGCAAGGTAGATCTACTTGATTACAAAGCTCATGATCACCATATGATCATGCATAGAGAGAGATGAACACATAGCTATCATAGAACCCTTAGCCTTGATACATTGCAAATGTATCTATAATTTTTGATGTTCCATGCTTGGTTTTATCCACTTTCTTGTGTTTTGTCCACACTTTGGAGTACTTTTCATATGATTTCTTGGACTAACCTATTAACAAGAGCCATAGTGCCAGCTGCCTGTTTTCTGCTGTTTTTGGTTCTAGGAAAGTCAGAAAATGAATATTCTCGGAATTGGACGGGACAAAAGCCAAAGTGCCTGTTTTTTCGGAAGTCATCAGATGCCAGAATACAAGACGGAGAGGAGCCAGGGGGCCACCACACCACCTGGCCACGCGGGCCAGGCCTGGCCGTGCCAGGGGTGGTGTGGCCAGCACAGGCACCCCCTCGGCCTCTCCTTCCGCCTATAAGATACCCTCGGGACGAAAACCCTAAGTACCCGATCAAAAATCCATGAAAGAGTCTGTAGCCGCCGTCATCTCCATCCCTAGATCGGGAGGGATTTGAAGCTCTTCCCGGCACCCTGTCGGAGAGGGAATTCACCCTGGAGGCCTTCTTCATCACCATGCAAGCCTCCGGTGTGATGCGTGAGTAGTTCATCCTTGGACTACGGATCCATGTAGTAGCTAGATGGCTAGTTCTCCTCCTTTGTGCTTTCATGTTTAGATCTTGTGAGCTTCGTTCATGATCAAGATCATCTATTTGTAATTCTGCATGTTGTGTTTGCGGGGATCGGATGGATATTGAGATGCTATTTCAGATTGATTATTGATTCTATCATGTCTTTGTTATTTGTGATCTTGCATGCTTTCCGTTGTTAATAGCTATCTTGGCCAAGTAGATGCTAGCAACTCCAAGAGTTAGTAATTATGCTGGATAGTGGGTTCATGCCTCTGGTAATCTGGGGAAGTGACATAAATCTCTAAGGTACTAGATGTGCTATTGCTACTAGGGAGAAAACAACAATCCTTTGTTCATAGAACAATCGTATTGTTTACTTTACACGCAATTCGTAAAGCAATAATCTGTTGCTTGCAACTTAATACTGGAGGGGGTTCGGATGATAAACTGAAGGTGGATTATTAGTCATAGATGTAGTTGGATGGCGGTCTATGTATAATGTTGTAATGCCCAATCAAGTTCCTAAGGAGTCAAAATGATTAGTATATGCATGTATTGCTTTCTCGATGTTTCTCAATTGCCTTGCTGTAATTTGTTCACCCAACATGTTATCTATCTTAAGGAGAGCCACCTCTAGTGAACTATGGATCCCGGTCCTTTTCTTTTTACATATAATCTATAAACTATTTATTGCTTTGTGTTTACTTTCTGCAAACTATTACTTCCTTCCATTCGATACGTTTAATCCTTTGTTTTCAGCAAAACCGGTGAGATTGACAACCTCATCGCAAGTTGGGGACAGAGTTCTGTGGTTGTGTTGTGCAGGTCTCCACGTTGCTACTAGCACCGGTAGTGCGCCCTGCCAAGGCTCAGCTAGCAACACCTTTGGGGTGTTTCCTTGCTCCTACTAGTTCGATTAAACCTTGGTTTCATAACTGAGGGAAAGTTGCTGCTGTGCTCATCATACCTTCCTCTTGGGGTTCCCAACGAGCTCTACATCAATCACGAGCCATCAAGCATTTTTCTGGCGCCGTTGCCGGGGAGTCAAGGACATCTTCACAAGGGGAGTCCCTCATAACCAATCTCTTTACTTTGTTATTTTTGTTTTGCTTAGTTTACTTTTGTTTTGTTTGCTTGTTTCTTTATCAAAAACACAAAAAAATTAGTTTTACAAGTTTGCTTTCTTATTTGAAAACACAAAAAAAATTAGTTCCTATCTTGAGTTGCTATTATGTCTAGCATTGATCCTATCACTATGTCACCTGAAGAAATGATTTTCACTTTTAAACAAGGAATTGAGGAGAGCATCAAGGAAGCTTGGTCTAGAATCTCTGATCTACATGAGAAAACTGAGCCTAAAATGACTCAAAGCTTGTGCCTTAGCATTTTTTACCTTGGAATTGCTCTTTGCTATAGATATGCTTTAGATGCTGTTGTGGGAGGAGATTTCCTCCAATGTAATGAGGATGATTCTATTAATGCTATAAAGAAATTGATCCTCACTTACAACTTGCCTAGCCAAACTGATATTTCTTTCGCAAGAATATTTGCTAGATTGATCACTCTTGAGACTAGCACTACTAGCTTAAAAGATTGCTATAATACGCTTAGGGAGCATCACAATTATGTTCCAATAAATTCTAAACCATCAAAGTGGCTCCCTACAGTAAAGATTGAGATAAACACTGAAACTTTTCAAGCCCGCTATGATATCATATCTGAATTTTGTCTTATGCCCAAAGATATTTATGAATCTTTGGGTGTTTACTGAAGGAGGAAAATAAATATCTCTTGCTAATAATGCTACCATATTACCTATTGGAATAGCTGAAGGAGTGTTTACAAAGATCCTTGGGAAAAAATTTTCTACTGATTATCTTGTTATTGAATGTGCAGGAAAAGGACAAATTACACTTGGAAGGTCTCTATTAGAACTCCTTGGAGCAATAATAGATGTGGGAAAGGGGACCATGCACCTTTATTCTCCACCAAACAATCATATTTTCCCCAAGGTTAAGAATAAAAGTAAGAGAGGTAAGGGCAAGAAATTTGGTCTTAATGCTTCTTCATTTGAGAACACTTGATTCTTTCTTGCTTCTTATGCCTAACTTAAAGGCGTTAAAGAAAAGTACTTATTGGGAGATAACCCAAAAGTTTTAGATGAGTCTTGGAAGTTATTACTTCAGTAATAACCGCTCCTTATCCTTTTTATTTGCTTTTTGTGCCAAGAGTAACCTCTAATGAGAGAGAAGTAATGATTGGGAAAGTTGCTGTCCCGAAACAGATTTCTGTGCTTCACCGTACAAATTCGTGTAAAATCTCCGAACGTCTTTTTGAGGCTTGAATTTTTGTGCTTCTGCCCCAGGTTGTTATCTAACTTTCGTTAGTTCAACACTTTTTGATTTGAGCAACAGAAGGTCTTCGAAAAAATTCATCTTTACCTATTGGTCTGTTTTGACAGATTTCTGCCATTTTCTGCATTTGCTTCTTGTTGGTTCCTTTTTGAGTTCTTTTGGGGAATTGAGCTTTTTGAGGGAAGTGCTACAGTATCTAGTGTTCTAGTGGAAGTTTATTTGGTGTTAGAACTGAACCTTAAGACTTATTTATCTTGAGTGCACTAATGTTGCTAATAAAGATTGTGTGAAGTTTTGTATGAAGGAAAATTTTCAGGTGTATGGAAGGAATGAGTAATGAGATGAAGGATGGACTAAATCTCAAGCTTGGGGATGCCATGCGTGTCGCCCCAATAAATATCCAAGAAGTACAAGCGTCACAGCTTGGGTATGCCCAAGGCATACCCCTCTTCATCAATAAAATTTCCAGGTTTCTTCCAAACGCTTCATTTTTATTGTTTCATGCACGGTTGTGTTGTTCTTGGAGCGTCTTCTTTTTCGTTTTCGTTTTGGTTTTCCATTTGCTTGGTTTTCTTAGTTTGCTGAATAAATTGGTTGGACCCCCTCTTTCATAGATTGATTTGCAAATAATTTGGTTTGGTTTGGAAAAGAGTAGGAAAGTTCATGCTTATGTGGTAAAAAGAGCTCGTTTTTGACTGTGGCCTATGCTTTGTCATGCCATGCTTGATATTGTTTTGGCTTTATGCTTAGTATTCTTTGCTGTACCATGACTTGTTATAAACAATTGAGATTGCTTAATGTGCCTTGGATGAATCATGCGTTGTTTTAGCATATTAAAGCATAGTATAGTGGTATTCTCCTTTGATGCTTTATTTGGGTTGACTTGGCACATGCTCACACAATGTTATGACTATCTCAAGTCACCATAAGTCTTTATGATCCTTTAGTTTTCAACTTGTAGTATCACTTTATGCTTTGATCAATGATGTTTTGTCGCTCTGCATGATTATGGCCATTATTGCTCTCTTAGTTTGTCGCTCCCAGTCTTTTGCTAGCCTCCACAACCAAGTATGAGTTCCACTCATGCATCCAACTCCCTAAACCAAGTTATTCCAAAGAGTCCGCCATACCTACCTACTAGCTTATGCTATTCCAAGTATATTCATGCTTTTGTTTACCTTCCGAATTAAACTTGTTATGAGAAAACTAGTGATTAAAGCTCTCACGAACTTGATGGCACACTTTACTTTTCTTGCCCTTAATAAACTTGAACCATTTTGTCGTCTATGTTGTATATGCTTGCACTTATTTGTTGGGAATTAGCATAACCATGCTTTCATGGGGAACACTTTCAACATTGCACTTGGTACTTGTACCTAGTTGATATCATGCTCTTTTGTATATGGATGTCGTCGGTGTGAAATGAAAGGGGAGCTTGTAAGTCCATGGAGTTATGTATATATGTTAGATAAACGCCTAGGACGCTGGTCTAATCCATGCTGACATGGTGGAAACCTGCAGCGTAACCATAATGAGCTGTCTATGAAGCATTCTCCTTATAAAAATAGTCCTATATTGAGAAAAAAGAGAAAGAGAAAAAAAGAGATATGAAAGGAGGAAAGAGAGAAAAAAGCACAATTTTCCCATGGTAAATAAGAAGATTGCTGAGATGCTCGTTGTCTGCTTGCCTTGTCATTTTGATATGGGGATTCTTCCGTATCATCGGGCAAGGGGTACCCCGTTGGCGGTTCTCTATGATACACATGTACTTACGATGACAAGAATTTACCGGTGACTAAACTTGAGTAGCATGAGGAGCGACCCTTGTATACAAGGGACATGAGATTTCCAACTTATACTTCGTCAAGCATTTACACCATATTTTGTTCACTATAACCTTAATCACTTCAAGATGCTTATGATAGGGGCAATGAGAGCTTAAAGCTATAAGTACCATAATTTTTGGAAGCTCTTTATGAGACTTGAATCCCTGCTTCCTTCTATGAAGGCCTTTCTTCCACCATTATATTGAGTCTCCACCTTCTACCTTTATGCACTTACTTTGAGAGCATAGTGGCCATTCTTAGTTCTATGTGCATTGTCCCAATACTAGTTGATTGATGCATAACTTGATATTGCTTGTTTTAAACTATTTGTATCTAGTCACTCTTATGAACTTTGAAGGTGTCCTATGCATTTATATTTGCTACTCTATGAGGGACAAGCTGAATGCTATTATGCTATGTTTTCCTTATGTGAAACAAACAAACGTCTTGCAAAGCATTGTTATTCATGAATCTTTTGTTTATGCCTTTTCATGTTGCATCATAGTTCCTTTGTCTTATTGCTAGAACTTTGTCTTTCATGTTATGCTTGAAGTACTATGATCCCAGCTTTGAATGTTTTACAAATACTTTGATCAAGTCTTTGATGGTGCATGTCACCTCAAAAATTATTCTTTCTTTTTATCACTTACCTACTCGAGGATGAGCAGGAGTTAAGCTTGGGGATGTTGATACATTGCAAATGTATCTACAATTTTTTATGTTCCATGCTTGGTTTTATCCACTTTTTTGTGTTTTGTCCAAACTTTGGAGTACTTTTCATATGATTTCTTAGACTAACCTATTAACAAGATGCCACAGTGCCAGCTGCCTGTTTTCTACTGTTTTTGGTTCCAGAAAAGTTAAAAAATGAATATTCTCGGAATTGGACGAGACAAAAGCCAAAGTGCCTATTTTTCCGTTAGTCATCAGATGCCAGAATACGAGACGGAGAAGGGCTGGAGGCCAGCCACACCAATCGGCGTGGCAGGCTCCTGGCCCAAGGCCAGGTGGTCCGCCGACCCCAGACTTCGCTGGCCTCTCCTTCCGCCTATAAGATGCCCTCGGGACGAAAACCCTAAGTACCCGATCAAAAATTCACGAAAGAGTCTGTAGCTGCCGTCATCTCCATCCCTAGATCGGGAGGGATCTGAAGCTCTTCCCGGCACCCTGCCGGAGAGGGGAATTCACCCTGGAGGCCTTCTTCATCATCATGCAAGCCTCAAGTGTGATGCGTGAGTAGTTCATCCTTGGACTACGGATCCATTTAGTAGCTAGATGGCTGGTTCTCCTCCTTTGTGCTTTCATGTTTAGATCTTGCGAGCTCCGTTCATGATCAAGATCATCTATTTGTAATTCTGCATGTTGTGTTTGAGGGGATCGGATGGATATTGAGATGCTATTTCAGATTGATTATTGATTCTATCATGTCTTTGTTATTTGTGATCTTGCATGCTTTCTGTTGTTAGTAGCTATCTTGGCCAAGTAGATGCTAGCAACTCCAAGAGTTAGTATTTATGCTGGATAGTGGGTTCATGCCTCCGTAACTGGGAAGTGACATAAATCTCTAAGGTACTAGATGCGCTGTTGCTACTAGGGAGAAAACAACAATCCTTTGTTCATAGAACAATCGTATTGTTTACTTTACACGCAATTCGTAAAGCAATAATCTGTTGCTTGCAACTTAATATTGGAGGGGGTTCGGATGATAACCTGAAGGTGGATTATTAGTCATAGATGCAGTTGGATGGCGGTCTATGTATAATGTTATAATGGCCAATCAAGTTCCGAAGGAGTCAAGATGATTAGTATATGCATGTATTGCTTTCTCGATGTTTGTCAATTGCCCCGCTGTAATTTGTTCACCCAGCATGTTATCTATCTTAAGGAGAGCCAACTCTAGTGAACTATGGATCCTGATCCTTTTCTTTTTTACATATAATCTATAAACTGTTTACTGCTTTGTGTTTAATTTCTGCAAACTATTACTTCCTTCCATTCGATACGTTTAATCCTTTGTTTTCAGCAAAACCGGTGAGATTGACAACCTCATCGCAAGTTGGGGACAGAGTTCTGTGGTTGTGTTGTGCAGGTCTCCACGTTTCTACTAGCACCGGTAGTGCGCCCTGCCAAGGCTCAGCTAGCAACACCTTTGGGGTGTTTCCTTGCTCCTACTGGTTCGATTAAACCTTGGTTTCATAACTGAGGGAAACTTGCTGCTGTGCTCATCATACCTTCCTCTTGGGGTTCCCAACGAGCTCTACATCAATCACGAGCCATCAAGTCTCGAGGAAGAACTACTCCCTCGTCATCATGGGAATCAGCAACGGTGATGGAGATGGTGGTGGAGATCGGTGGAGATGGCTCCGGGGCACTTCCCCGTCCCGGCAGGGTGCCGGAACAGAGACTTTCTTGAAGGAAATATGCCCTGAGAGGCAATAATAAAGTTGTTATTATGTATTCCTTATATATGATAGATGTTTATGTTGATTAACAAGATGATCAAGGTTTCCTGATCATGGACATTGGATGTTGTTAATAACAAGGTCACACCATTGGTGGAATGATGTGATGAACATTCATCTGAAGTATAGCATTACGATCAAGTCATTATGTTTATATTTCTATAACATCATACGAAGTAATCTTTATCCTTAGACCATGAGATCATGTTAATTGCTAACACCGGAAGAGTATCTTGATAACATCAAACGTCACACCATAACAGGGTGACTATAAAGATGGGTTCAGTACTACGAAGGTGTTATGTTGAGGCTCATGGATCAAGAGTGGAATTTGTCAATCCAGATGACGGATAGATATACTCTGGGCCCTCTCGGTGATATCACATTAGGATAGCTTGCAAGCAAGTGATGTGATCACTAGAATGTTATATCACGGGAATGAGAAAAGAGTGCATGTCGGTAACGAGATCAAACTAGGTATGGAGATACCGATGATCGAATCTCGGACATGTAATATATCGAGAGACAAAGGAATTTAGTTACAAGCATTAAAGGATCTCACGATCATAGAAGTCATCGTTGAATGTGTAGGAGTCAGTACGGATCTCCAGGTCCCGCTGGTGATTATTGACCGGAGAAGGGTCTCGATCATGTCTGCATTATTCGCGAACCGTAGGGTGACACACTTAAGAGTTACCGGACACCATTTTGGAGCACATATGTTTGATTTAAAGAATTGCAAAGCGCAGGAATTGTTTCAATAGAAACCGGAAATTGTTTCGGGTGAAATTGCAGAAAGTGGTTCTGCATGTGATATTGAAATATTGCAAGGGGCTATATGTGAATGTTTGTTAATTAAATTAATTAACAATATTCTGAATAAATTTAATAAAAGAGTTTTATTAAATGATAGAGCATTAAACTTGGAGAATTTTAATGCATTTAAAGTGGAGACTTTAAAAGGGAATGTGAAGAGGCATTTTAATGTGGAGGGGTTACCACCACATGAATGGGGGAGGTGAGGGGTCACCCCCCATGTGCCAGCCATGGAGAGGAGGGGCACCCCCCTCCTCCTATAAAAGGCCACCCATTCCCTCCTTCATCCACACAACTCCTTATGAAGGATCTCTCTCCCCCTCTAGAATTATTCCCCCATGGTCTCGGATTAGCGAGATACATGTTCCCAGTGGCATTTTGTCTGGAAGGAGTTGCTGCTTCCGCTGGATCGCTGGAGCGAGGAGGTGGAGGTTGTCCGGTGGCTTGAACGTGTGTGCGAGTACGGATGCGCTGCTGAGTTGCGGCGTTCGGACTTCCTCACGATCTTGAGATCGGCAAGTGTACGACTACATCAACCACGAGTTCCTACTCGTTAACAAAAATCTTTGTCTTCAAGGGTAAGTTCTTGTTGGATGTATGTCCACCCATTGCTTTGTACCTAGTAGATAGATCTTGGCGTGTAGTTCACACCGTAGAATTTTTTTTGTTTTCTATGCTGGGGACCCAACATTTCTATCCCCCGAATCTCCCCTTCGGTGGCGGCGGCACTGCGGAACTTTTCGTGGCTAGAGGCTTGACGATTTAGGGTTTCCGCATCAGGGGAGATATATAGGCGAAAGAGGCAAGGTCGGTGGCCGGCCAGGGGGCCCAAACCATGCCCTGGCGCGGCCTAGGGTTGCCCGTGCCTGGGGGGTGTGGCCAGGCCCTGGCCCTCCTCTGTCTCGTATTCTGGCTCCGTGAGTCTTCCGGGAAAATAACGACTTTGGCTTTTGTCCAGTCCAATTCCGAGAATATTGATTTTCTGACTTCCTGGAACCAAAAACATCAGAAAACAGGCAATTGGCACTGTGGCTCTTATTAATAGGTTAGTCCAAGAAATCATATGAAAAGTACTCCAAAGTGTGGACAAAACAAAAGAAAGTAGATAAAACCAAGCATGGAACATCAAAAATTATAGATACATTTGCAATGTATCAACATCCCCAAGCTTAACTCCTGCTCGTCCTCGAGTAGGTAAGTGATAAAAAGAAAGAATAATTTTTTAGGTGACATGCACCATCATAAACTTGATCAAGGTATTTGTAAAACAACGATAGCTGGGATCATAGTACTTCAACATAGCATGAAAGATAAAGTTCTAGCAATAAGACAAAGCAACTATGTTGCAACTTGAAAAGGCACAAACAAAAGATTCATGAATAACAATGCTTTGCAAGACGTTTGTTTGTTTCACATAAAGAAAACATAGCATAGTGGCATTCAGCTTGTCCCTCATAGAGTAGCAAACATAAATGCATAGGACACCTTCAAAGTTCATAAGAGTGACTAGATACAAATAGTTTAAAACAAGCAATATCAAAGCTATGCATCAATCAACAAGTCTTGGGACAATGCACATAGAACTAAGAATGGCCGGTATGCTCTCAAAGTAGGTGCATAAAGGTAGAAGGTGGAGACCCAACATAAAAGTAAAAGAAAGGCCTTCATAGAAGGAAGTAGGGATTCAAGTTTCATAAAGAGCTTCCAAAAATTATGGTACTTAATAGCTTTCAACTCTCATTGCCCCTATCATAAGCATCTTGAAGTGATTAAGGTTAAAGTGAATAAACTATGGTGTATATGCTTGACGAAGTATAAGTTAGAAATCACATGTCCCTTGAATACGAGGGCCGCTCCTCATGCTACTCAAGTTTAGTCACCGGTAAGTTCTTGTCATCGTAAGTACATGTGTATCATAGAGAACCGCCAACGGGGTACCCCTTGCCCGATGATACGGAAGAATCCCCATATCAAAATGACAAGGCAAGCAGACAACGAGCATGTCAGCAATCTTCTTATTTACCATGGGAATATTGTGCTTTTTTCTCTCTTTCCTCTTTTCATAATATCTTTTTTTTTTCGTTTTCTCTTTTTTTCTCAATATCTTACTCTTTTTTTATAAGAAGAATGCTTCATAGACAGCTCATTATGGTTACGCTGCAGGTTTCCACCATGACGGCATGGATTAGACCAGCGGCCCAGGAATTTCACTAACACATATACATAACTCCATGGACTTACAAGATCCCCTTTCATTTCACACCGACGACATCCATAGACAAAAGAGCATGATATCAACTAGGTATAAAGTACAAGTGCACTGTTGAAAGCGTTCCCCATGACAACATGGTTCTGATAATCCCCAACATATAAGTGCAAGCATATACAACACATACGACACAATGGTTCAAGTTTATTAAGGGCAAGAAAAGTAAAGTGTGCCATCAAGTTCGTGAAAGCTTTAATCACTAGTTTTCTCATAACAAGTTTAATTCGGAAGGTAGATAAAAACATGAATATACCTGGAATAGCATATGCTAGTAGGTAGGTATGGTGGACTCTTTGGAATAACTTGGTTTTAGGAGTGGGATGCATGAGTGGAACTCATACTTGGTTACGGAGGCTAGCAAAAGACTGGGAGGGACAAACTAAGAGAGCAATAATGGCCATAATCATGCAGAGCGGCAAAACATCATTAATCAAAGCATAAAGGGATACTACAAGTTGAAAACTAAAAGATCATAAAGGCTTATGGTGACTTTGGATAGTCAAAACATGGTGTGAGCATGCGCCAAGTCAACCCAAATAAAGCATCAAAGGAGAATACCACAATACTATGCTTTAATATGCTAAAACAACGCATGGTTCTTCCAAGGCACATTAAGCAATCTCAATTGTTTATAACAAGTCATGCTACAGCAAAGAATACTAAGCATAAAGCCAAAACAATATCAAGCATGGCATGACAAAGCATAGGCCACAGTCAAAAACAAGCTCTCTTTACCACTTAAGCATGAACTTTTCCTACTCTTTTCCAGTCCAAACCAAACTATTTGAAAACCAATGTATGAAATAGGGGGTCCAACCAATTTATTCATCAAACTAAGCAAACCAAGCAAACGAAAAACCAAAACAAAAACGAATAAGAAGACACTCCAAGAACAACACAACTGTGCATGAAACAATAAAAATGAAGTGTTTGGAAGAAACCTGGGATTTTTATTGTTGAAGAAGGGGATGCCTTGGCATCCCCAAGCTTTGACGCTTGTACTTCTTTGATATTTCTTGGGGTGACACGCGTGGCATCTCCAAGCTTGAGCTTTAGTCCATCCTTCATCTCATTACTCATTCCTTCCATACACCTGAAATTTTTCCTTCATACAAAACTTCACACAATCTTTATTAGCAACATTAGTGCACTCAAGATAATAAGTCTTTAGATTGAGTTCTGACACCAATAAAGCTTCCATTAAAACACAAGCTACTGTAGCACTTCCCTTCAAAAAGCTCAATTCCCCAAAAGACCTAAAAAAGGAACAAACAAGAAGCAAATGCAAATAATGGCAGAAATCTGTCAAAACAGACCAGCAGGTAAAGACGATTTTTTTCGAAGACCTTATGTTGCTCAGATCTAAAATTGTTGAACTAACGAAAGTTAGATAACAACCTGGGGCAGAAGCATAAAAATTCACGTCTCAAAAGGATGTACAGAGATTTTACACGAATTTTCACGGTGAAGCACAGAAATCTGTTTTGGGACAGCAACTTTCCCAATCATTACTTCTCTCTCATTAGAGGTTACTCTTGGCACAAAAAGCAAATAAAAAGGATAAGGAGCGGTTATTACTGAAGTAATAACTTTCAAGACTTATCTAAAACTTTTGGGTTATCTCCCAATAAGTACTTTTCTTTAACGCCTTTAAGTTAGGCTTGATAGTTTGAGAAGATGCTCACATAAGAAATATGAATTGAAGTAAAAGAGAGCATCAAGAAGCAAATTCAAAGCACATTTAAGTCTAACCCACTTCCTATGCATAGGAATCTTGTAAAGAAACAAGTCATAAAAGCACAAAGCAACAAGCATAGGAAAGCAAAATGAGTGCAACTTCAAAATGTTCAACATAAAGAGGAGAAACTTATTATTGTTGAGATACATAAAACCATGTTTCCCTCTCTCATAATAACTTTCAGTAGCATCATGAATAAAATTAACAATATAACTATCACATAAAACATTCTTATAATTAGCCACATGCATATAATAATTATTACTCTCCACATAAGCATAATCATTCTTATTAATTGTAGTGGGAGCAAATTCAACAAAACAGCTATCATTATTATTCTCATCACCATAATCATCAAATATAGGAGGCATATTGTAATCATTAATTTTCTCCTCAATAGTAGGTAGACTGAAAATACCATATTCATCATTGTAATCATCATATATTGGAGGTTTGGTATCATCATAAGCAATAGAATAGCTATCTTCCAAAGATGGGGAACTAAAAAGATCATTTTCATAAGAACTAGCTTCCCCAAGCTTAGACTTTTCCATAGCATTAGCAATAACGGTGTCCAAAGAATTCATACTAGCTACATTGCTATTAGCATGCAAATAAAGTTCCATAGGTTTTTTAATTTTGTCTTCAAACACTTCATGTCCTAACTCAAGATAAATACTCTCTATTTTTTTTGTTTTCCATTAAGCCTAACTAGTGAAAACAAGAAACAAAATACAAAATTGCAGAATCTAAAGGAAATAAGTTCGAGCACTCACACCGGAGGATGTGAGTACCTTTTACCTTACCTCCCCGGCAACAGCGCCAGAAAATAGGTTGATGTCTACGCACTTCTATTCTTGTAGACAGTTGTTGGGCCTCCAAGTGCAGAGGTTTGTAGAACAGCAGCAAGTTTTCCCTTAAGTGGATTACCCAAGGTTTATCGAACTCAGGAAGGAAGTGGTCAAAGGTATCCCCTCTCAAGGAACCCTGCAATCAAGATACAAGAAGTCTCTTGTGTCCCCAACACACCCAATACACTTGTCAGGTGTATAGGTGCACTAGTTCGGCGAAGAGATAGTGAAATACAAGTGGTATAGATAATTATAAGTGGTAACGGTGCTAGAAAATAGCTTGTTGGCGTGTGGTTGACGTGGGAAAAGACTAAAGGCAAACTGAAATAAAGATGGAAGCAAGCAAACATGTAACATATCTAGTTGCAAATGGTGTTTCAATGCTAAGAAACAAGGCCTAGGGATCATACTTTCACTAATGAACACTCTCATATAAATATATTATCTTTATGATACTACTCTTAACTACTCTTCGGTTGGACACTCTAATCCATGGTAGGGCTATAACAACACTCCTAAAAGTCCATCTTTCCCATCTAGAAAACCCCACACTGTCACCTTGAGTACTAGATGGGTCCAACAAACACCACAATTTCATAGAAACATCCAATTCCAAATATAACTCATAACAAGTATTTGAAATCTCTAGCCTAAGTGCCACCATGGTGTGCACGCTCTCACTTTCACACGCGTGGGGAGAGCCAAAGATCTATTAAAGCACTTGAGTAGCAAGGTAGATCTACTTGATTCAAAGCTCATGATCACCATATGATCATGCATAGAGAGAGATGAACACATAGCTACCGGTAGAACCCTTAGCCTCGAGGAAGAACTACTCCCTCATCATCATGGGAATCAGCAACAACGATGGAGATGGTCGTGGAGATCGATGGAGATGGCTCCGGGGGCACTTCCCCGTCCCGGTAGGGTACCGGAACAGAGACTTTCTATCCCCCGAATCTCTTCGGTGGCGGCGGTGCTGCAGAACTTTTCGTGGCTGGAGGCATGACGATTCAGGATTTCCGCATCGGGGGAGATATATAGGCGAAAGAGGCAAGGTCGGTGGCCGGCCAGGGGTCCCACACCATGCCCTGGCGCGGCCTAGGGTTGCCCGTGCTTGGGAGGGGGGTGTGGCCAGGCCCTGGCCCTCCTCCGTCTCGTATTCTGGCTCCATGAGTCTTCCAGGAAAATAACGACTTTGGCTTTTGTCCGGTCCAATTCCGAGAATATTGATTTTCTGACTTCCTAGAACCAAAAACAGTAGAAAACAGGCAACTGGCACTGTGGCTCTTGTTAATAGGTTAGTCCAAGAAATCATATGAAAAGTACTCCAAAGTGTGGACAAAACAAAAGAAAGTAGATAAAACCAAGCATGAAACATCGAAAATTATAGATACATCTGCAATGTATCACTACTCTCACATCAATGATCAACAGAGGGACCTGGATGGCCATGTGACCCCCGTGCATTTCACGAATATAATCGCTCGAACCGTGAGATAGTCGTTTCCCGTTCCCTTTGTCATATGATACCTAATTCATTAGAGACTTGATCTTCGGTATCCCCATACCTTAGTTTGGTCTCGTTACCAATGAACTTGTTTACTCGTTCTCATGTTGTTGCATTCCGTGACCAAGTCACATGCTTGCAAGCTTCATTAATGCAACATCACCGAGATGGCCACATGTATCTGTTCGTTACATGGACTAGACAAATCCTGGTCTTGATATGTACTCCTCTACACATCCCTTTGGAAAACCTGAGTGACACCTTTTTGATCACCCTGTTACGAGATGATTCTTGATAACCATCTAAGCTTCTTCCGGAATGGTGATTTGCATTACCTCACAGTCAAAGGATCAGGTTGCGAGGTTCTCTGTGTTTTATCATCAATGGTGAACTTTGTAACTAGATCTCATTCAAGATATAACGGTCAGATGTTTGTCTATCATGTTATTCAACTAATAACAAGACCTCATTGTCAATTGGCATAAATGCCCATGATCTTGAAACGCAGACCATCCTCATGACCAATGAACTAGTTCGCTAGAGGTAACTAGAGACACGGTTTGTTTACATACCACACGTGTATTAACGTTTCGCATTAACACAGTTATAGCACAGCATGAAACGTATTATTAACATACATGAGATATATCAAATAATACACTTTATTATTTGCCTCTAGGGCATAACTCCTTCACTATCCATGGGGGAGCTCTCCTATATTAATTAGAACACTGATATTTATGCTTCTTGTTTTGTTCGATATCATGTTTTATTTGCTTGGAAGTTTTATCTTTTCATTTTGGTATTGTGCCATCATGAAAAGTGTGGAGAGTGTGGTTTATGTGTTGGAACCTTGCTCTTTTGGGAGTTGGTTTTGTCTCATTACTTGTTACTTGTTTGATCCCTTAGGATTAGATAAATCCTTGAGCATTGATGTTTTTGGCTATCTTTTGATCTTTGGCATTTGTCTTGTTCATTTGTTGAATTTGTGTCCTTTCATGTGTTGATTTGGCTCTTTGATGCAATTTGTACACCCTTTTGTCGTGTCACACTCTTGTGTGCGACTTCTTGGTTTACTTGGTGTTTTTGTTCAAATTGTACTCCTTTTGGTTCTTGAAAATCTTGTTCCTTCATATTTACTACATGTTCTATATTATGGCATGCTTGATTTCTTGATCAAATATATAGGGGATTCTCCACCAAGTCCTATCGGCTAAGATGTGCATGAAATTCAACTTCATATCAATATGCACATATTTATGTGGAGGGTCTCCTATGTATTGTAGTTTCACTAACTACTTTGGACCCAATTTGTTTGGGGACCATAGTGTACTTAATGTTGTTTTAGGTACATTGGAGATACATTGGATGCTTGTCTCAATAATAAGAAGATGTGGTGACAAAATGATAATTGGAGGCATGCTAGGATGATCAACAAACTCATATCTACTTCATCCTACCAATGGTATCTCGGTAACAAGTATCCCTCTCATGCATACTTTTCTAGCATCCAACCTTTGTGGTTGCATCATGGCATGATTTCCTTTAGTTGCTTTTATTGTGGTTCTTGCAAGATTTTATTGTATCATCCTTATTGTTATATGAGTAAGTTGATATGAATGCATAGTTTGGGGAATATATAAAAACCATGTTTATGGTTCACCAATCCCACATATGCCAATCTAGCAATTCTATTGTCAATCATTTCATCAATTTCTCTCATGTGCAATATGGATGAATTTGCAAGGTTTATTTGTTCTTTATGATACTTGTTGTCTTTCCCAATGCATTCCAACTATCTCTTGTTCCCTTGTGATAGTTGTGATGTATTCATTGGTGTTTAAAGGTCATTGATGTTTAATAAGATAAATTTGAGCCTTTGGCCATGCTTTCTAGCAATAATCTTATTGGCATTATCTATGACTTTCATTTGGATATCTTGTTGATTCTTGAGTATCCATTTTGTGTGTAAATGTTTCTTGGATGTATATCTTGGTGATTGTTGTCTACCTAAAAACTTATACACATGATTATGGCTAAAATCTCTAGTTGATATCATTTTGCTCTGGAGTCCACCTTGTGCTCCTGTTTAATTTTTGGTGGCTTCAAAAGTTTTACCTTGAGTGTTTGACATCTTCACTTGCATCTTTTGGCACTCATTGGTGTTAAGAAAGTTGACCTCTCATGCCTTTGTGTTGTTATGTAAGTTTGGGGGAGCAAGGATACCATGTTTATGCACTTTGCATTCAAAGCAATTATTATATCTAGTGCATAAACCTTGGGGAGCTTTCCTAATTTACCTAAGAACATGCATTTTCTTTCTTGTTATTGTTTGGTGTTTTGTTTTATTATGGGGAGTTATGATTCCATAATTGTGCACTTTGTTGTGCATGAACCTTGGGGAGCTTCCTATTTTTCATCTAAACACCCATTTTCTCTCATCATAATATCTTCTCTCTTGCTCGGGCTCGTGGTTTAAATGATATAGAGGGAATGAGGATACCATGTTATGCATATTGTATTCAAATGCAAATTGTGATTTGTGCACAAATGTGTGGAGTCTTCTCATATTTTTTAAATCAATCTCTTGTCGATCTTATCATAATATATATCTTTCTTTTGGTATCTTCCTTTTGTGAAGTGATTCTTTGGATCTTTTGATTGCTTGCTTCATTTGTTAATGCTTCTTCACCACTTTATTTCTTTGCAATCTTTGGATCCTCGGTTTAGTTTGGTTTCCTCCTGGTATTCCTCATTGGATACGTGCATTTTATCCTACTCATATTATGGAGGAACTCTCACTAAATTGGCCTTCTAAAGTTTTTCACCCATTTTGGCAATCGATGCCAATGGGGGAGAAGTTTTAGAGGGTTTCAGGGAATTTGGTTGTGTGTTTTGAGTTTTGTACTTAAACACTTGCTTATGTGCTTTGCATCTTAGTGTGTTGCATGGCATCTTGAATATATAGAGAGAACTCCACCACCAGTAATGGTTGGAAATATATGAAATTCAAGTTCATCCACACGTGCATAGATTGTGGGGGAGTTTGCTCTATATTGTGGTTGTACTAACATCACATACTTGTTGTGGCGACCCCGGATTTACATCCGAGATTACCAATTATGCAAACCACCACGATCCCATGATCAGTGCATTGTGGAGCATAACCGACATAATATCAAAGTACACATCCATTACAGTACGAATACAACAAGTCTTACATAACTGCCACCATGGGCACAAATAGATAGAAGCAGTGGAACTACTAATCGCGGAAGACCCGAGTCAAGCCATAGCCCAAACGGTGCCCGACTCGGAGTAACACCCTAGTTTGCGAAGTCCTCATCGTACCCTCCATCGTCTCCATCATCCTGCTCATAGTCTAGCCAAGTAGATAGCCAGGGACATTGCCAGTGAGTACTTTGAATGTACTCGCAAACCACCATACAAGAAAATGAACAAAAGAGTATGCAATATGGTTGTGGATAGGATGGCTCCAATGGGCTATTTGTAAGGGTAGCTCATAGTAACGCCTAGCTGCCCGCAAACAGTTCGTTCCTCCTCCAGGTCGATGTCCCACATGGACCTTTACAGGAGAAGGCCCAGCCTCTGGGGATTGAGGTCCCCTGTAGTAGTTGCGAGGCACTTGCATAATAATGGACCACCTTTGGGTCAAGCCCCTTCCCATATAGGGGTAGTGTGGTTGCACGGGGTAGTTGTTCGGGCAAAACTACATAGAACCGGGTGTGTTTTCGAAAACAGTTTTTCCTTCCTCTTCTTCCTTGATGCCACCACTTGGAAAGCAAAACCATTCTCTTTTAAGATCTCTCGGAAAGTCCCACTTGATAAGGTTTTCATTTTAAAACCTTTGTAAAAACTTGTTTGCTCTCAGGTTCCCAACCTAGAGTTTTTGGTAGGCTAAACCAGGGGTTTCCAAGGGGTTGTGGCATAGTAAACCACCTTAACTACTAGGGGAGAGGTAGGTAATATACAAGGGGAGTACTTAAACAGTACCATAAGTATGGGTTTGGAGGAGCCAAACCAATACCATAATAGATATATATATATATAACAATATAGCGAGTAGAACAATGCATTAGTAAGAGTAAGTAAAACAAGATGCATAGAGTAAGGGTGGGACAAGTCTCATGAACTTGTAGGTCGCTTGCCTTGATTGACAGCTTGTTCCTGATCTCCTTCCTCAAAGTCCTCCCACACACCTTCCTCAAATTCGTCCTCGTTCGTATCTATCGTCGAAAGAGGGAAAAGAATCAAACCACAACACCAACCATCAACCACAAGACAATCATCACAAACAATACAGACCATATGCTCAACTGAACAAACCCAACCATACACATGTAGCTACATATCCTAACAGCACAATGCCACTGGAATTAATTAAAAAGGTTAAGCCAAACAAATTTGGTGATTTTAATGGTGAAAACTAGATTAACACACAAACAGATGACTCGACCTAAACAAGTTGGTGATCAGTGACCAAGAGTTATATTTCTGGGTAGATACTGAATATATCAAGCCAACCCAAATGGATTCATGTTTTTATCTATTAAGGTTTATTTTTAACAATTAATATATTGAAAACAGGACTAGATTTAGCAATAAAATTCCTAGGGCAGAACTACTGAACCAAAAATTATGCCCTTCTAGGATTAAGTAGTACTAACAGAGGCCTATCTCTGGGAGTTGGTTTCATCCCAAAATTCGATCTACAGTAGCCTCTGGAATTAAAGTAAAAACCTTCTGTCCAAATCTTGTGAAATTAAGAACATAAGCTATACACCTCCAAACTGAGAGATTTAAATTTTATTAGGTAGGTATGTTCACAGGCCAGGCATGGAAATTGGTTTCACCAATTTTTGACTCACAGAAGTTTTGTTATGAATTAAATACCAGTAACAACATATATTTACCACTAATATTCTCAGTAAAAACACAGAAGATATTTCAGTGATCCACCAGATTTATGTGTTAAAGATTTACTGAGGCTACCATATGAAATTTGTTTCATGCCGAAACATCAAAGATGTGAATATTGGTGGGTTTAAAGCTACATCATCAATTTCTGGGAACTAAAACAGCTAAAATAATAAAAAAGGGAAAAGGGCAGAGGCAGGGGTCACGGCCACCCAGGGGCTGGGCCGGCCCACGCACGCGACGGCCTAAGCGAGAACCTCAGGGTTTCAAAATCCACGGTAGGGCCTGCATGTCAATGGTGGAGGGGGCTGAAGGGGTATAGGTCCATATGGGCCATTGGATTAAAAGCGAGATCGACGGCCGGGGGCTCGTCTTCCTCCTGGGAAAGAAACACCGGTGACCTAACCCTAACTGGTCGGAGCGGAGGTTGGGACGGCTCACCTAGGGGTGGAGAGGTGTCGGCGACGGCGGGGTTGTAAGCGGTCATCGACGGGGACTCGAACAAGGGGCGGCGAGGGTGGCTTCGGCTGCTGGCGACGCTGCGGATGTCCACGGGATCCTCGGTGCTCTCGGTGTCCTTGCAGCTCCGGTGTTCCTGGCAAAGGGGGAAGGGGAAGGTAGGTCAGAGGCGGTGCGGAGAACGCGATCGAGAGAAGGGGCAGAGCGAGGGGGGTTAGCCTCGACGACAACCTTCACCGCTTCCGACGAAACTGCGGTGGTGCGGCGGTGGCAAGAGCAGCAGAGACCGAGCGGGGCTCGGCTCCACTCTGGGGGTGGAGTGGGAGTTGCTGGGGAGTTGTGTGGCGTGGGACTCGGGGGTTGGGGCGGTCTGGTTCTTTAAAACCACAGAGACAGCTCCCATGGTGCACCGGGTGTAGGAGGTCGTGGCGAGAGGGGTTGTGGGGCTGGGATTGGCTGCGAGCGGCGGAGGGATTGTGTATCCGCGCGAGAGGGACCGCGGGGCTCATCTAGTCGCAGCGCTCAGCCTCGGGAGCACGCGAGGCAGTCATGGGGGTGGTGCACGCGAGGTGTTCGCGTGCTGTCATGCTTGACAGGGCGCGGGACAGATGAGGTGTAGCGTGAGGATCGGTGCAGGGTGGTTGAGAGGGGCTTGTTCGTCTACGGTACCAAAGTTGGCAGGCCAGCGCATGGCGGTACCTAAGTTGCCTGAAATTACCCCGTTTCAAAAACTTGGGCCGCCAACTACTGAGAGGGGCCATTTCGAGACAAACTCATCTCACCCCTGCCAAATACAAACATTCCATTAAACCGCCCCATGAAGTAGACGGTCTGGACCCACATGTCGGTTATCTGTCCATGACGCGGGCACCAACGCGGCAACCTCTTAGGCAAATCGAGCAGCTAAGTGGATTGGATGCGTTAACCAATTTCACAAATCCATTCCCAGCTTTCCCCTAGCACCGGCGGTGTCGGAATCCACCCTCCAGGCAGGACGATCCCTTCGGACATTTGACTTCCAGGGCCAAGTTGTTGCACCCAGTTGCTGCGCCTAGTCGCTGATACCGAGCTCCAATGGTGCATGCCATAGCCGCCGTTGCGAGGCTCTAGCCCGCCTCCACCGCCGACGAGCCGAGCAGCTCGGAGGATGGCAGATCCTACTATCAAGAAAGAAGAAGTTTTGTCTACAAGCGGGTGATCTACCCTTCTCTTTGCTATTCGCACTAGTTACAACTGCTAGCTATTGAACCTCAAATTGTTTGTTAGCCATCGCTGACAAACATATTTTGTCCACAGATTTTACATCAAGTGGGATCTGACGACCCTTACCTGGTTACTGTAGTCCTCTATAGGTACGACTCTAAGGGCAACAGGTATGGACACCATTGTTTCACGATGGAAGAAGCGCCTGCGCAGATCTACACTATATCTGGTATGGTTGCTGCTCTGCGTAATCATGTTGAAGTATGGCCGAAGTAGACTGCAAAGTTCAGCTTCATGGATGAACATGGCATCCATGTTCCTATATCGTGTGACAGTCAGCTAATTGGGTTGACAGACAAGCAATGACACTGGTGGATCCTTATGTGGTTTGTTTAGAGGAACAAACATGCAATGACACCGGTGGATCCACATGTGGTTTATGGAAGTAACACACATGCAATGACACTGGGTGTGGTTCATGAAAAGAACAGACATGCAATGACACTGGTAGATCCTTATGTGGTTCATGAAAAGAACAGACAGGCAATCACACTAGGTGGATCCTTATGTGGTTTATGGAAGTAACAGACATGCAATGACACTGGCTGTGATTCATGAAAAGAACAGACATGCAATGACTCTGGTGGATCCTTATGTGGTTCATGAAAAGAACATATAGGCAATGACACTGGTGGATCCTTATGTGGTTTGTTTAGAAGAACACACATGCAATGACACTGGGTGTGGTTCATGAGAAGAACACACACGCAATGACACTGGTGGATCCTTATGTGGTTTGTTTAGAGGAATAGACATACAATGACACCGGTGGATCCATATGTGGTTTATGGAAGTAAAAGACATGCAATGACACTGGTAGATCCTTATGTGGTTCATGAAAAGAACATACATGCAGTGAAACTGGGTGTGGTTCGTGAATAGAACAAACATGCACTAACACTTGGTGTGGTTCACGAAAAGAACAGACATACAATGACACTGGTGGGCCCATCCTTATGTGGTTCATGAAAAGAACAGGCATGCAATGACACTGGTGGATCCTTATGTGGTTTGTTTAGAAGAACACACATGCAATGACACCGGTGGATCCACATGTGGTTTATGGCAGTAAAAGACATGCAATGACACTAGTAGATCCTTATGTGGTTCATGAAAAGAACAGACATGTAGTGAAACTGGGTGTGGTTCATGAATAGAACAGACATGCACTGACACTGGGTGTGGTTCATGAAAAGAACAGACATGCAATGACACTGGTGGGCCCATCCTTATGTGGTTCATGAAAAAGAACATACATGCAATGAGACTGGTGGATCCTTATGTGGTTTGTTTAGAAGAACACACATGCAATGACACTGGGTGTGGTTTATGAGAAGAACACACATCCAATGAACTCTAGTGGATCTATCTTGGCATAATTTGATGTATTCCACGATGTATTTCATTGTACAAGACACTTTCCATTTTATACTACTCAGTTTTGCCCTTGGTTTTATGTGGTACTACTTAGTTTTGCCCACCCCCTCTCTATCTTTCGTAGAAGCCCAAAACTATGCTCACCCTGTCTGCTACTCCCTGATTGGTTGTCACAGTTGTCACACGGATCGTGCGCACCAACCGTTGATTCTGTGCGATCCAACAATGATCGTTCCACACCTCGTGCCCTTCACAGTACAGTGTGAGACAGCACGGACATCTCCCTCCACGAGACTTCTACAGGAAGGAACACGATGTCGTTCATCGAAAAAGTCGTCGAGCGGTCATGTCAAGTTTAATCAAGTCTGAAAAGCCTACTACTGCTACTACAACTCATGCACAGGGCAACGGGGTTATCGAGTGCACGGTTGTCGACGGGACGCTGCAATTTATTGCCACTTGATTTTAATCATACATATCCCATTTATACGTAGCGCTCTCAATCTCACTTCCAACTAGGCCCTACCGCTAGTAAATTCCATGAGTCAAGGGCCGCCCTCGAGTAGATCTAACGTTGCTAGAAATTAGTTCCGCACCACTTGCATGCAGTGGAATCAAGGTCTGCCATGAGCGTGTTTTCAATGCAGCTCTAAAGTGGAGATCGTGGCTGTTTCAAAAAAAGGGAACCGAAAAAAGGGTGGAGATCGTGGTAGCCCCCCGCCCCCCCACCCCCCGCCGACCACACGTGTCCACTCGAGGACTACGAACGGTCCGGTGTTTATAACCCCCCTCGACCTTCTTCTTCCGTGAGCTCGTGTCATTTCCCCCCAGTCTATCTAGTCCCAAGACCCCAATCTACACCTGCCGCGCGCCAAATCTCCCTCCTTTGCACAACCTCCTTCCCTTGGTGCACCATGAAGCGTACGCGTGGAGAAGATCCGGAGGTGAAGCGAATTGAAGGCGAAGCAGAAGATGGCTCGGTCGTCGCCAAGCAGACGGAGGCGTCTTCTCCGGGCATGAACGGCGCTCGTCGCCGCGCCGTCGAGGGTGCGAACTCATCCGTCCAGCTAGTAGCTGTCACCGCCGAGCAGCAGTTGGTAGCTGTCGCCGCCGAGCAGCAGGTGGTAGCCATCACCGCCGAGCAGCCGGTATTAGCCGCCGCCGCCGAGCAGTAGGTGGCCGACAACGTCGTGGTGCCAGCGGCAAATCTGGATGGGGGCAGGCGGCAGGCGGAGGCAATCCGGTGATCTACATCAACGACCCCATCACCGTTCAAGAAATCTTCGACGCAATCGCGGAGAATGATGAGTTCGAGGAGGAGGTCCCTGATGAGGAGTCTGAGGTACTACATTGCTAGCTTCTCTAGTCGCAGCCGCAGTTTTCACCGTTCATACATAGGATTTGCTCAATCGTGTACAGATTCTTTTGCTCTTGAAGTAGGGTAGTATATATATGATTCGATCGGTTGATTGATGCATCTGCCATCTAGTCACAAAACCCCAATCCGTCTAGTCACAAAACCCTAATCTGCTCATCTGCCATCTAGTTGAGTTTGCTAGCTGAGTGTTGATTTCGATACACAGCAGGCCTATAACATTACATTTCTATTCCTTACTGAGCCCAATGATTCAATTTTGCCCCAAAGAGAGGCAGACACATTGGTGTCAAATTTTTACAGGGATGAGTGAGCGAACCTGGGGCCATGTACAAGATCAGTATAAGATGTGCAATTGTTACTTGGTTCTCTTACGCCATCTCTGTAGAAACTTATGAGGCCACAATCTTTATTCTGCATTCATAGAACTATGATATTTGAATTATCTATTCCATGCATTCATAGTGTATAAGAATTACATTTTAGTTTGTCACCGAGGCCGATGATTGAAATTTGCCCCAAAAGAGTTCAAGTGGAGACACGTATGATGGTGTCGTGTTTTAGGGATGGGTTGGTGAACCTGAGGCAGCAATGCACACAAACAATATAGGTTGTGCTGTTGGTACTTTGGTTCCCCAACTCCATCTCTAAAACAAATTTGAGGCCCTAGATTTATTCTCATATGGAACTACATATATGATCCTTGAATTGTTTCTGATCTTTTAATGATTGGTATGATGCATATGTATATGAATGGTTTTGATCATAAGTATTTTTAACATGCACCTGAAGATTAATTGTTTGGTTTTTTATTTATAATTACAATATTTAGGCTTGTTTTTGTACCTGACTATGTATATCCCTGAATAATGTTTTGTACGATTACATTTCAATTTCTTATTGTGGCCAATGATTCAAATTTGCCCCAAAGAGAGGCAGACACATTGGTATCAAATTTTTACAGGGATGAGTGAGCGAACCTGGGGCCATGTACAAGATCAATATAGGTTGTACAATTGTTACTTGGTTCGCTTACGCCATCTCTGTAGAAACTTATGAGGCTGCAATCTTTATTCTACATTCATATAACTATGATATTTAAATTATCTATTCCATGCATTCATAGTGTATAAAAATTACATTTTAGTTTGTCACCGAGGCCAATGATTGAAATTTGCCCCAAAAGAGTTCAAGTGGAGACACGTATGATGGTGTCGTGTTTTAGGGATGAGTTGGTGAACCTGAGGCAGCAATGCACACAAACAATATAGGTTGTGCTGTTGGTACTTTGGTTCCCCAACTCCATCTCTGAAACAAATTTTGAGGCCCTAGATTTATTCTCATATAGAACTACATATATGATCCTTGAATTGTTTCTGATCTTTTAATGATTGGTATGATGCATATGTATATGAATGGTTTTGATCATAAGTATTTTTAACATGCACCTGACGATTAATTGTTTGGTTTTTTATTTATAATTACAATATTTTAGGCTTGTTTTTGTACCTGACTATGTATATCCCTGAATAATGTTTTGTATGATTACATTTCAATTTTTTTATTGTGGCCAATGATTCAAATTTGCCCCAAAGAGAGGCAGACACATTGGTGTCAAATTTTTACAGGGATGAGTGAGCGAACCTGGGGCCACGTACAAGATCAATATAGGCTGTGCAATTGTTACTTGGTTCGCTTACGCCATCTCTGTAGAAACTTATGAGGCTGCAATCTTTATTCTACATTCATAGAACTATGATATTTGAATTATCTATTCCATGCATTCATAGTGTATAAGAATTATATTTTAGTTTTTCACCGAGGCCGATGATTGAAATTTGCCCCAAAAGAGTTCAAGTGGAGACACGTATGATGGTATCGTGTTTTAGGGATGGGTTGGTGAACCTGAGGCAGCAATGCACACAAACAATATAGGTTGTGCTGTTGGTACTTTGGTTCCCCAACTCCATCTCTGAAACAAATTTTGAGGCCCTAGATTTATTCTCATATGGAACTATATATATGATCCTTGAATTGTTTCTGATCTTTTAATGATTGGTATGATGCATATGTATATGAATGGTTTTGATCATAAGTATTTTTAACATGCACCTGACAATTAATTGTTTGGTTTTTTATTTATAATTATAATATTTAGGCTTGTTTTTGTACCTGACTATGTATATCCCTGAATAATGTTTTGTATGATTACATTTCAATTTCTTATTGTGGCCAATGATTCAAATTTGCCCCAAAAGAGAGGCAGACACATTGGTGTCAGATTTTTTTAGGGACGAGTTAGTGAACCTGGGGCAATATACAACAACAATATAGACTGTACAATTGTTACTTGGTTCACTCACGCCGTCCCTGAATAAACTTATGAGGCCGCAATCTTTATTCTACATTCATAGAACTATGATATTCAAATTATCTATTCCATGCCTTCATAGTGTATAAGAATTATATTTTAGTTTGTCACCGAGGCTGATGATTGAAATTTGCCCCAAAAGAGTTCAAGAGGAGACACGTATGATGATGTCGTGTTTTAGGGATGGGTTGGTGAACCTGAGGCAGCAATGCACACAAACAACATAGGTTGTGTTGTTGGTACTTTGGTTAGCCTACTCCAATTATGAGGCCCTAGATTTATTCTCATGTGAAACTATATATATGATCCTTGAATTGTTTATGATCTTTTAATGATTGGTATGATGCATATGTATATGAATGGTTTTGATCATAAGTATTTTTAACATGCACCTGAGGATTAATTGTTTGGTTTTTATTTATAATTACAATATTTAGGCTTGTTTTTGTACCTGACTATGTATATCCCTGAATAATGTTTTGTACGATTACATTTCAATTTCTTATTGTGGCCAATAATTCAAATTTGTCCCAAAAGAGAGGCATACACATTGGTGTCAGATTTTTTCAGGGACGAGTTAGTGAACCTGGGGCGATGTACAAAAACAATACAGGCTGTGCAATTGTTACTTGGTTCACTCACCCCGTCCCTGAATAAACTTATGAGGCCGCAATCTGATGCAATTATTTGTCATTGTGTTGAGATGAAATGATATATGAACCGATCAAACTATTGCTGAGATGCTTTATCTTTGATATCCACGGATATATTGTCTTACATATACACGTTGTCAATTCTTGAGTTGTAATACAATTCAATCATATGTACGAGTTCTAAGTTATGTTCTTAAAAATCAACAGGAGGATGATGATGAAGTGGACGATAGCAAGGAATCCAGGGACAACAAGAGCCGCTACGTGCTGAGGCGGTTACGGTGTGGGCTAATCCGTTTCCACCGTAGGGAGACCTTTTGCCCATTACGTGTGGCAGAGCAATCAACATGGACCTCAACAGCATGATCCAGCACGCGGAGGGCGTTGGTAGAGGCAGAGGCAGAAGCCATAGGCCGATTACCTTGGCACGGCACGCAGCCTACGGCAAATTCCTCCGGAAGTATGTCAGGACTGGCCTGTATCCCATCGACTAGGCTGTCGCTGCCTCCTGCTGATAAACCCCTGCCCTGCTAGGCGTCTCCGTGTCCCGGCCTCCTGCTGTAGCCCCTGCTTTTATTTTGTTCTAGTTAATTATTACCTGTGTGTGGCATGTAAGACAATATATCCGTGGTGTCTCTGGTGAACCTTATATATTAATCTACTCCTTTATATGGAGTGCCTTAAAGTTTCTAGTGTTAAATTATATTTACTGATCATGCTCATGCACACTACAAAATATTTCTAGTGCTCGATTATATTATAATTGTCAAGAAATACATCAACAAGTTAAATTGGTTCAAATTTTGTATTGAAGTAACTAAATGTATCACACACATAATAAACTAGAAACTAAAATCTAGTTCAAACACATAATGTATCACCACCACTTGTTGTCGTCCTTGACTTGCTTCCCCTTCAGCCGCTTGATGTTGCCATCGTCCCAAGATCCCTGCTCGTCCTGAAATCGCTTTCTGCCATCCTCGTGTTTCTTCTCCTGGGCTAGCTTGCAACCAGGGCATAGCTCTCTCGCGAAAAACCCGCCTTAACCATCCCATCTTTCATGGTAATGAGCTTACTGTACAACTCGTACGCCATGTACGTGTCTCTGGCTGCATACTCGAGGCGCGCCTGGCTCATCGGCTTCCACTCCCAGTAGTCGTGATCGAGTCGCTTCAATTTTTTCAGTTTTTCATAGGATTTATCAATGATTTCCGCTACCAGATCACCCATGCCATCCTTCGCTGGGTATGATTTGATCTTGTACGGATTTTGGATGTCGATGTGGTGCCTCTCTGGGATTTTTATCAACGCACGAGAAAGCATAATTGTGTCATTTGTGATATCCATGCTAGTGAAAGTTATCCCTTTCCTACACAAGAACTCGACCAGAGCTGGACAACGCATCTCAGTTGGTTTACTCCTGCACTAAGATGGTTCTAGGGATGTATGGGAACAAGGGATGCAGAAATGGTGATCTCAAATTTAAATTTCACATACCTACAGAAGTGGTAAACGAGGACCTCCTCATGTATGGCGATTTGCACGACAGCGATCTCTTGTGGAGGATTTTTTCGCTTATTTGCACGGGTGTACTCCAAGTCTAGCCCCAGAAACTTGTGCTTCTCTTTCTCAAGCAATTGCTCAAACCTAGCGAGAGTTGTCTCCACAGTCGCTTCATCATTTGTGTACAACACTGTAAAAGTCGTGGTGTCATGGGCAGGGACCAAGTGGGTCTCTGTTGTGCGTTTCCCATCGTCCATGCCTGCAAGGAAATGGGTGAAAGGAACCGCCTACAAGGAAATGCCTTCGAGAGGAAGAAGAAGATGAACCGATGGTTCCAGAACAGAGGAAGAAGAAGCGCCCAGGAAAAACTGCAGAGGAATGACTGAGGAAGAGGAATGACAGCAGAAGAAACGTGGTAACTGCAACTTTCGGTTTGAGAACTCACCGTGGTTACGTGGAGATCGTGGCAGTGCTGCCGGTTCAACAAGTGGGGCCAGTTCCCGCGAGAATATCAAATTAGCTATGCATTTTTCTATGCGAGAAATTGAGAGAAGTCATTTATATTTTGTCTTTCATAATTAAACACAATGAAGTTGGTACAGCCCAAGAGATTTGAACAAACGAGATTTGCTATTTTAACATACAACAACACTTACAGGCCCAACATGGCAGAACTTGGAGAGCCCCAGAACTTGAGCTACCACAGAGACCTCGGTAGAGGTGGCAGAATTGGTGCGGGTGCAACCACGGTGACGGCGAGCTCGGATTCTAGAGGAGGAAAACAGAACCGAGCATGGTCGACAAGGTGATAGATCTCACCGGGAACCAATTCTCGTCCCCGACCGTGCCATGGGTGCATCCATGGTGAGGGCGAGCTCCGACTTGGGATGGGGAGGAGAGCGGGGCCGAGCAGCTTCATCACTTCCCAGCTCTGCGCCATGGCCGCGACCATAGATTGCCACTCCAAGGAAGAAGACGAGTAATGGAGGCGCCAATATTGCAAGCCTACAGGGAGGAGAGCTGGGCCGAGCAGGTTCATCCACGTCCCAGCTCCATGCCATGGCTACGACGCCCCACAGATTGCCGCTCCGAGGAAGAAGAAGACGCGTAATGGATGCAGGCGCCAACGCTGCAAGCTTAATTGACACCTAAGCGACAGGAGTGACAGGAGCGACATAACGGCGAGAACTGACAGGAGGGGCCCAACTTGATGGCCGTTAGCCTGATTTTTTGTATTGAAACATAAAGTTGAATTTGTGCCAAAAAGACCCTCTAAGTATTTGGCACGCCAACTATAGTCATCGCGGATGATATCAGGGAACTCGGGTACCGCGTTGCCTGGACACCCCAATTTTTAGGCCGCAAAATGATATTCTCGGTTGAGAGGGAGAGGAGGGGTCTCCTCCGAGGCAGGGGGATAGCACCGTTTTGCACCAGCGAGCGGGAAACGGCGCAACGCGCGCGGCGCTCTAGGCGACGTGGCCAACTCGGGTTGGGGGTAGCCAGGGCTGCTGGTGAGGGAGGAGAGGGCCTGGGCGTGCCTGGGGAAGACGCGAGCATGCAGCGTGTGTCCAAACGCGGCAGGGCGGGGGCATGCGCGGCAAGGAGACGTTTCGAGCTGGTTCGACCCGTTGCAGGGTTCTCTCTCCTCTGGGTCGGGTCTGGTCGCACAGGGGTGGCTAGGGAGTGGTACCAGGAAGGTGTGGTCACGTTGGTGCCGTGCCAGGCCACAGACTGGGGTGCAGCACAAGTGGATATGTGGGGAAGGGGTTTTAGGTGATCTAGGGTTGGCTAGCTGCGGTGGTCACTTTGGAGGCTTGCCTCTTCGGGCTCGGGCCATTAATGGTAGAGGGGGAGACCTGGGGGTGTAGAGGGATACTGGGTGAAGGGATTTAGACCCAGGTTGCATCATGAATCCATCCCATGTGTTAGCAAGGATCTCCCAAAAATCAGCCAAAATAGGGTGGTCATTCCCTAAGTGGCCACTAGTGATGAGAACCTTCACATGCAAATGGCTTAGGCTTGTGGTTTAACCAGGGCTAAGGTAGGGTTCTCAAGTACTCATAGCAGGGTACCTCATGGTGCTATTTAATGGTAGAAAGGATGATGGGTTTTCTCAAACCATAGCTCCAAAAATGGAACAAAACTAGATAGATATGACTTAGCCATTTTCCTTAGTTTTTAAGAAAACCAACCAAGGTGATTTTAGGGGTTACCCAAACATGGATTTAAGAACCTAGGCATGTAAGATAGCAAGCAACAACCAAGATCACTACCCTGGCAACACATATGATCAAGCAATTCAAGTATAAGCAACTTCATATGTAAACAATTAGAAAAGGTTTTATTTCCCCCTAATTTCTAGCTTCCTACTCCTAAGCAAATATGGATGCAAAATATGGGATGTTACACTTGTGTTGTATTTGATGTTAGCACAACGTTTTGTTTGATTAATTCCTTATATAAACCCTCTCAAAGGGATTGTCATTAATTACCAAAATGGGGGAGATTGAAAGTGCATGTGTGCCCCATGTGTGGTTTTCGTAATTAATGACAATCTTTATGGACTTATGTTTGCATTGAGTTTTACTTGTAGGATTTGTCCATAGGCAATGCTTGAACCATATGTTGGCTTCAAGGTTGGGAGAAGAAAAAAGGGAAGAAGATCAAGTGATGACTAAGGTATTCAAGGAGTGATCCAAAGCTTGGTCAGGTGAGAGTTGAGCCTATGGCAAGTGTGTCTTGAAGAATAAGATGGTGTGATATCTCTTGTGTACCTTCAAGACACCAACATGATGAATAAAGAAGAAATGAAGTGGAAGTTCAATATGAGCCATCTCGAAGACAACATTTGCTTGAAGCTTGCCATCCTATGGCGTTCATGGATATGTGAAGATGATATGCCCAAAAGACAAGCTCTGCCATAGTGGAGTATGGGGAGCAATTTGCAAGTTTTTGAAGTCTACGCACTTCTATTCTTGTAGACAGTTGTTGGGCCTCCAAGTGCAGAGGTTTGTAGAACAGCATCAAGTTTTCCCTTAAATGAATCACCCAAGGTTTATCGAACTCAGGGAGGAAGTGGTCAAAGGTATTCCCTCTCAAACAACCCTGCAATCAAGATACAAGAAGTCTCTTGTGTCCCCAACACACCCAATACACTTGTCAGGTGTATAGGTGCACTAGTTC
This sequence comes from Avena insularis, assembly GCA_023614405.1. Classification (NCBI taxonomy): domain Eukaryota; kingdom Viridiplantae; phylum Streptophyta; class Magnoliopsida; order Poales; family Poaceae; genus Avena; species Avena insularis. Next base: position 19,166,624 of record CM042694.1, on the reverse strand, counting down.
GGCGAAGAGATAGTGAAATACAAGTGGTATAGATAATTATAAGTGGTAACAGTGATATAAAAGAGCTTGATGGCGTGGAAGAGACTAAAGGCAAACTGAAATAAAGATAGAAGCAAGCAAACATGTAACAGACCTAATTGCAAACGGGGTATTAATGCTTAGAAACAAGGCCTAGGGATCATACTTTCACTAGTGAACACTCTCATATAAATATATTCTCTTTATGATACTACTCTCCGGTTGGACACTCTATTCGATGGTAGGGCTATAGCATCACTCCTCAAAGTCCGCTTTCTCCATCTAGATAACCCCACACTGTCACCTTGAGCACTAGATGGTTCCAACAAACACCACAATTTCATAAAGACATCCAACTCCAAATATAACTCATAACAAGTATTTGTAATCTCTAGCCTAAGTGCCACCATGGTGTGCACACTGTCAACTTCACATACATGGGGAGAGCAGAGATCTATTAAAGCACTTGAGTAGCAAGGTAGATCTATAGATTACAAGCTCATGATCACAATATGATCATGCATAGAGAGAGACATGAACACATAGCTACCGGTAGAACCCTTAGCCTCGAGAGAGAACTACTCCCTCCTCATCATGGGAATCACCAATGGCGATGGAGATGGTGGTGGAGATCGATGGAGATGGCTCCGGGGGCACTTCCCCGTCCCGACAGGGTGCTGAAATAGAGACTTTCTGTCCCCCGAATCTCCCCTTCGGTGGCGGCGGCGCTGCGGTACTTTTCGTGGATTTCTGTTTGAGTATTTAGGGTTTATGCATCGGGAGGCTTCTTATAGGTGAAGAGGCAAGGTCGGTGGCGACGGGGCCACACCATGCCTGGCGCCACTGGGGTACCGCGCCTAGGGGGTGTGGCCACCCTGTGGCCCCTATCCGACTCTCCTTCTGGCTCCGTGAGTCTTCCGGGAAAATAGGAACTTTGGCTTTTGCCCCGTCCAATTCCGAGAATATTCATTTTCTGACTTTCCTGAAACCAAAAACAGCAGAAAACAGGCAACTGGCACTATGGCATCTTGTTAATAGGTTAGTCCAAGAAATCATATGAAAAGTACTCCAAAGTGTGGACAAAACATAAGAAAGTAGATAAAACCAAGCATGGAACATCAAAAATTATAGATACATTTGCAATGTATCAACATCCCCAATCTTAACTACTGCTCGTCCTCGAGTAGGTAAGTGATAAAAAGAAAGAATAATGTTTTAGGTGACATGAACCATCATAAACTTGATCAAAGTATTTGTAAAACATTCAAAGCTGGGATCATAGTACTTCAATCATAACATGAAAGACAAAGTTCTAGCAATAAGACAAAGAAACTATGTTGCAACATGAAAAGGCACAAACAAAAGATTCATGAATAACAATGCTTTGCAAGATGTTTTTTTGTTGCACATAAAGAAAACATAGCATAATAGCATTCAGCTTGTCCCTCATAGAGTAGCAAATATAAATGCATAGGACACCTTCAAAGTTCATAAGAGTGACTAGATACAAATAGTTTAAAACAAGCAATATCAAGTTATGCATCAATCAACTAGTCTTGGGACAATGCACATAGAACTAAGAATGGCCACTATGCTCTCAAAGTAGGTGCATAAAGGTAGAAGGTGGAGACTCAATATAATGGTGGAAGAAAGGCCTTCATAGAAGGAAGTAGGGATTCAAGTTTCATAAAGACCTTCCAAAAATTATGGTACTTAATAGCTTTCAGCTCTCATTGCCCCTATCATAAGCATCTTGAAGTGATTAAGGTTAAAGTGAACAAACTATGGTGTACATGCTTGACGAAGTATAAGTTAGGTATCTCATGTCCCTTGTATACAAGGGTCGCTCCTCATGCTACTCAAGTTTAGTCACCGGTAAGTTCTTGTCATCGTAAGTACATGTGTATCATAGAGACCGCCAACGGGGTACCCCTTGCCCGATGATACGGAAGAATCCCCATATCAAAATGACAAGGCAAGCAGACAACAAGCATCTCAACAATCTTCTTATTTACCATGGGAATATGGTGCTTTTTTCTCTCTTTCCTCTTTTCATAATCTTTTTTTTTCTCTTTTTTTCTCAATATAGGACTCTTTTTTTATGAGAAGAATGCTTCATAGACAGCTCATTATGGTTACGCTGCAGTCCACCATGTCAGCATGGATTAGACCAGCGGCCCAGGTGTTTCTCTAACACATATACATAACTCCATGGACATACAAGCTCCCCTTTTATTTCACATCGACGACATCCATATACAAAAGAGCATGATATCAACTAGGTACAAGTACCAAGTGCAATGTTGAAAGCGTTCCCCATGAAAGCATGGTTCTGCTAATTCCCAACAAATAAGTGCAAGCATATACAACATAGACAACACAATGGTTCAGGTTTATTAAGGGCAAGAAAAGTAAAGTGTGCCATCAAGTTCATGAGAGCTTTAATCACTAGTTTTCTCATACAAGTTTAATTCAGAAGGTAGATAAAAACATGAATATACTTGGAATAGCAAATGCTAATAGGTAGGTATGGTGGACTCTTTGGAATAACTTGGTTTAGGGAGTTGGATGCATGAGTGGAACTCATACTTGGTTGTGGAGGCTAGCAAAAGACTGGGAGCGACAAACTAAGAGAGCAATAATGGCCATAATCATGCAGAGCGACAAAACATCATTGATCAAAGCATAAAGTGATACTAAAAGTTGAAAACTAAAGGATCATAAAGGCTTATGGTGACTTGAGATAGTCGTAACATGGTGTGAGCATGCGCCAAGTCAACCCAAATAAAGCATCAAAGGAGAATACCACTATACTATGCTTTAATATGCTAAAACAACGCATGATTCATCCAAGCCACATTAAGCCATATCAATTATTTATAACAAGTCACACTATAGCAAAGAATACTAAGCGTAAAGCCAAAACAATATCAAGCATGGCATGACAGAGCATAGGCCACAGTAAAAAACAAGCTCTTTTTACCACATAAGCATGAACTTTCCTACTCTTTTCCAAACCAAACAAAACTATTTGAAAACCAATGTATGAAAGAGAGGGTCCAACCAATTTATTCAGCAAACTAAGCAAAACAAAGCAAACGAAAAACCAAAACGGAAAAGAAAAAGAAGACGCTCCAAGAACAACACAATTGTGCATGAAACAATAAAAATGAAGCGTTTGGAAGAAACCTAGGATTTTTATTGATAAAGAAGGGGATGCCTTGGGCATCACCAAGCTTTGACGCTTGTACTTCTTGGATATTTCTTGGGGTGACACGCGTGGCATCCCCAAGCTTGAGCTTTAGTCCATCCTTCATCTCATTACTCATTCCTTCCATACACCTGAAATTTTTCCTTCATACAAAACATCACACAATCTTTATTAGCAACATTAGTGCACTCAAGATAATAAGTCTTTAGGTCCAGTTCCAACAATAATAAAACTTCCATTAAAACACAAGCTACTGTAGCACTTCCCTCAAAAAGCTCAATTCCCCAAAAGAACTCAAAAAGGAACCAACAAGAAGCAAATGCAAATAATGGCAGAAATCTGTCAAAACAGACTAGCAGGTAAACACGATTTTTTTCAAAGACCTTCTGTTGTTCAAATCAAAAAGTGTTGAACTAACGAAAGTTAGATAACAACCTGGGGCATAGGCACAAAACTTAACTCCTCAAAAAGATGTTCAGAGATTTTACACGAATATTTAAGGTGAAGTACAGAAATCTGTTTCGGGACAGCAACTTTCCCAATCATTACTTCTCTCTCATTAGAGGTTACTCTTGGCACAAAAAGCAAATAAAAAGGATAAGGAGCGGTTATTACTGAAGTAATAACTTCCAAGACTCATCTAAAACTTTTGGGTTATCTCCCAATAAGTACTTTTCTTTAACGCCTTTAAGTTAGGCATGATAGTTTGAGAAGATGCTCACATAAGAAATATGAATTCAAGTAAAAGAGAGCATCAAGAAGGAAATTCAAAACACATTTAAGTCTAACCCACTTCCTATGCATAGGAATCTTGTAAATAAACAAGTCGTGAAAGAACAAAGCAATAAGCATAGGAAAGCAAAACAAGTGCAACTTCAAAATTTTCAACATAAAGAGGGGAAACTTAATATTGTTAAGATACATAAAACCATCTTTCCCTCTCTCATAATAACTTTCAGTAGCAACATGAATAAAATTAACAATATAACTATCACATAAAACATTCCTATCATGAGGCACATGCATAAAAGAATTAATACTCCCCTCATAAACATAGTCATTCTTATTAATTGTAGTGGGAGAAAATTCAACAAAAGAGCTATCATTATTATTCTCATCACCATAATCATCAAATATAGGAGGCATATTGTAGTCATAATTAATTTCCTCCTCAATAGTAGGTGGACTGAGAATATCATATTCATCATTGTAATCATCATATATTGGAGGTTTGGTATCATCATAAGCAATATAATAGATATCTTCCAAAGCTGGGGAACTAAAAAGATCATTTTCATAAGGACTAGCTTCCCCAAGCTTAGACTTTCCCATAGCATTAGCAATAATGGTGTCCAAATAATTCATACTAACAACATTGCTATTAGCATGCAAATAAAGTTCCATAGGTTTTTTAATTTTCTCTTCAAACACTTCATGTCCTAACTCAACATAAATACTATAAAGCTCTCTAATTTTGTTGTTGTTTTCCATTAAGCCTAAATAGTGAAAACAAGAAACAAAAAGACAAAATTGCAGAATTTAAAGGAAATAACTTCGAGCACTCACACCGGAGGATGTGAGTACCTTTTACCTTACCTCCCGGCAACGGCGCCAAAAAATAGGCGTTTGCCGTGGGAGGTTCTTCTTCTTTAATCCTCCGGTGTAAATACCTTTTACCTTACCTCCCCGGCAACGGTGCCAGAAAATAGCTTGATGTCTACGCACTTCTATTCTTGTAGACAGTTGTTGGGCCTCCAAGTGTAGAGGTTTGTAGAACAGCAGCAAGTTTTCCCTTAAGTGAATCACCCAAGGTTTATCGAACTCAGGGAGGAAGTGGTCAAAGGTATTCCCTCTCAAACAACCCTGCAATCAAGATACAAGAAGTCTCTTGTGTCCCCAACACACCCAAAACACTTGTCAGGTGTATAGGTGCACTAGTTCGGCGAAGAGATAGTGAAATACAAGTGGTATAGATAATTATAAGTGGTAACGGTGATAGAAAAGAGCTTGATGGCGTGGAAGAGACTAAAGGCAAACTGAAATAAAGATAGAAGCAAGCAAACATGTAACAGATCTAATTGCAAACGGGGTATCAATGCTTAGAAACAAGGCCTAGGGATCATACTTTCACTAGTGAACACTCATATAAATATCTTCTCTTTATGATACTACTCTTAACTACTCTCCGGTTGGACACTCTAATCGATGGTAGGGCTATAACATCACTCCTCAAAGTCCGCTTTCCCCATCTAGATAACCCCACACTGTCACCTTGAGCACTAGATGGTTCCAACAAACACCACAATTTCATAAAGACATCCAACTCCAAATATAACTCATAACAAGTATTTGTAATCTCTAGCCTAAGTGCCACCATGGTGTGCACACTGTCAACTTCACACACATGGGGAGAGCAGAGATATATTAAAGCACTTGAGTAGCAAGGTAGATCTATAGATTACAAGCTCATGATCACAATATGATCATGCATAGAGAGAGAGATGAACACATAGCTACCGGTAGAGCCCTTAGCCTCGAGAGAGAACTACTCCCTCCTCATCATGGGAATCAGCAATGGTGATGGAGATGGTGGTGGAGATCGATGGAGATGGCTCCGGGGGCACTTCCCCGTCCCGGCAGGGTGCCAGAACGGAGACTTTCTGTCCCCCGAATCTCCCCTTTGGTGGCGGCGGCGCTGCGGTACTTTTCGTGGATTTCTGATTAACTATTTAGGGTTTATGCATCGAGAGGCTTCTTATAGGCGAAGAGGCAAGGTCGGTGGGCGGCCAGGGGCCCACACCATGCCCTGGCACAGCCTAGGGGTACCCGTGCCTGGGGGGTGTGGCCACCCTGTGGCCCCTCTCCAACTCTCCTTCTGGCTCCGTGAGTCTTCCGGGAAAATAGGAACTTTGGCTTTTGTCCCGTCCAATTTCGAGAATATTCATTTTCTGACTTTCCTGGAACCAAAAACAACAGAAAACAGGCAACTGGCACTGTGGCATCTTGTTAATAGGTTAGTCCAAGAAATAATATGAAAAGTACTCCAAAGTGTGGACAAAACATAAGAAAGTAGATAAAACCAAGCATGGAACATCAAAAATTATAGATACATTTGCAATGTATCAGTCTTCACCAAGCTAGCGCAATCAAGAAAGGTGTTCCATCTTCAGGTGGAGTAGATCGTCATCATCAAGCTCAAGTGGATATGTGCAAGGCAAAGGTATGTTCTTGATAGGGTTCCGTTAATGGTCTCATGGTGATTAGTTGGAGAGACCAGTTTATAGGATAGATAGCCGTTCTATCAAGAGGGGCTCTCGAGTGAGTAACTTGATCATATCCTTCGGAGAGAGCTCAAACCTTTGCATACTTGGCATCATCTTTCTTGGTTCTTATTTGGTTCTTATCCATGAGAGGATTTAGAGCTTGTGTTAATCTTCATGACAAGCCCAAGTTCATCGAAAATAGATTTCATATGCATTCTCTATTGCGTTTTCGATGTTGGAGGTTTTACCGGTTTGTATTTTTGAGAGAGGTCAAACCTTTTATCATTTGGTTCTATCCTCCCTTGCTGGACTATGATTTTTTTGTATGATCTTGTATACCTTCTGTCCTCTTTAAAACGATCCCAAGATCATCAAAATCAGAGTCCGGATGCAAAAGTTATGGTTGTTTTCGTATTGGTCTGTCTGCTAGTTTTTGTAAAACAGGAGACTCCGAACTAAATCTTCGGTCTTTCTCCGGACCGAGTACTGAATGGCATCTAGATTATCCCTGTTTGGCCTGGGTAAACCGGAGACTCCAGTCCCAGTCCAGAGACTCCAGACCGGGCGATTCCTAGGCCTAACGGTTGGATTTCTAGGGACCTATTTAAGGGGCCCTTTTTCCCTAATGGTTCCCTAACCTTTCTTGCTAGTTTTCCCCTCCAATGTTGATCTTTCTGAGCTTTCTATCCCTCAATCCCTCATATGATTCTTGCATATTCTTGAGAGATTTGAAAGAGGAGATCTAGATCTACAATCCCACCAATGAATCTCTCCTCTAAGTGAGGAGAACATATTGGGATCTAGATCTTGGAGCTTTTATGTATTTCCTCCATTGTTCTTCCTCTCTTATTCCCCCATAAGCTTTTTGTAGCTTTGGTGGAATTTGGGAGAGAAGGACTTGAGCACTTCTTGTGTTCTTGCCATTGTATTTGGTGCATCGGTTTGGGTTCTCGGTGAGGATTCGATTGGGTGAAAGGTGAGAAGCCTTTTACTCTTGGGTTCTTGGAACCCTAGACGGTTTGGTTGTATTGCAGGTTTATGGATTACTTGGGGCCTCCAATTAAGTTGTGGAGATTTCCCCAAGCTTGTTTGTTGGGAGCCTCCAATTGAGTTGTGGACAAGTTCCCCAACCTCGTGAGAGGTTACGGATTGCCACCGACAAGTGCATTGATAGTGGAAGTGTGGATCGATCCTGTGGGGGTGAGATTCACAGGAGAACAAGGGAGGCCTTTTGTGGCGTTGGTGGTTTGATACCACCTCCTCTCCAAACGAGATGTACTCCATTGTTGGGAGGAACTCGGTAAAGCATCGTCGTCTCCGCGTACCTCGGTTATCTCTGTACCCGAGCTCTTACCTATGCACCTTACATTGTGATAGCCTTCGTGCTTGAAGTCTATATCTTGCTATCACATAGTTGCTTGTCTTGCTTAGTATAAGTTGTTGGTGCACATAGGTGAACCTTAGTTGTTCTAGGTTTTGTGCTTGACAAAGTAAACACTAGTTTAATTCCGCCTTTGTTAAGCCACTCTCGTAAAAGTTTTAAACCGCCTATTTACCCCTCCTCTAGGCGACATCCTTGTCCTTTCACCGTGTCTCCGCCAATAAGCACATGACGAGGGGTAACCTCGGCAATGTCCATGAAGAATGACTTAGAGTTTCATGAAAAGAAAACGCTGAGGATTTCGTCGGATGCCAGGAGAACAATGGAGTCAAAGTCACCTGAATATTTTGTGAATCGCACTATTACAAATCATCTGGGGATTGTTCGGTGTCTTCTCCTAAGCCTCTCCCGACCTATATATAATAGGCCAGGTCTCAAAGCTATATGCGGACAGGTTACATATACACGATTACAATACCAATTCGATGTCGGTGCTTTTTTTTCTTTCCTAATATAACTACAGCCTTAGTCGGTTGCTCCTTTTGGGCTATCATATTGACTCTTCATGGGCCGTAAAACTTTCCTCAGGCCTGGGTAGAAAATCATAGGTACCCAAGTAATCATACCTATGTCAGCACAGGACAAAGATTAGCACCACGGCAAATTTCTGGAAAAGAACACGGCAAAGAAAAAATCATGGCAAAGACTAAGTAAAAGAACATGACAAAGAAAATAGACACGGCAAAGGAACCCCCAGCACACGGCAAAGATATACCTCACAACAACAAGGTGGGACCCGCGGCCCCATAGGTCCACTTGACGGGGAGGAGTTAACGTCGGCAGACGGTGGCCTATTTGTCGTATACCTTTTCCGTGTACCACACGGCAACGATGGCTTTGCCGTGTGTATTACGCAGTACACGCGATAAAGTCCTGTTTTTTGTTTTTCCCTTCTATCACATTAATCTTAGGAAAATCATAAAAAATCATTCTAATTCAGAAAATACAAATAATATATCAAAATTTATAGAAAATTAAGACCTATCTATCTACACTCAAATATTAGATATTTATGTTGAGTAAGATTCTTCATGCTTGCCGTTTTGACCATAGTTTAAAATGGGCATAAAAAATTCAAAACGATCGAAACAATATGAAACCTTCACGTGGTGTCATATTATGTGACATGGTTGGAAGAAAAAAATATAAAACTTGGTATATTAATTATGTCTCAAAAAACCTTCACAAAATGACCTATCTTGTTCGAGGTTTCCTGACTTACGGGTCAAATGCCAATGTTATGGCTAGAATTAAGGCATAGTTTGTAATAATGTGACCATATTGTGCATACATGCGAATCATGGGATGGAGAACAATGTTGCAGGAGGAAGTTTTCCTTTTCGTCACACCAAAAAACCATTTTCCATTTTCCGAGCGCAAAAAACGAGGGGTTTTGTGAAGCAACCACCAAATGGATAATTCAAAAGGCTACCATCCCATTTTTGAAAAATACTAGAGCACCTTACATGGACAATGTCCTAATAGGGAGATCTCAAACCTTTCGGTCCACCCCTGGTGAAAAAGACAAATTTCTGCCGAATTGGTAGGAAGTGGGTCAGATATGAACTACAGGTACATGATTTTTTACAAAAATCATTTTTAGGTTCAAAATATGCTATTTTATCAGAGATCCAATGCAAGTTCAGTGAGGCTCAGCCCCGAGCTCAGAATCTTCATGCTCGCCGTTCGACAAAGTTTGACGATAGTTTAAAACGTGCATAAAAAATTCAAAAACGATCGAAACAACGAGAAACCTTCGAATGGTGCCATATTATATGACATAGTCAGAAGGAAAAATATAAAACTTGATATATTGATTATGTCTCAAAAACCCTTCACAAAATGACCTATCCCATTTGAGGTTTCATGGCTTTCGGGTCAAATGACCAATGTTACGACTAGAATCAAGACATAGTTTGTGATAATGTGCTCATATTGTGCATGTATGTGCATCATGAGATGGAGAAAAATGTTGCAGGAGGAAGTTTTCCTTTTTGTCGCACCAAAAAGTTATTTTCTATTTTCCGAGCGCAAAAAATGGGGGATTTTGTGAAGCAACCACCAAATGGTTAATTCAAAATGCTACCATCCCATTTAAAAAAAATACTAGACCACCTTACATGCACAGTGTCCCAACAGGGAGATCTCAAAACTTTCCATCCAACCCTGGTGAAAAAGACAAATTTCTGCCGAATTAGAGAAAGTGGGTCAAGTATGAACTACAGATACATGATCTGATGCTCATGATTTTTTACAAAAATCATTTTAGGTTCACAATATGCTATTTCATTAGAGATCCAATGCAAGTTTAGTGAGGCTCAGCCCTGAGCTCAGAATCTTTATGCCCGCCGTTCGACAAAGTTTGACGATATTTTAAAACAGGCATAACAAATTCAAAAACGATCGAAACAATGCGAAACCTTTGCAGTCTCATATTATGTGACATAGTTGGAAGGAAAAATATAAAACTTGGTATATTGATTATGTCTCAAAAACACCTTCACAAAATGGCATATCACATTCGAGGTTTCATGGCTTTCGAGTCAAATGACCAATGTTATGGCTAGAATCAAGGCATAGTTTGTGATAATGTACTAATATTGTGTATGCATGTGCATCATGGGACGATGAAAAATGTTGCAGGAGGGAGTTTTCCTTTTTGTCGCGCTAAAAAGCCATTTTCCATTTTCCGAGCGCAAAAATGGAGGTTTTGTGAAGCAACCACCAAATGGCTAATTCAAAGTGCTACCACATCATTTAAAAAAAAGACTAGATCACCTTACATGCACAATGTCCCAATAGGGGGATCTCAAACCTTTCCATCCACCCCTGGTGAAAAAGACAAATTTCTGCCAAATCGGTATGAAGTGGGTCAGATATGAACTACAGGTACATGAATATGATGCTCATGATTTAAAAAAATCATTTTTAGGTTCACAATATGATATTTCATCAGATATCCAATGCAAGTTTAGCGAGGCTCAGCCCCGAGATCAGAATCTTCATGCCAGCCGTTCGACAAAGTTTGACGATAGTTTAGAACGGGCATAAAAAATTTAAAAACAATCAAAACGATGCGAAACCTTCGCATGGTGTCATATTATGTGACATAGTTGGAAGAAAAATATCATATTTGGTATATTCATTATTTCTTAAAGAATACTTCACAAAATGACCTATCTCATTCGAGGTTTCCTGGCTTTCGGGGCAAATGACGAATGTTATGGATAGAATCAAGGAATAGTTTGTGATAATGTACTCATATTGTGCTTGCATGTGCATCATGAGATGGCGAATAATGTTGTAGGAGGAAGTTTTCCTTTTCGACGCACCAAAAAAGCTATTTTCCATTTTCCGAGCGCAAAAAACGGGGGTTTTGTGAAGCAACCACCAAATGACTAATTCAAAAGGCTACCACCCCATTTTCAAAAAATACTAGATCACCTTACATGGACAATGTCCTAATAGCGGATCTCAAACCTTTTCGTCCACCCCTAATAAAAAGACAAATTTCTGCCGAATCGGCAGGAAGTGGGTCAGGTATGAACTACAGGTACATAATCTGATGCTCATGATTTTTTTAGGTTCACAATATGCTATTTCATCAGAGATCCAATGCAAGTTTAGCGAGGCTCAGCCCCGAGCTCAGAATCTTCATTCCCGCCATTTTGACCATATTTTGAAAGAGGCATAAGAAATTCAAAAATAATCAAAACAATGTGACAAGGTTCATCAATCATTTTTAAGTACACAAGATTATATGGATGTAATATTTGGATTTCTCTTATTTTTCTGATCGATTTAGACATTTTATTTGTCGAATTCCGATTTACGGATTTAAATATATGCATTATTCCATATTAAATACAAAAAGGGCAAAAAATAAAATAAAACCATTTTATTTTTTATTTGAATTCAATATTATTATTACTTAATCGTTGTTATCTACTTAAATAATTGTTTGGAATCTAAAACTGAGATGTGTGACATCATGGTCCAAGAGTTAATAAGATTGATATGAAAGTATCATCGACAAGGTATGATTTCTTTCTTGGAAGGAACGAAAAAGTTAAGCGTGCTAGGGCTAGAGTAGTGTTAGGATGGGTGATCGAAGGGAAAGTTTGATCGTGAGTGCAATTTGATCTAATATTAAGCATACTTAAGGTTAAAAATATCCTATATGAGATTAATGAGTAAAAAATATTCAAAAAAGTTTGAAAAATAATTAATTTTTTTTCCATTTTTTTGAAAAGGAAGTCTCTTTGCCGTGTACGAGACACACAGTAAAGGCGGCATTTGCCGTGTTGGATTTATGAACGACACACGACAAAGAATAGACACAGTCATCTCCACGTAAACCGTCATCTCATTTTACTTTGCCGTGTCTATGCGTAAGACATATGACAAAGGTCAAGGCTTTTCCGTGTATTTTTTAGAAAACACACGTCAAAGGGATTTTGCCGTCGCCAACGTTGCCATGTAGTTTTTGCCGTATGCTTATACACGGCAAAGTCTTTGCCATGTTCTGGGGATCCTTTGCCATGTATTTTGCACACACGACAAATAAGTTTTCTCTCGTAGTGATACCTTCAAGTGGTTAAACCTATTCATATAAAACATACCGTAAAATTGAAACCTACTCATAATTACCATACAATTGAGTAATTTACTCATGTATGTGTAAACAGGGTTATCAGGGCATGGCCATACTTATTCCACAATGTTGTTGTTTTGATGTTTTGGTGTGCTTCACAAGACAATTTTAATGAAGGGTGTTTTGTACAATATGATCAAAATATCATGACCAAATATTTTTATGACACTGAACAAAAAAGATAGACCTTGCATGAGGACAAATAGCTTTGATCTCTAGGGTAGTAACCTAGAGCATGGCCTGGACACATCTCAGAATCAACTGAACGACAAGATATATTGTTTTAGAGACTCTAACGGTGGGTTGGAAACATATTCTTTTTTATGTCAAGGCTCTCACCGGCTACTCTTGTTACTCAACAAAATTTACTCTAATTTGTCTAAGTTCAATTTATTCATGATTATGCATATATATATATAGAGAGAGTGTGGCGCTATTTGACACCCAGGGTGTAGAATAATTATTCTTCAACCCACCCTCTATCTTTCAAACCGTACATGATTTTTACGTCACGTAAATTTTTTGTTACCTCAGAAGTCAAGAAGAACATAAGAAAATTTAGACATGTCGTAAAAAAAATTGTTTACATACCATATAAAAATACGACATAAAATGCATATTTTCTATGTATTTTACACTATAATGACTCAAAAAATGTATTTTTATGTCAATTTTTTTTGCGTTTCTGATGAATATGAACATAATTATTAATATACAAAACATAAATTTCTGAATGTGAGAAAATAAAAATATGTGGGGTGCAAAATAACTATTCTGCACCCTGGGTGCTGAATAGGGTTTATATATATATATATATATATATATATATATATATATATATATATATATCAACCTATTCTTATTTTTACTGAAGCATGGTGTCAAGACAATGCGAGGTGTTGGATGTTGTGAGATTGTGTCTTCCTCCATGACTACCTTCAGTATTAAATTTGAGGCGAGACCGATGGACCATGTCCGCTAGAATCAATGAAAGGGTCTTGGGAAGACATTGTTATTTGCCTCCTTCAGCCCTCCATTGCGAAGGCAACAAGAAAACTAAAAAATGGTTTTTATTTCTTTGCCCATTAGAACTTTAGACTTGGACTAAGATGCTATGTATTGAGGAACTTTAGAACTAAGACATATTTATTTGGTGACATTTGTCTATGTGGTGTTATTTATACTATGACTGGAATTGCAATTGTCGATATAGTTCATGTGTCGTGAAATATATAATTGTGTTGTGAAATCCGTGGGATTACAAAACATGGAATGCTCACAATAAACCGTAAAAAAACAACAATTATACGCTGGTGATGTGTATACAAAGCAATTGGTGCTTAGTGCTGGTTTACAATACGGTGTTACATCCTATTTGCTTCGAGGCAGTGATGGAACTACTTGAATGTTTATGAAGCAGCAGCATTTGCGTACGTCCAGACATGGAAAGTTTTCTGTGTGATAAGCTTTGGAGTATTTACAAAAAGAAGTATAGAAGCTTTGGAGTCTTTACAAAATGTACTCCGTAGAAGCTTTGGTGTCTTTTCACAAAAAGGAAGTACTCCTAGAAGCTTTGGAGTTTGGAAGTATGTGAAATGCGTGATGCCGTCCGGCAGGACACCAGGACCTTTGTATGCTATAGTGCCTTTTTAGGGCTTTTTGGGCAACGTTTTCCATTCGATTCGGCAGGTAGTCTGGATAAAGTCTCACGAGTTGGTAGTAAGAGTACGGAGTTCGCATCCAACACACTACCACGTGCACGTGTGTGCACCTAGTCAAAAAGTTTGGGTATATCAAATTCTGCAAGTACATGTCATGTCACTATAAGGAACTAATAAAAAAGGAGATAGAAAAAAAGGTAAAATGTAGATATATTTGGTGTGTTGCCCAATGGCGGCCAGAATTCCGGAGCTAAAGAGAAGCATCTTGTGACGCACGTTTGATCGGATACTTTGGCTAAAAGCGGCATGATGGCCGAAAAGTATGAGCGGCCGCTGTCACGCTGAAATTAGCCATGTGATTATTTATAGGTTAGCTTATTATTGTAGTTAGTTAGTTGATTAGCACGGAGTCTAGATTACTGTGGTCGCATCATCCGTATCTCATATGTCCCTATCTCTAGAATAATACCACATAGTGCATATATCAAACATTACAGCTACTATATATAACTCACTCAATTTTTTTTGAACTGCTAAAAAGCTTACAGTTTAGAGCGGAGGTAATATTATGAGGAAACATAATATGAGCTGTGTACTCTTCTTTGTGCTCGTGTAAGCATGGGATGGACGCACGTAACATAGTCACGTCGAGAAATATGACACATAGAAGAATTATGAGCACGTACATTGTAGATACCTAGTGTGTATAGTTCCACAATAGTTAAAAAGTCGGCACCGGCTTTGATCAGCACGAAGATGACTGCAAATAATAGGAGTACATTTGTCAACGAA
Organism: Avena insularis; assembly: GCA_023614405.1. NCBI lineage: Eukaryota > Viridiplantae > Streptophyta > Magnoliopsida > Poales > Poaceae > Avena > Avena insularis. Next base: position 19,151,584 of record CM042694.1, on the reverse strand, counting down.
AACACCATGCATTGACTTTAATCTCTAGAGTAGCTACTCCACTTAGTCACCTAGTCTTACATGCACAAGTTAGCTAGCAAGACTAGTACACATATATGCATGTTTCTTCCTGGACTAGCATAGCTCACAGCAGGGGCGAAGCTCCCAGTAGAGCAAGGTAGGGGATTTTTGGCAAAAAAAAGTTTTATCACATGTTTTTTCTGAACAATTTGAATGGTCATACGCTGAAAACGGACTTTGTATGATAAATTTATGCCTATTAGTGTACACTGCGCAAAACTGATTTCGAAGTGAAATAAGAACTAGATGTAGTCTAGTTTTAAACCAACTCTTGCTCTTTACAATAACTAATTCTCAATCTAATAAACCCGACTCTAAACAATGTTATAGATGGGATATCAAAGGAGGACTTGTGAGTATTTTAGCCACCTTATGGCGTGTGGACGAAACCAACTCTAATTTTGTGATGGGTTATGATTTCTGGTTCTACTTTGGCTTTGTATATACTATTGATCTAAAATTCTAGTTGTATTAGTTTAGTTAATATCTTTGGTTAAGGATGTGAGGATATGCTTGCTCAACTGGGGAAATAATTGTTTAGAGCCCTACCGAAATATATGAATTCACTCATAAAATGATTATGTTGAGTATAAGTAAAACCAAAAATCTTACCAATTGTATAGTCCGATTGGCAACCAAAACCTGATTTGATTATGTTGAGTATAAGTAAAACCAAAAATCTTACCAATTGTATAGTCCGATTGGCAACCAAAACCCAATTTGATTATGTTGACAAAAAATCTTACCAATTTCAGAAAATGATTATGTTGACTATAAAGTTATAGGGTTTTGGTTGCCAATCCCTAGGAATTCTATATCATTAAAGCGTCACTGAAGGATTTATATCAAATCGGACTATCCCCTTTTCATTAATTGTTCTTCAGAAACACTTTTCTTATTACAAAATATGAGAAAGGAACGGAAGGAGCAAGTTCGGAATTGCTTCAATCCCTAGCTTAGTTAGGCCCGATTGAAGCGCCCTACTAACTTTCTGAGAAGCGGTTCAACAAATTTACAAGGCTTCCAAAGTGGTTAAGTCTAAACTAACTTGGAAGCCTTACAAAATTTTGGAACCGGCTTCCCCAGGAAGCTGGGGGTAGGGCGGCTTCTCCGAGAAGCCGCCAAAAGAACTGGGCCTAAATCTAGCTAGCTAGGGAAAGAATTTCGAAAGGCCGTACCCTTGTCCCTATCTATAATCTAAACTGAACCAGGATCGAATGCATCCCCGAATCTGGATTCTGCCCATTAAGAAATCGACGGATGCTCCTTTTTCTCTAAGAATGTGGTCCTGAAGTCCACAATTCATTTCCCATACATAGAAAATGCTTCATTTTCTTTGATGGTGACGTCACTATCTAGCTAGGTGCAGTAATGCTGATAGGTGATCTCAAACTGCTACCTTGACTAATTTATGTAGTAGTAGCCTTTATTTTATCCTGCAAGGCTCCAATGGCAGCCACATGTAACTCTTCGTTGATAAATTCGCATGCGAAGTGAATAAATTCTACCTAGACATCTCTTTCTCCAATCAATACAAGGCAACAGATTGAGAGATTATTAGCTACTTGAACTCTGTAGTTCTTGAAATCGTTTTTTCTAAGTGAATATGTCCATTTTACACATTTCAGCTTCATGTCGATCTACTAGTGAATTAAGTCTACGCAGACTCTGTACGTATATAGTACGTATCTTTATCATCATAGTTAATAACCTATGCATATACTAGTTGTTTTGTCAAACCTAGCGATGGAGAGGGTGACACGTAATCAATGCTGTGACATTGAAAACGTTAAATTCGTTCATATAAGAAATGGGTAGGGTGTCAAGTAGGATCCCATCTAAATCCTACTTCTAGTTTATTTATCAAAAACTAGTTTAAATTTTTGCTCAAAATTTACACTAGATTTTGGCAGATAAACTGGAAGTGGGACTTTGGTGGGATCCCACTCGACACCTTAGAAATGGGCAACATTTTCATTTTTGTCAAACATGTGAACTGTTCATATAGCTGTCGCTGTACAGTAAGACCCAGAGTTTTGCAGGAAGAGACCCGGACAAATGAATTAATGTGTGAGCTTGATGGATGGGTCATATCGATGCGTATATTTGTGATAAATATATATCTTATGTGTGAATGAATGAATGAATTGTGGAACTACTACTCGAATTTCAGCTTGTGTTCGCTACCTTGATGTGTGAGTACTTGGCTGTCTCATGAACATGGACAAGGCCAACTTTTTATCGAATTTCAGCTTGTGTTCGCTACCTTTCTAGAGCAAGTGAGCATGTTTGACTGGACTAGGTCAGAGAACTCTCTCTCTCTCTCTCTCTCTCTCTCTCTCTCTCTCTCTCTCTCTCTCTCTCGTCACACACATTCTATCGGGCATATAAGTACGCTTGTGGCACGGTAGACAACATTCTTAGCTAAGATTCATCATTTTTTGGACGAACCAAACTCTCTATCTCTCTTAGCTAAGAGCAGTATCATTGCGTCTTGTTGGTGTACCAGAAGCTTGGGATCAGACCGAATTGGAGCGCTAGCTAGCTGTTGGGAGAGAGGAAATAATATGAGAGGGTTCGAGAGGAGAGGCGTCCGGCAGTACAACCGGTCCCACGAGCCGCGGATGCGGTGGACGGAGGAACTGCACCGGCAGTTCATAGAGGCCGTCGACTGCCTCGGCGGCCCAGACGGTGAGTTCTCTCTCTCTCTCTCTCCCCCACATGCATGCAGTCCTGATAATTGCATATTGGCATCGGCAGTGAGAAACTTGATTTTATCGATTTTCACCGCCGCCGATCTATTACTAATTATTGGTCATTTCAGTATGAATCGATTAAAGGTATCCTTTCTTCATTTGCTTTAGTTGTGTGGTAGGTTTGGCCAGAGTTCGTCAGGTTCAAGTTTATATAGAAGAAAAGAAAGAAAGAAAATCCCACGTGATATGCATGCATGAGATTTCTTCCTTCACCCTCCTTTATTGGCTGAATTATTGGTACTTTAAGGACGTCGCTATGGTGCAAACGATGTTTGACACCTCTCCCTTCACAAATCGTTGGATAATCATACATATGCAAATGAGGTGTTATATGGCTTAGTCAATATATAAGTTGAGTAACCAATTTTCACCCTGATGTATATACCTCCTTTGCCAATCTCAATCTATTTCCTATACATGGTGTATATTTACAAGGTAGACCGAGAGCAATGAACGGCTCATTTTAAAAGTAAAGATCTAAAAAATTCTCTCCCTCTCTCATTCCTTTTATACGCTTCATAGAAGTATGGGTCCTCTATGTAGATTAAAATTTCCAAAGTCACATATTTTCACAGTTATGTGCAAGTTGATAGTTTTTTCTAAAAACTTGGTCAAACTTTATGTAGTTTGATTTTTGGAAAAAAATATAAGCCTTATTCATTGGAACGGAGATAGTATAAGTTTATGTAGTGTTCTTCTTAGCGGCCGTGTTGCACTTTGGAATAAATGATAGCTATCTTGTCGTTTGGATAGAACAAATATCATTGATCATGATTTTGGATTAATCTTTTATATGTATATATAGCATACTATATAGAGTGAATTCCGCTTTTTACCCTTTAGTTATGAATTTGTGACACTAATTACCCCATTTAGTGTAACTTTTTTGAAAAGATCTCATTTAAGAGGTTTAAAACACGGTTTTACACCAGTTTAGCACTTTGTATGTTTTTGTTAGATATGACCCGCATGATACGCCGAGGTAGCACGATAAAATATGTGAAGATCTAAGGACGGCATCGACAATCGTGTTCATATTTCTCTTATCCATTTGTCCAATTTTTTGTCGCCATCTTGATATCTGTAAACCCCGGTCAACACTTTACACCTTGCCGAATAGACACACATCAGAAAATAATGATCTTAAACTTCTAAAAGGGGTAATCGAGACGATTTTTCACTCAACGGGGTAATTAGTGTCACAAATGCTTAACTAGAGGGTAAAAAGTGGAATTCACTCTACTATATATAGTTCATATGTGCCTCATTAATCTGGCTCCATACATCAAGCTCCGAGTAGTAATTAGTTCTTCATGTACTAGTGGTACACATCTGGTGTTAACTTATTCTCTTCAAAAATCTTGTCTCTAGAGGCAACGCCCAAGCGAATTCTCCAGCTGATGGGTGTGAAGGGAGTCAACATATCTCACATCAAGAGCCATCTTCAGATGTACAGATCAAACCCTAGCAACATCAACATTAACAGCCCACCCAATGCATCCGTGGATCGTCAGAATAACTGCGTGGATGGGAACAACACTGCAACGGCTTCAGACAAGATCAACGCTTCTTCTTACGTCGTGGCTTGCAGCAGCGCCCACCAATACTCGTCCCCGCCATACCAAATGTGAGTATCAAAACTGATAATCAATCCAATTTATTTTTCAGATGTATGATTGAGTTATTAAACATGGTACATCTGATTTTCATTGTGCAGACCACCGTCGATCGAAGAAGTTCTCAGGAGATGGGAGCAGAGTACAGAGCGTCTTCCATGGAACTCCAGCAACAGCATGCTGGTTACAACAGAGAAGGTAATACTCCATGGCGTACAACAATTGTATTGTATTTTTTCCTCACTGGCGACAAAAGTTAATTAAACGTAGTATGCACATCGAATAGTAGAGACATGCAACTATAAATCTAGAACAAATCCAGACTTTTTCAAGAACACGTGTGTGCATCGCTTGTCTTAATTCATTAAGATAGAAAGAGATTTTTACATAGTACAAGAATGTGATCAGGATGCAAAGCTAACCATGTATGTCGTTCCAGTCGATCAACTGGCCGTGTCACACTAAGAACCAGAAGGTGGCAGGATGTGACCTGACGCTGTCAATCGGTGGTCGGTGGGAGGAGGATGCAGCTACTACGAGCAGCAATGCCAACAGCTCGAGCATGACAACCGAGGTGGTTGAGGTGCCCGCGAGAGACCGAGTCGGTCTGAACCTTGACCTTAACCTCGACCTCACCGTCTCGTCTTCTTCTTTGCTCACCTGACCCGATTGATAGATGGAGGATCAACTATGATAGCAAGGCCATGTGTAGATATGTAGATGGGTCATCCACATGCGCAACACATTCAAAGTTCTTTGATGTTCTAGTTCTTTGGAACACAACCATAAGATTATGTGAGTTCTTTTTTTCTCATGTTCAATTATGTGAAGTTTTTTATGTCACATTTCGATGTGTCATTTTTTGCATTCATTGTGTTGATGCATTTATGTGATGGCACAGATGAAGCACACTCAGGATAGGTTCTCGCAAACTCTCAAGGCCAAATGCAAGTGTTTCACCTTCTATCATTGTTGTGAGGTGTTTAAGGGTCCGAAATGGGAGTTGTGGAATGATGAGGCTCCACTAAGAAGGCCAATGATTTTCAACCCATCTTCTCAAGGACATGAATATGAAAGAGCTTGAGATGAATATGATCTAGCGAAAGAGGTATGAGTCCTACTCCAGGCTCAAGCATTGGTGGATAGATGGGAGGAAAATGGCCAAGGAAAGACTAAAGAGAGAAGCCGAGGTGGGTGTCATGATAAACAAGCTAGATGGGATGATCAAGAAAAGAAAAGAGATGTCTGAGAAGTCTTTCTAACCTAGGTTGGATCATGACAAGAAAAAATAGGAGATGGTACACATGTAGGCATTGGAGGCAATGAAGCTGATGATGAAGAGGCGAGAGGATTTTTACATCCATATGAATTTAGTTAAGGCGCGGAAGACTGTCTTATAGGGTAGGCATTCCCTCGAGGTTACAAGGTTAAAGAAAGATGTCGGAAGTAGATGAGACACAACAAGCTAGAGAAGAACATGTTCATGATGATTGATTCGTTGGCTTTGCTTCGGCTTATGTTGTTCTGTAACTACATCATCACCTAGGGGTGTGTGTGGCCTTGGGCCTGTGTGGATGTCGGAGCAGCGACTCCAGTCTTCGCCTTCGCGTTATAGGGTGAAGGCTTTGGTCACTTGGGTGGCATGGTAGTTGACCTTGTAAGGACATGGTATTGGGACCGATGTGTGTTGTAGAGGTTTAGTGCTAGAGTGATGGCTTTCGAAGCGGTTCCCGAGTCGTGGAGTGTGGTCGCTTGCTTCTTGGGCAGAAGAGGCGTTAGCTTGTGTGGGGCACAACCTTGGGGCTAGTCTGTGTGCCATCATGTTATATCGAGTTTTGACCAGTTTTCCTTATGAACACGCCAATTCTTTTCTTCTAAATGAAAAGGTAGAGCACCTGTCGGTTGCTCTAATGATGATTGATCCGAGTGGGATGGATAATAAGGTGGGACATTTTTTTGGAGACCATTCATTTTAGATATCTTGGGTCAAAAGAGTGCCCCTCCCTTTAGTAGTAATGTATGATGCACATGGGAGCAATGTGATGAAATTCTTTATGTATGATTTTAGATGAATTTTGTGTTTAGTACTTGTGCTCTTGGATGATGGTAGTTGGTATTATTATGTACATTTGTGATTGTATTTCAGTCTATTTTGGATGGTGAATGACTAAACCATTTCATTTTGATGTTTAGATGTCGAATAGAGATTGTATGATTAAACAGTGAGAAATGCATAAAACATTTAGAGGCACATCTTACCTAGATGGATTTGTAAAAGTGTGAAAACTATTTAAAAGAAGTTGTAAACTAGTGTTTAGAGGCTCAAAATGTGGAACCTCTGTTAATATTTTCAAGCTCCTTTGACTACCCCATATGAATCCCAATTTAGACGCACAATTGTTTTTAGATGAAATCAGTTGAAAATCTACAAAACAAACACTCCCACTGTCAAAGCATGCCACCCGACCGAGTAGTCCACCGAACTGACACGCACTAGCGTGCGTGAAGCCAGCGTCAAGGTCATGAAGCAACATAATACCTATCGTTCTTAATTTGTCTATATCCGAGTTTATACCATATAGAAGGGATCCCCTTTACTCGTTCTCTTTTCCTCTCCTCCTCCATGCTTTGAGTGTCACCTGTGCTCCCTCCGCACCGCTCCTCTCCTCCTCTTCCGGCCTCACCGGTTGCAATGGAGCTAGAGATGGTGGCCTGGCTCCTCCGTATATATTAGGTGTATTTCTTTTCACCGTAGATGTAGGATTACAGGTTGTAGTGTTTACATCAATGTCGAATGGAGATATGCCGATGGGCTTGCCCCTTCTAGTGTTATCGCTCATTTCTAGTTGGCCCTCCTCCAGGTTCTCTAGTGAGATCCTGAGGTGGGAGTTTGATGGAGAAGTTGGTGAGGTTAGAAGCCCCTTGAATAAGGGAAGTTTTGTCCATGTCTTTATCTCGCGGTGTTGTGCTGCAGAGCTTCTTCCAGCCGGTCTTGGAGGAGAGGGAAAGAAATGGACCGGCACCATGTTTTGCAAATCTAGAGCTTGGTGAAGAGATGTGGCTTGGGTGCTGCTACATACGGGAGCAAAATCTCGACGGTGTGTACACCCTCAACCTCCATGGATGAAGGGCAGCCGCTCCGTCCTTGGTCGGCCATTGTGCCCGTTCAAAGGCCCTCAAAACCCGGCATTCTAAGCTCTCTTCATGGTGTCCCAAGTGATGTTGTTCCCAGATATGCTGCGGTTTTCTATGTGTGGTAGGAGCTCGGTGGATATGGAGGTGGACCAGATTGCATCTTCAAAATTAGATCCGAGCTCCTCTGTGCAAATTGTATGGACTTGCTTCTAATTTTCTTCATCTTTGAGGTCCATTCTGCCATGTGTAACTGCAGGGATGTTTATTATTGCACCCTCCCGATCCTTCGGAATGGTTCCCTGTTCTCATATCATGGATAAAGAGCAAGTCGCTCCTACTAGCATCATGGTGTCCATCCACACTAGCAAATATATGCATGGATGTGTAAGAAAATTTTAGAGAGCTTCTCATAGGGATTTCCAAACCAAACCGGAGAGAAACACCAGATTAAATGGCTTTTCTAGCGACCGGCGGGGCGCTCGTTTGACATTTCATAACATGGAACCGAATACCTCATCTCACATCGGTGGCTCTGGGGGAAGAGGCAAAGAAGCGCTCTGATCTTCGGAGGCTGGCTTCCATGGAGTTGGGATACCGCAAGCTGGAGTACAATCTCGGCGGCCTTTGATTGCCGACCGATTCATCTGGTGGTTGCTCTTTATGCTGGTGATACTTTCTGGCATTCCTTCAACCTCTAAGGGGAGGCCCTATCAGGAGCTTGTTGTGGCTCTCCACGTCTACTCGGAGACAAGTGGTATCGTCCCCGGCGAGGTTGAAGACGTCCATGACTGGAGTTTTTCGTTCATCGCTAGCGGGAGGACCTGGTTGCTTTTCTCAAAATCTTTGTACGGTTATCTGTGTTAAATTTAGGGACCTTGGTGTAATAGCATTATTTTCATTGGTCCTTTGTGTAACTTGTATCCGCTGCTATTAGGAAAACTTACAGAGCTTCTAATAGGAATAATTCCCAAACGAAACCGGAGAGAAACTCCAAATTAAGAAGCATTTCTAGCGACCGGTCGGGTGCTCGTTTGACATTTCATAACATGGAACCGAATACCTAGACAGGAGAAAAACTCGACCTGACCGACGCATGGGGTGAAGAAAAACTTTCAACAGGACCTTCGATCGACTTCGGTAGTACAACTGGTTTATTACATTGCCAATTCTTCATTGGAATGTTCAGACAGGGCTTCGACTTTTATCAGGTTGGAAAATGGCCGGCAGAGGCAATAACTCGTGGAGAGGGCGCTTGGATTATTTCTCTCTGATTTAACTGTTGCGACACGGCTGCCGTTGGAAAAACAGAACAGGTAAGTTATTACCGTACATGATGGTCTACGTTCATACTACAACTGATGAGAGCTAAAAAGTGAAGATTATAGATAAACGGTGACGTTCCCCGTAAAAAAAAGAAAGATAAATGGTGACGTCGACTGATAACCACTACTGTTAATTATACCTAACTTGCCTGGACTTCGTATGTTAGGAATATTGAAATACTCCCTCCAATCTAAATTAATTAATTTAGATTTGTCTAGATTCATATGTATCTAGACATGTTTTACTGCTAGATACATCCGAATCTAGGCAAACTTGAGTCAATTAATTTGGATTGAAATTTGAGTATTAGTAGGTATATGCCTGCACCAATTATAATACTGTATCAAACATGAAACATGTACCACGTGATGGTGTCCGTTCTTCGAATGTTTATGGAGCAGCAGCTAGCATTTGCGTATGTACGTGCAGACATGGAAAGTTTGGCGTACATGTGATATAACGCGGCGCCGTAGGAGCTTTGGAGTCTATAGGAGAAGAAGGAGAGGTAGAAGAAGCTTTGGGATCTTTACGAGAAAAGCAGAAGCTTTGGAGTGTTTGGAAGTATGCGAATGTGGGATGCCGTCCGGCACGGAACCACGACCTTGGCATGCTATAGTGCCTTTTTAGGGCTTTTTGGCCCACTTTTTTCCAATGGATTCGGCAGCTAGCTAGGGATAAAGCAGTCTCACGAGTTGGTAGGATTGGGAATTCCCATCCAACACACTACAACGCGCACGCACACGTGCACCTAATTAATCGAAAAGTTTGGGCACGAGCAACTAGTTTAGATAGATTATCTGCAATTAGTACATGTCACTATATGAAATTAATCAAAATAACAAATAAAATATAAAAAGTACTTCATCTTGAAAAGGATGTTACATATATAATTATTTAGATTTATATGTATCTATACACTAAAATATTTTATCCTATATAAATCTAGACATATTTATGACATCCTTTTTAAAACGGAGGGAGAAGATATTTTGGTGTGCTGCATTGCCGAGCTAGAGAAAAGCATATTGTAGCACACGTTTGATTGGAGACTTTGGGCAAAAAGCAGCATGCATGACGGCAGAAAAGTATGAGCGGGGGCTGTCACGCTGGAATTAGCCATGCGATTATTTAATGGTTAGCTTATTAGACTAGCCAGTTTGTTGATTTAGTTTTGTATACTCTTCTTCCTCATACATTCTCCAAATTACTTACGTGTCCTGTTCAAAAAAAATTTTTACTTACGTGTACTAGTGTAAGCATGAGATGGATCGTACGGAGTCCCAAGTCACATCGATCCAGAAATATATGACATACAAGGAGAATTAGCAGTGCGTACGTGTGGAAGAACACACGGCATAATTCCATGCTAGCTAAAATAGCCGGCACCGTCTTTCATCAGCATGAGGATGACGCCTAATAATACCACTATTTTTGTCAATCAAAACAACATGCATTGACTTTAATCTCTACACTAGCTACACGCATACATGCACAAGTTAGCTAGCAAGACTAGTACTACATCTAATCCACAAATAAGTATAGTTCGATCTTTTTCCTAAGTTAAAATTTTAAAATTTAACAAAAAATTTATATAAAAATGTAGCAAAACTTAGCACATTAAATTAGTACCAAGAGATCTGTCTTAAAATGTTTTTCATAACACAGTGGTTTGATTCACATATGTTAGAACAAGTTAAGTTATAGGATAAAACATCTCATAATTGGTAAAATTCTAAAAAGTTTGACTTAGAAAAAATTAAGTTATAGGATAAAGCATCTCATAAATGGTAAAATTCCAAAAAGTTTGACTTAGAAAAATTTAAGTTATAGGATAAAGCATCTCATAATTTAGAACAAATGGAATACATATTATTTTTTAGATCTCTTGCTGTGTGGGCACATGCGCCATGAAATTCAAACAGTCGTTTATAGGGTGACATGTGTACACGTATATATATCTGCATGTGGACCATTTCGGCAACAATAATTCTATGGCAAAATTTCTCACGACAAGAATATCCTCATTTTTGTCTTGAATATAATAATATACATGCATGCACACGCATTTTAGTGATACATGCGTATCTGACAAAACCGCATTACTTATTTTGGGATAGAAAGAGTAGTATTGATTAACTTTAGACATATATGTAACAAGATCAGAGTCAAGTGTATATCCAACATAATTAACAGGAAACTACTGCTTTCAAATTAAACATGTACTATAGGTCAATTTCACTACTAGAGAAAAGGCTATAGGAGGCATGCACATTAGAGGCGCATTTATACTATATGCGTCTCTGATAAAATAGGCGAGGCGCACCAGCGAGACATTCGCCTCTAGTATTAAAATAGGCGAGGCGCATATTTGTAGGATACGCCTCCTCTAGTCTCTGTACAGATAAAATCTGGCGCCTCCAATATATTAGATAGGCGAGGTGCATATGGGAAGAATGCGCCTCGCATAAGTTGCATGGGCCCAGGAGGATATCTGTGGTCGAATATGCGAGCATATGCGCCTCCTATACTTGATAATATGCGAGGCGCATATGCCTATAACCTGGCAGATCCCCCCCTCCCGCCCGGGAGCGTCTTTTAAGTTTTGTAAAAAATAAACAAAAATGATAGAAACTTGAAAAAAAAAATCTTTGAGTTCTAGTTAGATTTTAGGGTATAGATCTAGACAAAATTGAAAAACATGAATTTCTATGTATTCTGCAAAAATAGGTCATGGTACGGTAAAACGGCTATAACTTTTGCATACGATGTCGAAAAAAATCTTTAACCTATCAAAACGATCGTCTCAAAATTTCCTATTCAAATTCAACCACCTATGGTCATTCTGGATTTTACAGAATTCCCAAATTCGAAAAGAGTAAAAAGTTATGGCCGAAAGAAGATTTTTTCCTACAAAAAAATAAAAAAACTCGCATAGTAGAGCAGGATTCAAATTCGAAACAGCCACTACCACACCTACCATCTCTCCTCCTTCTCCTTCTCCTCCACCTCTCCTTCTACTTCTCCTCCACCTCCACCTCTCCTCCTTCTCCTCCACCTCTCCTCCTTCTCCCCTTCTCCTCCTCCTCCTCCACCTCCGGTGGCATCCTCCTCCTCTTCCTCCGGCGACCTTCTCCTCCTCCGACGACGACGACGATCACTTCAGCCATGGCCTCCACAACCACATCGACCACCTCCTCCTCCTCCACCTCCGGTGGCCTCATCCTCCTCCACCATCTCCGGGGACCTCTATGGCCATGGCCTCCCGCACTTGCTTGCGGTGGTAGGTTGTGGCCATGGGCATGGTCTCCGACGAGCTCCGACGAAATTCCGGCCAGATCCAGATCCGACCACCATTTTTTTTTTGAAATTCAAAAATAATATCTGAGGCGCATTCGGATCAATATGCGTCTCGCATATGCAGAATATAGGAGGCGCATTTGGATCAATATGCGCCTCGCATATTCTGAGTATGGGAGGCGCATATGATCAATATGCGCCTCGCATATCTATGATATAGGAGGCACATATGATATGCGCCTCGCATAACAAATACTAGAGGCGCGACGCTGATAGGGTTTTTGGTGCGCCTCGGGTAGGGTTTTTCCTAATAGTGTTTAAGTAAGACATGAACCGCGATAACCTAGTTTTAGATACTGAAAAAGTGTAGAAAAACATGTAAGAAACAATAGGAGTTTATACATGACAACCTTTCATAGGATTTCATGAATATGGGTCCTCTTGACTTTTCTTCAAAAATAAATTGTCACTCTTTTGCTCAACTTGTTCTGAAACTTTGATGATACAAAACCACCCCAATTAACTTGTTTGAGGTTAGGATGATGGTTAATATTCGAATTAATATTCTCAAAATATATGGTTGTCTGTTTTGCAGGTTATCATCTCATAGCATTCTGAATCCATGATTTCTTTTCTTATTTTCTAAAAGGATCATAACACAAAACTATTTCTTAAACTAATAGACATTGGGTTCACTTTAACAGTTTTCGGAAATTTAGACCTCAATTTAGACAATTCCGTGGTTTTGGGTTCATGTTAGACCAAGCATAATAAATTAGTATTCAAAAAAATTATCTCTATATATTCAACATGTAAAGACTCTTTCCCTCCTCACATAAGTGGGCATAAAACAGCATAAGAAAAAGTAGCACAAACATATTATTACTAAATCAGGGGTTGTTATATTTGTTAACCAAGTTAATGATATACCCTTTCCATTAATTGTTATGATAATAATATTAAAAACCGTGCTATACCCTTTCCAATTGTTCAATAGAAATAACAATTTCTTGCGATAAAACATGAGAAGGGAAACGAAGAAGCAAATTTGAACACTACGAAGAAACCTAGCAAAATCACCCCTAGCATGCTAAGTCTAGCTACCTAGGGAAAAAATTCAAAAGGCCGCGTCCTTGTCCTTATCTATAATCTAAACTGAACCAGGAATCACCGATTGAGATATTGACATATGTAATCTTTTTTCTTATTTTTCCCTAAGAATGTGGTCCGAAAGTTGATAATTCATCTTCCGTACGCAGAGAATTCTTCATTTTCTTTGATGGTGACGTCACTAGCTAGCTTGGTGCAGTAATGTTGACAGGTAATCGCGAACTGCTACCTTGACTAATTGACATCGTTTTATTTACATGTAAGGATCCAATGCCAGCCACATGTATATAGACTCCTCGTTGATAAATCCCATGCAAGGAGGAAAAATGTTAGCAGCACATATATATCGATCTGATCATTGGAACTATTCAAATGATGTAATTATGCGACTTTACCAAGTCCTATATATCAAACTTATATTCCTATTTAGGTCGTAAAAGTGAAAATTCTTGCTAGCCATCTCTTTCTTCAATCAATACAAGGCAACAAATTGAGTTAGCAGTTTGAACTCTCGTCGTCCTGGAAATAGAATTTTCTAAACGAACATGTCCATTTCCACATGCTTTCACATAGACTTTTTCTCGCGCAAGTAGTGTAAGATTCCAGCAACGGCCACACACAAGTATTTAATTAGTTAAATAGCTAGAATTACACCACGTACTTATAAGTATGCTTCCCATTTCTCCGGACACATCTAATCAATCCGGAGAGTTGAATTCACTTATTTGTATATTAGTTCATGATGTCTATTTCTGAATTAAGTCTACGCAGACTATATACGTATGTCTATCAACGAGGCATACGTAATTAAGTTGATATAAATAATACTCCAGTTTCATTGAATGGAGTTGTCAAACCTAGCGAGACACTGACACACAATGAATGCTGTGAGGTTGAACAAGTTAAATTCACACAAGAAACGGACCATGTTTTCGTTTTTGTCAAATGGGTGGACTGTCCATATATATACATAGCTATCACGGTGAGGCTGGAAGACCTAGACAAATCCAGCCATTAATAGTGTGAGAGCTTGATGGATATCGATTCGATATTTCGATGCATATCAGCTTATGCGATAATATAATTTTTTTATGTGTGAAGGAATGAGTGAATTATTGTACTTTACACAACTTGGCTGTCTCATGAAGATGGACATGCCAACTTTTTCTCGAATTTGGGCTTTCGGAGAACAAGTTTGACTGGACTAGGTCAGAGAAGTCACCCAATCTTTCTCTCTCCTCTCTCTCTCTCTGATCACACACATTCTATCGGGCATATATAGTCCGTTTGTGCACGGTAGGCAACAAACAAGTACTTAAAAATAGCTACGAGTTCATCATTGTTTGGGCAAACCAAAGTCTCTCTTTCTACCTATATAAGTCGTACTTGATTGTGGAGCAGCATCAGGAGCTGTGTGTGTACCTGAAGCTTTGGGGTCAAATCGAATTGAAGTGCTAGCTATCTGCATCGCAAGAGGAAATATGAGAGGGTTCGAGAGAAGAGGCGTCCGGCAGTATAACCGGTCCGACGAGCCGCGGATGCGGTGGACGGAGGAGCTGCACCGACAGTTCATCGAGGCAGTCGACTGCCTCGGCGGCCCGGACGGTAAGTTGTTGCCTCTCTCTCTCTCTCATGGAAATTTTCTCTCTCCACATGCATGCCCATCGAGGAATTGCACATCTGAATGGATGTTATGAAACCTGATTTCATCAAATTCCACTGGCGGGCGATCAGATAAAAATCTTTTCTCATGGTATATGGATCGATTAAAGGGAGTCCTTTACCCAATTTAGTATTGCTTTAGTTGTGTGGTAGCCTGGTTAGTTAGGCTGGACTTCGTTCAAGTTTAATTTCATGGAAGAAGGAATGCAAGAAAACCCCACGTGACATGCATGCATGGTGAACAACATATTATACGCCCTCTGCCTCGAATTTCTGCACATAGCCTAACCTCTAGCATGATGAGCATCATGCGATTCTTTTTTTCCCTTTCTTTCCTCTATTGTCTTAATAAATTATTTTTACGGACGTCACTACAATTAATGGTGCAAACGATTTTTAACACCTCCGCCGGGGATATGGTCTGTTAAATGGGGTTGTCAGCAGTTGTTGTCACCCTGCTGTATCTCCTTTTCCAAACTAAATTTATTATTTTCCATCACCAAAACAAATTATCACCTTCATGATCGAAATTTACAAGGTGGAAACGAGAGATATAAGCCTTCCCAATATTGAAATGCAAAAAGGGGCTAAACAAAATATATATCAAACAATAATACATATTAAACTCTAATCCTACCGTTTATTGTTCATTTTTGTATGCTTCTTAGAAGTATAACTTGTGTTCTTCTCGACATCGTAGTCTCTACAATGTTTTCTTTTGCAATAAATGGCAGCCAACCCGTCGTTTTGCGAGAATAAGTACTATCATTCGTCCTGATTCTTGATCATATTTTTATTATACATATAACATACTATAATTTGTACATGCATCGCGATCCTTCATATAGCATTCGTCAAGCTCTCTGTCCACATTTAATCCGGTGTTGACATATATATTCTCTTCATAAATCTTGTTTGCAGAGGCAACACCGAAGCGGATTCTTCAGCTGATGGGGGTAAAAGGAATCAGCATATCCCACATCAAGAGCCATCTTCAGGTACGTACAATCCACACGTGATGTCCACTTGCATAAGCATTCAAGATTGTGTACCAAAAGGCCATATATTGATACATACATATACGTTTTGCATATACACCTTATTAGTCATAGCTATATATATCCAAGATCAAAAACTGATGATCCCACAGATGTACCGATCAAGCTCAAGCAACAACATTGACACCCCAGCCAACGCGTTTCTGAATCACCGTGAAGATCACTGTGATGATGATGCGTCACGGGATAGGAACAACACGACAGCTGCTTCGGACATAATCAACACTTCTTCTTATTATGACGTGCCTCGCCGTGGCATCCACCACATGTCTCCGCCGTACCAAATGTGAGTAATAAAGGATTTGTTGAATTCAGTTATTAGTTAGTTATAATGTTCATAGTGTAAGCGAGTGGTTATTGTGCAGACCGTCGATCGAAGAGGTTTACACGAGCTGGGAGCGGAGTAGAGGGCTTATGTCGTGGAACTCCAGCATGTTAATCACTGCAGAGAAGGTAATACTAGATGTATTGATACTATCTGAATATGATGTACTCAAATTAGCTGCCATTATTCATACACACATGCAGAGCATGCTTGTAGTTCTATGTGCTATATATTTTTTGTTGATTATCTTAGTTTGTTAGGTGGCATGTGCCACTCTATCAAACTTGTAGTACCAATGTACCATGCATGCATATACTCATAGCCGTGTATTGACTATCCAGGGGATGCTATTGTAAATAACTTGCTTACATGGATAACTATGCACGTATTTCGTTCCAGGCGCTCGGCTGGGCATATCACGCTGATGGACAAATGTGTCAGACTGTGGCAGGGTGTGACCTGACACTGTCAATTGGTGGCCGACGGGAAGATGAGTCGGAGGCGAGCAGCGATGTCGATGGCTCGAGCACGACCACGGAGGAAACCGTGACCCTGGCGATGGATCGAGGAGCTGGTGACCACCGCCGATCCGCTCTGAACATTGATCTGAACCTCGACCTCGCCCTCTCATCATGTTGGCTCGCCTGACCTGATCAGATGTGCTAGGGCCTGTGTATATATGTAGAGCTGTCCTTGTGTATATATCATTATGTGTATACCGATGTTGTTGCTAGTACTAGTTTGTCAGATTTTTCCTTCCCAGATATATGTGAGTTCCTTATTGCCAGGCTTAGAGACTGCCATATCATTTTAGGGGAGTATGCAACTATATATGCATGCATGCATGATGTGCTTATGTACATAGGTATTGCTCGTTTTTCTATTGATCTGCTTAGATTAGAGATGGACTTCAGACGTAAACGGATGAGAAACATTGTCTCCTCTCTTGACCTATACTGTGACAAACTGACAGTAGCTATCAGATAAGAAAGACCTGAGAGAAAAGAATGGGCGAGATCGGCAAAGGTCCTACATCTACGACAATACAAAAGGCATGGAAGAGATCATTTTTCCAACCGGGCTTCACACCCCTTTCCATTGCATTAACGGAGAAACATTCAGTACGCTACAACCAGCAGTACGTTACAACAAGAAGAAAGCGGAAGCAAAAACGACATGGAACAAATCATCGATAGATCTAGTGCATGAAGACGAAGCAGGCGCACGATATAGGATGATATCATCATAATGTTGTCGTGCGCTTGCTTAGCATGCATACATATATAGTCCATGAAACCGATCTAAATTGTTTATGATGGCTGCACAACATCTACTATCATTGACACTGCATGGGCACAACCGATCTAACCCGTACATGATACACCCGATGTACCCGACAAACCTCGGGTACATAAATATAGAAGTTATATAAAGAATAGGATATTAGTAGAAAACCCCTTATATGGAAGATATGTATCGAAAGGATACCCTAGGAATATTATGTCCATGTAGTAAATGCGATAAGAATGTTATGTTCGACCCATTTAAAGGTAGTGTGCTGGATCACTTTCTTTTAAAGCGTTTCATGACTGGTTATACTAGATACATAACGATGAGGATGATGTTGCTGACGGCAAAGAGGGAAACAACGACAAAGAGCTAGAAGTTGGGAACCAAGAGGCACATGAAAATGTTCAAGATGATGGACATGAAGTAGAAGCGCTAGACACATAGGAGTCATCGGTGTTGGCTTCAATGGTAGGTGACCGCCATTACAAAGAGTTGCCTTAGAAGAAGACAAGTCCCAAATGGGATGCATCTAGAGAGATAGCCAAGTTGATGCAACTGGAGAAATACTTTAAAAACTCTATTTGTATTTAAGGGGTTCTCTATGCTGACGAGGCTCAAGCGGCCCAAGAGGGGTCGTTGGAGGACGGGGGTGGCTGGTCCCAGGAGGGGTTGGTGCTGCCCCTAACTTCGACACATGCTTCTGCTACTACCGCTGATACACCGACCACTGTGTAGGGGGCTGGTACACCGTTCATCCGGAGCACTCGCCATGGGGTTGATGCCTCTAGTGCGCTAGCAACGGATGAAGATTCTTTGGTCAAGGCGATGCGTCGTAAGCCTGAGAAGAATTTAGATTCGCCTAGTATAATGAGTTCTTCTAAATCCTTTCTTTTTCTACCCTTGTTATTACTTCTAAGCTGGCCAAAGTTAGCGTTACCTTGGGTAGCTCTGTACAGGAGGTTCTTTTTTCATCTAATATTTTGCGACACATGGAGGTTGACCGTCTAAAGGTTACTCCTAAGATCGCTGTTGTTCCTGGCTCGTCACCAATGGAGGAGGAGGAGTTGCATACCACAGTAGATGGTCAACTCCTTTCTCACTTAGTTGGTGAAGTGTCGGAAGTGGACTTTGATGAGACTGGGATTGGCTCTTTGTATGAGCTTAAAGTATCTGGTCGTAGATCAAAGAGCTAGAAATCTAACAAGAGACCCCGTGTATCCAAAAAATTATAGTTTCTCTAATGAATGGTATGTTTGCAAATAGCAGAGGTCTTCGGGAATTGACTAAACATTTATTCTTTGCCGATTGAGTGAGAGACTATAAGTTGGATTTTCTGGGTATTTTGGAGACTGGTAGACGTGTTTTTTTTACAAAACCTACTCAATCGTCTGTCTAGTGTAGTGCACTTTACGTGGATATCACGTCCGCTGCGTGGTCGATCCAGGGGGATCCTGTTAGGCGTCCGAGATGACACTATGGAAGTTTTAGCTAATTCGGTTGGAGAATTTTTTATAAAACTCCATATCTGTAACAAGGTGATACATTGCAATTGTATCTATAATTTTTGATGTTCCATGCTTGGTTTTATCCACTTTCTTATGTTTTGATCCAACTTGGGAGTACTTTTATTATGATTTCTTGGACTAACCTATTAACAAGAGCCACGGCTACTGCTTTTCTGTTGTTTTTGGTTCCGAAAAGTCGAAAATGAATATTCTCGGAATTGGACGGACAAAAGCCAAAGTGCCTATTTTTCCGGAAGGATCAAGTGCCGAATACGAGACGGAGAGGGCCAGGGGGGCCACACCACCTGGCTGGCCAGGCCTGGCCCGCCAGGGGTGGTCTGGCCGACCCCAAGACCCTCGGCCTCTCCTTCCGCCTATAAGTTGCCCTCGACGAAAACCCTAAGTACCATCAAAATCCATGAAAGAGTCTCAGAGTCAGTCATCTCCATCCCTAGATCGGTGGGATCAAGCTCTTCCAAGACCTCGCCGGAGAGGGAATTCACCGAGGCCTTCTTCATCACCATGCAAGCCTCCGGTGTGATGCGTGAGTAGTTCATCCTTGGACTACGGATCCATGTAGTAGCTAGATAGCTGGTTTCTCCTCCTTTGTGCTTTCATGTTTAGATCTTGTGAGCTTCGTTCATGATCAAGATCATCTATTTGTAATCCATACATGTTGTGTTTGCGGGGATCCGATGGATATTGAGATGCTATTTCAGATTGATTATTCATTCTATCATGTCTTTGTTATTTTAGATCTTGCATGCTTTCCGTTGTTAGTAGCTATCTTGGCCAAGTAGATGCTAGCAACTCTAAGAGTTAGTATTTATGCTCGATAGTGGGTTCATGCCTCTGGTAATCTGGGGAAGTGACAGAAATCTCTAAGGTACTAGATGTGCTGTTGCTACTAGGGAGAAAACAACGATCTTTTGTTCATAGAACAATTGTATTGTTTACTTTACACGCAGTTCGTAAAGCAATAATCTGTTGCTTGTAACTTAATACTGGAGGGGGTTCGGATGATAACCTGAAGGTGGATTATTAGTCATAGATGCAGTTGGATGGCGGTCTATGTATTATATTGTAATGCCCAATTAAGTCTCAAAGGAGTCAAGATGATTAGTATATGCATGTATTGCTTTCTCGGTGTTCTTCAATTGCCCCGCTGTAATTTGTTCACCCAGCATGTTATCTATCTAAGGAGAGCCACCTCTAGTGAACTATGGATCCTGGACATTTTCTTTACATACAATCTACAATCTTTTACTGCTTTGTGTTTACTTTCTGCAAACTTTTACTTCTTTTCATTCGATACGTTTAATCCTTTGTTTTCCGCAAAACACGGTGAGATTGACAACCTCATCGCAAGTTGGGGACAAAGTTCTGTGGTTGTGTTGTGCAGGTCTCCACGTTGCTACTAGCACCGGTAGTGCGCCCTGCCAAAGCTCAGCTAGTAACACCTTTGAGGTGTTTCCTTGCTCCTACTGGTTCGATTAAACCTTAGTTTTATAACTAAGGGAAACTTGTTGTTGTGCTCATCATACCTTCCTCTTGGGGTTCCCAACGAGCTCTACATCAACACCACGCACCAAGCACTTTTCTGGGCGCCGTGTATTGAGCCATCAAACGATTTTCTGGCGCCGTTGCCAGGGAGTCAAGGACATCTTCACAAGAGGAGTCCCTCATAACCAATGTCTTTACTTTGTTGTTTTTGTTTTGCTTAGTTTCCTTTTTGCTTTGTTTGCTTGTTTTGTTCTTCAAAAATCCAAAAAAATTAGTTTTACTTGTTTGCTTTCTTATTTGAAAACCCAAAAAAATGCCTACTCTTGAAAACACTAAGTTGTGTGACTTCACTAGCACCAACAACAATGATTTTATGAGCACTCCCATTGCTCCACCTGTGGCTGAAAATACTTTCTTTGAGATAAAACCTGCTTTGCTCAACCTTGTTATGAGAGAACAACTTTCGGGTATTGGTAATGAAGATGCTGCTTCCCATCTAAATAACTCTGTTGAACTTTGTGAGATGCAAAAGCATAGGGATATAGATGGTGATCTTATTAAGCTGAAATTGTTTCCTTTCTCTTTGAGAGGAAAAGCTAAAGAATGGTTGAATTCGTTAACTAGGAATAGTATTGATTCTTGGACTAAGTGCAAAGATGCTTTTATTGGAAAATACTATCCTCCTGCTAAGATTATATCCATGAGAAGTGAAATAATGAAGTTTAAACAACTTGATAATGAGCATGTTGCTCAAGCTTGGGAAAGAATGAAATCTTTGGTTAAGAATTGTCCCACTCATGGACTGACTGCTTGGATGATCATCCAAACTTTTTATGCAGGATTGAACTATTCTTCAAGGAACCTATTGGATTCAGCTGCTGGAGGTACCTTTATGACCATCACTTTGGGTGCTGCAAAAAAACTATTGGATAATATGATGGTTAATTATTCTGAATGGCATACTGAGAGAGCTCCACAAGGTAAGAAGGTAAATTCTGTTGAAGAAACCTCCTCCTTGAGTGATAAGATTGATATTATTATGTCCATGCTTGTTAATGGGAAAGCCCATATTGATCCAAATAATGTTCCTTTAGCGTCTTTGGTTGCTCAAGAAGAGCAAGTTGATGTGAACTTCATAAGAAATAACAACTTTAGCAACAATGCTTATGGTAATAATGCTTATAGGAACAATTTTGGTAACAACAATTATAAGCCATATCCTCCCAACAATGGTAATGCTTATGGAAATCCTTACAACAATAATAAGAGTGCTCCCTCTGAACTTGAAGTTATGCTTAAAGAGTTTATTAGTAAACAAACTGCTTTCAATAAAACTATTGAGAAAAAACTCTCTAATGCTGAAAGAAATATAGCATCTTTGGCTGAAGCTCAATCTACTTTGAATAAAATGGCTGCTAAACCTGAAATTAATGAGAATCCCTTTGCAGCTACTAATGCCATACAAGTAAGAACTGATGAAAATGTTAGACTATTAGCTGAATTACATGCTAAGTGGGAAAGAGAAGATGAAATTGCTAGAAACATTAGTGTTTCTACTATTACCACCACTAGTGTTGAGGCTAGTAATAGTTCTACTACTTTAGATGATAAAGTTGATTTTGATCTTGATGGTTGCAACATCTCTGAAGTTATTAAGTTCCTACAAAAGCTTGCTAAAAGTCCTAATGCTAGTGCTATGAACATGGCTTTTACAAAACACATTACTGCTGCTCTCATAAAGATTAAAGAAGAAAAGATGAAACATAAAGTTTCTATTCCTATAAAGGAAGAAGATGGTTGGGAACCCATCATTAATATGAAAGTGAATGACTTTGATTTCAAAGCTTTGTGTGATCTTGATAATAGTGTTTCTATTATGCCTAGAAGGATTTATGATATGCTTGATTTGCCTCCTCTTGAAGGTTGTTATTTGAATGTCCCACTTGATGCTAATGCTAAAAATAAACTCATGGAGAGTCTTAATGATGTTCTTATTATGGTTAATGATTCCTATGTCCCGTTGATTTCGATGTTTTGGATGTTGAATACAATGCTTCTTGTCCTATTACTTTGGGAAGACCTTTTCTTAGAACTGTTGGTGCCATCATTGATATGAAAGAAGGCACCATTAAATATCAACTCCCACTCAAGAAAGGTATAGAACACTTTCCTAAAAAGATAGAAAAGATTTCTTTTGCTTCTCCTATGAAAACAAAATTTGGTCTTAATGCTTCTTCATTTGAGAACACTTGATTCTTTCTTTGGTTCTTATGGCTAACTTAAAGGCGTTAAAGAAAAGTACTTGTTGGGAGATAACCCAAGAGTTTTAGATGAGTCTTGGAAGTTATTACTTCTGTAAGAACCTCTCCTTATCCTTTTTATTTGCTTTTTGTGCCAAGAGTAACCTCTAATGAGAGTGAAGTAATGATTGGGAAAGTTGCTGTCCCGAAATAGATTTCTGTGCTTCACCGTAAAACTTCCTGAGAGAGCTCTGTACATCGGATTGAGCTGTAATTTTTTTTCTTCTTCCCTAGGTTGTTATCTAACTTTCGTTAGTTCGATACTTTTTTATTTGAGCAACAGAAGATCTTCGAAAAAGTTCGTCTTTACGTGCTGGTCTGTTTTGACAGATTTCTGCCGTTTTCTGCATTTGCTTCTTGTTAGTTCCTTCTTGAGTTCCGTTGGGGAATTGAGCTATTTGAGGTAAGTGCTACAGTAGCTAGTGTTCTAATGGAAGTTTATTTGGTATTAGAACTGAACCTTGAGACTTATTTATCTTAAGTGCACTAATGTTGCTAATGAGATTGTGTGAAGTTTTGTATGAAGGAAAAATTTCAGGTGTATGGAAGGAATGAGTAATGAGATGAAGGATGGACTAAAGCTCAAGATTAGGGATGCCACGCGTGTCACCCGAAGAAATATCCAAGAAGTACAAGCGTCAAAGCTTGGGGATGCCCAAGGCATCCCCTTCTTCATCAATAAAAATTCCAGGTTTCTTCCAAACGCTTCATTTTTATTGTTTCGTGCACAGTTGTGTTTTTCTTGGAGCGTCTTCTTTTTCTTTTTCGTTTTGGTTTTTAGTTTGCTTGGTTTGCTGAATAAGTTGGTTGGACCCCCTCTTTCACACTTTGGTTTGCAAATAGTTTGGTTTGGTTTGGTTTGGAAAAGAGTAGGAAAGTTCATGCTTATGTGGTAAAAAGAGCTCGTTTTTGACTGTGGCTATGCTTTGTCATGCCATTCTTGATATTGTTTTGGCTTTATGCTTAGTATTATTTTCTGTAGCATGACTTGTTATAAACAATTAAGATTGCTCAATGTGCCTTGGATGAATCATGCGTTGTTTTAGCATATTAAAGCATAGTATAGTGGTATTCTCCTTTGATGCTTTATTTGGGTTGACTTGGCGCATGCTCACACCATGTTATGACTATCTCAAATCACCATAGCCTTTATGATCCTTTAGTTTTCAACTTGTAGTATCACTTTATGCTTTGATCAATGATGTTTTGTCGCTCTGCATGATTATGACCATTATTGCTCTCTTAGTTTGTCGCTCCCAGTCTTTTGCTAGCCTCCACAACAAAGTATGAGTTCCACTCATGCATCCAACTCCCTAAACCAAGTTTTTCCAAAGAGTCCACCATACCTACCTACTAGATTATGCTATTCCAAGTATATTCATGCTTTTGTTTACCTTCCACTTGTTATGAGAAAACTAGTGATTAAAGTGCTCACGAACTTGATGGCACACTTTACTTTATTGCCTCTAATAAACTTGAACCATTGTGTCTTCTATGTTGTATATGCTTGCACTTATTTGTTGGGATTTAGCAGAACCATGCTTTCATGGGGAACGCTTTCAACATTGCACTTGGTACTTGTACCTAGTTGATATCATGCTCTTTTGTATATGGATGTCGTCAGTGTGAAATGAAAGGGGAGCTTATAAGTCCATGGAGTTATGTATATGTGTTAGAGAAACGCCTGGGCCGCTGGTCTAATCCATGCTGACATGGTGGAAACCTGCAGTGTAACCATAATGAGCTGTCTATGACGCATTCTTCTTATAAAAAAAGAGTCCTATTGAGAAAAAAGAGAAAAAAGAGAGATACTATGAAAAGAGGAAAGAGAGAAAAAAAGCACCATATTCCCATGGTAAATAAGAAGAATGCTGAGATGCTTGTTGTCTGCTTGCCTTGTCATTTTGATATGGGGATTCTTCCGTATCATCGGGCAAGGGGTACCCCGTTGGCGGTTCTCAATGATACACATGTACTTACGATGACAAGAACTTACCGGTGACTAAACTTGAGTAGCATGAGGAGCGGCCCTCGTATACAAGGGACATGAGATTTCTGACTTATACTTCGTCAAGCATGTACACCATAGTTTGTTCACTTTAACCTTAATCACTTCAAGATGCTTATGATAGGGGCAATGGGAGCGGAAAGCTTTAAGTATCATAATTTTTGGAAGCTCTTTATGAGACTTGAATCCCTACTTCCTTTTTACAAAAGGCCTTTCTTCCACCATTATATTGAGTCTCCACCTTCTATCTTTATGCACCTACTTTGAGAGCATAGTGGCTATTCTTAGTTCTATGTGCATTGTCCCAAGACTAGTTGATTGATGCATAACTTGTTATTGCTTGTTTGAAACTATTGTATCTAGTCACTCTTATGAACTTTGAAGGTGTCCTATGCATTTATATTTGCTACTCTATTGAGGGACAAGCTGAATACTATTATGCTATGTTTTCTTTATGTGAAACAAAGAAACGTCTTGCAAAGCATGTTATTCATGAATCTTTTGTTTGTGCCTTTTCATGTTGCATCTTAGTTTCTTTGCTAATTGCTAGAACTTTGTCTTTCATGTTGTGATTAAAGTACTATGATCCCAGCCTTGAATGTTTTGCAAATACTTTGATCAAGTCTTTGATGGTGCATGTCACCTCAAAAATTCTTTCTTTTTATCACTTACCTACTTGAGGACGAGCAGGAGTTAAGCTTGGGGATGTTGATACATTGCAAATGTATCTATACTTTTTTATGTTTCATGCTTGGTTTTATCCACTTTCTTGTGTTTTGTTCCAACTTGGGAGTACTTTTATTATGATTTCTTGGACTAACCTATTAACAAGAGCGACAGTGCCAGCTGCCTGTTTTCTGTTGTTTTTGGTTCCAGAAAAGTCAGAAAATGAATATTCTCGGAAGTGGACGGGACAAAAGCCAAAGTGCCTATTTTTCCGGAAGGGATCAAGTGCCAGAATACGAGACGGAGAGGGGCCAGGGGCCGACCACACCACCTGGCCAGCTGGACCACGCCAGGTGGTCAGCCGACCCCAGACCCCTCGGCCTCTCCTTCCGCCTATAAGTTGCCCTCGGACGAAACCCTAAGTACCGATCAAAAATCCACGAAAAGAGTCATGGCCGCCGTCATCTCCATCCCTAGATCGGGGGGGATCTGAAGCTCTTCCTGGCACCTTGCCGGAGAGGGGAATTCACCCTGGAGGCCTTCTTCATCACCATGCAAGCCTCCGGTGTGATGCGTGAGTAGTTCATCCTTGGACTACGGATCCATGTAGTAGCTAGATGGCTGGTTTCTCCTCCTTTGTGCTTTCATGTTTAGATCTTGTGAGCTCCGTTCATGATCAAGATCATCTATTTGTAATCCATACATGTTGTTTTTGCGGGGATCCGATGGATATTGATATGCTATTTTAGATTGATTATTGATTCTATCATGTCTTTGTTATTTGAGATCTTGCATGCTTTCCGTTGTTAGTAGCTATCTTGGCCAAGTAGATGCTAGCAACTCGAAGAGTTAGTATTTATGCTCGATAGTGGGTTCATGTCTCTGGTAATCTGGGGAAGTGACAGAAATCTCTAAGGTACTAGATGTGTTGTTGCTACTAGGGAGAAAACAACGATCATTTGTTCATAGAACAATTGTATTGTTTACTTTACACGTAGTTCGTAAAGCAATAATCTGTTGCTTGCAACTTAATACTGGAGGGGGTTCGAATGATAACCTGAAGGTGGATTATTAGTTATAGATGTAGTTGGATGGCGGTCTATGTATTATGTTGTAATGCCCAATCAAGTCTCAAAGGAGTCAAGATGATTAGTATATGCATGTATTGCTTTCTCGGTGTTTGTCAATTGCCCCGCTATAATTTATTCACCCAGCATGTTATCTATCTAAGGAGAGCCACCTCTAGTGAACTATGGATCCCGGTCCTTTTCTTTACATACAATCTACAATCTTTTACTGCTTTGTGTTTACTTTCTGCAAACTTTTACTTTTTTTCATTCTATACGTTTAATCCTTTGTGTTTACTTTCTGCAAACTTTTACTTTTTTTCATTCTATACGTTTAATCCTTTGTTTTCCGCAAAACACGGTGAGATTGACAACCTCATCGCAAGTTGGGGACAAAGTTATATGGTTGTGTTGTGCAGGTCTCCACGTTGCTACTAGCACCGGTAGTGCGCCCTGCCAAAGCTCAGCTAGTAACACCTTTGAGGTGTAACCTTGGTTTCATAACTGAGGGAAACTTGCTGCTGTGCTCATCATACCTTCCTCTTGGGGTTCCCAACGAGCTCTACATCAACACCACGCACCAAGCACTTTTCTGGACGCCGTGTATTAATCCATCACAAGGCTGATGATTTCACATGGTCTCTAATCGCTGTTTATGGGGGCGCCTAGGATGTCTATAAATTTGAGTTTTTATGTGAGCTGGTGAATCTTGCAAAGGACAATCCTTATCCTATACTTATAGGTGGCTATTTTAATTTTCTAAGATTTTCTCATGAGAAAAAACTGGGCCGTTTTGACGAACATTGGCATTTCTTGTTTAATGTCGTCATAGACAGCTTGGACTTAACAGAGGTTATCATGTTAAGAAGACAGTTTACTTGGGCTAATAATCTTCCGGAGCCAACATACGAAAAACTCGATAGAGTGCTTATGGATACCGAGTGGGAAGAGAAGTTCCCCTATGGTATCTGTTCACGCTCTAGAGTGTATTGAGACTCTGTCGGATCATGCTCATTTAATTTTATATGTTGGATCACCGCCACGAAAATCTAAGAATGAGTTCAAATTTGAACTCGGGATGGATGATTCGTGATGATTTCTACGAGAAGGCTATTTAGGAGAAACATATTAGTGGTCAAACACCTATACTGTGATGGAATAATAAAATAAATGCTTTACGTAAGTTCCATCGAGGTTGGGCTAGACATACTGCTGAAATCCTTAAAAAGAAAAAATACGTCTTTCAACTATTATTGATGACTTAGAAGATTCTGTGAAAGTCAGGCCATTATCTGCACAAAAAATTAAGCTTAAAAGTCAATCGAATATGGAGATAGCACGACTACTACATGAGGAGAAACTCAAATGGTACCAACGCTTTAAAGGAAAATTCATTTTAGAAGGAGATGCGAATATAAGATATTTCCACGATGTTGCCAATGACAAGCATAAGAAGAAATTTATTAACTCTCTAAATCAGGATGAGGATATGACTGAGGGACAGGAGAAACTAAAGTCTTATATTACAACTTATTATAAATCCCTTTTTGGGGCTCCACCAGAAAACTCTTTTTCTACGGATGAGTCCCAGACGATGGATATCCCGCAAGTTTCTATTGAGAAAAATAATTTCCTAACCGCCTCTTACACTAAGAAGGAGGTTAAGAAAATTGTTTTTCAAATGAAACATAACAAACCGCCAGGGCCGGATGGTTTCTCAGCAGAATTTTACCAAAAATTCTGGGAAGGCATCAAGGAGGACCTGATGAATTTGTTTGTGTTTTTGCAGGTCGGTCAATTGGATTTTTTAGACTAAATTTTAGCAACATAATTTTATTGACTAAGTTTAATAATGCAGAATGTATACATCAGTATCATCTAATCTTCCTTCATAATATTAGTTTTAAAATTTTCACAACAATTGCCACGGTTAGACTAAATTTAGTAGCTGACCATGTTGCCCGTCCTTCTCAAACTGCGTTTATGCATGGTAGAAATATCTTAGATGGTGTAGTAATCCTGCATGAAACAATCCATAAACTACACTAAAAAAACTAAATGATGTATTATTCAAGATTGACTTTGAGAAGGCGTATGACAAAGTTAATTGGTTTTTCCTCCAGCAAACACTCTGCATGAAAGGTTTTGCGGAGGAGTGGCGTGCCCTTATATAGTTTTTTGTTTCTGCGGGTAATGTTTCCATAAAAGTAAACAACGACGACATTAGCAATTACTTTCATACCAAGAAGGGTATGAGACAGGGGGGCGCACTATTGCCTTTACTATTTAATATAGTGGCTGATATGTTGGCTATTCTTAAGGTTGATGGCCACATTGAAGGACTAGTTCCCCATCTTGTTGATGGCGGACTCTGTATTCTTTAATACACTGATGATACAATCTTATTTATGGAATACGATCAGGAGAAAGCTAAGAATCTAAAATTAATATTATCAGTATTCGAGCAGCTCTCTAGACTAAAATAAACTTTCATAAGAGCGATTTGTATTGTTTTGACGAGGCCCACCTATATGCTCAACATTTTGGTTGTGGTCAAGGGCAATTCACAATCAACTACCTGGTAATAGCGATTCACTATCGGCGTCTCATAATTGCTGAATGGAAAATCGTTGAGAAAGGACTCCAAAAAATGTCTTAATAGTTTAAAAAGAAAGTTGCTATCCCTTGGAGGAAGATTTGTACTCATAAATTCAGTACTCACCAATATGGTACTATATATGATCTCATTTTTTCTAGTTACCAAAAGGTGTCTTAAATAAAGTGAATTATTTACGATCAAGATTCTTCTAGCAGCGGGATAGTGAAAAAAAGGAATATCGACTGGCCATATGAAATGTGGTCCGCCGACCGAAAGAATACGGTGGACTTGGTATACATAATTTGCAAGTCAAAAATATCGTGCATCTGGGTAATGCTTTTCAAACCAATGACTGAAGATGGTATCTGGCAAACCATAATATGGAGGAAATATATGGGCTTCAAAGCTATGTCTCAAGTGGTTTTAAAACCCGGTGAATCACATTTTTAAGGGACTAATGGCGTCAAAAACATTTCTTCCGTTTTGGCGCTTTTAATATTAAGGATGGATCGCATATTAGATTCTGCAAAGATAAGTGGCTTGACCAAACTTCTCTTCGCGAATAATATCTAGCTCTATATTCGATTGTTAGAACAAAGGGGATACGATCTCCACAGTAATAAAATCTAATCCTCCTAATGTGTCTTTCAGAAGAAATCTCATAGGTCCTCGACTGGTATCTTGGAACAATCTTTTATTACGATAATCCACGATACAGCTATCGGACGGTGTGAACGAGTTCAAATGGAAATTACTAGAAAGTGGTAAATCTACAGTTGACTCATTCTATAGAGACTTGATTCAACTTGATATTCCGGTCGATGATAATATTTAAATTTGGAAAATAAAAATATCCCTAAAGACGAAGATATTTGCATGATATCTCCATAGGGGAGTAATTCTTACAAAACATAATCATGTAAAGAGGAATTGATATGGAAGTACACAATGTGTTTTTTATCATCATAATGAGACAATCCGTCATTTATTCTTCCATTATAAATCTGCTCGCTCTATATGGTCATTCATACAAATAGCATCTGGTTTATCTCCCCTACGTTCGGTGGCCAATGTTTTTGGTAACTGGTGCATGGGATAGATGATAAATAAGGACTTTGTTTAGGGTGGAAGCGTCTACCATTATTTGGTCACTATGACTATAGTTATATATCGGGTCACGGCTATCCTCCGATCATAGACTATTCTTCAACGTATGGAGTTTCGCAACTTGTTTGTGGAGGGGTGTACACGATTGAAGGACACGACAGAGAATATTTTCTCCCGACATGGATGGTCGCGTGATTTGCGGATTGATCTGCCTTAGCCCGAGGACGTTTATTTTTATACCAATTTTTGTATTATTAATCTACTTTCTTTGTTCTCCAGTTGTGCGCATCTCAGCTATGCAAAGGCCGGATGTAAACTTTACTTCAAGTAATAAAAACGCTCATTTTCAAAAAAAAATAGAAGGTCGTATATTAGTTAACGGAGGGAGTATGTCGTTTATACTTAACTTGTCTAGACTTCATATGTTCCAAATGCAATTGAAAATTTGAAAATTGAGATTATTAGGTATGTGTGCACACATACATAAGGTGATGGCATCCGATTCATGGAAAAGTTTCGCATACGTGTAATATAATGCGGCGTCATAAATACTTGAATCAGGCTTTCGTCCTGCTTTCTATATAAAGTCACAACCGAGTAAAAAGTTCAACTGCTACACGGGCACCGACGTGCTCAAACAAGAAAGAAAAAAGAAAATCCAGGAGCGCTAGTGCCACAGCATATCCAAGCCCAAAGAGATAAACAAAAACAACACGGGAGACCGCCCGCTATGATGCCGTAGGAGCTTTGGAGTCTACACAAGGAGAAGAAGTAATAGAAGCTTTGGGATCTTTACGAGATAAGGAAAAGCTTTGGAGCTTGGAAGTATGCGAATGTGGGATGCCGTCCGGCAGGGCACAACGACCTTGGTGCCTTTTTTAGGGCTTTTGGGGCCACTTTTTTCCATTCGATTCGGCAGCTAGCTAGAGATAAAGTCTCACGAATTGGTAGGATAGGGGATTCGCTTCCAACACACTACCACGTGCACGTGTGTGCGTGCACCTAATTAATCGAAAAGTTTGGGCACGAGCAACTAATTTAGATAGATTATCTGCAATTAGTACATATCACTAAATGGAACTAATCAAAAGGACAGATGAAAAAGGTACCGAGTAGATATTTTGGTGTGTTGTCCTATGGCAGCCCCACCGCATTAGAGCACGTACAATGCACCTCGAATCAGGCTTCCGTCCCGCTATATTAATATAGCAATCACACGGTATAAAAACATGCTAGACCCGCAGCACAACCAAGCTCAAAAGAAAAGAAAGAGAACAAAAGAGAAATAAATACCAACAATGGTCGATCGAAGAAACGAAAATCGCCCTCTACTGATGCGCCCTCCGAAAAGGTCCCACCGTGTTCTAGTATTCCAAACCGCCGTACCAAGTAGCACCTTCAGCAAGGGATGCGATGACGACATCGCTGCCCGGACTGGTCCTAGGGTTCCCTCATTACACGGAGGTGGTGAGGAGGTACCCAACGCCCTTCAGGAAGGAGAGGCGACACCCGCAGGATGACACCGCGTCAGTGCCGGAAAGGGCCGACAGGGATTTCCCCCACCCCCAAAGAACACCCCGGACGGTCCGAAGTGCTCTACCCAACCCACCGCCAACTAGCACCCGCCACCACGGAAAAGACGCCATCTTTATCATCTCATTGTGAGCATCGGCGGCAGGCCTCGGGTCCCGAGCAAGGGGACAGTGGTACCGGGGTAGTAGCATTGCAGCCGCGCGGGAGGGAACTACCTCCACTATCGTGGTTGTAGCCGACCGGATGCGGCAACAGGGGCACACCAGGTCTCAGGCCTAGCCGAGGCCAGATGGGCCCGCAAAGCCCCTATCGCCACGTTGCAGCAAGAGCAGCGTGAGCGCAAGCACCCACCAGACCCTCCGTCGCCCTTCCTCCGCCTCCAGGGAGCCGTACAGGAGCGTTCCGGGGCAAGCCCATCCTAACCCACCAGATGGGGTCCAAACGGGCTTAGATCTGGGCTAAGCTGAGCATCACCGCCACAACTACTTTACTACCCCGCCACCACCGAAGCTCGCGCTGGGCAGCCCCACCCTGCCGCACCGCCACGCCTCCGTCCACCCTGCCCGTGGAAGCTAAGACGCCGAGCAGAACCACTGTCGCCGAGGGACAGCACCATCGTCCGGGCCCCGTGCCCCCTCCCGCCACTGGGTAAAGGCCACCCCGCCACTGCCAGCCGCACATGGGAGAAGGAGGGGAGGTTGTCTGAGGTGGGCCGATGGGGTGGTTGCCGCCGCTGGGGGAGCCAGCGCGCGAGCGAGCCTCTTTGTTTTTTTCTTATGCGCTACCACCGGCCACAACTGCAATTGCCCATCTTTTTTCAAGCATACAATACAAGATACTTAGAATGGTGCTTACAAAAAGAAACTAGTTATTTAAGCACCGATGCTTATTTATACTACTCCCTCCGTCCTAAAATAAGTGAATTGGATTTGTCTAGATTCGCATGTATCTAGGCTTAAAACATGTCTAGATACATACGAATCTAGATAAACCCAAGTCACTTATTTTGGGACGGAGGGAGTAGATAGATTTATAACTAGGCACTTCTTCTATAGAAATAAGCATCAATATGGTTTTTTTTTTAAGCTACATGCTCTTACTCGTTTGATTGGAGACTTGGTCGAAAAGCAGCATGCATGACGGCCGAAAAGTACGAGCGGTTGCGGTCATGCCGAAAAGTATTGAAATTTGAGTATTAGTAGGTATGCCTGGACCAATTAATATCAAACATGAAACATGTACCACGTGATTGAGCAGCAGCTAGCATTTGCGTACGTACGTGCAAACATGGAAAGTTTCACGTAAATGTGATATAACGCGGCGCCGTAGGAGCTTTGGAGTCTATACGAGAAGAAGGACAAGTAGAAGAAGCTTTGGGATCTTTACGAGAAAAGCAGAAGCTTTGGAGTTTGGAAGTATGCGAATGTGGGATGCCGTCCGGCAGGGAACCACGACCTTGGCATGCTATAGTGCCTTTTTTAGGGCTTTTTGGGGCTGCTTTTCCATTTGATTCGCATCCAACACACTACCGCGTGCACGTGTGTGCGTGCACCTAATTAATTGAAAAGTTTGGGCACGAGCAACTAGTTTATACTCCCAATTAGTACATGTCACTATATGAAATTAATCAAAATAACAGATAAAATATAGAAAGTACTTCATCTTGAAAAGGATGTTACATATATAATTATTTAGATTTATATGTATCTATACACTAAAATATTTTATCCTATATAAATCTAGACATATTTATGATATCCTTTTTAAAACGGAGGGAGAAGATATTTTGGTGTGCTGCATTGCCGAGCTAGAGAAAAGCATATTGTAGCAGCATGCATGACGGCCGAAAAGTACGAGCGGTGGCTGTCACGCTGGAATTAGCCATGTGATTATTTAATGGTTAGCTTTTTAGACTAGTCAGCTTGTTGATTTAGTTTGTATACTCTTCTTCCTAATACATTATCTAAATTAGTTACGTGTACTAGTACTAGTGTAAGCATGAGAATAGTAGGGAGTCCAAAGTCACGTCAAGAAATGTGACATAGGAGAATTAGCGGTGCGTACGTGTGGAAGAACACACGGCATAATTCCATGCCAGTTAAAAGGCCGGCACCGTCTTTCATCAGCATGAGCAGGACTGCAAATAATACCACTACTTTTTTCAATCAAAACACCATGCATTGACTTTTTCCCCGATACACCATGCATCGACTTTAATCTCTACACTAGCTACGTCAAGCATACATGCACAAGTTAGCTAGCAAGACTTTCGTCCTAAAAAGTCACAAATTTATCTAATTTTGGATGTATTTAGACACTATTTATTACTATAGATACATTCAAATTTAGATAAATTTGAGACATTCTTTTTTAGAATGGAGGGTGTACACGTAAGCTCTCCATCCACAAATAAGTATACTTACATCTTTTTTCTAAGTTAATTTTTTAAATATAACAATTTTTATATAAAAAATGTAGAAAATCGGATCACATTAAATTAGTATCATGAGATCCGTCTTAAAATGGTTTTCATAATATAGTGGTTTGATTCATATATGTTGCTACTCTTTTCCACAAAGTTGGCAAAATTCTAAAAAGTTTGACTTAGAACAAATTAAGTTATAGGATAAAACATCTTATAATTTAGAATGAAGGGAGTACATATTATTATTCAGATGTCTTGCTGTGTAGGTATGTGCATGCGCCATGAAATTCAAACAGTCGTTTATAGGGCGGCATGTGTACATGTATATGTGTGCATGTCGACCATTTCAGCAACAATAATTCTATGGCAGAGTTTCTCACGACAAGAATATCCTCATTTTTGTCTTGAACATAATACTCCTTCCATCTCAAATAACTGACATAACTTTATGAAAATATGGATGATGTAGACGTATTTTAGTGACAGAGGGAGTAGTATTAACTGACAAATTATTTTAGTGAAAATATAGATGCAAAAGAGTGACAAAACTGCATCACTTATTTTGGGACAGAGTGAGTGGTATTTGATTAGCTATAAACAGATAAGCAGCAAGGATCAGAGTCAAGTGTATATCCAACATAATTAATAGGAAACTACTGCTTTAAAATTAAGCTTGTAATATATTTCAATAAGTCAGACATGAACCTAGTTAACCTAGTTTTAGATACTGAAAAAAATGTGTAGAAAAACATGTAAGAAATGGTAGGAGTTTGTACATGACAACCTTTCATAGGATTTCATGATTATGAGTCCTCTTGACTTTTCTACAAAAATAATGTGTCACTCTTTTACTGCTATTTTTTGCAGGTTTTTTATATCTACCATCCGCTATGTTCACAACTTATTCAACTTGTTCTGAAACTTTTGATGATTCAAAACCACCCCAAACAACTTGTTTGAGGTTAGGATGATGGTCAATGTTCGAATTAATATTTTCATTTTTTTTTGTAGGTTATCATCTCACAGCATTCTGAATCCATGATTTCTTTTCTTATTTTCTGATAGCGCCATAAAACAAAATGAGTTCTTAAACTATACATTGGGTTCACTTTAACAGTTTTAGGAAGTTTAGACCTCAATTTAGAAAATCCCACGGTTTAGGGTTCAAGTTAGACCAAGCATAACAATTTAGTATTCAAAAAGATTCTTCTATATATATTCAACATGTAAAGACTCTTTCCCTCCTCACACAAGAGGGCATAGAACAACATAAGAAAAAGTAGCACAAACGTATTATTACTATATCAGGGGTTGTTATATTTGTTAACCAAGTTAATGCTAAAATACACTTCTCCCACAATTTGCAACCATCCCTA
Organism: Avena insularis; assembly: GCA_023614405.1. Taxonomy (NCBI): domain Eukaryota; kingdom Viridiplantae; phylum Streptophyta; class Magnoliopsida; order Poales; family Poaceae; genus Avena; species Avena insularis. The sequence continues at coordinate 19,115,863 of CM042694.1, read as the reverse complement.
AAGAAAGCAGTTCCACACGTGTTTTGAGCATAATATTACAAATCATGCTATACCCTTTCCATTAATTGTTCAACAGAAATAACAATTTCTTGCAGTACATGAGGGATTCGAAGAAGAAAATTCGAACACTACGAAGAAACCTAGCAAAATCACCCCGAGCATGCTAAGTTTAGCTACCTAGGGACAAAAATCAAAAGGCCGTGTCCTTGTCCTTATCTATAATCTAAACTGAATCGGGAATTACCGATTGAGATATTGACATATGCAATCTTTCTTTCACCTTTTTTCCCTAAGAATGTGGTCCGAAAGTTGACAAATCATCTTCCGTACACAGAGAATGCTTCATTTTCTTTGATGGTGATGTCACTAGCTAGCTTGGTGTAGTAATGTTGACAGGTAATCGCAAACTGCTACCTTGACTAATTGGCATCGTATTATTTATACTGTAATTAAGGACCCAATAGCAGCCACATGTATATAAACTCCTAGTTGATAAATCCCATGCGAGGAGTAAAAATGTTAGCAGCACATGTATTAAGGACCCAATGGCCAGACACATGTATTTAATTGGTCAAATAGCCAGAGTTCCACTATGTAGTACTCCCTCTGTTTGAATATTCTAGTCCGGAGAGCCAATTTGATTATACCAAGACGTAAGCATGCAAAAAAGGAATTTACCTCGGGAACGTTTTACATTTGTATTAACTGCACCTAAAATCTCTCAACCTAATCAAGTCTAGCGATCCATCGCATGGATAAAATGCATGCATTGGGCAGTTACGTTTTCCATAATTAAGGAGAATAATTAGGGAGACGAAGACTAGAGAAAAATGGGCTCTCTCCTCGCACGGTAATTAACTAGCACAAGATTTAAGGAGAATTAATTACACGGCCTATAATTTTGAAATACCTGAAAATTCTCTCCGGACTAGAATTCCCAAACAGAGGGAGTACTTATATGGTTGCTTCCCATTTCCCAGGACACATCTCATCATGCTGGAGAGTTGAATTGACTTTTACATATATTAGCTTCAGGTCTATTAATTTCAGAAGACTATATACGTGTGTCTATCAACGAGCATACGTAATTAAGTTGATATACATACTAGTAGTTCCTTGAATAGATTTGTCAAACCTAGCGACACAGGCAGTCACACAAGAATAACGGACAATGTTTTGGTTTTTGTCAATCGGGTGAACTGTTCATATACATAGCTATCACGTACGGTGAGGCTGGAAGACCCGGACAAATCCAGCCATTATTAGTGTGAGAGCTTGATGGATCGATTCGATCCATATGAGCTTATGTTATAATACATACGTATATTTTATGTGTGAAGGAATGAGTGAATTATTGTGCGTATACAACTTGGCTGTCTCGTGAACATGGACAGGCCAACTTTTCTCGAATTTGGGCTTGTGTTCGCTAGTTTAGCTGTACCTTTCTGAGAGCAAGTGAGCGTGTTTGACTGGACTAGGTCAGAGAAGTCACCCATCTCTCTTCTCTCTGATCACACACATTCTATCGGGCATATATAGTACGTTTGTGCATTTAGGCCACAAACAAGTACTTAAAAAATAGCTAGGTGTTCATCATTGTTTGGGCAAACCAAAGTCTCTCTTTCTACCTATATAAGTCGTACTTGATTGTGGAGCAGCATCAGGAGCTGTGTGTGTACCTGAAGATTTGGGATCAAATCGAATTTAAGTGCTTGTGAAAGAGGAAATATGAGAGGGTTCGAGAGAAGAGGCGTCCGGCAGTACAACCGTCTGACGAGTCATGATGCGTGGACAGAGGAGCTGCACCGACAGTTCATCGAGGCAGTCTGCCTCGGCGCCCAGACGGTAAGTTCTTGCTTCTCTTATGGACTTTGTCTATCATGGAAATTTTGTCTCTCCGCATGCATCACATATATGAAACCTGAATGGATGTTATGAAACCTGATTCATCAAATTCCACTGCCAGCCAGGCGATCAGTTAAAAATGTTTTTTCATGGTATATGGATCGATTAAAGGCAGTCCTTTACCCAATTTAGTATTGCTTTACTTGTGTGGTAGCCTGGTAGGTTAGGCTGAGTTCGTTCAAGTTCAAGTTCATGGAAGAAAGGAAAGCAAGAAAACCCTCTGCCTCGAATTCCGGCACATAACCTAACCTCTCGCATGATGACCATCATGCGATTCTTTTGCCTTTCCTCTATTGTCTTAATAAATTATTTTTAAGGACGTCACTACAATTAATGGTGCAAACGATGTTTAGCACTGTTAAATCGGGTTAGCCAGTAAGTTCAGTCAGCGGTTGTTGTCACCCTGCTGTATCTCCTTTGCCAAACTAAATTTATTATTTTCCGTCAGCAAAAGAAATTTTTACCTACCTGATCAGGATTTACAAGATGGAAACGAGAGCTATAAGCCTTCTCATTGCAAGGCAAAAGCGGGCTAAAAAAAAAAAATCAAACAACAATACATACTACTCTAATCCTACCGTTTATTGTTCCTTTTTGTATGCTTCTTAGAAGTATAAATTGTGTTCTTCTCGACGCCGTAGTCTCTACAATGTTTCATTTGTAATAAATGGCAGCAACCCGTCGTTTTGTAAGAACAAGTATCATTCATCCTGATTCTGGATAATATTTTTTATATACATATAACATACTATAATTTGTACATGCATCTCATCCTTCATATGGCATTCATGAAGCTCTCTGTTCAGAATTTAATTCAGTGTTGACATATATATTCTCTTCACAAATCTTGTTTGCAGAGGCAACACCGAAGCGGATTCTTCAGCTGATAGGCATAAAAGGAGTCAGCATATCCCACGTCAAGAGCCATCTTCAGGTACGTACAATCCACACCTTCACTTGCATACACATTCAAGATTCTGTACCAAAAGCCCCCATACATATATGTCTTGCATATACTTAGTCATAGCTATATATATCCAAGAGGCCATGCATGACGCCCTTCTTTCTCTTTCAAAAATTGATGATCCCACAGATGTACCGATCAAGCTCAAGCAATAACGTTGACACCCCAGCCAACGTGTTTCTGAATCGTCGTGAAGATCACTGCGATGATGATGCGTCACGAGATAGTAGGAACAACACAGCAGCTGCTTCGGACATAATCAACACTTCTTCTTATACTGCGGCTCGCCGTGGCATCCACCACATGTTTCCGCCTGCATCAAATGTGAGTACCAAGATTTGTTGAATTCAGTTCTTACTTAGTTAATGTTCATAGTGTAAGCGATCGAGTGGTTACCTGAACATGCTTATTGTGCAGACCGTCGATCGAAGAGGTTTTCACGAGCTGGGAGCGGAGTAGAGGCTTCTGTCGGAACTCCAGCGTTTTAATCATCAAGAAAGAAGGTAATACTAGCATTTTACCGATTCAGCTATAAATGTACGTACTGATGAAGAAATCTAGAGGAAGCGAAAACTTGCTCAAATTAGCCGCCATTATTCATGCTTGTAGTTCTATGTGCTATGTATTGTTGATTATCTTAGTTCGTTAGGTGGCAAGTGCCAGACTCTGCCAAACTTTGTAGTACCATGCACGCATATACTCACTGCCGTGCATTGACTGTCCAGGGGATGCTATTGTAAATTATTTGCTGAGATGGCTAACTATGCACGTATTTACTAATTTCATTCCAGGCGACCGGCTGGCCATGTCACGCTGATTGCAAAAGCACGTCAGGCGGCAGCCGGGTGTGACCTAACACTGTCGATTGGTGGCCGGCGGGAGGATGAGTCGGAGGCGAGCAGTGACATCGATGGCTCGAGCACGACGACGGAGGAGGCCGCGGCCCCGTCTCGAGGAGCTGGTGACCACCGCCGTTCCGCTCTGAACCTTGATCTGCGGCCCCGTCTCGAGGAGCTGGTGACCACCGCCGTTCCGCTCTGAACCTTGATCTGAACCTCGACCTCGCCGTCTCATCTTCTTGGCTCGCCTGACCTGATCAGCTGTGCTAGGGCCTGTGTAGATATGTAGAGCTGTCCTTGGGTATATATCGTTATGTATATACCGATGTTATTTCTAGTACTACTAGTTTGTCAGGTTTTTTCCATGCCAGATTTATGTGAGTTCCTTTGCCAGGCATAGAGACTGCCATATCATTTTAGTGGAGTTTGCAAGTATATATACATGCATGCATGATGTGCTTATAGATTAGAGATGGACTTCAGACATAACGGGGTGAGAAACTTTGTCTCTTCTCTTGACATGTACTGTGACACACTGATAGTAGAAAGAGCTGAGAGAAGAGAACGGGTGAGATCGAAACAAGGCAAACGTCCTGCATGTACGACAATACAAAACACCATATGGAAGAGATCATTTTTTCCAACTTTGGATTCTCACCCCTTTCCATTGCATTAACGGAGAAACATTCAGTATGCTTCAACCAGCAATACGTTACAACCAGAAGAAACCGGAAGCAAAAACAACACGGAAGAAATCATAGATAGATATAATGCACGACAACGAAGCAGGCGCACAATGTAGGATATATGATCTCATCACAATGCTGTCGTGCACTCGCTTAGCATGCACACATATCTAGTCCATGAAACCAATCTAACATGTGTATGATACTTGCACAACATCTACTATCTTTTACACTGCACGGGCACAACCGATCTAACATGTACATGGTACACCTGATGTACCCGAGAAGGCAAAGGGGAAAAACGACGAAGAGTTGGAAGGAAGGAACCAAGAGGTGCCTAAACGTGATCAAGATGACGGACAATAAAGAAGAAGCGCTAGACACATAGGAGTCATCGGTGTTTGCTTCAATGGTAGGTGACCGCCCATTACAAAGTGTTGCCTTAGAAGAAGACGACTACCAAAAGGGATGCATCTAGAGAGATTGCCAAGTTGATGCAACTGGAGAAAGAATCAAAACGCTAGTGTATGCTTTTTTAGATAATAGGCGAAAACGCCCGACATTAAATTAATAAAGCCCATACGGCTAGAGAGTACAGACGCTGAGGAAATCAGCTTACAAGCAAAAGGAACAACAAGCAAACAAAAATAGAAAAGACACGCTTGAGCTGCTCCAAATCCTTATGAACCCCAACGATCGCTGACTATCGGTGACGCGAAAAAGGTCTTGACGTCAAGCCACTGAACCATTGAGGGGAATGCGCTTGCATCTGCAACCTAGAGGCTTCCCATTGTCAAGGTGCCGTCGTCTCCATGTCCGAAGAGGGCATCAACCCCTCGCCGGTTCAAGAGCGTCACTGGCCGGAGTTGGAGAAGCTCACCCGAGAGCACACAGCAGTGAGACAAAAAGGCAGCCAAGGGAGATCAAGAACACAGACAACCCATCAAACTGAGACTGTGACAAGAAGGACACCGCCAACGCTGCAAACCCTCACAACCTGTTAACCGCAGACACTAGGCTCCAAAGATTGCCTTCAAGAAGGCAACGGCGCCAAAGCATCGCCACTGCTTGGTCCAGAGCGGACCATGGATTTTCATCCGAGCCTGAAGACAGAGAGACTGGACCTCGACAACGCCTCAAGAGGGAAAATTGCACCCAAAGCGCCACCGCCGCACCAGCAACGCCAGCAAGGTTTTCACTGGGTACCACATCCATTGCCAAGCAAAGTCTCACCGACAAGACATGTGGAGATCGGAGCATTTGAGACACCAAGATCTACAAGAGAACAAGGAGCTCTCAAACACGATCGACCCACGCCGATGACCTCACCGCCTCGCAGTCAAGGAAGTCGCCCAGCACCTAGCATAACGGAGCTCGCTGCCAAGCCACCGCCACGCCCACCATCCAGGCCACCGCCCGCAACCAAACTCCCCTACTCGCAGCCCACACCGCACGCTAGAAACACATCAGCCCAAGTGCGACGGCACCATCTACCTGCAACACCACAAAAATGCACGCCTTTGTCGGTGAGATCCCCTGATCTGGCCGACCAAGATATTGCACGCTGCAGATCGCGACCCTGGGGACAAAGTGAAAGAAGAAAAGGGGAGGAAGGAGACAAGGCCAACCAGCGCCGGCGGCGAGTGTTTGCCTCTCCCCATCCGGCCTTGGTGAGACCATGGTCCCTTAACCAGATCCACCGAGCTTGGGCACCGCCCCAGGTCGATCTGCTGCTTGAAGGGCCTGGTGTCACCTCCACCGCCGAATGGTGTTGGGGACGCTGAGGCCGCCGGACCTGTGCCGCCAAGCGCCATGGCCATGCCCTGCTTCCGCGAGCGCTCTGGTTTCGAGATCGGGTGCACCCCCGCTGTAACCGCGGGCAGCACTCGGAGATGCCTCGCCGCCGCCGTCCTCGAAGGGAACGAGGCTTGCCACGCCAACTGCGGGGCGAGGGAGGGAGGGAGGAGGAGGCGCTGTGGCAGTTAGGGTTATCGCCTCCCGAGTCGCCCTGAGAGGAGCGACGCGGGGGCCGACATATTTTGGTTATGTTTTCACTCTAGTGTATGCTAGTTGCGATCCTTTGCACACAATCTTGAACGTTATGCTCAACCTTGTAGATATGATAGCAAAACTCAAATGCAACGATCATTTTTCTATGCACAACTAGAGTATCTACATGAACTGCTCAATCTTTTGGATATGATAGCAAAATTCAAATGCAGCAATCATTTGTCTATGCGCAACTAAAGTATCTACACGAACTGCTTCTTGAGAGAAACACGTTGCCTACTTGTATCGACGAGGCTAAGAAAACCATGTGCCCTCTTGATTTACCTATCAAAATACCACGTGTACCTGCATGATTGCATCATTTATCGGAATAAGTATGCAAACTTTGAAGAGTATCCGGTTTGTGTGGGACACTCTGTACAGGCGTGGAAAGAAAGCCGCTTATAAGATTATTTTGCACTTTCTGCTTTTTCATGCCCACATCGGTATTTTGCAGATCCAAAGGAAGCTGGCAACATTAGCATACGTGCATACATGGAAAGTTTTGTGCATGATATAAAGCGTCATAAAAGCTTTGGATTCTTTACAAAAAGAAGTAGAAGTCGAGAAACTTTGTAGTCTTTACAAAAAGAAGTCGAAGTAGAAACTTTGGAGTCTTTTTTTAAACGGATTTGCTAGTTCTCAGGCGCCTGAGAACTTCTTAGTTCTTAGTCGCCTCTTTCACCATTCGATTTACCTCTTGATTCGTGCAAAGTGAAAGTTACACATGAGTTGCAACTAGGGTGTAACTGAGAATTTAATGAGTTGCAACTGAGAATTAATACAAATCTTATGAGTTGCAACCTGAGAATTAGCACAAATATTAGGATGACATCAGCGACTTAGACATAAGAAGTTCCCAGGCGCCTGAGATCTAGGCATTCTTCTTATAAAAAAAGAGTCCTATTGAGAAAAAAGAGAAAAAAGAGAGATACTATGAAAAGAGGAAAGAGAGAAAAAGCACAATATTCCCATGGTAAATAAGAAGAATGCTGAGATGCTTGTTGTCTGCTTGCCTTGTCATTTTGATATGGGATTCTTCCGATCATCGGGCAAGGTACCCGTTGCGGTTCTCAATGATACACATGTACTTACGATGACAAGAACTTACCGGTGACTAAACTTGAGTAGCATGAGGAGCGGCCCTCGTATACAAGGGACATGAGATTTCTGACTTATACTTCGTCAAGCATGTACACCATAGTTTGTTCACTTTAACCTTAATCACTTCAAGATGCTTATGATAGGGGCAATGGGAGCGGAAAGCTTTAAGTATCATAATTTTTGGAAGCTCTTTATGAGACTTGAATCCCTACTTCCTTTTTACAAAAGGCCTTTCTTCCACCATTATATTGAGTCTCCACCTTCTATCTTTATGCACCTACTTTGAGAGCATAGTGGCTATTCTTAGTTCTATGTGCATTGTCCCAAGACTAGTTGATTGATGCATAACTTGTTATTGCTTGTTTGAAACTATTGTATCTAGTCACTCTTATGAACTTTGAAGGTGTCCTATGCATTTATATTTGCTACTCTATTGAGGGACAAGCTGAATACTATTATGCTATGTTTTCTTTATGTGAAACAAAGAAACGTCTTGCAAAGCATGTTATTCATGAATCTTTTGTTTGTGCCTTTTCATGTTGCATCTTAGTTTCTTTGCTAATTGCTAGAACTTTGTCTTTCATGTTGTGATTAAAGTACTATGATCCCAGCCTTGAATGTTTTGCAAATACTTTGATCAAGTCTTTGATGGTGCATGTCACCTCAAAAATTCTTTCTTTTTATCACTTACCTACTTGAGGACGAGCAGGAGTTAAGCTTGGGGATGTTGATACATTGCAAATGTATCTATACTTTTTTATGTTTCATGCTTGGTTTTATCCACTTTCTTGTGTTTTGTTCCAACTTGGGAGTACTTTTATTATGATTTCTTGGACTAACCTATTAACAAGAGCGACAGTGCCAGCTGCCTGTTTTCTGTTGTTTTTGGTTCCAGAAAAGTCAGAAAATGAATATTCTCGGAAGTGGACGGGACAAAAGCCAAAGTGCCTATTTTTCCGGAAGGGATCAAGTGCCGTATCACGAGACGGAGAGGGCCAGGGCCGACCACACCACCTGGCTGCCAGGCCTGGACCACGCCAGGTGGTCCGCCGACCCCCAAGACCCTCGGCCTCTCCTTCCGCCTATAAGTTGCCCTCGACGAAAACCCTGGCACCGATCAAAAATCCACGAAGAGTCTCAGAGTCAGCGTCATCTCCATCCCTAGATCGGGAGGGATCTGAAGCTCTTCCTGGCACCTTGCCGGAGAGGGGAATTCACCCTGGAGGCCTTCTTCATCACCATGCAAGCCTCCGGTGTGATGCGTGAGTAGTTCATCCTTGGACTACGGATCCATGTAGTAGCTAGATGGCTGGTTTCTCCTCCTTTGTGCTTTCATGTTTAGATCTTGTGAGTCTGCTCATGATCAAGATCATCTATTTGTAATCCATACATGTTGTTTTTATGGGATCCGATGGATATTGAGATGCTATTTCAGATTGATTATTGATTCTATCATGTCTTTGTTATTTGAGATCTTGCATGCTTTCCGTTGTTAGTAGCTATCTTGGCCAAGTAGATGCTAGCAACTCGAAGAGTTAGTATTTATGCTCGATAGTGGGTTCATGTCTCGTAACTGGGAAGTGATGAAATCTCTAAGGTACTAGATGTGTTGTTGCTACTAGGAGAAAACAACGATCATTTGTTCATAGAACAATTGTATTGTTTACTTTACACGTAGTTCAGAAGCAATAATCTGTTGCTTGCAACTTAATACGGAGGGGTTCAATGATAACCTGAAGGTGGATTATTAGTTATAGATGTAGTTGGATGGCGGTCTATGTATTATGTTGTAATGCCCAATCAAGTCTCAAAGGAGTCAAGATGATTAGTATATGCATGTATTGCTTTCTCGGTGTTTGTCAATTGCCCCGCTATAATTTATTCACCCAGCATGTTATCTATCTAAGGAGAGCCACCTCTAGTGAACTATGGATCCCGGTCCTTTTCTTTACATACAATCTACAATCTTTTACTGCTTTGTGTTTACTTTCTGCAAACTTTTACTTTTTTTCATTCTATACGTTTAATCCTTTGTGTTTACTTTCTGCAAACTTTTACTTTTTTTCATTCTATACGTTTAATCCTTTGTTTTCCGCAAAACACGGTGAGATTGACAACCTCATCGCAAGTTGGGGACAAAGTTATATGGTTGTGTTGTGCAGGTCTCCACGTTGCTACTAGCACCGGTAGTGCGCCCTGCCAAAGCTCAGCTAGTAACACCTTTGAGGTGTAACCTTGGTTTCATAACTGAGGGAAACTTGCTGCTGTGCTCATCATACCTTCCTCTTGGGGTTCCCAACGAGCTCTACATCAACACCACGCACCAAGCACTTTTCTGGACGCCGTGTATTAATCCATCACAAGGCTGATGATTTCACATGGTCTCTAATCGCTGTTTATGGCGGCGCCTAGGATGTCTATAAATTTGAGTTTTTATGTGAGCTGGTGAATCTTGCAAAGGACAATCCTTATCCTATACTTATAGGTGGCTATTTTAATTTTCTAAGATTTTCTCATGAGAAAAATCTGGGCCGTTTTGACGAACATTGGCATTTCTTGTTTAATGTCGTCATAGACAGCTTGGACTTAACAGAGGTTATCATGTTAAGAAGACAGTTTACTTGGGCTAATAATCTTCCGGAGCCAACATACGAAAAACTCGATAGAGTGCTTATGGATACCGAGTGGGAAGAGAAGTTCCCCTATGGTATCTGTTCACGCTCTAGAGTGTATTGAGACTCTGTCGGATCATGCTCATTTAATTTTATATGTTGGATCACCGCCACGAAAATCTAAGAATGAGTTCAAATTTGAACTCGGGATGGATGATTCGTGATGATTTCTACGAGAAGGCTATTTAGGAGAAACATATTAGTGGTCAAACACCTATACTGTGATGGAATAATAAAATAAATGCTTTACGTAAGTTCCATCGAGGTTGGGCTAGACATACTGCTGAAATCCTTAAAAAGAAAAAATACGTCTTTCAACTATTATTGATGACTTAGAAGATTCTGTGAAAGTCAGGCCATTATCTGCACAAAACGAATATGGAGATAGCACGACTACTACATGAGGAGAAACTCAAATGGTACCAACGCTTTAAAGGAAAATTCATTTTAGAAGGAGATGCGAATATAAGATATTTCCACGATGTTGCCAATGACAAGCATAAGAAGAAATTTATTAACTCTCTAAATCAGGATGAGGATATGACTGAGGGACAGGAGAAACTAAAGTCTTATATTACAACTTATTATAAATCCCTTTTTGGGGCTCCACCAGAAAACTCTTTTTCTACGGATGAGTCCCAGACGATGGATATCCCGCAAGTTTCTATTGAGAAAAATAATTTCCTAACCGCCTCTTACACTAAGAAGGAGGTTAAGAAAATTGTTTTTCAAATGAAACATAACAAACCGCCAGGGCCGGATGGTTTCTCAGCAGAATTTTACCAAAAATTCTGGGAAGGCATCAAGGAGGACCTGATGAATTTGTTTGTGTTTTTGCAGGTCGGTCAATTGGATTTTTTAGACTAAATTTTAGCAACATAATTTTATTGACTAAGTTTAATAATGCAGAATGTATACATCAGTATCATCTAATCTTCCTTCATAATATTAGTTTTAAAATTTTCACAACAATTGCCACGGTTAGACTAAATTTAGTAGCTGACCATGTTGCCCGTCCTTCTCAAACTGCGTTTATGCATGGTAGAAATATCTTAGATGATGTAGTAATCCTGCATGAAACAATCCATAAACTACACTAAAAAAACTAAATGATGTATTATTCAAGATTGACTTTGAGAAGGCGTATGACAAAGTTAATTGGTTTTTCCTCCAGCAAACACTCTGCATGAAAGGTTTTGCGGAGGAGTGGCGTGCCCTTATATAGTTTTTTGTTTCTGCGGGTAATGTTTCCATAAAAGTAAACAACGACATTAGCAATTACTTTCATACCAAGAAGGGTATGAGACAGGGGGGCGCACTATTGCCTTTACTATTTAATATAGTGGCTGATATGTTGGCTATTCTTAAGGTTGATGGCCACATTGAAGGACTAGTTCCCCATCTTGTTGATGGCGGACTCTGTATTCTTTAATACACTGATGATACAATCTTATTTATGGAATACGATCAGGAGAAAGCTAAGAATCTAAAATTAATATTATCAGTATTCGAGCAGCTCTCTAGACTAAAATAAACTTTCATAAGAGCGATTTGTATTGTTTTGACGAGGCCCACCTATATGCTCAACATTTTGGTTGTGGTCAAGGGCAATTCACAATCAACTACCTGGTAATAGCGATTCACTATCGGCGTCTCATAATTGCTGAATGGAAAATCGTTGAGAAAGGACTCCAAAAAATGTCTTAATAGTTTAAAAAGAAAGTTGCTATCCCTTGGAGGAAGATTTGTACTCATAAATTCAGTACTCACCAATATGGTACTATATATGATCTCATTTTTTCTAGTTACCAAAAGGTGTCTTAAATAAAGTGAATTATTTACGATCAAGATTCTTCTAGCAGCGGGATAGTGAAAAAAAGGAATATCGACTGGCCATATGAAATGTGGTCCGCCGACCGAAAGAATACGGTGGACTTGGTATACATAATTTGCAAGTCAAAAATATCGTGCATCTGGGTAATGCTTTTCAAACCAATGACTGAAGATGGTATCTGGCAAACCATAATATGGAGGAAATATATGGGCTTCAAAGCTATGTCTCAAGTAGTTTTAAAACCCGTGAATCACATTTTAAGGGACTAATGGCGCCCAAAAACATTTCTTCCGCTTTTACGCTTTTAATATTAAGGATGGATCGATATTAGATTCTGCAAAGATAAGTGGCTTGACCAAACTTCTCTTGAATAATATCTAGCTCTATATTCGATTGTTAGAACAAAGGGGATACGATCTCCACAGTAATAAAATCTAATCCTCCTAATGTGTCTTTCAGAAGAAATCTCATAGGTCCTCGACTGGTATCTTGGAACAATCTTTTATTACGATAATCCACGATACAGCTATCGGACGGTGTGAACGAGTTCAAATGGAAATTACTAGAAAGTGGTAAATCTACAGTTGACTCATTCTATAGAGACTTGATTCAACTTGATATTCCGGTCGATGATAATATTTAAATTTGGAAAATAAAATATCCCTAAAGACGAAGATATTTGCATGATATCTCCATAGGGAGTAATTTTACAAAACATAATCATGTAAAGAGGAATTGATATGGAAGTACACAATGTGTTTTTTATCATCATAATGAGACAATCCGTCATTTATTCTTCCATTATAAATCTGCTCGCTCTATATGGTCATTCATACAAATAGCATCTGGTTTATCTCCCACGCTCGTGGCCAATGTTTTTGGTAACTGGTGCATGGGATAGATGATAAATAAGGACTTTGTTTAGGGTGGAAGCGTCTACCATTATTTGGTCACTATGACTATAGTTATATATCGGGTCACGGCTATCCTCCGATCATAGACTATTCTTCAACGTATGGAGTTTCGCAACTTGTTTGTGGAGGGGTGTACACGATTGAAGGACACGACAGAGAATATTTTCTCCCGACATGGATTGTCGCGTGATTTGCGGATTGATCTGCCTTAGCCCGAGGACGTTTATTTTTATACCAATTTTTGTATTATTAATCTACTTTCTTTGTTCTCCAGTTGTGCGCATCTCAGCTATGCAAAGGCCGGATGTAAACTTTACTTCAAGTAATAAAAACGCTCATTTTCAAAAAAAAATAGAAGGTCGTATATTAGTTAACGGAGGGAGTATGTCGTTTATACTTAACTTGTCTAGACTTCATATGTTCCAAATGCAATTGAAAATTTGAAAATTGAGATTATTAGGTATGTGTGCACACATACATAAGGTGATGGCATCCGATTCATGGAAAAGTTTCGCATACGTGTAATATAATGCGGCGTCATAAATACTTGAATCAGGCTTTCATTCTGCTTTCTATATAAAGTCACAACCGAGTAAAAAGTTCAACTGCTACACGGGCACCGACGTGCTCAAACAAGAAAGAAAAAAGAAAATCCAGGAGCGCTAGTGCCACAGCATATCCAAGCCCAAAGAGATAAACAAAAACAACACGGGAGACCGCCCGCTATGATGCCGTAGGAGCTTTGGAGTCTACACAAGGAGAAGAAGTAATAGAAGCTTTGGGATCTTTACGAGATAAGGAAAAGCTTTGGAGCTTGGAAGTATGCGAATGTGGGATGCCGTCCGGCAGGGCACAACGACCTTGGTGCCTTTTTTAGGGCTTTTGGGGCCACTTTTTTCCATTCGATTCGGCAGCTAGCTAGAGATAAAGTCTCACGAATTGGTAGGATAGGGGATTCGCTTCCAACACACTACCACGTGCACGTGTGTGCGTGCACCTAATTAATCGAAAAGTTTGGGCACGAGCAACTAATTTAGATAGATTATCTGCAATTAGTACATATCACTAAATGGAACTAATCAAAAGGACAGATGAAAAAGGTACCGAGTAGATATTTTGGTGTGTTGTCCTATGGCAGCCCCACCGCATTAGAGCACGTACAATGCACCTCGAATCAGGCTTCCGTCCCGCTATATTAATATAGCAATCACACGGTATAAAAACATGCTAGACCCGCAGCACAACCAAGCTCAAAAGAAAAGAAAGAGAACAAAAGAGAAATAAATACCAACAATGGTCGATCGAAGAAACGAAAATCGCCCTCTACTGATGCGCCCTCCGAAAAGGTCCCACCGTGCTCCTAGTATTCCAAACCGCCGTGTACCAAGTAGCACCTTCAGCAAGGGATGCGATGACGACATCGCTGCCGCCCGGACTGGTCCTAGGGTTCCCTCATTACACGGAGGTGGTGGGGAGGAGGTACCCAACGCCCTTCAGGAAGGAGAGGCGACACCCGCAGGATGACACCGCGTCAGTGCCGGAAAGGGCCGACAGGGATTTCCCCCACCCCCAAAGAACACCCCGGACGGTCCGAAGTGCTCTACCCAACCCACCGCCAACTAGCACCCGCCACCACGGAAAAGACGCCATCTTTATCATCTCATTGTGAGCATCGGCGGCAGGCCTCGGGTCCCGAGCAAGGGGACAGTGGTACCGGGGTAGTAGCATTGCAGCCGCGCGGGAGGGAACTACCTCCACTATCGTGGTTGTAGCCGACCGGATGCGGCAACAGGGGCACACCAGGTCTCAGGCCTAGCCGAGGCCAGATGGGCCCGCAAAGCCCCTATCGCCACGTTGCAGCAAGAGCAGCGTGAGCGCAAGCACCCACCAGACCCTCCGTCGCCCTTCCTCCGCCTCCAGGGAGCCGTACAGGAGCGTTCCGGGGCAAGCCCATCCTAACCCACCAGATGGGGTCCAAACGGGCTTAGATCTGGGCTAAGCTGAGCATCACCGCCACAACTACTTTACTACCCCGCCACCACCGAAGCTCGCGCTGGGCAGCCCCACCCTGCCGCACCGCCACGCCTCCGTCCACCCTGCCCGTGGAAGCTAAGACGCCGAGCAGAACCACTGTCGCCGAGGGACAGCACCATCGTCCGGGCCCCGTGCCCCCTCCCGCCACTGGGTAAAGGCCACCCCGCCACTGCCAGCCGCACATGGGAGAAGGAGGGGAGGTTGTCTGAGGTGGGCCGATGGGGTGGTTGCCGCTCGTCGCCCGCGGGGGGGGGGGGGGGAGGGAGCGAGCGAGCGAGCGAGCCTCTTTGTTTTTTTCTTATGCGCTACCACCGGCCACAACTGCAATTGCCCATCTTTTTTTCGCATGTACAATACAAGATACTTAGAATGGTGCTTACAAAAAGAAACTAGTTATTTAAGCACCGATGCTTATTTATACTACTCCCTCCGTCCTAAAATAAGTGAATTGAATTTGTCTAGATTCGCATGTATCTAGGCTTAAAACATGTCTAGATACATACGAATCTAGATAAACCCAAGTCACTTATTTTGGGACGGAGGGAGTAGATAGATTTCTAACTAGGCACTTCTTCTATAGAAATAAGCATCAATATGGTTTTTTTTTTAAGCTACATGCTCTTACTCGTTTGATTGGAGACTTGGTCGAAAAGCAGCATGCATGACGGCCGAAAAGTACGAGCGGTTGCGGTCATGCCGAAAAGTATTGAAATTTGAGTATTAGTAGGTATGCCTGGACCAATTAATATCAAACATGAAACATGTACCACGTGATTGAGCAGCAGCTAGCATTTGCGTACGTACGTGCAAACATGGAAAGTTTCACGTAAATGTGATATAACGCGGCGCCGTAGGAGCTTTGGAGTCTATACGAGAAGAAGGACAAGTAGAAGAAGCTTTGGGATCTTTACGAGAAAAGCAGAAGCTTTGGAGTTTGGAAGTATGCGAATGTGGGATGCCGTCCGGCAGGGAACCACGACCTTGGCATGCTATAGTGCCTTTTTTAGGGCTTTTTGGGGCTGCTTTTCCATTTGATTCGCATCCAACACACTACCGCGTGCACGTGTGTGCGTGCACCTAATTAATTGAAAAGTTTGGGCACGAGCAACTAGTTTATACTCCCAATTAGTACATGTCACTATATGAAATTAATCAAAATAACAGATAAAATATAGAAAGTACTTCATCTTGAAAAGGATGTTACATATATAATTATTTAGATTTATATGTATCTATACACTAAAATATTTTATCCTATATAAATCTAGACATATTTATGATATCCTTTTAAAACGGAGGGAGAAGATATTTTGGTGTGCTGCATTGCCGAGCTAGAGAAAAGCATATTGTAGCAGCATGCATGACGGCCGAAAAGTACGAGCGGTGGCTGTCACGCTGGAATTAGCCATGTGATTATTTAATGGTTAGCTTTTTAGACTAGTCAGCTTGTTGATTTAGTTTGTATACTCTTCTTCCTAATACATTATCTAAATTAGTTACGTGTACTAGTACTAGTGTAAGCATGAGAATAGTAGGGAGTCCAAAGTCACGTCAAGAAATGTGACATAGGAGAATTAGCGGTGCGTACGTGTGGAAGAACACACGGCATAATTCCATGCCAGTTAAAAGGCCGGCACCGTCTTTCATCAGCATGAGCAGGACTGCAAATAATACCACTACTTTTTTCAATCAAAACACCATGCATTGACTTTTTCCCCGATACACCATGCATCGACTTTAATCTCTACACTAGCTACGTCAAGCATACATGCACAAGTTAGCTAGCAAGACTTTCGTCCTAAAAAGTCACAAATTTATCTAATTTTGGATGTATTTAGACACTATTTATTACTATAGATACATTCAAATTTAGATAAATTTGAGACATTCTTTTTTAGAATGGAGGGTGTACACGTAAGCTCTCCATCCACAAATAAGTATACTTACATCTTTTTTCTAAGTTAATTTTTTAAATATAACAATTTTTATATAAAAAATGTAGAAAATCGGATCACATTAAATTAGTATCATGAGATCCGTCTTAAAATGGTTTTCATAATATAGTGGTTTGATTCATATATGTTGCTACTCTTTTCCACAAAGTTGGCAAAATTCTAAAAAGTTTGACTTAGAACAAATTAAGTTATAGGATAAAACATCTTATAATTTAGAATGAAGGGAGTACATATTATTATTCAGATGTCTTGCTGTAGGTATGTGCATGCGCCATGAAATTCAAACAGTCGTTTATAGGGCGGCATGTGTACATGTATATGTGTGCATGTCGACCATTTCAGCAACAATAATTCTATGGCAGAGTTTCTCACGACAAGAATATCCTCATTTTTGTCTTGAACATAATACTCCTTCCATCTCAAATAACTGACATAACTTTATGAAAATATGGATGATGTAGACGTATTTTAGTGACAGAGGGAGTAGTATTAACTGACAAATTATTTTAGTGAAAATATAGATGCAAAAGAGTGACAAAACTGCATCACTTATTTTGGGACAGAGTGAGTGGTATTTGATTAGCTATAAACAGATAAGCAGCAAGGATCAGAGTCAAGTGTATATCCAACATAATTAATAGGAAACTACTGCTTTAAAATTAAGCTTGTAATATATTTCAATAAGTCAGACATGAACCTAGTTAACCTAGTTTTAGATACTGAAAAAATGTGTAGAAAAACATGTAAGAAATGGTAGGAGTTTGTACATGACAACCTTTCATAGGATTTCATGATTATGAGTCCTCTTGACTTTTCTACAAAAATAATGTGTCACTCTTTTACTGCTATTTTTTGCAGGTTTTTTATATCTACCATCCGCTATGTTCACAACTTATTCAACTTGTTCTGAAACTTTTGATGATTCAAAACCACCCCAAACAACTTGTTTGAGGTTAGGATGATGGTCAATGTTCGAATTAATATTTTCATTTTTTTTTGTAGGTTATCATCTCACAGCATTCTGAATCCATGATTTCTTTTCTTATTTTCTGATAGCGCCATAAAACAAAATGAGTTCTTAAACTATACATTGGGTTCACTTTAACAGTTTTAGGAAGTTTAGACCTCAATTTAGAAAATCCCACGGTTTAGGGTTCAAGTTAGACCAAGCATAACAATTTAGTATTCAAAAAGATTCTTCTATATATATTCAACATGTAAAGACTCTTTCCCTCCTCACACAAGAGGGCATAGAACAACATAAGAAAAAGTAGCACAAACGTATTATTACTATATCAGGGGTTGTTATATTTGTTAACCAAGTTAATGCTAAAATACACTTCTCCCACAATTTGCAACCATCCCTAAAGAAAGCAGTTCCACACGTGTTTTGAGCATAATATTACAAATCATGCTATACCCTTTCCATTAATTGTTCAACAGAAATAACAATTTCTTGCAGTACATGAGGGATTCGAAGAAGAAAATTCAACACTACGAAGAAACCTAGCAAAATCACCCCGAGCATGCTAAGTTTAGCTACCTAGGGACAAAAATCAAAAGGCCGTGTCCTTGTCCTTATCTATAATCTAAACTGAATCGGAATTACCGATTGAGATATTGACATATGCAATCTTTCTTTCACCTTTTTTCCCTAAGAATGTGGTCCGAAAGTTGACAAATCATCTTCCGTACACAGAGAATGCTTCATTTTCTTTGATGGTGATGTCACTAGCTAGCTTGGTGTAGTAATGTTGACAGGTAATCGCAAACTGCTACCTTGACTAATTGGCATCGTATTATTTATACTGTAATTAAGGACCCAATAGCAGCCACATGTATATAAACTCCTAGTTGATAAATCCCATGCGAGGAGTAAAAATGTTAGCAGCACATGTATTAAGGACCCAATGGCCAGACACATGTATTTAATTGGTCAAATAGCCAGAGTTCCACTATGTACTCCCTCTGTTTGAATATTCTAGTCCGGAGAGCCAATTTGATTATACCAAGACGTAAGCATGCAAAAAAGGAATTTACCTCGGGAACGTTTTACATTTGTATTAACTGCACCTAAAATCTCTCAACCTAATCAAGTCTAGCGATCCATCGCATGGATAAAATGCATGCATTGGGCAGTTACGTTTTCCATAATTAAGGAGAATAATTAGGAGACGAAGACTAGAGAAAATGGGCTCTCTCCTCGCACGGGAATTAACTAGCACAAGATTTAAGGAGAATTAATTACACGGCCTATAATTTTGAAATACCTGAAAATTCTCTCCGGACTAGAATTCCCAAACAGAGGGAGTACTTATATGGTTGCTTCCCATTTCCCAGGACACATCTCATCATGCTGGAGAGTTGAATTGACTTTTACATATATTAGCTTCAGGTCTATTAATTTCAGAAGACTATATACGTGTGTCTATCAACGAGCATACGTAATTGTTGATATACATACTAGTAGTTCCTTGAATAGATTTGTCAAACCTAGCGACACAGGCAGTCACACAAGAATAACGGACAATGTTTTGGTTTTTGTCAATCGGGTGAACTGTTCATATACATAGCTATCACGTACGGTGAGGCTGGAAGACCCGGACAAATCCAGCCATTATTAGTGTGAGAGCTTGATGGATCGATTCGATCCATATGAGCTTATGTTATAATACATACGTATATTTTATGTGTGAAGGAATGAGTGAATTATTGTGCGTATACAACTTGGCTGTCTCGTGAACATGGACAGGCCAACTTTTTCTCGAATTTGGGCTTGTGTTCGCTAGTTTAGCTGTACCTTTCTGAGAGCAAGTGAGCGTGTTTGACTGGACTAGGTCAGAGAAGTCACCCATCTCTCTTTCTCTCTGATCACACACATTCTATCGGGCATATATAGTACGTTTGTGCACGGTAGGCAACAAACAAGTACTTAAAAAATAGCTAGGTGTTCATCATTGTTTGGGCAAACCAAAGTCTCTCTTTCTACCTATATAAGTCGTACTTGATTGTGGAGCAGCATCAGGAGCTGTGTGTGTACCTGAAGATTTGGGATCAAATCGAATTTAAGTGCTTGTGAAAGAGGAAATATGAGAGGGTTCGAGAGAAGAGGCGTCCGGCAGTACAACCGGTCTGACGAGCCGCGGATGCGGTGGACAGAGGAGCTGCACCGACAGTTCATCGAGGCAGTCGACTGCCTCGGCGGCCCAGACGGTAAGTTCTTGCTTCTCTCTCTTATGGACTTTGTCTATCATGGAAATTTTGTCTCTCCGCATGCATCACATATATGAAACCTGAATGGATGTTATGAAACCTGATTCATCAAATTCCACTGCCAGCCAGGCGATCAGTTAAAAATGTTTTTTCATGGTATATGGATCGATTAAAGGCAGTCCTTTACCCAATTTAGTATTGCTTTACTTGTGTGGTAGCCTGGTAGGTTAGGCTGAGTTCGTTCAAGTTCAAGTTCATGGAAGAAAGGAAAGCAAGAAAACCCTCTGCCTCGAATTCCGGCACATAACCTAACCTCTCGCATGATGACCATCATGCGATTCTTTTGCCTTTCCTCTATTGTCTTAATAAATTATTTTTAAGGACGTCACTACAATTAATGGTGCAAACGATGTTTAGCACTGTTAAATCGGGTTAGCCAGTAAGTTCAGTCAGCGGTTGTTGTCACCCTGCTGTATCTCCTTTGCCAAACTAAATTTATTATTTTCCGTCAGCAAAAGAAATTTTTACCTACCTGATCAGGATTTACAAGATGGAAACGAGAGCTATAAGCCTTCTCATTGCAAGGCAAAAGCGGGCTAAAAAAAAAAAATCAAACAACAATACATACTACTCTAATCCTACCGTTTATTGTTCCTTTTTGTATGCTTCTTAGAAGTATAAATTGTGTTCTTCTCGACGCCGTAGTCTCTACAATGTTTCATTTGTAATAAATGGCAGCAACCCGTCGTTTTGTAAGAACAAGTATCATTCATCCTGATTCTGGATAATATTTTTTATATACATATAACATACTATAATTTGTACATGCATCTCATCCTTCATATGGCATTCATGAAGCTCTCTGTTCAGAATTTAATTCAGTGTTGACATATATATTCTCTTCACAAATCTTGTTTGCAGAGGCAACACCGAAGCGGATTCTTCAGCTGATAGGCATAAAAGGAGTCAGCATATCCCACGTCAAGAGCCATCTTCAGGTACGTACAATCCACACCTTCACTTGCATACACATTCAAGATTCTGTACCAAAAGCCCCCATACATATATGTCTTGCATATACTTAGTCATAGCTATATATATCCAAGAGGCCATGCATGACGCCCTTCTTTCTCTTTCAAAAATTGATGATCCCACAGATGTACCGATCAAGCTCAAGCAATAACGTTGACACCCCAGCCAACGTGTTTCTGAATCGTCGTGAAGATCACTGCGATGATGATGCGTCACGAGATAGTAGGAACAACACAGCAGCTGCTTCGGACATAATCAACACTTCTTCTTATACCGTTCTCGCCGTGGCATCCACCACATGTTTCCGCCGTACCAAATGTGAGTACCAAGATTTGTTGAATTCAGTTCTTACTTAGTTAATGTTCATAGTGTAAGCGATCGAGTGGTTACCTGAACATGCTTATTGTGCAGACCGTCGATCGAAGAGGTTTTCACGAGCTGGGAGCGGAGTAGAGGGCTTCTGTCGTGGAACTCCAGCGTTTTAATCACCGCAAAGAAGGTAATACTAGCATTTTTACCGATTCAGCTATAAATGTACGTACTGATGAAGAAATCTAGAGGAAGCGAAAACTTGCTCAAATTAGCCGCCATTATTCATGCTTGTAGTTCTATGTGCTATGTATTGTTGATTATCTTAGTTCGTTAGGTGGCAAGTGCCAGACTCTGCCAAACTTTGTAGTACCATGCACGCATATACTCACTGCCGTGCATTGACTGTCCAGGGGATGCTATTGTAAATTATTTGCTGAGATGGCTAACTATGCACGTATTTACTAATTTCATTCCAGGCGACCGGCTGGCCATGTCACGCTGATTGCAAAGCACGTCAGGCGGCAGCCGGGTGTGACCTAACACTGTCGATTGGTGGCCGGCGGGAGGATGAGTCGGAGGCGAGCAGTGACATCGATGGCTCGAGCACGACGACGGAGGAGGCCGCGGCCCCGTCTCGAGGAGCTGGTGACCACCGCCGTTCCGCTCTGAACCTTGATCTGCGGCCCCGTCTCGAGGAGCTGGTGACCACCGCCGTTCCGCTCTGAACCTTGATCTGAACCTCGACCTCGCCGTCTCATCTTCTTGGCTCGCCTGACCTGATCAGCTGTGCTAGGGCCTGTGTAGATATGTAGAGCTGTCCTTGGGTATATATCGTTATGTATATACCGATGTTATTTCTAGTACTACTAGTTTGTCAGGTTTTTTCCATGCCAGATTTATGTGAGTTCCTTTGCCAGGCATAGAGACTGCCATATCATTTTAGTGGAGTTTGCAAGTATATACATGCATGCATGATGTGCTTATAGATTAGAGATGGACTTCAGACATAACGGGGTGAGAAACTTTGTCTCTTCTCTTGACATGTACTGTGACACACTGATAGTAGAAAGAGCTGAGAGAAGAGAACGGGTGAGATCGAAACAAGGCAAACGTCCTGCATGTACGACAATACAAAACACCATATGGAAGAGATCATTTTTTCCAACTTTGGATTCTCACCCCTTTCCATTGCATTAACGGAGAAACATTCAGTATGCTTCAACCAGCAATACGTTACAACCAGAAGAAACCGGAAGCAAAAACAACACGGAAGAAATCATAGATAGATATAATGCACGACAACGAAGCAGGCGCACAATGTAGGATATATGATCTCATCACAATGCTGTCGTGCACTCGCTTAGCATGCACACATATCTAGTCCATGAAACCAATCTAACATGTGTATGATACTTGCACAACATCTACTATCTTTTACACTGCACGGGCACAACCGATCTAACATGTACATGGTACACCTGATGTACCCGAGAAGGCAAAGGGGAAAAACGACGAAGAGTTGGAAGGAAGGAACCAAGAGGTGCCTAAACGTGATCAAGATGACGGACAATAAAGAAGAAGCGCTAGACACATAGGAGTCATCGGTGTTTGCTTCAATGGTAGGTGACCGCCCATTACAAAGTGTTGCCTTAGAAGAAGACGACTACCAAAAGGGATGCATCTAGAGAGATTGCCAAGTTGATGCAACTGGAGAAAGAATCAAAAACGCTAGTGTATGCTTTTTTTAGATAATAGGCGAAAACGCCCGACATTAAATTAATAAAGCCCATACGGCTAGAGAGTACAGACGCTGAGGAAATCAGCTTACAAGCAAAAGGAACAACAAGCAAACAAAAAATAGAAAAGACACGCCGCTTGAGCTGCTCCAAATCCTTATGAACCCCAACGATCGCTGACTATCGGTGACGCGAGTGCAAGGTCTTGACGTCGAAGCCACTGAACCATTGAGGGGAATGCGCTTGCATCTGCAACCTAGAGGCTTCCCATTGTCAAGGTGCCGTCCGTCTCCATGTCCGAAGAGGGCATCAACCCCCTCGCCGGTTCAAGAGCGTCACTGGTCGGAGTTGGAGAAGCTCACCCGAGAGCACACAGAGCAGTGAGACAAAAAGGCAGCCAAGGGAGATCAAGAACACACAACCCATCAAACTGAGACTGTGACAAGAAGGACACCGCCAACGCCTGCAAACCCTCACAACCTGTTAACCGCAGACACTAGGCTCCAAAGACAAGGTTTCAAGAAGGCAACGGCGCCAAAGCATCGCCACGCTTGGTCCAGAGCGGACCATGGATTTTCATCCGAGCCTGAAGACAGAGACCTGGACCTCGACAACGCCTCAAGAGGGAAAATTGCACCCAAAAGCGCCACCGCCGCCGGCACCAGCAACGCCAGGCAAGGTTTTCACCTGGGTACCACATCCATTGCCAAGCAAAGTCTCACCGACAGCACATGTGGAGATCGGAGCAGACGAGACACCAAGATCTACAAGAGAACAAGGAGCTCTCAAACACGATCGACCCACGCCGATGACCTCACCGCCCTCGCAGTCAAGGAAGTCGTCCAGCACCTAGCATAACGGAGCCTGCTGCCAAGCCACCGCCACGCCCACCATCCAGGCCACCGCCCGCAACCAAACTCCCCTACCGGCAGCCCACACCGCACGCTAGAAACACATCAGCCCAAGTGCGGACGGCACCATCTACCTGCAACACCACAAAAATGCACGCCTTTGTCGGTGAGATCCCCTGATCTGGCCGACCAAGATATTGCACGCTGCAGATCGCGACCCTGGGGACAAAGTGAAAGAAGAAAAGGGGAGGAAGGAGACAAGGCCAACCAGCGCCGGCGGCGAGTGTTTGCCTCTCCCCATCCGGCCTTGGTGAGACCATGGTCCCCTTAACCAGATCCACCGAGCTTGGGCACTGTCCTAGGTCGATCTGCTGCTTGAAGGGCCTGGTGTCACCTCCACCGGCCGAATGGTGTTGGGGGACGCTGGAGGCCGCCGGACCTGTGCCGCCAAGCGCCATGGCCATGCCCTGCTTCCGCGAGCGCTCTGGTTTCGAGATCGGGTGCACCCCTGCTGTAACCGCGGGCAGCACTCGGAGATGCCTCGCCGCCGCCGTCCTCGAAGGGAACGAGGGCTTGCCCGCCGGCCAACTCCAGCGGGGGCGAGGGGAGGGGAGGGAGGAGGGAGGGGCGCTGTGGCAGCTAGGGTTGGTCGCCTCCCGAGTCGCCCTGAGAGGAGCGACGCGGGGGCCGACATATTTTGGTTATGTTTTCACTCTAGTGTATGCTAGTTGCGATCCTTTGCACACAATCTTGAACGTTATGCTCAACCTTGTAGATATGATAGCAAAACTCAAATGCAACGATCATTTTTCTATGCACAACTAGAGTATCTACATGAACTGCTCAATCTTTTGGATATGATAGCAAAATTCAAATGCAGCAATCATTTGTCTATGCGCAACTAAAGTATCTACACGAACTGCTTCTTGAGAGAAACACGTTGCCTACTTGTATCGACGAGGCTAAGAAAACCATGTGCCCTCTTGATTTACCTATCAAAATACCACGTGTACCTGCATGATTGCATCATTTATCGGAATAAGTATGCAAACTTTGAAGAGTATCCGGTTTGTGTGGGACACTCTGTACAGGCGTGGAAAGAAAGCCGCTTATAAGATTATTTTGCACTTTCTGCTTTTTCATGCCCACATCGGTATTTTGCAGATCCAAAGGAAGCTGGCAACATTAGCATACGTGCATACATGGAAAGTTTTGTGCATGATATAAAGCGTCATAAAAGCTTTGGATTCTTTACAAAAGAAGTAGAAGTCGAGAAACTTTGGAGTCTTTACAAAAGAAGTCAAGTAGAAACTTTGGAGTCTTTTTTAAACGGATTTGCTAGTTCTCAGCGCTGAGAACTTCTTAGTTCTTAGTCGCTTTTCACCATTCGATTTACCTCTTGATTCGTGCAAAGTGAAAGTTACACATGAGTTGCAACTAGGGTGTAACTGAGAATTTAATGAGTTGCAACTGAGAATTAATACAAATCTTATGAGTTGCAACCTGAGAATTAGCACAAATATTAGGATGACATCAGCGACTTAGACATAAGAAGTTCCCAGGCGCCTGAGATCTAGGCATTCTTCTTATAAAAAAAGAGTCCTATTGAGAAAAAAGAGAAAAAAGAGAGATACTATGAAAAGAGGAAAGAGAGAAAAAAAGCACCATATTCCCATGGTAAATAAGAAGAATGCTGAGATGCTTGTTGTCTGCTTGCCTTGTCATTTTGATATGGGGATTCTTCCGTATCATCGGGCAAGGGGTACCCCGTTGGCGGTTCTCAATGATACACATGTACTTACGATGACAAGAACTTACCGGTGACTAAACTTGAGTAGCATGAGGAGCGGCCCTCGTATACAAGGGACATGAGATTTCTGACTTATACTTCGTCAAGCATGTACACCATAGTTTGTTCACTTTAACCTTAATCACTTCAAGATGCTTATGATAGGGGCAATGGGAGCGGAAAGCTTTAAGTATCATAATTTTTGGAAGCTCTTTATGAGACTTGAATCCCTACTTCCTTTTTACAAAAGGCCTTTCTTCCACCATTATATTGAGTCTCCACCTTCTATCTTTATGCACCTACTTTGAGAGCATAGTGGCTATTCTTAGTTCTATGTGCATTGTCCCAAGACTAGTTGATTGATGCATAACTTGTTATTGCTTGTTTGAAACTATTGTATCTAGTCACTCTTATGAACTTTGAAGGTGTCCTATGCATTTATATTTGCTACTCTATTGAGGGACAAGCTGAATACTATTATGCTATGTTTTCTTTATGTGAAACAAAGAAACGTCTTGCAAAGCATGTTATTCATGAATCTTTTGTTTGTGCCTTTTCATGTTG
The DNA here is from genome assembly GCA_023614405.1 of Avena insularis. NCBI lineage: Eukaryota > Viridiplantae > Streptophyta > Magnoliopsida > Poales > Poaceae > Avena > Avena insularis. Next base: position 19,089,410 of record CM042694.1, on the reverse strand, counting down.
CATCTTAGTTTCTTTGCTAATTGCTAGAACTTTGTCTTTCATGTTGTGATTAAAGTACTATGATCCCAGCCTTGAATGTTTTGCAAATACTTTGATCAAGTCTTTGATGGTGCATGTCACCTCAAAAATTCTTTCTTTTTATCACTTACCTACTTGAGGACGAGCAGGAGTTAAGCTTGGGGATGTTGATACATTGCAAATGTATCTATACTTTTTTATGTTTCATGCTTGGTTTTATCCACTTTCTTGTGTTTTGTTCCAACTTGGGAGTACTTTTATTATGATTTCTTGGACTAACCTATTAACAAGAGCCACAGTGCCAGCTGCCTGTTTTCTGTTGTTTTTGGTTCCAGAAAAGTCAGAAAATGAATATTCTCGGAAGTGGACGGGACAAAAGCCAAAGTGCCTATTTTTCCGGAAGGGATCAAGTGCCAGAATACGAGACGGAGAGGGGCCAGGGGCCGACCACACCACCTGGCCGCGCGGCCAGGCCTGGCCCACGCCAGGGGGTGGTCTGGCCGACCCCAGCACCCCCTCGGCCTCTCCTTCCGCCTATAAGTTGCCCTCGGGACGAAAACCCTAAGTACCCGATCAAAAATCCACGAAAGAGTCTGTAGCCGCCGTCATCTCCATCCCTAGATCGGGGGGGATCTGAAGCTCTTCCTGGCACCTTGCCGGAGAGGGGAATTCACCCTGGAGGCCTTCTTCATCACCATGCAAGCCTCCGGTGTGATGCGTGAGTAGTTCATCCTTGGACTACGGATCCATGTAGTAGCTAGATGGCTGGTTTCTCCTCCTTTGTGCTTTCATGTTTAGATCTTGTGAGTCTGCTCATGATCAAGATCATCTATTTGTAATCCATACATGTTGTTTTTATGGGATCCGATGGATATTGATATGCTATTTCAGATTGATTATTGATTCTATCATGTCTTTGTTATTTGAGATCTTGCATGCTTTCCGTTGTTAGTAGCTATCTTGGCCAAGTAGATGCTAGCAACTCGAAGAGTTAGTATTTATGCTCGATAGTGGGTTCATGTCTCTGGTAATCTGGGGAAGTGACAGAAATCTCTAAGGTACTAGATGTGTTGTTGCTACTAGGGAGAAAACAACGATCATTTGTTCATAGAACAATTGTATTGTTTACTTTACACGTAGTTCGTAAAGCAATAATCTGTTGCTTGCAACTTAATACTGGAGGGGGTTCGAATGATAACCTGAAGGTGGATTATTAGTTATAGATGTAGTTGGATGGCGGTCTATGTATTATGTTGTAATGCCCAATCAAGTCTCAAAGGAGTCAAGATGATTAGTATATGCATGTATTGCTTTCTCGGTGTTTGTCAATTGCCCCGCTATAATTTATTCACCCAGCATGTTATCTATCTAAGGAGAGCCACCTCTAGTGAACTATGGATCCCGGTCCTTTTCTTTACATACAATCTACAATCTTTTACTGCTTTGTGTTTACTTTCTGCAAACTTTTACTTTTTTTCATTCTATACGTTTAATCCTTTGTGTTTACTTTCTGCAAACTTTTACTTTTTTTCATTCTATACGTTTAATCCTTTGTTTTCCGCAAAACACGGTGAGATTGACAACCTCATCGCAAGTTGGGGACAAAGTTATATGGTTGTGTTGTGCAGGTCTCCACGTTGCTACTAGCACCGGTAGTGCGCCCTGCCAAAGCTCAGCTAGTAACACCTTTGAGGTGTAACCTTGGTTTCATAACTGAGGGAAACTTGCTGCTGTGCTCATCATACCTTCCTCTTGGGGTTCCCAACGAGCTCTACATCAACACCACGCACCAAGCACTTTTCTGGACGCCGTGTATTAATCCATCACAAGGCTGATGATTTCACATGGTCTCTAATCGCTGTTTATGGCGGCGCCTAGGATGTCTATAAATTTGAGTTTTTATGTGAGCTGGTGAATCTTGCAAAGGACAATCCTTATCCTATACTTATAGGTGGCTATTTTAATTTTCTAAGATTTTCTCATGAGAAAAAACTGGGCCGTTTTGACGAACATTGGCATTTCTTGTTTAATGTCGTCATAGACAGCTTGGACTTAACAGAGGTTATCATGTTAAGAAGACAGTTTACTTGGGCTAATAATCTTCCGGAGCCAACATACGAAAAACTCGATAGAGTGCTTATGGATACCGAGTGGAAGAGAAGTTCCCTATGGTATCTGTTCACGCCTAGAGTGTATTGAGACTCTGTCGGATCATGCTCATTTAATTTTATATGTTGGATCACCGCCACGAAAATCTAAGAATGAGTTCAAATTTGAACTCGGGATGGATGATTCGTGATGATTTCTACGAGAAGGCTATTTAGGAGAAACATATTAGTGGTCAAACACCTATACTGTGATGGAATAATAAAATAAATGCTTTACGTAAGTTCCATCGAGGTTGGGCTAGACATACTGCTGAAATCCTTAAAAAGAAAAAATACGTCTTTCAACTATTATTGATGACTTAGAAGATTCTGTGAAAGTCAGGCCATTATCTGCACAAAACGAATATGGAGATAGCACGACTACTACATGAGGAGAAACTCAAATGGTACCAACGCTTTAAAGGAAAATTCATTTTAGAAGGAGATGCGAATATAAGATATTTCCACGATGTTGCCAATGACAAGCATAAGAAGAAATTTATTAACTCTCTAAATCAGGATGAGGATATGACTGAGGGACAGGAGAAACTAAAGTCTTATATTACAACTTATTATAAATCCCTTTTTGGGGCTCCACCAGAAAACTCTTTTTCTACGGATGAGTCCCAGACGATGGATATCCCGCAAGTTTCTATTGAGAAAAATAATTTCCTAACCGCCTCTTACACTAAGAAGGAGGTTAAGAAAATTGTTTTTCAAATGAAACATAACAAACCGCCAGGGCCGGATGGTTTCTCAGCAGAATTTTACCAAAAATTCTGGGAAGGCATCAAGGAGGACCTGATGAATTTGTTTGTGTTTTTGCAGGTCGGTCAATTGGATTTTTTAGACTAAATTTTAGCAACATAATTTTATTGACTAAGTTTAATAATGCAGAATGTATACATCAGTATCATCTAATCTTCCTTCATAATATTAGTTTTAAAATTTTCACAACAATTGCCACGGTTAGACTAAATTTAGTAGCTGACCATGTTGCCCGTCCTTCTCAAACTGCGTTTATGCATGGTAGAAATATCTTAGATGATGTAGTAATCCTGCATGAAACAATCCATAAACTACACTAAAAAAACTAAATGATGTATTATTCAAGATTGACTTTGAGAAGGCGTATGACAAAGTTAATTGGTTTTTCCTCCAGCAAACACTCTGCATGAAAGGTTTTGCGGAGGAGTGGCGTGCCCTTATATAGTTTTTTGTTTCTGGGTAATGTTTCCATAAAAGTAAACAACGACATTAGCAATTACTTTCATACCAAGAAGGGTATGAGACAGGGGGGCGCACTATTGCCTTTACTATTTAATATAGTGGCTGATATGTTGGCTATTCTTAAGGTTGATGGCCACATTGAAGGACTAGTTCCCCATCTTGTTGATGGCGGACTCTGTATTCTTTAATACACTGATGATACAATCTTATTTATGGAATACGATCAGGAGAAAGCTAAGAATCTAAAATTAATATTATCAGTATTCGAGCAGCTCTCTAGACTAAAATAAACTTTCATAAGAGCGATTTGTATTGTTTTGACGAGGCCCACCTATATGCTCAACATTTTGGTTGTGGTCAAGGGCAATTCACAATCAACTACCTGGTAATAGCGATTCACTATCGGCGTCTCATAATTGCTGAATGGAAAATCGTTGAGAAAGGACTCCAAAAAATGTCTTAATAGTTTAAAAAGAAAGTTGCTATCCCTTGGAGGAAGATTTGTACTCATAAATTCAGTACTCACCAATATGGTACTATATATGATCTCATTTTTTCTAGTTACCAAAAGGTGTCTTAAATAAAGTGAATTATTTACGATCAAGATTCTTCTAGCAGCGGATAGTGAAAAAAGGAATATCGACCGCCATATGAAATGTGGTCCATGACCGAAAAGAATACGGTGGACTTGGTATACATAATTTGCAAGTCAAAATATCGCATCTGGGTAATGCTTTTCAAACCAATGACTGAAGATGGTATCGGCAAACCATAATATGGAGGAAATATATGGGCTTCAAAGCTATGTCTCAAGTGGTTTTAAAACCCGTGAATCACATTTTTAAGGGACTAATGGCGTCCAAAAAACATTTCTTCCGTTTTGGCGCTTTTAATATTAAGGATGGATCGCATATTAGATTCTGCAAAGATAAGTGGCTTGACCAAACTTCTCTTCGCGAATAATATCTAGCTCTATATTCGATTGTTAGAACAAAGGGGATACGATCTCCACAGTAATAAAATCTAATCCTCCTAATGTGTCTTTCAGAAGAAATCTAGGTCCTCGACTGGTATCTTGGAACAATCTTTTATTACGATAATCCACGATACAGCTATCGGACGGTGTGAACGAGTTCAAATGGAAATTACTAGAAAGTGGTAAATCTACAGTTGACTCATTCTATAGAGACTTGATTCAACTTGATATTCCGGTCGATGATAATATTTAAATTTGGAAAATAAAAATATCCCTAAAGACGAAGATATTTGCATGATATCTCCATAGGGGAGTAATTCTTACAAAACATAATCATGTAAAGAGGAATTGATATGGAAGTACACAATGTGTTTTTTATCATCATAATGAGACAATCCGTCATTTATTCTTCCATTATAAATCTGCTCGCTCTATATGGTCATTCATACAAATAGCATCTGGTTTATCTCCCCTACGTTCGGTGGCCAATGTTTTTGGTAACTGGTGCATGGGATAGATGATAAATAAGGACTTTGTTTAGGGTGGAAGCGTCTACCATTATTTGGTCACTATGACTATAGTTATATATCGGGTCACGGCTATCCTCCGATCATAGACTATTCTTCAACGTATGGAGTTTCGCAACTTGTTTGTGGAGGGGTGTACACGATTGAAGGACACGACAGAGAATATTTTCTCCCGACATGGATGGTCGCGTGATTTGCGGATTGATCTGCCTTAGCCCGAGGACGTTTATTTTTATACCAATTTTTGTATTATTAATCTACTTTCTTTGTTCTCCAGTTGTGCGCATCTCAGCTATGCAAAGGCCGGATGTAAACTTTACTTCAAGTAATAAAAACGCTCATTTTCAAAAAAAAATAGAAGGTCGTATATTAGTTAACGGAGGGAGTATGTCGTTTATACTTAACTTGTCTAGACTTCATATGTTCCAAATGCAATTGAAAATTTGAAAATTGAGATTATTAGGTATGTGTGCACACATACATAAGGTGATGGCATCCGATTCATGGAAAAGTTTCGCATACGTGTAATATAATGCGGCGTCATAAATACTTGAATCAGGCTTTCGTCCTGCTTTCTATATAAAGTCACAACCGAGTAAAAAGTTCAACTGCTACACGGGCACCGACGTGCTCAAACAAGAAAGAAAAAAGAAAATCCAGGAGCGCTAGTGCCACAGCATATCCAAGCCCAAAGAGATAAACAAAAACAACACGGGAGACCGCCTATGATGCCGTAGGAGCTTTGGAGTCTACACAAGGAGAAGAAGTAATAGAAGCTTTGGGATCTTTACGAGATAAGGAAAAGCTTTGGAGCTTGGAAGTATGCGAATGTGGGATGCCGTCCGGCAGGGCACAACGACCTTGGTGCCTTTTTTAGGGCTTTTGGGGCCACTTTTTTCCATTCGATTCGGCAGCTAGCTAGAGATAAAGTCTCACGAATTGGTAGGATAGGGGATTCGCTTCCAACACACTACCACGTGCACGTGTGTGCGTGCACCTAATTAATCGAAAAGTTTGGGCACGAGCAACTAATTTAGATAGATTATCTGCAATTAGTACATATCACTAAATGGAACTAATCAAAAGGACAGATGAAAAAGGTACCGAGTAGATATTTTGGTGTGTTGTCCTATGGCAGCCCCACCGCATTAGAGCACGTACAATGCACCTCGAATCAGGCTTCCGTCCCGCTATATTAATATAGCAATCACACGGTATAAAAACATGCTAGACCCGCAGCACAACCAAGCTCAAAAGAAAAGAAAGAGAACAAAAGAGAAATAAATACCAACAATGGTCGATCGAAGAAACGAAAATCGCCCTCTACTGATGCGCCCTCCGAAAAGGTCCCACCGTGCTCCTAGTATTCCAAACCGCCGTGTACCAAGTAGCACCTTCAGCAAGGGATGCGATGACGACATCGCTGCCGCCCGGACTGGTCCTAGGGTTCCCTCATTACACGGAGGTGGTGGGGAGGAGGTACCCAACGCCCTTCAGGAAGGAGAGGCGACACCCGCAGGATGACACCGCGTCAGTGCCGGAAAGGGCCGACAGGGATTTCCCCCACCCCCAAAGAACACCCCGGACGGTCCGAAGTGCTCTACCCAACCCACCGCCAACTAGCACCCGCCACCACGGAAAAGACGCCATCTTTATCATCTCATTGTGAGCATCGGCGGCAGGCCTCGGGTCCCGAGCAAGGGGACAGTGGTACCGGGGTAGTAGCATTGCAGCCGCGCGGGAGGGAACTACCTCCACTATCGTGGTTGTAGCCGACCGGATGCGGCAACAGGGGCACACCAGGTCTCAGGCCTAGCCGAGGCCAGATGGGCCCGCAAAGCCCCTATCGCCACGTTGCAGCAAGAGCAGCGTGAGCGCAAGCACCCACCAGACCCTCCGTCGCCCTTCCTCCGCCTCCAGGGAGCCGTACAGGAGCGTTCCGGGGCAAGCCCATCCTAACCCACCAGATGGGGTCCAAACGGGCTTAGATCTGGGCTAAGCTGAGCATCACCGCCACAACTACTTTACTACCCCGCCACCACCGAAGCTCGCGCTGGGCAGCCCCACCCTGCCGCACCGCCACGCCTCCGTCCACCCTGCCCGTGGAAGCTAAGACGCCGAGCAGAACCACTGTCGCCGAGGGACAGCACCATCGTCCGGGCCCCGTGCCCCCTCCCGCCACTGGGTAAAGGCCACCCTGCCACTGCCAGCCGCACATGGGAGAAGGAGGGGAGGTTGTCTGAGGTGGGCCGATGGGGGAGGAGCGAGCGAGCTCGCGAGCCTCTTTGTTTTTTTCTTATGCGCTACCACCGGCCACAACTGCAATTGCCCATCTTTTTTTCGCATGTACAATACAAGATACTTAGAATGGTGCTTACAAAAAGAAACTAGTTATTTAAGCACCGATGCTTATTTATACTACTCCCTCCGTCCTAAAATAAGTGAATTGAATTTGTCTAGATTCGCATGTATCTAGGCTTAAAACATGTCTAGATACATACGAATCTAGATAAACCCAAGTCACTTATTTTGGGACGGAGGGAGTAGATAGATTTCTAACTAGGCACTTCTTCTATAGAAATAAGCATCAATATGGTTTTTTTTTTAAGCTACATGCTCTTACTCGTTTGATTGGAGACTTGGTCGAAAAGCAGCATGCATGACGGCCGAAAAGTACGAGCGGTTGCGGTCATGCCGAAAAGTATTGAAATTTGAGTATTAGTAGGTATGCCTGGACCAATTAATATCAAACATGAAACATGTACCACGTGATTGAGCAGCAGCTAGCATTTGCGTACGTACGTGCAAACATGGAAAGTTTCACGTAAATGTGATATAACGCGGCGCCGTAGGAGCTTTGGAGTCTATACGAGAAGAAGGACAAGTAGAAGAAGCTTTGGGATCTTTACGAGAAAAGCAGAAGCTTTGGAGTTTGGAAGTATGCGAATGTGGGATGCCGTCCGGCAGGGAACCACGACCTTGGCATGCTATAGTGCCTTTTTTAGGGCTTTTTGGGGCTGCTTTTCCATTTGATTCGCATCCAACACACTACCGCGTGCACGTGTGTGCGTGCACCTAATTAATTGAAAAGTTTGGGCACGAGCAACTAGTTTATACTCCCAATTAGTACATGTCACTATATGAAATTAATCAAAATAACAGATAAAATATAGAAAGTACTTCATCTTGAAAAGGATGTTACATATATAATTATTTAGATTTATATGTATCTATACACTAAAATATTTTATCCTATATAAATCTAGACATATTTATGATATCCTTTTTAAAACGGAGGGAGAAGATATTTTGGTGTGCTGCATTGCCGAGCTAGAGAAAAGCATATTGTAGCAGCATGCATGACGGCCGAAAAGTACGAGCGGTGGCTGTCACGCTGGAATTAGCCATGTGATTATTTAATGGTTAGCTTTTTAGACTAGTCAGCTTGTTGATTTAGTTTGTATACTCTTCTTCCTAATACATTATCTAAATTAGTTACGTGTACTAGTACTAGTGTAAGCATGAGAATAGTAGGGAGTCCAAAGTCACGTCAAGAAATGTGACATAGGAGAATTAGCGGTGCGTACGTGTGGAAGAACACACGGCATAATTCCATGCCAGTTAAAAGGCCGGCACCGTCTTTCATCAGCATGAGCAGGACTGCAAATAATACCACTACTTTTTTCAATCAAAACACCATGCATTGACTTTTTCCCCGATACACCATGCATCGACTTTAATCTCTACACTAGCTACGTCAAGCATACATGCACAAGTTAGCTAGCAAGACTTTCGTCCTAAAAAGTCACAAATTTATCTAATTTTGGATGTATTTAGACACTATTTATTACTATAGATACATTCAAATTTAGATAAATTTGAGACATTCTTTTTTAGAATGGAGGGTGTACACGTAAGCTCTCCATCCACAAATAAGTATACTTACATCTTTTTTCTAAGTTAATTTTTTAAATATAACAATTTTTATATAAAAAATGTAGAAAATCGGATCACATTAAATTAGTATCATGAGATCCGTCTTAAAATGGTTTTCATAATATAGTGGTTTGATTCATATATGTTGCTACTCTTTTCCACAAAGTTGGCAAAATTCTAAAAAGTTTGACTTAGAACAAATTAAGTTATAGGATAAAACATCTTATAATTTAGAATGAAGGGAGTACATATTATTATTCAGATGTCTTGCTGTGTAGGTATGTGCATGCGCCATGAAATTCAAACAGTCGTTTATAGGGCGGCATGTGTACATGTATATGTGTGCATGTCGACCATTTCAGCAACAATAATTCTATGGCAGAGTTTCTCACGACAAGAATATCCTCATTTTTGTCTTGAACATAATACTCCTTCCATCTCAAATAACTGACATAACTTTATGAAAATATGGATGATGTACGTATTTTAGTGACAGAGGGAGTAGTATTAACTGACAAATTATTTTAGTGAAAATATAGATGCAAAAGAGTGACAAAACTGCATCACTTATTTTGGGACAGAGTGAGTGGTATTTGATTAGCTATAAACAGATAAGCAGCAAGGATCAGAGTCAAGTGTATATCCAACATAATTAATAGGAAACTACTGCTTTAAAATTAAGCTTGTAATATATTTCAATAAGTCAGACATGAACCTAGTTAACCTAGTTTTAGATACTGAAAAAAATGTGTAGAAAAACATGTAAGAAATGGTAGGAGTTTGTACATGACAACCTTTCATAGGATTTCATGATTATGAGTCCTCTTGACTTTTCTACAAAAATAATGTGTCACTCTTTTACTGCTATTTTTTGCAGGTTTTTTATATCTACCATCCGCTATGTTCACAACTTATTCAACTTGTTCTGAAACTTTTGATGATTCAAAACCACCCCAAACAACTTGTTTGAGGTTAGGATGATGGTCAATGTTCGAATTAATATTTTCATTTTTTTTTGTAGGTTATCATCTCACAGCATTCTGAATCCATGATTTCTTTTCTTATTTTCTGATAGCGCCATAAAACAAAATGAGTTCTTAAACTATACATTGGGTTCACTTTAACAGTTTTAGGAAGTTTAGACCTCAATTTAGAAAATCCCACGGTTTAGGGTTCAAGTTAGACCAAGCATAACAATTTAGTATTCAAAAAGATTCTTCTATATATATTCAACATGTAAAGACTCTTTCCCTCCTCACACAAGAGGGCATAGAACAACATAAGAAAAAGTAGCACAAACGTATTATTACTATATCAGGGGTTGTTATATTTGTTAACCAAGTTAATGCTAAAATACACTTCTCCCACAATTTGCAACCATCCCTAAAGAAAGCAGTTCCACACGTGTTTTGAGCATAATATTACAAATCATGCTATACCCTTTCCATTAATTGTTCAACAGAAATAACAATTTCTTGCAGTACATGAGGGATTCGAAGAAGAAAATTCGAACACTACGAAGAAACCTAGCAAAATCACCCCGAGCATGCTAAGTTTAGCTACCTAGGGACAAAAATCAAAAGGCCGTGTCCTTGTCCTTATCTATAATCTAAACTGAATCGGGAATTACCGATTGAGATATTGACATATGCAATCTTTCTTTCACCTTTTTTCCCTAAGAATGTGGTCCGAAAGTTGACAAATCATCTTCCGTACACAGAGAATGCTTCATTTTCTTTGATGGTGATGTCACTAGCTAGCTTGGTGTAGTAATGTTGACAGGTAATCGCAAACTGCTACCTTGACTAATTGGCATCGTATTATTTATACTGTAATTAAGGACCCAATAGCAGCCACATGTATATAAACTCCTAGTTGATAAATCCCATGCGAGGAGTAAAAATGTTAGCAGCACATGTATTAAGGACCCAATGGCCAGACACATGTATTTAATTGGTCAAATAGCCAGAGTTCCACTATGTAGTACTCCCTCTGTTTGAATATTCTAGTCCGGAGAGCCAATTTGATTATACCAAGACGTAAGCATGCAAAAAAGGAATTTACCTCGGGAACGTTTTACATTTGTATTAACTGCACCTAAAATCTCTCAACCTAATCAAGTCTAGCGATCCATCGCATGGATAAAATGCATGCATTGGGCAGTTACGTTTTCCATAATTAAGGAGAATAATTAGGGAGACGAAGACTAGAGAAAAATGGGCTCTCTCTCCTCGCACGGGAATTAACTAGCACAAGATTTAAGGAGAATTAATTACACGGCCTATAATTTTGAAATACCTGAAAATTCTCTCCGGACTAGAATTCCCAAACAGAGGGAGTACTTATATGGTTGCTTCCCATTTCCCAGGACACATCTCATCATGCTGGAGAGTTGAATTGACTTTTACATATATTAGCTTCAGGTCTATTAATTTCAGAAGACTATATACGTGTGTCTATCAACGAGCATACGTAATTAAGTTGATATACATACTAGTAGTTCCTTGAATAGATTTGTCAAACCTAGCGACACAGGCAGTCACACAAGAATAACGGACAATGTTTTGGTTTTTGTCAATCGGGTGAACTGTTCATATACATAGCTATCACGTACGGTGAGGCTGGAAGACCCGGACAAATCCAGCCATTATTAGTGTGAGAGCTTGATGGATCGATTCGATCCATATGAGCTTATGTTATAATACATACGTATATTTTATGTGTGAAGGAATGAGTGAATTATTGTGCGTATACAACTTGGCTGTCTCGTGAACATGGACAGGCCAACTTTTTCTCGAATTTGGGCTTGTGTTCGCTAGTTTAGCTGTACCTTTCTGAGAGCAAGTGAGCGTGTTTGACTGGACTAGGTCAGAGAAGTCACCCATCTCTCTTTCTCTCTGATCACACACATTCTATCGGGCATATATAGTACGTTTGTGCACGGTAGGCAACAAACAAGTACTTAAAAAATAGCTAGGTGTTCATCATTGTTTGGGCAAACCAAAGTCTCTCTTTCTACCTATATAAGTCGTACTTGATTGTGGAGCAGCATCAGGAGCTGTGTGTGTACCTGAAGATTTGGGATCAAATCGAATTTAAGTGCTTGTGAAAGAGGAAATATGAGAGGGTTCGAGAGAAGAGGCGTCCGGCAGTACAACCGGTCTGACGAGCCGCGGATGCGGTGGACAGAGGAGCTGCACCGACAGTTCATCGAGGCAGTCGACTGCCTCGGCGGCCCAGACGGTAAGTTCTTGCTTCTCTCTCTTATGGACTTTGTCTATCATGGAAATTTTGTCTCTCCGCATGCATCACATATATGAAACCTGAATGGATGTTATGAAACCTGATTCATCAAATTCCACTGCCAGCCAGGCGATCAGTTAAAAATGTTTTTTCATGGTATATGGATCGATTAAAGGCAGTCCTTTACCCAATTTAGTATTGCTTTACTTGTGTGGTAGCCTGGTAGGTTAGGCTGAGTTCGTTCAAGTTCAAGTTCATGGAAGAAAGGAAAGCAAGAAAACCCTCTGCCTCGAATTCCGGCACATAACCTAACCTCTCGCATGATGACCATCATGCGATTCTTTTGCCTTTCCTCTATTGTCTTAATAAATTATTTTTAAGGACGTCACTACAATTAATGGTGCAAACGATGTTTAGCACTGTTAAATCGGGTTAGCCAGTAAGTTCAGTCAGCGGTTGTTGTCACCCTGCTGTATCTCCTTTGCCAAACTAAATTTATTATTTTCCGTCAGCAAAAGAAATTTTTACCTACCTGATCAGGATTTACAAGATGGAAACGAGAGCTATAAGCCTTCTCATTGCAAGGCAAAAGCGGGCTAAAAAAAAAAAATCAAACAACAATACATACTACTCTAATCCTACCGTTTATTGTTCCTTTTTGTATGCTTCTTAGAAGTATAAATTGTGTTCTTCTCGACGCCGTAGTCTCTACAATGTTTCATTTGTAATAAATGGCAGCAACCCGTCGTTTTGTAAGAACAAGTATCATTCATCCTGATTCTGGATAATATTTTTTATATACATATAACATACTATAATTTGTACATGCATCTCATCCTTCATATGGCATTCATGAAGCTCTCTGTTCAGAATTTAATTCAGTGTTGACATATATATTCTCTTCACAAATCTTGTTTGCAGAGGCAACACCGAAGCGGATTCTTCAGCTGATAGGCATAAAAGGAGTCAGCATATCCCACGTCAAGAGCCATCTTCAGGTACGTACAATCCACACCTTCACTTGCATACACATTCAAGATTCTGTACCAAAAGCCCCCATACATATATGTCTTGCATATACTTAGTCATAGCTATATATATCCAAGAGGCCATGCATGACGCCCTTCTTTCTCTTTCAAAAATTGATGATCCCACAGATGTACCGATCAAGCTCAAGCAATAACGTTGACACCCCAGCCAACGTGTTTCTGAATCGTCGTGAAGATCACTGCGATGATGATGCGTCACGAGATAGTAGGAACAACACAGCAGCTGCTTCGGACATAATCAACACTTCTTCTTATACCGTGCCTCGCCGTGGCATCCACCACATGTTTCCGCCGTACCAAATGTGAGTACCAAGATTTGTTGAATTCAGTTCTTACTTAGTTAATGTTCATAGTGTAAGCGATCGAGTGGTTACCTGAACATGCTTATTGTGCAGACCGTCGATCGAAGAGGTTTTCACGAGCTGGGAGCGGAGTAGAGGGCTTCTGTCGTGGAACTCCAGCGTTTTAATCACCGCAAAGAAGGTAATACTAGCATTTTTACCGATTCAGCTATAAATGTACGTACTGATGAAGAAATCTAGAGGAAGCGAAAACTTGCTCAAATTAGCCGCCATTATTCATGCTTGTAGTTCTATGTGCTATGTATTGTTGATTATCTTAGTTCGTTAGGTGGCAAGTGCCAGACTCTGCCAAACTTTGTAGTACCATGCACGCATATACTCACTGCCGTGCATTGACTGTCCAGGGGATGCTATTGTAAATTATTTGCTGAGATGGCTAACTATGCACGTATTTACTAATTTCATTCCAGGCGACCGGCTGGCCATGTCACGCTGATTGCAAAGCACGTCAGGCGGCAGCCGGGTGTGACCTAACACTGTCGATTGGTGGCCGGCGGGAGGATGAGTCGGAGGCGAGCAGTGACATCGATGGCTCGAGCACGACGACGGAGGAGGCCGCGGCCCCGTCTCGAGGAGCTGGTGACCACCGCCGTTCCGCTCTGAACCTTGATCTGCGGCCCCGTCTCGAGGAGCTGGTGACCACCGCCGTTCCGCTCTGAACCTTGATCTGAACCTCGACCTCGCCGTCTCATCTTCTTGGCTCGCCTGACCTGATCAGCTGTGCTAGGGCCTGTGTAGATATGTAGAGCTGTCCTTGGGTATATATCGTTATGTATATACCGATGTTATTTCTAGTACTACTAGTTTGTCAGGTTTTTTCCATGCCAGATTTATGTGAGTTCCTTTGCCAGGCATAGAGACTGCCATATCATTTTAGTGGAGTTTGCAAGTATATATACATGCATGCATGATGTGCTTATAGATTAGAGATGGACTTCAGACATAACGGGGTGAGAAACTTTGTCTCTTCTCTTGACATGTACTGTGACACACTGATAGTAGAAAGAGCTGAGAGAAGAGAACGGGTGAGATCGAAACAAGGCAAACGTCCTGCATGTACGACAATACAAAACACCATATGGAAGAGATCATTTTTTCCAACTTTGGATTCTCACCCCTTTCCATTGCATTAACGGAGAAACATTCAGTATGCTTCAACCAGCAATACGTTACAACCAGAAGAAACCGGAAGCAAAAACAACACGGAAGAAATCATAGATAGATATAATGCACGACAACGAAGCAGGCGCACAATGTAGGATATATGATCTCATCACAATGCTGTCGTGCACTCGCTTAGCATGCACACATATCTAGTCCATGAAACCAATCTAACATGTGTATGATACTTGCACAACATCTACTATCTTTTACACTGCACGGGCACAACCGATCTAACATGTACATGGTACACCTGATGTACCCGAGAAGGCAAAGGGGAAAAACGACGAAGAGTTGGAAGGAAGGAACCAAGAGGTGCCTAAACGTGATCAAGATGACGGACAATAAAGAAGAAGCGCTAGACACATAGGAGTCATCGGTGTTTGCTTCAATGGTAGGTGACCGCCCATTACAAAGTGTTGCCTTAGAAGAAGACGACTACCAAAAGGGATGCATCTAGAGAGATTGCCAAGTTGATGCAACTGGAGAAAGAATCAAAAACGCTAGTGTATGCTTTTTTTAGATAATAGGCGAAAACGCCCGACATTAAATTAATAAAGCCCATACGGCTAGAGAGTACAGACGCTGAGGAAATCAGCTTACAAGCAAAAGGAACAACAAGCAAACAAAAAATAGAAAAGACACGCCGCTTGAGCTGCTCCAAATCCTTATGAACCCCAACGATCGCTGACTATCGGTGACGCGAGTGCAAGGTCTTGACGTCGAAGCCACTGAACCATTGAGGGGAATGCGCTTGCATCTGCAACCTAGAGGCTTCCCATTGTCAAGGTGCCGTCCGTCTCCATGTCCGAAGAGGGCATCAACCCCCTCGCTCGGTTCGAAGAGCGTCGTACCGTCGGAGTTGGAGAAGCTCACCCGAGAGCACACAGAGCAGTGAGACAAAAAGGCAGCCAAGGGAGATCAAGAACACAGACAACCCATCGAAACTGAGACTGTGACAAGAAGGACACCGCCAACGCCTGCAAACCCCTCACAACCTGTTAACCGGCAGACACTAGGCTCCAAAGACAGTGCCTTCAAGAAGGCAACGGCGCCAAAGCATCGCCACTGCTTGGTCCAGAGCGGACCATGGATTTTCATCCGGAGCCTGAAGACAGAGAGACCTGGACCCTCGACAACGCCCTCAAGAGGGAAAATTGCACCCAAAAGCGCCACCGCCGCCGGCACCAGCAACGCCAGGCAAGGTTTTCACCTGGGTACCACATCCATTGCCAAGCAAAGTCTCACCGACAGCACATGTGGAGATCGGAGCAGACGAGACACCAAGATCTACAAGAGAACAAGGAGCTCTCAAACACGATCGACCCACGCCGATGACCTCACCGCCCTCGCAGTCAAGGAAGTCGTCCAGCACCTAGCATAACGGAGCCTGCTGCCAAGCCACCGCCACGCCCACCATCCAGGGCCACCGCCCCGGCAACCAAACTCCCCCTACTCGGCAGCCCACACCGCACGCTAGAAACACATCAGCCCAAGTGCGGACGGCACCATCTACCTGCAACACCACAAAAATGCACGCCTTTGTCGGTGAGATCCCCTGATCTGGCCGACCAAGATATTGCACGCTGCAGATCGCGACCCTGGGGACAAAGTGAAAGAAGAAAAGGGGAGGAAGGAGACAAGGCCAACCAGCGCCGGCGGCGAGTGTTTGCCTCTCCCCATCCGGCCTTGGTGAGACCATGGTCCCCTTAACCAGATCCACCGAGCTTGGGCACTGTCCTAGGTCGATCTGCTGCTTGAAGGGCCTGGTGTCACCTCCACCGGCCGAATGGTGTTGGGGGACGCTGGAGGCCGCCGGACCTGTGCCGCCAAGCGCCATGGCCATGCCCTGCTTCCGCGAGCGCTCTGGTTTCGAGATCGGGTGCACCCCCGCTGTAACCGCGGGCAGCACTCGGAGATGCCTCGCCGCCGCCGTCCTCGAAGGGAACGAGGGCTTGCCCGCCGGCCAACTCCAGCGGGGGCGAGGGGAGGGGAGGGAGGAGGGAGGGGCGCTGTGGCAGCTAGGGTTGGTCGCCTCCCGAGTCGCCCTGAGAGGAGCGACGCGGGGGCCGACATATTTTGGTTATGTTTTCACTCTAGTGTATGCTAGTTGCGATCCTTTGCACACAATCTTGAACGTTATGCTCAACCTTGTAGATATGATAGCAAAACTCAAATGCAACGATCATTTTTCTATGCACAACTAGAGTATCTACATGAACTGCTCAATCTTTTGGATATGATAGCAAAATTCAAATGCAGCAATCATTTGTCTATGCGCAACTAAAGTATCTACGAACTTCTTCTTGAGAGAAACACGTTGCCTACTTGTATCGACGAGGCTAAGAAAACCATGTGCCCTCTTGATTTACCTATCAAAATACCACGTGTACCTGCATGATTGCATCATTTATCGGAATAAGTATGCAAACTTTGAAGAGTATCCGGTTTGTGTGGGACACTCTGTACAGGCGTGGAAAGAAAGCCGCTTATAAGATTATTTTGCACTTTCTGCTTTTTCATGCCCACATCGGTATTTTGCAGATCCAAAGGAAGCTGGCAACATTAGCATACGTGCATACATGGAAAGTTTTGTGCATGATATAAAGCGTCGTCATAAAAGCTTTGGATTCTTTACAAAAAGAAGTAGAAGTCGTAGAAACTTTGGAGTCTTTACAAAAAGAAGTCGAAGTAGAAACTTTGGAGTCTTTTTTTAAACGGATTTGCTAGTTCTCAGGCGCCTGAGAACTTCTTAGTTCTTAGTCGCCTCTTTCACCATTCGATTTACCTCTTGATTCGTGCAAAGTGAAAGTTACACATGAGTTGCAACTAGGGTGTAACTGAGAATTTAATGAGTTGCAACTGAGAATTAATACAAATCTTATGAGTTGCAACCTGAGAATTAGCACAAATATTAGGATGACATCAGCGACTTAGACATAAGAAGTTCCCAGGCGCCTGAGATCTAGGCATTCTTCTTATAAAAAAAGAGTCCTATTGAGAAAAAAGAGAAAAAAGAGAGATACTATGAAAAGAGGAAAGAGAGAAAAAAAGCACCATATTCCCATGGTAAATAAGAAGAATGCTGAGATGCTTGTTGTCTGCTTGCCTTGTCATTTTGATATGGGGATTCTTCCGTATCATCGGGCAAGGGGTACCCCGTTGGCGGTTCTCAATGATACACATGTACTTACGATGACAAGAACTTACCGGTGACTAAACTTGAGTAGCATGAGGAGCGGCCCTCGTATACAAGGGACATGAGATTTGACTTATACTTAAGTCAAGCATGTACACCATAGTTTGTTCACTTTAACCTTAATCACTTCAAGATGCTTATGATAGGGGCAATGGGAGCGGAAATCTTTAAGTATCATAATGTTTGGAAGCTCTTTATGAGACTTGAATCCCTACTTCCTTTTACAAAAGGCCTTTCTTCCACCATTATATTGAGTCTCCACCTTCTATCTTTATGCACCTACTTTGAGAGCATAGTGGCTATTCTTAGTTCTATGTGCATTGTCCCAAGACTAGTTGATTGATGCATAACTTGTTATTGCTTGTTTGAAACTATTGTATCTAGTCACTCTTATGAACTTTGAAGGTGTCCTATGCATTTATATTTGCTACTCTATTGAGGGACAAGCTGAATACT
Source organism: Avena insularis (assembly GCA_023614405.1). Lineage (NCBI taxonomy): Eukaryota > Viridiplantae > Streptophyta > Magnoliopsida > Poales > Poaceae > Avena > Avena insularis. The sequence goes on along the minus strand of CM042694.1, from coordinate 19,071,106 downwards.
ATTATGCTATGTTTTCTTTATGTGAAACAAAGAAACGTCTTGCAAAGCATGTTATTCATGAATCTTTTGTTTGTGCCTTTTCATGTTGCATCTTAGTTTCTTTGCTAATTGCTAGAACTTTGTCTTTCATGTTGTGATTAAAGTACTATGATCCCAGCCTTGAATGTTTTGCAAATACTTTGATCAAGTCTTTGATGGTGCATGTCACCTCAAAATTCTTTCTTTTTATCACTTACCTACTTGAGGACGAGCAGGAGTTAAGCTTGGGGATGTTGATACATTGCAAATGTATCTATACTTTTTTATGTTTCATGCTTGGTTTTATCCACTTTCTTGTGTTTTGTTCCAACTTGGGAGTACTTTTATTATGATTTCTTGGACTACCCTATTAACAAGAGCCACAGTGCCCGGCTACATTTCTGTTGTTATTGGTTCCAGAAAAGTCAGAAAATGAATATTCTCGGAAGTGGACGGGACAAAAGCCAAAGTGCCTATTTTTCCGGAAGGGATCAAGTGCCAGAATACGAGACGGAGAGGGGCCAGGGGCCGACCACACCACCTGGCCGCGCGGCTAGGCCGCCGAGGTGAGTGCAGCACCCCCTCGGCCTCTCCTTCCGCCTATAAGTTGCCCTCGGGACGAAAACCCTAAGTACCCGATCAAAAATCCACGAAAGAGTCTGTAGCCGCCGTCATCTCCATCCCTAGATCGGGGGGGATCTGAAGCTCTTCCCGGCACCTTCTTGGGAGAGGAATTCACCACAGAGGCCTTCTTCATCACCATGCAAGCCTCCGGTGTGATGCGTGAGTAGTTCATCCTTGGACTACGGATCCATGTAGTAGCTAGATGGCTGGTTTCTCCTCCTTTGTGCTTTCATGTTTAGATCTTGTGAGCTCCGTTCATGATCAAGATCATCTATTTGTAATCCATACATGTTGTTTTTGCGGGGATCCGATGGATATTGATATGCTATTTCAGATTGATTATTGATTCTATCATGTCTTTGTTATTTGAGATCTTGCATGCTTTCCGTTGTTAGTAGCTATCTTGGCCAAGTAGATGCTAGCAACTCGAAGAGTTAGTATTTATGCTCGATAGTGGGTTCATGTCTCTGGTAATCTGGGGAAGTGACAGAAATCTCTAAGGTACTAGATGTGTTGTTGCTACTAGGGAGAAAACAACGATCATTTGTTCATAGAACAATTGTATTGTTTACTTTACACGTAGTTCGTAAAGCAATAATCTGTTGCTTGCAACTTAATACTGGAGGGGGTTCGAATGATAACCTGAAGGTGGATTATTAGTTATAGATGTAGTTGGATGGCGGTCTATGTATTATGTTGTAATGCCCAATCAAGTCTCAAAGGAGTCAAGATGATTAGTATATGCATGTATTGCTTTCTCGGTGTTTGTCAATTGCCCCGCTATAATTTATTCACCCAGCATGTTATCTATCTAAGGAGAGCCACCTCTAGTGAACTATGGATCCCGGTCCTTTTCTTTACATACAATCTACAATCTTTTACTGCTTTGTGTTTACTTTCTGCAAACTTTTACTTTTTTTCATTCTATACGTTTAATCCTTTGTGTTTACTTTCTGCAAACTTTTACTTTTTTTCATTCTATACGTTTAATCCTTTGTTTTCCATAAAACACGGTGAGATTGACAACATCATCGCAAGTTGGGGACAAAGTTATATGGTTGTGTTGTGCAGGTCTCCGTTGCTACTAGCACCGGTGCGCCTGCCAAAGCTCAGCTAGTAACACCTTTGAGGTGTAACCTTGGTTTCATAACTGAGGGAAACTTGCTGCTGTGCTCATCATACCTTCCTCTTGGGGTTCCCAACGAGCTCTACATCAACACCACGCACCAAGCACTTTTCTGGACGCCGTGTATTAATCCATCACAAGGCTGATGATTTCACATGGTCTCTAATCGCTGTTTATGGCGGCGCCTAGGATGTCTATAAATTTGAGTTTTTATGTGAGCTGGTGAATCTTGCAAAGGACAATCCTTATCCTATACTTATAGGTGGCTATTTTAATTTTCTAAGATTTTCTCATGAGAAAAAACTGGGCCGTTTTGACGAACATTGGCATTTCTTGTTTAATGTCGTCATAGACAGCTGGACTTAACAGAGGTTATCATGTTAAGAAGACAGTTTACTTGGGCTAATAATCTTCCAGCCAACATCGAAAAACTCGATAGAGTGCTTATGGATACCGAGTGGGAAGAGAAGTTCCCCTATGGTATCTGTTCACGCTCTAGAGTGTATTGAGACTCTGTCGGATCATGCTCATTTAATTTTATATGTTGGATCACCGCCACGAAAATCTAAGAATGAGTTCAAATTTGAACTCGGGATGGATGATTCGTGATGATTTCTACGAGAAGGCTATTTAGGAGAAACATATTAGTGGTCAAACACCTATACTGTGATGGAATAATAAAATAAATGCTTTACGTAAGTTCCATCGAGGTTGGGCTAGACATACTGCTGAAATCCTTAAAAAGAAAAAATACGTCTTTCAACTATTATTGATGACTTAGAAGATTCTGTGAAAGTCAGGCCATTATCTGCACAAAAAATTAAGCTTAAAAGTCAATCGAATATGGAATAGATGCGACTACTACATGAGGAGAAACTCAAATGGTACCAACGCTTTAAAGGAAAATTCATTTTAGAAGGAGATGCGAATATAAGATATTTCCACGATGTTGCCAATGACAAGCATAAGAAGAAATTTATTAACTCTCTAAATCAGGATGAGGATATGACTGAGGGACAGGAGAAACTAAAGTCTTATATTACAACTTATTATAAATCCCTTTTTGGGGCTCCACCAGAAAACTCTTTTTCTGGATGAGTCCCAGACGATGGATATCCCATGAAGTTTCTATTGAGAAAAATAATTTCCTAACCGCCTCTTACACTAAGAAGGAGGTTAAGAAAATTGTTTTTCAAATGAAACATAACAAACCGCCAGGGCCGGATGGTTTCTCAGCAGAATTTTACCAAAAATTCTGGGAAGGCATCAAGGAGGACCTGATGAATTTGTTTGTGTTTTTGCAGGTCGGTCAATTGGATTTTTTAGACTAAATTTTAGCAACATAATTTTATTGACTAAGTTTAATAATGCAGAATGTATACATCAGTATCATCTAATCTTCCTTCATAATATTAGTTTTAAAATTTTCACAACAATTGCCACGGTTAGACTAAATTTAGTAGCTGACCATGTTGCCCGTCCTTCTCAAACTGCGTTTATGCATGGTAGAAATATCTTAGATGATGTAGTAATCCTGCATGAAACAATCCATAAACTACACTAAAAAAACTAAATGATGTATTATTCAAGATTGACTTTGAGAAGGCGTATGACAAAGTTAATTGGTTTTTCCTCCAGCAAACACTCTGCATGAAAGGTTTTGCGGAGGAGTGGCGTGCCCTTATATAGTTTTTTGTTTCTGCGGGTAATGTTTCCATAAAAGTAAACAACGACGACATTAGCAATTACTTTCATACCAAGAAGGGTATGAGACAGGGGGGCGCACTATTGCCTTTACTATTTAATATAGTGGCTGATATGTTGGCTATTCTTAAGGTTGATGGCCACATTGAAGGACTAGTTCCCCATCTTGTTGATGGCGGACTCTGTATTCTTTAATACACTGATGATACAATCTTATTTATGGAATACGATCAGGAGAAAGCTAAGAATCTAAAATTAATATTATCAGTATTCGAGCAGCTCTCTAGACTAAAATAAACTTTCATAAGAGCGATTTGTATTGTTTTGACGAGGCCCACCTATATGCTCAACATTTTGGTTGTGGTCAAGGGCAATTCACAATCAACTACCTGGTAATAGCGATTCACTATCGGCGTCTCATAATTGCTGAATGGAAAATCGTTGAGAAAGGACTCCAAAAAATGTCTTAATAGTTTAAAAAGAAAGTTGCTATCCCTTGGAGGAAGATTTGTACTCATAAATTCAGTACTCACCAATATGGTACTATATATGATCTCATTTTTTCTAGTTACCAAAAGGTGTCTTAAATAAAGTGAATTATTTACGATCAAGATTCTTCTAGCAGCGGGATAGTGAAAAAAAGGAATATCGACTGGCCATATGAAATGTGGTCCGCCGACCGAAAGAATACGGTGGACTTGGTATACATAATTTGCAAGTCAAAAATATCGTGCATCTGGGTAATGCTTTTCAAACCAATGACTGAAGATGGTATCTGGCAAACCATAATATGGAGGAAATATATGGGCTTCAAAGCTATGTCTCAAGTGGTTTTAAAACCCGGTGAATCACATTTTTGGGCGGGACTAATGGCGTCCAAAAAACATTTCTTCCGTTTTGGCGCTTTTAATATTAAGGATGGATCGCATATTAGATTCTGCAAAGATAAGTGGCTTGACCAAACTTCTCTTCGCGAATAATATCTAGCTCTATATTCGATTGTTAGAACAAAGGGGATACGATCTCCACAGTAATAAAATCTAATCCTCCTAATGTGTCTTTCAGAAGAAATCTCATAGGTCCTCGACTGGTATCTTGGAACAATCTTTTATTACGATAATCCACGATACAGCTATCGGACGGTGTGAACGAGTTCAAATGGAAATTACTAGAAAGTGGTAAATCTACAGTTGACTCATTCTATAGAGACTTGATTCAACTTGATATTCCGGTCGATGATAATATTTAAATTTGGAAAATAAAAATATCCCTAAAGACGAAGATATTTGCATGATATCTCCATAGGGGAGTAATTCTTACAAAACATAATCATGTAAAGAGGAATTGATATGGAAGTACACAATGTGTTTTTTATCATCATAATGAGACAATCCGTCATTTATTCTTCCATTATAAATCTGCTCGCTCTATATGGTCATTCATACAAATAGCATCTGGTTTATCTCCCCTACGTTCGGTGGCCAATGTTTTTGGTAACTGGTGCATGGGATAGATGATAAATAAGGACTTTGTTTAGGGTGGAAGCGTCTACCATTATTTGGTCACTATGACTATAGTTATATATCGGGTCACGGCTATCCTCCGATCATAGACTATTCTTCAACGTATGGAGTTTCGCAACTTGTTTGTGGAGGGGTGTACACGATTGAAGGACACGACAGAGAATATTTTCTCCCGACATGGATGGTCGCGTGATTTGCGGATTGATCTGCCTTAGCCCGAGGACGTTTATTTTTATACCAATTTTTGTATTATTAATCTACTTTCTTTGTTCTCCAGTTGTGCGCATCTCAGCTATGCAAAGGCCGGATGTAAACTTTACTTCAAGTAATAAAAACGCTCATTTTCAAAAAAAAATAGAAGGTCGTATATTAGTTAACGGAGGGAGTATGTCGTTTATACTTAACTTGTCTAGACTTCATATGTTCCAAATGCAATTGAAAATTTGAAAATTGAGATTATTAGGTATGTGTGCACACATACATAAGGTGATGGCATCCGATTCATGGAAAAGTTTCGCATACGTGTAATATAATGCGGCGTCATAAATACTTGAATCAGGCTTTCGTCCTGCTTTCTATATAAAGTCACAACCGAGTAAAAGTTCAACTGCTACACGGGCACCGGCGTGCTCAAACAAGAAAGAAAAAAGAAAATCCAGGGCGCTAGTGCCACAGCATATCAAGCCCAAAGAGATAAACAAAACAACACGGAGACCGCCGCTATGATGCCGTAGGAGCTTTGGAGTCTACACAAGGAGAAGAAGTAATAGAAGCTTTGGGATCTTTACGAGATAAGGAAAAGCTTTGGAGCTTGGAAGTATCACGAATGTGGGATGCCGTCCGGCACAACGACCTTGGTGCCTTTTTTAGGGCTTTTGGGGCCACTTTTTTCCATTCGATTCGGCAGCTAGCTAGAGATAAAGTCTCACGAATTGGTAGGATAGGGGATTCGCTTCCAACACACTACCACGTGCACGTGTGTGCGTGCACCTAGTGTCGAAAAGTTTGGGCACGAGCAACTAATTTAGATAGATTATCTGCAATTAGTACATATCACTAAATGGAACTAATCAAAAGGACAGATGAAAAAGGTACCGAGTAGATATTTCGGTGTGTTGTCCTATGGCAGCCCCACCGCATTAGAGCACGTACAATGCACCTCGAATCAGGCTTCCGTCCGCTATATTAATATAGCAATCACGGTATAAAAACATGCTAGACCGCAGCACAACCAAGCTCAAAAGAAAAGAAAGAGAACAAAGAGAAATAAATACCAACAATGGTCGATCGAAGAAAGCGAAAATCGCCTCTCTTGATCGCCCTCCGAAAAGGTCCCACCGTGCTCCTAGTATTCCAAACCGTGTACCAAGTAGCACCTTCAGCAAGGGATGCGATGGCGACATCGCTGCCGCCGGACTGTCCTAGGGTTCCCTCATTACACGGAGGTGGTGGGGAGGAGGTACCCAACGCCCTTCAGGAAGGAGAGGCGACACCCGCAGGATGACACCGCGTCAGTGCCGGAAAGGGCCGACAGGGATTTCCCCCACCCCCAAAGAACACCCCGGACGGTCCGAAGTGCTCTACCCAACCCACCGCCAACTAGCACCCGCCACCACGGAAAAAGCGCCATCTTTATCATCTCATTGTGAGCATCGGCAGGCCTCGGGTCGAGCAAGGGGACAGTGGTACCGGGTAGTAGCATTGCAGCCAGCGGAGGAACTACCTCCACTATCGTGGTTGTAGCCGACGGATGCGCACGAGCACACCAGGTCTCAGGCCTGGCGAGGCCAGATGGGCCCGCAAAGCCCCTATCGCCACGTTGCAGCAAGAGCAGCGTGAGCGCAAGCACCCACCAGACCCTCCGTCGCCCTTCCTCCGCCTCCAGGGAGCCGTACAGGAGCGTTCCGGGGCAAGCCCATCCTAACCCACCAGATGGGGTCCAAACGGGCTTAGATCTGGGCTAAGCTGAGCATCACCGCCACAACTACTTTACTACCCCGCCACCACCGAAGCTCGCGCTGGGCAGCCCCACCCTGCCGCACCGCCACGCCTCCGTCCACCCTGCCCGTGGAAGCTAAGACGCCGAGCAGAACCACTGTCGCCGAGGGACAGCACCATCGTCCGGGCCGTGCCTCCCGCCACTGGGTAAAGGCCACCCCGCCACTGCCAGCCGCACATGGGAGAAGGAGGGAGGTTGTGCAGGTGGGCCGATGGGGTGGTTGCCGCTCGTCGCCAGCAGGGAGGAAGCGGCGAGCGAGCCTCTTTGTTTTTTTCTTATGCGCTACCACCGGCCACAACTGCAATTGCCCATCTTTTTTCATGTACAATACAAGATACTTAGAATGGTGCTTACAAAAGAAACTAGTTATTTAAGCACCGATGCTTATTTATACTACTCCTCCGTCCTAAAATAAGTGAATTGGATTTGTCTAGATTCGCATGTATCTGAGCTTAAAACATGTCTAGATACATACATCTAGATAAACCCAAGTCACTTATTTTGGGACGGAGATAGATTTCTAACTAGGCACTTCTTCTATAGAAATAAGCATCAATATGGTTTTTTTTTTAAGCTACATGCTCTTACTCGTTTGATTGGAGACTTGGTCGAAAAGCAGCATGCATGACGGCCGAAAAGTACGAGCGGTTGCGGTCATGCCGAAAAGTATTGAAATTTGAGTATTAGTAGGTATGCCTGGACCAATTAATATCAAACATGAAACATGTACCACGTGATTGAGCAGCAGCTAGCATTTGCGTACGTACGTGCAAACATGGAAAGTTTCACGTAAATGTGATATAACGCGGCGCCGTAGGAGCTTTGGAGTCTATACGAGAAGAAGGACAAGTAGAAGAAGCTTTGGGATCTTTACGAGAAAAGCAGAAGCTTTGGAGTTTGGAAGTATGCGAATGTGGGATGCCGTCCGGCAGGGAACCACGACCTTGGCATGCTATAGTGCCTTTTTTAGGGCTTTTTGGGGCTGCTTTTCCATTTGATTCGCATCCAACACACTACCGCGTGCACGTGTGTGCGTGCACCTAATTAATTGAAAAGTTTGGGCACGAGCAACTAGTTTATACTCCCAATTAGTACATGTCACTATATGAAATTAATCAAAATAACAGATAAAATATAGAAAGTACTTCATCTTGAAAAGGATGTTACATATATAATTATTTAGATTTATATGTATCTATACACTAAAATATTTTATCCTATATAAATCTAGACATATTTATGATATCCTTTTTAAAACGGAGGGAGAAGATATTTTGGTGTGCTGCATTGCCGAGCTAGAGAAAAGCATATTGTAGCAGCATGCATGACGGCCGAAAAGTACGAGCGGTGGCTGTCACGCTGGAATTAGCCATGTGATTATTTAATGGTTAGCTTTTTAGACTAGTCAGCTTGTTGATTTAGTTTGTATACTCTTCTTCCTAATACATTATCTAAATTAGTTACGTGTACTAGTACTAGTGTAAGCATGAGAATAGTAGGGAGTCCAAAGTCACGTCAAGAAATGTGACATAGGAGAATTAGCGGTGCGTACGTGTGGAAGAACACACGGCATAATTCCATGCCAGTTAAAAGGCCGGCACCGTCTTTCATCAGCATGAGCAGGACTGCAAATAATACCACTACTTTTTTCAATCAAAACACCATGCATTGACTTTTTCCCCGATACACCATGCATCGACTTTAATCTCTACACTAGCTACGTCAAGCATACATGCACAAGTTAGCTAGCAAGACTTTCGTCCTAAAAAGTCACAAATTTATCTAATTTTGGATGTATTTAGACACTATTTATTACTATAGATACATTCAAATTTAGATAAATTTGAGACATTCTTTTTTAGAATGGAGGGTGTACACGTAAGCTCTCCATCCACAAATAAGTATACTTACATCTTTTTTCTAAGTTAATTTTTTAAATATAACAATTTTTATATAAAAAATGTAGAAAATCGGATCACATTAAATTAGTATCATGAGATCCGTCTTAAAATGGTTTTCATAATATAGTGGTTTGATTCATATATGTTGCTACTCTTTTCCACAAAGTTGGCAAAATTCTAAAAAGTTTGACTTAGAACAAATTAAGTTATAGGATAAAACATCTTATAATTTAGAATGAAGGGAGTACATATTATTATTCAGATGTCTTGCTGTGTAGGTATGTGCATGCGCCATGAAATTCAAACAGTCGTTTATAGGGCGGCATGTGTACATGTATATGTGTGCATGTCGACCATTTCAGCAACAATAATTCTATGGCAGAGTTTCTCACGACAAGAATATCCTCATTTTTGTCTTGAACATAATACTCCTTCCATCTCAAATAACTGACATAACTTTATGAAAATATGGATGATGTAGACGTATTTTAGTGACAGAGGGAGTAGTATTAACTGACAAATTATTTTAGTGAAAATATAGATGCAAAAGAGTGACAAAACTGCATCACTTATTTTGGGACAGAGTGAGTGGTATTTGATTAGCTATAAACAGATAAGCAGCAAGGATCAGAGTCAAGTGTATATCCAACATAATTAATAGGAAACTACTGCTTTAAAATTAAGCTTGTAATATATTTCAATAAGTCAGACATGAACCTAGTTAACCTAGTTTTAGATACTGAAAAAATGTGTAGAAAAACATGTAAGAAATGGTAGGAGTTTGTACATGACAACCTTTCATAGGATTTCATGATTATGAGTCCTCTTGACTTTTCTACAAAAATAATGTGTCACTCTTTTACTGCTATTTTTTGCAGGTTTTTTATATCTACCATCCGCTATGTTCACAACTTATTCAACTTGTTCTGAAACTTTTGATGATTCAAAACCACCCCAAACAACTTGTTTGAGGTTAGGATGATGGTCAATGTTCGAATTAATATTTTCATTTTTTTTTGTAGGTTATCATCTCACAGCATTCTGAATCCATGATTTCTTTTCTTATTTTCTGATAGCGCCATAAAACAAAATGAGTTCTTAAACTATACATTGGGTTCACTTTAACAGTTTTAGGAAGTTTAGACCTCAATTTAGAAAATCCCACGGTTTAGGGTTCAAGTTAGACCAAGCATAACAATTTAGTATTCAAAAAGATTCTTCTATATATATTCAACATGTAAAGACTCTTTCCCTCCTCACACAAGAGGGCATAGAACAACATAAGAAAAAGTAGCACAAACGTATTATTACTATATCAGGGGTTGTTATATTTGTTAACCAAGTTAATGCTAAAATACACTTCTCCCACAATTTGCAACCATCCCTAAAGAAAGCAGTTCCACACGTGTTTTGAGCATAATATTACAAATCATGCTATACCCTTTCCATTAATTGTTCAACAGAAATAACAATTTCTTGCAGTACATGAGGGATTCGAAGAAGAAAATTCGAACACTACGAAGAAACCTAGCAAAATCACCCCGAGCATGCTAAGTTTAGCTACCTAGGGACAAAAATCAAAAGGCCGTGTCCTTGTCCTTATCTATAATCTAAACTGAATCGGGAATTACCGATTGAGATATTGACATATGCAATCTTTCTTTCACCTTTTTTCCCTAAGAATGTGGTCCGAAAGTTGACAAATCATCTTCCGTACACAGAGAATGCTTCATTTTCTTTGATGGTGATGTCACTAGCTAGCTTGGTGTAGTAATGTTGACAGGTAATCGCAAACTGCTACCTTGACTAATTGGCATCGTATTATTTATACTGTAATTAAGGACCCAATAGCAGCCACATGTATATAAACTCCTAGTTGATAAATCCCATGCGAGGAGTAAAAATGTTAGCAGCACATGTATTAAGGACCCAATGGCCAGACACATGTATTTAATTGGTCAAATAGCCAGAGTTCCACTATGTAGTACTCCCTCTGTTTGAATATTCTAGTCCGGAGAGCCAATTTGATTATACCAAGACGTAAGCATGCAAAAAAGGAATTTACCTCGGGAACGTTTTACATTTGTATTAACTGCACCTAAAATCTCTCAACCTAATCAAGTCTAGCGATCCATCGCATGGATAAAATGCATGCATTGGGCAGTTACGTTTTCCATAATTAAGGAGAATAATTAGGGAGACGAAGACTAGAGAAAAATGGGCTCTCTCTCCTCGCACGGGAATTAACTAGCACAAGATTTAAGGAGAATTAATTACACGGCCTATAATTTTGAAATACCTGAAAATTCTCTCCGGACTAGAATTCCCAAACAGAGGGAGTACTTATATGGTTGCTTCCCATTTCCCAGGACACATCTCATCATGCTGGAGAGTTGAATTGACTTTTACATATATTAGCTTCAGGTCTATTAATTTCAGAAGACTATATACGTGTGTCTATCAACGAGCATACGTAATTAAGTTGATATACATACTAGTAGTTCCTTGAATAGATTTGTCAAACCTAGCGACACAGGCAGTCACACAAGAATAACGGACAATGTTTTGGTTTTTGTCAATCGGGTGAACTGTTCATATACATAGCTATCACGTACGGTGAGGCTGGAAGACCCGGACAAATCCAGCCATTATTAGTGTGAGAGCTTGATGGATCGATTCGATCCATATGAGCTTATGTTATAATACATACGTATATTTTATGTGTGAAGGAATGAGTGAATTATTGTGCGTATACAACTTGGCTGTCTCGTGAACATGGACAGGCCAACTTTTTCTCGAATTTGGGCTTGTGTTCGCTAGTTTAGCTGTACCTTTCTGAGAGCAAGTGAGCGTGTTTGACTGGACTAGGTCAGAGAAGTCACCCATCTCTCTTTCTCTCTGATCACACACATTCTATCGGGCATATATAGTACGTTTGTGCACGGTAGGCAACAAACAAGTACTTAAAAAATAGCTAGGTGTTCATCATTGTTTGGGCAAACCAAAGTCTCTCTTTCTACCTATATAAGTCGTACTTGATTGTGGAGCAGCATCAGGAGCTGTGTGTGTACCTGAAGATTTGGGATCAAATCGAATTTAAGTGCTTGTGAAAGAGGAAATATGAGAGGGTTCGAGAGAAGAGGCGTCCGGCAGTACAACCGGTCTGACGAGCCGCGGATGCGGTGGACAGAGGAGCTGCACCGACAGTTCATCGAGGCAGTCGACTGCCTCGGCGGCCCAGACGGTAAGTTCTTGCTTCTCTCTCTTATGGACTTTGTCTATCATGGAAATTTTGTCTCCGCATGCATCACATATATGAAACCTGAATGGATGTTATGAAACCTGATTCATCAAATTCCACTGCCAGCCAGGCGATCAGTTAAAAATGTTTTTTCATGGTATATGGATCGATTAAAGGCAGTCCTTTACCCAATTTAGTATTGCTTTACTTGTGTGGTAGCCTGGTAGGTTAGGCTGAGTTCGTTCAAGTTCAAGTTCATGGAAGAAAGGAAAGCAAGAAAACCCTCTGCCTCGAATTCCGGCACATAACCTAACCTCTCGCATGATGACCATCATGCGATTCTTTTGCCTTTCCTCTATTGTCTTAATAAATTATTTTTAAGGACGTCACTACAATTAATGGTGCAAACGATGTTTAGCACTGTTAAATCGGGTTAGCCAGTAAGTTCAGTCAGCGGTTGTTGTCACCCTGCTGTATCTCCTTTGCCAAACTAAATTTATTATTTTCCGTCAGCAAAAGAAATTTTTACCTACCTGATCAGGATTTACAAGATGGAAACGAGAGCTATAAGCCTTCTCATTGCAAGGCAAAAGCGGGCTAAAAAAAAAAAATCAAACAACAATACATACTACTCTAATCCTACCGTTTATTGTTCCTTTTGTATGCTTCTTAGAAGTATAAATTGTGTTCTTCTCGCCGTAGTCTCTACAATGTTTCATTTGTAATAAATGGCAGCAACCCGTCGTTTTGTAAGAACAAGTATCATTCATCCTGATTCTGGATAATATTTTTTATATACATATAACATACTATAATTTGTACATGCATCTCATCCTTCATATGGCATTCATGAAGCTCTCTGTTCAGAATTTAATTCAGTGTTGACATATATATTCTCTTCACAAATCTTGTTTGCAGAGGCAACACCGAAGCGGATTCTTCAGCTGATAGGCATAAAAGGAGTCAGCATATCCCACGTCAAGAGCCATCTTCAGGTACGTACAATCCACACCTTCACTTGCATACACATTCAAGATTCTGTACCAAAGCCCCCATACATATATGTCTTGCATATACTTAGTCATAGCTATATATATCCAAGAGGCCATGCATGACGCCCTTCTTTCTCTTTCAAAAATTGATGATCCCACAGATGTACCGATCAAGCTCAAGCAATAACGTTGACACCCCAGCCAACGTGTTTCTGAATCGTCGTGAAGATCACTGCGATGATGATGCGTCACGAGATAGTAGGAACAACACAGCAGCTGCTTCGGACATAATCAACACTTCTTCTTATACCGTGCCTCGCCGTGGCATCCACCACATGTTTCCGCCGTACCAAATGTGAGTACCAAGATTTGTTGAATTCAGTTCTTACTTAGTTAATGTTCATAGTGTAAGCGATCGAGTGGTTACCTGAACATGCTTATTGTGCAGACCGTCGATCGAAGAGGTTTTCACGAGCTGGGAGCGGAGTAGAGGGCTTCTGTCGTGGAACTCCAGCGTTTTAATCACCGCAAAGAAGGTAATACTAGCATTTTTACCGATTCAGCTATAAATGTACGTACTGATGAAGAAATCTAGAGGAAGCGAAAACTTGCTCAAATTAGCCGCCATTATTCATGCTTGTAGTTCTATGTGCTATGTATTGTTGATTATCTTAGTTCGTTAGGTGGCAAGTGCCAGACTCTGCCAAACTTTGTAGTACCATGCACGCATATACTCACTGCCGTGCATTGACTGTCCAGGGGATGCTATTGTAAATTATTTGCTGAGATGGCTAACTATGCACGTATTTACTAATTTCATTCCAGGCGACCGGCTGGCCATGTCACGCTGATTGCAAAGCACGTCAGGCGGCAGCCGGGTGTGACCTAACACTGTCGATTGGTGGCCGGCGGGAGGATGAGTCGGAGGCGAGCAGTGACATCGATGGCTCGAGCACGACGACGGAGGAGGCCGCGGCCCCGTCTCGAGGAGCTGGTGACCACCGCCGTTCCGCTCTGAACCTTGATCTGCGGCCCCGTCTCGAGGAGCTGGTGACCACCGCCGTTCCGCTCTGAACCTTGATCTGAACCTCGACCTCGCCGTCTCATCTTCTTGGCTCGCCTGACCTGATCAGCTGTGCTAGGGCCTGTGTAGATATGTAGAGCTGTCCTTGGGTATATATCGTTATGTATATACCGATGTTATTTCTAGTACTACTAGTTTGTCAGGTTTTTTCCATGCCAGATTTATGAGTTCCTTTGCCAGGCATAGAGACTGCCATATCATTTTAGTGGAGTTTGCAAGTATATATACATGCATGCATGATGTGCTTATAGATTAGAGATGGACTTCAGACATAACGGGGTGAGAAACTTTGTCTCTTCTCTTGACATGTACTGTGACACACTGATAGTAGAAAGAGCTGAGAGAAGAGAACGGGTGAGATCGAAACAAGGCAAACGTCCTGCATGTACGACAATACAAAACACCATATGGAAGAGATCATTTTTTCCAACTTTGGATTCTCACCCCTTTCCATTGCATTAACGGAGAAACATTCAGTATGCTTCAACCAGCAATACGTTACAACCAGAAGAAACCGGAAGCAAAAACAACACGGAAGAAATCATAGATAGATATAATGCACGACAACGAAGCAGGCGCACAATGTAGGATATATGATCTCATCACAATGCTGTCGTGCACTCGCTTAGCATGCACACATATCTAGTCCATGAAACCAATCTAACATGTGTATGATACTTGCACAACATCTACTATCTTTTACACTGCACGGGCACAACCGATCTAACATGTACATGGTACACCTGATGTACCCGAGAAGGCAAAGGGGAAAAACGACGAAGAGTTGGAAGGAAGGAACCAAGAGGTGCCTAAACGTGATCAAGATGACGGACAATAAAGAAGAAGCGCTAGACACATAGGAGTCATCGGTGTTTGCTTCAATGGTAGGTGACCGCCCATTACAAAGTGTTGCCTTAGAAGAAGACGACTACCAAAAGGGATGCATCTAGAGATTGCCAAGTTGATGCAACTGGAGAAAGAATCAAAAACGCTAGTGTATGCTTTTTTAGATAATAGGCGAAAACGCCCGACATTAAATTAATAAAGCCCATACGGCTAGAGAGTACAGACGCTGAGGAAATCAGCTTACAAGCAAAAGGAACAACAAGCAAACAAAAAATAGAAAAGACACGCCGCTTGAGCTGCTCCAAATCCTTATGAACCCCAACGATCGCTGACTATCGGTGACGCGAGTGCAAGGTCTTGACGTCGAAGCCACTGAACCATTGAGGGGAATGCGCTTGCATCTGCAACCTAGAGGCTTCCCATTGTCAAGGTGCCGTCCGTCTCCATGTCCGAAGAGGGCATCAACCCCCTCGCTCGGTTCAAGAGCGTCACTGCCGTCGGAGTTGGAGAAGCTCACCCGAGCACACGAGCAGTGAGACAAAAAGGCAGCCAAGGGAGATCAAGAACAGACAACCCATCGAACTGAGATGTGACAAGAAGGACACCGCCAACGCAAACCCTCACAACCTGTTAACCGCAGACACTAGGCTCCAAAGATTGCCTTCAAGAAGGCAACGGCGCCAAAGCATCGCCACTGCTTGGTCCAGAGCGGACCATGGATTTTCATCCGGAGCCTGAAGACAGAGAGACCTGGACCCTCGACAACGCCCTCAAGAGGGAAAATTGCACCCAAAAGCGCCACCGCCGCCGGCACCAGCAACGCCAGGCAAGGTTTTCACCTGGGTACCACATCCATTGCCAAGCAAAGTCTCACCGACAGCACATGTGGAGATCGGAGCAGACGAGACACCAAGATCTACAAGAGAACAAGGAGCTCTCAAACACGATCGACCCACGCCGATGACCTCACCGCCCTCGCAGTCAAGGAAGTCGTCCAGCACCTAGCATAACGGAGCCTGCTGCCAAGCCACCGCCACGCCCACCATCCAGGGCCACCGCCCCGGCAACCAAACTCCCCCTACTCGGCAGCCCACACCGCACGCTAGAAACACATCAGCCCAAGTGCGGACGGCACCATCTACCTGCAACACCACAAAATGCACGCTTTGTCGGTGAGATCCCCTGATCTGGCCGACCAAGATATTGCACGCTGCAGATCGCGACCCTGGGGCCAAAGGGAAAGAAGAAAAGGGGAGGAAGGAGACAAGGCCAACCAGCGCCGGCGGCGAGTGTTTGCCTCTCCCCATCCGGCCTTGGTGAGACCATGGTCCCCTTAACCAGATCCACCGAGCTTGGGCACTGTCCTAGGTCGATCTGCTGCTTGAAGGGCCTGGTGTCACCTCCACCGGCCGAATGGTGTTGGGGGACGCTGGAGGCCGCCGGACCTGTGCCGCCAAGCGCCATGGCCATGCCCTGCTTCCGCGAGCGCTCTGGTTTCGAGATCGGGTGCACCCCTGCTGTAACCGCGGGCAGCACTCGGAGATGCCTCGCCGCCGCCGTCCTCGAAGGAGCGAGGCTTGCCGCCGCCAACTCAGCGGGCGGGGAGGGAGGAGGAGGGAGGGGCGCTGTGGCAGCTAGGGTTGGTCGCCTCCCGAGTCGCCCTGAGAGGAGCGACGCGGGGGCCGACATATTTTGGTTATGTTTTCACTCTAGTGTATGCTAGTTGCGATCCTTTGCACACAATCTTGAACGTTATGCTCAACCTTGTAGATATGATAGCAAAACTCAAATGCAACGATCATTTTTCTATGCACAACTAGAGTATCTACATGAACTGCTCAATCTTTTGGATATGATAGCAAAATTCAAATGCAGCAATCATTTGTCTATGCGCAACTAAAGTATCTACACGAACTGCTTCTTGAGAGAAACACGTTGCCTACTTGTATCGACGAGGCTAAGAAAACCATGTGCCCTCTTGATTTACCTATCAAAATACCACGTGTACCTGCATGATTGCATCATTTATCGGAATAAGTATGCAAACTTTGAAGAGTATCCGGTTTGTGTGGGACACTCTGTACAGGCGTGGAAAGAAAGCCGCTTATAAGATTATTTTGCACTTTCTGCTTTTTCATGCCCACATCGGTATTTTGCAGATCCAAAGGAAGCTGGCAACATTAGCATACGTGCATACATGGAAAGTTTTGTGCATGATATAAAGCGTCGTCATAAAAGCTTTGGATTCTTTACAAAAAGAAGTAGAAGTCGTAGAAACTTTGGAGTCTTTACAAAAAGAAGTCGAAGTAGAAACTTTGGAGTCTTTTTTTAAACGGATTTGCTAGTTCTCAGGCGCCTGAGAACTTCTTAGTTCTTAGTCGCCTCTTTCACCATTCGATTTACCTCTTGATTCGTGCAAAGTGAAAGTTACACATGAGTTGCAACTAGGGTGTAACTGAGAATTTAATGAGTTGCAACTGAGAATTAATACAAATCTTATGAGTTGCAACCTGAGAATTAGCACAAATATTAGGATGACATCAGCGACTTAGACATAAGAAGTTCCCAGGCGCCTGAGATCTAGGCACTCTCTTTTTTAAGTACTCCTTCTGTACCTAGTACATGTCGCAGATTTGTTCTTCTTTGCATGTATCTATACGCTAAAATATACTCCCTCTATTTTATTCTATAGTGTCTATATAGTTTCTGGCATGGAAATTAAGAAACGCATAGAGGGAATATTACACGAGTTTTGGGTGAAATTACTTTTGGAGGAGAATTGACGTGATAAAAAAGAGGAGTTTGCATAAGATGTGAAACGAAAATTAATTCCCAAAAAAGTTGTCTAGACAAGTTGTGTAACGTGATATACCTTATATTTTGGATTTTTTCTTAAAAAACTATAGACACTATAGAAAGGAACGGAGGGAGGATCTAGATACAATTTCTGACATCTAATTGGGACATAGAGAGTAGAAATAGAAGCTTTAGAATCTTTTAAAAAGCTGAAACTTTGGAGTTTGGAAGTATGTGATGTGCGATGCCGTCCGGCAGGGCACCACGACCTTGGCATGCTATAGTGCTTTTTTAGGCTTAGAAGCTTTTTGGGCAGTTTTTTTCCATTCGATTCAGCAGCTATATGTAGGGATAAAGTCTTACGAGTTGGTAGGATTGGCAATTTGCATCCATCACACTACCACGTGCACGTGCATGCGTGCACCTAGACGATCGTAAAGCTTGGGTTTATCAAATTCCCCACCAGGTTACGTACGTGCACGAGCAACTAGGTAACATTTCCGTCTACTAATTATTAATGCAGAAAATCGTTACAGAGCACGCGAGTACAACTAAATTAATGTGTGATGTGGCTATGAGGTATCGGGTACGGTCGCTATCTAGAGGATTGTGTGATACACGTTTGATTGGATACTTGCTGTGAAAAGCTCCATGACGGCCCATAAGTATGAGCGGCCGACTCTGGAATTAGCCATGTGTTTATTTATATATTAATTTATTATAAGGGTTGCCTTATTAGAGTCTTAGTTTCTTGATTATCACGGAGTCTAGATTACTGTAGTCGCGTCAGTCGTGATTCCATATCGCGTATGTCCCTATCTCGAGTTATCCGGTTGATATATATCTAGACACTCTATTCTTCATATATGTACACACCAATTCGATGTACTCCCTCCGTCCCAAAATAAGTGACGTAAGTTTGTCTAGATTCGGATGTATCTAGACATATTTTAGTATATAGATACATATGAATCTAGACAAAACCAAATCACTTATTTTGAGACGGATGGAGTATATATAGTTTGAGTTGTGGGTACTCTCCGTGGTACATTCTCATGTGCGGTAGGGAGAATAAATTTGCTGCAAGTATTAGCGGTAGCTAGATAGCAGTTTGTAAGAATATATAGTAGGGTAGAAAGACAACTGGTATCGCATGTACATGAGCCTGATGAATGAGTATGTCCATAACAGTTAAAGAAGTCGACATTGTGTTTAATAAGAACGAGGATATGTAAAGGATTTATGCACTAGCGAACTATCACAAAAGACCGACCTGGTGGAAAGAGATACCATAAAGGATTTATGCACTAGCCAACTATCATAAAAGACCGACCTATGAAAAGAGACTAGGCAATATATTTATATTTCAACAGGATGGACGCAAATATATAGTATCCTCCAATCTATAATAAGTGTCATTGATTTAGTGCTACAACTTATAAGTTAACTGAGAGGGAGCACCGCTACTTTCTATTCAAAACACCGTGGATGCATTGAATCCTTTTCCAAAAATGCATGCGTTGAATTTAATCTCCACTCTTGCAACTCCACTAGTTTGGTTAGTCTTACAAGCGTAAGCATGCACAAGTTAGCTAGCAAGACTAGTATGCAAATGTTTCTTACTCAACTAGCATAGCTCATCGATCGAGTTAGCTAGTCTCATCGTGACGGTCATGAATAGTAGTAGTACATCTTTTGGAAAAGAAAAAACGTACGTAGTAGATACATCTGTATGGTGCAGATTTGGCCTACGTTTGAGTTGTTGATCTTGTCTGCTTGGAACGGTCTCGAGGCTAAAAATATACTATTCGGGTCTTTTGCGTGCGTACGTACGTACTTTTGCATGTGCCATGGAATTCAAACGGTCGTTTCTGGAGAGACAGGTGTACACTATATATGTTCATGTCGACAATTTCTGCAACAATAATTCAGTGGCAAAGCTCCTCACGACAAGTTTCCATTGTAAACCTGACAGCAAATACCAGTAGAAGGGATGGCGGAGGCGACACGTGTGGCGAGGACCTCGGGGGGCTCCCATGGCGATTCCTTCCCGAACCCCTGCACAGGACCCGTCTCGACCCCCCATGTTCCACGGGCTCCTGTCCTTCGGACTCCTGTCCCGCGGGTGCGTGGCGGGCACTGTGCCCCGACCCCACCACCAGCGAGAGGAGGGGTGAGATTTACGTTTCCGCCATGCGTGTGGACCTCTCTACGGGAATCGCTACTGCTGCTACACCCACCCGCTCAGCTCCGACTGCTTCCTCGGCTTCTCCCGCCTCCTTCCGGCGAAGAGATCTACCACGAGAAGCTTGACGCTGGTGATCCCGGCCTATGGAGAGGTGGATGAGCCGGGTTGCGGCTCAACTGCGTGCGCAGAGGAGGCCCTGTTTCGAGCGGATGAAGGCAGGAAGAGAGGCTTCGTCGGCGATGGGCGCAATCCTTCATCAATCGATTGATTGGGGGGGGGAGGGGACTCGGAAAGCTCGTCTAGCAAGAGGAAACTGCGCGATTCTGGAATTGGGGAATGACACATTGACTCTTTCTTCAACTTCACTGGCAAGGATCGAGGGATTGGGGAAGAGTCCGTGTGCCACCCTGCAAAGTCTGTGTGCCACCCTGCAAAGTGTGCGGTGCTCGCGTAACCTCGGAAGCTGCTCCGGCGACCAGCGACCTGCTCTGCTGCGGGGTCCAGGAACCCAGATCCTCCCTGCAGTAGCGGAGAAGAGGAAGCGTGGTCGCCCTCGAGGCTCTACATCCAGGAAGACAACTTCAAAGTTGGCTCAATCGTCATCGGCGGTAGGGGATCAGTCAATATTCTCGATTCCCCTAAAACCGGAGCAGGGGAAGTTTTCCTTCCAAGCCGTGATGGCAGCGACAACTTTACTAGCTCTCTGCCAAGGTTTGGTCAATGTAGGCGAGGTGGTGTGCAACCACCTGGATGCAGGACAAAGTCCGGGGGGATTAGTGTTGCTAGAAAGTGAACCATGTGGACTGGGGCTCACGTGCATGGAGGATGAGGATGATGCTGACAAAGCATGGGGATTTTTCTTTGGACAAATCTAGGAAGACGAAGATACCCCTCCTAGGGTTTAGGCACCTACAACTACCCCACCCACCCTCCTTGTCTGGATCAAAAAAGAGCTGGTTTGAAGCCGTACCTTCGTGGCGGCAGACTGCTATCCTCTTTCCCCTAGGGACGAACTTGCCCCGAGATTCAATTTAATCCTGAGAGCTGAGAGTTGACAGCTGAAGCCCAAGCCTTTGTTTCAGCAGATCTTAGAGGTCTGTATCATGGCAGACAAAGGCTGAGGCAGGGGAAGAGGGAGAGGTGGAGGCAATAGAGGGGAGCAATGGTAGCAAGCGCCTCCGCAGCAAATTCTGTAGCTGTAGTTTGGGTATGGTTTCCAGCACCCTATACCAAATCAGCAAGTTCAGATGTTACCCCCTCAGTATGGCTCCTTCCCACCCTACGGTTTTCCACCTTGGCAATTTGGGCAGCCTCCAAATCCTGCGTTTCAGGGGCAGTTTCAGCAACCACTGATGTCTACGCATGCTTCTATTCTTGTAGATAGTGTTGGGCCTCCAAGTGTAGAGGTTTGTAGAACAGCAACAAGTTTCCCTTAAGTGGATCACCCAAGGTTTATCGAACTCAGGGAGGAAGTGGTCAAAGGTATCCCTCTCAAGCAACCCTGTAATCAAGATACAAGAAGTCTCCTGTGTCCCCAACACACCCAATACATTTGTCAGGTGTATAGGTGCATTAGTTCGGCGAAGAGATAGTGAAATACAAGTAATATGGATGATTATAATGGTAATTGCAATCTGAAATAAGAGTGGCAGCAAGCAAACGTGTAACAGAACTGATTGTAAACGGTGTTTCAATGCTTAGAAACAAGGCCTAGGGATCATACTTTCACTAGTGGACACTCTCATATAATTATCTTCTCTTCATGATGCTAATCTGAACTACTCTCCGGTTGGACGATGTAGCGCTATAACAGCACACCTTAAAGTTTGCATTCCCCATCTAGATAACCCCTCACTATCACCTTGAGCGCTAGATGGTTCCAACAAACACCACAATCTCATAGAGACATCCAACTCAAATTATACTTCTGATAAGTATTTATGTAACCTTAGACAAAGTGCCACACAGTGTGCACACTGTCAACTTCACACACATGGGGATAATCAGATATTAATTAAAGCACTTGAGTAGAAGAATAGATCCTGGATTACAAAGCTCATGATCTCAGTGAGATCACACATAGAGAGATGAACACATAGCTACTTGTAGAACCCTTAGCCTCGAGAGAGAACTACTCCCTCCTCATCATGGGAATCAACAATGGTGATGGAGATGGTGTGGAGTCGATGGAGATGGATTCGGGGGCACTTCCCCATCCCGTCAGGGTGCCGGAACAGAGACTTATGTCCCCTGAATCTCCTCTTCGGTAGCGGCGGTGCTGTGGAACTTTTCGTGAAATTCGGATCTAGTATTTAGGGTTTTCGTCCCGAGAGACTTTTATAGACGAAGGGGCAAGGTTGGTGGAGCTCCAGGGGGCCCACACCCCCTGGTGGCACGCCTAGGGCTAGCCGCGCCACCACTAGGTGTGGCCGCCTCCTGGCCCCCCTTCGGCTGCCCTTCGGACTCTGTGTTGCTTCGGGTAAAATATTGACTTTGGCTTTTGTCCCGTCCAAATCCGAGAATATTTCTTTACTAGCTTTTCTGAAACCAAAAACAACAGAAAATAGGCAACTGGCACTGTGGCATCTTGTTAATAGGTTAGTTCTAGAAAATGTATAAAAATACCACAAAGTGTGAACAAAACATAAGAAAGTTGGTATAAAACAAGCATGGAACATCAAAAATTATAAATACGTTTACGATGTATCAAGCATCCCCAAGCTTAATTCCTGCTCGTCCTCGAGTAGGTAAGTGATAAAAAGAATAATTTTTGAGGTGACATGCACCATCACAATCTTGATCAAGCAAAGCATTGATAGCTGGGATCAAAGTACTCTAAACATAAGCATCAAAGATAGAGTTCTAACAATAAGACATAGCAACTATGTTGTAACATGAAAAGGTACAAACAAAATATCATGAATAACAATGCATTGAAAGACGTTTGTTTGTTTCACATATAGAAAACATAATAAAAGTGGTACTCGGCTTGTCCCTCATGTATAGCAAAACATAAATGCATAGGACACCTTCAAGGTTCATAAGGGTGACTAGATACAAATAATTTAAGAACAAGCAATATCAAAGTTATGAATCAATCAACAAGTTTTGGGACAATGCACATTAAACTAAAAATTACCACTATGCTCTCTCAATAGGTGCATAAAGATAGAAGATGGAGACTCAACATAAAAGTAAAAAGAAAGGCCCTTCATAGAGGGAAGCAGGGATTTCAAGCTTCATAAAGAGCTTCCAAAACCTATGGTACTTATTAGCTTTCAGCTCTCATTGCCCCTACATAAGAATCTTGAGGTGATTAAGGTTAAAGTGACACAAATATGAGGATATGCTTGACAAGTTATAAGTTGAAAATCTCATGCCCCTTGCTTACGAGTACCGAACCTCATGCTACTCAACTTTAGTCACAAGTAAGTTCTTGTCATTGTAAGTATATGTGTATCATAGAGAACCGCCAATGGGGTACCCCTTGCCCCATGACACAGGAGCTATACCATATCAAAATGACAAGGCAACAGACAATGAGCATCTCAACAATCTTTTTATTTGCTATTTGCATAGGTTTTTATTGAGGATGCTTCATAGAATACTCAATATGGTTATGCTGCAAGTTCCTACCATGATTAGGCATGGATTAGGCTAGCCGCCCAAGCATTTCTCTAACACACATACAAAATCCATGAGCTTACAAGATCCCCTTTTATTTCACACCGCTGGGATCCATAAACAAAATAACATGATATCAACTGAATAATAAGTGCAATGTTGAAAGCGTTCCCCATGACATCATGATTTTGCTAATTCACAACTTATAAAGTGCAAGCATATAAGCAACATAGATGGACACAATGGTTCAAGTTTATTAAGTGCAAGAAAGTAAAGTGTGCCATCAAGTTTGTGGGAGATTTAATCACTAATTTTCACATAACAAGTTTAATTTGGATGGTAGATAAAAGCATGAATATACTTGGAATGGTGTAACACACCATGCATAGGAATTTATAGTGAACTCTTCGGAATAACTTGTTTTTTTTGGAGGTTGGATGCATGAGTGGAACTCATACTTGGTACATGTGAAGGCTAGCAAAAGACTGGGAGCGACCAACTAAGAGAGCAATAATGGCCATAATCATGTAAAGCGACAAAACATTATTAATTAAAGCATAAAGTGATACTACAAGTCAAAAACTAAATGATCATAGAGGCTAAGGTGACTGGTTCATAGTCTTAACATGGTGTAAGCATGTGCCAAGTCAACCCAAATAAAGCATCAAAGGAGAATACCATAATATTATGCTTTTGTATGCTAAAACAATGCATGATTCTTTCAAGGAACATTAAGCAATCTCAATTGTTTGAAACAAGTCATGCTACAACAATAATCACTAAGCATATGGTCAAAGCAACATCTAGCATGACATGATAAAGTCTAAGTCACAGTCAAAACAAGCTTCCTTTTGTACCACTATAAGCATGAAACTTCCTACTCTTTTCCAACACCAATCGAAAACTAAAGCTAAACACAGTGCTAGCAAAGGAGAACACTCACAGAACAATAAGAGTGAAAACTAGAGTGTTCTAGGCAATGAATAATGGGGTGTGTCTCTCTCCAAAAGAAGTGAGTTGGGATCCAACCAACTTATTTAAGTAAACCAAACAAAAGAAATAAAAACAAAGACGATCCAAGAACAACACATAGTGCATAAGGTAATAAAAAATAAAGTGTCTTGAAAGAAGACCTGAGATTATTGATGAAGAATGGGATGCCTTGGACATCCCCAAGCTTTGATGCTTGTACTTCTTGAATATTTCTTGGGGTCACACGGTGGCATCCCCAATCTTGAGCTTTTGTCCATACTTCATCTCATCACATTATTCTCTCCCTACACTTGAAAACTTCCTTCATACAAAACTTCACACAATCTTCATCAGCAACATTAGTGTATTCAAAATAATAATCCTTTGGGTTCAGTTTCAACTCAAGCAAAACTTCCATTAAAACACAAGATACTATAGCAATAACTTCTAAAAGCTCAAGTGATCAAAGAGAACTCAAAGAAAAAGAGATTAAGAGGCAAATGCAAATAATGGCAGAAATCTGTCAAAATAGACCAGCAGGTAAAAACCAATTTTTTCGAAGACCTTCTGTTGCTCAAATGGATAAGTGCTAAACTAACTAAGTTAGATAATAACCTAGGGCATAAGCACAGAAAATTACAGCTCAATCCAACGTACAGGGATTTTCCACGATTTTTATAGTGAAGCACAAAAAATCTGTTTCAGGACAACAACTTTCCAAAGTCTTACTTCTCTCTCATT
Source organism: Avena insularis (assembly GCA_023614405.1). Lineage (NCBI taxonomy): Eukaryota > Viridiplantae > Streptophyta > Magnoliopsida > Poales > Poaceae > Avena > Avena insularis. The sequence goes on along the minus strand of CM042694.1, from coordinate 19,045,727 downwards.
AGAGGTTATTCTTGGCACAAAAACCACACAAAAAGGATAAGGAGAGGTTATTACTGAAGCAATAACTTCCAAGAATCAACAAAAGAAAAACATACTGAAAGTAAAAATATAATGGGTCGTCTCCCAAAAGCTCTTTCTTTATAGCCATTAAGATAGGCATGATAGTTTCGATGATGCTCACATACGAAATATGAATTGAAGTAAAAATAGAGCATCAAGAAGAAAATATGGAACAAATTTAAGCCTTACCCACTTCCTATGAAAATAATCTTGTAATGAAACAATTCATGAAAGCACAAAGCAACAAGCATAGGAAAGCAAAACAAGTGCAACTTCAAAAATTTCAACACAAAGAGTGGAAACTTAATATTGTAGAGCCACATGTTTCCCTCTCTCATAATAACTTTCAGTAGCATCATGAATAAAATTAACAACATAACTATCATATAAAACATTCTTATCATGAGCCACATGCATATAATCATTATTACTCTCCACATAAGCATAGTTATTCTTATTAATTATAGTGGGAGCAAATTCAACAAAATAGCTATCATTATTATTCTCATCACCATAATTATGAATTATAGGAGGCATATTGTAATCATCATAAGCAATAGAATAACTATCTTCCAAAGTGTGTTCGTTTGTAAACATATCATCATTGGAAGGAACATGGATAGCACTAATAGTACAACAATTATTAATATCATCATTTTCAGAATTGGTACCAAAGAGATTTTCAATATCAAAAGTAGTGTGCTTTTCCCAATCATGATCACTACTATAGGTAACATGCATAAGAACATCATCGAGTTTACACTCATCAAAAACTATAATAGGAGCAACGTGCTTAGAGGAAAATACTATTTCCTCCCTCCTTTTACTCCTCCTCTTCTTCTTTTTCTTCTTCCCTTTAGGAGGGAGAGGCTTGAAAGGAAGCTTCTCCATATACCCTGGTTTATTATTAGAAAAAATAGAAGAAACTTTGGAGGATTCCTCCTTTTCATTAATAAGAACAAAACACATATTAGTCCTGTCATATTTTGGTAAAATCTCATATTTTATAATATTTTATATGTAAGTATTTGAGTGGAAATTATCAACACAATAAAGATGACAACCATGCAGGACGCTATTCATATCAAAAGCACTCATATCTACCAAAGAAGTTTTTCTTGATAACTCTTCACCCCCCAAAAATAATGTAAGTTCATCATGCTGATTAGGAGTGATCATGTTATCACAATATAAACTTGTAGTACTCATTGGATTAGAAGGTCTATTATTATGGCCTGGTCATTGAAAATTGAAATGACCACCTTCGAAGCAAAGTTCACAAAAGGATAGAGGGCACAAACTTTTTTACCAAGATCATTTAGAGACCTATACCATGTTCTAGGTTTTTCATTCGTGTGGGTGATACAATATTCTTATTCAATTTGATTCTTTTAACAAGGTCTATGTACTCCACAAAAATCAACATGCTTATAAGAAATAGTACTTTTAGAGGTTTGAGCATGTTTATTGTTATCATTAATAACAATTTAATTTTTCATGCAAGTGTCTTTAAAAGGTTCATGATACATGTCCCATTTTTCTTTAGGATCATTAATACGAGAAATAAAGGCTTTACATCAATTAACAATATTATTGGGGAGCACATGAATGGGACATTTGAGCATTAGTGACTTCAAATCTCCCCCATGCTTGGGCAATACTTTCTCCATCATGAGGATGAAAATTATAAATATAATTCCTATCTTTATGAATTTCATGAGGAGGATAAAATTTAGAGTAAAAGAGAGATTCAAGTTCCTTCCACTCCGAATGATGAGGATCGTCTAGTAGCTCATACCACTCCCTTGCTTTGCCCTTAAGTGATAAAGAGAATAGCTTCCTACTAAGTTGGTTCATTGAAATACCTGCACACTTGAACAACTCGCATAATTACTGTATAAAGAGTAAATGATCACCAGGATGAACAGTTCCATCTCCAAAATAATAGTTATTCATAACACGTTCAACAATTTCCATAGGTATTTTAAATGGGACGCTTTCAGTATGTGGATTTAAAATATCACAAGTATCATTAGAATTACCACATATGGGAGATAAAGTATCATCAGAGCAAATTCTCTCCTCTAAAGCTGGGGAACTAAAAGGATCATTTTCATAAAAACTAACTTCCCCAAGCTTATATGTTTCCATAGCATTAGTAACAAAGGTGTTCAAAAAAATTATACTAATAACATTGCTATTAGCATGCAAAGAAAGTTCCATGGGTTTTTTAATTTTCTTTTCAAACCATTTATGTTCTACCTTAGGAAAAATACTAAAAAGCTCTCTAATTTTTTAGTTGTTTTCCATTAATACTAACTAGTGAAAATAAAAACGAGTAACAAAAGATATAATTGCAGAATCTAAAGGAAATAACTTCGAGCACTCACACACTGGCAACAATACTAGAAGATAGCTTAGTAGCCAGAGGATGTGAGTATCTTTTACCTTACCTCCCCGGCAATGGTGCCAAAAAATAGCTTGATGTATATGCACGCTTCTATTCTTGTAGACAGTGTTGGGCCTCCAAGTGCAGAGGTTTGTAGAACAGCAACAAGTTTCCCTTAAGTGGATCACCCAAGGTTTATCGAACTCAGGGAGCAAGTGTTCAAAGGTATCCCTCTCAAGCAACCCTGCAATCAAGATACAAGAAGTCTCTTGTGTCCCCAACACACCCAATACACTTGTCAGGTGTATAGGTGCACTAGTTCGGCGAAGAGATAGTGAAATACAAGTAATATGGATGATTATAAGTGGTAATTGCAATCTGAAATAAGAGTGGCAGCAAGCAAACATGTAACAGAACTGATTGTAAACGGTGTTTCAATTCTTAGAAACAAGGCCTAGGTTTCATACTTTCAGTAGTGGACACTCTCATATAATTATCTTCTCTTCATGATGCTACCCTGAACTACTCTCTGGTTGGACGATGTAGGGCTATAACAGCACACCTTAAAGTTCGCATTCCCCATCTAGATAACCCCTCACTATCACCTTGAGCGCTAGATGGTTCCAACAAACACCAGAATATCATAGAGACATCTAACTCAAATTATACTTACGATAAGTATTTATGTAACCTTAGCCAAAGTGCAACACAGTGTGCACATTGTCAGTTTAACACACGTGGGGATAAGCAGAGATTAATTAAAGCACTTGAGTAGCAGAATATATCCTAGATTACAAAGCTCATGATCTCAATGAGATCACGCATAGAGAGAGAGATGATCACATAGCTACTTGTAGATCCCTTAGCCTCGAGAGAGAGAACTACTCCCTCCTCATCATGGGAGTAAGCAACGACGATGGAGATGGCGGTGGAGTCGATGGAGATGGATTCGGGGGCACTTCCCTATCCCAGCAAGGTGCCAGAATAGAGACTTCTGTCCCCTGAATCTCCTCTTCGGTGGCGGCGGCGCTGCAGAACTTTCCATGGAATTCTGATCTGGTATTTAGGGTTTTCATCCCGGGAGACTTTTATAGGCGAAGGGGCAAGGTCGATGGATCTCTAGGGGCCCACACCCCCTGGTGGCGCGCCCAGGGCTGGCCGCGCCACCACCAGGTGTGGCTGCTGATACATTGCAAATGTATCTATAATTTTTGATGTTCCATGCTTGGTTTTATCCACTTTCTTGCGTTTTGTCCACACTTTGGAGTACTTTTCATATGATTTCTTGGACTAACCTATTAACAAGGGCCACAGTGCCAGCTGCCTGTTTTCTGCTGTTTTTGGTTCCAGGAAAGTCAGAAAATGAATATTCTTGGAATTGGACGGGACAAAAGCCAAAAATCCTATTTCACCAGAAGACTCGGGGCATTTGAGAATCAGACCACCCCCAGGCGTGGGCTAGCCTGGCCGCGCCAGGGCATGGTCTGGTCGCCCCTGGCTGCCCCTTGGTCTCCCTCTTCGCCTATAAGATGCCTTCTGACCTAAAAACTCAGGGGGGTTCGACGTTTTTCTAGAAGGAGTTCCACTCCACCGCCACCACCAGATTCCACGAAACAGCACCAGAAACTCCGTTCTGGCACCCTGCCGGGACGGGGAATTGGAGGAGATCATCGCCATCATCATCACCATCGCTTCTCCATCGACCATCCATGTTTCCCCATCTATGAGTGAGTAATCCCCCGCTGTAGGCTATGGGGATGGTAGGGATTGGATGAGATCGTTCATGTAATGGCATCAGAGTGTTAGGGCATGGTGCCTAGTATCTTTTATTAGTGCTTTATGACTTTGTTGCGACTTGTTATGCTTAATGCTTGTCACTAGGGCCCGAGTGCCATGATTTCAGATCTGAACATGTTATTGATTCATTATGATAGTATTGTTTATGGTATTATCTGCAAGTTGTATACACACATTGTTGTCTAGAACCAGTGGCCCCGAAGTGACAGAAATCGGGATAACCGGAAGGAATGGCTTTGATGTGAGGATCACATGTGTTCACGGAGTGTTAATGCTTTGCTCTGGTGCTCTATTAAAAGGAGCACCTTAATTTCCGGTAGTTCCCTTGAGGCCCCGCTGCAAACGGGCTGGCAGGACAAAAGATGTTGTGCAAGTTCTCATTGCGAGCACGTGTGACTATATATGGAACACATGCCTATGATTATCTAGTACTTGGATTCTTTATCTTATTTATCTGCAATTTCCCTATGTTCTGATTGCTATGTGAATTGTCTTGTCCATGCAACGCCCGTCCATCCATCCCTATGCCTACTGCACTCGAATCCTACTCACATCGCTATTGTTACTGTTGTCTTTACTTTACTACTGCTGCTACTTTGCTATTCCTACTACAAAACTGTTGCTACTGATAAACTGTTGTGAGCAAGATTGTTTCCAGGTGCAGCTGAATTGACAACTCAGTTGTTAAGGCTTATAAATATTCTTTGGCTCCCCTTGTGTCGAATCAATAAATTGGGTTTCACTTCCCTCGAAAATACTGCGATACATCCCCTATACTTGTGGCTCATCAAGACTATTTTGTGGCGCCGTTGCAGAGGAGCATAGCTTTATTTATCAAGTTCACTTGGATTCTCTATTGTTCCCTGCTATCCATCCATCATGGGTAAGTCTCGTGATGGCAAGTTTCCTATTTTACCATCCACTACAAGAAGAGGTACGGTTCTGAACACCTCAGTTGCTCTTGATTCGCCATCTATTATAAGTAAGCTCGTTACACCACCGCATACACATGCTACACACACTGCTACTACTGCTGAATCTGAAACTTCGGATGCTTATGATGCTGCTTGTACTGTGCTTGATAAGAGTGGTTCATTAGGTCCTTTCCTAGATGTTACGATTGCTAGAACTATAGCTGGAAATACCGAAACTCCTAATGAAGACACTACCACACCTGTTAGTTCACCTGAGTCTAGTGAAAGTTATGATATTGAAGATGGTTATGTTGAGATGACCGATGAATTTATTAAAGAATGTAAAAACACCCATAATAGGAGCGCTGCTAAGAGTCTCCTTGAGAGGCGTACTATTAGACCCAAATTGTCTCCTATTGCTAAGTTTGCTGCTTCTCCCATAAACATTATAGATGAAGATTATGATTTCTCTCTCGATCTATCTTACATAGCTATTGTCGAGAAAGAACCTTTTTGTGGGACTAAGAATGAAAGTGCGGTAGCACATATGAATGAACTTTCTACCATGAGTGGCTTGTTTTCTGATGATATTAAGATGCGTACTTACTTTGATGCTAAGATTTTCCCCTTTTCACTGAAAGGAGAAGGTAAAACTTGGTTTAGTAATTTACCTCCTGGATCTATTGATAGCCCTGAGTGCTTGATTAGTACTTTCCTGCAGAAATATTTTCCTCCTAGTGCTAGACATGCTATTTTGCAGGAACTTTTTGATTTTAAAGAGGGAGAAAAAGAGGTATTGCCTGAATCTTGGGCAAGGTTTTGTGCTTTGATTCAAGCACAAGCTGGAAGTCCATTACCTAAGAATGAGCTTCTTGATATATTTTATAATGGACTAACCGAAGAATCTAGGACATACCTAGATAGTTGTGTTGATTGTGTTTTCAGGAATAGGACTCCTAAGGAAGCTAGGGAATTAATGGTAAAATAAGTAAGAATTATGAAGATTGGACTCCTCCTAAACAAGCTATACCTGAAGTAATTGTACCTGAACCTTCTATTCCGGTGCCTATTCCAATATCAAAGAAGAGGGGAGTTATTGAATTAAATGATGAAGTGATGAAGGAAGCTAAGAAATGTCTTAAGGAGAAGGGAATTAAAGCTGCAGATGTCAAGAATTTACCTCCTATAGAAGAATTATGTAAGCCTATTCCCTACTCACCCACTATTGAGGTACACTCTCTCCAACACTTTGATGAAGATGATATCCCTTACTCTAAACCTCCTGATCAATGCTTGAATTCGATATCTTTATTGTTAAGCAAGATAATTTTAATAAAAGGGTGCAAAATCATCTAATGGAAAACACTAGAGCTATTGTTGAGTTGAAAGATATTGTGGAAAGAACCTCTAATGATGTTAAAATGATTGTTAAACACTTTCAAATGGTTCAAACTCAAATAGATCAACTCGTTAAAGTGCAAAACGACTTACTAGTTAATGCTGCTAAAGAAAAACATGCTTATGAAATTAGAACTAGAACTAGAGCTGCTACCCAGGATCCTCTATATCCTGAGGGGCATCCCAAAAGAATTGAGCAGGATTCTCAACAAGCTGAAAATAGTGGTTCTACTCATAAGAAAAGGAAAAAGAAACATAAAACTATTGTAGAACCCTCTGAACCTGGTTTAGATCCTAATAGTATATCTATCTCTGATGCTGAAACTGAAAGTGGTAATGAAGAAAATGAAGCTCCTAATGAAGAGAAAGTTGAGGAAGAACCTAAAAACCACACTAAGAATACTAAATACACCAAAGAAGATTTTATTGCTAAGAAACGTGGTAGTGAAAGAGAACCTTGGGTCCCAAAACCTATGCCTTTCCCTGATAAGAAACACAAGTCAAAGGAAGATGAACACTATAATAAGTTTTGTGAGTGGATGAAACCTTTATTCTTGCAAATTCCTTTGACTGATGCTATTAAATTGCCTCCTTACTCAAAGTATATGAAGGATATTGTCTCGAATAAAATGAAGATCCCTAATGAAGAAATTTCTACTTTACTTGCTAATTATTCCTTCAATGGTAAGGTTCCTAAGAAACTTGGAGACCCAGGGATTCCAACTATCCCTTGCTCTATTAAGAAAAGTTATGTTAGAACTGCTTTGTGTGATTTGGGAGCTGGAGTTAGTGTTATGCCTTTTCTCTCTCTATAAGAGGCTTCAACTAGAAAAATTAATACCAACTGATATATCTTTGCAAATGGCTGATAAATCTACCACTATTCCTGTTGATATATGTGAGGATGTACTTGTTCAAGTGGCTCATAATTGCTTGATATTAACTGATTTTGTTGTGCTTGAAATGCCTGAAGATGATAATATGTCTATTATTCTTGGGAGACCTTTTCTTAATACTGCAGGAGCTGTTATTAATTGTAATCAAGGAAAGGTTACCTTTAATGTTAATGACAAGGAACATACTATCTATTTCCCCAAGAAGATTGAAAGGACTTATGGTTTGAATTCAATTGAACATGTTGAGGGCATTCAAGTTGCATAAATATATTGTCCCATACCAAGAGAAAAATTTGAATCTATTATGATTGGGACCATTGCTATCAAAATTGAGGTAACATAATCACTAGTGAAATACAAGTTTTTTCTCATATGAAATTGTTTTGGTAGAAAGACCTGATCAACCTTGTTAACAAAAGGATTTCATTGAACAAAACAATGTTTTTGCTATGATTATCTCCGCTTACTTCTATTTTATCCATTTTAGTTTTTGCTTATGCCCAACTTAAAGGCGTTAAAGAAAAGTACTTATTGGGAGATAACCCAAAAGTTTTAGATGAGTCTTGGAAGTTATTACTTCAGTAATAACCGCTCCTTATCCTTTTTATTTGCTTTTTGTGCCAAGAGTAACCTCTAATGAGAGAGAAGTAATGATTGGGGAAGTTGCTGTCCCAAAACAGATTTCTGTGCTTCACCGTAAAAATTTGTGTAAAATCTCTGAACGTCTTTTTGAGGCGTGAATTTTTGTGCTTCTGCCCCAGGTTGTTATCTAACTTTTGTTAGTTCAAAACCTTTTTATTTGATCAACAGAAGGTCTTAGAAAAAATTCGTCTTTACCTGCTGGTAAGTTTTGACAAATTTCTGCCATTTTCTGCATTTGCTTCTTGTTGGTTCCTTTTTGAGTTTTTTGGGGAATTGAGCTCTTTGAGGGAAGTGCTTCAGTAGCTAGTGTTCTAATGGAAGTTTATTTGGTGTTAGAAGTGAACCTTAAGACTTATTATCTAGAGTGCACTAATGTTGCTAATAAAGATTGTGTGAAGTTTTGTATGAAGGAAAATTGTCAGGTGTATGGAAGGAATGAGTAATGAGATGAAGGATGGACTAAAACTCAAGCTTGGGGATGCCACGCGTGTCACCCAAAGAAATATCCAAGAAGTACAAGCGTCAAAGCTTGGGGATGCCCAAGGCATACCCCTCTTCATCAATAAAAATCCCAGGTTTCTTCCAAACGCTTCATTTTTATTGTTTCATGCACAGTTGTGTTGTTCTTGGAGCGTCTTCTTTTTCGTTTTCGTTTTGGTTTCTCGTTTGCTTGGTTTGCTTAGTTTGCTGAATAAATTAGTTGGCCCCCCTCTTTCATACATTGGTTTGCAAATAGTTTGGTTTGGTTTGGAAAAGAGTAGGAAAGTTCATGCTTAAGTGGTAAAGCGAGCTTGCTTTTGACTGTGGCCTATGCTTTGTCATGCCATGCTTGATATTGTTTTGGCTTTATGCTTAGTATTATTTGTTGTAGCATGACTTGATATAAACAATTAAGATTGCTTAATGTGCCTTGGATGAATCATGCGTTGTTTTAGCATATTAAAGCATAGTATAGTGGTATTCTCTTTTGATGCTTTATTTGGGTTGACTTGGTGCATGCTCACACCATGTTATGACTATCCCAAGTCACCATAAGCCTTTATGATCCTTTAGTTTTCAACTTGTAGTATCACTTTATGCTTTGATCAATGATGTTTTATCGTTCTACATGATTATGGACATTATTGCTCTCCTAGTTTGTCGCTCCCAGTCTTTTGCTAGCCTCCAAAACCAAGTATGAGTTCCACTCATGCATCCAACTCCCTAAACCCAGTTATTCCAAAGAGTCCACCATACCTACCTTCTAGCATATGCTATTCCAAGTATATTCATGCTTTTTTTATCTTCCAAATTAAACTTGTTATGAGAAAACTAGTGATTAAAGCTCTCACGAACTTGATGGCACACTTTACTTTTCTTGCCCTTAATAAACTTGAACCATTGTGTCGTCTATGTTGTATATGCTTGCACTTATTTGTTGGGAATTAGCAGAACCATGCTGTCATGGGGAACGCTTTCAACATTGCACTTGGTACTTGTACCTAGTCGATATCATGCTCTTCTGTCTATGGATGTCGTCGGTGTGAAATGAAAGGGGAGCTTGTAAGTCCATGGAGTTATGTATATGTGTTAGAGAAACGCCTGGGCCGCTGGTCTAATCCATGCTGACATGGTGGAAACCTGCAGCGTAACCATAATGAGCTGTCTATGAAGCATTCTTCTTATAAAAAAAATAAAGAGAGTCCTATATTGAGAAAAAAGATAAAAAAGATTATGAAAAGAGGAAAGAGAGAAAAAAAGCACCATATTCCCATGGTAAATAAGAAGTTTGCTGAGATGCTCGTTGTCTGCTTGCCTTGTCATTTTGATATGGGGATTCTTCCGTATCATCGGGCAAGGGGTACCCCGTTGGCGGTTCTCTATGATACACATGTACTTACGATGACAAGAACTTACCGGTGACTAAACTTGAGTAGCATGAGGAGCGGCCCTCGTATACAAGGGACATGAGATTTCTAACTTATACTTCGTCAAGCATGTACACCATAGTTTGTTCACTTTAACCTTAATCATTTCAAGATGCTTATGATAGGGGCAATGAGAGCTGAAAGCTATAAGTACCTTAATTTTTGGAAGGTCTTTATGTGACTTGAATCCCTACTTCCTTCTATGAAGGCCTTTCTTCCACTTATATATTGAGTCTCCACCTTCTATCTTTATACACCTACTTTGAGAGCATAGTGGCCATTCTTAGTTCTATGTGCATTGTCCCAAGACTAGTTGATTGATGCATAACTTGATATTGCTTGTTTAAAACTATTTGTATCTAGTCACTCTTATGAACTTTGAAGGTGTTCTATGCATTTATATTTGCTACTCTATGAGGGACAAGCTGAATGCCATTATGCTATGTTTTCTTTATGTGAAACAAACAAACGTCTTGCAAAGCATTGTTATTCATGAATCTTTTGTTTGTGCCTTTTCATGTTGCAACATAGTTTCTTTGTCTTATTGCTAGAAGTTTGTCTTTCATGTTATGATTTAAGTACTATGATCCCAGCGTCGAATGTTTTACAAATACTTTGAGCAAGTTTGTGATGGTGCATGTCACCTCAAAAATTATTCTTTTTTTTTATCACTTACCTACTCGAGGATGAGCAGGAGTTAAGCTTGGGGATGTTGATACATTGCAAATGTATCTATGATTTTTGATGTTCCATGCTTGGTTTTATCCATTTTCTTGTGTTTTGTCCACACTTTGGAGTACTTTTCATATGATTTCTTTGACTAACCTATTAACAAGAGCCACAGTGCCAGCTGCCTGTTTTCTGCTGTTTTTGGTTCCAGGAAAGTCAGAAAATGAATATTCTCGGAATTGGACAGGACAAAAGACAAATATCCTATTTCACCAGAAGACTCCCGGAGCCAGAATATAGGATGGAGAGGGGGGGGGACGGGCGAATATATGAGCGAGAGGGGGAGGCTGACCAGACCACCCCGAGCAGGCTGGGCCTGGCCGCTTGGCATGGTCCGCCGCCCAGTGCCCTCGGTCTCCCTCTTCGCCTATAAGAGGCCTTCTGACCTAGAAACTCGGGGGGGGGGGGGGGTCGACGTTTTTCCAGAAGGAGTTCCGCTCTGCCGCCACCACCAGATTCCACGAAACAGCACCAGAAACTCCATTCTGGCACCTTGCCGGGACAGGGAATTGGAGGAGATCATCGCCATCATCATCACCATCGCTTCTCCATCGACCATCCATGTTTCCCCATCTATGAGTGAGTAATCCCCCGCTGTAGGCTATGGGGATGGTAGGGATTGGATGAGATCATTCATGTAATGGCATCAGATTGTTAGGGCATGGTGCCTAGTGTGCTTTATGACTTTGTTGCAACTTGTTATGCTTAATTCTAGTCACTAGGGCCCGAGTGCCATGATTTCAGATCTGACCATGTTATTGATTCGTTATGATAGTATTGTTTATGGTCTTACCTACAAGTTGTATACACAGAGTGTTAATGCTTTGCTGTGAGGATCACATGTGTTCACGGAGTATTAATGCTTTGCTCCGGTGCTCTATTAAAAGGAGCACCTTAATTGCCAGTAGTCCCCTTGAGGCCCCGCTGCAAACGGGCTAGCAGGACAAAGATGTTGTGCAAGTTCTCATTGCGAGCATGTATGACTATATATGGAACACATGCCTAGGATTATCTAGTACTTGGATGCTTTATCTTATTTATCTGCAATTGCCCTATGTTCTGATTGCTATGTGAATTATCTTGTCCATGCAATGCTCATCCATCCCTATGCATACCGCACTCGAATCCTACTGTTTACTATTATTGTTACTGCTGTCTTTAATTTACTACTGCTGCTACTTTGCTATTCCTACTACAAAACTGTTGCTACTGATAAACTGCTGTGAGCAAGATTGTTTCTAGGTGTAGCTGAATTGACAACTCAGTTGTTAAGGCTTATAAATATTCTTTGGCTCCCCTTGTGTCGAATAAATAAATTGGGTTTCACTTCCCTCAAAAATACCGCGACACATCCCCTATACTTGTGGGTCATCAGCCGCCTCCTGGCCCCCCTTCGGCTGCCCTTCAGACTCCGTGTTGCTTCGGGTAAAATATTGACTTTGGCTTTTGTCCCGTCCAATTCCGAAAATATTTCTTTACTAGCTTTTCTGAAACCAAAAACAGGCAACTGGCACTGTGGCATCTTGTTAATAGGTTAGTTCCAAAAAATGTATAAAAATACCTCAAGGTGTGAACAAAACATAAGAAAGTTGATATAAAACAAGCATGGAACATCAAAAATTATAGATACGTTTACGACGTATCAGCCACCTCCGGGCTTCTCTGGGCAATGGATGCCACAGCAGGCGCTGCAGCCTCTCCAGCAGAAGACTCAGGGGAATACTCGTAACTCGCAGCCTGGGAAGAATCGGAAGCAAAAGAATAGGGATGAAAGTATAGGAGATGACTCTAAATCTCAGGACAGTGCCCCTCTCTCAGTTACTTCTGCGGATTCAGGTCCTGCTGCTACTAAGAAAGGTGATTTATATGCTGAGGTGATCTGCTACAATTATGGTGAGCCAGGACATCACAAGGCTGCCTGTGGTTCTCCAAAAAAACTGCTTTATTTGTAGTTCCTTGGTGCATCGGGTGGAGACCTGTCCAGTCAAGAAACAGCCTCAGCAGCTTGCTAAGTTTGTTGGTAGTGCAACATCTAGGCTTGGATTTTATCACATTGAGCTTCCATATTAGGTTTCTGAGAAACCTCCTCCAAAGAATGTTGGCTTGGTTTATGTGGATCAAGGAAGTATTACAAAAGAAGAACTGTATCAAAGTCTGGCTATTGTCTATAGGACCAACTGGCCTTGGCAGATCAGGACACTGGATGAATGTTCTTACTTGGTCAAATTCCCACCCCACCTCAAAGTAGATGAGATTGTTGGATATCCTAGCTTTGGGCTTCCTAAGGAAGGTGTCTTTATTAAAGTTCATGTGTGGAATGGTGCCTTAGACTACTATGCTGAGCTTCAAGATGTTTGGCTTCAAATAAAAGGTCTGAATCAAGCTTGGTGTAAGTGGCCAAGTCTGATGCAGTTTGTGACTGCTTTTGGCATAATGCTGGATGTTGATTGGTATGGTATGGTTAGGTCCTTCTATGAAACTATCAGGGTTAAGATTAAGTGCAGAGATCACACTAAAATTCCTGCTACCAGAATCTTTGAGGTTGGTGGAGGTCTGTTTTAGATTCACTTTGCTGTTGAAGTCCCTGCAAGTGTGGTCAATGTGGAAGATTATGACCCTGACAACATCCATCCTCCCAACCCTAATGAGCACAGTGAACAGCAAGGGGATCACCAGGAAGAACAGCCACCTAAGGCCAAGAAAAACTCAAATAAGATGGATACTGACACTAGCACTGGAGGTGATAAATGTGCCAGTACCTATGCTCCTGGAACACAAAAGAGCAATGATAAAAGTGCTTCTAAGGAGAAGTATTTGGCTGCTCTAGTTGATAAAGTTCATGAGATTACCCACTTCTATATGAACAAAGAAGAAGCTTTTCCTAGCTCCAGTAAGCTTCTTCCCATTATAGATGAGGAATATCTAGCAAAGAACAAAGTCATGGATTGGATAGAGAACTATCACTCAGATGAAACCTGTGTCAACCTGATTCAAGAAATAGAGCTAGCGAATAAAACACACTGTTCTACGAAGATCCTGATAGAGAGCTCTGCCAAGAGGAACTTTTAAACCATGAGATGAAGAATGAAGCGACTGTCAAGTATAAGGCTCACAACAGCAAGTAGGGGCCAGTGATTAGTGCAAGACAAATTTCTAGGTTCAATGACAAAGATGGGAAGACCATGTTGCAGAAGGCTCAAGAAATCACCATGAGGAGGAACCTTGAGAAGGCAGCCTCCAACAAGACAAAAATTAAAGGTACAACCCAACAAAATCCTTTTAATGTGCTAACTTCTAGTAATCTCATTGGGATGGCCAATACTTTTGGTATTGACCTTCCAATTCTAGATGATTTTTCCTCTGTTGTCTCTTAATAGTAATATGAATGTGTCTTCTACTTCTGTTCCCACTGTGCATGTTTCCCCTAAAAACATCTAGAGGATGAGGGATATACAAATGATTTTCCTGGTGCTCTAGGCTGGTCTCTTGTTGGTAAACATAGGCGGGGCAAGCACCCCAGGAAAAGCATCTCTAAATGAATTGTGTATTTTGGAATCCCAGGGGAATTCAAGCCCCTGGTAGGAAGAATTCTCTCATTGACATCTTTAATAAGACCCATGCCCATTATGTTGGATTTCAATAAACAAAAAAAGAATCTATATCTAGCAATTATTTAAATTCTTTGGTAGGAAATAGGTTCTTTGAGTAGAAAGACCTACCTGCTGTTGGCTTTGCTAGAGGCATAGTGGCAGGTGTGGATTTGGACTATTTGGATGTGGTTAGTTGGCAAGTTAGAGATTTTTCAATTACAGTTGTTGCTAGGCTGAAGGCCAAAGATGCTGTAGTAAGAATTATCACAGTTTATGGATCTTCTTTTGAGGAAAAGAAGAAGGCCTTTATTTCTGAATTGCATAGTCTTTTTGTTGATTATCATGGTCCCCCTATTATTGGTGGTTGTTGGGGGGATAACCCCGGGTAGGGTCACTCCGGGGTATAAAGGCCGAGTTAGCCAAGGTTCGGCAAGGCCAAAGCAGATGCTGGCCGGGTCACCTCTAGACATGCCGGATCACGGAGTAACCCGGACCAGGGGGTCGCCTAACATTATATCAGCCGACTTAAGGAGTAAGTCGGAAGTGCTTGTCTAACTTGTATGCAGGAACAGGTATAGCCGGATCTACCATGATCCGGGTCCCGTTTAGCTTCTGGGAGAAGGAAGGAATCTCTCTGGTCAAAAAGAAGGCCCGGTACGCACTGCATGAGCGAAGCAAGCAAGGGCAGGACCACCGAGTCATGGCTGACAAGGGTGACGACGCCCGTGTCGGCTGACGCGGGCGCCGCAGAGGCTCACGTAGCTAAAGCATGTGTGACGCGGGGGAAACGCACCCCGGTCGGGTTACCACTTTGAGAGGAGGCATATTCTTAGGAATATGCCTCCACGTATGCCCTAGGCAGAGACCAGACCGCCTCTATATAAGGGGGGCTAGGGTTTCACTAGAGGGGGGTGGGTTTTCTTCTATACCGATTTGGCTAAGGTTCTAGGGGTGAACTGTGGGTGAGAGTAAGAGAGCTCCTTCTTCCTCCTCTCGCCAATACAACTCTAGGAGCAGTTGTAATCTTGAAAGGAAAGCAATACAATCTTCTGTGTGGAGAATCACTCCACTATCCCTCCCTGGATTCCCCTAGCGTGTATTAGTCCCCACCTTTAGCCTATCCATGGCATCTGCCGTGACACCACCACGACAGTTGGCGCCCACCGTGGGGCTAGCGGCGCTAGCAGGGGTGAAGATCCGGACGGGAAACCTCATCAGCACCAGTGAACGCGTCATCTCCGGGCTCGTTCGGCTTTGGGCGCTGGACTTCGTCAACATAACGCTGGCTGCTTGACCGCGCCCACTTCGCATAGCGACCTCTTTGTCAAGTTGGGTGTGCACAAGGTCTATGTTGCTGTGGATGTATCATGCGTTCATCCGCGGCGCGTCGTCGAGGCAGGGGAACCACCCCTTAGCGTGGTTCACGGGGCGCGTATCACTCGCTCCCCGGACCGTGCGGAAGTGATGATGACTGCGCCAGGTGCAGGCGCAAGCAAGGATCTAGCACCGGACCCAGAGGTAACACCTAAGGCATCGAGGAAAGATAGAGGACCCCCACTAGAGAGGCCTGAGAATGTACTGAGAGAAGCTATGGATAGCTTGGCAAACCCGGTAGCAGCAGTGGTAGATCCAGCTCAGGCACAGGCCGAGCTAGAGGAAACTAGGCAAAAATACTAGAAGGCGCAAAGAAAATAGCCGCGGCTCAGCAGTCGTTGAACATGAGTATGCAAAAGCAAACAAAGTTGATACTGTAAAGGTAAAAGGGAGAAATCTCATAAGCGAGATGAACAGGGAAGGTGATAATGGAGCCGAGGAATCGGAAAACTGTTTGTCCGTAGGGTTGCCGAAGTATAGTACCCCGGTGAAGAACCTCAGAGCAGTGGATGCGGCTGCATCCAAGTTAGAGGGTCTGACGGGTGAGGCCCATCAACGACAACAAGATAGGGTTAACGAGTTAGTTCGGATCGCGAACAGACAGAACGAAGAGCTACTCAGAGCTAACCCGGAGAGAGCTGGAGCTTCCAAAATCGTTCATTCGGCAATGGGTAACCCGGAGATATCCGCTGGAGCCGCATCGTCACCTCATGGTGGTCCAAGGAGAGAAGAGGTAGTAACCTCGGCCAGACGGAACAAACAGATCGTCCCATACGACCCGACGCGGGCAGGAAAAGCAAAAGAAGCACAGAAAAATGACAATCGACGAAGTGTGAGCCGAGGTGAAGCTGGCCGAGGTAACCACGACCAAGGCAATGCCGGTCAAGGGAACGTTGTCAATGGCAATGCCGGACAACGAAACTCGGCAGGAGCAGGACAACCGCAACAGCGGAATATACCAAGGCAAGAGCAAAGCACCGGCCGAGGTATGCAACAGAGAGTTGCGCCACAGGAGAAAAACCGGTACAACGACGGTGATTCAGAGATGGTGAACGCGGGGTACCCAAGACCGGACTATCATGTGATAGGGTCAAGATTGGGAAGCAGGGATTTGATGCCGGATGACGCAAGATTGAAACTGGATCGCCTGTATAGGTCGGAACAGATCGAATGTCAAGGTCCACCAGGTCCAGTGTGCTTTGGACCCTGGATCATGAAGGAGCCATCGGTACCTAACTTCCAGCTGCCCAGGGGCACGAAGACATATGACGGCAGTACCAAGCCGGAGGATTGGCTGATAAACTATGCTACGGCTGTGAAAATTGCCACTGGCAACTTGAGATGGGTGCGATCGTACCCCGGATGTTAGAAGGTCCGCCGAGTATGGTTGAACAATTTGCCACCGGAAGCATCAAGCTGCTGGATAGATTTTGAAGAAATGTTTATCAGCAACTTCTCAAGTACATATCGAGGCGAATAGGCCGCAGACCCTAACAATGTGCAAGCAAAGGCCTAATGAGACATGAGTGAATTCTTGACCCGGTGGTTTTCCATGAGAAACTCATGTGAGGGTATCATAGATTCACAGGCCATAGCATGGTTTGCGCAAGGGTGCAGATATGGCAGCGAGCTGTGGATGAAGTTGCAAAGGAAAATGCCAATTACGTTGGCAGAGATGATCCGGATTGCCGATTCGTATGCTTTGGGTGATCCGACTCAACCTAGGCTCGCAAAAAACGAGTCAAACAAGGAATACTATTAGAGGGATGGAGCCAGGTCATCTCGGAGGAATGACTACAGAGGAAAAAGAAGAGATGATAGACCGGATCATCGCTACGGTTCGCAACAAGTTGCAGTTGTGAATCAAGATCAACCCAGAGCAGGGAGAAACCAGCGCCAGAAAACTGGAGGGCAATGGACTCCAAGAAACGATGGCAAGAAAACATGGACGCCGGAGCAAAAGAAACAATGGCAAGAAAAGAAAGACCGTCCGAGGTATACCTATGAGTCGATGTTGGACCAGCCGTGTAAGTTTCACACGCCAAATCCGAATAGCCAGGCGGGTCACACAATGAGGCAATGTGAGTGGATGCGTAAGATAGAACAAGGTGGTTCAGGGAATGCTCAGGCACCCCAGAATGATCAACCTCGGCAGGAGTTACCCCGGCAACAATTGCTCTCCGGAGCGAACACGCAACAGCTAATGTTGCCTCCCCCTCCGCCGAGGTATGACAACAATGAGAGAAGGGATGCAGTGCATCAGGTGGAAAATCAGCACCAGCCGGATCAGAGGTACCCCGGAAACGAGGGGAGGAATGAGTACAGAGAACATCACCAGAGCTATTGTGTGTTCACAACCGAGGAAACAGATAGAAAGAGCTTGCAGCGCCGACATATAGAGGTCAATGCGGTAATGCCAACAATGATGAGGTACATGCCTTGGTCGGACCAGGAAATCACCTGGAACATCAAAGATCATCCCAAGCTTATGCCGAGTCCAGGCTCGCATGCGCTAGTGCTGGACCCGACATTCATTGGGCCGAACATCAATGTGAGGTTCTCCAAGGTACTGATTGACAATGGCAGTAGCATTTACATCATGTATGCGGATACAATGCGCAAGTTGGGTATCTCGGAGAACATGCTCCAGGCTACAAGGACAACTTTCCATGGTATTGTACCAGGCATTTCTTGTGAGCCCATAGGCAAAATCTGGGTTGACGTGCTATTCGGCACGAGAGATAATTGCCGAACTGAGAATCTGGAGTTTGAGGTGGTGAACTTGGAAAGTGCGTATCACGCGTTACTCGGAAGACCAGCATTGAACAAGTTCATGGCAAGCTGCCACATCAGTTATCTGAAAATGAAATTGCCCGGGCCAAATGGAGTGATTACCATTACTGGAGATTTCCGACGTTCCATTGAGTGTGCCTCAGCTGGGTCTAACCTAGCTGAGTCACTCGTGATTGCACAAGAGAAAAAAAATCCAAGAGGTGCCGGGTTAACTGATAAATAGGAAAGCGAGCTCGTCAACTTCCTCCGTGAGAATCGAGACATTTTTGCTTGGTCCACACAGGATTTGCATGGTGTTCCGAGGGAGTTGGCCGAGCACTCTTTGAACGTAAGACCCGGAGCAAGGCCGGTGAAGCAACCTCTCCGCCGCTTCGCCGAGGATAGGAGAAAAGTCATTGGAGACGAGATAGCTCGGTTGCTAGTAGCAGGATTTATCATGGAAGTACTGTATCCGGATTGGCTCTCTAATCCGGTGCTGGTAGAAAAGAAGAAGGATGATCCGAACGTGGCACTGGTTTGGCGTATGTGTATCGATTACACGAACCTGAATAAGGCGTGTCCAAAAGATCCATTTCCACTGCCGAGGATAGATCAGGTCATAGACTCAACCGCGGGATGTGAACTGTTGTCATTCATTGATGCATATTCTAGTTTCCACCAGATACCTCTGAATCCGGATGATCAAATAAAGACCGCGTTTATCACCCCGTATGGAGCTTATTGCTATCGCACTATGTCGTTTGGTTTACATAATGCAGATGCAACGTACCAAAGATGTATGCAAAAATGTTTGCACGACCAAATAGGTCAAAACATACAAGTATACGTGGATGATGTGGTTATCAAGACCAAGGAAAGCAAAACGCTCCTTGACGACATCAGGCAGGCATTTGCGAACTTGAGAAGGTTCAGGATGAAGCTTAACTCGGAAAAATGTACCTTTGGTGTCCCGGCTGGAAAATTACTCGGATTTCTCGTCTCCAGCCAAGGTATCGAAGTTAATCCAACTAAGATTCGGGCCATTGAACGAATGGAGCTGCCGAAGTGTCTTAACGATGTCCAAACGTTCACTGTGTGCCTAGCATCGTTGAGTCGGTTTGTATGTCGGTTGGGAGAAAAGGCATTGCCTCTCTACCAACTCATGAAAAAGTCAGATAAGTTCGTTTGGACACCACAGGCCGATGAAGCCTTTGGCCACTTAAAAAAGATGTTGGCCACTGCACCAGTGTTAGCCTCTCCACTATCAAAGGAGCCAATGTTGCTCTACATAGCCGCAACCAACCGAGTTGTAAGTGCAGTGATTGTAGTAGAGCGCAATGAAGAGGGTAAGTCGGTCAAGAGGCGATGTATTTGAGCGAGGTATTATCTGCCTCAAAACAGAACTACCCGCACTTTCAAAAGGTGGCATATGGTGTCTATATGGCGGCAAAGAAGTTAAAGCATTACTTTGAGGAGCACCCCATCAAAGTGATATGTGAAGCTCCCATATCCGAGATAATGGGTAACAAGGATGCGAGTGGCAGAATTGCAAAATGGGCAATTAAGCTAGCTCCTTATGCGCCCAATACGACAGAATAGAAGCAATCAAGTCTCATGCTGTGGCGGACTTTTTTGTAGATTGGGCCAAGGTACAATACGAACCACCGCCACCAGATCCGAACTACTGGAGGATGCACTTTGACGGGTCGAAAACCAAAACCGGATTAGGCGCCGGGGTTGTGCTTACCTCGCCAAAGAAGGACCAGCTAAAATCGTATTCTGAGATCCATTTCGCGGCATCAAACAATGTCGCTGAGTACGAGGCTCTTGTGCATGGGCTCAAAGTGGCAAAAGAGATTGGCAAACGTCGGATAATATGCTTTGGTGACTCGGATTTGGTGGTGCAGAAAGTGTCCGGAGTGTGGGACGCCCTGGATCCAAACATGGCACTATACAGGTTTCATGTGCAGAAGATATCTGGTTACTTTGAGGGGTGTGAATTTCACCATGTACCCCGAGTGGAAAACGAGGCTACCGACATGCTATCGAAGCTCGGATCAACCCGACAGGCAATTCCACCGGGTGTAGCATTGGAACACCTCAGAAAACCATCTATCAGGCCGTCCCCAGGAACCGACTTGATCTATGTCCCAGAAGATACAGAATCCGGAGCTGAGCCCATGGACATTGACACGGGAGGTAGTACGCGAGACCCGGGGACTGCATCAGCAAACCCAGGGACTACCTCAGCAAACTCGGGGACTACCTCGGTGGACCCGGGGACTGCTCAGCGTGATCCGGCTGAAGTTATGCCAGTAGATCAGATGGAAATTGATGAGGACGTGTTCCCTGCACGATAAATTCCAGCTTGGGCACTGCCTATATTCCAATTCCTGAAAGATGGAACATTACCCATTGAGGAGGTGTTAGCCAGGCAAACTCAGAGGAGAGAAAAAGCATACACAATTATCAATTCCGAGCTGTACAAACAGAGTGTAACCAATGTCCTCCAGCGATGTGTTGACCCGGAAGAAGGGCTTGACATCCTCCGAGATATACACCAAGGAGAATGCGGGCATCATGCTTCATCCAGAGCCTTGGTGGCAAAAGCATTCCGGCATGGGTTCTCTTGCCAAGTGCCTTAGAACAAGCAGAAGATCTGGTGAGAAAATGCAATGGTTGTCAGAGATATGCTACTAAGACACATATGCCAATGTCGGAACTCAAGACCATACCAATTACATGGCCATTTGCCGTATGGTGCTTGGATATGGTTGGCCCGTTCAAACCAGCAAGGGGAAACATGACACACATTTTGGTCATGGTGGATAAGTTTACAAAATGGATTGAAGTGAAGCCTATAAGAAAATGTGATGGAGCTATGGCCGTAACATTTCTCAAAGACATTATCTTGAGATACGCTTATCCTCACAATATCATAACTCACAATGGCACAAATTTTGCGGAAGGAGCATTTGCGCGCTTCTGCCGGGACAAAAAGATCCGACTTGACGTAGCCTCGGTAGCTCACCCCGCATCGAACGGACAAGTGGAAAGATCCAACGGATTAGTATTATCCGGGATAAAACCTCGGCTCATTGAGCCGCTGCAAAGATCAGCGGGGTGCTAGATATAAGAACTGTGGGGTTTAAGAACAACTCCGAATCGATCAACAGGCTATACGCCGTTTTTTCTGGTATACGGGGCAGAAGCTGTATTACCAGCCGACATAGAGCATGATTCGCCTAGGGTCACCCAATACACAGAAGCCAAAGTGCAAGAAGCCCGGCAAAATGATGTTGATCTACTAGAAGAAGCGAGAGAACTGGCACTGTCCAGATCCGCCATATATCAGCAAAATCTCCGACGCTACCATAGCCGGAAAGTGTGCCCCTGAGTCTTCAAGGAAGGCGATCTAGTGCTCCGGTTGGTACAACGTACTACTGGCATGCATAAATTATCCCCCCCATGGGAGGGGCCATTCATTGTGAGCAAAGCATTGCACAATGATTCTTACTATCTTATAGATGCAAAGCCACAGGAAAAGAACAAGGTGGACAGGTCCGGAGAGGAATCTAAGCGACCGTGGAATGTAGCACTACTTCGTCCTTTCTACACTTAGCTAAGAAGTGTATGTATCCGAGTCGTCTCATATGTCGGTATGTATGTCGGCAATGAGCTTATCAATGAAATAGTAGCGCCTCGAGCAGTAACTCGGGGACTGCCTTAATAATTATTGTTGTTGTCTCTTATGCGTTAGCTGGAATAAGTTGTTCTACTTAACCCGGATTAGTAATGTGTGAGCACCAAAAACCCAACTCTTCGACTTGCTGCTGTCCAACAAGAATTGGCTTCATGGCAAGCAAGAGAACAAGTTTGGAATTGCGTAGCACATGAAAAGCGACTAAGGAAACGAATTTATTTGAGCTAATGTTTGTTTTTCGGACTAACCCTGTATTTATTTTCAAGTTATTATGCAGATTTATTTTTTGAGCTAAGTCTGAAAGTTTCTTAGTATTGTTAAGACGATTTTTGAAGCTCGGATTCGTAAGTCATAAAACCGAATCAAGGTAGACACGATCCGAGCCAAAAGATTGAATGAACAAGAAAAAGAAACTCGGGGACTATGCCCAAGTTAACCCGGCATAAGAACTTAGTAGCAAAATATCACATATACACAACATACAGTTGCACCCGGCATATCGGGGATCTGATAAATTTTCAAGTTTTTTGACCTAAGGAGCATCAGGAGGAGGAAGTTCGGCGCCGTCTTCGCTGTCTTCAATATCTGAGGCATCACCTTCTTCGTCCTCATCCGACCCGTCTTCAGCGTTCTTAGCGTTCTCATCCCCAGCAGATTCCAGGAAGCTCGGTCCTTCAACCCATTCATGGATAGGAGAATATTCGATGAGGCTGTAGGCGCAAGCCTGGCGCCGAGCTACCCACTCCGGGTCATTAGTCCATCTGGATCCGGTGCATCGGTGTGTAAGGAGGCTGAGGTCGATCTTCTCATACCATGTGAGTATGTGGTGAAGGATAGTATCAGCTGCGGCACGCCCAACGGACTCCCTCCAGAGGTCGAGCTGGGTCTCGATATCCGACAGCTTTTCAGCAAGAAGTGTGATTCTCTTCGGAGCGCTCTCACCGGGCCAGAACGTGTTGAAAACTCGGACTGAAACGTCGAGGAGATCCTTGCCGTAGTTCTTGATGATTTCCGCAGCGATGACAAAGTCCAATAGGTCCTCCATGTCTAAGGGAATTCTCTCACCGTCAAGAGCGACGGGAGTACCCCTCTCTCAGCGGAAATTGGCAACAGCAGCGCTTGCAATAGGAGTACCCTCTGGAAAGTGGTCTGGAAACAAGGCAAAGGAAGAAGCTGAAGAAAAGACATATGAAGTAACCCGGAGAATTATGTCGGATAAGGGAAAGGAACTTACGTGAAATGTGGCTGTGAATCCGGGTCAACTCCTTGATGCAGTCATCACGTCTCTTGCGAAGTTGCTCAAGCTCAGCGTTTGCCGATCCAAGCTGGATGTCGGATTCTTTGAGTAGGTCCTAGTCCTTGGAGATCTGGAGAGTAAGGCGCTCGCGCTCTTCTGTGAAGTTCTGGCCAACCTTTTGGAGCTCGGTTTGGTGCTGGGCCTTCATCTTTTCCATCTCAGCCTTGAGCCTGGCAATCTCATTGTCCTTGGTCCGGAGGAGAGCGAGCTCATCATCTTTTTTCTTCAGCTCGGCTTGATGCTGCCCTGCTTGTTCGAGAAAATGCAGCATCATATCAGGCACGGGCACACTATCCTCAAGCGATGCTGAAATAGTATGTTGACCGTGAGCGAGGAATGAATGTTTACCGAGCCAAGGAGAAAAGGAAATGGAAAACACTACAAGGTCGGACAAAAAGGACATACCCTTTATTTGCTCCAAGTTCTTCCGCATGATCTTGTTCTCAGCCTTCACCCCAGCTGCAGAAACCGAATGAGGAGATTAGTTCGGCAGAAGAAGATGAAGAGAAACGGAAAAGCGCCAAGGGAGAAACTTACCCCTTTTTCCATGTTCCGCGATAAGTGCAACATGCTTTGCGCGTAGCATCTTCTGGGTATCCAGCAGGCGTTGGAATTCAGCACTCCGGCGATTAGTGGTCACCTGAAAAATGTACAAAAGCATAAATTAGCTTGGTGTACAAGATCCAGGCCAAGTGGAACTTAACCCGGCTTTAGGTGTGTGCATATTAGAAGTGTACAAGATCCGGGCCAAGTGGAACTTAACCCGGCTCTAGGTGTGTGCATATTCGAAGTGTACAAGATCCGGGCCAAGTGGAACTTAACCCGGCTCTAGGTGTGTGCATATTCGAAGTATACAAGATCCGGGCCAAGTGGAACTTAACCCGACTCTAGGTGTGTGCATATTCGAAGTGTACAAGATCCGGGCCAAGTGGAACCTAACCCGGCTCTAGGTGTATGCATATTCGAAGTGTACAAGATCCGGGTCAAGTGGAACTTAACTCGGCTCTAGGTGTGTGCCTATGCGAAGTGTACAAGATCTGGGCCAAGTGGAACTTAACCCGGCTCTAGGTGTGTGCATATTCGAAGTGTACAAGCTCCGGGCCAAGTGGAACTTAACCCGGATCTAGGTGTATGCATATTCGAAGTTCACATGGAGCTACGTTAGTTTTCTAATGAGCATCCGGCCGAGTAACAAGTTACTCCACCGGAGGCTCGGGGACTAATGGTTATTATCTACAACATGTAAAGGAGAAACGACATACCTCCATCATCCGCCCCGTGAGGTTAATTGCCTTGGCGGCTGTGTTCATTTGGGTGGAAAATTCTGCGGGGCTGAACTTTTCTGGGAGATCATCGTTGTGGACGAACTCCGCCTTGTTCCAGTTCATGACGAACTCAATTAGGCTCGGAGGATACCGCTCACCGGTGAGCATATGGGTTGCCACCAAGCCCTTCGCATGCGCTTCTTTCCTCTCAACCAAAGCAAGGGCTGGGCTAGTATGCAGAACCATTTGCTACGCGTCAGTTGGCTCGGCAGGGGCATCCTTCGCTGCTGGAGCTTTCTTGGGAAGCATCGACGCTAGGGTTCGCTGCCTAGCCTCGACGAATGCTGACTTGGTAGCATCCGGAGCCTTTTTGCCCTTGGCTTGCTAGGAAGAAGTAACTGCAGCGGATCTCCCCTTAGGAGCTACTGGGGTAGTTCCTCGCCGAGGTTGAGATGACTCGGACGAGGCGAAAGAACTTGGTGCGGTTGTTGATTTTCTTGGTGCCGGAATGGGTGCTGGCGCTGATCCGATCGGGCGGTGCTGGTGTTGAGGTAGACTCGGTGGCTGTTGGTTGCGGCGATGCCGAAGTTGTGGATGCCTTCCCCTCGGCTGGACCGATCCCTCCTGCTCCGAGGTTGCACTCCTCTTGACGAGGTAGTGTGGAATCCGGAGCAGCCGCGGAACCCTCTGGAATAGGGCTCAGCGGACGTGACTCTTCGTCACGAAGGGGAGAAGGGCTAGATCGGAGCGGTGAAGAGATGCTAGATCCGCTCTGAGGGACCTCCACCGGAGCCCTGTAGAAGAGAATAATGTCAGAAGAGGAATTACAACAATGCAAGGAAAAGTGGGTTACGAAGAGAAAAATGACTTACGCATCCGAGGTTTGGGCCTCCTTGGGTTTCCGAGCCCTTCGTGCCGGGGCTTTGCCTGCCGGCTTGGAGGCAGCTTTGTCTCCGGCCTTCTTTCGCCTTTTTGCGGGCTGAGAAGGTCCGGAGGAGAAACTCGGTGTGGCTCCGCGTTTCTTCTTCGGTGCCACCAGAACCAGTTCGTCCGTAGTAAGCGGAGGATCCTCATGGATATGCCCACCAGGGTTAGCTGACGCCAGAAAGGCAAAAGAAAGAGGGACAGCCTCAACAAGTTCAATCACGTCAACATCCTCATCATCGGGCCAGTCTCTAAGAGAAGAGAATTTACCGCTGGGTCATTTTGTAGCGTCGGTCATAGGGAGAATCATCTCCTGGTCTGGCTCCTCCTCATCCGGGGTTTCTCGGTCCGGCACCCATTTAAGGGTCGGATCTGTGCCGTCCTCAAGGGTTTGCTGAAGGAATAACTGAGAAATGGAATGAAGAACAGAGTCAAAAATACAACAAAAACCGACATATATTTAATCCGAAGTAAATTTGCCCCGCGAAGCTTACCTTGGGAGGGAGCCTGTCACGACAAAAGTGCTCAATTCCCCACGTCCATTCATTGGAGAAATCCTTGTGGGTGGTGAAGAGAGCCTTAACCCGGCAAAAAATCTCCGTGTTGCTCAGCTCGAAGGAGGAGGTTCGGTTGGGGTCGCGGCCGAAACTCATGTGGCACACCTTGTGGGTGCGCTTTTGGAGGGGAGAGATTCGGTTGCGCACGAACGTGATCATAGCATCCTCGTTGCGCAATCCGAGTTTCTTCAGTTCCGCGAACCTCTTGTTAACCTGGTTAGCCAGAGCCGTGGGCTTCTTGGAGATCTCCTCCCAAATTTCCGGGTTAGGTAGACCCGGAGTATAGGGGAGCAACCGAATCAAATCTTCGGTGCCCGCGTTCCGGACATAGAAGAAGGTCCAGGCACATCCTTTGCAGGAGTCAAGCCCGATGACCCGAGGGAAAACGGAAGTCCTCCGGGGTGAGATGGACGCAACTCCGAATTGGGTGAGCTGCTTATCCTCCGACTCAACTTGGATGTTGGGGATGATGTTACGACGAAGGCCGAAAAACCGGATCCACAGCTCCCTCGTGGGCCACAGTCCGGTGTAGCCCTCGATCGTAGAAGCAAAAGCAGAGAGAAGTGATAGCGTTGGCTGGAAGGTGGTGCGGCTGCAAGTGGTAGGTGCTAAGCCAATCCCGGAAGAAGTCGCTCACCGGCAAGCCGAACCCCCGTTGGAAGTGGGACAAGAACACGACGAACTCACCCGGATTGAGTGAGGGGCCAGTTTGGCGGAAGGGAGACGAGCGACGACGCCAGCAAGGATGCGTCTGGTTCGGTAAAGCTAGTCAAGGTCATCTTGACAGACCCATGACCCAGCCCACGCGCCACGGTCCGCCGCAGCGGCGTCCTCCTCCATTTCTTGCTCAGGGACGACGAGCTCCTCCTCCGTCATCTCGTACTCGCTACCCTTGCTGGCGCTAGCGGCGGCGGGGATCAGAGGCCTGGATTAGCGAGGACCCGTGGTGAGGGAGTTGCACAGCGGTGGCTGCGACGCAGAGGCACAGGGAAAAGTGCGGCGGCGGCGCTGCTGCTAGGAGCACTGGCGGCCGCGCGGTCGAGAGGAAGATGAAGAAGAAGAGCAACGGGCAGAGGGGCGCAGAAGAGGAAAAAATCCTAAGGGGTGCGCCCCTCCGCTATTTAACAACCCCCTAAGAGGGTGAGTAGGATCACGCCCTGCAAATGCGCCACATGGTGTGGCCATGTATCAACTGCCTCAGCCAATCAGTGAGGAGCCACACGGAGGGCCACAGGGCAGAGGCGATCCCATGATGTGACACACTGATGCGGTAAACGAGGAGGCAGGCGTGACATGACCCACGCGCAGTGATAACTGACAATTACTGCGGCGGTTACTGTGGAGGCCCTTAAAATAAGACAACGTAATGATTAGCCTCCACATGGGTTGGCGTATGAAAGAAGGAAACAAGGCCCGGATAGAGCCATGGTAGCCCGGACAGCAGGTAAAAACTTAGAATATGCAGAGGGAACGTAAATCCATGAGATCCGAGTCAAAGTGGTAACCCGGCCAACAAGTGAAAACTTGGAACGTACGAAGGGAACGTAAATCCACATAATCCGAGATAAAGAGCTAAATCAGAAATAACGTCCAAGGCTCGAACATAAATGAACCTGATGTGGCCTTAGCGGCCAAGGCGGCTAAGACCGCACCAACCGAGGACTAATGTTAGGGATAACCCCGGGTAGGGTCACTCCGGGGTATAAAGGCCGAGTTAGCCGAGGTTCGGCAAGGCCAAATCGGATGCTGGCCGGGTCACCTCCAGACAGGCCGGATCACGGAGTAACCCGGACCAGGGGTCGCCTAACATTATATCAGCCAACTTAAGGAGTAAGTCGGAAGTGCTTGTCTAACTTGTATGCAGGAACAGGTATAGCCGGATATACCATGATCCGGGTCCCGTTAACCACGGGAGAAGGAAGGAATCTCTCTGGTCAAAAGAAGGCCCGATGCCTTTGCATGGCGAAGCAAGCAAGGCGGGACCACGGGTCATGGCCGACAAGGGTGACGACGCCTCGTGTGTGCCGAGCGCCCTTGAGGCTCACGTAGCTAAAGCATGTGTGACGCGGGGGAAAAGCACCCCGGTCGGGTTACCACTTTGAGAGGAGGCATATTCCCACGTATGCCCTAGGCAGAGACCAGGCCACCTCTATATAAGGGGGGCTAGGGTTTCAGTAGAGGGGGTTGGGTTTTCTTCGATACCGATTTGGCTAAGGTTCTAGGGGTGAACTGTGGGTGAGAGTAAGAGAGCTCCTTCTTCCTCCTCTCGCCAATACAGCTCTAGGAGCACTTGTAATCTTGAAAGGAAAGCAATACAATCTTCTGTGTGGAGAATCACTCCACTATCCCTCCCTAGATTCCCCTAGCGTGTATTAGTCCCCACCTTTAGCCTATCCATGGCATCTGCCGTGACACCACCACGACAGTGGAGACTTCAATCTTGTCAAATTCCAATGTGATAAGAGCAATGGTAACATTGACCACAAATGGAGTGATAAGTTTAATGCATGGATTGATATTTGGAGTTTGCTTGAAGTCAAGCTTAATAATAGGAAGTTTACTTGGGGAAATAATAGGGAGGACTTGATCATGTCCAACATTGATAAAGTTTTTTGTAGTGTGGAGTTTGATCAATTTTTCCCATGGCTTCTATTAGAGCTCTCCCTAGACTAGGCAGTGATCACACACCTATTCTGTGGGAATCTAGTTGTGGGGTCAAGCCCAAGTCTGCCACCTATAGATTTGAAAAATGGTGTCTAATCAGAGGTGATTTCAAGAAACTTTCTTCTGAAAACTAGTCCAAACCAATTAAAGGTAAAGATGCAGTTGATATTTGGCAAAAGAAAACTAGCAGATTTAGATGTTGGTCTAAATGGTGGAGTAGGAATATTCAATCTGAACTTAGGAACCTTAAAAGGGATCTCATGGAAGAATATGATTTGTTAGATGTCAAGTCTGAATCAGTGGAGTTATCTACTGAGGAACAGACAAGACTAAAACAAATCTACTCTGAAATGAATATGCTTTGGCTAAAAGAGGAAATTAAATCAAAGCAAAGATCCAGGGATAGAGATATTAAAGAAGGGGATATGAATACAACATATTTTCATGCAGTCTCTAACCAGAGAAGGAGGAAACTGCTAGTGCACTCTCTGGATGGGCCTGATGGGCCTATGAAGGATGAGGATGATATGATGCAGATAGCAACCTCTTTCTATAAAGATCTCTTCAAAAATGAGGAACCTTCTGGTTGTACTCTTTCTAAGGATTTCTTCTCACCAAATGAAAGAGTCTCTGAAGAGCAACACCAGAAGCTTGAGGCTCCCTTTACTAAGGAGGAAATCAAACAGGCTGTATTTGGTTCTTACTCTGATAGAGACCCGGGTCCTGATGGTCTGTCTTTTATTTTTATCAGCACTTCTGGGATGCAATAAAGAAAGACCTGATGGCCATGTTTGAGGATTTTTACCTGGGCAAATTGGACATATTTAGGTTGAAATTTGCCATCTTGACTCTTATCCCAAAAGATCCTGAAGCAAGTAATATGAAAAAATTCGTCCTATTAGCTTGCTTAATTATGTCTTTAAGGTTTTTACTAAAGTCCTCACTAATAGATTTTCCTTGCTAATGGGCACTCTCACTTCTTCTAACCAATCTGCCTTTATTAAGGGTAGGTTTATTCTAGAAAGTGTGGTTACAGCTCATGAGGTTATTCACTCTATTTCTAAAGTTAGACTATGAGAAAGCCTTTGATAAGGTAGATCTAAACTTTCTCCTAGATTTGTTAACAAAGAGAGGCTTTAGTCCTAAAATTATTTCCTGGATTAAATCTATCACTCATGGAGGTTCTATGGGTGTCAAGCTCAATAACACCATTGGTCATTTCTTTGTTACTAGGAAAGGGCTTAGACAAGGAGACCATATTTCCCCTCTGCTTTTTAACTTAGTGGTAGATGTATTGACTAGAATGCTCATTAAAGCATACAATGCTAACCTGATTAAAGGCCTATGTTTTGATCTTTATCCTGGTGGTATCACCTGTCTGCAATATGCAGATGACACCATCCTTTTCTCTGAAAATAACCCCACTTATGTTATCAATCTTAAGTGGGTCCTGACCTGCTTTGAACAGGTATCTGGGATGAAAATCAATTACTCTGGAAGTGAATTTATTCCTATAGGCCTTGAGGAATCTGATATTACTACTTTTTCTAATATTTTTGGATGTACTATTGGTTCTTTCCCCATTAAGTATTTGGGTATTCCCCTCCACTTTGAGAAGCTTAGGAGAGAATATATTCAACCTCTGATTGAAAAAATCCTCGAAAGAATTGCTGGTTGGAGAGGGAAACTACTCTCTTATGATGCCAGAGTAATTCTTATTAAAACTTGTTTAGCAAGTAATCCCATTTATCTTCTCTCCTTCTTCAAGTTTCCAAAATGGGCCCTGGACCTTATCAACTCTCAAATGGCTAATTGCCATTGGAATGATTGAAGGGAATATGCCCGAGAGGCAATAATAAAGTGGTTATTATATTATTCCATGTTTATGATAGATGTTTATTTTGCATGCTATAACTTTATTAATTGGAAACGTTAATACATGTGTGTTTAATAAACAAAATACAAAGTTCCTAGTAAATCCTCTCATATAAACTAGCTCGTTTATTAACAAGATGATCAAGGTTTCCTGATCATGGACATTGGATGTTGTTAATAACGAGGTCACAACATTGGTGGAATGATGTGATGAACATTCATCCGAAGTATAGCATTAAGATCAAAGTCATTATGTTTGTATTGCTATAACATCATATGAAGTAATCCTAAACCTTAGACCATGAGATCATGTTAATCACTAACACCGGAAGAGTATCTTGATAACATCAAACGCCACGCTGTAATAGGGTGACTATAAAGGTGGGTTCATTGCTACGAAGGTGTTATGTAGAGGCTCATGGATCAAGAGTGGGATTTTTCCATCCCGATGATGGATAGATATACTCGGGGCCCTCTCGGTGATATCACATTGAAATAGCTTGCAAGCAAGTGATGTGATCACTAGAATGTTCTATCACGGGAACGAGAAAAGTGTGCATGTCGGAAACAAGATCAAACTAGGTATTGAAATACCGATGATCGAATCTTGGACATGTAATATATCGCGAGACAAACGGATTTAGTTATGACGTTAAAGGTTCACACGATCACTAGAGTCATCGTTGAATGTGTGGGAGTCAGTACGGATCTCTAGGTCTCGTTGCTGATTATTGATCGGAGAGGGGTCTCGATCATGTCTGCATTATTCGCGAACCATAGGGTGACACACTTAAGGGATACCGACACCATTTGGAGCAAATATGTTTCAGATAAAGATTTAAGAAAGCGCTGGAATCATTTCGATGGAAACCGGAATTGTTTCGGGTGAAATTGCAGAAATTGGTTCTACATGTGATATTGAAATGTTGCAGGGGGTTTTATGTGAATTTTTGTTAATTAATGTAATTAACAAAACTCTGAATAAAATAAATACAATAGTTTTATTTAATGAGAGTTGCATTAATTTTGGTGGAAAATTAATGCATGTGTGAGTGGAATTTTGAGTGGAGGCTTTTTATGGGAGTGGGAGCTCCACCCACATGAATGTGGAAGAGGTGGGGGTACCCACCATGGCTTAAACGCCATGGCCCTTGGCTGCCCCCCTCTCCCTATAAAAGGCCCCCCCTCCTCCTCTCACATCACACCTCCTTGTGAAGGATCTCTCTCCCCCTTTAGAAATTATTCCCCATGGTCTCGGATTAGCGAGATACATGTTCCCGGTGGCTTTATCTGGAAAGGAGTTGCCGCTTCCGCTGCTTTGCTGGAGCGAGGGACGAAGGTTGTCTGGGTACCAGACGTGTGTGCGATCACGGATGCACCACTGCTTTGCGGTGCTGGACTTGGTGGTGCTGGACTTGCTACAGCTGGATCTGATGGACATGCTGGAGCTTGACCTGCTAGACTTGTTGGACTTCATCACGATCTTGAGATCAACAAGTGTAAGACTACATCATCCACGAGTTCCATCTTGTTAACAAATCTTTGTTGTCTTCGAGGGTATGTTCTCTATGGATGTATATCCACCCATTGCTTATATCTAATAGATAGATCTTCATGTATAATAGTTCCCACCATAGGAAAATTTTTGTTTTCTATGCTGCGAACCCAACAGTGGTATCAGAGCCTGATCTATGTGTAGGTGCTTTGCACGGGTAGTACACATATATTTATATGTGGGCGATGATGATCATGTTATTGCTTCTTTCATGTATTTTGGATATTGGTGGCGTAGTGGGATGAAGCGGCCCGGACTAACTTTACATGTCCTCGCACATGAGACTGGTTCCACGACTGTCATGCAACTAGTTTTGCATAAGTGGCTAGCGGGTGTCTGTATCTCCTACTATAGTCAATATCTGATTTACAACGAGTTGCTAATAACTTAGTTATCATCGTTATGGTTCATTGTTCGTAGGTAAGACCGGTTCTATCTCCGAAAGCCCTAAGCCATGTAAAACTTGCAATGGATAAATTAGAGGCGTCTAGTTTAGATTATTGCTGGGCTAGTGTCATGATATGGTAATGTTGTAAGTTGATGTATAGTTGATACCCTTACAACACACCTAATGTGCAAGTTCCATAGACCTTGTCCTTACACACAAAGGAATGATAGAGATCATACCATGATGCATATGATAGTGATCAAATGCATGGACCATATCATTCCAGTTTACACATATGTTGTTTGCATCTTATATTGCTAGATTCGCGTTTTAGTACCATTATAAGATGATCCCTGATTTAGATATCAAGATAAAAATGTGTTCTCCCTTAAGTATGCACCGTTTATGTTTCACCGCTTCAATACATCACGTGATGATCGGGTGTACTTGAATCCACGATCATATTTCGGGTGTAAGACAATTTTACACACGCGAGTACTAAGGTTCTTACTTGGCGAGCCTAGCATGTACAGACATGGCCTCGGAACACGGACCGCAATGTTAAGCATGAGTCATATATTTGATATGATGCACATATAGATGCTCGCCATTGAAGCTACACCGACTCACGTGATGATCGGACTTGGTGTAGTGGAGTTGGTTCATGTAATCACCAAAAAGGCACGAGGGATGTTGTTTTTGAGTGGGAGTTCATTTCTAATTTGGATTAGTCGAACTCAATTTATCATAAACTTCAATCAAAGTGAATTTGCATAATTTTGTGTAGTCATTAGTATCTGTTTACTACCTTGCACTTAGTTTTAATTGAGATAATAGAACTATAGAATTCTGGATATTTACTTTACGAACTGGTATCATATTGTTTTGAATGTCAATTTTAGAAGTCATATTGCAAACTTTCAGCAAACTCTATTTACTCCATGAAGTTTAATAAGTAGTATTAAATCTAGAGTAAGAATTCCAATGTTAGTATCTAAAGTATCATGTTTGCCTCCATGATTCTTGATATTCAAAAGTGGTTTTTAATATCGAGGTTATCTAGGAGTTGAAAGAATTGTTTCAGAAACCATAATGCATGGAAGATATTTTGATATCTAAAACAATGTTTATGGTTGCAATATGATAGAGTATAATTTGGCCAAAATACATGTTCTCACATTGTATGAGAATTTGCGAATGTTGGAGACGCTAGACGTCCTAATCTCCCAAAAGGTTTTGGGAACTGACATTATACTCACAATTCGTCCTTATAGGCTATAGTAGCTTGATAATGAAAGTTATCATGATAAGGATGAATAAAATATGTAAGTAAAATGTTTACTACACTAAAAGATTACTAAAGTATGGATCTTTTGAAAGAACACCAAACATTTGATGATGGTGATCAACTTCAAAGTACAAGTCCAAAGGTATTAGTATTTTACTATACATGCTTTTGGACTATGTGTCATATGTGTGGCGCCACTGTTGATGTTGATAGATTCTTTTAAAAGGAAAAGGAAATGCTGAAAGAGAATCTATAAAATATTTGGCAGAAAATAAAAGACTAGAAATGTCTAGCTAAGGTATATAGATGATGTACATGTTATGGTTGTATTGTTTTCTTCTTAAACAATGTGGTCCTTGGATATTGGATACCGAATTGGTTGGTATGAAATATCATATAGAACGAAGCAATTCATGAACTACAATGGCCTAAGTAACTAGCAAAAGAATAAGTGATGATGTTCATCAAAAAACAAATAAAGTGTTATTGTGTTTCTTGTTGACATCAGAGCTTTCCTTCAAGATTTGTTTAAATAATTGTTATTTTGTTCCAATATTATGAGAATAATGATTCTTCAAATATTTACCGTATTTCATAGAAGATGGGTGAACTTTTACAAGTCTAGTTGGAGAAATCACATCCATAAAACTTAATGCTAAAATGTCACAAGACAAATGATTGAAAGATCACTTACGAAGTGACATCGCCGTATAAATTATATTGGAAAGAGAACACGAAGAAACTCCATTGTGATGGATTTTTGCAGTCTTTTGATTTTGATCAATTGACGCTTGTGAAACTTTCCTCGAGATAATTGAAACTCCGTTCATAGGCCAAAGAGGAACGGAAGACTAATTTATTGGAAATTGTGCATGTTGATGTGCATAGTCTGTTATGTGTAGCCATGTGTGATGGATCTTTTTGCTTCATATGCTTTCTCTAGAAATTTGAGTGAATATATCTGCATATTTACTTAATATGGAAGAAGTATGAAACATTTGAAAAAAATTCAAATACTTTCAAGATGAAATGGGAAATCATTGTAACAAGAAAATAAAGAGTTTATGATTTGATCATAAAGGAAGGTATTTGAGTTACAGGTTTAGAAAAAGACCTAAGATTTCGGGAATTGTTTCATGGATTTGCATTTCCCGATAAACCATAGGAGTATGGTATGTTCGAAAGATCAAATCGAACCTTGTTTGACATGGTATGATCAAAGGTGTCATTAATAAAACTGCCATTATATTTTAAGGATTAAAGCTATAGAGAATACAACTTTTACACTGAAGAGAGCACCGTCATGATCCATTGAAATGACACTGTATGATTTATGGTTTGGGATAAAATCTGAATTTGTCTTTTCTTAAATTTTGGTATGCTATGCATAAGTAAAACGTTTACAACCAAAGTCGGTGTTGGGGATATAGTTTCCGGGTATCCTCACAGTTCCTCACTGACCAGGGTGGCCCACTTCGGGTTAGAGCTTTGCTTCACGGGCGGCCCAGTCAGGGAGAAAAGACGGAGTCCAATCCGGCTACGGGAAGGCCCAGAAGACTTACCGACTTAGGCCCATAGTGTTACTTGTAGTTCAAGATGTACTCTGTGAAGGAAATATGCCCTGAGAGGCAATAATAAAGTTGTTATTATATATTCCTTATACATGATAGATGTTTATTTTACATGCTAGAAATGTATTGATTCGGAATCATCAATACATGTGTGTTTAATAAACAAAAAGGGTTCCTAGTCATGCCTCTCTTATAGACTAGCTTGTTGATTAACAAGATGATCAAGGTTTCCTGATCATGGACATTGGATGTTGTTAATAACAAGGTCACACCATTGGTGGAATGATGTGATGAACATTCATCCGAAGTATAGGATTACGATCAAGTCATTATGTTTATATTGCTATAACATCATACGAAGTAATCTTTATCCTTAGACCATGAGATCATGTTAATTGCTAACACCGGAAGAGTATCTTGATAACATCAAACGTCACACCATAACAGGGTGACTATAAAGATGGGTTCAGTACTACGAAGGTGTTATGTTGAGGTTCATGGATCAAGAGTGGAATTTGTCAATCCAGATGACGGATAGATATACTCTGGGCCCTCTCGGTGATATCACATTATGATAGCTTGCAAGCAAGTGATGTGATCACTAGAATGTTATATCACGGGAACGAGAAAAGAGTGCATGTCGCCGAGATCAAACTAGGTATGGAGATACCGATGATCGAATCTCGGACATGTAATATATCGAGACAAAGGGATTTAGTTACAAGCGTTAAAGGTTCTCACGATCACGAAGTCATCGTTGAATGTGTAGGAGTCGATGCGGATCTCTGGTCCCTCTGATTATTAATCGGAGAAGGGTCTCGATAATGTACGCATTATTTGCGAACCATAGGGTGGCACACTTAAGAGTTACGGACACCATTTTGGAGCACATATGTTTTGAACGAAAGAATTGCAAAGCGCGAATTGTTTCAATAGAAAGCGGAAATTGTTTTGGGTGAAATTGTAGAAGGTCGTTGCATGTGATATTGAAATATTGCAAGGGCTATATGTGAATGTTTGTTAATTAAAGTAATTAACAAAATTCTGAATAAATTTAATAAAAGAGTTTTATTAAATGAGAGAGCATTAAATTTGGAGAAATTTAATGCATTTAAATGGAGACTTTAAAAGGGAATGTGAAGAGGCATTTTAATGTGGAGGGTTACCACCACATGAATGGGGAGGTGAGGTCACCCCCATGCGCCGACCATGGAGAAGGGCACCCCCTCCTCCTATAAAAGGCCACCCATTCCCTCCTTCACCCTCACACCTCCTTGTGAAGGATCTCTCTCCCCCTCTAGAATTATTCTCCCATGGTCTCGGATTAGCGAGATACATGTTCCCGGTGGCATTTAAATGCAGGAACGAGTTGCTGCTTCACTGGATCGCTGGGCGAGGAGGTGGAGGTTGTCCGTGGCTTGAGCAGCGTGTGTGCAGTGCGGATCTTGCTGCTGAGTTGCGGCGCTCGGACTTCCTCACGATCTTGAGATCGGCAAGTGTACGACTACATCAACCACGAGTTCCTACTCGTTAACAAAGCTCGTTGTCAATGAGGGTAAGTTCTCGTTGGATGTATGTCCACCCGTTGCTTTGTACCTAGTAGATAGATCTTGGCGTGTAGTTCACACCGTACGAAATTTTTTGTTTTCTATACTGCGGACCCAACAGTGGTATTAGAGCCTGATCTATGCGTAGGTGCTTAGCACGGGTAGTACACATATGGTTAATATGTGGGCGATGATGATCATGTTATTGCATCTTCTATGTATTTTGGATATTGGTGGCATAGTGGGATGAAGCGGCCCGGACCAACCTTACATGTCATCGTACATGAGACAAGTTCCATCACTGACATGCAACTTGTTTTGCATAAGTGGCTGGCGGGTGTTTGTCTCTCCTACTATAGTCAATATCTGATTTACAACGAGTTGCTAATAACTTAGTTATCCTCGTTGTGGTTCATGTTCGTAGGTAAGAACGGTACTATCTCCGAAAGCCCTAAGCCACGTAAAACTTGCAATTGATAAATTAGAGGCGTCTAGTTTAGATCGTTGTTGGGATAGTGTGTTGATATGGTATTGTTGTAAGTAGATGTATGGTGGATACTCTTACAACACACTCAACGTGTAAGTTCCATAGACCTTGGCCTTACACACAAAGGAATGATAGAGATCATACCATGATGCAGGTGATAGAGATCAAATGCATGGACCATATCATCTC
This sequence comes from Avena insularis, assembly GCA_023614405.1. Classification (NCBI taxonomy): domain Eukaryota; kingdom Viridiplantae; phylum Streptophyta; class Magnoliopsida; order Poales; family Poaceae; genus Avena; species Avena insularis. Next base: position 19,007,949 of record CM042694.1, on the reverse strand, counting down.
ACTTTACACATTAGATGTTAGCATCTTATACTGCTAGTTTGGCGTGTTTGATAGCATTATAAGATGATCCCTCTTTTAGATATCAAGATAAAAATGTGTTCTTCCTTGAGTATGCACCGTTCTATGGATCGTGTTTCGAGACATCATGTGATGATCGGGTGTACTCGAATCTACGCTTTCATAGGAACGGGTGTAAGACAGTTTTACACACGCGAATACTAAGGTTCTTACTTGGCGAGCCTAGCATGTATAGACATGGCCTCGGAACACAGACCGAAAGGTTAAGCATGAGTCATATGGTTGATATGATGCCCATATAGATGCTCGCCTTTGAAGCTATATCAACTCACGTGATAATCGGACTTGGTATAGTGGATTTGGTTCATGTAATCACCAAAAGGACACGAGGGATGTCGTTTTTGAGTGGGAGTTCATTAGTAATTTGGATTAGTTGAACTCAATCTATCATAAACTTAGTCTAAATAAACTTTACGAATTCTGTTGTAGATGGCACCACCTGCTTTTAATTTCAATGTGTTCATGGAGAAAGAGAAACTTGTTGCGAATGGTAGCAACTTCACCAACTGGGCTATGAATTTGAGGATTCTCCTCACTACTGCACAAAAGCAATATGTGCTAGATGCGCCACTAGGCCCCCCACCAGCTCCTGATGCCCCTAACGAGGAAAAGAATGTCTATGTGACTCGTCAGGAGGACCACAACTTAGTTCATTGCGGCATACTGTATGGGCTAGAGCCAGAACTTCGAAAGCGTTTCGAAAATGGCACTGCCTTTGATACCATGGGAGAATTGAAAATGATTTTCGATACCCATGCTGCCGTAGAGAGTTATAATGCTACAGAAAAGTTCTTTAGCTGCATGATGGAGGAAAACAACTCCGTTAGTGAGCATGTACTCAAAATGTCTGGGTACGCCGATAAGCTTGTGTCCTTGGGAATAACGATTCCCATTGACTTAGGCATACATCGCGTTCTCCAATCTCTGCCACCTAGCTCCAAGAGCTTCGTGATGAACTATAATATGCAGGGCATGAAGAAGTCTCTTCCCGAGCTTCTGTCAATGCTTAAGACTGCAGAAGTGGAGATTAGGAAAGAACATCAAGTGTTGATGATTAATAGGACCACCGGTTTCAAGAAGGACAAAAAAGGCAAGCACAAGGGAAAGAAGGGTGGCAAGTCTGTTGCCACGCCTGAAAAGAAACCCTGGGCTGGCCCTAAGTCTGACACCGAGTGCTACTATTGCAAGGGGACTGGCCATTGGAAGCGCAACTACCCCAAGTATTTGGCGGACAAGAAGTCTAGCAAGGCAAACAAAGGTATATGTGATATACATGTTATTGATGTGTACTTGACTAGTACTCGCAGTAGCACCTGGGTATTTGATACCGGATCGGTTGCTAATATATGTAACTCGGTTCAGGGGCTACGGAACAAGCGACAACTAGCAAGGGATGAGGTCAGGATGCGGGTCGGCAATGGATCAAGACTTGATGTGATCGTCGCCGGGACGCTACCTCTCCATTTGCCATCGGGATTAGTTATAAACCTAAATAATTGTTATTTGGTGCCTGCACTGAGCATGAACATTGTATCTAGATCGTGTTTGATGCAAAGTGGTCATTCCTTTAAATCTGAGAACAATGGTTGTTCTATTTATAAGAATGATATCTTTAATGGTCATGCACCTATGTTGAATGGTTTATTTCTATTGGATCTTGATAGTAATATTACGCACATTCATAATGTTAATGCTAAAAAGATTAAACTTGATGATGATATGTCTACATATATGTGGCACTGTCGTCTAGGTCATATTGGCGTTAAACGCATGAAGAAACTCCATTCTGATGGACTTTTGGAATCACTTGATTTTGAATCATTTGATACATGTGAGCCATGCCTTATGGGCAAGATGACTAGAACGCCATTTTCCGGTTCAATGGAACGGGCGACAAATCTGTTGGAGATCATACATACTGATGTGTGTGGACCAATGAGTGTGTCGGCGTGAGGTGGATATCGTTATTTTGTTACTTTCACGGATGATTTGAGTAGATACGGGTATATCTATTTGATGAAACACAAGTCTGAAACTTTTGAAAAGTTCAAGGAATTTCAGAATGAAGTGGAAAATCATCGTAATAGAAAGATCAAGTTTCTACGGTCTGACCATGGAGGAGAGTATCTAAGTTACGAGTTTAGCACACACATGAAAGAGTGTGGAATAGCTTCACAACTCACGCCTGCCGAAACACCACAACGTAATGGTGTGTCGGAACATTGTAATCGTACCTTATTGGATATGGTTTGATCTATGATGTCTCTGACTGACTTACCTCTGTCATTTTGGGGTTATGCACTGGAAACAGCTGCATTCACTTTAAATTGGGCATCATCTAAATCCGTTGAAACGACACCGTATGAATTATGGTTTGGAAACAAACCTAAGCTGTCATTTCTCAAGGTTTGGGGATGTGATGTTTATGTGAAGAAACTTCAACTGGATAAACTCGAACCCAAAGCTGAAAAATGCGTCTTCATAGGATACCCTAAGGAAACAATTGGGTATACCTTCTATCACAGATCCAAGGGCAAGGTTTTTGTTGCCAAGAATGGATCCTTTCTTGAGAAGGAGTTTCTCGCGAAAGGTGTGAGTAGTCGGAAGGTAGAACTCGAAGAGGTTATTGAACCTTCTCTTCATGGAATGGCGAGTGGCGCAACACCGGAAGTTGTTTCGGAGTTGACTTCACCTGATGAAGAAAGAGCTAATGATAATGATCATGAAACTCCAAAAGAGGACACTACCAAACCTCGTAGGTCAAGCAGGACACGTGCAGCTCCTGAACTGTATGGCAATCCTGTTGTGAATTTCATGGTTGATGAAATGGATGACCCTGCGATGTATGAAGAAGCGATGATGAGCCCGGATTCCAACAAATGGCTAGAAGCCATGAAATCCGATATGGAATCCATGTACGAGAATCAAGTTTGGAACTTGGTGGACTTACCTCATGACTGAAAGGCCGTTGAGAATAAATGGATTTTCAAAAGGAAAACTGATGCCGATGGTAATGTGACCATCTATAAGGCTCGACTTGTCGCAAAGGGGTTTCAAAAAATTCAAGGAGTTGACTACGATGAGACATTCTCTCCCGTAGCGATGCTTAAATCGGTTAGGATTATGTTAGTAATTGCTGCATATTTCGATTATGAAATATGGCAGATGGATGTCAAAACTGCGTTCCTCAATGGTAAGATTGAAGAAGAGTTGTATATGATACAACCTAAGGGTTTTGTCGATCCTAAGGATGCTAATAAGGTGTGCAAACTTCAGTGATCCATCTATGGACTGAAGCAAGCATCACGAAGTTGGAATATCCGCTTTGATGAGGTGATCAAAGAGTTTGGATTTGTCCAAACTTATGGAGAGGCTTGTATTTCCAAGAAAGTGAGTGGGAGAAATGTGGCATTTCTGATATTATATGTGGATGACATATTATTGATTGGAAATGATATAGATCTTTTAAACAGTGTTAAAAGTTATCTAAACAACAAATTTTCGATGAAAGACCTTGGTGAAGCGTCATATATATTAGGCATTAAAATCTATAGAGATAGATCAAGGCGCCTAATTGGGCTATCATGAGTACATACCTTGATAAGATATTAAAGAAGTTTAATATGGACAAAAGTAAGAAGGGTTCTTTCCTATGTTGCAAGGCAAGACATTGAGTAAGACTCAAAGTCCGACTCTGGCGGAAGAAAGAGAGATGATGGATAAGATCCCTATGCCTCGATAGGCTCTATTATGTATGCCATGCTATGTACAAGAGGATGTGGCACATGCTATTAGTTTGACTAGTAGGTACCAATCATCCGAGTTGAACCTTTGGATAGCGGTAAAGAACATCCTCAAGTACTTGAGAAGAACTAAGGATATGTTTCTCATATACGGAGGTGAAGAAGAGCTAGTCGCTAAGTGTTATGTCGATGCTAGCTTTGACACCGATCCGGATGACTCTAAGTCTCAATCCAGATACGTATTTCTCTTGAACGGAGCAACAGTTAGTTGGATGAGTTCCAAACAACCTGTGGTGGTTGGATCAATAACGGAGGTGGAATATGTTCTTTGCTTGAAGCGGTAGGAGGCGCTTGGATGAAAGAGTTCATTACGAGCGGGTGTGGTTCCCAGTGCGTTGGACCCGATGGTGATCTATTGTAACAACAATGGAGCCATAGCCAACGCAAAGGAACCAAGGTCTCACAAGAATTCCAAACATATTAAGCGCCGGTTTCACTCCATCCGCGAGCATGTCAAGGATGGAGATATAAAGATTTTTAAAGTACACACGGACCTGAATGTAGCAGATCCATTGACTAAAGTTCTCCCTAGGGCAAAACATGATCAACACCAGAACTCCATGGGTGTTAGATTTATCACTATGTGAACTAGATTATTGTCTCTAGTGCAAGTGGGAGGGAAGGAAATATGCTGAGAGGCAATAATAAAGTTGTTATTATATATTCCTTATACATGATAGATGTTTATTTTACATGCTAGAAATGTATTGATTGACATCAATACATGTGTGTTTAATAAACAAAAAGGGTTCCTAGTCATGCCTCTCTTATAGACTAGCTTGTTGATTAACAGGATGATCAAGGTTTCCTGATCATGGACATTGGATGTTGTTAATAACAATGTCACACCATTGGTGGAATGATGTGATGAACAGTCATCCGAAGTATAGCATTACGATCAAGTCATTATGTTTATATTGCTATAACATCATACGAAGTAATCTTTATCCTTAGACCATGAGATCATGTTAATTGCTAACACTGGAAGAGTATCTTGATAACATCAAAGCGTCACAGTAACAGGTGACTATAAAGATGGGTTCAGTACTACGAAGGTGTTATGTTGAGGCTCATGGATCAAGAGTGGAATTTGTCAATCCAGATGACGGATAGATATACTCTAGGCCCTCTCGGTGATATCACATTAGGATAGCTTGCAAGCAAGTGATGTGATCACTAGAATGTTATATCACGGGAACGAGAAAAGAGTGCATGTCGGTAACGAGATCAAACTAGGTATGGAGATATCGATGATCGAATCTCGGACATGTAATATATCGAGAGAAAAAGGGATTTAGTTACAAGCGTTAAAGGTTCTCACGATCACAGGAGTCATCGTTGAATGTGTAGGAGTCAGTACGGATCTCTAGGTCCCGCTGCTAATTATTGATCGGAGAAGGGTCTCGATCATGTCTGCATTATTTGTGAACCGTAGGGTGGCACACTTAAGAGTTACTGGACACCATTTTGGAGCACAAATGTTTCAGACGAAAGAATTGCAAAGCGCAGGAATTGTTTCAATAGAAACCGGAAATTGTTTCGGGTGAAATTGCAGAAGGTGGTTCTGCATGTGATATTTCAATATTGCAAGGGGATATATGTGAATGTTTGTTAATTAAAGTAATTAACAAAATTCTGAATAAATTTAATAAAAAGATTTTTATTAAATGAGAGAGCATTAAATTTGGAGAAATTTAATGCATTTAAAGTGGAGACTTTAAAAGGGAATGTGAAGAGGCATTTTCATGTGGAGGGGTTACCACCACATGAATGGGGGAGGTGAGGGGTCACCCCCCCATGCACCGGCCATGGAGAGAGGGGGCACCCCCCCTACTCCTATAAAAGGCCACCCATTTCCTCCTTGATCCTCACACCTCCTTGTGAAGGATCTCTCTCCCCCTCTAGAATTATTCCCCCATGGTCTCGGATTAGCAAGATACATGTTCCCGGTGGCATTTCGTCTGGAAGGACTTGCTGCTTCCGCTGGATCGCTGGAGCGAGGAGGTGGAGGTTGTCCGGTGGCTTGAATGTGTGTGTGAGTGCGGATGCGCTGCTGAGTTGCGGCGCTTAGACTTCCTCACGTTCTTGAGATCGGCAAGTGTACGACTACATCAACCACGAGTTCCTACTCGTTAACAAAGCTCGTTGTCTACGAGGGTAAGTTCTCATTGGATGTATGTCCACCCGTTGCTTTGTACCTAGTAGATAGATCTTGGCGTGTAGTTCACACTGTAGGAAATTTTTTGTTTTCTATGTTGTGGACCCAACACTCTATAACCGACTCTTAGTCGTAGCCGGATAGATCTCTCCTGTAAACCCTAGGCCGGATATCTATATAAGCCGTCCTAGGGAGAGCCTTTAGGGCACCTCAATAGTATACAATCTCAACTCGCACAGGCGAAACCCTTGTAACCCATATTCCGGCTCTGCCGTATTACTGGATTGCTAGCAGGAGTAGGATCCGTCCAAAGCCGGTGGATTCGAACCTGGGTAAACTTGTGTGCTCACCGTCCCGGAACACCGTATGTCTCACACCCCTCTCTTCCGCACGCCTCGAGGACCCCCTCATGGAGTACTTGTCATCAATCCGACGACAGTTGGCGCCCACTGTGGGGCAAGTGAGCTACGGATCTGCGTTCCGAGCGGAATCTGTAAGAATCAGAATCGGCGAGACTATCGCCGTCAGTCGCATCCTCTACGCCAGCGACGTCCCTCTCATCGTTCTTGACGAGACTTGGATTCCGGCAAAGGAGGCCGTGACTGCCTACACAATCATGTCTTTTGGCGAGATCGATGTTTACATCGGTTTATTGAACACCAACCCACCCCAGCGGTGATGATAGAGGCAGAAGAATTTTCTGGGTCCCCTTTGTCCGCGGAAGCGGCAGAGTTCC